>OY750769.1:7522500-10022500 GCA_963556745.1 Catoptria pinella
TGTTAGTTTTCTATATATTTTTTTTTAATTTGCTTCCTACCAGTAGGTATAATGTTACATCAAATTCTTGAAGCCATCAATGATAATTCAGCTACAGTTTTAATGAAAGCTGAATAATAAATGTCACAAAAGTGGCGCAATGAAATCGTTACCTTAGCATGTTCAATTCGATAACTGTATGTTGTAGCATCATATTTGTTCACAGAAAAATCATTGTTACGAACTGGCCATCAGGCCGGCTTTGTAAATATATTATTGTTTATGTTTTTATCTTTGCTCTTTTTCTATCTGTCTTCTCTTCGGTTTTCTGTTTTGCTGTTTTGGTTTGTGCATTTTACTAATTTACTAATATAATTTCTTTACTCCCTTACTTTGAGCCTTTCTCCTTTTCCCCCTCTTTAACATTAGGACCAAATGTCAAAGAGGGGGAAAAGGAGAAAGGCTCAAAGTAAGGAAGTAAAGTAAATTATATTAATAATAATAAAATATAAAATACAAACCAAAACAGCAAAACAGAAAACCAAAGCGAAGACAGATAAAAGCAAAGATAAAAACACAAACTATAAACAATAATATATTTACAAAGCCGGCCTGATGGCCAGTTCGTAACAATCACACTTCTCAACTTCAGTCATTTTAACTCAAATTTAGTCATGATAATGTAAATCTTACCTTAGTATGTTCAATGCGATATGTGCAAGTAGCATTTCTGGGGTACACTCCAGGGAAGTTAGGTGACTGGATACGACAAGCGCGGAGATCACAGTCACTAAGTATTCGGTCGCAGTAGGTACCCGGTACCCTTTCCCCCCTCCAGGCGCCCACAGTCGCGTTGCCATACCGCAACCGCGCTTCACTCCGTCTTAGGAACTTGTACGCTAACTTGAAGTCGAAATTGTATCCAACACCCTACAACCAACAGTGCTGTCAGTAACTGTTTTATTACATGCAAGTTGCTATTATGATGCAACATTGCGTATACAAGGTGTTACAAAAATACCCCTAATGCCGAATATGGTATATAGGGACCATCAAACTGATCAACTTTTACTATGGGACCAACTCTAAACTCGCGAAAAAAAAATCAGCTGTTTCATACATTTTGATATTTTCGATTTTAATTTTTGTATACTAATAAGTGTTTTTTATAATAATATTCAAAACTAAACTAAAACCGGTATTATGAAAGTTGTAAATGCACAACTTTGAATGGTACACTGCGCCTTTGTAAGGTACCAGAATTTTCATAATACACACTAGTACCAATTTATGTAAGTATAAACGTAAGTTGACCAAAAGTTCTAAAAAATTAAGACACCTAAGGCTCGATCTTTCAGTAACCACCTAATTGTAGGACAGATCACCTACTTATCCAGCTTATAGCTTAAGAAAAGGACACCACACTATAATATAGAATACATAATAATATGTATGTGTGTGAACATAATGAATACCGGGATGAAACAGAACTTGATAATGATTTGAGAACTTAGGAAAGTGGATATAAAGTTAAATTTAGCTCAGCCCAATTATATAATATTACAGTTGTAAGGAGAATGGGATGATAAATATGAGATAGAAGGATATCGTATTTGTCTATACTACGATAAAATAAGTATTTAAGAAATTAGTAAAGTGACCAGTGTAATAAAATCACATATACATTCTACATATTATATACTTTCATCGACAGTAAAAAGTCTGAATAACGATTTTGTGTCGCATATAAAAAGAAATAAACAAATAGTAGTCTTAATGATTGCGTGACATCCGACAAAATACTACGGAAAGTTCTTTGTTGGTAGGTATATTTACAAATTACGGAGTTGCTAACCAAGTTTCTTCAGCAGCAAAAGTTCCAGTATCCGGAGCGAATTCCCTTTATTAAATTACAGAATCAGCCAGTAATAACATCCATTATTGTAATTGTAAGTAAGGCCTATCCTTGCGGCCCCCAGAGGGCGTCCTAATCGTCGCTTAATTAATTGATCGAAAGTTCAACCCCCGGTGCACATAATACGGCTGCTAACAGAAGATAAAGGAAGGCATCGAGCCGTTAAAAGCGGGGTGATGTGAAATATTAGTCAAGTCTCAGGCGAAAACATGTAGTTAGTTACATCACGTCAGTCTTACACAAAGGGATGTGTAAGTGACTCTTAATGAAGATAGATACGGCTGTTCATTTACACAGATTAACGTTGCGTGCACAAACTGCTGATGCTTAGTTAGCCTTCACAGTCCTAAATACTTTTCTTATTAAAAGTCACTTCAGATTTTACCTTTACTGAGTGATAGATTGGACCATATATCTATATGATATTTATCTATATCTATTTATTATTATTTTATTTAACATATTGTACAACAATATATGATCTTCCCTATACTGTACAATATGTTAATCTATTTGTACTCTTTCTCTTAAGACATACAAGCATGCAAGGTTGTGACTATTAACAGAGCGCAGTTTGTGAACTAATAACATCAATTTTCCATTTCAAGAAATACAAGACATTCAGTATTTGAACATTTAAATAAACAACTACGCTTCAACAATAGTCTACCAAGCAATTGTAGTAAATTACAACACAATCGATGGCACAGGTAATTACACCTTGGTAGTAACACAAATACGACTCGGTAATGATAACATCTGTACGTCAATACGTACTGGGTAATAATTATTGAAGTCGAACTTTCGGTGAATTTCTATCGCTCCATAATTATAGAGGGGTTCAGAAAGCTCGCTTCAGCTTTTAGTGGAATTGGTTAGGAAAGTAAAGAAAAACATGCCGAGTAAAGGTATTTTCTGGGGTAACATTTCTAAAATTGGAATTAGTAAATTATTTATTGCATAGAGTATGAGTATAAAACCTTAGTTGTCAAATCTAACTTTTTTATCTGCCGAAATGTAGCATACTTAAAAAGCAGTTTCCACCATAGTGAATCACTATTTGCTTACAATTATCGCTTAAAAAAGTACTAGTAGTGGAGTATTTTCACTACCGGCATTTAATATATATACTTCATTGAACCTCACGGCTTCACACTTTTCCGTAGTTCTATCTCTTTCCACCGCTCAGAAATGTCAGTCGCAAGAATGAGAATACCGTTTGGCGTCGGCAATAATAGCACGGACTGTCGAAAGGTTTTCTCGCTCTTCCTACCTGTAGTGAACGATATTTCTGTGTGACAGAAAGAAAAATGCCTTTTGTAAAAGTAACCGCTGTTGGGAAGGTCAATATAACTATAGTTATAAAAATCAATCATCTAAGAAATCAATTCCTCACCTGTTGACTCAGTCTGTCTAGCCTCAGCGTCATATTAATAGAGTCTGATTCGCTAAAGTACACTGTGTACCCCCACGCGGACCCACACCACTGCCCAGTGGGGGGCGACGGGCTCCTCTCCACTATCGTCATATGCCCATCTGGACAACCGTCTGATGTAAACGATACGAACTTCCCCACCGTAAAAGTATCAAATGTTAGCTGAAACAAATAACGTTTTTATAGTTATAATAATAGCGGTAGCACGCTATAGTCGACCATGCAAAGCTTTTTAATGAGCCCATGGAATTCCTTTGATGTTATTTCCCTAGAAGTGTAGCAGATATTGATATGTGTAGCTAAATCGTTTCCTTCGAGTTTCGGAGATGGATGTACTACTTATGGATCAAAGAAACAAACGTCTACTACTTCCCAAAAATAAAAATAATCACTTTATGTGGAAAAAATGTGTAGCTGAGTCATAATTTCCTTGCTATGATCTGTATACGCCTAAACGCCCTTTAAGTAACGTTGACCTAGACTTGATACTTTGTTGAATTATATTACCAATTTACCAATTTACTGAATTGTGTAAAATGATTGACAATAATCTTTACTTCTTTATTTTTTGTTTCATTAAAATAAAATCAAGTTTTATTACTGATTTCTCTTACCTGTATAATATCCCCATAATTTCCACCCGTGGCAGTAAAATTCAGGTGACACACGAATGGTAGATGGTCTTCTCTTGGCCTTCTGACTTCGAGCTCGTATGTGCGGCCTACGTCACCCATGTAAGTTCTATTGCACGCTGAAACAAAATAAAATAGATGAGTAAGATCGAACGGTAGTTGAAGGGAAAGAACTATAACTATTGATGATTGCAAATAAAAATGAAACATTCCTTTATTTTTAAATTTTGAGATTTTAGCATTCACAATGCTATTTTTATATAATACTAAATAATATACTAGAAAAAATACGACTCGCAACAGATCATGTTCTCGGACGGGAATCGAACCCGCGACCTTTGGATATCCGGTCCAATGCTCTGACCGCTGAGCTACCGAGTCACTATTTACACTTTTTAGTGGTTCGGTACGTAGCTCAGCAGTCAGAGCATTGGACCGGATATCTAAAGGTCGCGGTTTTTTTTTACTATTTATACTTTTTAGTGACTCGGTAGCTCAGCGGTCAGAGCATTGGACCGGATATCCAAAGGTCGCGGTTTTTTTTACTATTTACACTTTTTAGTGACTTGGTAGCTCAGCGGTCAGAGCATTGGACCGGATATCCAAAGGTCGCGGGTTCGATTCCCGTCCGAGAACATGATCTGGTGCGAGTCGTATTTTTTCTAGTATATTATTTAGTATTCCTTTATATTTGTCTGTTTTTGTTGCTGTTTGGTTTCTAAGATGGATCCTCAACTTG
Source organism: Catoptria pinella (assembly GCA_963556745.1). Lineage (NCBI taxonomy): Eukaryota > Metazoa > Arthropoda > Insecta > Lepidoptera > Crambidae > Catoptria > Catoptria pinella. The sequence continues at coordinate 7,527,201 of OY750769.1, forward strand.
GCCCATCGCGGTAAGAATCGTACTTATTTTCTCCAAGAATTCACAAAAAAACACAACATGAAATAATTATATAGTTTTTTTGCCGATTCAGTATTTCGAAAACAAACAATAACATTTCAGCCATTCCAAAAATGTTCAAAAATGTCACAAATGCGAGGTCTACAGCTCACAAAGCCACTAGTATGTGACATTTAAGGTTCCACAACATTTTCGGTAGGCATACCTCATGGTCCACGTCGTACGCGAGCCATATTTCCGCGTACACAAAAAAAACTCCATTTGAAAATTCAAAGCATATCACTAACAGACCCGGGTCTAGTAAAATTATGCGAGTCATGATAAACGTGCAGTACCTGTACTATTGTTAATCCTTCCAACACAAAAATAAGGAAATGAGAAGTAAAAAAGAATCTGAAAGCGGTCCACACAATGGGCGCCGGCCATATTTTCCGCAGCCTTTTAAAAAAACTCCTTTTGTTTGTCCTGTCGGCATATTACATAGCACAAGACGGGTGTTCGGTATGGCCTTACGAAACTCGGGAACATAACTTTTTTGAAGTGATAAATAGGTAGGTAATTTTTTTTACATTATACTGAAATGTAAGTTTACCGATGACAAAATTATTTTATTCCTTTTTGTTGACAAATAATTTGGTCTATGGTTTTGAGTTACCAATACATTAGTTTAATATTATTAATAAAACAATAGTTCAATGAATATTATTCGATGACTTCCGTGGCCGAGTGGCTTTGTACACCGGTTTTTAAGGTGTCACCATCTGAGGTCCCGGGTTCGATCCCCGGTTGGGTCAATTTAGAAAACGAACTTTTCTATATTGGCTCAGGTCTGGGTGTTTGTGATACCACCGTTGTCTCTGATTTTCATAACACAAGTGCTTTAGCTACTTATTTTGGAATCGGAGCAATGTATGTGATGTTGTCAAATATTTATTTATTATTTCAATAATTTGTTCGCATGCCATCGTAAGCATAAACCGTTTAATCGTCATAAATTTGGTACAGAAAACTAAAATCAAGAATCAATTGTTTGGTTTTAATTCAACCATAGGGTTGAACCAGTAACCTATTGTTATGTGATTTATTTGCAAGTTCTATCCTCGCGTGCCATTTAGTGCTTTGCCGTGGAAATCTTAAATCGAGTACTGTTGAATAAATTGCTACTTGTTTAACTGTAGACATGGAGATTTAATGTGTTACATTTTTAAGTTAAATAGTCGGCGTTTCGAGTTAATATTCCATTTATTGATTTTAAGTACATTTATATCGATTTTTAAATTACATATAAGTAACGAGCATTTAAAACTTAACTAATAGTTAAACGTGAAAGTGAATTTGTTTATTTGTTACTGTATAGTTACTTACTTACATTGTCAGGTGTATAGTTTTCTTTTGATCGTAGAGTACATTTTATCTAGAAAAAAGGACTGTTCCTAAGGGGTAGAAAAAACTGACCACGCATACGAATCAAGTATCAAAAAACATGAATAAATAAAAATACAGAAAGTGGGCCATTAACTCTTAGGTATTATAGTAATTAATAGAGTAAGTACTAATGAATTTGTCGCCAGTAACTTTACTTTAAAATTTAATAAAACAAAGTAAGCCACATCAAGCAGAGTGATATAACTTGAACTTAGGTATTTTTAAGTGAGTTGGGACAACTTAAAGAGAAAGCTTTTAACAAAACCTTAAAACTCATGTCAAAAACTTTACTTTTGGTCACAAAATTATCATAGTAACGACGCAACGACACGATCAAAATCAAGATAGAGCTGATTAAGATATCTTAGCTAAGCTAAGTTTAGTCCTGAGTATACAAGTCGTCCACCAGGATCCCCCAGCTCGAAAGCCCCATCCCCAAGTCATCTGTGTGATATCGAACTCATCTGTGTGATTATGAACCTCAGACTAAATCTTAGCACACATGTACTTATCGTCTGTGACAACTGTTGACATTATAGATTTACGAGGATTAGGTGGTATATGTATTGTGGAATTCGTGGATATTGTGGAGATATAATGGTAAGAGTTATGTGTAATTATTCGAGATATTGAAGATATCAAAATAGAGAAGACAAAAAGTTTATTTTTGATAAACTTTAATTTAAAAACGAAAACCTAAAGTGCTTCAACATGCAAGAAAATTTTCCATCTATAATATTATTGGATAATACTATCATTTTCAATAGCTTCAAATATAAAACGGATTACATTCGGGTTTTAGTTCGTTCACAACCGATCACAGTCTGTGTTCTGAGTTCACAACAGTCAACAAAATGTCAAACTTCTAAATTAGAATTTGTTTATTTGAATAGAAGTGAAACACATGATCTGGTGCGAGTCCTATTTTTTCTAGTATATTATTTAGTATTATATAAAAATAGCATTGTGAATGCTTAAATCTCAAAATTTCAAATAGTTAAAAAAAGCTTTCTCATCTTAATCAACTGTTTAAAAATATCTGGAAAGATGTTCAGTTGAATGTTGAAGTTAATTCCTTCTACATTGGTGAGATGGCGCTGGCTTGCAGCGTAAGAGTTGATATACTAGAAGAAATTCGACGTTCCCACTAGTGACTCGGTAGCTCAGCAGTCAGAGCATTGGACCGGTTATCCAAAGGTCGCGGGTTCGATTCCCGTCCGAGAACATGATCTGGTGCGAGTCCTATTTTTTCTAGTATATTATTTAGTATTATATAAAAATAGCATTGTGAATGCTTAAATCTCAAAATTTCAAATAGAAGTGAAACACGTTTAAAGATTTTATTAATTTGTCAGGCTACCAACAATAGTAGTCGTTGAAAACCAAATGACAATTTTATACATTTACATTTCGAATTGAAATAACAAAAATACCTACTTATTCCTCTAAATTAATCTGTGATGGTATACAAAAATCGGATCCTACCCATTCAAATCCCCGGACCCTAATCACCCAAGTGGAATGGAATAAAAGATTCCAATCCCCTAATCAAAAAAGACCTCATAATTGGGAAAGGGAGCTCCCAATACTCTCTTTTCTGTCAGTTTATTGAACTACGAGCGAAGCCTACCTTATAAAGGGTGGGATACATTCACCAAACATATCGCACCACAGATTATAACATATTTGTCATCATAACGAACTGGCAACACTGTCAACAGTGTAATGTCGTTCGTCGTTTACACAGAGAAGGGGTTTCGCTACGCCGCGAATAATGTTGAATAAAGCTGCTACGCCGTAGCACATCGTAGTATTTACGCCCGTAGCAACACAATCCACTCACCTACGAGTAAGGCGGTATTTACACGGATCGACTTGGCAGGCGATTTTAGTCAATTAGCGCTTTTATCAACAATCGCTTGTAAAATCGAATCGCCACCTCATTGAAATTAGGCTTGCGATTAGATTTAACTAGCGATTGTCGATAAAAATTGATTAAAATCGCCTGTCAAGTTGTCTGTGTAAATACCACATAAGTTATACAGGAATTTGTTAAAGGAATTGTATGTGAAAAGTCAAAAAGTGTAATGTAACAATTAATATGTTATAGCTGATCAGTTTCTTGCGCCTGTTCTTCTTGTCAGTTAAAAATGTCTGGAACAGGTGGTAGAAAAATATAGACGATTCAAAAGCGCTTAATTACTAAGTTTATTTGAATAAAGCAATTTTTTTTATGACATTATAACAACTTAAGGTTTTAACCTAGCTCCTATAATTTAGAGGTACTTTAGAGTGTAGCCATAACAAACACCTTGATTTCAAACCTAACGTTTTCATCAAATTCTGAAAGTTGTGAAAAAAAAATATTTCTAGATGCATAATTTTCTAACCTCAAAATTAAATACCACTTGATTTTAACAATCTTTCTAGGCAAGGCCTACTGGTTCCGTGACAAACGCCAGTCCATTTTGTAAACACCGCCCCGGTAGACTTCACACCTTATTAAATAGGACGTGGGTTTTTTCGTTAATTGAGGCTGTATATTGCGTTAATGACTACCTTCGTAAAAGCGATAAATGCGAAACTCCCTTCTGTTGCCGCCATAATTAAAGGGTTATTGTACGTTTGAATCTATGACTGTCATTAATAACCAACATTGTGAAGAGTTTCGTTATTATTTGGGTAAGGGAGTGTACTTTGTAAACTCCCTTACCCAATTAATAATAACGAATTTTCTTAGCGACAGTCGGTGTTGACTTTTGAGGTGATTCTTCAGAATTGGCTGATCCAAGTGCTATCTTGTATTCAGAAAATGTTTGCTTTGCATTTTCTAAAGAAAAACATTATTGTGATGTGATCTGACACGTTTGCAGAATTACCCTTTGCGATATTGATGATCGTTAGAGACTTTCGATAGCTCTTTGACGTTCGGTAATTAGTTCGAGCTCATGTAAAGTATCCTAAGTTATACTTCGACATTCTTTGATGTTTTTCTGATATTGCGTGATTTTTCTAAAACTATTGCTTTTAAATGGTCAAATCAATAGACGAGCTGTTCAAAACTAAAATTGTGTCACAACCAACCTTCGCGGCGCATCAACTGTTTCTATCGGTCCCTCGCAATAGACTAGGACTTTCGGTGCGTGCACCGTAACTTAAGAGGACGCATCGGACATTTTGGTGCCAGGGATCTCGATTTTTCTTATCAATTACAAAAGATATAAAAGTGATATTTAATAACCTGATTATTTATTTCATTGACTTCATTTTGTCAGTTGCAGAAACACGATTCGTTAACTTTTATAACAGAGAAAAAAATATCAAAGAAACCTCTTTAAAAACTGAGATTTGCATTTTACAGACAAACCTGACCGATTTAGACCTTTACATTTTCTTTGTAGATTAGCCCAAGCACACACTTTAAAATGTCAGTTGGATTTTTTAAAATATATTATATATTTTATTTAAACGAAAAAATCCGGTTTGGCATTGCAAAACTGCTCGCCATAAGTGAGATTATTATGTGTAATTTACGAGAGTTTGAGCGAGACAGTCGATACGAAAATAGTTTATCGATGCGTCGCCTTAATGAGCAGTTTTTCGGTAGCTGCCTGTCTAGTGTAATATACATAGAAGTCTTTGGGTCAAATACATTACTGAATAATTCAACGACGCGTTGAATAACTTGGCTTTCATATTTTCGATTAATTCCAAATATTTTAACCAAATCATATAAAAACAACATAATAAATTACTCTGAACATATTGTATTTTATTTCAATCCAAGTAGCAAGCCGAAGATAATGGTAGGAAAACTTAAGTGGGATTTACACGGGTCACGGGTCACGGGAATTTTAATCAAATAGCGCTTTTTATCAACAATCTTTTGTAAAATCAAATAGCAAACATAATTTGAATAAGGTCGCGATTCGATTTTACAAAAGATTGTTGAAAAAAGTGCTATTCACCTTAAATCTACCAGCAAGGCGCCTGGAAAATCAACTCGTGTAAACACCACATTATAAGGGATCAGATTCTATTTATTAAAGATTTTCACAAGAAAAGTTAATTCTCCTTCCTTTTCTTAATGTTGATCACATAAAAGATTTTCATAAAAAGTTGAAAACAAGTAAAAAAGAAACAAAATATGTCAACTCAAGTAACATGTCACCTGTTTTTTTCTGATAAAGAATTATGACTCGAGGCGTAAAGAAAACTTCGTAAATGTAGGCGTATAGGAAAGGATGTAATTGAATATAGTACTTAAGTACTCGTTTCCTTTTTATAGCCCCGTGAAGGATCTGGCATAAAGATTGGTTGGATAAACATATATATTATTATATAAACATGTATAGAAGGTATCCGCGATACAAACTTTTCACAATGGCGTGGACATAAAAGAATTGGAGTAAATGATTTTCTTTTTCAATATACCATCTGATAAAGTTCCACTTTGAATGGAAGTAGGTAAAGATTATATCTAAGTAATGTGTTTGACTTGGCCATGAAAAGCGGTCAAGCGGCTATTTGGCGATTATAGTTTTCTGTCAACTGTAATTTAGGTACAATTGACACTGATTTTATTAATGCCACCTTTTTAGGCCGATAGAGTATCTAATCTTGTATTTAACTGTAGCTATGTATTAATAATATATTTCCATTTCATGTTTTGTACCTAATCTTGGTAATCCAGTATACCTATACAAACTTAAGTCTTCAATTCTAAATGTTTCTAAAATTTTTATACGCTAATGGTTCATTTTGAAGTTTTGATACAAATATTTCAATCATAATACAGTTCACAAAATATGCTTTGGAGCACTCTGCAGCACCTCTGCTAGTTTGTTGTTAAAATTGTGCTGAACTTTAACATTCAAAGTACTATGAAGTAGTATAATCCAAGAAATGCCGTCAAGACAACTAAAGTTTTAAACAATCAACGTTTTTAGCCCAAGAGCATGTTGTGTTAACTTTAATACTCCTACAATATCTTTAACTGTACTAAGTAGAGTAAAATTAATCCACAAGTTAAGACAGTCTGATTAATTTAGGTACAAAATTAGGTAAGAAATAGAATTAGCAGTGCCACTTTTAACTTGTACCGCTAAAAGGTCGCCTACCTATTCTTTTTGTAAGAGCAATATGAAAATTAAAAGTGAGTAAATGTGTAATAAATAAATGAGTTTTAATACGTACTTAGTAAAAACGTAATCTTAACCAACCCTCAGTCTGGTCACAAAACTTAAGTACGCTAACTTAGCACTGCATATAATGGCCAAATGAACCATTTACTCGAAAGTGTGGAATGTCGGAACACAGTCCCCTAGCCCTTTATGTCCCGAGAGAGAGAAATTGTGGATACTGCGAGTAATCTAGTTCTTTCAATCCCTTTGTGAGGACATCCCGAGGTCTTTTGTGTAAGACAATTATCGTTCCGAACATTTCTAGCGTGAAAACGTATTTACGAGCACCAAAATAATATGGCAGAGAAGTCGAGGGTTGAATCGCAGCGGATTAAAGTCCTTCAGCTAAAACATCCATAGAAAACGCTTCCTTAAGCTTAGTGGAGTTTTGAGTTTGTTGAAGGAAACTACAAGGAGTTCTTAATCTGAAGTTTGAAGTAAATAGAATAAGTTCAAAAAAGATGGTGAAGGCATTTGATGTAGCCTCCGCAGTTCAGCAAAAAGTGGAATACTTTTCTTCATAGAAAACTACTGGCATAGCACAGCTTATACCTACTGTGTCATATACTAATTAGTATGCAAGGAATTTGAGGCATCTTGAGTACTCGATAAGCTTTCATACTTTTCAGTATAATGCAGTTTTCACAAGTTTTTTTTTATTTTTGTTCTTATTAAGATATGATATTTATTAATACGATTGCTCATCAAAATCTTTGTGTAAATAGCGTGTTGACAGAATTATTTCAGTACAGTTACGTACGCTTATATTTTTAACTTACATGTTTCTTTATTCTTTATACGTACATAAAAATTTCGCTGTGCGTTGTGTCATTGAAAAGGTAATAAAAAAAGAGTTTTGAGTCAGTAATCGATAAAAGAACATCGAAAACCATTATACACATTTTTACCAGTATTAACTAATTAGGAGTAACAAAAAAATAATTCGAATAGCAACCGTAATAAATAAATATTTAAGATATTGCATTTGCAACCTTTCACCCTATTATACAGAATTAAATGTGCAATTTCACCCCCTGTATTTAATAAGATAATTTATTCCTGCTGCTAATCACACTACATGCTTGCTTCTCATTACGACAGGCTCATTAGAACCCTCGCACAGTACGTAGTTCCAGAGTAAAGTAAATCTTAAGATAGCTTACAATGGGTTCGTACTTTGATAAAGAGATGGAAATAGTTTTGAGCTATAAGAAAAATACGTACACATCATTTGTTACTAGGGCCTTATTTGTAAAATAATTCGACGATCATTCATGACAATGACTTCAAAAATAGGTTTTCTGGAATTGGGAATTGTTATTTTCTATATTTAATAGCAGAAAATAAAATTATTTTTAGAAATATAAGTTAATAGTCGCGGATATATAAGTCAAAACCATAAATGAGCTTTCCCATTGTCGATCATAATTTATTAAAAAAATTGTATGAACATAAAATATAATTTTTCAAAACAATATCACTTTGCTTGAATCGAGCGATTGTAAAAATGGTTTATGTACTCGTAAAATTGTGGAAGGGATAGTGGGTGTATTACGCAAAATCCATAAACATCTAGTATAATATGTTTTGGCCGGGACCTCGCATAACTGCGGGGGATGAATATTACATAAAAGCCGATGGCGGCCAAGTCCGTCCACCGCTGACACAGCCACTCGGCTGCCATGCGTTGTGGCCATAAAGTTGACCAAATAAAAAGTTATTGAGAAGAAAGAAGGTTGAAAAAATTCACCCTTGCACATTTTGAAGCTCGTATTTAATTCCATGTTTACACGAGCTTAGCTAATAATGTTTAGTTCTTGTCATTAACACTAATACCTTTTATGTAAACAAACTGACTAAGCAACGCATAGTATTCGTTACAAGTAACAAGTACTAAGCATTAATAGCTAAATTCGTGTAAACATGGCATTCATATTGAACTTATTTCTTCTATCCACTTTCTTCTATAGAACTGTTTGAATTGATTACCTACAGTTGCGTAACATTATCATATCGTGGGTTCTTTATATTACTGATTATTACTTATAACGTGATTGTATTTATAAAAGTGAAACACCATTATTATAATCACGGACCTGAAAAAAAGACTGACGTAATACCACACAAAAAAGATGTGATCTACACTCACACAAATACACCTGGAAAGACAAGACCGGTGTATTTGTGTGAGTGTAGTCATTGTACAACATACGAAATTGTAGGACCTTGCATGCTTCACTTTTTTTAGTGTGATATTGCGTCCGTCTATTTTTTTTTTAGGTCCGTGATTATTATTATGTTTGTACATAGTTAACAGAACAACCCCATTCAATCCATTTGAATTCGTTAAAATTGAATGGGCAGTTTTCTGATTTACTTAAAAAGAATACTCATTGTTGAGCTTTCAGCCCGCTCTTTTTATAGCCCGAACCGTAGTAGCTTTGAGTACCTTTTCTTTTGTGACAGATGTCAGCAAACCGAGGGGGACATATTAAAAATGCGTCTCAATGGCCTAAAACGACTCCTCGGTAGACATAAATGAGCTGTCCTTTTTCTTGTGAAGTACGGCTTACTAAGGGATTAATGAGAGCCCGAATTTGTTGACCCCTTTAGTCGAGATTAAAGTTTTGTATTCTATTTTTAACATTGCTTTTAGGGGTTTTGGGTGGTTTTGGTAAAGGAATTTCCTTTTCTTGCTTGTCTACTTAAAGAATGATACGTAGGTCTATCTCATTATAATAATCTCATTTTTTTATCAAATTTAACTCATTGTGATTGCATTCTGTTCCTGCTCTAACGCGATTCGTACTTCATAGCGTTGAAATACACTACCACGTTATTGGTAAAGTCAGCACAAAAATTATCTGAGCAAACAGCTAATCATTTGACAAAAATCAACCTTACTCGAGACTTTAAGGTGCATGTCGTTCGTTCTCAGATATCAAATGAAAGTGCACCTTAATATTTTGAGATAAGCTTGTTTTTTTTCAAATGATTAGCTATTTTGTTACGTTTGGTTTTGCTCATATCATTTTGGCGCTGACTGTAGGTACCTTTTGTACGTTCTTCATACCTAATTATTATAAAATCAGATACATACCTATTTCTTATAATGTTGTCTCTAGGTATTGTAACAACTGACCATCGGATCGGCATTAATTGTTTGTTACGTGACGTTTAGCGAACATGCCTCGGCACGGATCTTGAGCGGTAAAATTTAATGCGCAGAAGTCATTTTTTAGATCTCAGTCTCGGAACGCGGGTGGAGACGTAAGCTTCGCCGTGCCGTGCAGCAGCTGTGTGTAACTCTGATTGGCGGCTCTGAGTGACGTAAGCGCTGATTGGCTTGTTGCCGTGACGAGGTATGTAACGCTCGCTTCACTATGCAATAGGTATTCTGCATGTAAGACGAAGTTTTTAAACATTTTTTTAACTAGCTATTTGGACTCGGTTTCGAATAAGTAATTTTGGTCTGATATGAGTCACTGAGTTTCATAAATAACTGAAACGATAAGTTTGCGACAACCTAAATAAAACCATGAACTTATTCCGACTATAACGAAAGTTTTCATGTGCTTATAACAAAGATGAGTTACTATAACGGTATATTTAAGTTAAATACTTACGTGTGCAAGACTTAGGCTCGTCGCTTTTGTCTCCACAGTCATCTTCACCGTTACAGTACTTGTCCAATGATATACACTGCCCCGTGTCACACAACAGTTCGCTAAGTCTGCAAGGGCCCGAAACACTCTTCGGAAACTGTACTTTATTCACTGGCACCACCATACTCAAGTCTGAAACGTCTATACTATCTTCGTTCACAAACTCCTCATTTAGGTCCTGAGGGCTACACAACTTGAGTGACAACAACACTATTATGAACAAAAAGGTTCTATTATTCGTGACATCTTGGAAATTCTTTAGAAAACACATTTTCGAAGGCCCGCCTTTCCGTCTAAATTTAATGTTTGTCACAACATTTTGCAGGACGTTAGATGGAGTTCTTCCGTACCTGAAACAAAAAAAAAATATAAATTGATATATTCAACATTATTTAAAGTTTCAATTTTCATTCATTTAACAAAAAAATTGTTCGAGTCATAAGCTAGAAAATACTCGAACGCAGCGCACTTGCTCGACTCAATAGTCAATAGAGAAGTTATTTAAAATTTTAGAAAAAAGTATTTCATCCTAAAATTATTAATATACATGTAGCATTTGAATTTTCATATTTGTTAAAAGTCCAGCTTTTCATTTCACTTTTTTTTACACTGAGCAATATTGCAATTCGTTTCATCTCCGTGTGTTTGTTGTTATACAATAACCGGTACCCCACGTTACCGACTTTATCGATACTCCACGTTTGTTTTATTAAAAACTATAAAAGTTTCACACGGAAAACACCTATAAAACGGGTTATTTCTTTATAAGCTTTCATTCCAAGCTTTCAATCCGCCTTAAATCAAACTAAGTGCATACTCTTGAACATAAATCAGTTTTATGCAGCGAGCCGTATATTAAATTTCTTTATCCAACGCTGATCTGGCTTACAGGTGTGCACTATAATTTATGTTCAGAGTTGAAGGAAAGGGTGCCCCAATATGTGCCTGCTTGGAAGGGTTTGGTTTAGCACTTAATTGGTGTATTTTATGTGTTCGAGGAAGATTTATGGTTTATTTGCAATGCTTGCTAGGTCGGTTGTAATTTGTGAAAATAGGTTTTCATACTCATTGACAAAGATTTTAAACACGTACACAAAATTGTGAGCCTGATAAACCGGCCAGATCTAATGCAATGCTTTTTTAATTATTCTTTGATTTTATTATGAAATTGTGTTTGGAAACAAACAGGTTTTTTAAGGATTACCGAAATACACAAAACTACATTCACACGACATCTTAAAATATGAAAAATAGGACTGTTGAAAACCATTGTGTGATTCTGGATTTCGTACTTTTAGAAATATAACATTGCCCTGCCTTTACCTTAATACACTTTTTCAATGAAAGAAAACCGAAAAACTTAACATCTCCTTGTCGAAAAAAATCAATGCCTCAAATGCCTACAAAACCTGAACGAGCTAAGAGGTGCTTACGGTAATTTATGTCCCCCACACATGTTGGGAAACAATGGGTAGATTGAAATTGTGCACTTGCGCCCACAATGTTTACTTTGAGATTTGCCCCTTTTTACAGCTCTGTGTTCTTTGCGAGTGAGATATGTTTTAATCTCTATTGCAAGTATGCTCTTTTGGAATTAAAGTCATCAATTATAATATACCTACGTTATTTTCGCTGTTGAAAGCAGTTTCGTTGTATGTACCTTAAGTTATCGATCCTGAGAAATTTTCCCACTATAGTTTGAGCTAAACAAAAAGTTCAGTGCGTTGCTAACATACAAAAAAAGTCTGTTCATATTTAATTTTCTTAACACCGAAATAGATAATTGTAATATATAAAAACAGATAGCTTTTTCAATCAAATTACTTGTTTCTTATCTCTTTTACCTATTCCCGCCTACAATACGGGACCAAATTTTCATAAGCGCCTGTAATCCAACTCCGTTCCGTCGTTCAAATGTAAATTTTCCAAATTCCTTCATTTCAATCCTTTGGTGAAATCAAGAATTCAAATCGAGATTTCTGATTCTTCAGTACTGGAATGAGTTCGTTTGTTTCTTCTGTGTTATGGTAATAACCTTGTGACCTAATAAAGGTTTTAACCAAGATTACTAAACTAACTAAAAATACAAAAATCAGTCATAACTTAATCTTTGAACTATTACCGCTAACAACAAAAGTAGCATAAAAATGGCTAAGCAATAAAAACTGTGAGTCGAATATATACTGGCTATAATAAAATTCCAAAAAACAAATATTTTACTACTATGGTTTTCGTCGTACACTCGTTTCCAATAAGCTTGGTTATTCCTCGAAAGGAATACCAATCTGTGTCAATACGAATTTTCTATTCAGCCTTGCTTTTGGGAACACAATAATCAAGGCAGTGCAAAGCTATCACCTCATAAACAAATAAATCCACGATAACCCGACCAGATTCGGAAGTCACAGATATAGCAACATGCAAATGACTGTAAAAGCGAATTTGTGTTCCCAAATGCAGAGAGCTTACAAAGGGTTTAAATTTGCAATTCTATATATGAGCGATGAAGATAATACGGTGAAATGTAAAACCAATGGAATAGTTTGACGAATACATGAGCACTTATGCGGACCTATTTGCACTAGAGTTGCATATTCATGAGAACGGTTTAAGCCTGTATAACTTATTTAACGTTTTTGATTAGTGTTAAAGCTTGGGCACAGCAAGATGTGCGTTGCAGCACACCCAGGTGTGCATTTTTATATTCATATTCTAGTGTCATACTCGTAGAATATGAATATAAGCCGGGTGGGGCCAAAAGATATTTTCCTTTTTTTTATTTATATTTAAACTTTTATCGTGGTTTCTCTTTCTCAATTTTATGTGTTAATTCTTAAAGCCCCACCGTACGTACTTAAATAGTAATTATGCAGATTTGAATATTATTTCTGGAGCTGTTTCATTTTGAAGCTGTTTTTAAATAATTTCTTTTTAGGTTTTTTGAAGGAAGTTTTTGAAGTTCATTTTTAGTTTGAATATGTAACAAGTTGTTTATTATTTTCTGTGTAAGCATGGGTATTTGTGGTAAATAATGTGTTGATGGTCTCACTCACATAACAAAGAAAAAAATTGTCATGTCTCTTAATATAACCTTATTATAACCTAAGGTAAAACAAAGTATATAGGTTATTTTTAATAACCTGTTACAGACTTCCAGTCCACAACAATTTTTTTTTGTTGAATGTGCGAGTAATTAACACATATAAATGTACAACATGTTACAAAAGTACCCCTGATGCCGAATATGGTATATAGGGACCATCAAACTGAACAACTATTACTATGGGACCAACTCTAAAATCGCGAAAAAAAATCTGCTGTTTCATACAAAAATTAAAATCGAAAATATCAAAATGTATTAAACAGCAGATTTTTTTTGCGATTTCAGAGTTGGTCCCACAGTAAAAGTGGATCAGTTTGATGGTCCCTATATACCATATTTGGCTTTAGGGGTATTTTTGTAACATGTTGTACATCTCTTTTTACATTTATATTTTTATTGTTTTTGGCCACTTTATAAAAATACATTTTCATGCCAGCTCGTTTAAATAAAGCTTCCGAATGATAAGACACTTAGCTAATTATTTTCTCATTTACAACCTTATGAATATTAGAATTAGCATGCAAATTGCTCTGTACAGCAACGTTACAGTGACATTAAGATTATTTGCATAAGTACCTAGATATATGCCTCCATTTACTCTATAATTATACATTCAACTCCATGTTGAATTCGCATAATCGGAAAGCTTAAGTAATAATTGACTGGGATTATGTTCGTATTCTAGGATTTGATGACAAATCTATAATTGGTTGAAAAATCTATAATTTGCCGTGCACAGAACTTTGACACTGAAGGGGTGCCATAATACACAGAAAAAGAGATTGTCAATTTTTAAGGGACAAAACATACCTCTGTAAATATTTTGTGCTCTAGTGATTATAATTGAATTTAGTAGCTCGAAAGGCCTTCAGCTATAATCAGTAATCAATTTAATTAATATTAATATTTTAAGGAATGAAAAAAGAAAATACATTAGTATTGGATTTTAGGGCTAAAGAAAAAACAATGCCGTAAAAAGCAAGAAATAATATTCAAATCTGCATAATACTATTCAAGTACCTACGCATATTTGATATTACAAAAACGTCTTTTGAAGTCGGGATTTCAGGAGAACCGAATTAAAAATTTTCAAACGTCTTTTGAAGTCGGGATTTCAGGAGAACCGATTTAAAATTTTCAAAAAATGGGACCAACTTGGTAGCAAACCTGATAAAGTGGCGTTTGAATCATGTCAATCGGTTCAGCCGTTTTTGAGTAATCGGTGGACATACATAAAAAAAATAAAAATAAACTGTCGAACATAGAACCTCCTCCGTTTTTTGAAGTCGGTTAAAAAAGTACTCTCAATAAAACTTTTTTTAATGTCAGAAAAGGACAGATAGTTTCAAATATATAGTTAAGAAGGAAAAAGAATACAATATTATTGGATTTTAGGGCTTAAGGAAAAAAAGTACTGTGGACATTGACTGAGATAAGTCAAATCAATTACATATCTTATACCAAATAATATACTAGAAAAAATACGACTCGCACATCATGTTCTCGAACGCGCTGGCTTGAAGCGTAAGAGTTTATATACTAGGAGAAATTCGTCGTTCCCACTAGTGACACGGTAGCTCAGCGGTCAGAGCATTGGACCGGATATCCAAAGGTCGCGGGTTCGATTCCCGTCCGAGAACATGATCTGGTGCGAGTCGTATTTTTTCTAGTATATTATTTGGTATTATATAAAAATAGCATTGATAATGCTAAAATCTCAAAATTTAAAAATTACATATTTACTCAATAAAACCACAGCGTAAAAAAGACTGTCCTCAGGAAACGAAAGATAGTTTCAAATATATCGTTAGGAATTTTAAACAAACATTATAATATTATTGAAAGTTCTCAAATTCTGAAAACAATGGTGAATACTGGTAATGCAGATTTTTTTGTATTTTTGGTAGCTTTGATCACCCACCTTTTTGAAATTGCTACGGTTTATAAATCTCCAAGAATTTATTTTAGCTTCCAATCAAATCATTTGTTCAACTTTAATTAACATGTTCAACAAGAAAATCATCAGCATAATAATAGCTTTTTCCTTTCATATTGTTTTGTGTGCAGATTTTATGAATTTTACTTATTCATCTTGATGTTTTAAACGAATGAGTGGCATTTTTATTTCCGCCTCGTCATTTCTTTTTTATTTGGGTAACGAAACATCGCATCTTTTGCAAATAAAAATCGTCCAATTGTTTTCACTCTTTTGTGCTATAGTTTTTGTAGAATTATTGAATTATTTACAGGAAGTATAATATATATAATCATTCTTTGTTACGTAATTTTATAATACTCAAGCATACTTAGGTACTTCGTGAATTCTAAAGTTTAATTCTATTCTATTATTTACTACAGAATAAGCTTCAAAAGTCTCTACTTTTTAAAGCCAAATCAAATCCCGAAAGACACAAATCAGCCTCCCTCAACACAAATTGAGCCATCGATCCAACTGAGCAAGACAATTTGCTGGACAGTGATAAATTAATGAGCAAATAAATAAGCGCTGATAATGATCGCTGACAAAAACTGCAGAAGGGAAAACAGCGAGCCCAGTGACAAATGAAGGAACACTGGAAAAAATAATTCGCCCATTTAAATTCCACCTTCTGCCTCTAAAGCCAAACAAATGGACTTTTTCTATTTTCTGCCCGGATTTGGCCCGGAATATAGTTAGCCACTACAAGCTTGAATATTAAACCGGCCGTTAATCACTGCGGTGCTTAGTGGCGAAACAGTTAAAATGTTTGTAATATCTCAAGCTAAAATAGATGGTATCTTTTGTGAGTAAATATATTTCGTTCATGGAAACGTGAAAGGTAACAGTTAGCATTATAAGACGGCTAGTGTTGGTTTATTTATATAAATAATGACATTTACTTACCAGAATATAAATTCTCGTGAATGACGCTAAGACGTTAAAAGTTAAAATAAAGTAATCATAATATTTTAGCTTAGAAATTTGTATTATTTTTGTTTTACTTACAATACTAAATTATTTAAATACATTACCTATACAAATGGAGAAGACAATACGACACTAAATTATATTTCGTACATCAAATAACGCAGTCAGTCTGCATAAAAACATCAATTAAAAATATCCAACAGTTGAGTAACAGGAAATAATTTGTCAGTTACTGTTTCAGTATAATCTATTTTCATGCTATTTAGTTCGTTAACTATTTTTATTCTTAGGTATTATTTGATAATTTAAAAATACTTCTATGAACCACTATTAGTTCATTGGTGACATTAACACCAATGCATTCATTTATTGTCGCATTGTCTTCCCCACATTGTTTTAGTTTCGCAAATATAACAAAAACGACATTTTGTTATTAAGATATTGTATTCCTGAGTAATAGGGTAACCAAAATAAGCTAATGATGTTCCGAAAACAGTACTTCGACATTCTCCTATGAAAGCTACGTTTGAAAACACTTACAACTTTTATTTGATTGTAATACCACCGTTGTCTCTGATTTCCATACAAGTGCTTTAGCTACTTACTTTGGAATCGCAGCAATGTATGTGATGTCATATATTTATTTATTTGTTTAAAAAAACAATAGAGTAACATTTAGCACCAACAAACGAATAATGCACATTATAATACCAGATGAAATTCCGATTTTGTTAAGCACAATAAGTTGCATTTTCCGAGGGCATAACAAGCTTAATTGATAGCCTGTCGTTACGGCGTGTGGTGCCAATGTTAATTACATTTTAATTTATGGCCGGTATAAAACGGCTTCAGCATTGTTATTTTGTTTCTAAAATTTACTTAAATTTAGTGAATTTACTGATGCTGCAGAAATGTTGTTTTTCCCGTTGATTTGACTGGTAACTTGGGTAATTCTAACGAATGTAATGTTCGGGCAGGAGATGGATATCAAAATTAAAATTATCGTTTTTGTTAGTTTACTTACGTAAATATAGGATAGTAGATGTTTTAAAACAAAGCCTAATTTCAAGAATATTATAAATATCTATGTCTGGAATCCCAACAATCTTTAATCTCACCAAAAAAACCTTAAGTAAAAAGTAGACGCGTAAATCTAGGAAGTGTAAAAAAATAATAATAAATTAGCTTGCGAGTAATAATGACATGGTATTTATTCATCTCTTAATAAAATCAGAAATCTTTTTTTATTATTTATGTATTATTAACTTTAAGATTCAGTAATTATATCCAACTATGGCTGTAATTCGTTGATTTCACCTGCGTGCAAATAAACTTCGAGGCAGTTCGTGGCACGAAACCTTTGAAAACTGCAGTAGCATGATTTCATATAATAAAAAACAACATCGCTATTACCGCAACCGCTTAAATATAATCAGCTGTGCTCTTTAAATTTCTTCGGTTTTACTTAAAGTAAGTTTCAACACGTAAATCAGTATTTAAGAACTGTTCCAGAAAGCTAACTACAAGAATTGACATGTTTTAGATACTACACTAATAATAATGCTAATACTACTTTAATTACACTACACTAATATGATAATTCTGTTTACAACTTCCAATAGAACCAGTTCGTTGATACGAAATTAGTGTTCGATTCACTACTACAAAAACGCTGTGAGTGATCATTCAGTTCAATTAACTTTGTCATTAAGTAGAAATTGTTTGATCAGGACATTGACCTCGTCAAATTACATGTGATCTAGTGTTGTCACTGACTTGGCTTTTCGAATATTTGAATAGAATACAGGTAACATTAGGTGCATGAAATTGTCATTTAAAAATGCCGTGATTGTCTATGGTCAGCGACATCTTACGTTAATTACGGACATACGAAAGCATTTTTGCCCAAACAGACGCAGAGAGGCTTCACTCGCGCTTCGTGTTCGCTCGGTCAACAATTTGTTTCATAATAAATTTATTATATATATATTAAATGCAGATATAAAATAAGTAAATGAATGTTATCAGCCTTCGAATATAAAGGTCTAACCTATGTTATGATAGTAGAATGAATTACGATATACTATCAATCTATAGAAATTATTAACTGACAGGTATTGTGTATCGCTACGACTCCACAAGTAAAGAAAATAAATGTTTTTTTTTATTGGTACCTCTCGTTTCTCTCCCATTGCTCATATTCACTATTGCTTACTGTAGGTCGGTAACAAACTATTTAAATAACTCAAACTTTTAGCTCTATTCATCGTTTAATTACTTAAAACAACAGTCAAAAAGTTCAAAAGTTGGATCACGTAGATCCTCGTCTAGTTAAATGAGTTCAGTAAATCATTTAAATATCGCATTCAGTTATGGTTATCAGACCGTACGTAGTTAAACAGAAGCAGTAATTTAGTGATGATCCGGAGCGGAATATTGGTTGCGGGTGACAAAACCGCATTAATTAATTGTACTCCGAATATTGCTGGCACTTACATAAATAAATGAGAAATGTACAGTCATAATGAAAGATTTTATCCTTTTTTGTGCAAATTTTTTGTTTGCTATTGAAATGTTTTAATTGATTTCATTGAAATTAGATGACTAAATTTTTCGGCAACACTGACAGCAGCCATCTTGTTCATGTTGCTTAGTCGAAAACTTAAAAAAAAATTAAACCCGTCGTCGTCACATCTGTGTGTTCTACAGAGCAATGCTGCTCTGGCTATATCGAAAGCACTTCCGAGATTGGTTGTGTATGCTATCTAATTTATATCCAATCCAAGCGGATCTTCTGATTGATTTATATTTTTTGCTCGCGCGGGCAAGTCGATTCTAAGATGTTTTGTGATAGTAAGTCGGCATCTCTGGACTATATTTAGATCTTCTAATCGTTATGAGAAGGTACTCAAAGAGCTGAAGATATGAGATATAGATCTCTTACCCCTTTCTAAAATGATAGTTACCCCCGGCAGTCGTACTCCACTATAATTAATTACCCAGCTCTTATACGACGTTACTTCAACTTGTGGAACAAACGCTGTTTATTAATGCTGTCCATTACTCAAAGGCAACCACAGATGAGACTCTCTGGAGCATAAAACATTCCTTGAATTATATTCATCTTGCCTCGTTAGGAGAAAGTTTGAGAAAACTCGACTTCCGTAATAGTTGTCGTTTGTCGGTTTTAATTATTCGCCGAGTTTGGGTTTTATCAAGATCTGCTTTGGTTTGATTGCTTAGTTTATCTCTTGCTTTAACCCAGTTCATGTTTTAAGCGAATGCTCTTTTTTATAGAGTACGAATATTTTAATGTTTTCCTTGTAGAGATTTTGATGTTTTTTTATACCACTTAATATAGTCAGAGTTGCCAACTTGATTTTGCAGTGATTATTTTTTTTAATTAAACACTTGATGGGGGGGAAGGTATTTTTTTTACATTTTTCATTAAATGTCGAAAACTATGCGGCCTAAAAACATATAAAAAAATGTTTGAGAATGTGCAAGCAGCGCCCCATATGATACCCCATATGCCCTAGTAGCCTCACTTCGAATTTTTAAGACCCTTTTCAGTCCCTGTTGCAAAAAATATATAAATCTTTTTATTTCTCTTTTATTTGCAAAATAGTTAGACAAACGTCATCTAAAACTATTCCAAATTTCTTGATAGCATTATTAGTTCTCGAGATATCCAGATCCAGACAGACAGACAGACAGAGTCGCACCATAAGGGTTCCTTTTTACCATTTAAAAATAAATAAAAATAAAAAATGAAGAAAGAAATACAAACGAGTCTTAAATATTTCATGCATGACAATAACAATACAAAATACCATAATAATCAATTGTCACAATTATGCACCTATTACATTATAGAATAGTTGTTTTACTGCTGTGTTAAAAGAATAAAAGCCCCGTGAGAATATATCCAAATTGTTAACATTTTCGTTATAAGTTCTGCATTTATGAAATATCACTTGTGTAATAAGCAGAAACAATGTGTAGACAGCTGTATACAGGCCATACATCAATGACATGAAATCTCCATTTGTGGAACTCTACATGTATTTCCAGAGTGTACATATATTTCGTATTACAAAAGCAACTGCGTATACGTACCTACATCTTATTTGTACATTAGACTCACTCTAAGTATAATAATACATAAATAAGGTCACATTACTTTTCCGATAATGTTGTTATCATACGTACTATTAATAATAGGTATATAGTCAGTATATACTTTGGGTAAACCATTCAAATAAATATGTTAATGACATTTTTGTAAGACGTCACCTACTTTTTTATCGCTAAATGATCCCCAATCCTTACGTTTTATTACTGTCCCGAATATGAAACGGCAGAGTGTGTGAACTGGCGGTAAAGCAATACTTCCTAAATTTTTATAGTAATTTATTATAAGTACTAAATTACAAACAGTCAACTATCTTATTTATATAAAGTCCCAGTACCTTATACGTCACTAACAAAAATTCATAACTGTTCCTTTTATTTCTACTTGTTACAAAACCACATTGCTACAATCAAAACTTTCTCAGCCATCAATATTCATTGACACATTCGGAAAGATTTATCAATTTTTTTTTCCCATTCAGAAGTTCGTAAGACGCAAATGGCTAAAGCATGTCATCCTTCGAAATTCCTATAAGATTGTGCAAAATTAATGGAGCTCTTTCCTAACTTTATTATAATCTTCGCAATCGCCCAACCAGCCACATGATCCAAATTATATGGACGACGGGGAAAAATAGATCGACATTTTTCATCGGAAAACTTCCGTCAGTAACTTGAGAGGTAGGTATACTTTATATTATTAAAGATATATTTTTGAAACCAATGTGCAAACAAGACCAGTGCTTTATACGTTTTGTATATGCCGTATTCAACCTAATGAGGTTGAATATTAAACTTAAAATAGAACCTCTTTATAACAAATGAGAACCCACAGAACAGAGAAAATTTTTTTTGAGTACCCAAATGAAATCCCTTTTTAATGTTAAAGAAAAATTAACGATGTTTTCTTAGTAAATTATGATTTTCGTTACCTCAGTTATCATATTTCAAAAGGGTACCATTTAATGTATTCAAAATTACCTCGGTTTTGTTTGCTAAAAGTAATATACTTACCCTGTTTTGTCATACCTTTTATTCTTTTGCTTAAGATAAGAGACAATATTAAATATACATGACCCATCTTTGTATTACAGTAAAAGCTACAAAAAATATTCATGGAATATAATGGCATAGAAATGAGACATAAAATTACATACATTCGGAATATGTAACACTTAGAAAGATTTTCAAAATATTAGTACCTATTAGTACACAATGTGTTATTGACTGAATATGGCGTTTGACGTTAATTTTTGTGTTACGGAGATTTAGTATGAGGCACATACATTTAATTTTTTCAGAGTCGTAATACAAATATCTCTCATGATAAAAAATAAAGTTACGAGTGTAAACATAAGACATAAAATACAATTAAATATACTTCGTAAAAAAACAAATGCTTGGACAATTTCACACAGCGCCATCTAGCCCCAAACTAAGCAAAGCTTGTAATATGGGTCCTAGACAACTGATATACTACTTATATACTTTCTTAAATATATATTTATTACACATAGTAATTTAAATTTCTGCACGGCCGGGAATCGCACCCGGGACCTCTTGCATGGTAGACCGGCATGTTGACCAATGCACCAGTTAGGTCGTCAAATCAATGGTTATAAAGCGATTTAAGCACGGGGACAAACCTTAAAAAATATTTTAATAACATAGGTGTAGGTAAGTCATTTTAATAAAAGGGAAAGTGAACAACATATTTCTAAATAAGAACCACAATACATTATTTTTCTAAACAACATTAAGAAAAACAAGAGCCGACTTGGCTTTATCAGCGACGTTTATATTTTTCCACCCACTTACATCTATCAACGTAACTTACATTACTGAACAAACAACATTCAAAAAGGAATAAACAGAGCATTGAGGAGCCATGAAAGGCCACAATTTTCGCAACAAACAGAATATGTTGGACACGGTTCACTCGTTCGCGGCAGTATTGTATTTGTTAGGGCCGTCACTGTGTTTTCGAGCATTTGTTTCCTTACGAAACGGCAGTTAGGAATATTTATTGGATGAACTTGTGGCGTGACGTCGCTTTTTAGCCAATTGTAGCCATTTTTGTACCGTCGCACCGCACTTCGGACTGAAATATCGGAGGTTATAAAAGTTCTCGATCGCATTTCCTATTGTACACTATTTTCCTGCTTCTAACTGTTTGAGTTCGAATAGTTATTGCCGATGGTTTATGCATAGCGAAGATTTAAATCAAATATGGAACTGGAAAGCTCAATAAAAATGGTGATAGCGTCAATTTTATTGTTCGTTTAGCATTCTAAGCCATTGGACAAGCATATTTCGATTTAACTCTATTATTCAACTAGACTATTTAGGTATATTTGGAAAAGAAAAATGCAATACTAGGTACTTTACATCTATGTAGTTAAGGGTTTAAAAAAATAAGGTACTCGAACATTACCTTAATTTATTATAGGATCTCTTACACACTTTCTCTTCATTTCACGTCACTTCACCACAGTGACGTGAACGAAGAGGAAAACAATATCCTATTAAGTGCCTTAAATAATAGATAACGTGAAGGAACTATTTATGGCTCTTATAAAAATTAACGACTCATTTTTCTTGCGAAGAAAGACGATCGACGCTTTCTAGCTTAATATATTCTTATTGTCCGAGAAATGACATTTTTATAACGAAGTTGATGCTTAATTTAATTAGGAAAGATATTAATATCTTAATTACTAATAGTATAATTACTAATAGTATAGGTGTATCTCTTGATGTGTATTAGTACAAAACTATTACAAGCAATTGTCATTTTCGTAATAATTACGTAAGAAATGTATACTAATAACGTGATCGTTGTTGTCCTACTTAGGACAAAATATTAACGCTTTAAGTTATTCAAATCTCCCACTACTTTTGAATTTAATAAAAATGATAAAATGTTTACAAAACCTTTTTTCTTTTATTTTGTAGTGGCTTTAAACGGATTTAGCGTTACCAATGCGATAAGTGAAATTTTATGACCGCAAAATATTGACTCAATACGGCGCTAGTAACGCAAATTAAGACGATAAAATATTACATTTTGATTCGATCGTTCTTTACGTACGATTTTAAGAGTATTCTATATTGATACTTGCAAAACAAAATGTATTCTTTGTGTTAATCGTATGGCTATTTAAAGCACACTCCACAAGGGTTCCACATAATTCTCGTGACATGTGGCATTGTAAAAACATACAGGCCCTCTTAATCCGGACGCCGTCACTCATTTACATAAGCCCGCCCCAGGAAGATGGGTTGTAAACTTTAATAAGACCCTGATGGCTACCGTGGAATTATTGGATGGACGGATCAATCGGATTTCATTTGTTTGTTTTTTGTTTAGATAAAATGTACGTAACTATAACATAAAATTCGTCGTATGTGAGGGTCACTCTTTTAATATTAGATGATATAATTATTAAAGTCTTTGGACATCAGATTTTTTTATAAAACAAAAGTAAAATACATTGCTTATGTCGCCAAAGATACCAAAATTATTTCTTGTATCAGCAATAAATCATTAAAAAAATGCTTACGAATACCGAAATAAAAATGGCCGACCTAATTCGTTAATATCAAAACTCTTGCTCTCATTCAAGTAAGCCAGCCCTTATAATTGGCACTCGGTAAAAGATAAGCTACCAAATTAGGGCGACGCGGTAAGGCCTTAATCTCTCGTAGTTATAGGTCAATAACCTAGTCACTTTATTTAGCCAAAAAGAGTTAAAACTCAGAAGCTAATATTTCCCAGGATAATGTTTTCCTTTTACGGCCAATATATTTATCTGGAACGTTTTATCTCACCCATACTATCCACAAACTCGGTCGTTAGGATATAATTTAGCTGGCACGTCGGTTGATATGTGTGTATCACTTCTAATCTCGTATTTTTACGTCCTTGTTTTTGGTCGGATCCCTTGAGGTTGCCTGGACACGACTTATTTTCAGATCATTCGTTTTATTTTGTGAAAGAATATAAAATCTATTATATAAAAACCAGACAAGCCTTTAGAAAATAAATATATTTTTTATTGCACCTATATTTGCCCAAGGTGTACATTATTTTAGTCACCATCTGAATCTTTTACCGTTTCGGCAGGCAGTTGACCATCTCCATAATGGCTTGATGGATTTCCATCAAACGTGGCTAAGAACCATTTCGATTAGATTAGCTTTCAATTGAAAAAAATGCATTGAAATCGCTTGATCCGTTTAGCAACTACGAATATTCGTACAGACAAACAAACATAGGCAAACTTATAACACCCCTCTTTGCGCTGCGTCGGGGGTTAAAAAAATCGACATTTCTACTTGAAACTCCTATATATTTAGATAACTCAGATTTTGTATACTTAATTAATAGTGGAATACTTAGTATCTGAATAATGTTGGCCACTGAAAATGAGCAGCTGAATTTCGAGTGTCAAATTACGTCACAAAGAAATAAATATGTATGAAAGGTTGCTTTGATCTAGCTCATATTATTACACCACTTATGAATTTATTACGGTAGTTTTTCAAGCGAGATGATAGCTCCTAGAAAAAAATATAAAAACTACAAACATACTTTAGTACCTACTATAATATTGGACTCAAAGACATAATTCGTATCCTAAATCGAAAGGTATGGATAAAGGTAGGATACACAAAGATTTAAGTGCTAAGAGGCTGCGTTTTGGAGTGACCCTTTTATTATCACAGAATTTTACACAACAATAAAAAAGCATACTTTCAAATCATACTCTTTTGAACAAACACGAGCGTTTCCGTCTACACTCCCTTGATCCTGTACAGTACATTATCTCTGTCAATACTCTGAAATGGAGGAGGCATTTTAGGAAAACATTTTGCTGTATCGCGTGTACTGTTATATTAAGGGCCCATGTGGGACACATTATGCCGAGATTTCTTATCCCATAACAGCCTGTAATATAGGTATGGTTGAAGTAATGTGCCTGGTTATCTCGTTTTTTCGCAGATGCGATGCAAAGCGTTTATTCCTTTATACTACGACAAATACTTTTGTGACTGATTATCCTTTCTTTTCGATATTTTTCTCTTGTTATTCGTTGATGTTTCAACCTTTTTCAAAATAATAACAATTAAAACTTGTTTGAAAAAAAAGGCAATTGTATTTTACATAATGAACATTAAAAATATACAAGGAAATAGTATAGCTAGGCTATAAATTGTAAAATCAGGTAAATATTAAAAACAATTAAAATTTAAGTCAACGATTAATCATCTAGAATTCCTTTGAAAATTAAAACAAAAACTGCTAAAGCTTTTAGTAAAAAAAATGCTCATAGAAAAAAGATTCATTTAAACTTTAATATCTTTTTGTAACAAACTGTTGTCAAGCAGCTGGCTGTAAATTTTCTATTGTCATCTCCCTTCATGTTTCAATAAAGGGCTCATTATTTGAACAAAAGCCATCAATGGACTTTTGAATACAATGGACAATAAATTTATTTTAATTTAACATGAGATAAATAGAGGGTGGTCTATTTAGACTTTCTTTCAGATTCAGTCTCAATTTTAATTATGATCAAATTAAGCTCCGTAGCTAAAAGAACCCTTTTTAGTTCTGTTTCAATTCTCTAGTAACTTTTGGGTATTAACAAAATCATTACCTAACGCAAAATTGACACTGTGAAAACTGTGTGTGTGTGACGTGTCGTATACACGACACATCAAGTTAGTTTTGTCAAAAAAAACTAATACAAAAGTATACACTTTTGTATTATTATTTTTATTACATTTAAAGTTACCGTTCTAGTTCTTCAGTATAACTTTTCGGTATTAACAATATCAGTATCGCAAAATTGTGAATGTGAAAAAATTGTGCAATTGTGCATGCCTCAACTTTTCTTAATTAAGCTTAAAAGCACTTTGTATAACTGAAATAAATAAAAATATCCGACATACTTGTGTTGTGTATATTTTTGTATTAGACTTTTTTCATAATAGCTGTTTCCTTATTTTTGATACAATAAATGGCCAGAAATAAATTATCAAACTAAGCTACTTTACCGAAGAATTCTGTAAAAATGTCCGAACCGTGGTGGAAAGCGGGAGCGGGGTGCAGCCTTAATCCGTTTCGCCGACCAAGCAATTATCTACGCGAAATAGTGTACGTATTAGAAGCACTTACTTTGTAGAGGCTTAAACAGGATCAAGTTAACTGCAAGTAGCTGGAGTTGTTTGGAGAGTAACAGTGTTAGTGCAATCAGCAGTTGCGGGAAAATAAATAACATCCCTTTTTCTGTAACAGTTGATTACACATCTTCGTAACTCTAATGAATTACCAATCATCCCATTCTATAAATTATAAAAAATAGAAATACAAATAATTACAATAATTTTATAGAAATTATAAAAATAAGCGTTATGTTTCAAATAAAAAAATACGAATGGAATGAAAAATACTTATAGCAGTAGGTAGCTAAATATTTGATAATTATTTTAAGTGCTTTTAAAAAAAATATAATAATTAACGTAATGTTGCGTTATTGAACTGAGTCTTCTATTTAAAGCAGTAAGTAAGAAGTGAAGGAGCCTTTAGTTACACTCTCTTATTCGTACCCTCATATCTGAGGATCGTGATCACTGGCCGCTTTAATAATTTGCCTCCATCGGTCTCAGTCCATAGTAGCACTCACCGCTCGTTGGAATTTGCTTGAGGAGATTGCTACTCTTACTTGGCCAGACCATCTGGTTGGCGAACGACCTCGGACTTTCTTCCCTTCTATTCCACCAACCACGACCAACTTTTCGAGACTTTCATCTCTTCTTTGTATTATGTGGCTAAAGTATGAGAGTTGGTTACTCACGGAATAAAAGACATACTACTTACCTACAACAAAGAGGTCAGAGGTCCATTAAAAATGACAATAATAGAAAACAAGCACTTTTTAGATTTGAAAGTAAAATAGTTTCTTCGAATCAAAAGAGTTTAAAACAATAAAATTACTTCGTTGAAAATACGAGGCATTCTTAGATTTGAATGCGCACGTATGCACAATCTGCTGCTATCTTTTTGTCAAATAAAAAAGTTATTCATACGACCGCAAAGTCCTGAGCATATAGATCAACCCATTAGTATTCATGCCTATTGGGCGTATTTAAAATTCAAATAAAGTTTTAACTCGCGTCCTCCCCAATTCGTGCTGTTTGATTACTATTTTGATTACAAAGGGGCCGTTTCATTCACAAACGAGGGGTCCGTATACGGTCAGTTGATCAATGTCTAACCAACAAGGGTTGGCGACAATAAATCTTATTCTAATGAAAATAAGGGTGACTGTCAAAAAAAAATCACTTAACTTGGTCATCGTTGTGACAGTGTCATTATCATGACGAATATCGAACACGAATATTTTAATACAATACCAGTAGAATATAAAAAACATTTACGATACGTCTATAGTAGTCATTAACCCTGCATTGGGTCGGAATATTTTAATACTTAATTGTATTTTATGTATAATTATATACAGGCCAATCCTATTGATTTTGATTGATGGCAATGATATATAATTAATTTGTCTTCAACGAAACCTTTTTCATTACTTAGTGATGTGACACAGAAATCATTCGTAGATGTGACCTACTTTATTTCATAATAAAGTATAGGTAGGTACCAAAACTTTAAAGTACCAAATAATCTTTTCCACTCCCCAGCAAGAAAAGGGCGCCTTTGCCGCGTAAAAAATCGATTTTGCTGCGAGCGTGAGGCAAAGTGCTGTTTTTAAATATTGTCTAACACCACCTTTTGAAATAATTAAAAAATAAAAAATAGAGTAAAATGGATGAGACTTGTAAAATTGATATGTGAGAAAAGAATAGATAGAATGCTTTATGTTGTCGAAAATGGATTAGAAAGTTAAAAAAACTAGCTTTTTACCAGGATAGTCACGTGAAATAACTTCCTATAACACTTACCTATAACACTTTTCTCACTGGTTGAGGTGAAAAGTTATATGATAACACGAGACCAAATTTTGTTCTTCCTCGCGCCTTTAAATCACTCACTGTGTTTTTTTTATTAATTTGAGATTGTATATACTAAATAAAACACTAGCAAAATACGACTCGCACCAGATCATGTTCTCGGACGGGAATCGAATCCGCGACCTTTGGATATCCCGTCCAATGCTCTGACCGCTGAGCTGAGCTCAATAGTTTATATAAGAATCACTCGCTAGCTAGTGTTTCACTTCTAGTCTATTTCGCTAGTTCGTGATTTAAAGTCGGAACTCGCAGCACAAATTGACTTTGGTCTCTTGTATAACAAATAGCTATTCCTACATTAATATTTGAAAACCAAACTATTTTCTGCCGTCAGCTCTTTTTTTCTATCATTTTTTATGCTAATGATTTACGTTAATAACTACATATTATCCGTTCTAAGCTACGTCACATTTATTAGCGCCCACCTAAAACTTATCTAACAAGTAACAAATAACACATTAAAAACTATTTTCGGTAGCAAAAGTTAATCAAATTATCGCTAGTACAAGACCGAAGACACTGTATATGCCAAACTAATTTTGCTGCTGACTTAATAAATGTATGTACGTCGAACCCAAATACGTCCCAAAAATTTATTTATATATCGACTGTGTAAGTAAATGACAACCTTTTTCCATTTTATACCCACATTCACTTCGAATTGGTCGTCAAAAAGTTTGAATTCGTGTCTGTCGACCCTAACTAAAGCCGCAGGCGGTTATCTCTCCCAACTCTTATGTATCTACGATAAGCTCGTCCGAATCACTTTATTGTACTCAAATGAGATTATAAGATTGAATATTTAATTTTGGAGCTCTCCCCTCTTTATTTTGACGATCTACAAATTACTGCCGTACAAATTGCAGCTTAGTTTGTTTTAATAAAATCGATTGGACACAAAGCGAATGATTTGAATGGGACCTTTATTGATTTGTAGACAGAGTCGAGTTGGAGTGGAGTCGACGTCAAGTAGCTTTAGTGTGCGAAGACTCTAAGTAATAAACTGAATATTGTGATCCCTTTACGTAAAAAGGAAGATAAAAGTAAAAAACAATATTTAAATAATTAAAGCAAAATGGTAGGAAATTTAACAAAAGGGTAAATAAGGAAGAATTATCAAATCTCTGACCATGTGGCGGCAGAATAAAATTAAAAATTGTAATTTTAACAGCGTTGCTGCGTAGCGTATTAATAACTGGGGGTCTTTTCATTTCTTACCATCAAATTATTTCAACCGTTAGGGCTTCATTTAAATACGAATGGTTTTGTAGGGAGTTTTATAAAAAAAATAATTAATAGAGTTTTGCTACATTTTTCTGTATATTGCTGAGATTGTAGCTTTTGACTAGAAACTAGAAAAAACGAAGTGTGCGAGTTTTTAACAATTCAGCTTATAACAAAAAAAAACTGCGGCCAAGTGCGTGTCAGGCCGTGCATTATAGGGTTCCGTAGTTACTTATAAACTTATAATCACTTCCTATTTTACATAACTAACGCCCAAAACTATCGTAAGTATACTTAATACCTAACTATTTAATGAAAGGATCTTGGTCAAATTGGGGGATAAAACAACAATATCGATCATCATCATCATCATCATCATCATCTATACGGCATCAAGTAGCTAAGTAGGACGCTGGAGAAAAGAGCTAAGAGCGCACAAACAAGTAAAAAAGGCAGGTAAGATTTGTTTATAAAAAAAATGTGTTTACGCCTTCGTAGCATAATGGAATTTACTTTGAAATAAACTTTTAAATGAACTCAAAACTGAATTTTGAAGATTTTTTATCAATGATCTCGTTTTATAAAGTGTCAAACGATGTTTTCGCAAGTGACGTACCTAAGGTACAATGATTGATGTAATTAAAGAAGCAAAATGAGTGACACGGCGACAATAGGCCTGATTACACTCGTACGCTTTCCTCTTCGCTGAAGCATGAGAACATTAGGCATTGGAACTAACGCATGCCTTGACGCATTCCACAGGGCATGCGCTGATGCATATCTCGCTGTAGATATCGAAACCATAAAGTAGACTCTATTCATTCTAATTGTGACAAGGACCAAGGAAATGGAAATTAAAGAGGCATACCTTAACGCATGCGTCAAGGCAGAAACAGAATTGCTAAGTGCTAATCGTTAGCTATTATCAATGATAACTTAGACAGGTGCGTATATTATCATATCTCTAACATTAAATTATACTTAGATCGAACAATGCCGCTAATGAAAAACCTAAGGTTCATGAAAAATACCATCCACATCAAAATAAGTATAAAATATTATGATTCCCCTAATTTGTAATAATTAATTGCCTTCATTAAGTAGGCATTACTCTAATTACATCTTTTGTTTGTGACGGCGACAAAAATAATCAAATTTCAACAACTCCCTTATCGAGTAATAAATTATTCCCACTTCAAAGTGAGAACTTCGATTTCACAAATGATCAATATCAATTTATCCGGCTTCGATCAGAATAATGAAGATTCAGAAAGTTCGCTAACTGTATTACAAAATAAACTTTCTTTGATGTTTTCGTGCATGGGAATAGGCTAATGATGAACAGTTGCCAAATCGAATTTAGTTTCTATGTTACAATAAAAGCGAACCTCTTATTTCTATTTATATGTATGTATACTTTTTTAATCCTAATGTGAAAGTGACTTATGTACGTATGTTTGTCTGTTACGCTTGCACGTCGTAACTACTCACCGATCATCACAAAATTTTGCATAAACGTTGTCAGGGATTCGGAAAGGGGATAGAAAAAATTGATAAAATGTTTTTGAGAGGTGTGTATGTGTGAAATCAAAAACTGTATCACTTACACTGTTCACGGCCTATAGCCAAGTGGCTTTCTTCAATTTGAATACAATAAAAAATGATTATCTAATTGACGTAAAATGTCGCTGACCATAGACAATCACGGCGTTTTGAAATGTCAATTTCATACAACTAATGTCACTTCTATTCTATTTGAATAATCATAAAGCCAAGCGTTTGCCACTTGTCTAGGCCCTCAGATCTCAATATATTTAAAACACATGGCCAACCCCGAGCATTGTTAAAAAACCCTCCATTAACAAAAATAAAAAGCACAAAAACAGCATTAACGGATTTCAGTATAATTGAGCATTATCGTTTATCCACTCCCATTAAAAGTGTGCGATTTCATTACAGGAAAAAGTGTATCGGAAAAAATGAAGCAATGAAATTATCCACAAAGGAAAACCGGTCCGGTTATTATTAATAAAGATATAATTTTCCCCATACGTTGCAAATAACCATTCTTTACGTTATTAACCTGACCCCGTCGAGATTTGCATACAGATTCGTGATTATAGCAAAAATGGCTTAATATGCGTTATGGCGTTTCAAAAAATGATATTAGTAGATTGGATACGTGCGAATCGTTGAACCGCCATTTAATTAAAAATAAACGTGATAAATACGATTTTTCATTAACATTTTACGCTTATAATGACTTTAATCTAATATTATGTTGCTTATTTCAAACAAGAAAAAACGGTTTAAATTAGTCAATTTTGTAATCACGGCTTCGTTATTTTCGGATTCGTGAATGATATTTTTTACTTAATATTCTTGCATAATAACCATCACCATCTTATTCACACAAAATCTTTTGAAATACGCTTTTCCGATCGCTGAAAGCGTCTAGCCTTTAATGTTATACGTCAACATCAATTCTATCAATCGATGCCATTCTATAGTGATCGACCTATGTCCCTTAGCTCTCATAAATGATTTTCCTAAGTAATTACGAAAACCCACACAGTACTTATCATCGATCCATAATGATACAGTAATTTATTATGATTTCACCGTAGTTATCTACTAATATGCCTTTGACTATTGGTTAACTATCACTTGTGAATGGACAGTGTTTATAGGTTTCGCCTAAAAATAGAAATCCCACTGCACTCAGAAGGCCCACTTAGCCAGTATTCGAAGATGATCAAACGTCTTTTGTTTTATAGCTAGGGCTCGATATTTTGTAATTTTTTGACGTCTAACTTCATATTTGACTTCTTGACCATGCGCATTTCTTGGCACACTGTTTCCTCCTCCGTTGGCACCTTGTCTCAAGCTAACATGGCAGCGAGAGCAAGCGCTCTGATGCGCCAGGCCCAAGATGACAAGAATTTGACATTATTATGTTGATCATAACCAAAAAATCTCGATTTCCATAGAAGTCTTTGATTTCTTCTAAGCGGGCCTTCTGTCTAAAAGACACAATCTAACAGAACTATTTTGAGACGTAGGCCTCTTCCGTGAGAGGAATGCTGTCAAAATCTCCACGCTTGGCAAGCGAGTTGGAGATTGCAGTGTTGTGCTCATGTTGTGCCATTTTAATCGGAAAAGCACTGCTGTCTATTTTCTAGTAAGTACACAAATTTCACTGTTCTTATCAAGTGAAGCTAGAAAATACTAGCTCACAGTGGTACTAATTCGTTACATCTTTATAGATGCTATTTCTAATGAAACAATGTATATTATTATTTAAACAAGTAAATCTCAAATAGTTATATAGCTTTCTCATCTTAATCAACTGTTTAAAAATATCTGGAAAGATGTTCAGTTGAATGTAGAGGTTAATTCCTTCTACATTGGTGAGATGGCGCTGGCTTGCAGCGTAAGAGTTGATATACTAGAAGAAATTCGACGTTCTCACCAGTGACTCGGTAGCTCAGCGGTTAGAGCATTGGACCGGATATCCAAAGGTCGCGGGTTCGATTTCCGTCCGAGAACATGATCTGGTGCGAGTCCTATTTTTTCTAGTATATTATTTAGTATTATATAAAAATAGCATTGTGAATGCTTAAATCTCAAAAATTTCAAATAGTTATATAGCTTTCTCATCTTAATCAACTGTTTAAAAATATCTGGAAAGATGTTCAGTTGAATGTAGAGGTTAATTCCTTCTACATTGGTGAGATGGCGCTGGCTTGCAGCGTAAGAGTTGATATACTAGAAGAAATTCGACGTTCTCACCAGTGACTCGGTAGCTCAGCGGTCAGAGCATTGGACCGGATATCCAAAGGTCGCGGGTTCGATTCCCGTCCGAGAACATGATCTGGTGCGAGTCCTATTTTTTCTAGTATATTATTTAGTATTAAGTAAATCTATCTAGTTTTCAAGTTATTTTGCCTGTATGAAATAAATTGACTTTTTCTTTAACGTTGTGAAATCAAGATTAAATTGGTTCAAAATAATTTACATAAACTTAACATTGTTGGATTATAAATTGGTAGTTATTTTGTTTATACTGTAAATAATTTTAGTTCCTAATTTTAAAAGTAATAATTACTTGAGTAGTCTTCATTTGTGAGTAGACTTGTATTTTTTACCATACCTTATAGCAATAAAGATAAGAAATGCAGGCTTTATTTAAAATAAATGTACGTATAATTATTTGCTCATTTAGAATAGCATTCAATTTTAAATGATAGCTCTAAAATAAAATAATAGACCTTAAAAACAAATACTGCAATGTTCCATTCAAAAGATGCATTGATAAAAAGAATACATGTTCAAACTCCCAATAATTTGAGAAAATATGACTCCAGCTCCCGATCAAATTGATATCATTTGTTTGGAACGGCATTTCTAAAATTGAACGCGCCGGACTCAATTCAATTTCCTAAGCGAGCTAGGACTCGTCGCAAGCTAACATTTCCGTTTACAATGATCACAGTCTACCAGCCGTGAATGTACCTGACCACGAAGATTCCTATGGACAGATTCTTCCGATTCTCACCCTTAAAGTTTTCACCACAAGTGTTATAGTATCGGGAATCGGATAAGATCGTGCGCGTGAAAAATGTGTTCGATGACTGTAAAGAAACGGTCGCCTTATCACCTGTTCGATGAATTTTGTAGGGACTCCTTTTACAGGTTGAAAGAAGATTTTTTGACCGTTATTCGAAGTTCTTTTTTTAATGTAAACATTAGCTTCTCATCATACGAGTACATCCATTCAAATCAGAATTATCGAAGTTTATTTTCAAAGTATCTGAAGTATTAGTGTCGCTCGTGAGACAAAAATAAAAAAGAGCATAACGGTGAATGGTATCTTAGCGAATATTGATATGTAACAAGTTGCTTTTAATGTCTGAAGATAATATTGATGATTCAAAAACTAATAAGAGCACCTCACCATCTATTGATAGACACCCACGTCTCTCGAGTCGTAATTATTCCAGAACTCGATCGGCAAGCTATAACAATGGCCGCCGAAACCAGCCTTAAGTCCGGTATACACTTGCAACTGTTTGCGATACCGCGATTGACTGGTCGTATTGTCTATTGTACTGAGAAAGTGTCATACAGATTGGTATTTTGCTGTTGTATGACAGAACTCGTTTGCTCGTACTACGTACGCTTCGCAGACTCGTTTTGTGAAGTGCGTCTATATTAATGCTAAACAAAGCAGGTCAGGAAGGTTTTTTAATAACTATTCGTAAAATACAGAATGTTTCCCAGCAGTAATTCTTTTGCAAAGGATGAAAATCATTTTTGTGCAACTGAAAACCTAAAATATAACTTCAGTGTCCGAGTTTTTCGTGTACCTCAACGTCATGGCGTCGTCAGTCGTGTCAACTACACGACGTATTTTATTTTATTTTATTTATGTTGCTCCTATTAATTATGCTCTCTGTATTTCCATACTATTGATTGTTGCCACGGCATATAATATTATATCTAAAATATTTAGTTTATTTTATGTATTTAGAAAACTAACAACTATTTTATTATATGAAATTACTAAAGAACACAAACCCTGGCAACAACACTTCTTCAAATGTGTCTTCTTCTGGAATGAGTTTATAGAAATTAGTTTGAAGATTTTTCTCTTTTTGGGACCAATTGTATTCAAGTCACATTAAATGTTTTTTTTTGTCATAAACAACGGGACAGTGCGTGGCCTTCACCTCACCTGATGTTAAGTGACGATAAGGCCGAAAATGTAAGCGCACTACCTCGTCACTGCCAGAACACAACAGTTTTTAAATTGTTGTTATGGCGTCAGACTTAGGTAGCTAGCCAGGCGGACTTGAAATAAGCCCTACCACCAACCAAACTGAGTACAAACGTGGGGTACCTACATTTTGGAAATCGAACCCTTACCCCTGCGTCTTACACGTGTGGGCAAACCACTAGACTACAGAGGCCGTTTAAGTATGTATCAGAGTGTAAGCTCAAAAGCTAAACTTTCTTAAAACAGTAAAACACAATTTTTATACTCGACAAGTGTCACCACTTTATCACATCTCTATTCTGTCCATACCATGAGACAATTTAAAGGAATTTCATCTCAACAATATCGTTGGCTGCAAACTGGCGGCAAACGAAACGTCCTGTTCCCAAAGTGGCCTATTTTGTACCACCGCTGACCGGAACACAACTGTCCCCTGAATCAATATACTTTTAACGATATAAAACACTTCTGGCGCGATCCGTGAACGGAAAATAGTTTTAAATCTACCCAGCGAACCCATTCGTTGGTAAAATTGAGTGTCCATTTTTTGCTGTTCGAAATTGAACTTTGAGGTGTGAGGGAAATATAAAATTAAACAAGCAAACAAATAAACTTACTTTCGCATTTATAATAATAGTGAGGAATTATTAATTATTATAAGTAATAAAGTAAGGAGTAAGATTTATTCATTCATTCAAATTAAATTATTTATCTTTCATGTCAGTAGGCCATGTTGCTATGGCAGAATATTGTGGTCTTTTGTATCCCTCGGGAACACAATTAATTTTTTTGTAGATGAAAGGTACCATCTGTCCTTTTTTATACCCCTGAAAATGTGTATGCGAAAATGATGATCGGTTGAGAAGTAAGACGTGAAGTCGTAACAAACAAACAAACTTACTTTTGCTCTCTTATGCTCTGACATGATGTGTCAGAGTCTTTGTTTGCTTGGTTTTTTACTCTAGCTCTACTTAATTACAAATCGGGCAACTATTTGAACTATAGACACATACGTGTATGATATGACGTCAGTGAATCAGTTGCAGAATAGTTTTTTTATACCTGCCTACGTACTTAAAGATTATTTGCCTTGCTCATAACATCACACATTTCAATTTTCCAATAAAAAAACATAAACAAACAGGAACACCCTGTAACACCCTGGATGACGGAAATTTTTCAATACCCTTT
Source organism: Catoptria pinella (assembly GCA_963556745.1). Lineage (NCBI taxonomy): Eukaryota > Metazoa > Arthropoda > Insecta > Lepidoptera > Crambidae > Catoptria > Catoptria pinella. The sequence continues at coordinate 7,563,871 of OY750769.1, forward strand.
CTTAGTGCCTACTTATACCATAAAAGGTATCTACCCTCCAAAAATGGTGTCTCTACCTTCAGCCGTTAGGGTTCTATCACACATTTAAATTTTACCGACCAAAAATGGTGTCTCTGTCAGCCGTTAGAGCTCTATGTGCATACCAACAATCCAGAAATCAGTGAATCAATTTAGAGCTTTATAAATTAGTAAGGATAGTTAGTAAGACAGCAACTATACGGATGGGGACTAGAGATGTTTAAGGGAAATACTTTTAGACTTTACGTGTAAAGATATAGGACAGATAAAATATTAAAAAAAAATGTAATTTAGTAACCTCCCTAAGTGCTCGTTTAGCTTAATTATATTAATGTGTTTCTATTATCCAAACCCGTATTTTAAGTAATTCAGTGTTAAACTCATAATAACTTAGTGTGCAACTGCATTTGAAGACAATCACAGAAAACTATTTCAATCACGTCCTTTTACATTGTTATAAAAACATTGATAAGTTTCAATGTCTTAACTTGCAAGATTACGGATACGTGCTACCAATAGATTACTAACACAATAATATTAAATTAACCCTTTAAAAAAATATGAAGGGCTGGCTCCATGCGGGTCCTTTCTCGAGGGGGAGCCACTTTTTAAGTGGCACGGGTTTTAGATAAACAATTACTGAATAACCCGTCTGGTAAACAGGGTGTAGCAGAAAATTTATATTAATCTAAAATCTTTAATATTGTTAAAGTACCCATAAAAATGATAAACTTTATCTATGTGACCGACTCTTAAGTCTCTGGAAAATTCGAACGAAATCGTCTAGGACTAGACTCGAGAGAGATAGATCGTTAAATTTGTTAAACTACCTACCATTTATATACTTAAGCACTTAAAACGTTATTAATGATTTTAAATATTAATTGAAATATTAGTCAGCAATAGAATAATATGAATTGTAAGCTAAGGTAAGTGGCAGGTATTTAATGCATTTGTGTAAAAACCTATAAAATTTTATTGACTTATGTTCACACTGTGGTGGTTATTATTGATGAACAGTATTGGCGCATAATTATTTAAAGTAAAAAAAAACAAACTACAGCAACACCATGGTGTAAATATCTAGACGAGCATTGTTATTATTAAATACAGAAAGGAAAACATAGGTGTTATATTTAAAAGTCTAAGTATAAGACTCTTCAGTCTTGCTTACACTGTGTCTTCACACAGTTTAAATGTGAAGTGTTAAAACAAAGAAAATTTATTAAGAAACAATAATATCAACAACTGTTTTGCATGCTATAAATCCAGGTTTTATTATTATTAAGACTAAGTAACTGTTATATTTACCTCTCTCCCTCAAATTTCTAACGGTTTTGTTACTCCATTACATCACTCGGTGCTTGGTTTATGTCTTATTTATAATACACCAGCACAACGTCACTTGAATTACTAAATTCGCAGGAAATACGAAAATAGCACGAGTCCAGTACAACACAGTGTAAGCTAGAATAATTTACATCGCGCTCAATTTACCGCAACACGTCTAACCGGCCCAATTTGGCTATTCGACAAATTAATGTTCAAAAATTGCATAAAGCGTCCATAACAACAGCCTTACGCTAACAAAGCGTAAGGGTACAGTCCGCTTTCACAAGTGGATGTCACAAAGAGTCGCTTTTATTCACATCTAACAAAAAATAACAAATAGTCACGATCCACCGAGGCTTTTGTCCGATGAGAAAGAATCGGTCTACGCCGTAGTCGCGTCGTAGTGTTGCTACGACCTGCTCGGCACTGGCGGGGGCTACGGTCCCGGATCGCTCACTCACACACAAAAAGCGAGCTCGCGGACACGAACTTGCTCACACACACCCACTTCCCTCGGAGAGCGGGAGCGAAAGAGAGAACGGCAGTTACGAACCTTGTAAATGATGTACACACCGATGGTGATTTACTCACACAGTCGCGAATAACGCGCAACTTGTTTCATACCCGTACACATAGACGCGATTTAAACTTGTAATCCCTAACGATGATTTGAATTTAAAGGGATTTAGCTGCAGGAATGAGTTTTTTGGATTATATTATTTATATCGATAAAGCTTTATCAAAAACAGTGGAAAAATAAATTTACTTTTAAGGTAATGAGCGTGAAGGGCTAACGTGTACCGAAATTTCTTTCGGTGTAACCGCATTCAATTTGCATCGCTATTCGCACTGGCTTACATTTTAATTTGCTTAAAGACCCTTATTGAAAAGTCTGGCCAAGATTGGCAAAACCCAAATTTCACAGAGTTAAATTCAATTCAATTCAAAGACTAAAATTGTATCGAAAATTCTGTGTACAGAAATTCTCACTTTCATGAAAATGTGTGAAAACATTTATTTCCATTAAAGGTAAGTATGATTAAGCATGACGTATTATTATTTGAATTAACTACTACCTACGACTAGCACATACTACTACTACTACATACGTATTATTCATTGAATTAAGTACTAAATTAATTAACTAGTGACTCTGTGAGCTGTAAACCTCGCGCTTGTTAAATTTTTGATCATTTTTCAAAATGGCAGAAAAACATAATATGTTCTTTTTTCGAAAAAATTTCAATAACTGAATTTACTAAAACATCTATATAGCTCGATAGCTGTATGGTTTTTTTTGTCAATTCAGCAGGTTCGATAACCTGCTCACAAAATTTCACGAGAATCGGTTGATAAATATGACATGTAGAGGAAAACTTACAGACAGACATACGAAAGCATTTTCGCAAGCGAAGCGTCTCCGTTTCAGATTGAGAATAACAGAGACGCTTCGCGGTCACTCTCTCTTCAGAACATTATATACTAAATAAGACTTGTTCTGAATTTTAAATCTATACATTTTAAGCATAAATATTGCTAATACAATGTTTTAAAGATATAAAGCTTAATAATATGATATCAATATCATACAGAAAGGCTATAATTTTTATACATGAATTGCAGAAAACAATATAAGATCGATAAAGTGCAATAAGCCATATCTGACAAAGTAATCAGTCTATTAAACGACTGACAATCATCACTAATAAAAAGTAAAAAAAGGGTTTATTTCTTTCAGGAAAAAAATATTTTATGACAGGTCATATTCATTTAGTGATAGTGACTTGTGTAGGAATAAAAGATATGAGTTATAAATACACATACTGCTCTTTATTTTCATGAAAATACCAAGCATAAATCAAATCCTGAGGGCCTAGTATGAGTTGTATTTTTTTTTCACTTCTCGCATAGTTAACTATCGGACTGCTCATAGTCAATGTGAGTGAGTGAATGAATGAAAGAGACAAAACGATAGTTAACTATTCGAAGAGTGAAAACACCAACTCATACTAGGCCCTCTTTTTTATTTTTTTATTTATCTTTAATTAAAGCAAATGTCACGAAATGCTCTAGTAGTAGTAGGCATTTTTTCGTAAATACCGTAATCTTGCTCTTGACTTCACATGCACTTTTGTATACATATTCTTTGTAGTTCAAATAATTATGTTAAAATAGTGTAAGTAATTGAAATATTAACCGCGATTATACTAGGTCATTTACCTTGCTATGTTGGTAAGGTCTTATTGTTTTAGTCATAATCAGAAAGATTCAGTTTCGTCGATATTAAAAATTAAATATCGTTACTTTTATATTGTTATTTTGCATTCTGTGATAATGTGGTAAGGTGTCTCACTAGACTGCAGTATTTTGAAGGGGAAATTTGTTAAAAATTTACTTGGCCGAAGCTCAATCCCTTCCCATCTCTGTCTTTCATAGCATACATACAGCATTGTGGAAGTTTCACCGAAGAAAATTTAGGTATCAAACTCGAGTGAAAAGTTTCCAATGAAGATGTCGCAATTAATTTTCGATAAAATTTAGCTCGTTAACGTTGGAAAATTACAGTCTTAAAAGGGCTCTAATTGAAAATGCACAAAGTTTTTTCATTAAGGCTGTATCTTCTCTTTATGACTTGGTCATGTTATCAAAAGCACTGGACCGTTATTGACTTATTAAAAAGGAACTTTTAAATATGAAAGCGTACCTTTTGGCATTAAATATATTTTTATAGCCTTTTCAAGTTTCTTACGATCATTAGATTTTTTTCCCCAATCTTGGTAACATAATAACAGCTCTAATGCATAATTACACAAAACGAAAATAGAAAAAAGCTTGTGAAAAGTAAAATTTTTATTCCCATTCTTTGTTCTTTCATTCGTTCCTATTCGCTTGTCTCGATTAGGCGTTCGATATATAATGAAACATTTCTAAAGGCGCGTCCCGGCTATTTCGCAGGGAGGTTGCAATAAAACTGCATGGGAACACGGACTGCTCACCATTTCGGAGCGAGCATTAGCGATCATTCTTTTAGCGCCGCACTTACCGGCCGATTCAGGGCTACAACTATAGACCTGAGAATACATAGAAAATCTTATCTTGAGTGTTAATAAAAAGGAACATTAAAGTATACCGTCATAAATTTTCGAAAACGTTTGTTTCCATTATCCTTCAATTCTGTTACAAAAACAAACAAAAAAAGAACGACTTTAGATAATATGTGAAAATTACGTGTTAGTGTAATAAAAAAAGTGAATAAGCAACCGAGAATTCTTAACAAATAATTGAAATTAATATAACATTACAGAAATCATTGTGTGACGAAAGAATGTATTTAACTATAACTGGGGTAAGTAATGGAATGTAATAGAGTGTATACAATAAAAAGATGATTGAAATGTTAATAAATTTAACTGGTGAAAATTGGGCAAATACTATAACGCCGCTATACTTCTAAAACGTATTAAATAGACATTTTGTCGAAATGAGATATCGTATTTTTCAAGTTTCATGACTCAAATTGTTGCATTAAAAATGACATTCAGTCTTAAGAACACCAAACTTGTATACTTTATTTCCTGTTATACAAGTAAGTTTAATCGCTTGTTACAATACCTGGTAAGTTTTTGTGTAAATCAAATAAAACCAACAAGAGATCTTCATTTACCTTTTTTTGGCAGTAGAAATAGAAACTAGTTTATCTCGTAAACTAGTAAGCGCACAATGACATGAGCGAAATTAAAGTTTTGTTTTTCATTTTACATAATTACAGAATGATTAGATTGAATAACTCCTTATTTTTGTAGGAGATTTTGATGAAATTAGTATAAGATACCTTTTTTTACCTGAAGGCTGATGCGAAAAATACCGTGAAAAAGTACTAAATCTAAATTTTATCGACATGAATTATCCCATTTTCAATTTTCATGACTCAAATTGTTGCAGTAAAAAATGACATTCAGTCTTAAGAACACTAACCATGTAAACTTCATTTCCTGTTATATAATATAGATTAATCGCTTGTTATAATACCTGGTAAGTTTTTTTGTAAATCAAATAAAACCAACAGGAGATCTTCATTTAACTGATTTTAGCAGTAGAAATATAAACTAGATTATCTAGTAAACTAGTAAGAGTACAATGAAATGAGCGAAACTAACGTTGAGTATATTCGTTTACATAATATTAGCATGATTAGATAGTAAAAATCTTTATTTTTGTAGGAGAATTGATGAAATTAGTATAAGATACCTTTTTTTGCCTGACGGCTGATGTGGAAATATTTCAGTTAAATCGATGACAAAATTTGTGAATGATAAAAAACAAAAGAAAGATGAGCTGATGCTTTTTTATTATAATTTTATTGTAATAAAGAAAAAAGGCAGAAACAATTGGCATTAATCCAATTACTTACAGTGTGTACTTAAAAATTTAATAAAACTCAAAACAAAATCAGAATTTTGTTTCTTTTAAAGTGGAGTCATCATTTAAAGATTCATACCAAGCATGGTGCTCTTTTGGAATTACCTTTTTACGAGACAAATTCAAAAGATCTTTTTTTTTGGAGCTGCTAATAGGTAAAGAATATTCATAAAGCTGTAATAACTCGTCGGGAATTGACCCTCGGCATTTAGAAGATGACGTAGTCGTGCAATCAGCTGATTCAGCTGACATCAACTTCCTTTTCTTATTTCTCGTACTATAGCCATGATGAGCTTCAGTCTCTGCCTGGCTTTCAGAGGCGTTTATGTTTACGTTTATGATTATGCAAGAAAAATCAAGACTCATGTCGTAATTGAAACTTCATTTCGTTTTTCATATACCTTATTCTCTTTATTTTTAGCCAATGAACTGTGTTTCCTTCTGCATCCTTATTAGCTTAAGGTATTTTTTTTTTAAGACAAGTCCTTAAAATTTTTGTATTCATAATATTTAAATTCCTTAACATGACAGGGATTTTTGTCAATTTTCTTTACGCCTTTCTTGTAGAAACTCTTAGATCTAGCGCGTTGGAATACATTTTTCCACTCAGTCATCGAGTAACTCATATTTTTTTGTGCAGCTTCTATGCTGGAAAGCATCCACGGAGTTCGCCTCCATATAAGAGTGTCCGGACTCCAAAAACTTCTTATCAAGTTTTTGAACTGCCCAGAATAATTAAATAAAGCAGCAACGTGCTTGTTCCGATTCTGCCCACCGCATGTATTCGAAAAAATACTTATTTCCGTGACGTGTGGTGGTGAACAGGTGGAAAGATAATACAGCAGGTTACTGCCGATTTCTCAGCTTCCCTTTTTTCTGTTGATTTCCGACCAGGTGAAGTAACCTTCATTAGGCTCGGTACTATCGTAAATTGTTAGATTGTAGTTTTCTAGTGTAATAATAGAAAACTTACTATTTACAATCTAACAATGAAGGTTACTGCTTCACCTGGTCGGAAATCAAGTGAAAAAGGGAAGCTGCGAAATCGGTAGTATCCTGCTGTACTATCTTTTCACCTGTTTACCACCACATGTCACGGAAATAAGTATTTTTTCGGACACTTGCGGTGGGCAGAATCAGAACAAGCACGTTGCTGCTTTATTATGCTGGACAGTTCAAAAACTTGATAATATTAATGTTACTGAGCAGAATTTTAGAGTCTGGACACTCTTATATGGAGGCGGACTCCATGCACTCCAGCATAGAAGCTGCACAAAAAAATACGAGTATTTACTCGATGACTGAGTGGAAAAATGTATTCCAAAGCGCTAGATCAAGAAAGGCAAAAAAAAATGACAAGAATCCCTATCATGTTAAGGAGTTTAAGTATTATGAATTAGAAAAATTTAAAGGACTTGTCTGAAAAAAAATTACCTAAAGCTAATAAGGATTCAGAAGGAAACACAGTTCTTTGGCTAAAAATAAAGAGAACAAGGTATGTGAATAACGATTTTTCATGCATAAACATAAACACCTCTGAAAGCCAGGCAGAGACTGAAGCTCATCATGGTCATGCTCATCATCTCGTTCTATAGTACGAGAAATAAGAAAAGGAAGTTGATGTCAGCTGAATCAGCTGATTGAACGACTACGTATGCTTCTTAAGACCAAGGGTCAATTCCCGACGAGTTGTTACAGCTTTATGAATCATCTTTACCTATCAGCAGCTCCAAGAAAAAAGATCATTTGAATTTGTGTCTTAAAAAATCCCAGAAGAGTACTATACTTGGTATGAATACCATAGGAAAAGCAAAAATATGGTCAGCGAAAATAAATTAAGGTGATTTAACTTGTAAATACCTTTTAATAAACTCCAAGAAAAATCAATTAAATTAATTTAGTTTATTTTACTTGAAATAAATTCGTGTTTTGTGCAATGTATCTGTTGCTAACTCTTTTTTCCTGACTCAGATTACAAGCTTTTTTTAATTTTTTTACTGAATAATCGAACTATATCGTGGTAATCTGATTTTACCTTCGACTGTAGCCTAAATCATGCAATTAACTCTGTTTTTTACGTTTTTGTTGAACAGTATATCCGACATTGTGAAGTATAATACGTTTTACCTCAGCATAACTTCTAAACTATCGTTCTGATCATTTAATCCATTTTACCAGACGAAAGAGCACAAAAATTTAAATCCAACCATGTATTTAACTCATTTTTCGATAAAACATCATTTAATATGTTTTTGCAGTATAGCGGCGATAATAACTTTGTTATGATAAAAATTAATAAAATACTAGTGGTTTTCTAAAGATTGTTTAGTCTATGAACACCGAAAGGAAACGACTAGAGGAGAATCGCGAAAACTGCTAAGACGGAAGCATGAACCGTATCTGGCATGTGACTGGTTGATAAGAAATTTCCCGATATTTTATTATACGAGGAAAATATATTTGAAAATATCGATTTTAACCTCTTTCTTTCATTTAACGTAAATGAATGAAAGTGTGTTACTAAAATTTAACCTGTAACTTATAAGTTTTAGAAATTGATTACTCATTCGTTGAAAAAATACACAAAAGTAGATCGCACGGCGCAAAATATCCTTTATCAAACACTCACTTTTGCAAATTCTCAAAAAATCACTTTGTGAATTTTTTGACGACCACGTTTTGTAGCAATTCTTAAAATATAGAATTACAACTATTTACGTACCTACATGAAACACTATTTATAAAAGCTCAAAAAGCATCATTAAGTACAAATAGTACTTCCTTAATATAGCTTTAAATTTTCAAACCCAACTTTCAATGTTATCATTATGTACAACAGGTTGTAATGTCTTTCTAAAGTGAGACACCACCAGTTAGTATTTTATTCAAAGAGGAAAACCTTGCAAATAATTTATGTACACAATTTACTAAAAGCTGCCGAATTGTGTTCTTGAAAATTTGTTTTGTCAGTAAAGCGTCCTTGCTTACATAATGTAATAGTTATGAAAGCAAACTCTTCACAGAGAAGACCACGATCGGCCTTTGTGCTATACAGACTTTATATTGTAATCAATCGAAGGTAGAAAAAAATTGCAGGATATTTAAAAAATCATAACGATAACAATGGATAAGATAACACTAACAGCTATACTCATTTACTTTTATAAACATACTTAAACCAGTTTTTCTTATTTGATTAAAGTTCAGAAAAACGTTAGTCTTTTACCATAAAATTCTTAAAACAATGGTTGAGTGACACAACTCTAATCACCAGAATTATTTTTTAATTTGATTGCTTATTTTATTTCATTATTATATAAATCTGAAACAAGTACATGGAAAGTTATACAAAATCTAGCGCTCTAGCTAACAACATTTTGATCAATCTTAAAGCATCCTAGTTAGCTATCTATTACAAGACTTATTACATTAGTACATTACAGCCGAGAACGGGAAGTGAGCATTTACATTGTCGAGTATGGTTTGATGGTCTTAAATTATTCGAATTAATATGAATAGCTTCCAGTACAAGGCTTGTATAGTGCTTTACTCAAGAAATGCGAGGAAATAAAATGATCTTACTAAAAGTTTAATTGTTTTATGTGACCAGGCCCCTATTTCACAGACGTGACAATTGTAAATGACAATGACAATTTGGTGTCCATGGCGTCAGCCAATTTGAAACTAGAAAAAATACTGATTTACAATTGTCATGTCTGTGAAATAGGGGCCAGGGCTCTATTTAATAACGTGACAATTTGTCATTTCTTATTACATTTTGGTTTACGTTGCGGTGTTACTATGAGTAGTTTGTTCTATTTTCAAATTGGTTGACGCAATGGATATAAAATTGTCCCGTTTATTAAATAGGGCCCAGTCATGCAGCCATAAAGTTTCGTAAAGATAACTTTGAAACGTTCTAACGTTTTGAATTTGGAATAGGTACTTGATCGGAAAGCAATGTGGTATTTACACGAGTCAATTAACGATTTTAATCGATTAACGCTATTTTTATCGACAATCGTTTGTAAAATCTAATCTAAAACCTAATTTAAATGAGATAGCGATGCCCGCATTGAAATTCAAATTTAGAACGTGATGAACTAGTCACCACGTAAATGTGAAACGCCCCGTATCTTTTTTCAATTGTTTTTCAAATAGAATGATAACATTTTCAGAGCATGAGAAAATTAAATTTTCGATCGGTTCCAACATAACAGCTTAGCTTAAGATATTGCGATGATCGCCCTACCCTTTGAGACTTCTTACTAGCGGAAATTTAATTTAATCGCATTTCTTCTTTGCTAAACGAGCTCTAAAGCATATGAGGGAGAGTTTTCGAAAGGATTTTCTTTTTGAAAATGTAGCTCAGAGAATTCCGCGGCAAACGCAATGCTCTTTTGTCAACGGGATGGCTTTAAAATGTCCATATTTTGCTGCCACACAAGACGTAGACTACTGTGAGATACTTTTATATTTAACTGAATAGTGAACAGCTGAGCTGAACTAAAAACAAGTTTTGATGAGCGCCGAGTCGCCTTTCCTTGACTTATTTTTCAAAAATAACTGAGCGGCTTTGTGTTTTGAGTTTCATTTTAAAGCGTGACATAATAATACTCAAAAATAAACAGTTATCATTAACTCTTTGTTCTAGTTTATATAAAATTAAAAACAAAAATATTATATGTGTGATATCTTTGATTTAATAGTCATCAATATGTTTTATGATTAGCCTCTATACCTTTTTTTATGCCGAAGAAAATACTTTTACGCATCCCTTCCCCCGCGGGTGTACCTAAAACAACCTACCATAACATTTTCTCGTGTCAATCACCGGTTTATGGGTCAAAGGTTGGATTACAAGATTCCCTGTATTGTTCTTACTGCGATATCTCTTAATGATGTTTACTTAGTTTAGGTATGTTTAAAACAATAATCCAACTCGCTACAGCATGTTTACCCACAGTGTCTTGGTTTTCAGTTTTAGATTACGTGGGTATATAAAACCGGCCTGCAACTGCACTGATCTATTTGTTTTTAAAACTTTAAGCAAATTTTAAAATGTTTGATATCGTTTAAAAGTCAACATGTTTTACACGTACTACATAAACTTTTTTTGTTGGTACTTTTAAAATCTACTCTATTTCCTCTTCTATTACTTAAGTTATTTGAATTTTTTATATAAGTTTTATTCGTACAGTTCTTCATAATATTGTGTGTTTTTGCGTGAATACACTCTGTGATGCGATTTATGCGATAGTACTTATTTCAAATAAATTACAAACTACAACATGCCTAATACAATTCCAAATTCGCCAGCTAATAGTAAAACCACTCAATATCCTGACTGTTGTTGGACAAAAGTCCCACAGTGATTTTAGCTATGTTTCTTGCAACAATATATCATCCAAGCCCGATATTTAGCGAGAAACGCTGAGAGAACAAGTCAATAAATCATTAACCGCTACCTATTACGTTTGCTTATACAAGATTTATCACGTGAAAACTATGCGCTGACAGCTTTAATTAATGAGGAAAATGTACGCAATATTTTTATGGACAAGGAATCTTATCAAGTATTTTGACTTTAAGACGAGCTTGAAATTAGTAAGAGAAGATGTTCATTTGTTTTCTTTTTTTTATATTAATGGATGTTGCATTCACTGTGGGAAAATTATGCTAACGGTTCCTAAGTCTATTGAAATATTTACTATTTTATAGTATATTTACTAGTTTGTAACCGGTTGCGAGAAAAGATTTTTTTTTCTCCTTTTGGAACCGGTTACAAAATACAGTTACATAGGCGGCCGAAAGGGTCTTGTATAACTTAATTTTCATAATAGGTAAATTAGTTTGTTTTTAATAGCGGACCACTGCGTAAGTAAATATTTTTGCTAAAGTATAATTATCGCCAATATTATATTAAAATCGTAATTTATTTGATTACCTTATACATGTTATTTACACTAAACGACTTTTAGCTATTAAAAATAAGGTAAGTAACTAATTTATTAATTAAAATACAACTCAATTAAGGGCTGATTTTTAAATCCTCAGTTAGCATATATCAGTCAATTAAATTATTAACCAAATAACACTCAAAAAATTTGACACAAACATAATGACAATTATTTTCAATATAGTACGCTATTAAACGGATAAAGCCTTACGAGTATCTAGGCATTGAAAAATCAGCCCTTAATAAATATATTCATTGTTTTGTTTACACCATTGCGTTTACTTTTAATATTAACTCTTTCACCGCCACCATAGATCATTGATAAAGCCCTCTTTCAGTTAATTGAAACGAAGACAATGATAACTGTGTTAATTAAAATACTTGATTATGGATTTCTTGAGCTTAGTCACTGCCATACCTTTAATTGAATTTGACTCGAATGGATAATACTCCGATCCTACGCGTTGCTTACTTTGTCGTTGGAAATTATGATTAAAACACAACCCACAGATCAACCTCAATTAAAAAGCTATTACTTATATTTCAATTTAATTCTTTATTAAATGTTTAGCTACACTTTATGAATAACCACTTTGCAGAAAAAAACCGTGTGCGCGCGTATTGCCCCTGCACGAACTAAACGTATGTTGGTGACGGTGCAGCGTGCTAGCGATGTCAACCTTAAACCGGATTATGTAACTTTGTTGTAATCAACTCTGACAGAAATCGCAGTTACATTGCTGCTTTAGTAAGAACCAATGTGACAACTATCTTACTTAAAGCATCAATGTAACTGCAGTGTCAATGGATTTCAATCGAGAATTGTTAGCAACAGAGTTACGTAATCAGCCCCCCCGGGGGCCTCATTGGTGCTTTAAGTAAGATAGTTGTCACATTGGTTCTTACTAAAGCAGCAATGTAACTGCGATTTCTGTCAGAGTTGATTGCAACAAAGTTACGTAATCTGCCCCCGGGTTTACACGAGGCGATTTTAGTTGATGCATTATTATCGGTCAACAAAAAATTTACGCGGTCGCTTGCAATTTAAACGTGTCGACGGTTCAAATCACAAGTGATTTAGCAGTTGATCAACTAAAAACTTAATGTGAACCCACTATTAGGAGAACGGAAGTGTGATCTACACATTTTTTGTTAGACTTAGGCAAATTAAGATTTATGTAAGACAATTTTATTGGACAACCTACCATAAACTCATATAAGTAACATTATATTATGATTACTATTTGGTGATACGCTAATGATTCTGCCTACTACACTAAGGGCTCTGGGTTTGAATCCTGGTAATTGGAAAAATAAGTAAATATGGGACATCAGATCAAAAAACCAATTACCAAAATAAGTAGCTAAAGCACTTCTGTTATTTAAATCAGAATCAACGATGGTACATACCATAAAGACCCAGACCTAAGATAACATAGTAAAGTTTATTTTCTAAATTGACCCAGCCAGTGTTGGACTTTGGAGACGGTATTATATGGAAATGTTTCTTAACCTACAAAATTTTCAAGTCGTATCTCAGCAATTCTTTTTTTTTCCTTTATTTTATTTAAGGACTTTTATCTTAATTAAGAGACATGTCAGTCCTATGATTAACCTTATTCTATATTCTTAACATATTCACTACCTATCTATTATCAGCAATTCTTAAAATAGATCATAATTCAGGATTGGAAATGAAAATTTTATATACAAAAACTTGACCAAGCTTAACTACTTAGACTTAACACGCCAGCCGACTCTCTTATTAGGTAGTTGATAAGCATAACGGAAAACAGAATATAATCCTATTTAATCAATATGAATATTCATGTTTCATAAAATTCTTATGTTTCATAAGTAGACTTGACAGTTTGAATTTATTTGATTATTCAAACAACTTATAAAATCTTTAAATTTTGAGATTTTAGCATTCACAATGCTATTTTATATAATACCAAATAATATACTAGAAAAAAAAGTGACTCGGTAGCTCAGATATCCAAAGGTCGCGGGTTCGATTCCCGTCCGAGAACATGATCTGGTGCGAGTCATATTTTTTCTAGTATATTATTTGGTATTATATACCTTATAAAATCATCAAGCAAGAAGATGCTTTTCCGTTTTAATATTACATAAGTTCTAATACAAACAAATGTGCTGTTACGTTTTAAATCCCAGAAGCAATTAGTATTTCTAATCCACGTTTTTTTTTAATAAAAAAGGATCAAATGTCTTTGTATATCATAAAAACGAAACAATATCTTCTGCGTACAATTTATTATAATAACCATCAAAGTCAAAGGAAATTGGGGAAGATGCCACATGCTAAACAACAAAGATGACAGGTGTCTGTTGAAAGAACGATCTCAATTTTTTTTCAAGTAAACGCTGTATTTCGGAAATGGGAAAATGTCATTTGAGCCTTGAGGGAGTCTCGTGTGGTAGCTGTGTGTTATTATAAAAATAGAATTCCTAGATATGTTCAAAGTCGTTTGCAAATGTCATCTCATTTTAGATGTAGCGAAGCAAAGTATTCGAAACAGTAATTTCCGTATTGCAACAGAATTGTTGGGACAATATAGATTATAAGAATATTTGTTTATCCTTATAACATATGTATTTTATTCAAATTTCAAATAAAGGTATTCATAATTATCGTCATTTCTATCTTATATGCCGCCGAATGAAGGCCTTTTCGTTACCTCTCATTTTCGAATTACCTTTACTTACTATCATTATGTATAAACTGGTAGGTAATCAATTTAACATTTCATTCAATTTATATACTAGTACTTTAACAAATAACCAATATTGAATAGTAGAAACAAAGTTCGAAAAGTCATTTAACCCATTAAGGCTTGGAAAATGAGACACAATAGATATTATATTGTTGTCCGGCCGCATTCGGCCGCTCGGGCGTCGATTAATTAATAAAATATTTCGAAAAACTTTATTTGACAACATTTTTTTTATATTTTTCTGATGCTAAAGTCAATTTGAATCCGACTTGACCAAGAGCTTAAGATAAAGAAAAACAAAAAAGAACAATAAAAAATTACAAGATCCGAAGTAAATTGGACTTTTCTGTGTAAGTATATAGCGAATCGGGGCTAGCTATAAACTTGTGGAAACTTTTAAAGAGAAACATTCTGAATCAGTACAAAAGGGAGTTCATAATAACGCCGCAACTCCATTCTGTGTACTGTAATCATCCCCCATTCCCGATTTCTGGAAACTTTTTTCATCTTTGTTCACATCTGTTTGCCAGCCGCCTTTCGGTTTTGCGAGTTAAGGCTTATATTGTGTGTTAAATACAATTTCATTTTGAGTACACTTTCGTGGCGTTGTTGAAGATGAAGTCGAAACATTCTATCTATCTCTATCGAGCTAATCGTACTTTTTGTCTCAACCTATTCGTGAGCTTTGGAAAACATGCGCGAAATAAGGTCTTCATTAAGTACATTATCTATTTGTAAGTAAGCTTCGATAATTATTTTAACAAATACAAATACTTTATTTGCCATTCAATAGGGTAGGTACATTATATGTTGATGTTATAAAAGAGCTTACTAATAAAATATCAATCGGCGATTTAACTAGGTTTGAACTTGATTTGGAATAACAATGCTTTAACCTTTAACACATTGTACACTTTTAAACTTTTAAAAGGTTTAATTTATAGCTCAATGAATAAATCGTTTACGTACATAAAATACGGTGCGCCATATGTAGGTAATTAATTTATTACTGTTTTCGTTATTCTGTAATATATTACATACATTGGTGTCACAGTCTAGATTCAGAAACTATAAAATTACAGTCATTATTAAAAGAGTGTTATTTTACGAGTATATTGAAATAGTTTTTAGTTAATGATAAATTTTACAAAGCGATCAAACGAAAACTATGTAGGTGTTCGCTGGATTCGTTTTAAAAATGTGCAATAACTTGGAATGTTCGCTTTACGTATTCCCACGTTAACCGTCGGTGATTGGTGGAACAGTTCTGGGGAAGCAGCACGTGATGGGAATGAATCCGGGAAGGCAGGAAGAACCGAGAGTAAAACGTTAGAATAATTTCCTAAACTGTGTTTTGTTCTGGAATGTTCTTTTGTCCTGCGATGTTATGCCGGCAGTCTATAGAAATTTTGTTAGCTGGGCTAGTTAGTGAAACCGACTTTGGAATCGAATTATGCAATTTTTTTTATGAAAGTAACACGAAAATTTTTCACTACACCCTAATACATAATTATGTATGAAAACTTACGTCTAAATTACATTTATACTATTTAAAGCTTTAAAGTTATCTTATGCCAATTATACTATAAAAAATCAATTTCCCTTTAACTATGGGCATCGAACCCACGAGCTTTTGCAATCTGGGTGAATGCTCTAACCGTGGAGCTACTGAGTCGTTAGAAGATTTGTTGCAATTTTCTAGTACTTTTTAATTTTTTCATCAATGTGAGGAGGTACCCTACGACATTGGAAAGAAACATCTTTGCAGAGTTTACACTTCTTAGATTTTTGCACGTATTTTACTCTAAAATCAATCACTTTTACGGATTACAGCGCGTATATTGTTAATAAAGATGTTATTTTGGATATTTTTTTTTGGATTATGGGTTTTTTTATTTCCCGTCGTTTTGACGGGATTAATTATCAGTCATCCCGTCAAATCGTAGGGAAATCAAAAAACGATGCTCATAATTTTATGAAATTACCCATTTGGAACTTTATAAAAATGCATTCAAAATGAATTTAGAGTTTTCTCCTGTGTTAATTACCTAAAGCGGAAGTAAAATAGTACCAGAAAAGCGACGCGCCTTCTGAGAGTCCTGTCTGATATCTCAAGTCAGTACAAAAACAAAAATAAAAAAGAATAACACATACACCCGTCCAATCGCAATCGTCATAACGATACTTATTAAAATGAAATTATACTATCACGTTAAATACGCTATTAATTTGCGCATCAGTGACATATAAATGCCGACTCTGTAATATTGTACAATGAAACGGCGAGTGGGCGGCGGGGGGTTAGCTGTCAAATTTCACGCAGAGCTCTCTGTATGGTCTTTTGACCTAGTGGATGGGCGCGTACAGTGATGCACATATTTAAAAGGTATACAATTTATTTATAATTGAATAACGTATTCAAAAATAAAAATCGTTATTAAAATAAGCTTATAGCGCTTTTGAATAGTCAATACAATTATATTGTTTAAATAAATAAAAAGTTACTTGTAGTAATTAATCTAAACAACTATTTACAAGTATTTAGAGTAATTATTTTTCTCCAAAAAATCTTTTAAGATCGGTGTACCTATTGCGGAGACGGACTAAGTCGCGTTTTGCCTAAATGTCATATTTATTACCATGCTCGGTTTGTACTGACACTCAATTGGCGAGGTCAAAATTTATCATAAAATAAATTCACTTGGCACAGATGTATTCATACATCTGTGCCATTATTATAGCGTAATTATGGAATCATAATTTTACGTTTAGCAATCAATCAACATCATATTAGATTGAGCAAAGAGTCTTGCAAATAATCTTTGTGTCGTTAACTTTCAACACATTTCCTTTTACCAGTCAAAGATGGATATGTATGGTATTTAGGTACAACTCTCTTTTGACCGTCTTTTTCAAAAAGTTATGAAAGGCCTATAAGCTTGTTATAAGGACTTTCTTGAAAATCATTATTCATAATCGCTCAATAGCGACAAACGCTCTATAAACCTTTGATAAAGTTTTAGAAGGGTCCTGCCTATTTTTTCCCTATTTTAGTAAATAACATGGCTGACTACCTGTCAGCTGATTGAAGTGACATCTTTCTCGTTATTTTACAACATATTGACATTTATTGACAGATAATTATTTTATTTTTTTGAAAGATGTGATGTTATTAGCCAGTGGATTTGTCTGTTTTGTCTATGGATTCGTCAGAACGATTACATACTAACGCAAAGGTAACATTTTCTTAAATAGTTTATGAAAAATTAAAGACGTTTTATAAGCCTTATAACTAAAATTGATTGTAACTCTTTTGAAGTTTTTTTTTAGAAAAAGGCGGCTAAATGTTCAATGAAAGAAGAAAAAAAAGAAAATGAACGTCATCCCAGTTTTCAAATGGAGCGCTATTTAAATACCACGTCAAGCAAAGAGTTTGTGTTTCTAATTTGAGATAAAATCAAATCGCAGCGGTTGTACGAGATGAGGATTCGTACGTGACTGTACCGAGTGCATTCCAGCAGACGGGGCATCGGTGGTCCGTTTTATCTCTCCCATACAGCTCTTGATAAGAAGCTTACGAGCCAAACTTAATAAGAGTTGACGTAGACCAACGCTCCAAATGATAATAAACCTTTTGCATAAAGCTTCATGGCTTAATTTAGATAGCGGCTGACAGTCTGCCAGCCCAGGTGGGTTGCAGTATTATGCATAATAATACAGTCTTTTTAGTACAAACTGCACAATAGGTACTAATATTACTTGTACTTGTTCCGGTGTGTATTGGAAAGTTTACAAAACCTTTAATGCTTTGTGGGGGGACCAAAATTTTGTTCATTTCCATATTATTATCAGCATTTATACACTACTGAATTTCCGCAAGGGCTTGC
Organism: Catoptria pinella; assembly: GCA_963556745.1. Classification (NCBI taxonomy): domain Eukaryota; kingdom Metazoa; phylum Arthropoda; class Insecta; order Lepidoptera; family Crambidae; genus Catoptria; species Catoptria pinella. The sequence goes on from OY750769.1 coordinate 7,582,224, forward strand.
ATACTGTATTTAATACATATTCCTGATAGATACCATAATCATCACTTTTTTATTTTTAGTTAGCCTGAAGACTACTACTACTATTACGCCTGGCGGAATCAGCTTTCCTCAGGGTAAAAAAATGATTCAGAAAGCGAAATGAAGTTTTCCATAGATAATTACTCTATCGAGTACTTTTACGGGCGTTTTTTTCTCGATAGATGATCATTGCTAAGGGTTGCATTACAAATGCTAGTAATGTTTTCCTTATTACGTAACCATAACATTGCTGACCTCCAGCTGACCTTCTCTGTTATCCACAATATTATTTAACACCCGTCGCTATAGCATATTGTTCCACACTCCGAGCGAGAACAAAACATTACGAAACCTCAAACAATTTATCATCAGACTCATTTGAAACTAAACGTTTTGCAACTGAAATTACGTATCAAAAACTTACTTTACACATTTTGAACTGAATTTTTATCATAAAAAGGGTTTTTAGGTTTTTTGTGTGGCGGCGTAGTGATAAAAATCGTTATCTCTCCATATTACTAATCACTACTTTAAGTAATAAACAAAAACAAACATTTGTTGGTACTATTAGTTATTCTGTGCTATTGTTTAATAGTACCTATTAAGTATTATTAATTATTCATTTTGCCTCTCTTACTTTTTCATTATTATCAGATCCTGTGGGTACTGATCATAATAAAAACAGCTATCGAAAAAAATAACGGGCGTAAAAACATTCGATAGAGTAATTTTTTATGGGAAATTTGTACAACACCTTAAGGTGAAAAAAAATCCATAGATAATTTACTCTATCGAGTAGTTTTACGAACGTTGCGTTTGACTAAGTCAAATTATTTTCGTACAAAGAAAAAAATATTTTTCAGAGTTGGTCCCATAGTAAAAGTTGTTCAGTTTGATGGTCCCTATATGCCATATTCGGCATTAGGGGTATTTAAATTGTTTTTTGAACTCAAAAACACCTGCGCAAGTAGACAATGGTAACTTCTCTTATAGATGTTAAAGCGCTTGCGGTGCAATTTATAACACGACACGTGTGAAACGCGGTTTTAATATCAGTTGTAAATTAGACGGGGCGAGCTCGCAAATTGGCGAGGAACAGAGCAAATCGTTTTATTGCTTCACGACTCAGTAACTGGTTCGTGCAACTCCTATTGCTTGATACAAAATAGGACCTTATTAAAAGTACAAGGTATTTGCTGCAAACTTCATATTATATTTTAAGAGCATTCATTTTTATTAACATTGATGGACGACTTGACTACTTGACTTGGCTTTGTACACCGGTTTTCAAGGTGTCGCCATCTCTGAGGTCCCGGGTTCGATCCCCGGTTGGGTCAATTTAGAAAACGAACTTTTCTATATTGGCTCAGGTCTGGGTGTTTGTGATACCACCGTTGTCTCTGATTTCCATAACAACGTAATAAGTAACAAGTACTTTAGCTACTTACTTTGGAATCGGAGCAATGTATGTGATGTTGTTAAATATTTATTTATTATATTTATTGATCAGTAAAGCCTCTTGGCGGTATGAGGATCATGCTAAAAGTTTTTAGATACTCTTTACTCGATAATTTGATACTGGCAAGTTATACAGCATCGTAAACACTGGTTATTTAGTGATCAATAAAATTGAAACATAGAACATACATAAAATATAATATTTTTTTTCTTAAAAATGCTTACATTTGTAAGAATCTGGGCTAAATTTTTTGATTATTAATTTTAAATTGTTCGTGTAATTTAAGTCGCATGCGACGTAAAGTCACAACTGACAACTCCTAAATCTCTGACCGCAATTTTGGAGTGCGATTTAGGTATCGATGATTTAGTGACTTTACGTCGCATGGAACTTCAATAACACAGAAAATTGTGACTTTACGTCGCATGCGACTTCAATTACACAGAAAAATATTTTTCTATCCGTCGGGAACTTTACTTTTTTTCTGGATGAACCCTATGTTCTTATCTGACCCGTGACAATGTGTGTCATGATGATCAGTGACGTAAAAGCATAACAAACAAACAAACTCATTTCCGCATTTATAATCGATTTTAATGAAAAAATTAGATGAAAATAATATACATAAGTTACATTCGCTTGAAGTGAACGCTGTATGTAGAGAGCAGTGTATAAATGAAATTGAATTTAGCTTTCTGAGTAAAATGCATTTGCAGTATGTATCTAGATTTTATGGATCGTCGTAATTAAGGCACAGTGTGTGTGTGCGTACAAATCAAATTGTTGAATAGCAATATATTGCGTTTCGTGTCGTTTAGTCTACGAATTGTTAGATAGGTTCTATTGTTCGAATGTAAATAATATTATTCTTCTAAATAAATATTGAGGTAATTTTGATGAGAAAACCTTTAAATGTTAAATTACGTTTTTATCTTTTTGATTCATCAAAATAGTTAGTATTTTTAGTATCAAATTTAACTTGTAAACTTTGAATAAAAGCCAATAATAAGTATAGAGCAACTTGTGATAATAAGTTGTAGGTACTTATGTAGTTTTTTAATGAAAAATTTGAGAATTCGGTACAGTCGTACTTCTAAAAGTTCTATTGTCTTAACAAACCAACATTGCTGCACTTTTTTCAAAATAATTTTATCACTTTTAATCGAATATCATCACAGTAACTCTACTCACTACTTTTTATTAGTATAAAGAGTGCCGCGTAATTCAAATCTTACAAATTACAAATAAACTTTATTTGCTGTAAATAGGGTGATTACAAGTCTGATGTTCAAATTAAAAATTATACCTTAACCTATTTAGCCATTCTACATAGCATGCAAATATGTAACAACATATTTAGAATTTAGATTTGATTACAATTCAATTGAGGATACGCATAATACCTAATTACCACAAAGCAACACAAAGTATTGAAATAAGTAATAATGAAATAATGATTACAGTTGAACCACGCATAAGTAATGTCATAAAAAATAATAATTATACTCGAAATGTCAACAGTTCAAACAAAAGAATTAGGTATGTCAAAAAAAAACTAAAAAATGACAATAATAAATAATGTCAACTTTACAACAACGTCACTAGGTAGCAAACCAGCTTTCCAAAATTAAATCACAATCTAACCGTTGCCCAAACGGTCTTTATTCAATCTAACTTTGTGAACGAAATAAGGGCCGGTAATTTGGTGTTATTTCCTCATTAATGCGACTCTGGATGTTGGACCGGATTAAAAACTCCCTTGGGACACAGCACATATACAGCTAAAGCAGTATCTCAACGTAACTAAGCCTTTTACTTACGCGCCGCCGCCCGCCGTCGGTCGGAGAGAGTTGACATTTTAAATGCATGGCGCGTGCGTTGGCTATCGGGTGGAACGTTTACGGCACAGTTAAGGTAAGCGTATGCTGAGACGCAAATGGCGCAGAAAGGGCGCGGCGCATGCACTAAAGCCTCACTGAACGGCACTCGCGACCTGTGCTCGCGACCGGTGGCTACTGGGACACATTGCGAACCTTGCTTAGAGCTCTCATAGCGACTTGTGTCTGTATATCTGCGCTGATTCGAAAGTTTATAATAGTTGCGTTACTGATTAAGCTATATGTATTATGTGCTTGGGATCTACGCCCGTGCAATTACCTCGAACAAGGTAAAGGCCGCTCAGTCCCAGACCTTAATTGAGAATAAGCGTCTTTAGCCTTTTAATTCTTATGCAGTTTAGCCGAACGTGCTGGGATGGGATGGACTGAAAGTGATTTTTTATGCAGTGTGTGTAAGCCTTTCATGATACTAATTGATAGGATATTGATAATTTTTTCAAACTATAATTTAGTTTTTAAGTTTTATAACTATGGCTACCAAATACAAAATCCATGCATCATAATCATAATCGCTAATGTAAAATTATGTTTTATAATAACAATTTAAAGACTTTTAATAGAAGAACATAAATAATTATTCTCGTATGTGGTTAACTTCTGTAGTTAGTGGTCTGTCTGGCAGATTTAGTCTGAAGTATTTTTTGATGTTTCTATAAAAAGTGCTTAAGTTAATGTTTGATCTAAAATATCAATGAAATGGTTACCTGTGCCTGTACTATGAGTTTGCGCAGTTCCGTTTACTCTACTCGATAGCAACTGTAGTAAGAAATTTTGTATGCAATTTGGCTAATCACCTCTAGCGGTAACTACACTGCACTAAAAGTAGTCATACAAATGTCAACTATAGTCGCTATCGAGTGTAAGAGTTTACGCTTACTATATGAGTATAATACGCCTAATTATCAGACCGATGTATAAAGTCGACTAGCATTTGTTTTAACATAGTGGCTGGGACAAGTTTGGAACAATATACATTAGCGAAGTAGTGAGCTATTTGTCTTGTATTGTAACTAGAAAGTGCGCCATCTTCGACGTTCGCATCATTACTCCGGGCGCGACCACACGTAGCCGAAACACGTTCGCGCCTCAGATTACTTTGCACCACATTAGGGATGCCAAAAATGTTTAGTTTTACTTAAATATTCGTAGAAAATATTCTGATGGTAAAAGATAAAATCAATGTTTCGTTTTCGAATCGTGTTTTTTGCTTTTGTGAGTATAAGGTTATAATTACAATACAAATAGAAAAACATCCATAATTGTCAACAGCTCTCGTGGTTAAGTTGATAGTTGATAAAGAAACCTCGTAAACATCAACCATTGCAGATCCTGCTTATTTTAAGTCATTTAAGTCTACGAAAAATTTCTTCTAACTATATACTACACCATTAAGTATAATCAATAATTTAAATTACTATCTGTATCAATGGCGATTCACAATGAAAAAGCTATTTTTATTTTTTTTCATTTGTCTACATTTTGACAACCCTGCGGAACTATAAGCGAAGAACTTTTACAATTAATACCTTCCATCCCCCAGGGGTTTGTACCGATCGATTCGTTTCCTATCTCTCTAATAAACACGTTGTAGTTATCTCATGTCATAATTTACTGATGAGCTTCTAGATAAACCACTAACATCATCAATAATAACAATTATGATAGCTTTTATTTCATTGTGACTACATTATTCATAAGTCGCTTTCACGTCATTATGATTTACTATTAACATCATTACGTACTAGAGTCAGGACTATCAAAAGTCTTCTTTTTCAAAACTGGAAAATTCCATACTATTCTTCTACTCCATACTGGGCGTATATTATTAATTCTGGTGTTTTTTTACAGTTTTAAGTTCCAAGCGGGTGACATCAGCCATTTTTAATGTCCCCACTGCTGAGGCACAGGCCATTCTTATGGGTGGATAAGGAGGATAGGCCATAACCCACCACGCAGGCCCAATGCGGATTGGTGGGTGTAACTGCAAAGACAGCCGGGACCAACGGCTTAACATGCCTTCCGAAACACGGAGGGTTTTTGGTCAACCATCCCATGACCAACCCTTTCGAAAGTATTTAGTCTGAACTAACCTTAAAATCATTTATTTCATTCATTAATTGAAACCCCTATTTCAACTACCTGGGGTGACCATGTAACTCACTATTACTCTTCAACCCCTGGGGAGTCTACGATTACTTGTTGTTACTCTTGGACCCCCTAAGCATAAAATACCTTCTTTTCAACTAATATGGTACAAATAATCATTAACCTTGAATAGGTTAACTATAAATAAGTAAGTAATGATTAAAATCGTGAAGTTAATAATGTATTAGTTTTGATTAGTTACTCATCATCTTCTGTCTAGTCAAGTCTAGTTGAAATTTTTGATAGATTATGTGGGCAGGTGTTGTTTTAGCCCCTAGGTTATTCTGGCGGTAATGATGCCTAGTGATTAATCACCTGGCTTTAAAATCTTCATATAAATATACAAAATAATGTAGGATAACCATAGCTTCATTCCGACAAACAAAGGACCAACTATTCCGCTTAACGGTTGAGGTTTCTGAGATTAAGAAAGTCATATAACAAAGTTTTTAAAGCGTAAAGGAAGACCTTAAAAGATAATAACCCTCATTTGGAAATGACTCCGGAGTTGAAAACTATCCTTGCAGAAAGAATAGAAGTTTATAAATAGTTCGTAGTTCGCCTTTTTGGATTAAAAGCGATCCGAGGGTCTATTACATGAAAAGAGTCGCGATATTCGGACGGTGTTCGTCCTACTCCAGCCAGCCTATCAAGCGCACCACGATATAATTCTGTCGAATTTTCTCGCGGCTGTCTGTTCCACTCGCGCCATACTGATGTGAGTGGAACAGACATCGCGAGAAGTCGCAGTGCGCATGTTAGGCCAATAGGATACTATTAACTCGTGTAGGTATGAGGACCAAAATCAAGTAAAACAAAAGGGATACCTACATCCGTTATCGTGATTATTTTTTTGTACCTAATAGCCCTCCAGTCTTGGATGCAGGTGCTGTGCTTCTCACGGATGCCTGTTATAACTAAAGTTTTCCAGCTTCAAGCTTTTTGGAAAATCTCTTAGAAAGCTAAAAAAATGTTACACACTATGAAGAAAAACTCAAAAATAGCATGCAACTTACATCACTTAGCTGACCCAAAACAATATTGTTGCATTGTAAAAATAAACATAGCATCTAATCTTATTGCACACATTACGATATAAATAAATTAGTATTAAATAGCATTAAATTGTAGCTCTCTTTTCATGCACAACGTTTCAATACAGTAAGTAACTTTACTAGGCTCATGTTTTCGTGCCAAACAATCTTAAATAACATACTAAAACATTCTTCTTTCCGTAAAAACTTACATCAGCAAAATAGTTAAGAAAACCGTCCATAGCCGTAAAATTTACGAGTGGACACGACACGGGTCAAACGTTTTCCCGGTACACTGTCCGGGAATTCGGTTTTATAACTTTATTCAGCTGTGGATAAGCTGAATCGCTATAAGTGTCATGGCGATCTTCAAAGAATCATCTATCCTACACCAAATTATGTCGGACTTGCTTCCGTCTGCAACTTCGTCCACGCGGTCTTTTGAGTTGCGGAACATACAATTGAAATAAACATTATCTGTAAGTTAATCTGGACTTTAAAATGTGCACTAATTTTTATCCCAATTCATTCACACTTCATGATTTAGTACAAATGTCCAAATATACACACTTTTACTGTATAATAGCAGGATAGATAGCTCCTTGTTCTACTGAAAGATAATTGTCAAACAATACCTCCTTGTTCTACTGAAAGATAATTGTAAAACAATACGCTTATTTTATGTAGCTGTTTCCAAAAAAAACACGAGGTGACTGGTTTTAAACCAAATTAGCAAGTAGATATTAGTTTATTTCCATTTCATTGCATTTGAGTGTCGGTATTGTATGAAGTATCATGTCTGTCCGAACTACTATTCTCTGAGTTTCTGGATATCTCGCTCCCCAGGGAGGTATGGCAACGGCATTAATCTCACATACTGAATTATTGCTTTAGTCCGAGTGATAGCTAAAAATTAGTTGCAGTTAGGACGAGCGATCCAAATACACCTCTAGAGAATAGAAATTCAAATATATGTAGCTACTTGTTCAGATAAATTGCTAACTGAATTAAATAAAGATATGGATTGACAGGTTTCATGCCGTGTCGAAGATGTACTTAATTTTTTTTTTCGAATATGTCATTTTAAATTATGTGTAAGTACAATATAACATCAAATTTATCTAAACAAAACAATATTTTTGATAAAAACAATCATTATTATTAAATTTAGATTTTTCGCATTCACAATGCTATTTTTATATTAAGATAAATAATATTAGAAAAAATACTAGAAAAATCGACTCACCCGTAGCACCTCAGACGGGACTCGAAACCAACCCAAGGGTGCGGGTTCGAGTCCCGTCTGAGGTGCTACGGGTGAGTCGATTTTTTCTAATATTATTTATCTTAACAATCATTATCTTTATTAAAAGCGTAGACGATAATCAAATAATTCTTGAATTACGAAAATCTCCGAATTTTCATTAGATTGCTTGTAGATATTATGTTTTATCCTTTAATTATTTGACATATAAATAATCAAAGGTTTTATCCTAAAATGAAAAGGCTGATTATAAGCGCTTTTGAAAGTAAGATGCTACGCCAAAAAATCTTTTCTTAAAAAAATAAGGCTTAGTCATTCGAAATCAGAATAACGACCATTATTAAAATTGTTGATCATTTATTTAATCTGATATCAATAAAAAAGGACAGATGATACGCCATAAGCTCAGAACGTGTGATGTGAAGGTTTATAGGTTTATATTTTGTCTATGCTTTTATCTTTTTTACTGAGTTTTTTGTTTTTTAATATCACTTTTGTTCATCATATTTTAGCCAAAACAGTCGCGTTGTTTCTTTTCCTATTTACAGTCCTCTTTTCCTTACATTTTTGGTTCAAAAAAACCATATAAGGCTCATTCATTCGAAATTAAAAAACCCGTCTTAGGTTGGTGATCTTTAATATGATATCATTCAAAACCCAACAAAACTTCCCCTGACTGAAAAATAACCCTATTCACTGCGAACAATGCTATCCCGTTTATATAAAAAAAGCAGTAACGCTATCATAGAACGGTGAGGTTACAAATTGGCGTTTGTGTGGATCATTAAGCAAATAAACACTATTCTGCTCAGGCAATCTGGCTCTAATGGCGCGTAGCTACTGGAGAGCTCGATGACTTGTTACAATTTTCTTTCACGCTGCATTGACTTGAATATGGAATGGTAGTTTTCTTATTCGAGAGTTTTTGAAACTTTGAAACAACTGAGCTTTAACTTCTTCCAATTACCTTTCTACGGTGCATCGAACGCCAAAACAATTATGTTTTTTTTTTTTTGATTATAGTATTTTTTTGTTTTTTGGCTGTAGAAAAGTTTTAATTATTTTTCTAACCTTTTAGTAATAGCAATGAAGACTTCTTTTTCAGTTCAAAATGAAACTCGTATTTTTTGCAAACGATTGATAAATAAGGCTTATAACAAAATTAATTCTGTATTAAGTAAATCTATAATTATTTTATTGATCACTTTATCAAGGGTAATCTAAAACTTTTGTGTAATTAAATCATAACCGAAATACTACCATAGTTTTGTCTTTAGCCCACTTTCCTTTTTGTTCACATAAAATATGTATAATAAAAAATTAAAATCGTATTTTAATGTGTTAAAATGTCCAATAGATACTTAGTTATTTCCCATAACTTCGATATTTGTTTTAAGAGAGTTTAAGTTTAGGCAATAAGGGTAATAGCGCTTCGTCATTTTCGACACTCTTTTAAGTAATATTGAACTGAAAAAGTACAAAGAAAGCTACGTGCGCGGAATACAAACTGAAACTACAAAAAGGTTTAATGAAAGTCGTATTTCTCAGACTAGATATTCACTTGATTAAAACGAAAGCTTTGTTTCAACGTTTTTATGTTGACGAAAAAACATTGAGTTAATTTTATTTAAAACAATCAAAATATGGAAATCTTAAATGAATAAGCACTTGTATCTTTGCACGGATTAATTTTAATGACCATAATGTTTCTGTAAAGTAAAAGTAAAAAATTGCTTTATTCAAATAAACTTAGTAATTAAGCGCTTTTGAATCGTCTATATTTTTCTACCACCCGTTCCAAACTTTTTTAACTGACAAGAAGAACAGGCGCAAGAAACTTATCAGCTTTAACTTAGCAGCTGTAACGACGATCGTAAGCATATTCAAACAACGGCTATTTAATAAAAGAAATATCCTACTGTGATTGCGGTTATTTATTTTTTGCTGTAAAGCTTCTTCGTCTTGTAACGCGTAGGTACTATTTTGTATTCTGTGGTATCGCATCAAACCTATAAAATTAACTCTGCATTCTGTCCGACACTTATCTGTGGACGCTTAGCTTGACCTCTTTTTTGGTGGAAACTGTACCTAACACGAACATCTGTCGACAAAAAACGCGCGTAAAAATATTCGATAGAGTAAATCTATAATAAATTTCATTTCACTTTTCGGCGGTAGATGGCACTGTAAAAATTTTACATACAAAACTGCTGTATCGAATTTGTCACACTCGTGTTTTTCGATAGATAAAAAACACGCGTAAAAAATACTGGGGTCTTAACGGGTGTGTTAATAATTGGTAGCACGAACAGCTATCAAGAAAAAAACGCAAAAGTATTTGATGGTGTAGTTTTGATTGGGAAATTTGTACAGCGCCATCTATCACCGAAAAGCGAAATTAAATTTCTCATAGACAATTACTATATTTTTTTTCTTGATAGATGTTCGTGATAGGGGTGCTAAACGCGAAAATTAGTTTTCCATTGGAATCTAAAAAGACTTGCCTTCGAAGCGATGCTCACTAAACATTTTCAGGGCCAAACCAAGTGGTAGCACGATAGTTTGCTCTCACACTTGACACGAAACACTTCACGACCGATCTCTTTCAATTAATTGGAGGGCTCTACAACTGAGAGACCGAAGTGTATTAGAAATTCGGTTCAGACTTTTAGCTTGTACAGTCAGCGCCAAAATGATCCGAGTATTCAAACCTACCAAAATACCTAATCATTTGACAAAAACAGCCTTATTTCAAAACGTAAAGGTGCACTTTTGTGTGTTCTCTGACAACAAATGAAATTGCTCCTTAAGATTTTGAAGTAAGATTGATTTTTGTCAAATAATTAGCTATTTTGATAGGCTTGAAAGATATCATTTCCGCGCTGACTGTACATACGCGTATATTAAAAAAACTGGTCGAAGTTGAAAGTAGTCTTTTAGAAAACTTATTTTGTCGAATTGATCAGGTTTCGATTAATGGTAATGAGAATTTTTAAGATTACTAGGCTATAATGCTGTTTATGAGACGAATAGTATGAAGTTGAAAATATTTTAGCGTAGTAATAGAAATACAGACTAGTCAAATTGTAATAGAATCACTACTCGTAGAACTCGAGTTAATATTTTGGGTCTTTAAGCTTAAAATTCATCAAGATTCAATCAATTGACTTGTTATATTTTATTAACTTTTATAAAATTTCCTGATATAGGTATCATGATAATAAAATACTGTCGCAACACTCGGGACTGTCGTCGTAATGTTTTCAGTGCCCTTAGCACGAACAGCTATCGAGAAAAATAACGCGCGTAAAAGTACTCGATAGAGTAATTCTCTATGGGAAATCTCATTTCGCTTTTCGGCGATAGATGGCGCTGTACAAATTACCCATACATAATTACTCTATCGAAAGTTTTTACGCGCGTTATTTTTTTCGATAGCTGTTCGTGCTAAGGGTACTGATCTTTGATAGAGTAATTATCTATGGAAAATCGAATTTCGCTTTTCGGCAGTAGATGGCGCTGTACTAATTTCCCATACAAAATTACTCTACCGAGTACTTTACGCGCGTTTTTTTTCTCGATAGATGTTCATGCTAGAGGTACAGTAGATACTTATATGTAATTCGTTTTCGACAAATTATACAATTTAACTGTTTTTATTTCACTAGGGTGCTTATTGAATATTAAGGGTGAAATGTAATAAAGTATGTGCACTTTCCTATAAATCTCTTTGACAGCCCCACAATATTGTGGCTGAAAATTCAATTAGGCATTTGTCATCGGTTGGTTGGACACGAGCGGGTCGTGCGTAACACGCTCGGCATTCACGCGAGTGACGACCCTTATTTTTATTTTATGTACCAAATATATACAGGGTTGGCACTTTTGCTTTATTACGTGTTGCCACCTTAATATCAAAGAACGGTTAGCAGCTGAATACGGACAGCAAAAGATTTGCGTGTAGCTGATATGATGATGACGATAAACACTTGCAGTAACGCACGACTGGGCCTGAGGGAGATTTCATTCGCTCCTCTGGAAAAAAGTTTTTTTGGTCAGGGAAAATATCTTATGTTTAAATTACAGTATTGTTTATAATAAATAGATACATTTAAAATTTAAATAAAATTTTAAAGGCTCATTTTAGTATGTAATTTTTACGGTACGCTATACAATTATGTATTTTCAATATAGTAAAAAAAATGTTAATTGGACGACCTGAGTGTCTACTTACGCCAGAGGGGTTCCGGGCTCGATTCCCGACCGGGCAATTGAAATGTTGAATTTTAATTTCTGTGACGGGTCTGGGTGTTACTTTGTACAATAAGTATATATTTAAAAAGTATATAAGTAGTATATCAGTTGTATATCACCCATATTACAAGCTTTGCTTAGTTTGGGGCTAGATGGCGCTGTGTGGAATTGTCCAGGCATTTATTATTATTATTATTTCGTTGTCAACCCTACAAAGGCAGGTTCTTTGAGTGTGTTCGTGGCAGGCGCGTTTAGAAGTCCCTAGATTTATCGTAATTATTACGAGACTAGAATCGCAATAGGTTATGTTTATCCTGTTAGTTTTAAACGAGCATTTTTTATTAATACATATAAATTATGTGATGTGATGTCCGTGTATCAGATGCGAACTCCTTTACCAGTTTAATGATCTAATGAGTATTGAAAGCTCGTTCTGATAATGGAAAATTGTAGAAAGGAATTTGCCTACCACTTTTAAGTATGACACGACAATAATTCTGTTGACTGGTTTATTAATATAGACCTTAGGGTCTATTACAAAAATGAATCACGATAGTCGGACGATGTTCGTTGATCGATTTACTTGATTTTGAACCTTATACCCGAGTATTACATTATAGTAATGGCACGGAGTGTGATGAACATGATACACTTATCGCGATGATTTTTTTGTAAAAGGCCCTCTTATATAAATTAGGTAGGTATCTTTTTTTTTAATAGTTAGGGTTGCTGAGACGTGATTTTTTTTAAGTTAACTAAATAATATTCAACAGAAAATTATTTGTTTCCTGTTCATAAACACCCATGCGGTCGGATAACAATGGAATATTGTGTCTCATTTTCCCGGCGTTGAAGGGTTAAAATTTCTGCCTACACCACGACAAAACTTAGTTCAAAAAGTCAAGATACGTCTAAGTAATTCCTGTGTAAGAGCTAATAACACTTTGCACTTACAAAGATCGAACTTCACGTATGGAGAGGAATTCATTTCATGCTCTCGTCAGATTTTTTTTATCTTAATTTAATTTAGGGACTTTTACACAGAGTACGTCAGTCCCGTTATACCTTAAGTTATCAACAACAAATTAAGAATATTGCACCATGTCACAGTCAAACTTGGCTGCATCCGATGCGAGATCCGACAAAATCCTTTCGAAATCTCCAATATCAGATGCCTTCAGGTCTAAATAATGAGTTCGTTGCTGTTTTTCCTTTTGGTTTTTGGCACATTCATCTTCCACTTTACCACACGCGCTGTCGTCAGATTTACTTAGCTCTTGTACAGTATTTATAAGAAGCATTTTAAATATATATTTTTTTATACTTAATTGTGGCGAATATAATATTTTGTGGTTTAGTTATAGTACCTCGCTTTCGTATAGGTATCGAAGAAAAGGTTTCTCAAAAGATTAATTTGCTGCTCAAAAGTCTCTGTAGGTACATACTTAATTAGTGAAGTATTATGAAATCCATATTTAATTTAAGCTCTACTTAAAAATTAACGCTTTATAGTACCAATACTTTACATGAAAACAAACATAAACTAAATGCATAAGAAAGCTCCTAAACAAACTCCATTGTACCTAGGTTGCGCATTGTGCGCAGTTCTGTTTGAGTGAGAAATCAATTTGTTCCACTGTTTTCATTAATGCGATTCGAGAGATCCCATTTATTCCAACGTAAATTGAAAAGGGACTGACTGAGTTGTCAGTTGCGGCTTATGCAGTTCGTCTCGACTTAACATAGAAGAGTAGGCAATAAAAAAAAGATTCTGTGGATGGAAAACGTATTGACAATTTTCATTGATAAAGGCTAGGTTTCAAAAACATAGATAGTTAACTTTTTTGTAAAAAAATACAGTTGTCTAAAGCAGTTTTTAAGACGAATAATTATAAATGCACTTTAAAAATAATGTAACACACTTTAAAATGCTAAAATAAGATTAGCTTTAAATTAATACTTTGCACTATACAATTTTATTTTATAACTTTATCACTTGTAGACCTTTGGTAAACAGATGATGCGATGACGAGCGAGCAAGGAGGAGGCAGGTTTCATTGTGACCAACAAAGCATGAGCCGAGCGAGCGAAGCGAGCATGCCGCGGCAGCGACCAGGGAATTGCCATAACCAACCTGCTGGCGTGTTTGCATTATGCCACAAGTTGTTCTCATCTTGCCATCTCTTTTGGACAGTTGTCAATCTGACATTTTAATGTGCGTTCATAAACTAACAGGTTTCGGAGTTGGGACACAGTTAGTGCAAACCATTATTTTTGTAGTGATAATATTGAATAATTATTTAAAAGTGCATATTTAGATACAATTTTATAGCTGTTTTCATCAAATTCAATGAGCTAATTAATACTTCCCCTTTTTTAATCCTGTATTTTGCTTAACTTTGTACAATTATACTACTCTTCTTTACTACTAAATTAATAGCCAGAATTGTCCTGCTATTATTCCAAATTATAGGTGCCCATTCTGTGCAAATGCGCCTATTCGTAAATCTATAACAACAGTATTATGAAAAAATAATGTTTGCAAGTATTTTTCTTGAACATAAATTAACTTTGACGATAATCTATGCTAACCTTTTTACTCCCTGATTGAAATAGAGACTTTAGACAAATCTGGCTAGTCTGCAGCCTGGCTAATCGGGTTCCGTAATGAATCAAAGGCTCGACCCGGCTCTGGTTTTTTTCTTTCACTTTCCTATTTCTAACGTAACGACCAACCTTGTTATGTTGCGTTTTTATGAACGAAATCAATAGACATGAGGCCTACACGTGATGAAATAGTTTTCTTCCAATTCAATTAAATTAAATATTTATTTTATGTTCAACTATTGAACTAAAATAAGTATGAATGAGTCACACATTCGGCCTTCATGGTCTACGGTCCGACGATTTGATTGACGACAGTAAATAAAATCTTGATTGATAAGTAAACGAATAAAGGTAGATAAGCATTGCCTTACATTTCTTAATTTTATAAAATATTTAGCATAAACTGATAAAGCAAAAAAAACCCAGATACAGCATACAGTATCGACTTCACAAAAAAAAACGTTATTTAAATAAGAATATCGTTGAATAATAAAACGTCCACGGCCCCGGGCGAAAAACTCGACAGATTATTGAAAAGCTTAATTCCAGGCCTGCAGAGTCAATAACCGAGTTTTTCTATTAATTCCTACTCACTGTATTCTCTCATCCGGCCCGGAGAATCGATTTAATACCGTCTTTCCATTTATCTACATACAAATCGGAGTGGGTGTCAGTCGCGGTTGTGCAGATGTCTTCGCGACAAAAGGCTGGCATGCGACGGTGCCTCTTTTTGCGACCTCGTTTGAATAACGATGGCAGATTGTGAATTAGCGTCTTCAACTCCGCTTTTTCTGTTTGTAGGCAAGTTAAAACTTTGACTTTGAGGAAACGAGCCTTAGAAGCTAATTAAACGGAGGTGACTCTGATTCAACGCTACCTATTTTATAGTCGCATAAAAAAATATAACCTTTTTGCTATCGAACTTTTTTGGATAAATGATGGCAGCCCGTAGACTCGACAATTTTATATAGTCTTTAATCAAAACTTTGAACTTTGTTTCATACTTGACTTATTTTATCGTGCCATAAATGTAAAGGTAATGAATTAACCGAGACATAGTTTTTCCAAAACAATAAACTTAATTATTATGTACAGAATAATATAGTAGACAGATAAGACTTTATTGCACACACTCGTTATAGTAGTTGTAGTACAATCCATAATTTTGACTGCTAGTATGCTTTGTCCTCTTAAAATAATGATATGATGTGTAACCACTTTTTGCGTTCTAGATTCAAATTGTTTATTATGTGTCGAGAATTTTTATGTCTCAAATTATTTTATTTTCGACGGCAGCAAGGAATAAGCGGCTATGTACAAAATCGTTACTTTTCGGGAGAGCGTTGTAAACGCGAACCTTTATATTTACTTGTAAATAACAAAGCTTCTTTTTCTGGAATATTTTGGAGCTAGTTAAAACTAAATTACTGTGATATGTAATATTTTTGTCATAAAGGAAGATGTCTCTATCTACTTTGCACAATTAATTAATAGGGCATTATCCTGAAATTGGTCAAACCAAGAAATTTATAATCAGTTAAAACTAAATTACTGTGATATAGGTACATATATTTTTGTCATGATAAGGTAAATGTCGCATACTAAAAAATGCTAAACGAGCCCACTGTGAAACGGCTTTCTGACTGATATGTCTTATAATATGCGTCAAACATAGACAGGTGGTGTAATGTTTGTGTGTACTTCATCTCTTTGTGAAAAATATATGAATATGTATATATTCGATAATTAACAATATATTATTATAAGATAATTAACTTTTTTTAGTTCATATGATAGTGTGGGGAATTCTGAGTCGAATTATGTAAAAAGTACTTTTCGTAAAAAATGCTGCAGCCACTTTGTTCTTTACTGCCGTTGAATTGGTCAACATAGACATTTGAAAACTATCACAGCATTATTGAAAAGTTTTATTCCTGGTGGATAAACAGTACGAAACAATACAAGACTTTAATTTTATAATAGTGCAGCTTTTACTACACCGTGTGGTGCAAATAAGCATCTCGAGCAAAATTCTGTCACGTTAATGTCGATGCAAAGCTTGCGCTCACCAGCTCAGAAATGAATAAACGCCTTAAAAACCTTTTTCGCACTAAATAATAAAACAATTTAAGCGGTCGCTAATTTCCCCATTCATCGGGTATTCTCTCCTATTTTTTGAGTCAAACCTGACGCGCCCACACTTATTCGGTTTTCCTCCTTTGGAGGTTTTTGCGCGCCTCCGTGACACTTCATTTATAATTCTGCTTAATCCAAGTGAGTGAGTTCTTACTGAATGAATTTGTAATGTAAAGATTAATGATATATGCTACAAGTTCTTTGAAAAGCCCCCTCCCTTGTTATATTCTTATCGTATTTATCAAGGCTGTCCTTTTGTACTCTACGTAAGAGGTTTCTGGCACAAATTTAATTATTACGCCAGTGCTAAGACGTTTTTGAGCTCTTATAAATAGTTTTGTTCGTATTTTGAAGAACATTAGATTTTCATTTCGATGATGTCTTGAAACGTTAAACGTGGTTTCAATGTAATTAATGACCATAAAGTAAAGACAGTAATTATACATATTCATAAAATAAAGTTTTAAGGCAGACACATATTGTATTTAGAATTTATTCAAAAGTGGCGGGCCACATTTTTAAAATTCTCTATCGTATTTGCATTGTTATCAATAAATTAATATGCAAACTTAAATCGATTTTCACAGTAAAAAGTAGATTTAGCCTACGCCCAGCTCCAATCCGAATATTTTTAAATATTTATAGTCAAAAGAATAATGAATACAAATAAATACGTTGCCGTTTCAAAAACGCCACTCAGAATCATATTTTTTCTATACAATATGATTGATGACTATAAGGCTTAACATTTACACGAGCATAAAGAAGCATCAAAATCCATTCCACAGTGATGAAGAAAATGATTATATAAATTACCAACACAATTACAAAGTCCCATTTTAAAAAGCCCGCGACGGCAGCATTAAAAGTTCAAGAAAATTATTTCCACCTACGCCAAAGAGAGTCTCGAAAATTTCAGCCGTAAAACTCGGGAGGGGTACATTAACCAAATTGTACAAAACAAACATATCTAATAATTACGCTCGAGGCACCGGTCTCGTTTTCTGAAATTATGAGGCCGCCATAACTTTTTCAATCTGAACTTCGACAATTAAATTTGCCCGGTCTCAACATTACATTTCAATAAAGCCCGGATTGGTTAATGTTGTGTTTGTATATCTTTGCTGAAGCCTACTTGTCTTTTAACAACGTTAAGTACTTTTAATTGGTTGTTTTAATGAACAAGATTAGCTAAGCACAGTTCAATTTTTAATTTTGTGTGTTTTGCCCGAGTATATTATAATAATAATTTACTTACAGTATAAGTAGTACTATATTTGAAGGCCTATTACAAAAAAGCTTCGCGATAAGCTAAAGATGTTCGTCTCACTCCGTGACATTATTAACTCAAATATAAAATTCAAAATCAAGCAAATCGATTGACGAACATCATCCGTCTATCAAAATTCTTTTTCATAATGGGCCTCTGGTTTGATGATTTCAAGTTACAAGTGAAAAATTTGCTTTATTAATATGAATTTTTCGTGTCTGTTTTAAAAATTCGGGACCTTACGAACAAAGTCATGACGAGTTTGTATTTTATTTCATTGTATTGGAAAGTTAGCAATCTATTGAAACTTTTTTGATGAGAAATAAATTGTATGGCACTAAAGAAAAAAGGCTTTTAAAACTTTTGTACAAAGAATCGTCAACTTCACATTATAATTTGAAAATGAAGGCCTAGAAATAATAAATGTCTAAGTTTAATGCTGAAAAGATGAAAAGCGAAACCTCATTATATTAGATAAAGATTTATAACAGATATTTTTATATTGAATTGTGGATGATTTGAGAATTCGATATTGAATACTTAATGCAAAGCTTTGGAAAAAAAAATTAGTTGATAATTATATAGTAAAATATTTTCATTGAAAATTACTTTACAAGATTTTTTAATGTCTACATAAAATGTAAGAAGCAAAAAGTTTTTATCGTGGTGGCTACGTTTTTTAATCTATTCCTTTTTCAAACTATTACATAGTTATCATATGACATATATCATTATGTCTAGCATCTAGCATTACTTTATCGTTGTTATAATTATTATGGACAACTTTTACAAGAAACAGTTAACTAACTTGGAAGAAATTTAACTGTTCCATACACGTAGGTAAAGTAAGTTAGAGAGTTAGTCGCCTAGCAATAGTTGTTCGTAATCATTGGTGTTCACACTTCCTTCAACTTGCTTGTACTATGTTACAGGTACACAAAATTACAAATAATGATTTGCCGATTTTTTTCGGAGAGTAGAGTATAGAAGAAAATTTAAGATTGAACAGTACTACTTTGTTAGTCATGCACACGTCCTACGAAAAGTCATTCCGAAAGGATACAATAAGAAAGTCGCGTGCTAGTCGTTAGCGAGCCGCTTTGTCACACTACACCTATTACTCAAAGACGCTAAACACAGTATCACAGTAGTAACGCTGTCCAACTATGAACATTGTTCACGTTTATACCAACATAAAGAAAATCTTGAACTGATCTATTAACCTTCTAACCCAATTCGATCAATCAAAAAGCAAGACAAAGAGAAGAAAGGAACTGAGCGAGTTGAATGGTCAAAATGAGATCGTTAAAGTATTTCATCGGATTCTTAAACCTATTTACCTAAACTAAGTATTTACCATCCAGTTATTATTATCCTTTCGCAATGAGAACACCTTTTTATACAAAAAACTAGCACCAATATTGGAGCAAGCATGAATGTCAACTCGGCTCGGCGAACAAGCCAATCTGCGCCTAATTTAATCCATTTGACTGCACGACGCTGCTAATACTCCGAATGAAATAAGGCTCTATTACTTACTCGGCTATAAATGGAATTTAGTCGCAACATTTTTGAACGTACAGGCGTAAAAGCAATGAATCAAAACCGTTTGAGAAGCTTTTTTTTTAAAAAGAAAATTCACACGATCATTTGCTCCATAACCAAGCGGAAGAACCGTTTGCAAACAAATACTCTATTTCAAATCTGCCGACCCAACACTCTTTATAAAGTACCTATATGAAACAATACAGAATGTTCCCATTATAATTTATATGTATACTTACATTGCAATTTACTAACAAGTATCAAGTATCTTTTATAAGAGGCACAATGTTGGTCAGCCAAACTTCGCTTATACCTTTTTTTATTATGATATTATGTTTCTGTGCGGTTTTTTTACAACAACATAAGAACGGCGTTCATTGCGCGGATAATCCATTCGCGGTCGAGTTTTAATATGTTTAACTGCAACGCTGTCCGTCGCCGCGAGCGTGCGTGCGAAATCAGGTATCGATTCATGATTGAGAAATAAATTTCAATCATCATCCGAAAACGAATGATTTTCGATGTTCGAGTTCGAAGGTAGCCGAATGCACAGTATGGCAAAAACTATACTGGAGTGGTTACCAATTTTTGTATCTATTCTATGCTTGATGGCGCAGTGGCTTAGCTCATTACAGATGACAGTGATAGCGTAAGCAACTACCGCTAGGGTCGTATTTAGGATGGGTAACCTATCATTCAGTAGGCTTCTTCAGTAAATCAATTTTCACCTAGAAAAAAATGCTGATCCCAATAACCCATAACGGCGCATTTAATTAAATATTATTTTATAAAAATGTTGCATTTTCACACCTATTCTATTTCCTCTATCATATTCCATTTCTTCAGTAGTTTTAAGAACCCACACACTATATGTATATTAAGGCATTAGCTGCCAAGTGTCCCTCAAGCAAGAGAATTTCTATTGTTTGAGGCAGTTAACGTGTATAGGAAATAGTTTTTACTAAAAAAAACCTAAAAAGTTCGCTCAGTACCCCTAGCACGAACAGCTATCGAAAAAATAACGAGCGTAAAAACATTCGATAGAGTAGTATGGAAAATTTGTACAGCGCCATCTACCGCCGAAAAGCGAAGTAAGATTTCTTATAGAGAATTACTCTATCGAGTACTTTTACGCACGTTTTTTTCGATAGCTGTTCGTGCTAAGGGTACTGAACAAACTAGCAAAGCTTAAAATGTCTTACAGGAATTTGCTGGCAAAGAAATTGTGAAAACACTATTTATCCGAGATCTTCTCGATTCAATCGTTCTACCGATGTGAAGCGAGCAAACGACTTAAATATCTATCCGTTTCTAGAAACTCTAATGCCACGTCAATTCCTTGTCAATTCCTTTTGGGAGAAAATGAATCACACTTAATAAAATAATGTAAGTACACCAAAATAAAATCTAAATATATAAAAATACAACAGCCGTCCGTTAGTCTGGCTAAAACTCAAAAATGGCTTGACCGATTGCAATAATTGTTTTTTTTTTGTTCACTATAGTACTGGGGTGGTTTAGCAATAAAAAAAATAAAAATCCCAAATGAACCGCTAAATAATCAAAAGATCACCATTAACAATTTTGTATGGGAATCGCCATTACGGATTACTTTTGACAGATAACTTTAGCTAGAGAGGTTTGGTCAAATAGAGTTTTTAGTCTGAAAAAGCATACGTATAGTGTTGCTTTCGTTTTGGAATTCAGCTGTTTTGTTATTAACTAATTAATCAAATAAATAAATGGCACTGTAGTGATCAGCTGCTTTGTTGCGCCCCATCGTGACAAATCACAAATGGTGACATTATCACTGTGGGTTCGGGTTGAACAGCGACGTGGTGGGACACCCCCCGTGTGAATAAAATAGTAATAAGAGCCACCATAGGGCGAAACCTCCAGCCACAAAAAAATCACAAATTGGTCATCGCTGAGTACGCCGAGCGCTTCTACTGATGCTTGGAATGATATCACTAACTGATTAAATATCTATGAAGATTTTACATAAACTTTCAAATCTATTAAGAATAAAAATAAAAATTTTCATCAACTTTAGTTTTAGTCGCCTATCTTAAAGCATATAAACACACAGTATCACATTCTAACTGATCAATCTCGTATCGCCAGAAAGTCCTTGTAAGACTGAAGCATACATCACTAGGTTTCAAAGCGATCCCCTAATCAGGTGTATCATTCACTAATGATCGCATTTCGTCGCTAATCTAGTTTTATCCGGGCCGAGGGCAGGGGCACTTTTTCTCTTTAATCCCTTCATTAGCGCATGTCTGCTTAGAGCCTCGCAAACAAACGACTTAATCCCGCTACGTAAAGTCCCCAATCGTGCATTACAGCCTCTTTGCTTAAAAACGACTAAATTTAAAAAGTTCTTATGATTACGTAGTCGATGGATTTTAAAAAGTTTAATAATTGATGTTTTTACATAGCATCCGTTCACTGTTTACGTATAGGGATGTAGTCTAAGTATGCGAAGAAGTTAGGATTGCATGAACATTGTTGCTCTATTTAATATAGTAATATAATATTTGAAACAAAAGCCTGAGTATATTTATTTTTGTAGTTGGTTCAGTGATCACTTATAATGAAGCAAATGTTAAAACATTCTTATATGAGACTGACAGAATTTCATCTTCAGTAGTAGGTAAATAAAATTCCAACTTAAACGGAACATCTCTCAACTTGTTACACAAAGCACGCTTCTTTAGTTCTTTTAATGATTTGCTTGTCTAGTACATGCTACTGTTGGACGGAGGAAACAATGTTAGCTTTAGATGTGTTCCCATTCCTTTTTCTGCGTTATTCCGAGATGCTTTTGTTTTAAGCAAAAAAGAAGAAGAAAGTTTTCATCAAACATCTATAAACGTAGAACTATCTTCAGAACTTTATTGTGTTTAAAATAGATCATAAATAAAGTAACGTTTTAAAGAATAGAAGGTAAGTACCTACTATTCTTTAAAAACGTTACTTTATTTCTGTTAATTAAACAGATGTTTGATAAATTACCTATATTCTCAACGCGGACGTTTTTTTACTGATGAAGGGTTCCACTTTTGGAACGTTTATTTCAAAAAAAATAACCTTTTTTTTACTTCATATTCATTTGATTTCACCGTACCTGAGCACTAGCATATACCATTTGGCTAGAACTCTGCTCTCGAATCCCATCTGCAGTCGAATACAACTTTTATGATTCACCAATGATCCGTCCATTACGAGACCTTATGCTATCCGCTCTGTTAAAGTTAATTCGGACAATCAAATATACGAAAGAATCAGTTCCAAATAAGGAGTTATTTCGATCCATTCGAATATTTTTCATTCGGTTGATTTGGTTTCATTTAAGCAGTTAATAAAAATCTATATCACACTACGTGATTATCATCATGCTTGCATCAACGGAGAAAAAACTTTAAAATTGAAATAAGGATTATACTTATTTATTTTTACAATTATTTTTTCCGGTCCTCCAAAGTGGTGACTGTATAAAAATTTGTTTTCACCCACCAATCTGCATCGGCCTGTGGTGGGCCCATCCCCCTTAACCACCCATAAGGAAGGTCTGTGAAGGGTTGGGGGGGGTCATTAAAAATAACTGACGTCTAAAATTATTTTTTACAAATAAAAATTTAATTTAAGACTTGTCTTTTAGAATCTGTTGGAGAACTTTGCACAAACTTTTTAGTTTGCAGCAGACCTAAAGTTATCATTTTGTTATACAATTTTATTATCAGTCAATAATCAACGACAAGAAATTGTGGATAAATTCTGAAGAGAATAGCCTAATATGTAGTATTTATACACTTCTAAGACTTGTGACTCCCGTGACCACGGCTCCTGGAAAGATGTCAAAACGTCGGGAATTCTAAAAACCAATAAATTAATACAAACTAAATAATTCTAAAACAACACCTGAATTAATAATATACGCGCTGTGATCCGTAAAAAGTATTTTATTTGTAATGTAGTATTTACTTAAAAATTCTATACAAAGCTATTATTTGTCTATAAATCATCCATGAAATAAATAAATAAATAAACTTTAGAGCGATTCCCAATTACAACGTTTCCCGTGGCCAGTCGTGGCCAGCTCGATTCGATCGAGTAGGTTGTAATATTTTATAGGTATTGGACCGCGCTTTCTGTCATTATCGTAAAAGGAGCGTCAGCAAGAAAACTATTCCCTCTCTTCTATTACTTTCATAATACTTAAGTGGATCCTATACTTGCGTAGAGGAAATTGAATCATTTATTGTAACGGCATAATACTGCTTTATCAGATAGGTTTCGGATAGAGATACCTACGCTTGTTTACTACAAAGGAGCTTTGTTAACCCTTTCTATGAGAATGTGGCCCCTTTTCTCATTGATATTGAATCCTCAGTACTTAATTCAGCTAAATAGTATTACGTTTAATCGATACGACTTTTTATTGGCCATTACTGTTCTGAGACTCAGAAAAATGCACCTTTATTTCTTATTCATATCATTGGTTTCTTTCCTGATCCTTGTCCCATATTAATATAGAAATTGAATTATACAAATTCTTATTATTGTCTTCTCCTTCATATTTTTAAGATTAATGGGTGAATTACAGTTCCAATAAACTAAATTCCAGGTAAACTTGATTATTAGATCAAGACGTGACTAAAACGATGAGTTTGTCGACAACAACTCTGAAGATTCGTGCTACATTCCTGTACTAGGTGATTTATAAAAATCTAATTTTTGGGCTGATCTGCCCCCCTACTCAAATGGCCATTCTACTAAAATTTACGTTAGTAGAATAGAATAACAATGTATAGCTAAGCGTTAGCTTATGTCATTCTGATACATTGTTATTCTAATTCTACTAATAAATTTAGGAGAATGGCCATTTGAGTAGGCCCTTTGATGTCGTCTTTGTTTCCAATTTCTATATCACAGTAGTTCCTATCCAGAAATAGAATATTGTTCAAGGTTACTAACTTACATTTTTACATTTTTGTTGTATCTGCTATCGTCTGTACTTAATGGTATTTCCCCTTAATTCTCCTACATTCAGTTAAATATTCTACATTAACCGTCTTATTCATAAAAAGTTATGGAAAGCATATAAGCTTGTTATAAGGAATTTCTTGAAAATCATTATTCATAATCGCTCAATAGCGACAAACTATAAACTTTTGATAAAGTTAGAGAAGGGTGCTGGCTGCCTATTTTATTCCTATTTTATGTATAACATGGCCGACTACAAAACAGCTGATTGAAGTGACAGCTTTCACGTTATTTTACAACATATTGACATTTAATGGCAGATAATTGTTTTCTTTTTTCGGAAGATGTGAATAAGTGGATTTTCCTGTTTTGTCTATAGATTCGTCAGAATGACCACATAATAACAGAATATGAATTTAAAGTTCTTGATAATAATAACGCTAAAATAGCTCAATCTAAGCATTTTCTTAAAATACGATTAAAAATAATAAAAGTTATATGACGTTTATTATACCATATAACAGCAATTTAACCAAGAATTTTAGAATATGATTATAAAGTTTTTGATTTTAACTAAAGTTGCCTATAACCACAGAAAAGAAATAAGTGCTACGTACTATAACTCTATTTTATCATTTTTTTTAGGAGTAAGCCGGTATGTTAATTATTTTACATATACTCGTATTGCAATTAAAACTTAAGAAAATAATAGAGGGTTAGTTTAGTTTTAGATTATACATTGCTCTATTATAAAAATGCTATTATCAGACCATAACCATGTTATGTGATCAAATTTCCAATTATTATGCAAAATATTAACTCACTATCAGATTTTCCATAATAGATAATGAGCTTATGAATACCGCACTATGCTATAATCGGCACACAGTTTCTGCTACGCTATTACTGAACCGAAATGTACCCTAAACTATTATCTTATTGGAAACTAACCAAACCCATTTCAAAGGAAATGTTATTGACTATGGAAACAGAGACAGACATGTGTCTACTCAAGTTGGGATATGTTTCTAAGATTGGATTGGAAAATGGGAACGTTTGGTACGTACTGAATATCATCAACTCCATCTTAAAATGAGTCATTCATCGTTTAATCAACGTGCATGTATCCATAAGTTGCAAACCTTTTCCATGGTATTTCATCCTTACTAATCCTTATCCTTACTAATATTATAAATGCGAAATTAAGTTCATTTGTTTATTTGTTACGCCCTCACGTCTTAACTAGGTACTCAACCAATCAACATAAAATTTTGCATACACATTGTCACCTTCATCCAGAAAAAATACTAGTGGCTCAGTGAGCTGTAAACCTCGCTCAAATTGTATGTTGTTTAAAAATTATTTAATAGACGTCGCCACGACGATGTGCTGTTTGGTAGGTTAGGTATTCTTTTAGCATATCTATTCTAAGTTAGATGTCGGTTCTAATTTTGATAATTTTTCGAATTGGTGACTTTGTTTGTTAATAATAAACTACCTACCTAATTATCGAACCTGCTCATAAAATTTCACAAGAATCGGTTGAGAAATGCGACCTGTAGAGGAGAACAGACAGCCGGACATACATACGAAAGCACTTTTGCCCAAGCTGAAGCAGAGACGCTTCGCGGTCAATAATACTGTTCCCGAGGGATACAAAAATTACTATAAGACGACTTATATCAGCAAATATAATAAAATTGGCTCACATACACTCCCACATAAACACTCTCACTCACACACACAAGCACACATACACAATCACAAATTCTGCTATATAAAATGTTTAGTAGTTCTATAAGTTGTTTTTGATACATTGTCATGCTATAATAAATACCACTTTTACTAGCTCTTCACATAGGTCTACAATCACGTTTAGTTATGAACACATTGTATCCTTTTGCGGGGGCGGCCTGGTGACCTGTGTAACCGGTTTTCTTCTTAAACCTATTGCAGGCACTAGCTTTTCACACTTTAAGTCATAGTCTTTCACTCAAATATGTTCTAAGTAACCTATTGTGTGATAAGTAAATAAATTATTCATATTATTAAATTATTACTCCCACCATAACGCGCAAAAAAATAATATTACATGAGTGATAAACTTATTGTCGCCTAATTGTGAGTCGCGGGCAAAAGGTTAAATGCCATAAAAACTATTTCCTACGCGAACGAAGTCGCGGGCGAAAGCTAGTAATTTGTAAATACGAAAGTAAGTTTTTTGTTTGTTACGCTCTCACATCTTTGTTCTTAGGAGCTCGGTGGCGCAGTGGTTTAGCGCCTGGCCCTGCGATTGCGGAGCTTAAGCAACTTTCGCAAGGGTCGGTCATGGGATAGGTGACCTAACATTTATTATCTCGAGTTCCTCCGTGCTTCGGAAGGCACGTTAACCCATAAGGAAGGCCTGTGCCCCAGCAGTGGGGACATTAAAAATGTCTGATGTCACGTCTTAACCACTATAATTATGATTGGTAAGATAGGTTATCATCATAAAATTTTTCATACACGTTGTCAGGATTGCAGAAAAGGGCAATTCATCTAGAAAAACGTTTTGTTCTCGAGAGATACAAAATTAAGTATTCACGCAGACAAAGTCACCGTGGCGGCTGTAGATCATTAAATGAATAAAATACTTTTGAAATATTTCCGTGAATTAATGTTAGCTCAAGAGAATGTTTTCTCGACGTAAATGTTTCCTACATTGACGACCTCCGTGGTCAAGTGGCTTATACACCTTTGTTCATGTTATTGCTATCTCCAAGGTCCAGAGTTTGATCCCCGGCTGTGACAATTATTCCTGAGTGACATAGGATTTTCACCAAAACTGTGAAGTTGAATTACGGAAGCTTGTTGTTGCGTATTAGGTATTAAATGTGTCACTACTCCAATTTGTTATAGAAATAACTCAATGATAATCATTCCGAATACATGTTAAAATATTTCATAACTTGATGAATTTATAACTTTAATTGACATCATTAACTGAGCGTTGTGTTGGTTCAGTTAAAAACGAAGCCCAAATAAATGATGATACTAAATTATTGTTGTAACTGCGAATGGCAATCAAATAACGTAATTAATGCTGCTATGATAAGCTACAAATGAGTACAAACTAATTTTACATTTGAGGCAATATCATTTCAAATACAGGTTCTAATACGAATACTTACCGAAAACGACACTTATCTTTTAATGGGAAGAATGTGAAAGAAAAAGAGAGGCAGGAGAATAAGAAAATTGGCAGGTACTTATAAAGCTTTTTGCATGCATTTTGTATTTCAAAAATAATATTGTCAACACTAGTTATCGAAAAATAAATTATGTAAGGAAGAGATATTTTATGTATTTAAAAATGGAGATTTCACAGTGTATTGGAATCAAAAATATTTTTACTAACTTTAGTTACATTGCATGTTTCAAACTAAATTCGTGAAAAAAAATGTCTAGCCAACATGAAAAGGCCAGACTAAAAAGCTTTCCAACATAAAACAGCAGATGAAAAATGAGTTACAAAAAGGCTTAAAACATTGCATACAACTTTAATTATCCAAACTATTAACTACAGTGTGACGTAAAAGAGGTTTCCATTTAAAAATGAAACAAACTTTCCAATTTAATCCTTTCAGGAACAAACTGAAAGCTGCTTTCAGTGGGCTTCGTTCTGTCCACGTGGGGATTTGGGTTTTTGTGACTGTCGTATGCAAATTAATGTAACGGCTTCACGTTGAACGTCAGTTTTGATTTCACGGCTGATCGAGGACAACTGTTTATGAATACAATCTAAAAAAGTTTGATAATGTTTCTTTTACTCCAGAAAATATATTACTCACCCGGTTGTCCTTATTAAATTTATTTTTTTATTGAATGAAACATAAATATTATATCTAATTAATTTTAATTTTTAATTCCATTTTAATTTTAATATAATTGCCAATTTAATTTTATTTAATGAATTAATTTTAAATGCCTTCTTATTTGTGATTTAATTCATTATTGTTATTAATGTGCCTATTTTAAACTGATTTATGGGTGTAAAGCCTGAAATAAATGTTTTTTATTTAATTTTTTTATTTATTACGACATGGTGCTCTTCAATTGATTATATACCGGCAGGGCAAAACTCACTGTTCTTCTATTCATACTCGCGGACACCTCTTTCACATAACAACCACACTCTTTTGCACGTGCTTTTATAGGAGAGATATTAGGTACTATATGATCACATAAATTTACCGTAGCACAGAGAACAAAAAAGGTTCCTGTGACCGTAGCCTCAGATACTATGCCATAGATTATCATTATTGGCACGTCGTCATTTGTTTTGTTGCAATACTGACATGTTGTGTAATTATCCGTTCCGTGTTTCACGGGAGTATTAGCAGCTACATATATCGTTTCGTATAGAAAATGGTATAGATTTTTGTAACACACAAAAGTGTAACAAAATAGCAAAAGTTTAGTGCTGGCACTAATATGATATGTGTACCTAAAAGTTTCATTCATTAAAACACTATATTTTTATTAATACCGGTCATACCAGACATCGTAAAATAACATCACCATATTTTTACGTTTAAAATATTAAAATTCATATTCATCAAATATTTTATATCTTTATTTATTTTCAGTTTCCGCTTTATAGCATCGCGGTTGTGGTGCCAAAAATTCGAGTCACACAATTAACCGTCACTTTGTTTTGTAGCTTTAAATATTTCCGTCCGCGGTTTCAGTAAGCGGTTAAATTTTAAATTCCGCTACGCCTTGTCGTGTGATGTTTCAAAGGCTAAATGTATTTTTAATTTTATTTTCTTCGGCAAAGCTCTGGTATAGCTGTGTTGTAAATACAAATTTTACAATACTTGCTAACTACGTCCTGTAATTGCAACTATATTCTGTAATTCATATATTAGTCATTAAAAAAATTCAAAAGAACTTCAGATAGCGTCCGCATGAAAAAATCTATGAATCGTATTGAGCTAAAACAAAAAAGAATCTAAGCCCACATGCCGCAACAACAAATCAAAAAAGCGTTCCAAAATAAAAATTATCGTATCCGACAAAGTTTTTCCATTTGCCTCGATTCCCGTATCGACGACATTTCCGTGGCCAACTTTTTCATTTTCCCTTGAAGCTCAGGGTTGACGACTAGCGTCTAGTTTTGAAAATGTGACAATTGAAACGTATATTTTTGAAGAGTTAATTCTAAACCTTAAGTCCGATATGATAATTTCTAAGATTATTTAAAATTAAATTATTATATTTTAAATCATCATAATGTCCTCATTATATAATCGAATTATTATCTGTTACACAAAAGGTTTGAGGTAATGCTTGTGTTTACAACAACACAAGGAGTAGCTTATTGTTTAACTAAAAATACAATTGAAAATTCTTTACAGAGCTTTGAAAAGCATGAAGCATTCCAATTAATATTATTATGTGAAAAAAAATGCATGTCATGACTTTATATAAATGGATTTTCTTGTCTATTTATGACAATGAAAAGTGGCCTTTTAGATATATAAAGTAAAAAGATCACAAATTTATAATAAGGTTGATATTTTTTGACGACGACTGTACATTATCTGCCTTTATGCAAATCTGTCCTTCTGCTAATTTGGGATTTTGCTACACCGGGATTTAGCTTATGTCCTTCTGCTGCAGAGGGAGAAATCCGCATGCAGGTAGCAGCCCTACTTTTCATGTTACTTTACGCGAGTGCTCACTCCATTCAGAAAGCCTCCCATTGTGCGATGGAAATATTGACGGGAACTTTCATTTGTACAAAATATTCAAAAGCCATTGTATCGCACCTTTCGACGGCGACGCGCGATAAGTGTCGTTGCTTTAATTCGGAGACGTATCAATTAGTGCCATTGTCACTATTCCGAGCTTTGATGACTGGAAACGGAATTTAGAAACTCTTTCTTTATAATTCGTTTTTTTTTAACATAAAACACTATGTATTGAGAACAGAATTTTGTAATTGCATGTGAGTGAAATAAAAATATTTCTTCGTTGATTGTGGTAAGCTTTGCATATTAAATTAAATATATATAAAAAAGAATTGAATCAAATTTGGTGTACTTGTTTATGATTGATTTAAGCTTGCAACATGTGTTTGAATACATTTCGTGTTTATTTTTTACCATAAATGACTAAATAACTAGATTACAGAAGACAAAGAGGAGATAAGCAAAAAACTTACGAATACGTTTCCAGGTCAATTACTTTCTCTAAAATTCTATTTCATGGAGCGAGCGCGAAGCGCGAGCGAAGCGTCTTCGTTTTATTTTGGACTAAAATATTTTTCGTGTGTCTATCCGACTGTTCTCCTCTACAGTTCGTATTTCTTAACCGATTCTCATTATATTTTGTGAGCAAGTTCGATAATTATATATATTTTTTTTCCAATTCAGATTTTTAAAATTTTTCATAGCTATTTCGAAAAATGTTCAAAATGTTACAAACGCGAGGTCTACAGCTTACAGAGCCACTTGTTCGTTGAGGGATAAAAAATGGATTAACAAAATTAGGTAAGTATAAGTAGTTTTTAAAGTTCACATTCTTCCAAAAGCAACTAACCCTCCTTCAAGTTTAAGAAAATATTCATAGTAAACTTCAGAGTCGTCATTTCATCAACTTTAAAGTAGCGAATTCCCTATTCTACTTTGAAAACTTATCATTGAAGCACACTGAAAGTTCGTTTATTCTCGCAGGTATCTGCTCAAAGTTAGCACGTAGCGTTTTATACAAATGTGTACCTTAATTGCATAAAAACAAAATAAACTGGATGTGACTTCGACGTCTGACTGTAACTTAGTGATGCAGTTTGTAACAGAGAACTAAGACTATTAGATTTTTTTACACAGTGTGAGATCATCACACTGTGTAAAAAATTCGTAAAAATCATTAATCCGACAAAGTTACAAATTGAGATTCGATTTTAACATTCATAATGGTTTTAATATTATAAAAAGTACGAATTTAAAGCATAGACAAAATGAAAAAAAAATCTACGCTAATATTTATTTATTTATTTGGGATATGGGAGCTAACACTTCAAAAAACTTCAAGGAAACAGTTGTATTGCTCGCTCGGAAGCTAGAAAATACCTACCTAAAAAACTATTCGACATCGGCCATTTTTAATGTCCCCAATGCTGGGGCACAGCCCTTCCTTATGGGTGGATAAGGAAGATGTGCCATACAGAACCCACCACGCAGGCCCAATGTGGATCGGTGGGTGTTAATGACTGCAAATATTTTCGCGAAGAAGAGTGAGAGTGATTGAGAGTTCATACAATGGAAGTAGTGGTGTACCATGTACCGACCGATGAGCTAGAATGTTTTCAGTCTCTTCCAGAGCCCATACATCAGGTCCCCTTATTCCCGATCCAAATCGCGAAGTTGGGAGCACGTTGTAATACCGATGCACTCCAAGATAACTTTCCAGATCGTGGGATCCAAACGAGCTGACAAAGTTAGCGTCCTACTCCGTTTTATTACATCGTGTTTAAAGTACTCAAAATATTCAAAAATAGCGAGAATTTACCAAAATTGATAATAATATAATAAATTTGGGTAGGCTATGTTTTGGACTACAGCCGCCAATGGCTAACACAACTAAGTGCTCACTCACGAGTAAGTTTAAGTTTAAATCACACAACTAACCAGCGCTAAGTATATATCACCACTGCAAATGTTAACCGGGTGAGTCATATGTAACGCAGACGTAGAAAGGCTGTTCTATTAAGCTCTATGAACTTCAACGCTGTAGCTTTTATAGTTTACTAGTAATTAGGTGGTGTCGAAAATACAGTCGAAGTGACAGCCAATCCGATATTAAGGACATTCATGGAAATTCAAGTCAAAAAATTGACAACACTATTCGAAAAAATATTTGTGGTGTTTTGAGTGGTCCAATTTAGCTGCCAGTCCAATATACATTACTTTCCCCTATAGGCGGCTAATTTTAATATTTTACGAATCCTAATCGACTCCAAATGACCTGACGAAGTAGTGGTAGCGTTTTACTTTGTTTCGCAACATTGTGTTTCAGCGCTCGAATATTCCGGCCATCTTCAAAATGAGAGGTATCTTGGTCCCCGGCATTTCGGAATCGGACTGTCGCATGCCACAGATATTCATTCTAGAGTACTTCTATTTAGGCCTTTGGTTGGCAGAAGTTTCTTTGGTAGTTAGTTCCTGAAGAATTTGCAGCTAATCTCGTATTACATTTAGTAGTATCTACCTAGGTAGGTACTTCAAAATATTTACAAAGTTCCCTATCGTTGATACTTTGGGATAACTGTCAGGAATAGTAATATTTTTTATCGATAAGAGTTTAAAACTCTTATTGATTTTAATAATAATATTGTCTACATACAAAATTTGTATAAACATGATAATCAATCGAATATAAATTATGCAACAAACGTCACATGCGTCATACTTAAAGGCTATTAAGATTAGAACTAGTCATTACATTAAAAAAAAAAACAAAATACAGTACCTAAATTTAAAACAAAATAATTACACAAAAGGATTACTTTCGTCCTCATAACTAATACAAGTTACGTAGTAAATAAAAGCAAGATATAATTTCAAACTTCTACAGAAACTATATCAATTCGAGACAGTTTTGATATAATTGAATCTTCAATCGCTCACCGTGAAATCGGAGCGGCGTACAGACGTCTAGGTATCGAGCATAACTTCTCATTTCATTTTGCAAAGCCAAGCATGATCTGCACAAAGGTATATTAAGATTAACGAGGGAAACGCGTTGTCTACAATATGTTGCTCCATTGTACCAACTGATTGAATGACTTTCCATAAACAATGACACTACGCTTCCTTTGAGAGCCATATTGGATTCTTCAATCTATAAAGATAAGATGGGAAAGCTTCTCGCAATATTTTTGAGATTAGTTGTTTGATCACGTCTCCATATAGAACATTGATGTTTATCAGAATTTGGAGGAATGAAATACCTTTTTTTATTATTTGCAAGCCTTCGTACATTTATGTTATAAAAGAGAAATTATACAATGTTTTCTGAAATAAAAGTTGGATATATTTAAAAAATAAAAGTTTGGATATATTTAAAAAGTAAAAATTCCAAGCTCAAGTTACTTCTTAAATCTAGAGTAGAGTCTAATGCTAAATCTAAAAGCTGTCAGTAAACTCAACAGTAGATAATTAATATAGGTAGTAGAAAAAAAATGAAAGAAAACGTCTCACTCATAGCATTTCAGACGAGACTCGAACCATTAGAGGCGACTCGTTAGCATATTTGGTCAGTGCTTTGGGCCGTAATCCCAAAGGAGTGGGTTCGAGTTCCGTCTGAGATACTATATGTTATAATTAATTATCTTAAAAAAAAATAGGTACTTTGAATAATGAAATAACTACCCATTCAAAGAAGAGGCTAAGCACTAAATTTCGAATTCATAAAAAAGGGATTAAGATGGATTGAACATTGGAGATATATCACATCCCAATGTTATTGTATTCATTCGTGAAGTACAAGCAAAATTTTTAACTTCCCTTATCTTAAGATAAATAATATTAAAAAAATAACTTTTTAAATTGATCATCTTCACTTTTAAATTGAGAACATGATCTGGTGCGATTCGTATTTTTCTAGTATATTATTTGGTATTAAAAAATTAAAATAATATCTTACTTTTGTCGTATGTAGATAATAAGGAAGCAATTATATCTAAATATCTCTTTTTTTAGTCAAGCTTAGTGGACATAGCTAGTCCTTTCACTCTCACAAAACAATAGCCTTCACAACTCATATCTTACGAGCCTCTAAAGTCAAGTCTGAAATAGAAAGAACGCTCGAGTATGCTCAAGCAAGAACCTCATTATTCCAAAGCACGGCCCTTTGTGTGAAATAAGGTTCTTTAACAAACCTCACACATCCACGTGTGCGGAGATAAGAAAAGTGATTTTTTTTCCTGTTTCCGAAGAGTTTTCGCTTGATGCGGCCCTCGCATAAAATTAATAAAGTGTCGGATCTCGTTGAACGTATTTTTATATCAACGCGCTCTGTTAGATTATCCATGTTTCAATATTTTTAAGATGGTTGGTTATTCGACGTTGATGGGGTGTGTTTTACTTACTTTTCAGGAATTTCCTTTTGAAAAGATTCTTGTTTGTTTGAGAAGTTGGTTTTCAATTTTGTTAAGTCACGTATTTTTTTAGATTATTTTTAACATTATGCATGTCAGAGATGCTTATCTGTAACTGCACGTATCATCTACCAACCACTGTATTCTTATTATTAGTCTACTATACGCACACGCGCTACACGTAAGTACCTTACACAATTGTAGAATAACCATAAGCAAATTGAACAGACAGCTTTTACCTTACTGTGTTTAAAGTACACTTAATATTATACCATTTATAAGCACTAATACATTTAAATGTATTCACCGTTCATAAATCCAGTATGAATTATTCGCGATTGTTGATCATCTCGATAGGAAACTTTAGTCCGTCCAACTTTAAACAAAGCAAGGATACCGAGGAAAGAATGGAGCTGATTAAACTGCAGCACCGGACGAGATGGGATTTCAGGAGGTTTAGGACACGGGCCAAAGTCTAACTGGATATGCCAAAAAATATATTTTTTCTATCTCATTATCTTTAATAAACCTTGTTAGCTTTTGCTGTCTAGCAGTAATTGCAAAATATTTTATACTGAAAATTTTCCTATTGGGACACCCAACCAACACTTCCATAGGAGTGAGATATTCTTGGGCATTCTTAGCCGGTCACCGGTAATGTGCAGACGTATAAGTACTGAAGGCTAGTGAGTTAGTGTAATTTTGTCATATCATAAACGATTATAGAGTATGCAGGTGTAAAAAACGGTAAATAGTTCAGCAAGAACTATTTTTTTCTACCAGTTTTGTTTTACACAGTGCTCAAGGCAATCTCAGTGTACAGTTGTAAGGTTAACCACCTTCTTTACACCGGATGTGTTTTAGATTCTCTAAACCTACTAATACTTCAATCACCATACATATCCTATTTGACTTCGAGGAGTTCCCTTGGGTATTTTCAAAGTCCAAGGTCCAATGTCAATGAAATTAAAAGGACTGCACTCAAGGTATCTCTTTTCCAATAAAAAATAATCATCTAAATCGGTTCATAAACAAAGAAGTCGTCGAGGTAGTTACAACCGAAATCAAAATATTTAAAAAAAAAATTAATGGGACCACCTCGCAAGAAAATTCAATCAAACAAAAAGAGAATCATCTTAATCGGTCCATAAAATAAATAAATAAATATTTGACAACATCACATACATTGCTCCGATTCCAAAGTAAGCTAAAGCACTTGTGAATGCTAAAGCACCAGTTTATGGAAATCAGAGACAACGGTGGTATCACAAGCACCCAGACATGAGCCAATATAGAAAAGTTCGTTTTCTAAATTGACCCAACCGGGAATCGAACCCGGGACCTCAGAGGTGGCGACACCTTAAAAACCGGTGTACAAAGCCACACGACCACGGATGTCGTAACTTCGACAATCGACCGCTTGTGACGCGAGCAACGATTAAAAAAATATGCAATCGAATTGAGAACCTCCTCCTTTTCAAGTTTTGAAGTCGGTTACAAAACTAGTTAGAAAAAAAATACAAAACCATTTTTAAATAATTATGGACATACAATATTATGAAATTGCATTTTGTCTAAAGCGTAATAATTATTACTTACATAATGATTCGGCAAAAATATTCTGCCACCGACATTATCGGTTTTTACCGATATTCGATATGTTAACTAAAACTGAACATTTTGATATCAAACAAGTTTTAATAATAAACATGGACGTTGTTGTTTTTAGAAATAACTATGTTTTCTGTGGCGCGTTTTATTAGAAATTGATAGCATTTTCAAAAATGCTTCTCGTAAATCACATATTTTTTTAATAACACCAATGCGACTCGGTAGCTTAATTGGTCAGTGCATTAGGCCAGAATCCCAAGGGTGCGGGTTCGAGTCCCGTCTGAGGTGCTACGGGTGAGTCGATTCTTTCTAATATTTATTATTATTATATTATTTCTAGTATTTTTTCTAATTTTATTTATCTTAATATAAAAATAGCATTGTGAATGCGAAAAATCGAAAATTTAATAAGCTCTATAGATAATTCAAAATCGCTTCTATTCGCTTTCTATATCCCTAATTCCTTTGTGGATCCAGTTCGTATGCTACGTGCGCTACAGGCTATTACATGCTGCTGTTTAACTTGAGGAATATTACGTTTTTGGGCCACTACAATTTCAAATAGTGCTACGGAAAAAGCTCGAAAAATATTGCGGGTAGCGTCTTCTTTTTACGAGCGAAAAACGCAGTTGACATGACCATTTCGTTTTACGGTTGAATTCTTTTGCCTTTTCTGGTTTAAAAAATAATGAGGGACAGACATTATTTAATAAATGAAGTTACTTAGGTTTTCATTCAAAGTATTACAAAGCATGTTCAGGGTTAATTGTAAAACACCAACAACCTCGCAGGAGTCGATTACTAACATAGTAAACAACAATATTTGTTCTACGACTTTTTCGAAAACAGACAAAAAACATTTGACTATCCATACAAATAAATGTATAAATACATATAATTATAATAATAAATTCTCTTTTTGGTTTTTCGTCATGTAAATATGTGTGTGTCAATAAATGTTTATTCTATTCTAAATACCCTAACAGCTGATCGAGTTTTGTATGAAAAGTCTTTTTTGTCTGTTTTCTGAAAAGTCGCAGAACAAATGTTGTCGTTTGTGAGGTTGTTGGTGTTTTACAAATAACTCTGTATTAGATGTGTATTTGCTAACTGACCGTAGTAGCTAAATGAGACGTTAGTCGACCCAGTTGGCCATGCTCGTGTGAACAAAGATAGACAAATAATAAGTAAAATTTTGAATTGTAATACATAGTCATAAGCAAAAGTTTTTTTCATTATATCTCTGATGGCCATACCATAACATAGTGGCGAATACCTGCGCAAACGCATGGTCCAAGAAAACAAAGCCTGGCATTCCAGTTGCGCGACGTTATTACAAAATGATTAAGGTGCATTTTAATTGGGATTTGTTTCTCTTAGCAAACGAATACCGATAGCGGAGATGACGTAAACTAGTGTTACCCACATGACTTCTTCTATCTTGGAATGCTTTACCTGGCGCAGTATATTATTGTACACACGACGGCACCTCAGACTATACAAATGTTGACCTTGAAACCGTCTTTATGCCCTACGTTAATAAAGGCTGTTTTCGTAGTTTAACTGTATAACCTGACGTGCTGTCGTGTGTACCATGCGCAAACTAAACTAAATTAGGTCACGTGGTAAGATATAATGTGAAGTTTCTAATGAGTTACATGACCAAACGTAAGTTCTTCTAATGATACCTTACAATCTAACAATCAAGCAACATTTGTAAAGTTGTAGTTTCTTTCTATACTTATAGTACATGCTTGTTTATCTTCACATTGCTGGCTTACTAATATAAAATATTCAATATACCCAGACCCCATTAATACAGATAAATAAAAACAAAATGACTCTCGCGTCGTAATTGAATAAACAAATATTTGCGTGCAATGCCGAATGCCGAACGTTATTACAGCACTCTATACTGTAACACATGTACTGCGCATAAATTTCGCTCCTGCCCGTTAAAATTAGAAATGTAAGCTGTGCGCCGTGAAATATGTGCCTTTAAAATGTATACGGTATTATATTTGCTCTCGGTTACGGTCGCAATTGTTTTAACCCGTAAACCCATGTCCAGTACATTGGAGGCTGAGAGAATTACCAGTAGCACCTGCGTCGACCACGTAATCACAGCGTTGTTACGGGCTTCGCTAAACAGAAAGCAGCCAGCGACAAAAACTACCCAAATGTCAAAATAATTCTGAACTTTATAGTTACGCGATAGACCCACTGGTATAGCTCGCTGTATTAGAAATTGACGTGTTTTCAAATTCCAAAACAACACTGTGGTGTCACACTTTTATCGCTCAGATTAAAAGTCATATCAGTCTGTCATAAAATTAGTATTAAATTTATACTAACTTTAACCAAAGTAGCTCATAGTTATGTCACAGTCTATATATTCATAGTTATGACATAAACAAAATTAAAATAATAAACACTATTAACATGATGAGTTTAAAAATTTTGCTAGTTTTTACTGGGCATATTTCTTGATTACAGAAATGTCACTTCATAACTAAGGTATCGTAATCATGATTTCAAATGCATTCAATAAAAAAAATTGAACTAGCTTCCGCTTGCGACTTCGTCTACGTGGATGGACACTCGAAAAATCCCTAGGGAACTTTTGACCGAGATAAAAAGTACAATTTGTTTTAATCCAGGCTATTAACTATCTGTGTGCTAAGTTTCATCTAAATGTGTTGAACCGTTTTTGCGTGATTGACTAACAAACATCCCAACTTTCACATTTATAATATTAGTATAGTTATAATTCGGAGCAAACTGACAAACCCCCTTAAAGATTGTATAAAGATTGTATTACAGATTTGTATAGTTACACAATGGTTACTCTCTGTCAAACTATTTAAGTTTGACATTAAAAAGAAAGGGGCAAAACACTGTGTAAGCATAAATCTGCTATTCAATCTTTATTAGTAAGGGCGTAAGATAAGATTAGTACTGAAATAGTAACAGATTAACAATATCTAAACAACACCTATAATTAGTTTCTCTTATGATACAAGTAAAACCATTTTAACAAATAATGAACAATTTCTAAATTCGATACAAATATATATATATATATAAATAAAAACGAATCGCCGAAATGTGCGTCAGAACTACTGCACCAAAATACATAATTCTTTTTTGATGTGCTTATCAGCACAAGGTTTGAATAAAAGATAATTTCCAAAAAATATTACGGGAAGACCAAAAAAACATTTTTTTTCTTTTCTGTCATTTTAAATCGCAATATAACTAATAGATGGCGACATTACTATGATTTAGAAAAGAAGCTATGATTAACAAAATAAGTGTCGGTATTTTAGATTACATCACCCGTGCAAATCCGGCAGGTAGCTAGTAGCACAATAAAATTCGACCTGTCTGTACAGAATAATCGCCTTAATCAGTAGATCTACTCGATAAGATTTGGTTTGAAAATCCATCCCATTCGAAATAAACTCGCAGCTTTTCATGATTGTATTTTTTTAATCTCCAGTAATCCGGAGTGATTTATTAAATAGAGTCGGCATAGAAATGTACTGAAATGTATGTTGATGTGTTTTTTTAATTTATGATTTATATAACTCAATCACGTACCAACATGAACAGATTTAAATGGAAGGCAGAGAGAAAAAATATAACAATTTTTTTAACTAAGTAAATATTACTGTTTTTTAAAACTAAGTAACATGCACATAATCTATCTTGACGTCAATATTTAATAAAATACTAGCTTTCCGCCCACAGCTTCGCCCGCGTGGATTAAAGGTTTTATCGTGTGGGTGGAGATCCGTGCCCAGCAGTGGGATAAAAAGTAGCCTATGTCCTTACCCAAGGTCCCATCTATATCCGTACCAAATTTCATCAAAATCGGTACAGCGGTATAAGCTTGAAAACGTAACAGACAGACAGAGTTACTTTCGCATTTGAAGACTCCGTGGTCGAGTGGTTTGCACGCCGGTTATCAAGGCTTCACCATCTCTTGAGGTCCCGGGTTCGATCACCGGCTGTGTCAATTTAGAAAACAAACTTTTCTATTTTGTCCCAGGTCTGGATGTTTGTGATACCTACCACCGTTGTCTCTGATTTCCATAACACAAGTGCTTTAGCTACTTTGGAATCGGAGCAATGTATGTGATGTTGGCAATTCTGTCGCAAATATAAAAATAATTCATCTTCATCCTATAGTAAAAAACTTATTAAGTGAGACCAACATAACTGATAAATTCAAAAAAATATTTATGCAGTTTTTTGAATCGGTCAAAGATGCTTTTGTTTCGTCGAAAATAAACACAACTAAAAAAACATATTTTCTTATGACGTGTTCGCAAGTTCGCAATGGGGTATTAATACAACACCATCTACATATATTATTATTTATTATAGTTCCATCTTTCCACACAAAGTGCAGGCAGACTAGAACAATGTAAGTTCCGCACATGACTGATGACGTGTGTATACGAGTATTATAATTTATTTACAATAGTGTGTGCTGCGCATAGAGCCGGCGGGTCCCATCAACCAAGATAAGATTCATTAGCATAAATTCCCTGCTGAGATCTCAGTTCCCGTAGGTAATGCACCCAAGTTTCTGCTGGGAGTGGAATTCTTACGCTCTACACCCAGTTTTGAAATGGAAATCCTGTTTTGGGATGCACTAAGACGGGTGTATGAATATATTTTGGGATATGAGAACTTGTTACGTAACACAAATGGGCTGGAAGAAGCTGTGATCACACAGACTAATATTAATTATACTAAACACCGACCGACGGTCGATTGGTGCGAGATTAAGATTTTAAATAATGACGGCATTTTGAGGGTTCCATTGTCAAGCCAACAAGGAACCCTCATAGTTTCGCCATGTCCGTCTGTCCGTCTGCGGCTTAGCTCAGAGGCCCTTAGTACTAGAAAGCTGTAATGTTGGCATGAATATGTATATTAATAACGCCGAAAAAGTGGTAGAATAAAATCTTGAAAAACATTTTTTTTTATTTAGTGTACGTTCCTTCTATGAAATATTTAATTAGTTTAAATTGGGATGAATTTTTTTTCTCATCAATCTCATAATTTGATTGTCGTTG
This sequence comes from Catoptria pinella, assembly GCA_963556745.1. Classification (NCBI taxonomy): domain Eukaryota; kingdom Metazoa; phylum Arthropoda; class Insecta; order Lepidoptera; family Crambidae; genus Catoptria; species Catoptria pinella. The sequence continues at coordinate 7,623,688 of OY750769.1, forward strand.
GGTAGGTCTTTCAAAAATGTTGTGAAATTTTCGTAGGTACAAATTTAATTGAATAGTTAGGTACTCGTATTATACTTAGTTGCAGTCGTAAGTAGTGTAACAGGGAATAAATATAAGTTCATAGCCATATAGTATGGTATGAGGTTACTACGGAACCCTATACTGCACGTGGCCCGACAAGCACTTGGCCGGTATTTTTATCAAAAATATACCTATCAAATTTCAAATCTTAGTTATAATTTTGTTCTGGTAGGATTTCTTTATATGCCTTTTATTAGATCTATATTATACTAGCGCCATCGCGTTGCATATTATTGTGAATTCCATAATATAGAACGTAGGTAAGTACTGTATGTCAATAACTTATTCGCTACTTAAAAATATTTTTTTATAAAATAAAGATCCTCATCAATATCAACATCACAACAATAATCCCAGCTTCCAATTCAATCTTAAATTATCCAAATGTTTGTCCTCTTTCTTTTCGTCTTCTCGTTAGAGGACCGCGCCTAAATTGTCTCCAGTTTTATTAAAAAATATACCTTCATCAACTAAAACAGAAGCGTTCGACAAATCAAGAAAAATGCAAAATTATATTTTAGACCGGTGCCCATTCTGGATTCAATTTATTATTTGTTATCGCTCAGTGGGCGTTGGGTGGAGTCCCCATCAAATTTCGTAAGCAACTGATGCCTTGAGGAAACAAATTTGTCATCCACAGCAGCTTTTGTTTCGTAAAGCAATATTGCGATTCAATTAATGATGTCGATATTTCACCGTCATCCTATCTCGTTGTGATAAATCAGTATAACGTTTGATTTTCGTTTCTTCATTAGTCAAACGAAACATTTTGTGTCATCGCTTTCTCTCTCCGTTATCTAACTAAATTGTTGTTTTCTTTTGTGAAAAGGATGCTGATGTTTGCTTTTCTAAGAACGTTTTGATGTTCTTTGAAAATTATATGTTTTAACATTGAAAAAGGTTTATCAGATCGTTTTCGTGGGGGAGTGTAATTCAGCTATATTTCCGAAAGTTATAAAGATAAACAAAAGGAAGTGGTGTCAAAAAATGGAAGCGCTTTCTGGACATCATTTGATACCAAATTTTTGAAAATCAGTCCTTAACTTTTTTGGGAAAATTGAAAAAGGTGAAAAAATCGACAAATATTCTCCGTTTTTCCGGACAAGAAGTAAATTATTCTGAAAACGAAAGCCGATATAAAAATCAAAATCAATTAAACAAAGCCGGTCCAATGCTCTTACCGCTGAGCTCACCTGAGCTACTGAGTCAATAGTGGATACACTAGAAGAAATTCGACGATGCCACTTCCAAAGGTCGCGGGTTCGATTCCCGTCCGAGAATATGATATAGCGAGTCGTATTTTTTCTAATATATTATTTAGTATTGTATAAAAATATCATTGTGAAAGCTAAAGTCTCAAATTTAAAAATCATATTAGAAAAAATACTAGAAAATATCACCCGTAGCACCTAAGACGGGACTCAAACCCGCACCCCTGGGATTGCGGCCCAATGCACAGACCAATTATTCTACCGAGTCGTTAATAGGAACGGCGAAATCATCTAGTACTTTTTACTTCTTCGCTGCAAGCCAGCGTTATCTCATCAATTTGAGGAAATACCTCCGACATTCGAAAGAAACATCCAGAAGTTTGACAATCGCTATATAATTATTAAATTGAGATATTTCGCATTCATAATGCTATTTTTTTATAAAGATACATATAAAAAAAAAACTAGTGGACCCTGTGAACTTCGTATCACCTACAATTTAATTATTATCAATTTTACCTTGAGAACCAGCGCTATCTTTTTAATTAGTAAGTTAATAACAAAGCAGCTTGAATACTAAAAAGAAAGCACCACTACGGTCCTTTTATCCAACATTACTAAGATCATTATTAAGACTAAAACCTCTTTATCAAAAGTTAGCTGTCAAAAGTAATCTAAAATGGCGATTCCCATACAAAATAGCCAATGTTCATAGTACGTTTCATTGAATATTCGCTATTCAATGACCGCTACCTACTCTCAGGGTAAATGACCAAAGAGAATATAATACTACGTTGAGATGACAAATGATATTTTTTTTTAATTAATCAATCAAATGCTCTAAGAAGTTTCAATTCTGACGTCGAAGTCAATCGCCCCAAAAATAGCTTTCTACCACTTTTTAACCCTGTTAGGAGATAAATATAAAAAAAATACGAAACACGTGTTCAATTAATTTTGTGAAAGAATGTCTATGCCAAATTTCAAGTCAATCGGGCCAAAGAATCGCTTTCTCCCATACAAACTTTGCCACCCTGTTTTACCCCTTTAGGGGTTGAATTTGGCAAAATCCCGTCTTAGTGAGCACCTACGCCCTAAAAGGAGCCCCCATGCAAAATTTGAGACACCTAGCACTTGTAGTTTCTGAGATTTCGTGATCAGTGAGTGAGTGATTTTCCCTTTTATATATATAGATAACACTGTGAGTGCGAAAAATCTCAATTTAATAATCATATTGTTTGTTCAATTGTTTTCAACAAAAAGTTTCAAGGACGAGATACAACGTCTTGGCTGCATAGGTTCGAGACACTTTCGAATACAAACTTCCCTTCCGGAATTGTTTTTTGAAGTCATGACATCAACAGGCCTACTTAATTCGACTTTTTCTCAAGTTTCACAATAAACTGAGAGCCAACCCCACATTTTTATATTTTACGTTTCTTCTTTTTAACTTCAATGCGCTTAAAGTTGCGAAATAAGGATGATTCTACTTTTGCCTGTTTCAGTAATATCGTGCCATTAAAAGTGAAACTGTACTTTTGTTACGGAATAATATTGAAATAATTACATTTACCCACATTTCTAAGAAGTAAGAAAACTTAATTAACTTCCTTACAATACGCATTTTAAAATCCTCGCGCTTCATTCTCGAAGAAAATTTTATTAAATAAGTCTATGGTTTCAGCTTTGTATAATTTTATTATGATATACAAGGTGTTACAAAAATACCCCTAATGCCGAATATGGTATACAGGGATTATCAAACTGATCAACTTTTACTACCGGACCAACTCTGAAATAGCTAAAAAAAAATCAGCTGTTTCATACAAAAATTAAAATCGTAAATATCAAAATGTATGAAACAGCTGATTTTTTTTTCGCGATTTCAGAGTTGGTCCCATAGTAATAGTTGTTCAGTTTGATGGTCCCTATATACCATATTCAGCATTTGGGGTATTTTTGTAACATGTTGTATAATTCAATTTTTCTGTTACTTCCAAGCTAAATAACGTGGTTTTAAGTACAACTAAGCTTGATAGATTCATTTTCGATGATTATAATTACTTCAGGTAGATATGGGTAAACTGTAAAAACGTACATTTAAGTCACTTTTTAAACTAAATATAATAAAACAGCTTCTGTATTCGACAAAAAGGAATGCTTTTTGAACAATCTATAAGTCTCTCGACTGTTCTTAGATGCCTTGCTTTCAATAACTTAGGTCAAAGTAGGCTTTTTCGTTTCCATGTTTTATTTACAGAATCTGACATCCTTTATTTTAAAACTTGGCGACCGCAAATCTTACCAAAATGCTCCCTACATAAAGCGCAAATGTGCATAAGTACGTTCGAAGCCAAAACGTTAATTTTTTTGTCTTCGCAAAATACCAAGGCATAAACTGAACTTGTAAATCGATGACCGAGTTGGCGATGGTCCAGCGTCCGTTTACCAAATACAGGACATTACAAAAATCTGTTGTAGCACCATTTGGCAGGTGCCACGATTGCCGAAAAACACGTACTTAACTTATTTTAGGTTCCCGTAAACGATTTTCAATATTCGATGCGATTTTATTCTAAACACGTTGTCAAATATTAACATTGTTTTACAATGTTTTCCTTTAGTAAGTTTTCTGTTAAATATTATAATATATTTCAATTTAGTCTCAAATAAAACGTTTTTAGACTAGTTTGTATTGTATTTTCTAAATGAAAGAGGTTACAACTTAATAATGAGTTTATATTACAGTGGAAGCAAATATTTGTATCAAAAAGCTCTAATACGTATTGCAGAATTTTATTTATAGTCCTTTTACAATATTATGATCTCGTACTGTCTATACACTATCAAATTCGTCGTAAATTCTGAAACAATTATGTGATTTATTAGTACACCATTATTATGACAACAATTAATAAAAAAACTTTTTATATTCAAAAAATGCAGTAAATAATAACATCCAAAGGTGATTTATTGGTGTCGAAACGATGATACCCATTCAATTTCTCTTCCATTTTGCTGAATAAATTCAATTGAAGCAACAACGGTTTCCTGTATCACCTTTTATTCGATTCACAGTCCGATGGTACATTATGGCATTCGGTTTTAGGGTAATTTTTGTGAAATTTTATATCTGATACTGATGAAATAATATTTAAAATCATGATATTTTTTAAGACTTTATTATTTATTGTTTGTCGCAGGTTACAATAATTAACTTATCGATATTGTCGTCATCACAATCATAACAGGCCAAACTAATGAATTTGATGGTATTAAGGTAGAATATATATTTATAGAATTCAATAATTGTATGCTAGTTAAAACAAAATATTTTAACAAACACAAAGGACACCAGAAGACTGTGCAATTGCATATTCTAGAACGTTTCCACTAGGTGTAACTAATTTATAGCAGTTGCCTAACATACGGCATACGGGCATGTCGCAGCCCCGATTGCCGGGGGCATGCAAAGACGCGCTTGACGATTTCCGTAACGCGTGACAAGAATTCTGTATCGATGTTACTGGCAATACAGGGAAATTTGATATTACAAATAATATCCGTGAGTGGTTCCGTCACGTATAGTAACGGTGCGCAGGTGTAAACTGCTTATGGTAGCTACGAATCATAATCCAATATTATGTGATTCGATTATTTTTTCTAAATTTTACACGATATTTTATGTTTTTTTTTGAGAAAAATTTGCTACTGCCTAGCAATTTAGCACAACCATATCTATTAAGTTACTTCCAAAATATTTAATACGTAAAATCATCATCTTCTTCTTCGTCGTTTCGCTCTTGGCAGAGCGGTCGTGGTCACGTTGAGGCCTCCACGTCGGTGGTAGAGGCGGACACAGCTTTCCGCACTATCTCCCGCCATCTCTCCCGGTTGGTAGAGTGTCTGGCGCAGTCAGTCACACAGTTTCCCACTGCGGATTTGACTTGGTCGGTCCAGCGCATCGGTGACCTGCCACGTGATCTGGTTCCCTCCACTTTGCCTTGCACGACCAGGCACTCTATGGAGTCGTTACCCTGCCTAGAGACATGGCCAAACTATTGCAGTATGCGCGACTGTAATACGGCCGATAAACGCTGCGTGATTCCGAGCTCCTGGAGTATGGACACGTTGGTGCGGAATTCCGTCCATGATATCCCCAGCATCCTCCTCCAGCACCACATTTCCAGAGCATCTATCGTCCCTTTTTCCAGCTCGCGCACTGTCCACGTCTCTGCCGCGTAAAGAAAAATGGGGAATACAAGTGTTCGCACGAGCCTGACTTTGGCATGACTTTTAAAAGCATCATACGATACATGTAATTATTATTTTACAAAAGAATGAAAGAAAATAGATCTTAAAAAACTCTAAATCAAATATTTAGCTACCTTACACTGGATTCACTTTCATCGAAAATAAAAATCTATTATATAAAAATGAAGGGTGACTGACATATCAACGCCCAGCCCAAACCACTGGACTTGAAATTTTGTACATAGATACTTTATACTGTGTAAGCATCCTCTAAGAAAGGATTTTTGGAAATTTCTCCCCTAAAGGGGTGAAATGTGGGTTCAAAGTTTGTATGAAAAAAAATTTAATAGTTATTTCGACTTGAAACTTCGGAGGAATACTTTTGAAAACAAATAAGCAAACACATGTTTCGTGGTTTTCTGAAAATTAACTCTTTAGGGGGTAAATGGGGAAAAACCTATATGTATGTCGTTATTGGGTTTTTATGGGATGTTGATTGCGAAAATGGCATTTATTTTGGGGTCCAACACGACTTGGTGGACATTATTCCACTAAAGGATTGAAATGGGGGTTAAATTTTTTAATGAAAAAATAGTACGGAAACTGGAACAGGAATGAGAACAAGAACAGGAACGGGAACTACTAATATCATAAATGTAAAATTTAATGTTTGGATGTTTAGATGTTTTGGTGTTTGTTACTCAATCTTATAAAAACGGCTGAAAGGATTTGGAATAGCGCACAGATAGTTATATCCTGGGTTAAAACATAGGATACTTTTTATCCCGGTCAATGGTTCCCTTGGGATTTTCCGAATGTCCACGTAGACGTTAGTCATACAGATATAACTACGCCTTACTTATTACGAGAACAAGTCTTGCAAACTATACATAGACCCATTCATTCGATGACAACTGGCTTCTTTGGTTAATTTCTATAATCCACTTTGAACCGTAACATCCACACACTAACAAATACTGTAAAGACTCGACATTCATTGAAATAGGTTGAATTCTGACAAATTTATCTATCGAGAAATTCGTACTTCTTTAAAGAAAATTCGTTCAGTGCATTTGTCTTTTCACAGATTTGAAGCTACAAAACCTTCAAAATTTAAATGCAATTTCTTATTTAAGTTATAAGAAGTTGCACGCACAGGCAATACCTACCCCATTATCACATAAGGTAATTATTGCTAAACATAAGGAAAAACGACAACCTTGATTTCATCGTTGAAATATCGGCAAGTCGGCTATTTGGTATTCGCTAAGCCTTGTCCTCGCACCCATCAACAGTAGCGCTACAACGATGCTGGCGGCGCGAATTGGAACTACCATTTGACATTTATGTGTAAGGTATGAGATTGGTATTCTGTAAGCAAACATCGACGAATTTAGTTTCGAGGTTTTAAAGCTCGTTATTTTAAAATCATTTAATTCCATTAAATTCTAAATAATAAATTCTAGAAATTAGTGATATGATAATTTTACAATTTTGTTTTTTTTTCATATTTTAACCTACTCGTGCACTTTTGACTGTTGACTAGACTACGGAACCCTAAAGTGGATATCAAAATTGTTACTCACTTTAATTATACTCGTAACCGGAAGTACTTGTACAACAATGTTTATAATTCGTAAGCAAGTACCTGTGTTTTATATTATTTTATTAACATTCAGTGATAAATATTTTGTGATAAAATTGTGTTTGAAAAAGAAAATTAACATGGTTATTACAATTATCGTCTTTAATTATAAATTACCTATACTCTAATCTTTAATTCTAATTCACAGATTTAGTAATAATGAAACAATAAAATTCAACAACTAATTCATAAATTCCAGATAGTTAGGGCGACTTGCGCTATAAATTAAATATTGTTTACGTACTACTTAAACACAATATCGAATACAAATTTGTGTCTGTACTTAAACAATTTTTAATTAATTTTGCTATTCGCTCTTACATGATGAATTAACCATGGCACATGAAGAGTATGTATTTATTTATATTCATAATTTATTTACATCGAAACAAGAAACGTCACGAGTAATAAAAGTCACTGTTCCAAATATCGCCTGTCACTTATTCCTTTTTACGAGGTCGTAATGTGACCGCACATTATCTTGTTGCGAAGTACGGGACTGTTGTTTGAGTAAATAATAAATTTTCAACTAGTGGACACCAACTCAGGTAACTGAGAATAATTAAATACAAAAATGCAAATAATTTAATACTTGATATTGAGACTAAACATTCAAATAACCATGCCAGTATCAGTAAAAAGTGATAAATTTCAATTACTTGAACAGAAAGTGCAAAGAAGAAGACTTTCATATCAGAAAACTTAACCTAGAACCGAAATACTGAAACGAAAGACGACCTCCGTGGTCGAGCGGCTTTGTACACCGGTTTTCACGGTGTCGCCATCTCTGAGGTTCCGGGTTCGATGCCCGTTTGGGTCAATTTAGAAAAACGAATATTGGCTCAGGTCTGGGTGTTGGTGATACCACCGTTTTCTCTGATTTCCATAATACATAACACAAGTGCTTTAGCTACTTACTTTGGAATCGGAGCAATGTATGTGATGTTATCAAATTATTATTTTTTTATAGACTAGATGTAATGTTTATTGACTCGATGAAATTCCATAAGCTTTCGATTCCGATACAGTAGTGATGAGTTTTCGTGAAAATGCAATTGAAAAATTAACCGCTAATGAATTCGACTAGTGAAGTTACGAAATGTAATAATAGATAAAATTATGTAAGTAGAATTGAGATCCTGAGCTACCATAAATTAAATGTCTCAGTGTTCATAAAATACATTTTTTAACTAAATTTACTATGTAAACAAGTGAAATAATTTAAGCCGTAAACTAAATTCACAGTCAAAATTAAATCAAAGAAAACATCAAAATCTTTCCCCAGTCACTCTCAATCAAAATAAAAATCACAAAATGCGAGAACAATAAACACGAATAGAAAATAAATGTTTCGCAAAAATTGCAAAAACCTTTATAGCAAATCCGTTGCAGACATTGCAATAAGCGTTGAGTACTAAATTCCCTGTCTCGAGCCTGGAGCTAATGGTGCGTAGGGAAATTGCATAACTTATAGCAATTTTGTTCTCTTCTCCGCGCCTCTTGGGCTGCGGCTTCGAAAATAGAGAGTCAACAAAGCAACAGCTGTTGAGTGTGTACCAACTATTAGCGAATAGCGAATTCCATATCCAAGCAAGGTTATATTCAACTCGAGTTGTTTTCAATTAATGAAAGCATTTTATTGTATCTTTGATTGATGTAGTTTAAATGACAATGGGATTTTTAATGTATTGCGTAATCAGTTTCTTCAGATTAGCATAATCCCGGTTTCTAAAACTACTACCCTCTGGCCACGAGGTCCGACTGCCTTTGTTCCACCGATCGGACGACCCTCAGTACCTACCTCGTTGCTTGGGCGTGCAATTGATTATCTCGATACTCACTGCACTGCACTATCATGTGACTACTATCACAGATAATATCAAATCAGTTGATTCGACTTCGTGAATATTCTTGTTCAAAAACGAACATTGGCTTCACGAGGCAGGGTATAGAGGGATGGCCAAACTTTTTCCTTCGCGTGTAAAAAAATTGGTATGTGTCTTCTGAAACATTAATTTATTGTGCAAGCATTATGAAATTATACTAACTATGCATATGCTATTGCAATAGGAAAGTAGGAAATAAATTTTAGTAAGCGTCAGGAAACCATCTTTTAAGTTCGCTGTGAGGCACCAGGTTCGGCAGCGATGGTCCTTGTGGTGACATGTTTTAATGCGAGATATGACTAATAATAAACGAAGACTGCAGTTGATTCTTTTTATGGCCGCGGGCCAGATTTCAGCCGTTTGCGGGCCGGAGATGGCCCGCGGGTTGTAGTTTGCCACCCCGGTATAGACTGTTCTTCCGATTGGGTTTTACAATTTATTATCTAAACTAAAGACCTATTTGGAAAGTCATTATGCTTTTGGACGCCTTCAAAGAGAATAATTATATTCGTTGAAAAATGAAGTGTGATGGCGTACCCACACAACAGTGATTATTTAAAGAGTATCCATTATTGTTCAAATCCAAACATATACTTTAAATCGCTATATTTATAACCACAGCTTTCCCGCTGCAAGCTGAAGCGACGCATCATTTGCGCAGCCGACGTCGTCGACTGAAGCAATTATCGAAGTAGCCAGTCAGCCCGCAGATTTGAGCCTCATTTTATGCATTACGTAGACAAAATTTTGTATTCTAAAAGACGTAAAGGGAAACCAACATGCGTGTCGGCCGGACCCTTATCGTGAATTTGCATTCGATAAATCAAAGATATTTATTTATTTAGATTGTTTATCTACCAATTTATTTAATATTGGTCGACCTCCGTGGTCGAGTGGCTTGCACGTTAGTTTTCATTGAGTCGCCATTTCTTCGCCTTTTCCAAGTCCCGGTTAGACCTCCAGCCGAAAATGTAGAAAATCTAACTTTTCTTTATTGCCTCAGGTCTGGGTGTTTGTGGTAAGTATTGTCGATGACTCCGTTTTCTGATACAAGTGCTTCAGCTACTTATTACATAGTTAGAGAAATAAGTAACTTATTTACTATTGTGAAAAAATAGTTTAAAATGTGACCCACAACTTCTGGTATTGCACTTAATAAAGCTTACCACAGCTTAAAGAACAAAGCCGATTAAATTGCTGTTCCGTCTAACTAGACTTCTTATTGAGCTAGCAGTCCAGATCTCTTAATGAAATCTCAATAAAGAGAATCAAATCTTTTCCCGAGACAATAGTGTTCAAAATTCAATGACTTCAAAGCAGCCCATACAATTAATCTGTTTCTTATTTCACTCAATGTGCGGTGTAATAAATTTATTTTTTCAATTGCACTAGTAAGTAATAAAGACATGATTTTTAAATAGACACATTCACAACAGCATTTCCGTGGGAGTGATATTAATTTTTACAAAAGATATAGTTCTTTAAAAATTTGCTTTCCTTTAAGCTTTATTTTTGTAATGCAGCAATTGAATTAAGATACTAGAGATATTTTTTGTGTTAAATAAACTAACTACCTATTTTAAACAATTCTTAAAATTAGATCGTTAAAACATGCAAAAAAAACAGATGGCATCACAGTCGTTTATAAACCTGAACAAATGTCATGCAAGTTTTTATAAATTTCAGCGTCCCCTCCTAGCTAGCAACATGGTTACTAAGCTTAACAAAAAAAATACAATTTCAATTAAATGCGACAGAAGCACGATCGATAGTAGGTACGCCATGATGTTTTCATTGTCAACGTACGAGACAATTAATTTTTGAACTTTTTTTTTTATTTCAGCGATAAATCTTCATAAAATGTCATATGTTATGCCGCTGTCGGTCCTGCCAAGGCATCATTAATCAAGTTGGCATTGTTTTCGGCATAAAAATATGACGCCACGCTACGTGATGATACTAAATGACAGGGATTAAAGCTGATAAGGATATGTCGAAGAAAAATAGAGATATTCACTAAAAAAATAATCTGTATTTTTCTTTTTACTACGGTTAGTATTTTACAAAGTGGCATATGTCATTCATTCATGGCATAAAATAACATGCTCATTAGTTATCCAAATAATAACACTATACTTTCACTTTACATTTGAGCTTTAAGGTAAATGACCAAATGCAACGAATTTCATAAATGCACCCAAATCACAAAATAGTTAGTCTGCCTAAATTTTATTTAACTGCAGTGGCCCTACCATGAGTTGATGCAAACTATTTACGTTACCGTAAACTATCGTTTTCTCTCTTTCACTCGCATTGACTGTGAGCAGTATATCCGATTTTTTACGGTAGCGTAAACAGTTTGCACCAACTCATGATAGAGCCACAGGTAGGTATTCGAGTACCTACATAATTTTAAAACTCACAACTCTCCCCCCCACTCCACCTGATGCTTCACCCCCCACACCGTGAAATTTATTACCGTTAACGGTTTTTTAAGTATTTTGCGAAAACTTTAATAGATACAAAAAAGTGTCAAAGTAAAAATTATCCTCATAAAATTCTTAACAAAATATACCTTATTTTGATTAGTTTGATGGTTTTCAAGCTGTACCTATCTAGTTTGAGAAATACTGCTCAAAAGAAAATTGGGGAAGCGGAAGCTTTTCAAAAGTTTACCAGCATAATCATTAACAATCTTAAAGAATTTAACAAAACCTAATTAACAAATAAACATAATATAAATATAAAATATAATACATTAAATACATACCTATATAATACTTACTGTAATCTTTATTAATACTGCACTATGCAGTCTATACAACGCGTATACCGTAAGCGCCGAGTATAAACTGAAGAAAGTATAATTCTAAAATATTAAAAAAGAAAAGAAATAGTCAACTTACAGACCTTACTGTTGAATTTATTGTAATAGTATAATTTCTCCAAATAGCAAGATATTGGAGTTTCATACAAAAACACGCAAAAGATCGGCGGTAAAAATTTCTCATATAAAATTACTCCATCGAATGTTTTTACGCGTGGTATTTTTTTCGATAGCTGTTCGTGCTACGGGTACTGAAATGATACCTTTTGAATGCAAAAAAAAAGGAACGAAATCGGCCCTTTAGTCGAGGAAAATGGTAACAGACTACAAACAAACAAACACCTCTAACTACAAACGCATATACCGTCACTGTTCCGTTCCGTCCGTCTTGTGCTAGTGGTTAACAATAGTCATAGTGACCATAGCATAGCTCTGACGCAATGGGTTTGATTCCTTTCGTAGTCAGAGTTAGTTTTTTTTTGTTTCTCATATTTTTAAGACAAACGTCAATGACTTTTTATCCTAAGATATCAATCTTAACTCTAAGCATTTCTTTCAAAGAACTACACTCAATATCATACCCAGTCCCAGAAATTGGCCGACTCTCGTTGCTGACCGTCCAACCTAACTTTGCGAGTGATTTCATTTTCACCCTGTATAATTGGATTATCCCTGTTGTTCAGTATATCGCAAAGCCTGATGCATGCCCATGAATCTTGTCGTGCGAATAAATCCTCGACGCTGTGTACGGTGGCCACGAAATTGAAATAGTCATTGTATGAAGGGAGTGACTGTTATTCAGGTAGGTATTGCGTAGCGTACAGCAACCATGAAGAGCGCATAGACTAACGTAAAATATAATAAGTTTATAGAAGAGCTCAGTATTTTTTGATGACACAATATTGTTTGTGGTTTATGTCTATCGTGGCTGACAGCTAAAAGCTTCTTTGATTGGTTTCAAAGATCTAAAATAAACTTAAAACTTCACAAGAAATCAATTTTATCTTAACTATCGTGCGTGTTAAATTGGCTGTATCTTGCTGCTAGGCCGAAACGTTGTCTCAAGTAATGTTTTTGACGAAGCCGTTGGAGATTCACTCATCATAATGTCATAAGAGATAGATTAAAACAGCTGATAACAACACAGTCCCGCGTTATTATACAACGTGAACTAAAATGCTATTGTTTTATTTGCTAGAAAAGAAAGAACAGCATCCGTTAATTTTTTACTCCACTAGGGCGAAGCAAAACGGAGGGTTATGATTATGACCGTTCATGTATGTATGTTCGTCTGTTCCCTCATAACTACAAAACTATTTATCATAGTTTAACAAAATTAAATGAGTTATCGTTATGTGACGTCTTATTAAATTGAATGTGGCGCCCTAAGGAGGACTTAAACAAAATATTTTCTAATGATGCCGTGTTGGGTATCAAATGAAAGGACTTACTTAGCACTTGTTATATATATTATTAGCTTTAAATATATAAAATAAAAAAGAAGTTTAGAAACTAAAACCCAACTACGCAAAAATCGCGCTCTTAAAAGTACGAAACAAGAAAATATTCGAACTAAAATTCAATAAAAAGGATAACCGTAGTCGCATGCCACTTTGTCCTAGACACGCACAACACGAACGACTTAACACTGAAGATGGCATGCGACTACGGTTATCCTTTTTATTGAAGGACTCGAATATTTTCTTGTTTCGTAAATTTAGAGCGCGATTTTGTGTAGTTGGGTTGTTAGACTAAGGGGATATGAGTTTTAACTTGCTGCAATCTAAATCTTTGATTCAAACGGAATTTTACCTTAATTTTTATTATTACTATTATTATCTCAGAAATAACTTCCATTTTGGTCACCCCAACACCGAAAGGAGGCAAATATATCCACCCCCTGGGAACAATAGGCCATGGCGTAAAATCAAAGGCTAAACAACGGGAGCTATTATTCCCAACAAATTGATGGCAAAGATATCCTGTTAGGTGAGGAATTAAGGGATAACCGGGACTTAGAAGGTAAAGATATATTAGTACTGTTCAAACTAAGTTTAAACGATGTATTGTAACTTTTTGAAATAAATTATAACAACAATTAAAAGGTACAATTTGTTTTCGCAGTATTTCGCAAATAATATCACTCCATAAATATATCTTCATCATCAAATTACTAAAGGTATTTAGGTCAAAATAAATCAGCATATTTAAAGCAACTTTACGCATTCAGTTAAAAAATAAGCAGACATATTAATATTTTATATTATCATAATGTTCCTGGTTTTTTTTTATTATAAAGACTTTTTAACTGTAAAATTACAATAAAATTCTTTATTATTAATTAAAATTAATTATAATTATAAAGAAATCTATTAATCGAGCAAAATAACAGTACTTACATGAAACTAAATTATTTTGTCGAAACTACACGGTGATGAGTAATTAGACACCAGACCCCTTCGACACCGCCCACTGCTGGGACACAGGCTTTCCTTATAGGTGGATAAAGAGGATGGGCCATAACCCACCACCCATGCCCAATGCGGATTGGTGGGTGTTAACGATTGCAAATGCAACCGGGACCAACGGCTTAACGTGCCTTCCAAAGCACGGAGGAACTCGAGATAACAAAATTTTGATCACCCATCTTATGACCGACCCTTGCGAAAGTTGCTTAACCTCCGCTATCGCAGGGCCAGGCGCTAAACCACTGTGCTACCGAGCTCCTTAAATCCTTTAAAATCAAATTATCTGTACAGCATCAATAAATAAATAATAAATAAATATTTGACAACATCACATACATTGCTCCGATTCCAAAGTAAGTAGCTAAAACACCTAGACCTGAGCCAATATAGAAAAAAGCTCGTTTTCTAAATTGACCCAACCGGGGATCGAATCCGGGACCTCAGAGTCGGCGTCACCTTGAAAACCGGTGTACAAAGCCACTCAACCACGGAGGTCGAGTGGTCTGTAATGCTGTTAAACCACCTCCCAATCCATGCAGCATTCTGACATATGAATTTAACTAAAGTCAACAATAAGATTTCCGGCAACACTGATTTTCTTCTTTCTAAAAAGAGCTAACGCTACGTAACAAAGCTCACCTTCCCGATCTCATTACAGATTAAAATACGTTCCCAATACTTTTCTCTAAGCACATCTGCAATTTGTGAGTGCAGTTCGCTCGTGAATATCGGACGAATTCGATGCAACACCTGCTCACCTAACTCGGTAACTTAGGTCCACAAGTTTGCTTAAAGTATTACGCAATTTGAGGCGTCTGCCGGCGCAACTCTGCCAACATTAAGTTTGTGACTCTGATGATATCGCGGGAAACTTTTCACCTTGTTATTCACACACCAAAAAAATTACACTTCGCGTAAAAGAAATTGGAAGTGAAATTCGGAGTCGGAATCAACTTGGTCGTAGTGAGCTCAGCGGTGTTACTTTAGAACAGAGTTTCTCAACATGAGGTGAGTGACCGCTAGTAATACTAGTTTTTTGCAAGGGACATGTAAAAAAAAGAGTGCCAAATCCAATCTTATTTTTATTATTTTTTATTTTTTAGTTTTAGCGCTCACAATGCTATTTTTATATATAATCTGGTGCGAGTCGATTTTTTTTTAGTATATTATTTGGTATTATTTCTTTTTCATTTTAAAGGCTTTGAATTAGCCAAAACTTAAAACTCATTCTTCCAATAATTCAATGGGGATTACAATGCTCAAAGTTTGAGAAAGTCTGCTTTAAGAAATATCGGATAGTATTCCACAAAGAGGCTTCCTAAAAGTTATCCAAGCTCAAAGTTGTTTGAATTTTTCCCGTTCTATTACCGCGAATCACTCGTTCAAGCGCTAAAGAACTTAATACTAACCTTAAAGTACATTTCTAGAACTAACAAAGGTGTACATACCAACTTTTACTCTTTTAAGTAAATCATAGAATACATAATAGTACAAGTGTAAAATCACAGAATACATTAATAGTATATGTGTTAATAGTACATGTGCCGGACCAATTATGCAAGGAATCGTTTTATTGTCAGAGCAATGAAACTGTATAATTCTAAATATAGTCACATCGATATCTTTAGCACTTAACCATCTTAATTCAAAAAATAATTTTTCTCTTAAGTATTATTGTTGTTTTAACCCTTTTGGCCTTTAAAAAACTTAATCTAATTTATTTGTTGCCTTAATTTAATTTCGTCAATTATAATAGTAGATTATGCAATAAGGGCTTAAAGTAGTGTATTGTGTCCCGGGCGCTATTATTGAACCCCGAGTACGAGGGAGTCTATTCTGTAGTGGTCAGTTCGACATTCAAATAAATCCTTCTTAGTGCGCGGGTGAAAATTAATTTCGTAAAAAGTTTTCATGATAACATACAGCCTAACTCAGAATAAGATCTCATTGCACCTAAACTTTTTTGAAACCAACATCGATCAAGCACGACTACATGGGTTGCATTCCAAATTCAAATCACATTATTCCCCATGGGAAAAATGACTTACTTTAGGAAAGGTTTGCATGACACATAATATGCCATTGACGAGCAGGTAGTATAAAATAGTAGATTATGCAATAAGGGCTTAAAGTAGTGTATTGTATCCCGGGCGCTATTATTGAACCCCGAGTACGAGGGATTCTATGGTTAACTCCCGAGCGGAGCGAGGGAGTTAAGGCTAGAATCCTGAGTACGAGGTGTTCAAGATCGCCCATGACAAATACACATTTAAGCCCGCGATGCATACTCTACTTTTTATACTTTCTGCGAGGCAATTGAAACCAATGACTGTTATAAAGAAAGTACTTAGGTAATTATTTAAAGTTAGAATAATAAAATATGAAAATATAAGAATATTTACTGAAAATTAAAAGTTATGTTAGAAACATTACACCAATTGTGCAACGACAAAGTTACCTTCTTTGGTACATTTATGGTTGGGTTAGAGTTTATGTTTTTGTCGTCTATTCTGTAGTGGTCAGTTCGACATTCAAATAAATCCTTCTTGGTGCGCGGGTGAAAATGAATTTCGTAAAAAGTTTTCATGATAACATACAGCCTAACTCAGAATAAGATCTCATTGCACATAAACTTTTTTGAAACCAACATCGATGAAGCACGACTACAAGGGTTGCATTCTAAATTCAAATCACATTATTCCCCATGGGAAAAATGACTTACTTTAGGAAAGGTTTGCATGACACATAATATGCCATTGACGAGCAGGTAGTATAAAAAGTCACTTATACTTGCCTACTTGTTAACTTGATGCTGATATGTACTAAGCATTAGTGGAAATATTATGGCAATTGTGTTTTTTAACTGTGTTGTAAAAATTTGTGTTAACAAATGCTGTTGTTTCCCATAATGTCAAATAAATAAATAAATAAAAGTGTAATACTAAACTACTTAACTAATACGAGCAACCCAAGAAGTTTAAATTCATTATGCGAATTTAAACTTTTTGGAGGAGCCCAATGCACAGAGGAATAAAGAATCTTCTGCCAATAGCGCAGTGGTACATACGTAGTATTTAGTAATAGAGTTAGTATTCTTTGGCAGTGGCAGTGTATTGGCTTGCGATTGCAGCGATAAAGCAACTTTCGCTAGGGCCGGTCATTGGATGGGTGACCAAAAATGTTAGCTACTGCTTATGCAATATTCCTGTTTGTGTTCAATATGCTTTGGTTCCTGTAGAGTTTCATGTGTAGATCTTTTGGCTAATCTTAAGGTCTACTTTCAGAGCTTCTGCCCCTAGGGTCACCACAGAGTATTGCACCTCGGTACTAGTTACACCAAACAGAGCTAGATCATCCGCGTAACCAATTTCTTTGTGCCTTCCATTAAGTTCGATTTTAATTAATACTAATTTTAATAATGACAAATCGTGTTGAGTATTATTATCAGATAGCCTTACTTATTACTGAATAACCTTTAACTCTTTGTGGAAATCAATATTAAATTGTATTTAGATAGGTACCAAAAAAAAATAACAATAATCCAAGGTGAAACGCATCCGATATGCTGAAAAGTATGCAACAAAAAACTACAAGGATAAAAGGCTCACTATTTTGAGTGTCAGAATTAACGAACTCAATATCATACTTCGGTAAAATTATAACCATATTTTAACACAGACTTATATCATAAAGAACATACAAGCATCAATAATTTCAAACAAAGATGCCGCACAATTCAAATTCAAAAGCAAATTCGCAATAGCATGCAATATCCAATTTAAACAATGCAGCACGTCCGCGCAGGCATAATAAAGCAGGCAACGTGTCATAGAGGCGTGCAAGCTAATCACCCAACGGTTGATTGCATGCACCGAGTTTTTTAACGACGCCTCGCAAACTGGCTTCATTGGACGAAGCAACTATCGCAAAGTCAGGTTATTGAGCCAATTTTTAATTCGATGCAATCAGCTTTTAAAGGGGTTTTTGAAAGGACCGGAGCTTTGCTTCGTCGTTTATCGCCATTATGTCATTTTGTCACTGTAGTAAAATTTTCAATATCGCCATAAACAAAACTGACAAATTGTTAGCCGCTATTTTGGAAGAAGTCATTATTATGTTGTGTTGCTCATTAGTTAATGTAATACCTACGTACTTTGAAAACCCACAATTGGTTGTTATTTATACATAAGTGCTAAATAATTAAAACCTTTTTTTCGTCTTTTTACATTTTCTGCATTACTAACTACATACGTATACTACTACGTGTATGAAACTAAACTAAGCTGTAAAAAATTGACAGGTTATCAAGATTCAAGATGTATAAATGATACGTGTAGTATAATAACCAGCCGTTCAACTTTAAACGACATGATAAAATCTCGGTGTAATAGTTTTGGAGCTCTGTCGGAAAGCTGGACAAAGCAACCAGTACCAGGGGGATTATTGAACCAGTTTAGTTTTCAGAAATCAGCATTCTGATGCCGCTTTAATGAATAACTGGAAACGGTATTCAGCTGTATATCGTAGAATTTCCTAAAAAGTTAAGCTCAAGTGTATAAGACTCAGGGATATAGAGATAATTTTTATTATGAGACACAAAGTCAGTGAGCAGAAAATATCTGTTTGCGATTATTCGATGGTTTATGTTACACAGAGTTGACTACAATATACCCTAAAAATACGTGCACTTTTTTAGTAGAAAATTCATCGAATTTTTCTCTCTTTTTCAGGCAAATTAGTTAAGTTAATAAATGATTCGCATCATGCTGTTCATCACCACACCACGGTGGCTGAGTGGTTACAGTGCTTGACCCATTTTGCCAAGTCACGTAGGTTCGAATCTCGTGTGGTGGATATCCATCATAAAAGGTAAGCCCTGTATATAAAATAACCCATTATGGTAAACAGTTACTTAACACCATCATATTTTTTAAAGTTTATTCATTACCTACATCGCCAAGAAGTCAAATTGGCGAAGAATTGGAATGGTGGTACAAATTCAACCATTACATTATTAGATTGGACCTTACTAAAGTGTCAAAGAATTAGATTCCCAATAAAGGACTTTAATAAAATTCCAATTTCAACGTTCAGCTGGCTTTGTATATATAAAGTATCTGAGGGCCTGTTACAAAAAAGCATCGTTATTAGCATACGACGTTCGTCCCATTGTATTATTAACTCAAATATAAGGTTCAAAATCAATTAAATTGATCTACGAACATCGTCCGACTATCGTGATTATTTTTTGTAATAGGCCCTCTGTACAGAAATTATTCAACAATATCGTTACGAAAATCAGTTTTCCAAATTAAGAAAAAAAATAGTAAAACAGCGATAAAGTTTTGATTTAAATATTATATTTTATATTTCAATTTAACAAGCTTAAGTGGCACGAATGTTTGTAGCTGACTTTTCATTTCCCTTGCATTTACAATTATATTATTATACATAATTGAAAATGCAATTATCGCATTACCTTATAATAAATGAAGGGTTACTGACATATCAAGGCCAAATATTTCTAGTATTTTATTTACACGCCCATAACTCAAGCCATCAGCGCCCCTTCCCCCTCCCCCATATTTTTTTCTGTACCACTGTACGCAGACGAAGTTGCAGGCGGCCGCTAGTATCGTTAAATTTGGAAACTCACCTCACTTAAGAAATTCCCTGTAGTTCTTCTGTTTTGTAATTTAGAACGACTATTTTAACTCAGCCATATCAACAAAGTTCTGAAAGTCATTCAGGGGATAACAGGGTGTTAGTGAGGTCATTTACAATTTAAACTTTCGCCCAATTTTATTTGGTTCAAGATAAAATAATCAGAAATTTGAATGAACCGTCGTCAGTGTCTCTTGCATGCAAATTAAGTTGAGCCGTATACTCAAATCAAAATTCATCCTCCCAAGTAATTGAACGAATAATCCACGTTATGTTTTATTCATTATTTTGACCGAAAGTAACGAGCGTCCTTTACTTCAGCAAATATCGCTTAATTGGATTCCTCATTATCAATAAATGCGGACATTCAACTGTGTCGTAGCAATTTGAATCTTATTATTTACCAAGAAAGCTATTTTTTTTTTTATTTGTCTACAACGCCGAGATCACCTTCAATAGGATAGTAACTATAGCGAATTTTTGGTTTTACAATGTTCCCTACTGTTTTATTACAGTTCTATTTATCACATTGTCGAAAAGTAAATAGCAGTCTTTTAGCAACCACAGCCTCTGAAAGAGATATTCAAGTAAAAAAAATGGTTAAAGTCATCATAGATACGAAATTCGAGCTAATCTGATAATAATTAATAGTTATTTGTTATACAAGAGACCAAAGTCAATTTGTGCTGCGAGTGCCGACTTTAAATCACGAACTAGCGAAGTAGTCTAGAAGTAAAACACGAGCTAGCGAGTGGTTTTTATGTGGACTACTGAGCACAGTGAGTGATTTAAAGGCACAAGGCAGAACAAAAATTTGGTCTCGTGTTAAACATACAACTTTTCACCTCTACCAGCGAGAAAAGTGTTATAAGTAAGAACAGTTATTTTCAAGTGACTTTCCTGGTAAAAAGCTAAATTCTGCATTAGAATCTTGTTCTCTCAGCTCTTTTGGAGTTAGAGAACTATCTTCAACGCTGAATGCATTCTTTTTTTGTAATAGGTATATCACAAAAATAATTGGATCAAACCTATGCTGAAAAAAAAATATTCTTAGAGAAAAGAGTACAGTAGATTCCCGTCGTTTTGTTTTACAATACGTTGTTTTTCTCTTTTTTATTAATATCCCAACTCATTTATTTATTTACAATCATAAAGCACTAATTTATTATTATATTTCATTATTTTTTCTTCTTTTTATATTTATTTCATACATGCGACCTCATTTCGTCCAAACTCTTTATTTCGAATTATCGACCTTCTTGTTCAACAATCCTTGTTTAAAACTCCTTGGTATATCCGTGGATTTTAATTATTATACTTTTTAATCCATGTCCGACAACATAAAGCATTCTATCCATCCTTTTCTCTATTTCTTTTTTTTATATTTCAAAAGGTGGTGTTAGAAATAAAAAATATTTTTGCCCTACGAGTTTCTACGCGCCAAAAGCACCCTTTTCTAGCTGGAGAGGGGAAAACGAGTTTTATCCACCTTATGTCATACAGGATCGTAGTTTCAATAGAACACAAACACAAAATAGATAATCTAATCGTTGTTAAACTCCCACCCAAAAACACAAAATTTCCTAGTTAATTGCCACTCGAAAACCTATACAAAAAATATTGGAATACCCAACGCGTTAGCTTCAATAAATCATGGTGCTACCGTCAACGCATCGAAACATCCCGAATCTGTCTGGGGCACCCTTGTAATCGCTAGATAATGGCTGCCGACTGAAAAATTATCCCCACACTCTGCGGAAGGCGGTAAAACGAGTTTATCAATTTGCAGTTCCATTTATAAATCTGTTTTAACCTATATTTACCTAATGCTTGTTGATTTGGTCGTGAAGATGTACGAAGTATATGTTTCATACTAAATGAAATGAATGTTGATTCAACGTTGACCATTCTAGGTTTTTTGGTACTTATTGACGTCGAACCGTATTAATATAATCAGCAGTGTAGCGGCGCGATCATACCGCGACATAAATGACGAAGAAATGCAGGATCAGCGAAAAGTACAATATGTAAACATTACGCAGACGTGACGTCGCACTACGTGAAGCTAACATCAAGGCAAAATGTTTGAAGACCTGACTCACGATATCGAAGTTTTCTAAGCACTTCGCATAAATACAAATTCTAACATCTGACAGTTGGACCGCGGTCCCCGAGCAAAATACATCTAGCTCGGCGGAAGTATTTCCCTTTTCGCTGAACACATGGCGAGGAGATCTTGCCTCAGCAAGCAGCATTCTTTTAATCTCGAGTGATATATTATAACTATAATTTAGAACAAAATTAACGAAGCATCAATTAAATAGCTCTTATAAAATATGACCAGTGCCCATTATTAATTAATCAAAATTAACTGATGACAAAGATCCAGATTACGCTTCTAGAAATGCTTAGCTTTTTGGCGATACAAACATCTGAATAAACCATATTTTTAATGTGGTATGACGTCATAAGTACGTAAAGGGTACGCATGACACCTCAGCTGCTGCCGTCGTTTGTCAGAGCTTGCTCCCCGGGTTTAGATTAGTCGTTATTAATGACAGTGACCCATTTCGCACGAGCGGAACGATGAAGTAAAATTGTTTACGATTTCAATTTAGAATACACATAACATCTGGGGGCTAAATGTTGAATAAAATTCAAAATGGCGCTAGACCTTCGATCATGATCGAAGCGCTAGACCTAAATATTAATTTGGAAACATTTAAATTTAAACATTTACCCATAGCATGGTTAGTATTGCCTCAGTCTCTCTTCCGTCTCTGTCTCCAAACACTAGACACGTGCTCATCATCATCATCATATCAGACGCACGACACCCACTGCTGGGTATAGGCACAGTGTAGTATTAAGAATGTGGTATAGACCTCCCTCAATGATCTCCACGACGATCGGTCCTGCGCTGCCCGCATCCAGCGGCTTCCCGCGACCTTCACCAGATCGTCGGTCCACCTTGTCTGGGGCCTACCCACGGAGCGTCGTCCGGTGCACGGTCGCCATTCCAGAACCATTCCGCCCCACGCAGTCACATTTCAATAATTTAAATAAATAGTTTAACTTCATTGACGACCTCCTTGGTCGAGTGGCTTTATACACCGGTTTTCAAGGTGTCGCCGGTCAATCTCTGAGGTCCCGGGTTCGATCCCCAGTTGGGTCAATTTAGAAAACGAACTTTTCTATATTGGCTCAGGTCTGGGTGTTTGTATCACAAACCACAGTTGTCTCCGATTTCCATAACACAAGTGCTTTAGCTACTTACTTTGGAATTGGAGCAATGTATGTGATGTTGTTAAATATTTATTTATTTATTTATTAGTGACGAGTTTAAGTGTTTCATAAACATTGTGAATGTGTGGTGATCTGGAAAATATAAACTAGACGTGAACAGCAAGTCTCGATCTTTTTTTTGTACAACAATTCTCAACACATTGCATTTCTATATCTCAGAAGTGTAACCAAACTTTCCTCTACCGCGTAATGTATAAATACCTATGTAAGTGCTTATTTAGTATAATCTCTCAATAAGAATCTCGTTATCTAAATGAACTAAATTGATTACGCGAACAAAAATAACATCCTCTACAAGCAAAATCGATGTCGATTATATTTAGATACTTATCCTGAATTGGTCGTTTTTCTCGCATAGTAAGCAGAAACACATTAATCTTCATTCAATGGGCATCGATAGTCGGTATTATTTCAATCGTTCATCAATCTTGGTTTCCGTGTGGTTTACGTATGCGCAGTTTGAATGGATGTATTGAGATTTAGTTTTTGTCGATTCCCAAGACATTGAACAATTATTACTTTACATTTAGTAGTTTTATTCATAATGTAATTCAAAACTGATACAAACTTTCTGTTCTTCAGTACCAACTTGTACCAACCAATTTTCATTTTACCCGAAGCGCGAAAACAAATTTTCAATTGCCACTCCAGCTCTGCCAACCCATCAATAATTATAGAGGGTTCCGTCGGCAGCCACTCAAATACACCCTTATAAAAGGTGTACGGTTGGAGACGCGCCAAACAGCGGGGACGTGGGACATGGGACCTACATCGTACGAAGTGGCCGATTTTCAAAGGCTATAACTTTTGCAGGTTGGCAACGTTATTGACAACCGAATATAAGAACGTGGTTACGAAACAGAAATTTTCGATACCTCGACTCTCGTATTGGTCGTCACGAGTCGCGTGTGAGTTGCGGTTTTAAAAACCTACGGGGTATACCATGGGGCGTACCGCTTACTGAACTCCACATTTTCTTAAATTATTTTTTTGTAAATTACAAGTTTAACTGAACCTAATGCCAAGCCGACTTTAAAAATAAAAAGTAAATAACAATAGAAATGAGGTCTGGGAACTGTATAATTAAATAGCGCCTAAGTAGACCATTCATCCATGCCACGAGCATATTCCTTAGAATAACTAAAGACTAGGTACTAAAAAGAAAAAGTAATTTTAACATAAAAGCAATTACTTCTGGCTTTTCTCAAAAGGCTATATGAAAAAAGATCGTTGGTTTGTCCTTTTTTTCTTTTGTCATAATAACTTAGGCTCAGAATAAATATTTGCATACATCACTAAGGAAGCTTGAACTCTAAACATCAGTTTCGCATGTAATATAATATCATTAGTTAGATGTAATGTAGTATGCCGATATTGGCTTTAGCATACATTAGTTTAGTAAAACGTTTTGAAGATCCATCACGGCAGCCCTCAAGACAGATCATACTGTCTATCAATGCATCTCACCTGACCAAGCAGCCAAAGGTATCCGCTTGCTGTTACTCGACGACTTTGGTTACATCACACCAAGAACCAGCGAAAACAAATACTTTGCAAAATTATTAATAGTTCCGAAAGCCATATTATCTTTTCTATCCTCAAAAGTCTTACAAAGGACCAAACTTACCCCCTAGAAGAAGAATACTCATTATGATTCACGCAATTTGTTTAATAAAAATAACATTATCATCTAGTCTTCTATTGATTTAGCTTACCAAAGTCTGATAGGTATCAATAAATGGCATGTCATCGTATTTAGTACATAAAATAAAATTACAAATATTTTCTTAGTCCTGAGTAAACCACCTCCATTCAAAGTAAATACAAGCAACGAGTGCTATATTTCACCCAGTCACGTTACACATCTCGAGTAAAGGCTGCGGCGAGCCGCTATCATCTGTCAGGCTTCTCACAGACAGCGATCAAATTGAGGATGGCCGGCTTATTGCCGTTTGATAATGCCGTGCTTAGCGAAGCCAGGTAACGAGCAAACAGCACCTTCGATTCTGGGAATCATCAATCTCGAAGCAGTTTTAGAACTTCTAACTTTAACAATTATTTTGTTTATAGTTTGATTCAAGCTCACAACCACACCACAAATTAATTGCTCCTCATTGATGGTTTTAAAATAACAGAGTTAGACAAGTGCCTTAAACTTGTACAAAGATGAATATAGAATGGGTCGATCGTAAACCCATTAAGGTAGCCCATAAATAGGTAGTTTGAAGTTTAACATTCTCTTTCAAGAAACTAAAGAAGGATAATAAAAATCTTAAAAATTTTCCCATATGACAATAATTACAACAAAAGTTGAAGTACTGTATCCTGTTTAAACTGTGTTCTAATTTGGTTTCTCGTTTCATGATCTTCCTATCTCTCTCCCTCTCCAGTGGTAAAGGCCAGCTTAGCATCATGACGGCCTGCACCGGATCGAACTAAGCCCGTTATTTGCAGATGCAATTTTACGAGAGTTTAAGGTGCTTCTAATATTGGAGTACGATAGCCAAGGGATATACGCAAAATATTGTTTCGGTTACGAACCAGTGGCAGTAAATTTTGAGGAGCTTTAAATATTAAAGAGGACGGTATCGGGAAAGTCGATATACTTATCAGTGTAGTTTGTTAAGGTTGATCCATTTTGTTATTATGTCGGCTTGGAAGCATGGGCTTATGCCCATGGATACTTATGTATCCAACTGTCATTCAATTTCTGGGTTGCTCGCTCAGTGGTCAAAGCAGTTAAATCAGGAAAGCCTAGAACCTAAGTCAGTAGGATTATGTTAGTCGTAAACCCGAGCTTTGGGTAGATTACACGATCTCATATGAATCCTACAAAATCTTACCAAATATTACAACTTGCGCGAATTGATAATAATGTAAGTAATGAGAAAAAAATATCCCAACTCATTCAAATTCCTCCATGAATATTGACATTTCTTTACTTAGATTAACAATATATCGCACATCTGGTGTAAGAACGTCATAAATAACAGTTGGCGATTTTTTCAGGATAGCGATTTGAAAGTTATTAGTTTAATAACATGAAATGTATTTATAATCCTGTGAAACAAAGATTATAAAACTGTTATTAATTATCTATAATTTACAGGTAAGATATTTTCAGAAATAAAAAAGCAATTTAAAAGGTAATTTTTATTTAATTTCCTCATGTAAACCTACATTTATGACATTGTTGTACGGAAAGTTATATAAAAAGTGGAAATTTTTTGTGCTATAACGCCATTAATGCCAAACAAAAAACTAATCAACCATAGAAATTAAAAAAAATAGTACTTTCATTAATATATATTAATGAAAGTGCTTTTTATATAAGCACTTTCATTATATATAATTATTAACATAAATGTAATAATGTATAATTAATAACATAAATGTAATAAATGACATTGCCAGTAAGTATTCGCGATAGAAATTTGAACAACAACATCAGAACTGCACATTTACGTCGTTATTGCCTCAAAATTGCCAAAAAAGTTTGTCATAATTACCTTTACGTTGTTGTTGCACCTGCAAACAAATACTTCCAGCGGGGGGCCGCGCGCAACTGACCAATCATTACGTTTTCGCGCTAGCGCTCACAAAAACGCGCCAAAATCATAACGACACTTGCGCCGCCTGTGGTTCATTTTATGAGTTACATTTACGATATTGTTGCACCGGAAGTAGATGATTATTTGATATCATTTTGTGGCAAAAACTCGTTTTACCAAAATTTTGCATTTCTGACGTTATTGCACCAAGTGTGCGATATTCTAAATTAAATGGATTTATTGTTGTTATAATAGAGGAGCTCGGTGGCTCAGTGATATAGTGCCTGGCCCAGCGATTGCGGAGGTTAAACAACTTTCGCAAGGGTCGGTCATGGGATGGGTGACCAACATTTTTTTATCTCGAGCTCCTCCGTGGTTTGGAAGGCACTTTAAGCCGTTGGTCCCAGCTTAATTTGCAGTAGTTAGCACCCACCAACCCGCATTGGGCCCGCGTGGTGGGTCATGGCCCATCCTCTTATCCTATAAGAAAGGCCTGTGCCAGAACAGTGGAGATATTAAAAATGGCTCATGGTCATTGTTATAATCAAAAATATTCCTCTAAAACTTTTTCTAGTTCATTACATATCCATAACACAGAAAATCTGAATTATAGTTGATTGTGGAAGTGTAGGTAGGTAGGTAGGTACATGGGATTATTTATACGTTGGAAAGTGTATTAAACAAAGTTTGGTCGGGCTCGAGCGAACTGGTCGATGAACAATAAGGATATAGAACACTGGAGAAGCCAATTTACCTCCATATTTTGGAACAAGTATTTGCTGGCAGCTATTTTTTCTCAATCGACGTAATGTAATGTACGGTGCGATCACATAATTAAAGACACCAGTAAATTTTCATTCAAACGGGGTAACTTTGAAGCCCTGGTTTTCCGCCAAAGATTGACCTAGCTGTGATCTGACGATGGCCATCCAGGGAGTAAATAGGGGTGATTCAGATCGCTACACACACCCAAGTGATCAGATCAGCATTCTAAGAGATAAGGATCAGAGTTTTCAGTTTTAGGATTTCCATACATTTTTATGCTAATTTCGCGGTTTTTTAAACATATCCTTATATCTCTTAGAATGCTGATCAGATAAGTTGGGTGTGTATAGCGATCTGAATCTCCTCCATTAACTCCCTGGATGGCCATCAGTAGATCACTAGGTAGGTAGCTAGGTCAATCTTTGGCGAAGAACCAAGGCTTCAAAGTTACCTCTTTTGTATGAAAATTTACTGGTGTCTTTAATTATGTGACCGCACCGTACATTACATTACGTCGATTGAGAAAAAATAGCTGCCAGCAAATACTTGTTCCGAAATAAGGAGGTAAATTGGCTTCTCCAGTGTTCTATATCCTTATTGTTCATCGACCAGTTCGCTCGAGCCCGACCAAACTTTGTTTAATACACTTTCCAACGTATAATCCCATGTACCTACCTACCTACCTACACTTCCACAATCAACTATAATTCAGATTTTCTATGTTATGGATATGTAATGAACTAGAAAAAGTTTTAGAGGAATATTTTTGATTATAACAATGACCATGAGCCATTTTTAATATCCCCACTGTATGTGACCGCAATAAGTCATATATACATATGCCGTAAGTTTTTAAGTATTGACAGTCGTTTGTTCCAGCTATAGTAATTAACCACTAATGTTCAAACTGTCTCTGCTCCCCAAGCATGACCAAAACGCGATATAATAGCAACTTATCGCTCTTTACTGTCAAAAGATCATGGATTTTGACAGTTGAGTGTCCATAAATCGCTATATAGCGCTATACAAAACCCTAAAGCCGAATATGGTACAATACATACTTACAAAGCCGGAAAATTATTATAAACCCTCAAAACCTAAAAATAAAAAATAAACAAAAACAATACATAGTCTATTTTCGTTTAGGGTTGTCACTTTGCAGTTTTCTATACATATAAAAAACAAATTATTACGGGTTATTATGAAACACATGAGTAATGCTATGGGGGTTATATAAAGGTTTTATAATGACTAAAATAATTTGTTTCTTTGCTATAATTGTTTATTTTATACTTTTAATGAATTCTATACGTTGTTTAGTTTCCATAGATAGAGTCTCATGGGTATAATGCATTTCAATCTTATTGTTTGGCGGCTGTGAAGTTAGCCACTATGCGCATAGCCGTGCCCCACCACTCGCTTCTCTCACCTCACCTACTTGCATTGAAATTGTGTTCTGCGCATCATCTCACGCGATGTTCAATGTACAACATTTTTTTCATATATAATTTGGGACAAAAAACAAAAAATAATTTGGGACTTTCTAGAAAACTACGTCTTCGGCTGATAGGTACACGGCATCTAAGCAACGCTCTCTAGTCACGTCCTCCACGTTTATCGCGAACACGTTGGCTCTACTGCAATAAAAACTTCTCTAAAATGAAATATTTAATGCCACCACCTCCCAATGAACTGGCGTGTTTACGTTTCATTTTTAAAACCAACCCGTTTTAACATGTATGGCCATGCCCCAATTGTGCTGATAAATGTGCACTTTTTAGTATTCTGATTAGTTAGTTCGCTTTATCCGTAAAGACAGCTTCTGAAGAATAACGTGGATTTATTTTTAAGATGTCATTAAGTACAAG
Source organism: Catoptria pinella (assembly GCA_963556745.1). Classification (NCBI taxonomy): domain Eukaryota; kingdom Metazoa; phylum Arthropoda; class Insecta; order Lepidoptera; family Crambidae; genus Catoptria; species Catoptria pinella. Next base: position 7,653,214 of record OY750769.1, read on the forward strand.
AAAAATCAATATCGATGACATAAATGAATGAACAAATAATCTCTTTTAGCGTTCTTATTAATGTCCTGTGAGGTCCCGGGTTTGTACTCCGGATTTAAAAAACTAACTTTTCTAAATTATCTCAAATCTAGTTTTTTGTTACCACCGTTGTCTCTAATTAAACACAAATGTTTTCGCCACTTACGTTGAAATCGGAGCAATGTATGTGATGTTGTTCAATATTTATAAAAAGTAGGTACTTATAGGTAGGCATATACAATATGACAGGGTTCTAACAACACTTAGCATCGACAGTCCAAAACTTCTCATGATGTACAAAATTTGCTAGCACAAATTAAACTTAAAGCTTTCTCCGCGCTCTAGTGCAACTTTTAAAAAACATTGCTTTTAGAAATGCCGAGGTAGCGGGCACCTACACGGTTCAATTCAGTCTTGAAACATTCACTCTAATCTTATAGGATTTATCCGTTTCTTTCATTGCAAAATGTCTAAGTGCTTAAAGACTTTTTCTGTGTTGTCAACAAAATTGAAAATAGCTAGACCAGTAATAAAATCTCTGTAGAGAAATAGTTACTAAGCTATGTTCAACGATTCTTACAATATGTTAATGCCTATCATACTTATATCGATTGAAATAATACAATAAAATTTAGAATAAGACTCTCTTTTTTAGGGTTCCGTAGTCAAGTCAACGAGAAACCCTTATAGTTTAGTCCGGCCATCCGCGGCTTAGCTCAGAGGCCCTAAACACTAAAAAGCTGTAATTTAGCATGAATGTGTATATCAATTACACCAAAAATGTGGTAGAATAAAATGTAGTAAAATATTTTACCTTTCCTACATTGGAGATGAACATTTTTTTCACATCAATCTTATAGTGTGGGGTGTCATAAGATAGGTCTTTCAAAAATATTGTAGGTTTGTGAAGACCACTTTTCGATTCAGGGATTTTTTTGAGAAATATTAAGTAAACGGTTGCTATTAGATACGTGCAAAATTCAGGGTAGTAAGACATAAAATGATGTTAAAAGGAAAACTATTACTGGTAGGCTTACACGTTGATGAGTAAAAGTCGATGAACTTATAAAATTGGAACAGTTTTCGTAGATACAAAATTTTATTAAATAGTTAGGTATTTAGTTAGGTTAGGTTTACACAACTAACGACCCATACTTAATTTTAGCCGTTAGTTGTGTAAAACAGAGCAATAAAGGTTTATATAGGTTTATAGCCTTGAGATATGGTATACGTTAACTACAGAACCCTACTACGCGTGACGCGACACGCACTTGGCCAGTTTTTTTAATTGAGTTTGTCAATGGCCTAGTTAATCGTGACTTCTCTCCATCAGGCGAGCCGTACAACAATTTGACGTAAAGGAAAAATAGGTATTCTCATCCGACATGATTTTCTATTTTTCCCATCTTCCTGTATTAGGTGAACAAAGAAACTCCGCTAGGAAACATATTCAGTCAATAGGGGCAACTCTCCGATTAGCTGTAAGTTCCGGGTTCCGGCGGACGGGCCACGCCAACGGAACCGATTGCTCCATAAAATACTTCGGAGTCACGTTTCTTCGTACCGAGAAAGCGAAGTAATGCTATAGGTATTTTGTTTCCATTTCACTTGCAATGACTCATGTGTCGAGCTTTCAGGGTATGATTTTGGTAATAGCTGGTTTTAAAAGATTCAACAACGCAGAAACCTATATTATGTACACACGACAGCACGTCAGGCTATACAGTTCAACTGCGAAAACATCTTTTATTACGTAGGGAATAAAACCGGTCTCAAGGTCAACATGTATAGTCTGAGGTGCCGTTGTGTGTACACACGACAGCACGTCAGGTTATACAGTTAAACTGCGAAAACAGCTTTTATTACGTAGTGTATAAAGGCAGTCTCAAGGTCAACATGTATAGTCTGAGGTGCCGTCGGGTGTACCATGAGCAACAGCGTCGCTTAACCACTGCTAAGGTTAAAATCGCTTGCACGCCGCGCTCGTCACAACATACGTTTCGTTCGTGCAGGGGCGATACGCGCGCACACAAATTTTGTTGCTAACTGGTTAATCGACGCTGTTGCCCATAGTACTTGTTTGTAGATAAATATGCCAAGCAAGACACATTTCAGTAAACCATCGAAGTAAGTATATAAAATCATTACAAAAAAATTCAATGCCACTAAAATCCAGTTCTTCAAGAAAAATATAAAGCTATGTACGTGGTACGCATGTAAACACTTTCGAATGATATTTAAGACAGTTGTTATCGAACGTAAACCAATGTTACCTACAGTCACGTTTCTGGTGTAATAATCCAAAATTCATCACGCATGACCTCGGAATTAAATATGCTGAAACGCGGGTCAGACTACCAATTAGTGAAATTAAAGTTCATTGGAAATTACCAAGTGTTACGACTAGCCAAACGAAGCTACTACTCGTACAGCCAACAAAGACCTTCACGTAAATATATTACAAATATTCCTATTTCTGTAATCATGAATTAAGATCTATTTAAATATTAATGTTGAATTTGCCTATAGAAAAAAATTGCATTATACACACATCAACACCGTCTAGGGATATTTTGTATAAAGTTCTTAAACTCAAAAAATATTGGCCGGTTTAAATTTTTTTTAATGAAAGCTTATTTAATAGGCCTTATTGAATGATTCCAAATTTGAATTTGAAAAAAACCTTTTGCTCGGCATTATTGTAGTGAAATTCGAAAGGTTTCAATGAGAGACTTTCCAGGCAACGTTCCTTAAAAATCTACTAGATGGCGTTGTCCAACATCCTTGGCATTATAGTATGAACGTGGAACAAATAGTCTGACTAAAGAAAAGCATCGTAAAAATACCTGTGATTTTTATGGTTAATAGTTCAAATAACTGTTAGAAACGACAACTTTTTGTACTCCAAGTCCAAGAAAGTTACAAGGTCTTCACGCGTAGTAATAATACATAGACCATAGCAAATACTAGTAAATAATGTTATGATAAATTATTATTAGTAATTTTCAATAGTCACTACAATATTACAGAGAGATTACAAAGAAAACAAATTGTCAAAATCATAAGTTTTTTTACGATGGTACTCTTAGTTTAAAGCACAAAACAAAAATAAAATATATATATATATATATATATATATATATATATACCATACTATCAAGCAAAGATGTTGGACAGCGCCATCTAGTAGATTTTTAAGGAACGTTGCCTGGAAAGTATCTGATTGCAAGAAAACCTCAGCAGAAAGTCTACTCACAAAATGTCTTCTACATTTCCTTACACAGAAATTCTATGTAGGCTGTACTGCTCTAACTCTCAGTCAAATATTAATTCAGGTCACATTTGCTGCTTCAAATGTCCGTGTTTGAGATACAACTTTCGGACCATCGGATTTAGAATGGTTTACTTTGGGCCGTGTGTTTGGCTATTTATGTAAATTGGATGTGACTTTGTAGTGTAGTCCTCTAGAACTGACCAACGTAATCCTGTCCACGCATAGTATAGCGCGTGTGTTAGAACATTGTCTTTTTTCATTTGTTTTAAATTCCCAATGATTATTTTGAGTGCCGGAATACGCGAGTAATTTCGGAATACCTAAACCATAGCCAAAACTATGACAAAACATGATAATTTTCGAAGTGTTACTATACATTGTTTAAACTAGTAGAACATGATCTCATTTTACATCCATTATCTACAATAGGTATCATTTTGATACGTATTACGTATGAATGTGCAAAATTAATGATGTTATTAAAATAAAATATCAAAATACATTGTATATCTCGTCCACTACACTACAGAATATAATAATAATATTTCCAAACACACAAACCCAAAATAAATTGAAAATATCACTATATTCTTTACCAACAATATTTTTACGCTCAAAATAAATAAAGTTGCAACCCAAATCCCCGATAAGATATAGTACAAAAAACTTTTCAGCTCGCAAAAACTATACCTAAAATATCGATAAACTATTCGGTACAGACGATAAATCATAGTGACATTTCAGCGACGCGGCGACGTCACTCGTTAACTGTCACGCTCGCGAACGCCTGCCGATAGCAACACACAAAAACAGGAAAACGAGTGAAATGGCCATGGTATGTGCACACGACTCCGTTTTGATGACACGAAATGCTGAAAAGTAATGGAAAATCTTTTAAAATCCCAATACTTTGAACATAATATAAAAGCTATGCTTTCATTGTTCCGCATCATACGCAACGCACTCAAAGAGAAACTCACATACTTACTCGTATTTAAAAAAAATACAATGTAACTCGCTTTCAAAAGATGTATGATTTTGACGTTTTGAACTCGATGGTTAACGAAAACAGATTTGCAAAATAGGGCCTGCAGGCCTATTAAACAAAAACAATCGCGATAAGCGGACGATGTTCGTCCCACTGCGTGACACTATTAACTCACGAATAAGATTCAATATCAAGTAAATTGAACGACGAGTTGCGTCCGATTATCTCGATTATTTTTATGTTATAGGCCTGACCGGGCGCAATCGGTTTTATTTGTTTGATGTTACGATGCCGATCAGAAGACGCTCCATCGTCGTTTTTCCTAAAATATTTGATACCAGTCAAATAAATACACTGTACGATTGGCAACTCACGTGCTTAACCACTTTGCAGAAAAAATCGTGTGCGCGCGTATCGTTCCTGCACGGCACAAGTAAATAAATGCTTTTGGACGATTCCACACAGCGCCATCTAGCCCCAAACTAAGCAAAGCTTGTAATATGGGTGCTAGACAAATGATATTACTACTTATATGCTTTTTAAATATATAATTATTATGCATAGTAACACCCAGACCCGTCACAGAAATTAAAATCCATTATTTCAATTTCTGCCCGGCTGGGAATCGAATTCGGGACCTCTTGCGTGGTAGACCGGCATGTTGACCACTGCACCACTCTAGTCGTCAAATCGTCGAACAAACTAATGTGTTGATGACTGCGCGGCGTGCAAGCGATTTTGAGCTTAGGAGTGGTAAAGCGGCAGTGTTGTTGATAGTACTTTCTTCCTGTAAAGGGCTGAAGGCCTATGCTCATTAGCTAGAGATGCAAGATGTATGACGCAGAAAAGATAGCGTAGGAACTTTTTACATTTTATAGCCAAGCTGCGTTCTTAGCTACTGAAAAGTGGTTTTTTAAATGTAAGGATTTAACACAACTTTTGAAATCACACATAGGCCCAGATTGGAGCTCCCTAGCATATTTTTCGAACTTGACATTAATCATTTGACGAGTCGGTAATGATTAATTAATACTTTGAAGACAAAATTTTTACTTTAAGTTATTTACTACTTATCGATAAGAAGTAAAATCTGCAAGCTGCGTCGTAATCACGAAGGACTTGTATCTAAATATCGAATGATAAATCACTGTGACATTTTACCGAGTGACGGCGACATCGGTCGTTAGTGGCACTCCTAGCGCCGCCTGCCGATAACACGCAAAAACAGGAAAACCGAGCAATATGGCCGCCACTGCGTATTTTATACGCATTTGGCTGTTACGATTCAAAAGATTTTGTTTGTGGCAGGTATCCATTTATTTTATATTTTACTGTGAATCGTTACTTTACCAATAATAACAAATAGAGCATGTCTCGTGGCATTTTATGTTAATGAAATAACGTAAAACCTTTTAAACCTTTTTCACTTACTTTTTATAAGGTTGTGGCAATTAATATTTGGCGAATCGAAATGTAAACAACAATAGTATATTTTTGATTTAATTTAATAATTGATCACGTGATTAATATATATTTTGATTTAAACTCTTCATAATTTATAAATAAAAAACAAAAGATTAAGAAATAGGGTTTTTAACCCAACTATTCGAAAAACGCTAATTGATTCGCCTATAAGTCCCAGCAAAGGTCTTTTCTCCAAGAGACTTTTTACACGGGGCAGTTATGACCTTTTGAATTTTGAACATTAACATCAATGTAATCAACAGTAATGACATTTGAATTTTGAACGTTCCTTAGTGCTCCGTGACCAAAGAGATCGCACAAAAATATTGTATGAAAAAGTCACTGGCTGATTATAGGAAAAAGAAAAAAACGCGCGGCCCTTGGAGTAAATAGTGTTTGTGCAATTTAAACTACAAATAATTGCGAAAAATAAGTTCTACAGCGACAGTATTATTTTAATACCAGAAACAACAGATGCAACAAATGTTATACAAAATCTATTTCATAAATACATTCATTAGCTGTTGTAAAAATATTATTTTGATCCCTTATAATACAATCTACTATTGAACCTACTATTCTCTATAGAATAAATAATAATCTACTATCGAACCTAAATCTACTATTGTTTAGGAATAGTATTTTTTTTAAAATAGACTATCAAGGTTTAAACTTATTTCATGTTGCACAACACGCAAACCTTGTAAAGGAACACCCGCCTATGTGATTAATTGATTGAAAGACTATCATTCGCGAACAAAATCGATTAGCATGTTATTACCGATTTGCCCTTTATCAGACAATCGACAAAGGTTTCACGAAATGCCAAGTAGAACCAGTGACTCGAAACTTTACTAATAGATTTTGTAGTTCCAATATAGGTACGTATTCATGTTTAGCATAATATCTTAAGTGTAACTTGTATGTAGGTACACACGGCGGCACCTCAGACTATACATGTTGACATTGAGACCGCCTTTATGCCCTACGTAATTAAAGCTGCTTTCGCAGTTTAACTGTAAAACCTAACGTGCTGTCGTGTGTACATTTGATAATGCGTGGCTATAGTGAACTACTATTACAAATGCCAAGTTAAATTCAAAGGTTATCCTAACGATATTGATATTAAGGGCCAATGGTATAAGGGCCATTATTATCACATAGATAAGTTGCAATTCATAGTTGACAGATAATTGATCAGAAATGCTGTTTCATTTTAAAATTCAGTGAGTAGAATTAGTTATTTCCATCTAGAATCTGTGAAACAGCTCTTAAATCTATATAAATAAAAATAAATCGCCGAAATGATGACTTAACTTCAGAACGACTGCACTAAATTAGATAATATTTTTTTTGTTGTATTTGTTATTGTCAGGTTTGTATAAAAGATAATTTAAAAAAAAATGAACGGAAAGACGCAAAAAATCATTTTTTTTCCATCATTTTAAATCGCAATATAACTAATAGATGGCGCCACACGTGTGAAGCCGGGGCGGGCAGCTAGTTTTTTATTAAAACTTTAGCAACAATCATAAAATCATATCTTACGCTCGCCACAACACACTCATATATTATTATAGTGATTCTATTTAAAATAATTTGAAAATTCGTGAAATTGACAAAAATATTCTGAAACCTTAAACTCTTATCCCCCTCTCTATCTAACTTAAAGCTGTGCCAAACAGAAACTGAAACAATGGAAGAATCACAAATTCACCTGTTGACCCAAAACTCAATCTGGTACACAAAACTACTAGTAGCTAGCAACTACGGGAAGAAATAAGAAATTTATGACATAACGGAATGGACAAAAAGAGGGCGACAATGCGCCAGTGAGTGTCCGACACAAATCCTTTGAGAGCAGAGCCTACGTCCATTATTGAATCGTGTTATACATAGTCGACACTGCTCTGCTACCTAAATAAAATCCAGATTTAAAAAATCCAATACTTTAATTCCAGAGAGGAGAACCACTGAGAAAAAATATTAAAATTAAGACAACGAAAAAAAAAACAAATAACCAGACGAACATAGAACCTCCTCCTTTTTTTGAAGTCGGTTAAAATGAGCGTATCTTCGTTAAGAGGGCGTAGTCTGCACACTAGCGCCGCCATTGGAAAAAAAATCATAGTGCTTAAATAAAGACAAAATTGTGAATTATCTCTCTGTAGTGCACTCCGTAGAAGCTTTGTGGTTCTTTTTATCACTTAAACAATATTTTCTAGCCTGTCGTTTAGTTAAATGGAGTTTTATTGTTAAAAGTGGCCACTTTTCGCAAAAAATCTCCATTCAACTAAACGACAGGACAGAAAATATTGTTTAAGCGATGAAAAGAACCACAAAGCTTCTACGGAGTGCACTACAGAGAGATAATTCACAATTTTGTCTTTATTTAAGCACTATGATTTTTTTTCCAATGGCGGCGCTAGTGTGCAGACTACGCAGCCAATTTGCAGTTGATATTATGCACTGAATTTTTGAATAAAACGTGACACGTAACAAAAACAAATATACCTTAATTAAGTCCAAAAGACTTATTTTTGTTCATGTTCCTTTTAAATGAATGCTATGGCGACTAAATCTTTAATAAAAATACACATACTTCCTTGTATTTAATTCTTGAAAAAAATGTGCTATAAAGATTTAACATAAAGATACGGTTCTCATGCAACTGCCGTTACCAGGGCTTAATATATCGTAATAATAAATTCAAAGTTTGGAGTACATAGAAGTTGGATCGATATTTCAAAAATTCCCCACAAGTTCGATCATAAAGAAACACTCGAGTGCGCTTACCTACTTGGCGGGCATCGCTTCCAACTTGGAGGAAATTCTCTATGGTTGTAAAACTGTCGATGAAATTCACCAAAGGTGTTCTATGTTAAATCACAATCTGCCCACATATTGGTATTTTTTATAGAATTTGGATTTGGTGAGATATGCTTAAATATAAATTGAATCGCATATCGCAGAAAAAACATAACATAAACATAAACATTTAAATTTACTTTAGGAAATTGAGTAAAACCTTTTTATTTAGGTAACTAAAACCTTGTGCCCTTTCTGCACAAACTGTTTTGATGTTCGAGAGATTGTACCAGAGTGTTCGGACTGATGCCGTTTTGAAATTATTTTTTCGACTATGAGTATAGAACGTTCCGTTTATCAAAGATTGTTTTTATATTTTGTTGGACTTATGCCCTTTCTGCAATATGCGATTCAATTAGTATTATTTTTAGACATAACAAGTACATTTAAATCATAAAGATAGATTATCCTAAAGATCTCAAACTTTATTACATTATTAGTAATAACGTTTATGACACTATTTGTGTTAGGGGAAAAAGTGTTAGGTTTTTCATTTTAGCGTATTTTGTTTATTTCAAGTTTGTCCGAATAAAATTCTTTATTTCACTGAAATGTCCGGGGTTTTTATTTTTTTGTCCAGGTCTCGTAATTTAGGTAATGGCAGGCCTACATGAAGCTAACACCTCATTTTGTCACACTGTAATGAATACGTCTGTCAAATATCGATAGGCCTGATCATCAATTCTCAACACTAGCCCCACCCAAGTTTGTTCCAATTCATCATGCCCTATAGCGGAGGTACATCTTTTGCACCATTAAATCTAAATTATTCTCCCTCCCTTATTTGTAATAAGGCACCAACATTTCTTAATAAGCACCTACAGTTCCCACCTTGAAATATAGCCACCGAAATACGACAGAATATTTCACAATACTCGTTAAATTTTCATTTTTTATGTATACAAAAATTGAGGATAAACCTCTAGTTTATAATAAAATATACAATTAAAATTAAAATCGCCTTCAGAAGAAAAATAGTTTCTTAACTACTTTCTGTTAAGAATAGTTTTTAACTTTAATTACGGGCAATAAACGACATAAACAACACAGGCATACAATTACATAGCCTACTAACAAACGCTGAATATCGGTTTAGATTTATATTATTTTATTTTCCATATACAGGATTTAGGTTCAAAAAAATACTTACAAAGTTAATTTATATTCGAAAAGTTTTCGTAGAACGAAGTCATTAAATAGTTTGGTATTTTACTTAGGTCTAGTCGTTAGTTATGTAAAACAGGAAGTACATATAAGTTTATAGCCATTATGGTAACTGTATAAGGTAACTGCGGGACTCTATACTGCGCGTAGGCCGACATGCACTTGACCAGTTTTTTCTGTTTTCGGAAAAGTCGTTGTCGAACAAATGTTGTTGTTTAGATGTTAGTAATCTAAACCTGCGAGGTTGTTGGTGTTTTACAAATAACCTTGTATAGATCAAACCTAACTTCTCTGTTGAGCTTATTTTTTTCCAAAAAGGGTGTGTCATAGAGCTCTACGTTAACATTGTTGTCATTGTTTATAATAGATCGAACTCTAAATACTGGTGCGTGATAGCATCAAGTCGCGCTAGCTTTTATCAACTCACTTTATCCTATCAAACCAAGGATTTTCCTAGTAACAAAAGTGAGATCTGAAGGCTTCATTTAAGTTGCCCCCTTTGTTCTTCACGAAAAAATCAAGGAGTTGCCAACATAAAAGGAAGCTTTTCAAATCTGCACAAACAACCACCTGACCTCCACGAGGGCAATTACTGGTACTTCCTTTGAAGAGAGTGTCACTCACAGTGTCTTATTGTTTGGGTCTTGTTTTAAAAGACGTCGGTTCCTTGGTGCCAGTAATTTTGAGAAAACAAAATGTTCCAATTGTTCATGGAATATTTTAAAACGATTATTAGTTCAGAGAGCCTACTAAGCAAAAGTACCACGAATTATTCGTCATTCGATTCAATTAACTTTAGAGCTTTATATTTCTAAAATAAAAATGTGACAAAGGGATTCTAACATCTTCCTAATATTATGGAGTAGGTCTTCAGGCTTACAGAATCTGAACAATACAAGGTGTTACAAAAATACCCCTAATGCCGAATATGGTGTACAGGGACCATCAAACTGATCAACTTTTACTATGGGACCTGGAAAAAAAATCAGCTGTTTCATACAAAAATTAAAATCGAAAATATCAAAATGTATGAAACAGCTGATGTTTTTTTCGCGATTTCAGAGTTGGTCCCATATTAAAAGTTGTTCAGTTTGATGGCCCCTATATACCATATTCAGCATTAGAGGTATTTTTGTAACACCTTGTATAACTTGGGGGCGCTACTGTTGAATTTACTGTATGATTTCTTCTATTCGCCGTGTCAGTTAGAATTTAAAAATATTAAACGCGTATTTTTGTATGAAACTCCAATTTCATTCTATTCTAACTGACACACGGCGAATAGGAGAAATTATACAGTTGACAGTAAAGTCCGTAAGATGACTATTACTTTCGAACAATATCAAATTCTAATAAAATCGGATTTAATTTCGTTTGTGTATAAAAAACCATATAGTGGCTCCATTTTCTTTTGAGTAGTACATGCTTAAAATCACTTAATATTATTTATTTATTTCCTCAGCCAACTTTCAAAAAGTAATACTAGAAATTAAACATATGACAGCTAGTAATTACTTACTTTTTTCATTTACCTATAATTATATGCTGTAAACTTGTACTTACTTTACTGTTATATATTCTGTGGTTGCTGTAGGTACTTTTATTAGCAATCACCTTTAAATACAATGACTTCAATTACATAGACGAGCTGTTCAAAATTAAAATTGTGTCACAACCAACCTTCGCGGCGCATCAACTGTTTCTGTCGGTTGCTCACAATTAGACTATTTTTCGGTACTATGTAGCCTGTCTAGTGTAGTATACACATAGAAGTTTTTGTTTAAATAACAGCCCTTCTACCCAGTTCACATAAGGATCAAATAAGCATAAAAAATCTGTTATTTTGGTACATTGAAAACGGTTTCCATGTTTTTCATAGTACCGTTTTGACGTTTAATCGATTCCAACTCGATCGCTTCGGGTTTCATATTAAGTTGACATCTTTATCTTTTTGTTGTGTAATTCTGAGCACAATACATACCTATCTTATACTTAACTTATCCTTACGATCTATAACTTATACTTTATAACTTTACACAGCTTTGCCATTTCAAAGTTTATTCTGACGTTAACAGGTCCCTAGTTTCTTGAAGTTATATTTTAACGAAAACAAATTCCAGCTAGATTGGGTACGTAACTGTTGCTAACAATTCTCGTTTGAAATCGATTGAAACCGTTTGAAATTAATGAAATTTGACAGTTTCAGTTGATAACAGAGTGCTCTAGTATCACTTTGCTAATAAATAAAACTGTCAAACTTCATGAATTCAATCGATTTCAAACGAGTCGAGAATTATTAGCAACAGACTTACGTTATCATGTTACGTTAGAACTTACGTTATTACGTTATCTCTCAAACATTCAGCAGCTTCGCGGTGCAATGACTCCTGTATTACTTTGTTTGCTGTCTGCCCTTGCGCAACCTTCGTAAAAATAAAGTGATATTAAACATTCAACAACCTACTGTCCATTGTACTGATTCTTAACAGAGGATGCCGAGTATGAACAAAAACACTAAACCATGAGTTAATAAATGTATTACTCACTCTTGACTTAATATTTCACACCATAATACAAATTAGTGCGCTAGTAATCTTTCTAATTAGAGCAAAGTTTATTTTTAATAATTCGTATCGCGTTTCTACTAAATTAAAGTTAAAAATTTTCAAATTCATACTTTCACTAGCGACCACCCGCAACTACGTCTGCGTTCTTTTTCTACCCCTCGGGAACCGAAGTTTTTTCCGAATTAATGTCCTTTTCTGTACCCCTGTATAAAAAATTTCATGATGATCGGTTGAAGGCGTAACAAACAAACAAACTTACTTTCGCATTTATAATATTAGTTAGGATTAGGATAGTCATAGGTAAAAATTAAGAGGGGGGATTTTTTCATGTGAGAACTATTGTTTCAAGTTTAAGATGTACAAAGTTTCCGAAGAAAAATGTTATAGAAGTCGTTACCTTTAAAGTATAATTTATTATTTTTGTATGTTTTTTTTTCAAATTTCAACAATGCGGCGGCTTTGTTCAAGGTCGGGCTAACCTACACAAGTTCTTTTAATGTATTTAACCTTAACTCAGTACATATTAAAAAACTTCCGAAGGAGGTTTTAGCTAATTGTTGTTAAATACAATACGACACGTTATTAGTCACACACGATAAATCAAATCGTGATATGTGACAAAACCTAGCGATCTAAAATCTATGAAAGTGTAATTACAAACAAATATTGTTTAAAAAATTACAACCTGAACAGCATTGTGATAGACGTAATTAGCGTTCTTTACAGTAATTGCATTTTGTATTTTAAAGAAAAGAGAGAGTTAATTAGAAATCGTGTAGTCAAATTGTGTAAATGACTCAAAAATATGCACTGTTAACGTATTAAATATAAAATATATGAGTATGCAACATTTTACATAAGTACCCCTAATGCCAAATATGGTATATAGGGACCATCAAACTGATCAACTTTTACTATGGGACCAAATCTGAAATCGCGAAAAAAAATCAGCTGTTTCATACAAAAAATAAAATTTAAAATATCAAAATGTTTGAAACAGCTGTATTTTTTAGCGATTTGAGAGTTGTTCATTTTTATGGTCCCTTCCCTATATACCATATTCGGCATTAGGGGTATTTTTGTAACACGATGTATAGATTATGGTCGCTATTATGCAACCAATGTTCAGTCGCTTTGTGCTGCATATATAACTAAATGCCAGCATTTTTAGTTTAATATTGTAATATTTTTTTGCCATCGGACGTATAACAAAAACTCTTGCTTGTTATTTAATCATCAACATCGTATTAGCGCACATAAAAAAATTTGGAGCCTACGTTTTCGAAATAACATCACATCTAAAAATATGTATACAGTTTAGAACTTTGTAACTTTGTTTTAGTTGTTATTTGTCATTTATTTCTGTTTAAAAAAGTAATAGCTTTTAAAGTGACAGAGTTCTAAACTGTAAACATATTTATAGACGTGACTGTACGTACATATTGGAAGGCTGGAGTAAACCGTGTAATATTGCCATAAATTAGCATTTATCCTCTACGCTCGCGGCATGAAGTACAGCTGTGAACACTGTGACACCGATCCGAACAGCCAATCACAACCGTGAAACCGGGAGTTTTTGGCGCCATTTTGTCGAGTTCGGTTTGGTGTACGAATTAGATAACTTAGAAATAGCTCGTACTGTTGAATGTGATACCATGGATCTTGCCAAACATAATAATATAAATATAAAACAAAATGACTTCACAATTATCTCTCAAAATATTAGAAGCATTTATTGTAATTTCGATGACTTTGTGCTTACATTGTCTAGCTTTAAATTTGACGTGGGTATAATAATTTTAACAGAGTGCAGACTACACAGTAACAAGCCCATCCCACAATTACCTAACTACAAATCCTACTTTACTACAAATCAACTAAATCAGAACGATGGAGGAACAGTATATGTTAAGAACCGATTAAAAGCAAAAGTAAAAGAGACAAAGTTGATACATAATCTACCTGCTGCGCACGTTCACAAACCAATCACAATTGACTCCACCATTTAGTCGTATGTCAACGTTCCGACCGTCTCAATTTATCAACGATTAACTCCTAAAGCCGGTGTGCGTTCTAGACATGTAATAGCTCTCCTTAATAACACTAACACCCCCGCCTATTAAAACCGATGGTGTAATTGAATCTGCCCATGTGTCGATAAATTGTTCCAAGAGTGATTTATCTTGCTTCTTTGACAGTCCTTCCTGTATTCCAAGCGAGGCGACATGCTGAAAATAACACGTAATTGTTTATCAAAGCTAAATATGGTCCAATCTAAGTATATATGAAGTTAATACAAAATAATTGACGACCTCCGTGGTCGAGTGGCTTTGTACTCCGGTTTTCAAGGGTCGCCATCTTTGAGGTCCCGGGTTCGATCCCCGGTTGGGTCAATTTAGTAAACGAACTTTTCTATATTGGCTTTGGTCTGGGTGTTTGTGATACCACCGTTGTCTCTGATTTCCATAACACAAGTGCTTTAGCTACTTACTTTGGAATCGGAGCAATGTATGTGATGTTGCCAATTTATTTATTATTATTATTATTATTATTAATTGAGAATTTTGTCAAATCATCATGAGGAGCTCAGTGCCTGGCCCAGCGATTGCGGACGTTAAGCAACTTTCGCATGGGTGACCAAAAATTTATTATCTCCGTGCTTCGGAAGGCACATTAAGCCGTTGGTCCCGGCTGCATTTGCAGTCGCTAGCACCCACTAATCCGCATTGGGCCCGCGTGGAGGGTCATGACCCATCCCCAACAGGTGCATTATAAATATTGATGGTCAACATTCATATAAATAAAACAACGAATAAAATTTATCGAAAATAATTAAGATTCTCTTCGAATTTATTACTCTTACAGTATCTAATGGTGTTATTTAGATTGGTTTCTATTCAGGTATGTTACTTGATATTATAAATAAAAAAATATTTTTTACCATTATTTTGACTCAAAGTTAAACATTGATCCACATTTTTGATTACAAGACCGGTGAGCGACCTCGCCGCTTCTGGAAATCATAATTAATTTCGAACAGCAATTTCAAAAAGAATAGTGTCTAATTTCTCTTAGGTAAGCATATTTAACAAGAAATGCGCAAAATATTATTATAAAGAAGATTTAGAAGATACCTACGTACAATCACGCACAAAATACCTACTAATAAATCTAGTTTCCCCGCTATATATCACGTCAGCTGAGTCGGCAGAGGCTGCACATAATGACGTCACCCGCTCGCGGCGTACGTACAATGCCTTCATTATACCCTAACAGCTTGCTTACCATTGTGCCGACTCTCTGTCGCGTCGATGGAAATAGACCGATTCAAAGAACTTATGTCGATACCAGTAGAAATTGTTTTAACTTAAGTCGAACATACAATATTTTGAGTTACGTTTGACAGATTCACGCTAAGTATTTTGTTTGTGATTATTTCCTCACAGTTATGCCAAAAAGTCAATAATAATGTCTCTTTTGGTTACATACTGACCTCTAGTTTAAAATACAAAAAAAAAACAAGTTAATTAAAGTTCGAAACCCTCAATTTTAAAGCTCCTATACAAAATCTGGATACAGGATTTGCAACTCTCTAGTGTAATGGAAACATTAAAAAGAACGCTACCAGAATTTTACAGAATTTTGATTTGAAGAAACGCAAGTTAAATAAATGCAGACAAAAAAGTGGATGACAATAACGATTTATTTTCTATTGGTTTTGAACATAAGAACCTGTTCACTCGAGTAGTAAATTTTTGCACTTTAATCGGCCGCGAGTGACTGCAACGAAAAAATACTGTTATCATTCATACTGGTTTCAATATTCATACACTATATTCTTTTATCATTTATACATGGAAACAATGTTCATAATGTATATGTTAAAACCGATGTTAAACCCGATTTCAGGACAAACTAGTTTGGCCTAGGCTAAACTAGTTCTATACGCGATGGGATTAACTGGTATGGCCTAGTTCAAACTAGTTATTTTAAGCTCGATAGGATAAACCAGTGTAGGCTAGGTCAAACTAGTTGACCTCGATATAAGCATTATGGAGCTCAGCTCGCTTCGCTCGCTCCGCTGCGAGTGGTCAAAACACTAACCTAACCTACCTAGTGCATTAAAAGAACATAACCTAACCTACCTAGTGCATTAAAAAAATTTCATTGTAGATAAACAGGTTTATCCTATCTGGCTAAAGACAAACTAGTTTGGTCTAGGCTACACAGTTAATCCTATCGCGTATAGGAAGAACTAGTTGAGCTTAGGCAAAACTAGTTTGTCTGGAAATACGATTTGGCCGGTAACATATACAAGGTTCAGTTAAATAGTAAAATATTTTATTACATTTCAAAGCATCAATAGTTTAAGTTTTGTTTTATTTGGAGCAAAATAATTGATAAACAAGTAATATATTCAATTTCGATCGAATGCTCACGATTAACTTGAATAAGTATTTTAGTAAGCTGAAAGCTCCACATAAGACACAAATTCTTCAATTTAACGTGAACAATGCTTACCTTTGCCTTCTTAAAAATATAACAGAAAATTCTCTCTATAAACGAATCTCTGAAATCGAAAATGTTAATAGCGCTCGCACAAAAAGAGAATGACTTTTCTCTAAAGATGAACAAAAGGTTCCTTTGTTGCGTTACCTGAACAATGAAGGGCCAAGTAGTCCCGATTAAAGGAAGGGGTCACAAGAACATTATTGGGACTAAATTACCGACCTTTGTTGCTATCAGTGAAATACGGATGAAGATATCTCATTCAAGGTGCCGAAGGCTATTATGATAAAGGCATTTTCGTTATTGACCGAGCGAGCGCGAAGCGCGAGCGAAGCGTCTCTGCGTTGGGCAAAAATGCTTTCGTATACGTCTGTCCGTCTGTTCTCCTCTACATGTCGCATTACTCAACCGATTATATTATATATTTATTTGTTTTTATTAGGAACAATTACATTGACATTATTTAAATACAAGTCTCGCAAAACCAAATATATGGTTTGTCTGCAAGGACGTTCTCACTCGACTTAGTAATTAACAACAATGAGTTGGTACCTACTAGCTTTCTATAAGTTGACATAAAGGAGTACATTTATAGACTTAAAATTGTTTAGTTTGTTATTATTATATATAAATCTAGTAGCAATAGGTTAAAGAGAATTTATGAGATATTTCTTTAAGTGCGTTTTAAATACATTTTTCTTTTTTAGAGAAACTATTTCGTTGGGCAATGAGTTTAATAGGTACGGGAGCCTTTTGTTCATAGTTCTATCTCCATATATACTAGTCACTCTGGGCACAACAAATTTTCCCTGAATTACTGCCCTGGTGCAATGGCCGTGATTCAACGGTATCAAACGCTCCCGATCATGAAAGTTGTTCAATAAAAAGATATATTTATGTTTAATGCTTGCCGGTAATACTTTACAAATTTTAAATAGTTTGTGATGATCATCTTTATATATATTTTTAGTTTTATTACTTACAAGAAGCTTAAAGAATCTAATTTGAAGTTGTTCTATTTTTGCTATATGGGATTTAAATGTAAGTCCATAGCTATCTAAAGCGTATGATACCACCGAATCTACTAGAGCCTTATACATACATTTAAGCACATTTACAGGTATTTTATATTTAAGGTGATAAAATTTTGCTAATAGTAATCGCAGCTTATTGCAAATATAATCTATGTGTTTTTTATTGCAAATATTCTCGTGACATTTTGTGGGCAGGTTCGATAATTAAATAGATTTTTTTGTCAAACCAGTTTTTCGAAATAAAAATGCTTAAAATACAATTATATAACTAAAAAATTTTAAAAAAATGCTTAGACAATTTCACACAGCGCCATCAAGCCCCACAGTAAGCAAAGCTTGTAATATGCATGCTTTTAATATATACCCACTTACTTTTATTCACCCAGAGCCCAGACCCGTCACAGAAATTAAAATTCATCAAAATGGCGGAGATACCTATGTTAAAGGGAGGTCTTCAGCTCACAGAGACCCTAGTATAAAAATGTATTAGGTAAGTATAGTGCAGTATTGCTATTAAAAGAGACATTAATTGTCTGTCATTAGACAGTAGGAACGAAGAATTTTAGTTGAATACTAGTGGCCCGCTCCGGCTTCGCACGGGTACAATGTAGTTACTAATGTGGTGAGTGTGAAGTAATTAGACTATACTACAGGATAACTATATATAGTGGTGGCCACAAAATTAAGGACGCTAGTCGATTTTCTTACAAACGAAGTATCTTTTAAGCATTGCTTCTCCGCCAGGGATTGACCGAGCGGTGATCTGGTGATGGCCATCCAAGGAGTGAATAGAGGAGATCCAGATTTCTATACACACCAAAGTGATCTGACCAGCATTTTAAGAGATGTAATGATATGTTTAAAAAAACCGCGGATATAGTCTAGAAATGTATGAAAACTTGCAACTGAAAATTCTTATGCTTACATCTCTTAGAATGCTGACCAGATCAGTTGGGTGTGTATTGCTATCTTAATCTTCTCCATTCACTCCCTGGATGGCCATCATCAGATCACAGCTAGTTCAATCCCTAGCGGAAAACCAAGACTTCAAAATTACCTCGTTTGTATGAAAATCGACTTGTGTCCTTAATTATGTGGCCACCACTATATGTATATACGACATACACAACATACGCAAGGGGTGTTATAAGTTTGACTTGTGTGTGTCTGTCTGTCTGAGACAACATAGCTCCCAAACTTATGGACCGATTTTGATGCGGTTTTTTATGCATAGTTTAAAAGATCTAAGTGTACAGACGACGGGACTCCTAAACCATTGATCCGATTATGATGAAACTTTGGTGAGTTGTTCTGCTTACGACCGGGAAAGTCCCTGGCTAAAAAAACGGAGCATTGCAATATGCATGCCGGGTGCAGCTAGTTCTACAAAAATACCCCTTATGCCGAATACGGTATATAGGGACCATCAAACTGAACAACTTTTCCTTTGGGACCAACTCTGAAATCGCGAAATAAAAATCAGCTGTTTCATACAAAAATTCAAATCGAAAATATCAAAATGTATGAAACAGCTGATTTTTTTCGCGATTTGAGAGTTGGTCCCAATAGTAAAAGTTGTTCAGTTTGATGGTCCCTATTTACCATATTCAGCATTAAGGGTATTTTTGTAACATGTTGTATACCTACCACATTTCTTGTCATGTCATCCGGTTGCAAAATAAAAAGGCTATTCGGCGAGCTGACTTTCGAGCAGGCTACATTAGAGCTGGCCATGGGAGAAACAATCACTGCGCAGATCTACACCAGCCGCCATTAAACTTTGTCCCTGTGCTTTATTAATTGTCATAGCATAGGCGACTTGACCGAATATTGTATTCTTTTAAAATTAAACTGATAATTAGATGGAATAATTTTGCACCTTATTACAACGCTATAAGGAAAAAATGACAGCACTGTCAACATAACGCCATAGAGACTATTCAATGCCTATGGCTATAACGCATTCTACCTACTCTCAGGGGAAATGACCAAAGAGAGTAGTAGTACTACGTTGATATGACAAATGATATTTATTTTTCTTATTTAATCAATCAAATGCACAAAAAAGTTTCAATTCCGACGTCGAAGTCAATCACAGCAAAAGTAGCTTTTTATCACTTTTTAACCCTGTTAGGTAATAAATATTTAAAAAATACGAAACACGTGTTCAATTAATTTTGTGAAAGAATGTCTATGCCAAATTTCAAGTCAATCGGGCCAAGGAATCGCGTTCTCCCATACAAACTTTACCACCCTGGTTCACCCCTTTAGGGGTTGAATTTCGCAAAATCCCGTCTTAGTGAGCACCTACGCCTTAAAAGGAGCCCCCATGCAAAATTTGAGACTCCTAGCACTTGCAGTTTCTGAGATTTCGTGATCAGTGAGTGAGTGAGTGAGTGATTTTCCCTTTTATATATATAGATTATTATAAAGTAATTATAAAAGTAAATTATAAAGGAACATATTATTATGACAAGTTGATAGTTCCACTGACAATCTCCATCTGTCGTTTCGGCTGGCTGGGGTTAAATAACAAATATAAATTGAGTCTCTGCTTTTGGCACGCACTGATTAAAACACACTCAATGTTTATACAGTCTGGAAAGATTCAAAAGCTCTCAGACGTGTCCTTATTCGAGCCATCACTCCATCCGCAGCCAGGTAGAAGTTATAATGCACTTTCTGTTAACTTAACGGATATTATGAAGTTTTCACAGGCGCACGTTCGCCGAGCGCCTTATTGAGCGATCGTCTGTGTAATATCGTAAAGCGCCAAATATATAGGCGCTTACAATATAATATAATAAGTGAAGAATGTATCAGTGTTTGATAGCTGTTGCCTCGGTTTCGGGTAAAATATTTCTAACTAGCGACCCGCCCTCGCTACGCTTCGGTTCCTTCCTTTCTTGCTAAATGCAGGTCCAACAACACCCAAAAAGAAAACAAATACTGTACAGTCGTCGCCACCATTCGCTCCAAAAGTCTGTTTCCGTCCCGTTCGTGTCCCGTCCCGTCCGTCATCGGTGTAAGAAACGCGTTTGAATTTATTTTCGCGCGAGTTCATTTTTTGCGACAACTCCTATGATATTCATTTATATGTAGTGTAAAAGGTTAAAATAATGTGCATGAAATGCTTAAGGTAATGTATTTAAGTTGATAAGGATCATTACTGTATCTTTCTAAATAGCTTTCCGAATTACCGCATTGTACGTGATCAATTTTTTTAAAGATATAATGAGTATGGTAAGATATTCTTAAAAGATATATAAATGCCATCGCGGACTTTTTTGTAGATTTATAAAAGAGAAACAATTCCATCATACATTATTTTGTTATAGCTCAAAAGGTTTATGCAGCGTTTTCGATGCAAGCTCCCAGTCGCCTTAATTTTTGCCGACATCTTCAAGAATTATCGTCATATTTCTACCAATTTACATAAAACCTCAACTTATTATACACCTAAACCTTCCTCAGGAATCATTCTATCAACTATATGAAAATCCGTTGGTAGTTTTTGAGTTTATCACTAACAGACAGGTTAAACAGACAGACAGATGCAGCGAGGGACTTTGTTTTACAATATGTAGTGGTGTCTTGGGTTTTTAGTAGCCCCTAAACTAATTAAAATGTACTTCTGATTAAGTTATACTGAGAACTGTTACTTTAATTCAAGCTTGATAATAATACTTTAATTTGAGCAAATGGAATTGAATCCTGAAACAAATATTACGTTTACTAAAAGGCCTCGGATCCATAAAGAGCTAAAAGGGTAAAACTTTATTTAACTAAGTTATAGGTACATTTATTAATGAGTAGGGGAGACCGGGGATAATTGTCTAATTTAAAAATCTATCGCAATCGCTTTCATTTGACAGTTGGATCCGACACATTGCTGCATTTCTTTGGTAAGTTTTTATTTGTGCCAAAAAAAAGCATCAATGTGTTTCATCTTGAAAGCGATTGCGATAGATTTTAAAATTAGACAATAGAAAGGCAGACCACAATTAACAGAGGTAAGTATTAACAAACTAATTTCTCACAAAACTATACAAACTAAAAACAAGTCGTAACATTTATGCCAGATACGCTCATAGCAATAAGGTTTATGCCTCACGTAATTTTTGGGCAGGTAAAGATACCTGAAATATTCAGCGTAATGACTGTAAATATTGTTTCTCTGTAACTTATTTTATAATCATTAAACTCATTTAACGTGTTAATACCTAGGTACCTAATTTTGCATTGTTTAATACTAAATAATATACTAGAAAAAATACGACTCGCACCAGATCATGTTCGGGACCTCGGACGGGAATCGAACCCGCGACCTTTGGATATCCGGTCCAATGCTCTGACCGCTTTGCATTATTTGTTGTGTATCTTATAATAACGACACATTAGGTGTTAACTGTATACAATGTATCTCTAGCAAGCAGTAGGCCCAATCTGTGTATATCAACTTGCTCCAGTCTCCCCTACTTAAGTATTAAATAAAAATGTTTTGCTAATAATGAGCTTTTAAGACTTTTATCTACTTTCTAAGTATTTAAAGTGAAAATCTTGTAATCAAAATTAACTCTTTAGACAGTTGAAGCAACATTGAAACTCCTAAGAGCTTTATATTTAAAAAGGCTTTTCGGCTTTTATTTGCTGATTAACTTTTAAACTTTTTTACCGCAAAAGACATAATTTATATTATGTGATGTAAAAGTTTATGAAATATTAAAGTCTTTAATTCCTAAGTTTTATCAGATTTTCCCTGAATATAAAGACTGGTCTTCTTGCTTCGAAAATATTATAAAAATGAGATTTAATTATGTTCCCGAGCAGGTTTACCACACTATCTTCAAAGGGACATCTCGGTTTTCTTTAAGAAGACGTGAAAAATATTTTTAGAGACTTGCAGTAGCGTCCGACAGAGAAACGAGTAAAAGATTAAAAGTGTGAAAATATTTTCAACCTCTATGTATGTATGTATGTATTCTTTAATATTCATTAATTAATATTTTAATGACTTATGTTTGACTTTACTCTAGCGAAAGTAGATGTTTGTGGGCAGTATAATTCCTGTATCTATGTATCTATTATTATAGATTAAGATAAGAATTTATCTTTTGTACTTACTTCCATTTAAAAGTATAGAGAAATTATTAATTTACGTGCACTCACGATACGTATTTATCTGATGTGCAAAAAAATAGTTTTGTGATAAATATAACATTAGTATTTTTTTTAAATATTAGTTTCCTTTCCGGATGTAGATTGCGTTGAACTTTCCATACAAAATAAGCCTACTATATTCGAAATTTATTTTTCTTGCTTAAGGGCAATATACCTTTATGTTCAAAAGAACTGTCAGTGAGTGTGTTTAGAAGCATTTAAAGAAGTCTTCACTTTTTCTGAGCGAGAACAAAAACTGAAATAAAACCCTGATCTCGATTTTCATATTCCGACGTTACAACATAATTTGGTCAATAAAAGCAGATGTGATTGATATTGTGGGACATAGGTAACGTCGTATCAGTCATCAATCAGGGCTGTCCTTGGCCCTGGCAGATTAATGAGCTAGGGAAGGGCCGCAATTCTGCTGCATTCGATTCCTTTTGAGACTCAACAAAAATGTTTACTTAACATTTTGATTGGTTTGGTTTGAGTCAGGAAATATTTGGTTAACATATTTTCCCCTTGATTAAATTTAGTATAACAATACCTACAGATATATTTTTTTGAAGTTATGCCACTATACATATTTTTCCAATTTCTCAGTGTCCCTACAGCAACGTGCACAACTCAATAACGAATAAAAAAAATCGTTAAAATATATCAGATAAAGCTTAACTGACAGGAAATAACAATATTAGTATTCAATCTGTTTAGAAATAAACCATTCTTGATGTGAATGGAGAAATTCTTCCCTCTGATACTTTTAAGAGTCATCAAACAAGCATTAAGTATCACTTATAAAATGAGTTAAAGTTCAATGCTTCAAAGTTCCAATGTAATAATCACACTATTCAACTTAGAATTTCCGTCCTGTTTATACGAAATATTGGATACGTGCGGCTCGTGTGCCAGAGACATTAATTAAAGGAGGCTGCCAGCGCAAGAAGGCGCGTCTACGAGATCAGAGAAGCTGCACATATCCAAGATAACAAGAGCCTGCTTCTAGTTCAATGTCTGCGGCTCATTTTGACATCGCTCGACTGCAATCTGATAATTTTAATTATTATTATTATTTATACTGCAGGGCGTAGCAGGCGTTTGATATCGTAATGTCATGTTTTCATCTGAGAATGCTGCTGCCCATTTTCCGCCCCGGCGAGGTTAGATGTAATGTAGGTATTACTTCTTAGCCAATAGTCACGTTTTACGATAAAGTCTGCCTACTCTGCTGGACGCAAAACCTTTATAAACAAATATAGGTACCTAATTGTTATTTATTCATTTACAGACTTAATTAGCTCAGGGCTGTTGCCAGGAATTCATGAAGGAAGTCGAGCTCTGGACCAGAGCCAATAAGTCGCAATACTAAATAATATACTAGAAAAAATAGGACTCGCACCAGATCATGTTCCCGTCCGAGAACATGATCTGGTGCGAGTCCTATTTTTTCTAGTATATTATTTAGTATTATATAAAAATAGCATTGTGAATGCTTAAATCTCAAAATTTCAAACAATAAGTAGCAAATTTATAAAACAGTACTCCCCCTCCTTCCCTCCCTTTTACGACCTTGATACGGCAAAGCCATCATATATATCACTAGGCAGTCTTACCTTATATGGTACTACTATATTAAGATAGTATAGCATAGTTACAGAAAATACCTACGCATTCCTTAAAGTATTTGTCGCACGCATCTCAGAATATGTATGTTTTTTTAAATAAATGTTGTTTATATTCAAGTTACAAAAAGTATAGCTGTATGTCTATATGCAAAATTGCTTGCACAATACTACATGATCAGAATTGCTGACTAGTATTTCGTTGAATTAGTACTTGCATATCACGTTTCTGTGCACATGATTTGTAATCAAGATGTCACTGCATAAAATGAATCAATGTGCTGAAGTAGCATATCATAATGTTATTATGAAAGCTTACGACTTGTATTTACTATACTTCATGCAAATAAAAACATAAGTTTTGATATTAATTAATAGTATCGTTTCCTAGTTACCTGCATAACTATAATGACTTGACCATCAGCCATTTTTAATTTCCTCACTGCTGGGACACAGGCCTTCCTTATGGGTGGATAAGGAGAATGGGCCATGACCTACCAGGCGGGCCCAATGCGGATTGGTGGGTGCTAACGACTGCAAATACAGCCGGGACCAACGGCTTAACGTGCCTTCCGAAGCACGGAGGAGCTCGAGATAATATATTTTTTGTCACCCATCCTTGCGAAAGTTGCTTAACCTCCTCAATCTAAGAGCCAGGCGCTACACCACAGCGCCACTGAGCTCGCTCGGACAGCTTATTACATAACTATAACAATAATTAAGTATCCAATCTAGATCATTCCCCGAACTAACTTAGTATTAAAATCGGACAACAGTTTCTACTCGAAATTTCCCAAAGGACGAAATCTAAGAGATTTTTCTATCCAATATAACTCTTCGGGTGAAAATGGTTCTGAAAAACTTTTTGTTAAGTAACTATGTAAAAGTAGCAAGTAGATGAAACTTAAAAAAATTCTCGTATAACAGATTTGTGACAAAAAAAACGCTGTATAAAAATGTAACTAATTTTTTCTATTTTTTTGAAAACGATTCTACGACGATACTTATTAACTAACACCTTAAAATTATTCCTATAGAAATAAGAGAACGGTGAAGCGGTGAAGGTATTCCTTATGATATCCGTGGTTTGTTATAAATTGAGTTACGTGTGGGGACGAGGGGCTTGGGAGCAAGGCCATAACAAAATCACAAATGGTGATAAGACCAATCAGAGGGCGAAGCCCCCAGACATAAAAAATCACAAATGTGACAAGATCAACCAGATCAACAAAAACCACTTAAACGATGTTAGTAGAAAAAGCTTGATCCAGCAGTTCAATTTATCTGTTTTAAGTTGAAGCTCGACAGACCCGCCAAGTTCGAAAAGTTAGCCGGTAGGGCCCCAGTTCAAAACGTTTCTTTACACGAAAAAAGTACCTACTAAAAAAAAGTGTTGTGAAATACGGTTTTTCTCAAAACTGCCGGGTCAGATTTTGATGCCCCTTTGCATAAGAGTGTAGTTGAGTATCCACAGAAATATACAACCCTATCGTTGTTGGTTCACGGACCACCACGACCACTACATATAAATTGTTTTAAACCATAATCTAGTTTAAAACCGGTTTATTTGTGACAATAGTAGGGTCTATTAAGAATATTTGTTTATTCACGTTCACTTATTTTTCTTTATCGTAGTTTTCGAGCGATATCACAAATGCGCCTGCATAGACATTTTGTAAGTAAAACAGTGTGCAGAGGCCAACCTATAATGGAAAATCTTGGTACACACTCGTCCGATAGATTAGTTTTAGCCTGCTCTTTGTGTGTCACTCTCTTTTGAAACTGCAAAATAGTGTGGTCATTATTGTCACACCATATAGGGGAGCTGGAGGCTTGATGTAATCATTTTCAGACAAAAAAAATACTTTTAAGATTTTTAAATTAATATAATCAAAAGTAAAAGCAACTTAGTAGGTGACTTAGTGTGAAAACCCAACCCAATCAATGAAAAGTTTTATTTTATGAGTAAACTTTGTTTTTATACTTACATTTTTCGAGGTCGAAGTGGAAATGCATTTCATCCAGAATCCTCAAGCAAGGAACTGAGTGTGAGAGTGAGCTGAGTGAGTGAACACAGCAGCGACGGTAAACCATAATAATAAGAATTATTGTTGTTATGACGTCATAATTGTATCATCTTATCAGGCGGGCTTTAAACAAGCCCTACTATATACAAAACACAAAATATAGAGACATAAAATTGTTATCGAACGCACTTCGGTAGCTTTGGTGAAAACCCTTTGTAGTATTTACGAAGTTTATTCTGCGTCCATTTTGAAGTGCGTGATTGAGTTTTGCTCGTATCGACATGTGACGGGAATAACGGGGAACAGAAGCTCTAATATCAAGAGCAAATAACTTGAAATACATTTATACAAGGTGTTACAAAAATACCCCTAATGCCGAATATGGTATATAGGGACCATCAAACTGAACAACTTTTACTATGGGACCAACTCTGAAATCGCTATTCCATACAAAAATTAAAATCGAAAATATCGAAATGTATGAAACAGCTGATTTTTTTTGTCGCGATTTCAGAGTTGGCTCCATAGTAAAAGTTGTTCAGTTTGATGGTCCCTATATACCATATTCGGCATTAGGGGTATTTTTGTAACACCTTGTATAAGTAATTATTTTCGCCAGTTTGCCGTAATGCGGCCCAAACAGAACATTTTTAAATGTAAATTAAATGTAGAAAAAAAAATTGAATAAATCTTTTTATAATATTATTAAATAATACTTTATTGGCAATCCTTCACAAACAAAATAGTACTTTTAGAATTAGGAACTTAGTATCAGATTTGAACAGAAAATGAACAGTTTTTTGAAACTTAACATTAAAAGTTCGTATTTTTTATTATTCATCCATATTTTTTCCCTGTTTACATTATGCTTACAAGGACACTGAAGATCCTGGTGTTCAGGTCAAATCCACTTTAACCCATCAGGGCCTGGAAAATGAGACACAATAGATATTTCATTGTTGTCCAGCTGCATTCGGCCGCTCGGGCATTGATCAATTAAGCACGAAAAAAACTGTATACCCTATATTATTTCTCTACATTTTTTGCGTGCGTGAGTACGCTAGTAGAACTCTAGTTTTACAGTCCGATTTCCCACAAACGCGCTCGCGTCGGAAGCTGGGTGGCTCTGTTTGTGTTCACCAGTTAGTAGTTGAAGAATACTGTGAGTTTGTAAGTTATCTACCCTCAATTTACATTTAAATAATCGAAAATGCAAGCCTGTTCTACAATGGTAAAACACGCGACTACTGGAGTGTTAAATAAGCTACAAAGCAAAAGCGTCATATCTTTCGCTTTCATTTATTATACTCTATTACCGCATGTCCTTTAAACTTTGGGTTCCAATAACTAGACATTTAGCCATAACCATGAATAAATGGATTTCCATCAAACGTGGCTAAGAACCATCTTGATTAGGTTGTCTTTCAATTTAAAAAAAATGCATTGAAATCGCTTGATCCGTTTAGGCACTACGAATATAAGTACAGACACACAAACATAGGCTTCAAATTTATAACACCCCTCTTTGCGCTGCGTCGGGGGTTAAAAAAAGCCATTATTTAAAGGAACTGTCCTTGTGCGTCGTCTTATAGCTGCGACGTACCTATTTCTTCACGTGGTGTTCCCAATTACATCCATGTTCTTCAAACTCTCAGTTGCGCCAAATATCAAAGACAATAAAAAAGTCTTTATTTAAAAGTAAAAATTGAGCTTTGTCGTATGGCCACGGTATATTTCACGCGGGTCGCGCTGACAAAATAATATCGGGAGCGTCATCGATCAGGCTCACTGGACCCGAACGGATGTATCGACAAGCCGTTTTTACCAGTCAGCCTGATATGTTTATAACGCGTTACAACATACTCTACACTTTACTTGCTTTTGTTTTAACACCATTATTGTATGTACGAGTAAAACAAGATATTCACATTCTACTGTGATACGGTACAGTCAGCCATATCGATGGCCTTCTTATAGCGGAATTAATAGGCTGATGTTGATTCTTATAATATAGTGTTTGTATACGAGTTAACATTTCAACATGCTCCTATAAAAATTAAAAATAAAAACATAAAATTGTCAGATGGTAAGACAGATGACACAACAAAAAAGTTTATTTATCACAAAAACATATATTTCCTGCGGTCATTTGTTTTGATGTTATAAATAAGTATACACAAATTGCAACATCAAGTCACAAAATATGCTTCAGTAAGCATTACTTCATCGGAAACTAAGTACTTAGCTATCTCATATCGGGTGCATTACCAGCATTAAGTTACACAATGCGGCGGCTTGGAGTAGCTACTCATGTCTAGCTAGCTATTCACTTTATTAAGGAATTCCGATTCAGTATTGGCGTCTCAAGTTACATACAAGTATGCATGACAACTTGATAAGTTATTATTTGGTGTGACCAACTAATTAAAGATTGCTAAGAGCATTTTCCTGTAGCGTAACGTTACAGCATTATTCCTGTGGTAACAGATTCGACCATCATCAGTGTGGGAGAAAAATTGCAGTGCGCAACCTGTAATGATACAACTTGTAACATTAATGCGGACCACTTGTTATGACGAGAGAAAGTTTTTAAAATGGAATGGCAATGAAATTGAATTGTTACATTATAAGTACATGTTTGTCAGTTTTGTCATTACAGGCGAATGCTCCCATTGACGGAGCACCTGTAAAGGTATAGCCGGCACAACACAGCGCGGCGCGGTCGGAGTAGCAGTAATGTACTAGTTAATTTAGAAGACGTCACACAACGCCATCGCGCCCATAGTCTGACAGATCTTAAATAATAATAGATACCTAATGAAAAAAATCAAATAATTATGATGAGCATTTCTGAGCTTGAATCTTCTGTCAATCATCTAGTACAGCCATACTTAGATGATTGACAGAAAATTCAAGTTCTCCCAAGAACTTTAGAATAATATTCTTGAGTTCTCCCCACGAAAAATCATTAGAACATTTTCCTTTTTAAAAGGTTATCGCATTTATTTTTTTGTTTCGTGAAGAGTTTGTAATTGAGTTAGGACGAGCTCGTGTGACAAGTAAATAGGATGTTTGATGATTGATCATAGAATGTATGAGTAACGAATAAATAATGCTATGTTATGTAGGTATGTCGCAGAAAACTAAATTATCAACTTTAGTAAGTTATTCGAGTCTGTAATTTTAACACGTTTTTATAAGGTTGCTTTCTCGTTTATGTTTGTTTGTTTGTGTCTTTGTTTGTCTACAATTTCAGCAAACAACTTTCCTACCGATCTACTAGCTTCCCGATGAGCTAGAGACTTGAAACTTTGAACATAGGTCAGAACTGGAAAACATTGCAATATTATGGTGTCAATGAGCTGGTCTGATGATAGAGCCGGAAGACACGGGAACTCTGTAATTAAACCATACAACCCCATCAAGTTTGGGCTCGTTAGAATTGTCTTGGCAAGTACTCTGACGGGAGACGAGGTCCTGGGTCTGATGATGAAGCCAAAAGAAGGCCACAGGAACTCAATAATAAATCATTCGAACCCATCCAGTCTGGGCTCGTTGATTCGTCTTGACCAGTACCCTATTGGGAAATAGTGTCCAGGGTCTGATGATGGAGCCGAAAGAAAGCCACAGGAACAACTACTATAAAAATACCACACAACCGTTCGTTTGAATCGTCTTGACAAGTACACCGCAGGCGATAGTGTATTTTTTGTTTTAGCTCGTTGACTAAACAGCAGAAAATAATAATAATCTGAAAAAAAATATTTTCATAAAAAACGGACTAAATAGTATAAAATAATTTCTCCCGTAAAGATTTTTTTAATAATTTCTCGAGGGAATAATGTGATGAAAATTTTTATTTTGTTGCTTGAAAATTTTAACGAATTCCCTTCATTCTAACAATGTTCAAAAGTATCAAATATTTTATAAATCTTATCAAAGTTTGAGTTAAAGGTTAAGTAACAGTACTCTGCAGAATTCTATATTCTCCACAAAAACCATAGTTTACTTTCATTTGTTTGTTAAAAAATATAACATTCTATCATTGACAAAGCAAAGCAAATACTATTACAAGATTAAAGTTTTTATTATTCTTTATTCACATTAACTATTATAATTAAACGTACACTTGCATAAGGGAAGTACTTACGTAAATTATGAAACACATAAATTATTATTTTTTTCGTCCCATATTAGGTTTAGTTGTAGCTTTGTTTCAGTGAAAAAATAGAGTTCCTTTTTTTAAACATAACAGCCAAGCTTTCGTTTGGCTAGTGGTCATTTTCACGTCCAAAGCTATTGGCCCGTATCACACGCGGATAGTTCGGGTGCCGTAAGCGCTAGTAAGATGGACTTAGGCGCTAAACCACCAGGCTGCGCCTATCAGAGGCTCCACTTGCCCGGCTTATGTGCCTACAGTGAGGGTCACCAAAATTTGAAACTTCCGGATAAAAAGCCTGAGAAGACCGATCAATTATTAAGCCCGTTTTTTTCAATACAATGAGAAAAACAGACATTAACTAGGTAACAAACATTTCACATACAATGAAAAGAGGCAGATAATATAAAATTACGCTCAAAAGATTGATTAGTCCGGAAATTTCCGGCTGGATGGTAACCCTACCTTCAATAGATATTTGGAGCTGTGTGTGGACATGCCGATAATTCTTAAGCACACTGTTGAAATGGGTTCTCTTTTTATTATACTTAGGTACTATATTCCTCGTTTCTAGATAAGCTTTATAGAATAGTGGAAAATATTATTTAACTGCATATTTATATTTATGCTTGTGATATTATATTATACTTAGAATGAAGTGACCTTTAATTCTAAGATCTCATAATACTTAAACGTGGGTGCCTTCAAATATTAGGCTTTAAGAAGCGCTACGCTGCAGTGGCACAGATTGAATTATAGCACCGTGATAAGTGTACCTTTACAGTGGTGGACGGGTAATAAGAAACAGAGTCGATTTTCATACAAGTGAGGTAACTTTGAAGCCTTTTTCTTCCGCCAGGGATTGATCGAACTGTGGTCTGATGATGGCTTTTTAAGGAGTGAATGGTGGAGAATCAGATCGCTTTCACACCTAACTGATCTGATCAGCATTCTAAGAGCTGTTTGGATGTGTTTAAAAGAACTACGAAAATAGCATAACAAATTTTATGGAAATCCTGAAACTAGGAAGTTTGATGCTTGCAGCTCTTAGAATGCTGATCATAGTTCGATCAATCCCTAGCGTCTGAACCAATACTTCAAAATTACCTCGTTTGTTTGAACGACTGGTGTTTCTTATTATCCGTCCACCACTGTATATATACACCACCTATATTTTGGCAGTAGTGCCACTTTTGGGTGCAATACTACTATTTTTTCTACAGTTCCTAAAATGCAAAAATGTCTAGCGCGTATATAAGTACAGTAGTAGTCAGTGGAGTTCCGATTTTTGATTTCGGTTACTCAAGCATACCTAATTTAATAACAAGAAAAAGGTTAAAACGGAAAAGAATAATCTCAATTCAATCAATGTGCACCTGTTCAATTAGTTTAATCAAAACAGACATCCTCTTTTACTTATCAACAACTCTCTCTCTCTCTCTCTCTCTCTCTTAAATACCGTTTACTTTCAATTTTCTCCAATTCCCCAGCACTTTTGCCCAACTCAAATGAAGGATAAATCTCTTTGATGTCAAACATTAATTGATCTCAAAACAAATCAAGAATCTACCGTGTATACCTCTGGCGTTCCGGTATCAATTACGATAATAAAATTGATTTAATATCAAATAAGGGTCTTAAGAAATAGAATATTTAACATTTTTCCTACCATTCACTTTGCTTAGAATAATTTAATAATTCCAGTATACATTTTTATTTACGGCATACTGAACAATTTGAAGTCTGTTTTTACCTTTTAGTTAACCTGTAGAGCACAGCTGATAAATTTATAAAATGTGATTTCTCAATAGTTTTACATCATAAATTTGTTAAAAGGTAAAGGTCAGTCTGGGTTCAATAATGACGTTTTGGTCCGTCAACAGAAGTCGATACTTCGAAACGAATCAATTAAGTACATATTTAGTACTAATAAAGGAGCGTGGTTTATAGTTTTTCACTTACGGCAAATTGTTGAACATTACTCCAATGATAATGAAACGTGTTTTCAGACACATTATCCCACATGATTTAACAGAACCACATTTTGTCACCGTCTCAATTGTCCCAAAACAATATAAAAACGAAAAGGTGAAAACAAACGAATATTTACGACACATTTTATGATTCTCATTTTCCATTTTGTACATTAATGAAATTTTTGGCCATCTACGAATATGAAGTAAAATGAACGTTATCCGCAATGAAATATGGTGGGTCATACGTTTTCCCTCGTCTCGTTGTGTAATTGACTTTGGTGTAACTGAAACTTCATACAAAATGTTAAGCGTTTCTTAAAATGTTTTTATTTTGCAATCGTATCTTATAACACCTTGTAATGTATACATAAGCTTTTTATTTATTTAACACTAGCTTCCGCCTGCGATTTCATCCAAATGATTTTAATTTTCCATAGGATTTTGGTGATTTAATAGCCCGTGTGATGTGATATGAAAGATTTAAATCGGACGAGTTCTTTCAAAGATTCCCCCTACAGCTAGGGCTGCCATACGTCCGGGTTTCCCCGGGTTTGTCCTAGTTTGTAGGGCGTCCGGGGAGCGTCTGGTTGGGTCTTTAAATAGAGTTTTACCAGGACAGTATTTGTGTTAGGGGAAAGAGTGTTAGGTTTTTATTTAAAAGTAAAAAAAAAATTCAAGTGCTAAAAAAATGGGTAAAATTCTTTATTTCACTCAATCATCCGGGGTTTTTAATTTTTTGACGAGTTCCGTAATTTAGGTGATGGTAGGTACTATTCTCGAAATTACAAACATTACCTCTTCGTAACGTAGTGTTGATTTCTCCAATTCAATATTCAATTAGAATGACAGATCTATAACTGGAATGAAAGAAATATTATACACGATAAGTCACAGCAAACAGAATCGCAAAATCACTACTAATATCACAAAAGAATCGTTCTGCGAATTTTCGATCAATTTCATAGCAGTAACTAGCATGGAAAAACATTTGTTCTTTTATTTTCTGGTAATACCAAATAACAAAATTGCTTTTATAGGGAATAGGTGGGTTAATCTAAAATTCACTTTGTGTTGAATACTTACAAAAGTTTCGTTACGTGGCTAAAATTTAAGCGGACAATAACATATTTTTGGATCTGCTTCTATTAAATTAGAAAATTATTTTATTTTTCAATAAACTAATGTAGTGAACGTGCTTCAAAACATAGCTTTGGATTAATTTGACAAACTACGTTAGTCATAGTACCTACGTGGCAGATATAATAATATTATGAACCATTTTTGCATGTTCAATTGTTCATCTCAGGACTGTCAATTTAGAGCGACGACGGCACTGTGGATTTAACTAAAAATATCAAGAATATATACTAGCTTTCGCCTGTGACTACGACCGCGTGGATATTCAGAAAATTCCTAGAGGACCTTTGACTGGGATAAAAAGTATCCAATATTTATAATATAACTATCTGTGTGCCAATCCAAATCCATTCATCCATTGCGTGATTGAGTAACAAACATCCAAACATATAAACTTCCCGTTCGCGTCCCCGTGTTATCATTCCGTACAATATTTGACCCCCATTTTGGGCCCTTTAAGGGTTGAATCATGTCTGCCGTGCTGAACTTCAAAGTAAATGCCATTTTCACAATCAATATCCTATAAAACCTCAATAACGACATCCATATCGATTTTTTGGGTTCATTTACCCAATTTATTTATCCCCTAAGGGGTTGAGTTTCAGAAAATCACAAAATACGTTTTGCTTATTTGTTTTACAAGTAGGTACTTCTACAACGTTTCAAGTCGAAATGTCGTTTGATATTTTTTTTCCATGCAAACTTTGAACCACCATTTCACCCCTTTAAGGGTTGAATATCAAAATATCCTTCCTTATTCATTGTATATGTTGCAGGCTACTAGTTTAATCAGACATTCATTTAGCGGCCTAGGCTTTTCATTGAACGGCGCCATTTAATCAGTGGCCTAAAGGACATTCAGCCGATGCGTCTGATTAAACTGTTAATTAAAGAGCTGGCAGATGCTTAGGCCGTTGATTGAATAGGGTAACCATATGACAAAAAGAAATAAGTATTTAAATATTGTGGGTTCTTTATTCAAGTAAAATAATTTTATGAACTGGCTGGCTGATGCTACGGGTGTTCAAAAAATAGGGTAACCACGAGACAAAAAAAATAAATATTTTAATTTTGCGTTGTGAATTATTTATTCAAGTAAAATTTTAATCATACCATGTTTTTAATAAAAAAAGCAAACGCGCGTTATAAATAGGTTTATTAAAACCTATTTAGTCAAAAATTGTTTTGTCTTTTTCTTTCATAATTATGAATGAGTTTAAGCGACGAAGACAAAACACATTTTAACTAAAATAGGTTTATGAAGCATTTTAATTTTTATGAATAACATGGAAAATTAAAAAGTTGATAAAATAGTACAAAATCTACAAATTAAATACAAAAGTTTCAATTCAATAATAAAAAATATTTGTTATAAATTATTTATCCAGTAATAGTTCTAAAGCTGTCCTTCTCTGTCCAGAACTCATGGTCACCGATACCGCTTTCTCGATAGTTCATAACATCTAAGATTCTTTCTAATGTCCAAGGTTTACGACTTTACGATGGGATCCTAAAAAGATGAAAATCCAAAAACACTTCATTTCTATATAATAGAAGATCTCCTTCCACGAGTGTTAATTAAAGCTTAATATTTTACTTTTTTCGTATCTCTTTTTTTATAGCAACAACGGCACGGTAGGTGAGAGGTAATAAACAGAATGGCTTTGTCCTCATAACGAGCTTTACGGAAGGACTTAGCCGTGCAAATATAAATAAACAGTCCTTGTTTTGTCTTCGGGGCCCGCCGGATGAGTCCTCGATGTCTATCCCGTTTCGCAGAACTTTTGATATTGAAGTTAATATTGAATTTCTCTTTAGGGTTCCGTACCAAAATGGTAAATAGGAACCCTTATGGTGAGACTCAGCCTGTCTGTCTGTATGTCACAGGCTCGCAGCTGGATATCTCGAGAACTACTAATGCTATCAACTTGAAATTTTAGGTGACGTTTGCCCAACTATTTTGCAAATAAGAGAGAAATAAAATATTTATATTTTCTCGCTATTGACCGTTTTTTTATTTGTTAATGTTAGAGCAACTGAGAACAGTTGAATAACGAGAATTAATATAGTTAGTTTTTATGTGCGGTATAAGTCTCTGAGTCTTACATCTTCGCGTTACAGGTCTCCCGCTTAGGGTTTGCGAACCGATGGCGTAGCTTCTTTGACAAACACAAATGCTTGTAACAGCCTAGACTGAATAAATGATTTTGAATTTTACTAAATAATTGGAAGAGTGAATATAAATAACAATTTCAAAAGTGAATATTCAATAAAACTTAAGTAACAGTTATTTTTATTTTCTCAGCGGTTTTATTTTAAAAAGTGGAACGATATTTCAGAACCACAAAGCAATGCTGTTGTAGCAGTTTTTTATTAAAATGGGATCAGACGACGATCGCAAAACCTGACTATGTTCAATATATTTTTATTGTAAGCTATAAAATTATTGATTATAGTTGTATTCGTAAATTTCGTCACGGCATTTTGTAATAATGGGAATTGTTTCTTTGATCTCGAATTTCATTGTCGCTGACTAGGGATATTCCGTCCAAGCAATATTACATTACAATGACCTCGATAGTCATTATAATATTGGTCGTTTGAGCCTATAATAGTCTGTTTATTCTTACTTGTCCTATTTGATAAATAATCTTCACCCAACTTTTTATTGAAATAATAATTTAAAAGATACAACAAAAGGTTTTCCACACATATAATATATCCATATATAGGTACTATAAAATTTTTGAAGTGTAGTGATGCCAGATTAAAGAAAATAACAGATTAGTACGATTTTGCCATTACAATTCTTAATTAATGTTAAAGTGCCAATCACTGCGGGGGTGCTAAGATAGGTAAAGCTTACCCTATATCATTAGTGAGTATACATATAAGTAATGAAAAATTGATTTAATAAGTTAACTTATTTTTAAACTGCGATTAAAGTTTAAAAGACCTACGACTACTGTCAAAAACTGTTTATTAAGTAAACAGTAGGACAAGTAAGAATAAACTGACTATATCAATTTACTTTTTATTATGAAGCTTGTAATTTTTTATTTAACGTGTTCATACAAGATTGTGAAAAGAAAACTGAACTCCAAGTGAACTCCATTCGTCGAAATATTAGCTAATAAATATGAAAAATTAATAATTAATAAAACATTAGCTAGCTATCATAGTTTCGAAGATAACCATAAAGCAAAAAATAATTACTTTGGTATTATCGCGCCAAGTGTTAATTTAATTAAAGAAAAATAAATTGACATATGACATGGCAATTTTCTTGACGTGTAAATATTTCCTTCATCTTCAAATAGTCTCTTTCTCTTTAGTTTCTGTTTTATTTTTATCTTTAGTAACAATATTTTCTTTTTAGTTAGATATACTTATAAGTAAGTAATTTAATTAAAAGCTAGATCAAAGTCTAGTAGACAGCGCTGATTGACCCACAGAATGGCGGATTTTATTGAAGAAAACACAACAAGTAATTATTGAGATATTCAACTTTAATATGTCAAAAGTCAGAATAAGGTCTAAAGTTTGAGAGATGAGGTAATAAGGGAGAATTTAACAAACCTGGAACCACTATTAACGAATATCTACCTACTCTCGTGATGTGTGCGAAAAGCAATCTAGAATGATAGTTCCCTACCGTTCCCTCCCTACAAAGCGCAGTCAAAAGTGATGCAAATAAAACTGAGCCAAAATGGCTCAAATTTCCAAATTTTTATCCTTCATACGTTACCTAATCGTACCTATAAGAACGAAAATGTTTCATTTAGTTACGATTAGGTAGTATGAAGGCTTTTACTATGAAGGCTATTATAAATCTGAAAACTGAGTCTCTTTGGCTCAGTTTTTTGCCTTACTTTACATACAAGGACTCGGCTTCTAGGCTTAGGCACAAAATATTTAGTGGTGAAAAATTTTAGTACCTGTCAAATGTCTGCTTTTTAACATTCTTTCGGCGAACCGTTCTACGTACAATTATATCGTTCCAGGGTAATCCTATAAATCATTCGCTGCTCCTGCTTAGGAGTAATGCAAGCTTTCTCCCTGTCAGGCGTACACTCAATGTTTCAAACTCATAATCTGAGCCTGTAGGTATTCTGTTAATATTAACGTAATAATCGTGTCTCCAATTGAGTTACATAACAAGTCTATGGTTTCATTCTTAGTATTTCAGGCATTATGTATTCTGTGGTCATAGTAGATACCACGGCCCTATTTAATAACGTGACAATTTTTCATTTGTCATGACAATTTGGTTTACATTACGGTATAGGCATGAGTAGTTTGTTCTATTTTCAAATTGTTTGACGCAATAGATATAAAATTGCCATGACAGGTGATAAATTGACACGTTTATTAAATAAGGCCCAGACTGTGACAAATAGTTATACTATTGAGACACCATTGTAACGTTTACGTTATGCTGGGTACACCGTGGGCCAACGAACGTT
The DNA here is from genome assembly GCA_963556745.1 of Catoptria pinella. Classification (NCBI taxonomy): domain Eukaryota; kingdom Metazoa; phylum Arthropoda; class Insecta; order Lepidoptera; family Crambidae; genus Catoptria; species Catoptria pinella. The sequence goes on from OY750769.1 coordinate 7,691,650, forward strand.
AACGAATGTCTCTCTCTCATTAAAAATAAGGAAGTAGATAAAGAGGGAATGACGTTCGTTGGCCTTCGTTGGCCCGGTGTGAACCCAGCATTAGATTTATCGAGACGAGACCCAGCTTTAGCCCCTTTAGCCGCAACACGTTCGTTGCAGTACCTAATAAAATATTATGGTAACGCGTTGCAGCGGAAGAACGCGCGGTGGTGGAGGGCGGCGCCCATCCGGCGGCCGGCGCCGTGCGACCGGACGCTGACGCGGGTACGCCGCGCCGGCCCGGTGTGTATGCTTTTTATTCGATTACTGCAGAGATACTTGCTGATGTATTTAAAACTAGCTTATCGCTATAGCTATCTACGACTTCGGACATTCGAAAAAACCCTGTTTACACAGGATAGATACAGGAGTTTGGAGTTATTTTGTTTTAAATTGTAAAAATCTTTGTCAATGCTGTAAAGTAAATGTAATGTAATTGTTTTTGTTTTTGGTTGGTTGGTTGAATCAGGATAATAAGTATCTGATCTGGTGCGAGTCGTATTTTTTCTAGTATATTATTTGGTAGTGTCCCTTTCGTTAATCCAGATTATAGCTATGTGTGTGCCAAATCTCATCCAAATCTGTTCATCAGTTTTTGAGTTGAGTTAATTGAGTAACAAACATCCAAACACATACAATTTTCACATTTATGATATAATGTGGGATCATTGTATAAAATTATTATAGTTTTATTTATTTATTAGATGTTTTAAATATATAAGGTATTATTATCATGATTGTGATGTGATTTTAGCGGCATAGCATTGATGGTATCCTGTGCGTCTATCATCTATTATCATATATTGATTATTTTCTGCGAATGTACCTAAATGATTGTTACTAATTCCTAATACTGTTGACAGGTTCTCTTCTTAATAAAAGTACCTACTATCTTAAAGGTAGTAACCATTAAACTTCTAATACCTATCAGGAAATACCACAATTTAATGTAGCGATTTTCTTGTTTCAGTGGAAGATCAGAAAGCCTCAGTTTCAATCTCTTTAGAAGAAGCTGTTAATTTTGAACGTTTCGCATATAGTGATGGTGGTGGTAAGTATTATCCATAATCCATACAAATACTGCGAAAGTAACTCCGTCTGTTTATTTGTTGCGATGTCACGACAAAATCACCGAAGCATTGGGTGCAGTTGAGGTACAGTATCGCTATTGGTTCACAGACCAGTTTTCATCAAGTCTACTTTCTTTCATTTTTGTGTATTTGCAAAGCTCAGTATCTTAAAATTAATTCTTTAATATTCCTCTAAATAGATTCCTGCAAAATGAGAATGATTTCTGAAGTACAAATTGACTGGACAACCGATCCATTGATCAGAGTTTTTTAATGAGCCGAACTGTTCACGACCCATTTGTCTCAGCCTTAACTCTGCTCGTTTTCGTCCCAGTAAACCTCCTTTTATCTTCGGTTCAATACTGCTTTTTTTCAACCCTGCAATTTGTCCGACATTTCATATACAATATACTTCAATAACAAAATCTTTATAACATAAATAAATTTATATAAGACAACATCACAAACATTGCTCTGATCCCAAAGTAAGTATAGTAAAACTAACTTTTCTATCAATATAGAAAAGTTAGTTTTCTAAATTGACCCAGCCGGGGATCGAACCCGGGACCCCAGAGATAGCGACATCTTGAAAACCGGCCTACAAACCACTCGACCACGGAGGGCGTTAAAATATAGCTGTAAGTTCCACTTGAAACTCTTTAGCTAAATAAAGATGGACAAAAAAGAGTACGTTCGTACCTACTCCGTTAATTCTCACTCAATAAACCTAATTTGATGTTATGTTAATTCAAATCAGATCAGTAGTCTTTATTTAATTAAACTTGTTTAGTAATCTACATATTATGACTGTGGTACACAATTGTATTTCATTAATTATTAATGCACTAAAGTGGCGTGTGTTCCAATTAGGAGTACACGAGGTTGCATCAAGGGGTAGGCGCAGCAATCTCATAAATATATCATACATCTTTTTTTTATATCATTCCTGCATTAAGAGGAATGCGAGTTTGAGGTGAACTAATTGAGAAGCACTGCGCTAAAGAAAGCGTTGGGTTAAGATTGTTTGCTAAATCGGACAAGTAAGATAAAGCAGACTTTACCTAGTCTTCTCACATGGAACTCATATCTTAGAAGAGATCTAGAAACGAAATATTTTGTCAGACAGAAGTGACAAGCAGTAATTCAAAATTGTTTTCATTATAAACAGATACTTGCGGCGTAAGAGTTGAAATACTAGAAGAAATTTGACGATCCCACTAGTGACTTGGTAGCTCAGCGGTCAGAGCATTGGACCGGATATTCAAAGGTCGCGGGTTCGATTCCCGTCCGAGAACATGATCTGGTGCGAGTCGTATTTTTTCTAGTTTATTATTTAGTATAACAGATACTTAGTTTAAAAGTAATATTTCTCATTTACATTTGATTTCACAACACCGCTTCTAAGTAAACAGGCTAAAACATTGAAGAGGTATTATTAACAAGTGGCTACTAAAAGTTTTTTACGAAATCCTTTGTAAACATAACCAACGTTTTGTGTGTTGGTAAAGGAAAAACGCTGGTTCACGTTTCCATTATGGAAAATAAATAAAGCGAAAAGCTGAAATTATTTCAACTCTTAAACGGAACAGAGGTACCGGCCGTGAGTCGGCAACTTAGTCGGCTTGTATTCCTACAATAGTTTGAGGGAAATAATTATTTGCTTTGTATCGATAGAAAAAGATAGAATGTATGAATCGGATTATTGAAAGTAGATTCAAAAAATATTTTAATTAATTTTTATTTTCGGTTTTCGAAGGCGATTTATCAAATCGAACTTTATCTTTCAAGCATTGAGGTATTTTAAGAAATGCCTTAATATGTAACGTGCATAATTAATGAATTTATACTTATTTGTAATCCTTATTAATATTATAAATGCGAAAATAAGTTTGTTTGTCTGTTACCCCTTCACGTCTTAACTACTTAACCGATCATCATGAAATTTGCGTACACGTTGTCAGGGGTACAGAAAAGGACATAGGGTACCTTTTGTCCAGAAAAACATTGCTGTTCCCGAGGGATATAAAAATAACTGTTCACGCAGACGAAGTCGCGGGCGGCCGCTAGTTGTAAGTAAATTAATGATGGTGCTTCGTTGTAATGTCGTGTACAGACACGTCTTGCTAACATAAGCTTTAAGCTGGTACATTTTTAAAAGTTGCAACAAAGTCCTCTTGAAATAAGTGTCCAGTATTTTGCAAACTATATTCTGCAGCAACGTAATTTAAGTTGCGGCTTAACGTACGCTTTTTTCTACTTCAAACATTTATCGTTGCAACTTAATTAAAATCTACTGTCGTCCGCAGCGCAGGTGAAAAAGCTTTGCTTTACGCACCCGTTTGTAGCGCTACAAAATTCACACAACACTCGCATTGACCGCAGGCTCATTAAAACGGCCGCTTACAAAAAGGCATCGACTTTTCAGTGCAAAAACGCTCGACAATTTATTCCGGGGCGAGTTTGGGCATCACTAATCGGCGTCATCAATCAGCTCGTCCGGCACGATCGGATCAACTGACGGACACCCTCCTCCCCCCTTCCCCCTTTCTCTGGACCCCTTTAATGCCTATAGCAGTTAATACCCCATGTTGATACGGGTTTCGAAAAATGCTAATGTGGCCTTTGCTTATCGGGCTGGAAGTTGCTCCAGTAGTTTGTAAGCCGCCTTCGTTTGGACTTGCAAGTCTTGCAACTGCATCTACTTGCGAAAGTTTTTGTCAACCTGTGTTTCTGTTAGGCTCAAAAAACGGCAAACGTAGAAATAATGCCCTATTTCGGTTCCTTGTACCTACATATTTTCAGTTTCATTTCGTTAGTGTTACGACTTGGCCGCAATAGAAACATGGGTAAGCGTTAAAAGAAAACTAAAGCGTTAAAAAACAACGATATACATAAATACGCATCACCTAAGCCTTTTCATTTCTCTAAGCTTTGTGATATCGGCTTCATAAAGTTCATAAATTTTGCATAGAAAGAATAAAACTTTTTCTCATTCGAGTCCGTTAAGAGATACACAAATTACTTTCGGTTTGCAGTACAAACACACATAAGAAATATTGCGTAAGCCTACCTCGTAGCGACCCAACAATAAACTCCGTCGAGGGGAAAAAATAAAAGAAAAATAATAAGGGATACCGAAGCAACATTCCGTAGGATTAAACAAAGAATACTTGAAATTTCATCCGCATAATATTTGACAAAGCCAATGTTTACCTCAGTCTACGCTGGCCGTTCTGTTTTCTATGACAACAGTCGTTCCCTGATGGTTCGGCTTGGAGATAGTCGCGTGTGCGCTGAAATATTGTTTCACAAGTGAAATTTATGTCCCACAGATAGGGTTCAAATCAATTTTGCACAAAACAATCGTGGCTGGTAGACCTCTGCGTTGACGCGGGTCATGTTTGCAGCCCGTTTCGAATTGATTTACCCACATCTGTTAATGCCACAGCTTTTTTTGGTTTACGGTCTCCGTCTATTATTCGAGGCCATGTGTATAATTTATCTACGCGATAAAAATTTTAGGAGACACCGCAAAACACTCTCTTTTGGTATCAAAAAAAGGGGGTATTGCGGTGTCTCCTTAAATTTTTGGTTGATTTACATGAAGTATTCAGGGTATTGCCGAAAGGTTCTGTAAAGAAAGTAAATCTATACCTTGAATGCTTTACCTTGTATGTAAACCAAAACTTAACACAATTTTTTTTTTCATACTAGATACTAATCCTGATTTGTTATTTGGACACGCGAAAGGAGTGTCTCTCTCTATCAACTATTAGTATTATCGCAATCACAATAATTGTTTATTCTTGTTTCAGAACGCGTCATATTGGAAAGTTACGTCACACTAATGCGGCAGTGTATTGAATTAGCTGAAAAAGTGATCGCAGTCCAGACTTAACAACGTGACACATCTATTTGTAACCTTAAATAAATGTTAAAAGAAAATATTGATTTCTTTAAAATAAATATTTAACCCCGTTTGTTTTTATACTGGGACTTATAACTTTATTTTCTGTGGAAAGGGCAACATCCAGAAATATAAACTTGTTTCGATGCAAGCAAATGGTTTCAAAAATTAAAATAAAAACTAAGTCCATGACTCAAAATGCTGATTTTTAAAATAAAAAATACGATTCAAAATTCAAAACTCATTTATTCAGTCTAGGCTGTTACAAGCACTTGTGAATATCAAAGAAGCTACGCCATCGATTCGCAAACCCTAAGCGGGAGACCTTCTAACGAGAAGAACCGGCAACAAACTCGTCAAGGGCTGCTTTTTTCTCCCCGTATATTTCATACAGAGTCGTAAAAATTTTAAAAATGAAGTCAGCTTTTAAAGTGACGACATTTTCCATTACAATAATTAACAAAGTTTACATTAATGTAAATACACAATATTTTTTTAAAGAAGCGAATGACTTCAAATTTTAATTAATTAAAGGACGTAGAAGGGGTCAATGAACTCTTAAGTATTCATAATTTTTTTTCATCCAAAAATAATATGAAGAGCCAAACTCAACTTTTTTATTTTTACAAATCAGCATTTTGAGTCATAACATGACCTTAATTGTTTATTTAATTTTTGAAACCATTTGCTTGCATCGAGCAAATATTGTGAAATTACTTTAAATGTTATATAAATTAATTAAAGGACGTAGAAGGGGAAGGTGAGAATAAACTCATAAGTATTTTAAATTTTGTTTCATCCAAAATTAATATCAAGAGCCAAACTCCTTCTAGCTCACTCACCGAAACTATCAGATATTTTTTTATAGTCAGCCTTATTTCAAAAAGAACTGTTTGTCGGCACCGACGCGACATTGCTATCAAGTTCTTGTAATATGATTGAATCTTATCACTGAGCTCAAGTTACCAAAGCAGTTTATAGAACAGCCTAGCAAGCAACGAAATTTTCAGAACTGGCTATAGTATAGGTAGGTAGTGTAGGTGTAGTACTTAAATGAGTCACTAAAGCATACAATCTTCATAGTTAACAATGAGCGCAAAATACTTACATACAATAAAAAGGTATCTCAAGAAGTAACTAAAGATAACAAACCGGAAAGAGAAACAATCACCGTCAGCCGGCTGGACAGGACATGCATGTTCATTATCATATACTGACGTATTACAAACAGCAGAGGGACTATCGGACTGCTCATAATCAATGTGTGTGAATGAGTGAAAGAGACAAAACGATAGTTAACTATTCGAAAAGTGAAAACACCAGCTCATACTAGGCCCTCAGGTCTAGTGGGTAGAGCCTTGGCGAGTCCCACATACCTTCGGGACGCATCACTGCATTCCCCCTACTATGCAAAAGGATCAAAGCGAATCGTACATGTCCTTTACAAAAGATTCTAAGTCTTTTTTTTTCTTGTAAGCAAAAGAAATCATATGAAACAAAATCCCATACTATAAACCGCGTGCGATGAGAATGGGATGGATCCTGTCAATTTCGACTTGCGACTTTCAACTTTCGACATTCGACTTGCGACTTTCGACTTTCAACTTTCGACTTTCAACGTTTGACTTTCGACCACAAGCCCTACGTTATACCTATGACTGGTAGTCCCACTAAGTAGTGGGACTACCAGTCATAGGTAGTGTAGTGGTGGGACTAAGTAGTGGGACTACGAACTAGTGTTGTAAAAGAACTGAGTCTTTTAGCCCTAATATTGAGACTCGAGTCTTTTTTTGAAGACTCAAGTCAAAAAAGAGTAAGTTAAAGCTCAAGCCTCTCTGAGTTTTTAGTCTTCTTAAAATAAACTCCAGTCTTGCCAAAGAAAACTCGAGACTGAGTCTTTTAAAAGAGCTCACTCTTTACAAAAAGAACTCCAGATTAAGTCCTTTAAATAAAAACTTAGCTTTCCTAAAAAGAACTAGCGACTGAGTCCTTTTAAAAAGAGCTCAGCCTTACGAAAAGAACTCGCGACTGAGTCCTTTTAAAAAAGAGCTCAGTCTTACGAAAACCTACCTACACTTATAATTATAACGCGACAGGCCAGCTACACTGTGCGCCTTGTGATCGTGTTTCTAAGATCAAATTTGGATTCGCTACCCACATTCGATAACGTCACAAAGACCAGGTTATCTTGTAAGGTACGCCATCACCGGATACGGTGAGGAGGACATGATGATGATGATGAGGTCCATTCTTAAGGTGGAATGTCATTGTATAAGCTTAATTAATTTTATAGTGGTTTGCTACACAAAAAAAATGATGTGCGAGTCTTTTGATTGGGCTGGCAGTCCTCTACTTTATAGTTCACGACTCAAAGAACTCAAAGGCTTCATGACACGAGTCTTTTTGATTGGACTGCAGTCCTGCTGTATAATTCACACGACTCATAAGACTTCAAAGAACTTAAAGGACTCAAAGAACTCAAAGGACTGAAAAAATACGAAAGGACTTAGAATAAATCTAACGACTCAAGAAATTTTAGGACTGAAAGAACTGAAAAGACTCAAAAGAACTCAAGACTCAGGACTCAGAAGACTAATTAGCCGTGAGTTCTGCAAAAAGAACTTATAGTCGCAAAATTAGGACTAAAAGACTCAGTTCTTTTACAACACTACTACGAACCCTAGTGGTTAAGATTAGTGGGACCACGAGTAACAGTGGAACAAAATGGGTGAGACCACGAGTCAAAAATCTGAGACGCGTTTGTTTGCCAACCAAAAATGCGGTGTCATGCATCCGAGGTGAAGGAACTTTTGCTATAGCAACTTCAAGTAAAATAAGTAAACAATTAGTTGATTAATTTAAAATTAACTTATTAGTCAATTTTCGACAAGGTTACATCCCATTCTCATCGCGCACGGATTATAAAGTGTATAAAGCTACCAAGACTACCTACTATCTTAAGCCGTTTAACATCATTTATAGTAGAATCGATCGCACTGGTTCATTAAAAGTTTGACGGGTATTAGTGCTATAACAAGCGACGCTCCTGTATACATCTCCTCCATAATAGCCCAAAGGGCGTCGGTCCTTTGAATTCCTTCTATGCATTTATATCCTTCATTAAAATGCCATTGCAGATATTAAATGTCAAAGGAAGGAAATGAAACGTCCAAAATATTACTAGCTAGATTTATGCGTCGAACCTGCCCTTCTATTGTCTAATTTCAAAATCTATCGCAATCGCTTTCAAGATGTAACACATTGATGCTTCTTTTTGGCATAAATAAAAACTTACCAAAGATATGCAGCAATGTGTCACATCCATCTGTCAAATGAAAGCGATTGCGATAGATTTTGAAATTAGACAATTAGCCCCCGGGATCGTTTGAGGCATTACAGAAAGATTGATACCAAATATGGAATGGGTGTGTATTGATTAGTGTTTGAGGCATCACAGCAAAATCCATACCAAAAAGGAATGCGAGTGTATAAATTAGATTGTATATGTGATGTTTTATGTTTTTGGGAGCTGGTATTGCAGATTCTTCAAATTATTAATAATATTCAAAAACAAGCATCTAAGTGAAAAATAACATAGGTCACCATAAAATATTATAAATAAAAGATAAGATACTTATTTACCAGACGGCATAGTTTTAAATTATTCACAAACATGATCACAAATGCAGGTATCAATGCAATTGATTCATTACATTCTAATATATTTCTTTGAGCTTAGTGAAATTTTTTGTCAAACTTTCCATCATTTATTCGACTCCATCATTTATTCAGAAATTTGTCAATGATCAAGCCTTCTTGCTCATTTCCATCCTTGATAGCGTGTATGAGTCGTGCAATTTGAAAAGTATGTCTTTCAATCTTTGGTTTAAATACGCCCCGCTCCTTAATTTCTTTCTTAAAACTACTAACGAGATTCCTTTTTCATAATAACGTCCGTGCTTTTTGCGTTCACATTGGATTTCATTGGTACAAGTAACGAAGTCTTTGCTTTATCAATATCTTTAGTCATTGTGTATCCTTATAGAATCTACTATACAAAAAGGAACTTTTGAGCCTATACTTGAATTAATGTAATAATGTGATTTTTTCTATTTGTTGTAAAATAACAGAGGAGGCAAGTGGAAGATTTTGAAAGTTGTCCTGATTTGTCATGATCAAAGATAATACCACTAATACACTATGGGCCACTTTTACGAAACACTAAACATGTTTAGGAAATATGTTTAAGCTATGTTAAATACATTTAAGGAATCAGAGTCTTTTACCACTTACTAAACGTGTTTACCGAACTGTCAAAGTTAAATGCCCAATTTTGGTTGTTTAATCTGCTAAATACATTTAAAAGCTTGTCATGAGAAAGAGAGGTAATGTGATTTCTTAGTCTATTTTAACTTGATTTATGAGACTTTTTGTGGGATGATGATGATGAAGAGATAATAGACTATTTAAATAGGCCGAGAGCATTGCGATATGTCGGAGACAGAACAAATTTAATTGAAACTATGTCAGACAAAAAATATGTCGCATCCCTAAACGTATTTAGCTAAACAATGGTATTTCAGATGTGGTGAAAGACATACTTAAATATTATTAAGTTAATTTTGTTTAACGAGTTAAACAAAATTAGTTAAGCGTGTTTAGGAGATATTTTAATAAGCTTTGGTAAAAGTCGCCCTTAATGTCATAATCACAGTGAGAATATGATGATTAACAAATATAATGTCATGTTATTATGATGATTTGAGAATATCATATACTTACGGCGATGGAGGGAAAGTACCCACTCTACTGTCATGATCATGATCTCAATCATGATGAGATCATGATCATAAACTTATTATAAATGGAAATAAATGAATAAATAAATTATACCACTGACCTGAAAAATTTTTTTGGTTATGGAGGTCAGTGTATTATACTATAAATAAGTCTTTGATCATGATCGTCATTATGATCTCTTATCAAAGAGCATGTACCTACCTAAATGTAAATAACAGTTAATAACATTTTTGCCTAATACCTACCTACCACTAATACACTATACTTATGTCATGATCACAGATTTATAAAACTTTTAAAAATTAAAAAGACAAACCTCCTTCAAAAAACAGCAGCTCTAAAAAGCAAGAAATAATATTCAAATCTGCATAATTACTATTCAAGTATCTACGCATATCTGATATTAAAAAAAACGTCTTTTGAATTCGGGTGGGGCTAAAGATATTTTTTTTTAATCATAATAACATTTATCGTGGTTTCTCTTTCTCAATTTGATTTTTTAATTCTTAAAGCCCCACCCGACTTCATAAGACGTTTTTTTAATATCAGATATGCGTAGATACTTGAATAGTAATTATGCAGATTTGAATATTATTTCTTGCTTTTTAGAGCTGCTGTTTTTTGAAGGAGGTTTGTCTTTTTAATTTTTAAAAGTTTTTTTATTTTTAACTTTTTTGTGGTAGGTATGTATAAGTAAATGTAAGCGATGATATAAATATATTTTATTCATATTTCACACATTTGAATGGTATAATACGCCTAGTAACTCAATATCCACTTTTCGCACTGTTAATTTTAGCAAGGGTCAGACATGGGGTAGGTGACCAAAGTGTATTATCTCCTCCGTGCTTCAGAAGACACGTTAAGCTGTTAGTTCCAGCTACATTTGCACATTAACACCCACCAATCCGCATTGGGCCCGCGCGGTAGGTTATGGCCCATCCTATTCATCAGCCCATAAGTAAGGCTTGTATCCCAGCCCCAGTAGTGACAATAAAAAAAATTGCTATAAAAAACAGCTTCAAAAAACAGCAGCTCTAAAAAGCAAGAAATAATATTCAAATCTGCATAATTACTATTCAAGTATCTACGCATATCTGATATTAAAAAAACGTCTTTTGAAGTCGGGTGGGGCTAAAGATATTTTTTTGCTTAATCATAATAACATTTATCGTGGTTTCTCTTTCTCAATTTGATTTTTTAATTCTTAAAGCCCCACCCGACTTCATAAGACGTTTTTTTAATATCAGATATGCGTAGATACTTGAATAGTAATTATGCAGATTTGAATATTATTTCTTGCTTTTTAGAGCTGCTGTTTTTTGAAGCTGTTTTTTATAGCAATTTTTTTAAGGTTTTTTGAAGGAGGTTTTTCTTTTTAATTTTTAAAAGTTTTTTTATTTTTAACTTTTTTGTGGTAGGTATGTATAAGTAAATGTAAGCGATGATATAAATATATTTTATTCATATTTCACACATTTCAATGGTATAATACGCCTAGTAACTCAATATCCACTTTTCGCACTGTTAATTTTAGCAAGGGTCAGACATGGGGTAGGTGACCAAAGTGTATTATCTCCTCCGTGCTTCAGAAGACACGTTAAGCCGTTAGTTCCAGCTACATTTGCACATTAACACCCACCAATCCGCATTGGGCCCGCGCGGTAGGTTATGGCCCATCCTATTCATCAGCCCATAAGTAAGGCTTGTATCCCAGCCCCAGTAGTGACAATAAAAATGGCTGATGCGAAACCTTTCAATACCGTAGAGTAATCACTAATACACTATCATTTTTGATTTTGAAGAGTTCTCTTGAGTATCTTCGAAGTCCAAGGTCCAATGTGAAGGAAATTTGAATGAAAACATCCTTAAAGTATCCCCTTTCTAACGAAACAAGAATCATCTAAATCGGTTTATAAACAAAGAAGTTATGTCTGAAGATCCGTTAAAAGTCGTGCAAAAGTTACCTAAAAAATTACAGTATTTTCAGGATTACTCAAAAACTACTGAACCGATTTAAAATTTTCAAAAAATGGGACCACCTGGGGAGCAAACCTGATAAGGTGGCGTTTGAATCATGTCAATCGGTTCAGCCGTTTTCGAGTTATCGGTGGACACACATAAAAAAAAAAAAAATAAAAAAAAAAAAAAAAAAAAAACAAATAAACAGTCGAACATAGAACCTCCTCCTTTTTTTGAAGTCGGTTAAAAATGGCTGATGCGAAACCTTTCAATACCGTAGAGTAATCACTAATACACTATCATTTTATTATTTTGAAGAGTTCTCTTGAGTATCTTCGAAGTCCAAGGTCCAATGTGAAGGAAATTTGAATGAAAAGATCCTTAAAGTATCCCCTTTCTAACGAAACAAGAATCATCTAAATCGGTTTATAAACAAAGAAGTTATGTTTGAAGATCCGTTAAAAGTCGTGTAAAAGTTACCTAAAAAATTACAGTATTTTCAGGATTACTCAAAAACTACTGAACCGATTTAAAATTTTCAAAAAATGGGACCACCTGGGGAACAAACCTGATAAAGTGGCGTTTGAATCATGTCAATCGGTTCAGCCGTTTTCGAGTTATCGGTGGACATACATAAAAAAAAAAAAAAAAAAAAAAAAAACAAATAAACAGTCGAACATAGAACCTCCTCCTTTTTTTGAAGTCGGTTAAAAATATGGAACCTACTGTAATGATCATCATGATCCCTATCAAAGATCATGTTAAATATCACTATTAATATACCAAGAACTTTAAATTCAATAATTTTATGAATATAAAATTCTTGTTTAGTTTCATAGTCATAAAATATGAATTTAAAGTTCTTGCCTTATATTTACATATTATATCCGCATTTGTCCAATGCGTATTTATTTCAAGCAAATGTTTTTAACTCTACGGCATTATTCTCATATATTAGATTGAATTATGCAGAGTCAGCGCCATCTCTAAAAAAGGAAACGCACTCTCAGCTTCTTTTGGAGCGACCACAAGGCAACCCCCAACCCGTGCTTTTGCAACGAGAAATAATAGTTCCAAATTTTGGGACAGATGACGCATATATTGGATTACCAAGGGATAACCCTAAGAAAATAGGATTTGAAAATATCAATTCATTAAAAAATATGTGGGTATTCGATGAAAATAAAAAGATTCTTTGATATTAAATTTTTTTTAGTAAAATTATTAGTAGGCTGCACGGCGGCGGTAAGCCAGGGCCACGGTCTTTGCCGTGCCAGAGCCTTATTTAATAACGTGACAATTTGTCAACTGTCATGACAATTTGGTTAACATTGCGGTGTAACTACAGTACCTAGTTTGTTCTTTTTTCAAATTGGTTGACGCAATGGATATAAAATTGTCATGACAGATGACAAATTGTCACGTTAATTAAATAGGTCTGGCCTGTCCAATCCCCTCAACTTTATGAAGATTGTGTCTTGCGTTTTTCTACTGGCATGCTGCAGACTGGCTTGTTGCATTACTAAACTTACATTACATCAATGATAGTCTTTAAAAAGAGTAATTGATAACCTGGGCTTGAGATTAAATCAATCGAACCTGCTTACAAAAAATATTTGGTATAGGTACGCACAACAGCACGGTAAGTTAAACAGTTCAACTACGAAAACAGCTTTTATTACGTGTGGCATAAAGACGGTTTCAAGGTCAACATGTATAGTCTGACGTGCCGCTGCTCTACTTTACGACCTGCATAGTGGGTAGAGGGTAATCGTGAATTACCCTTCCATCCACCAGTGGGAAGGTCCAGTGGGTGGACAGGTCGGGAGGGCCCGAAACGAGTCTTGGTCTCCGACACAAGGTGACGCCACTGCACTTGGTACTATTACTGTTATTCTGTGCCACTGCGTACTATTAATTATTTTGTACCACTGCTCCCTGTCTTGCGCGATCTCTTGCGTGATAATTCAAAACAGTTAATTTTCTACTTTGAGCCGGCCGGCCGAGTGTCGAGAGAACCCCTCAAAAATTTACTAACACTTTTAAAGTAGGTATTTACCTGTCTACCTAGTTTTTATACTTATTTATCTCACTAATAGCACAAAATATATTTTCGAATACTCGCCAGAAATGTTTTGATTGATTTTGAATTAAAGTAAGTATTCTAAAAAAATACCAAATTTTAAAACATGTACAGAATCGCGTATATTGCGTGGCACCGCTGCGGTTACGCGAATGCATACCTACGTTGTCAGGGGTGCAGAAAAGGACATAGGTAATTATGGTACTTTTCATCCCGAAAAAAGGAACTGTTCCTGAGGGATAGACAAGATTATTTATTCTTACAAGTCAAAACAGTGTTTCGGTAATTTCAAGGAATAAATAAAGCCACAACTGTATAACAAAATATTAATTTTATTTTTGAATCAACTGAAGTAAATTTGGAGACGGTCGACTTTCTGCTTTCGATTTGCAAATGTTCATATGTTGACTCCAGTCCAATCTCTGAAACAAAAATTAATAACAAAATTTAACATCTATCAGGGGGTCTTATATGGCAGGTTTTTATGAAATATTACAAGAAACCCTTTGTAAACCCTTTATTATAAAAACATCTGCAATTGATTTCATTTTAAAAATGTTTTATGTGAATTTTGATTATTTATAAAATATTTTTGAGACTTTTGAAATGCAACATAATTTGTAGCCAAAAGGTTTTCTAAATTCGGCTCGAAGGACCATGTTTATTTTGTTCAGTCGTGTAAAAATTTTATACGAACACCCGTAAGTGTGTTTTACACTATTATGGAGGTTCGGGAACATACACAATGTTGCCTTTTATGCCCCGTTCATCAGCATCAGCATTTTGCAGGTACACATTCAACCGGAAATTTTTCTACCGGTGAAGGGAGGTCTAAAATCTACTAAATGTTTATTGTAATACCTTTTTTTTTTATATATGCCGTAGAAAAACGCATTTACGCGCTTCCCTTCCCACAGGTGAGCGAGAGGGGGGTATGTGGGGCTCGCCAGGAGGGGACCGCAACATTCAACGTTGCGACTCCCTCCACGACTGCCTCCCGTGATCCCACCCAACCAAGTGGTTCGGTGGGATCTCGGGAGGAGGGAATACCCACTAAAAAACTACGGCACTTATCCTCTCGCCGCCAGTGCCGCCAGCCATGACGCTGTGTGGGGGGCCAGAGTGGCATTCTCCCCAACAAAAGTCAAACAAGCCAACATCACGCGGTGTTCCCAGGCGGTCACCCATCCAAGTACTGACCGCGCCCGACGTTGCTTAACTTCGGTGATCGGACGAGAACCGGAATATTCAACGTGGTATGGACGTTGGCTTTATTGTAATACCTACACACAACGGCACCTTAGACTATACATGTTGACCTTGAGACCGCATTTATGCCCTACGTAATAAAAGCTGTTTTCGTAGTTTAACTGTATAACCTGACGTGCTGTCGTGTGTACTGTGTACTTTTTAATTCAGGTGTTATATAAGAATTATTTAGTTTGGATTTATTGTTTTTTTTTAATTCCCGACGTTTCGACACCTTTCTAGGGGCTGTGGTCACGGGAGGACTAAGCATATTTGTACTGTAAAGCACTACTTTATTGTATTTACCTATTATACCTAATGCTGGTTTAAAAAAAGAATAAACTGCCGGCTTAATCTTGTAATCCGGTAGAATATGGAATAAAAACCCAATGAATGACGGGTTTCAATAATGGCTAAGGCATTTAAAAAAGTTTTATGGCAATTTACACAAAACTGTTCAACTCCCAATTAATTTAAACCTTAGCGTTAAAGATGCAGTAGTCAAAATCGGTTGGGGAAAATGCCATGTTGTAATAAAACAAGGTGTTGCTGATTGTAGGTACTTACTGATTAGAGCAAAGAATTTACAGAAACCGCTAAGCACCTCTAATTTGAAACGGACGTGTTATATTTCAAATCAACACAACCGTAAAAGCTGATTGTATGAAACGCGAACTGCGTTTATATGTGTGAGTTATTATGAATGACATTCGAACTTAGAATGCTCTAAACATTCGACGTGTTGAAGACTAGCCATATATGACTCAGCAACCCTAAGATATAATTTATACTGGTTGTTATTCTAGTGTTTGTATCTGTTATTATTATACACTTAAACCCTTCTCATGAATTACTCCGATAGTGAAAACCGTATTGTTTTTTTTGAAAGAGGATACCTTAATGATAATACCATTTTAATTTCATTGGCATTGGACCTTAGATTTCCAAGATACACAAGAGAACTCCACAAAATCAAATAGGAAATGTATAGTGATTGAAATATTGGTAGTATTATGACAATCTTAAACAAGTAAGGTTGCTATTGCTAACAATGGTCTGGGATGATTTTGACTAGACTTGAACTGCGTAGGCACAAGGGGACTAATGGGACTCCTTAACAACAAACAACGCGAAAAGTGGAAATTGAGTTATTAGGAGTATTATACCATTGAAAAGTGTGAAATATTAATAAAAAAAGATTTATATCATCGTTTACATTTACTTATACATACCTACCACAAAAAAGTGAAAAATAAAAAAGCTTTTCAAAATTAAAAGGAGAAACCTTCGAAAAACCTAAAAAAAAGCTATAAAAACAGCTTTAAAATGTATTTAAATCTGCATTCCCGTTCAAAATTGGCCGGCGCCCACTGCCGGCATGGCACGGCAAAGGATTTTATTACTAATTTTTACTAGTTACTTTGAATCTTATTTCAATGAGTTTAGAATTCATGTTTTGTTCATGCCGCGATGCCGCGACGTGCCGCAGGATGCTGCGGCATGCCACGGGATGCCACGGCATGCCACGGCATGCCACGGGCATCTCACGGGATGCCACGGCATGCCGTTTCATTCCACGGGTTGCCGCGGGGCACGGCACGCCATTGCATCCCGCGAGACGTATTATGGGTTGTTGCTAAGCTAGTTGATATGAGAGAGAGAGAGAGAGAGAGAGATTTTTTTTATTAACATAAAATACCAAAAAGTTACAAAAGTTACAAATATAAAAGATGAATAAATAAAAGAAACAACTGATTGATGTCCGAGTGGCTGGGCTTTCAGCAGGATGCCACGGCATGACACGGCAGGTTATGCTGCGGCATCCCGCGGCGTCCCATGCCGGCAGTGGGCGCCAGCCTTAAGGAGTAAATATCCCAGTTCTCGATAAACTAGGGAATAAGATATTTGAATTTGGTACCTGACACTGGTAACTGCAATAGTAGACATGATAGCAGCCCAAACATTTTTTCTTTGTTGACGCTCCACAGACGTGGCAAGATCCTTCCACAATCTGTAAAGCTCTGGGGTTTAATGACGTCACGTGGGTTATCAATGGGGTCACTGATAAGTTTAAGTCTTCAGCGGTCGGCGTCTGTGAAAATGTAAAAAATAATCCTAATCGAGCGGTTTACTAACTGACTTCAAAAAATTGAGGAGGTTCTATGTTCGTCTGTTTTTGTTTTTTTTATGTATGCCCACCGATTACTCAAAAACGGCTAAACTGATTGACATGATTCAAACGCCACTTTATCAGGTTAGTTCCCAAGTTGGTCCCATTTTTGCTGTTGCTTTTGGAAGCTGTTTTTATAGCAATTATTTTAAGGTTTTTTGAAGGAGGTTATTCTTTTTTTTAAAAGCGCATTATTTTAATTACTGTTCTCTGTATTTTATTATAATATTCAAAGGGTACGATTTTATCAATTACCTAATAAATGCATTTTCAGTGACCTAATAAATAATATTTGTTCCTAAAATAGTAGATCTGTCACTTAAATTTTAATCACCAAATAATATAAAAACGCTTGCCTAAATATTAATTAAGAATTCCTGGAAATAATATCAATCATCAAATAATTATATTGGGTTTCTAAATAATAAAAGTGTCACTAAAACTGAATCACCAAACAATTAAAAATGTTTACCTAAAAATATATTTGATCTGAAATTTGACGATATGGGTACAATTAATTAAATTAAACTACAACAGGTTTAATTATTTACATTTATAATCAAAACAAAAACACTACTTATCTAAAACTAAACAAAACACTGCAGTCAAGTGCGAGCCGTGCGAGTTAGGTATATTTGTTACCGGCCAAACCCGATTTTCAGGACAAACTAGTTTGGCCTAAGTTAAACTAGTTCTTCCTATACGCGATGGGATTAACTGGTATAGCCTAGACCAAACTAGTTTAGGCTAGGGCAAACTAGTTGATCCTGATATAAGCATTATGGCCAAACTAGTTGATCCTGATATAAGCATTATGGCCAAACTAGTTGATCCTGATATAAGCATTATGGAGCTTCGCTCGCTTCGCTCGCTCCGCTGCGAGTGGTCTAAACACTAACCTAACCTACCTAGTGCATTTAAATTTTCATAGCCCGTCAATTTGACTCCGCCCCTACTTAGGAATTTTTCTATTAATTAAGTGACACATCTATTATTTTGATGATTGAACGATTAAAATGATACTAATAGTTTGTTGATTAGATTTATAAGGTGATAGATTTACTATTTTAGGTACAAATATATTATTGCTGCCAGGGACTTACTTTTTAGAGGACAGATCTTATATTTAGGCTATAGAAAAAAGTGATCAAACTATAATTTAAGAGACATATTTACATTAATACGGTGATTTATACTTAGAGACAGTTTTGATAAATATGATGACTAATATATTTCTTGGGGATAGACTTTATAATTTGGGTATTGCAGATTAGTGACACATCTAAACTTAGGTGACAGAAAATATTGTTCCCATATTCAAATCATGGGGCTTATCTATTTCTTATACTCACCATACTTATCATATTCTCCAAAGGAGAACTTTCTTGTTGAGGACTTATAAAACCACTATCTGTAGATACGGAAGATCGAGTACTGTCGACATTATTTAAAGCACTATTAATATTTTCATTTCTCCTAGGCAATAACTGGTCATATGATGGTAGGGTCGCAGAAAATCTCGCATTCATGGGGTTTGCCACGTCTGCTTGATTATGATTTTGAGTTTGACAGAAACAATTTGGTACCACACATCTATAAGAATAACCAGATGATAACTGATAATAACCAGAACTATCTTTTAATGGTTTTGTTGTTGTAGCTGTTATTTCTGACACGTTGGGCCTATGGGAATATCTTATTACACCGTTTGAACCACGATTCATTTGATTATTGTAATACTTTATTGGGTCAAATTCTGTATATCTCGGTTCAGTTGCATGGAATTTTGGTGGCATAGTTTTGACTGAATGTTGTTGAGAGGTATGAACCGACGCATGGTTCGAAATGGTTCCGTTATTTTCTTCTCTCGTTACTAAGTTGGGCTCCAAACTAATTCTTATTTCTCTGTTTTGGGAATTTGAATTATAAATCGATACCTTTGGTATGACATTATATATTGAAGAAATCGTTGACGAAGCTGTTGGTTGAGTAAGTTGCTTGTGTAGTTCAGGTAAATTATAAGTATGCGGGACTGGATTAATTGGTAAATTTTGTACTTCTTTTTTCTGGTTAACCCACGAAACTGTTGGTTGAGTTAGTTGCTTGCGTAGTTCGGGTAAATTATAAGTATGCGGGACTGAATTAAGTGGTAAATTTTGTAGTTCTTTTTTCTGTTTAACCCAAGATATTAGCTCATAGTAAATAGGCTGTATTTGTTGAACTGTCAATTTCTTATTTTTTGCTTCTGCTATTTTCACAGTATTTTTCAAAAATTCGTCAGTAAATTGACCATCGTTCTCTCTTGATAAAATTATAATGTTAGTGGTGCAGAATGACAGTTGAAAGAAATGTTGTTTGACGCGTGTAAATTGTCTCTTTGACTCTAGTAAAAACCTCGAGTCATTATTACTGCATTGCATATTGGCAACGTGATTGTAATAAGCGTCTAAAATATGTATTAAAGACTCGGAAACTTTAGCCAAAAGATCGTTGACATACTGGTTGGATTCATCTTTTTTTTCATATTTTTTTAAGGAATTATCTGTTTCTTCCAATGGGTTTAATTTTTCATTAGTTTTCACAAGTATATGATTACTTTCAACCTCTTTTAAAGACGAACTATTAGGCACTGGCTCCATCTCGATTGGTTCTAAATCTTTCAGTCTACAAGTAGCTTCCTTCGCTTTTTTCTTATCTTTCCTATTCTTTTTACTTTTATTGCTCTTTTTTTTCTCCTTATGAATACAATTTTGTTTAGAAGGGTCATCGGAAGTGTTTTTTACTATCTTATCTTTTAAATTTTTTAGGACTTTGAGTGTCTTTCCTTCTTTTTTCTCTTTGGTCGGAGTTATGGAATTATTATTAAATGCTTGGTCCTCAGAAACTTTACGTGATGGACTATTCTGATTTGAGAAAAAATGCGATTTTACATGAACTGTGCTGTCGATATCCTCATCGTCGTTTATTATTGTTACACTGAATTCTTTTTTGAAGTCAAAGTAAGCCATCTCAGCCATATCTGCAACAAGTAATGAATTAATAAACCCACATATATATGGCACCTGTTATTTATGTTACCAAATGTACAGTGAACAAGCTTACCAAATATCTATTTTGCGGTTCGGTTTGATTTTGTTTAAACCAACCCAATTGCTTTTTGGCTTTCTGTAACAAACATTAAAAGTACTTAGATTTTATGATTCTTAACACTTTTATCACTAATTTTAACAAAATGAATAATATTAAGTATTTAAATTATGATTTAAACAATAACATGTACAAAAGCAACTGTTGAATTAACCATTTCAGGAGCATTTGGGTTCTCGTTGGCGCAGTGGTTTAGCGCCTGTCCCGGCCGGCGATTGTGGAGGCTAAGCAACTTTCGCAAGGGTCGGTCATGGGATGGGTGACCAAAAGATATGTCTCCAAAATATTAAATCTGTCGCCAAAATCGAATCACCAAACAATATCAAAACGATTATCCAAAAAGTATTAAAAATAAGCTGCAAATAATATTAGTCGTCAAAATAATAGATTTGTCACCAAAATATCTCTCTGTCGACAAAATTGATTGTTTAGGTCATTGAACGTGCATTTATTATATGATAGCTAAAATCATACCCATTTTTAACAATAAAAATGAAAATCTTTAAAATACCACGCTTGGTCACTGGGGCGTGGGAGTGGGTGTTAGGTTTCGTCACGAAGTCAATATCCTCTATGGATATCTCAAACTTTTTTTTCGAGTTTAAAGTTCAGTTTAACGATTGATATGGTCTCTTGCCTTTATTCCCATCTGCCCCCTTCGAGCTTTGCCACCAGGGTGGTGGTTGGCATTAATAGGTGGCGTTTACCCAACGTGGTGTTAAACGCCTCGTATTAGTGGCACGGGTGGCACCCGATGGCAAGCTCGAAGGTGGCAGATGAGAATAAATAGGTGCCTCAATGGCACCTATTTATTCTTATCACCTGTTTAAATCATTTATCACCGGGGAGGAAAACGCCAACTACCACCCCGGTGGTGGCAAAGCTCGAAGGGGGCAGATGGGAGTAAGGGTCCCTTGTGATGGATTAAAATGAGTATTACAGTAACTAAAAAATAATTAAACCACATCTATGACTACGTGAAAACTAGAGGGTGGGGGGGTCTTGGAATATACTACGGGTGGCCACCAAAGGGCTTTCACTTAGTTGTAGTTGTCATTTGTCATTGATTTCTCTTCACAAAAGTAATAGCTTTTAGAGTGACAAAATTCCAAACTGTATACACACATTTATTAGACAAAAACTAAGTACCTCGACAATTTTAAAATATTGAAAACCAGCGCCATCTAACTCAAGAATTTTAATAAGTGAAGTTAGTTAATAACAAAGCAGCTGAATATTAAAACAAAAGCAAAGCAACACTACGTATGCTTTATTTCACAACTTTTGACCGGTGAATTAATTATTTTAAAAATTGTCTGTTACAGAGACTAAACTGCTCTCCTCTTGATTGTTGATTTTTCTGCTATGTCAAACAATGATCTGAATATACGTGCCTTATTTTTAAAACTTTAATTCTGTTATGTTCTTATTATGCACCGTTGCCTTCATTTTGGTCTTCGAGCCATTCCAATGTTCCATACGCCACCGTCGCGTAGAAAAACGATGGTAAATACACGCAGTGTGATGGAAATCCGCATGGAAAGAATTGGGTGACAGCCAGCAGCCGGCGCCGGAAACAATTGACGGCCAAGGAATGTCCAAAGTAGTAAGTTGCTTACCTTGTCGCCATACCTTGATATTCAAAGGTCAGTGGCCGGAGAGACGCTGCCGTTAAAATGAAGAGCCCTATAATATTAGAGACCTATCAAGTTACATAAGCCGTCTGATTGTCAGAGAGTACCACATCAAGGCTGCTCACGGAAACCAGAATATGGTGGTAAATGAGCTGAAATAAAAATATTGGTATAAGATTACGACCAACTGTAAAGAATGTGGTTAAGAAATGCATGTTTTGCAGATTAGGAAAATGTAAACCAGAATTACTGAGAATCGGTGACTTGCCTCAAGTCAGAATGGCTCATCATCAACGTCTATTTACGTACTGTGCGATTGATTTGTTTGGTCCAATGGATTTGCCTCACCGAGAGAGCCGTGCACATAGAAACGGTATACACGCTATCTACTGATTCCTTAATCATGGCTCTTCGACGAATGGCAGCCAGACGTGGATATGGCACGAAACCTTGAACACGCTACTAGGTGAGGTCGAAAACATTGTTAATGGTAGACCCACGTCTCTGTTGAAGTTGGCACTATAGTAGGGCTGCCATCCGTCCGGGTTTCCCCGGATTTGTCCTAGTTTGTAGGGCGTCCGGGGAGCGTCCGGGCGGGGTTCTTAAATAGTGTCCGGGTTTAGGGAAAGGGTGTTGGGTTTATATTTTATAGTAAAAACAATTTTTCAAATGCGTCTTGATAAAATTCTTTATTTCACTCAAAATGTCCGGGTTTTTTGAAATTTTTCTACGGGTTCCGTATTTTAGGTGATGGCAGGCCTACACTATGGAGACCCTAACGGCGAACCATTTTTTTTTAGGAATCTCTTCGAACGGACCAATGATGGGGATCTTTGATGACTCCGATCTGTTCTTAAGGAAGCAGTGGCGTATTTCACAGCGCCTCGCCGACATTATATAACCAGGCGTCAGTGGGGTACTTATACCACACTCCGGACACTCAATACAAGCACAGCGTTTCAACTACCTATTACACAGACGCTACACAGCTATGACGTTCTTGTACACGCGAAACTGTGTACGTGTAGTCTAGGTTGTCGACTACCGTGTGCAGTCTTACTTACCCAGAAACTTTGTTATGATGAGTCACAGAGTCACGCACTGTAATTCCACTTTTTTCGTAACTGGGTTTTATAAAGTCGCAATGGGTACCTAGATACTCATTTGTACAATATACTGACAGTTGATACTCCACTAAACTCAATTAATTCATTGTTTAATCACATTTAACACACCCAATTATAGTAGGTAGGTACTTAGTACGGCCGGTTGACGAGTAGGTAACATTTTTTGTGTGGCGCATGGCGCCGCCGCGTAGCTAAATAAGTATAGGTACCTAAGTAGGTACTTATTGAAATTTATTAATAATGTTGTTATAAAAAAGTTTTAAAGTAAGTACCTAGTTTATTTTTATTGATATGTAAAAATTGTGACTACGTTTCTATGGACAATTTATTGTTGAATCAATATAATAATATGTAGACTAATTTCAAAGGACAAAATATCTTTATAGCTTTATTTACAACGTAGGTATATAATTATTTATCCATGTATAAGTGTGTACCTCTACCTAATTTAATATATAAAATTCTCGTGTCACAGTGTTTGTAAAAAAACTCCTCCGAAACGGCGCGATTGACTCTTATGTTATGGTGTGTATATTCAGTAGGTCTGAGAATAGAACGTAAACTATTTTTCACACCCTTAAGTGATAACGGTGATCCAGCCCAATATTTTTTTTTATTTTTTTTATGATTTGGCATTAAAAAATACATAGAACCCTAAATTTTCACTTTTCTACCCCCAAATAATATTTTTGATAGCGATATTAGTAGGTACTTTAATAGTTTTCTACTCTCGGCGGTCGATAATAATTATTATTGATCAGTTTAACGTTTGCCGGGTCAGCTAGTGTAACAATAATAATACACCATAAGTATATTATATGGGTTTAATTTACTTCAAAGTTCATTTTCTTCTTGTTTTAAGAGCATTTTAATAAAAGCTTGTTTTATTCTGAATTATGTAAGTCAGTATACTACCTGCTGCGCCTAAAAATAACAAAACAAACTAACAAAACATATTATCAAAACATGTTCGCAAAACATTGCCGTCTCCTGCGACTTTTAAACACAGCTTATTTTATGTGTTATCTGTCTGGACAATGACCTTGTCCGACAACAATTTATTATCTTGCCAAACCCTTGCCAATGCACAAAATAAGATTGATATTGTCGTGACGACTTGGTTTAGAACTTTTTGTTTGTAAGTGTTCATAGAATATTGGTTGTAAAATGAGTCGACTTAAAAAAAATATTAAAATGAGATGAGACATTCATGACGACAGCACAGTAAATTCAACAGTTGAACTACGAAAACAACTTTTATTACGTGCGGCCTTAAAATAAAATAATAATAGAATAATAATATCAGCATAAAGACAGCCCACTTACCTAATTTGAGAATTATTAACTAATTGTAGGATTATTAATTAGTTGGTCATCTAATTTGTTAGAAAATTTTTATATTTTACAAATTTTAAAAATTAAGTTTTCTAACAAGGACGACGATTTTTATTTGGCAATAAAAAGTAATACTTTATGTTAATACTTACAGAATTTAATCTTCGAATACCTAACAGGTACCTGCTACGTAGGGCCTAAAATCCTTTATTCACAATATTTTCACAACACAAACTTATCCAAATAATCCATGAAGCACTATTCATAATAGTTTATCTTCACTCAACTATAAAAAAATATAATAATTAGCTAAAATCGAAAACTATTAACGCGGGAATGTAGATTTTTGCATCCGACACGGAATCGCACGTCATAACGTAAGCCATGCGCCGGGCTTAATGATGTGAAGTGAAGCGCTGCGTTGCGAGTTGAAGCTAGCGCGACAAGGGTTGCCGACCGTACTATATAGTATAGTATCCTACTATATCGAAGGCTCGACTAGGTACTGTTTAAAAAAACATATAGTTTTGCCTACTATACATATAAAAATATAGTATAGTAGGCAAACTACTATATTTTTTAAAATTTCGCAACGTAAGAATTGATATACTAGAAGAAATTCGACGTTCCCACTAGTGACTCAGTAGCTCAGCGGTCAGATCATTGACCGGATATCCAAAGGTCGGGTTCGATTCCCGTTCGAGAACATGATCTGGTGCGAGTTGTATTTTTTCTAGTATATTATTTAGTATTAAAACTACTATATCTTTTCAAGTGAAAAAAATTAACAAAACAAGGTATACTAAAGCTACACCGAATATACAAAAAAATATTATTTAATTAAATAAGACCACGTTTAAGGTATACCCTTTCAAACAGAAAAAAAACATTTAAATCAGTTCATAAACAAAGAAATTACGCCAGAAAATCCGGAAAAACGCGTGCAATATAAGCTAAATACTAATTTCAAAAATCGGTTTATTATTGGCGAAGTTACTTATAAAAAAAATAGCATCGACTGAGAACCTCCTCCTTTTTTGAAGTTGGTATATTATTATCTTACACCTAGTAATGTTTTTGAATTTTTTTCGCCATCTTAATGATCTTGAAAATACTATACTTGATGCAATAAAAAGTTGGCAGCCCTAGACGTGACTGCAGTGTGATTCGTGATTTCAAGTGTCAGTGTAGTGTAAAAGGAGTTAAGCCGGTTCGAGTCTTGAAATCGCGCGGCCAAGCCCACTCGACAAATTGTGTCCGATAAATTGCGTGGTGTAAACAGAGCTAGAGTCTAACTGTACATTAGACGGCACGTCAGATGTAACAGTTGTACTACAAAAACAACTTTTATTACTTAGCGCATAAAGACGTTTTAGAGTGGAAGTAATCTGACAGATAGAGACAGACAGATGATACACAGAGATAGACAGATGATACTGCCATAGTAAAAGAGCAGCCAAATATGTTCAAATCAAATATCATAATGTTGTTTATAACACGTTTTTATCTTTTTTGTTTTTGTTAAGGTTTTGAATTTTGGTTTTGGTTTAACAGAGACAGACATGATCCTGCCATAGTAAAAGAACAGCTTAATAAGTTCAAATATCATAATGTTGTTTATAAAACGTTTTTATCTTTTTTTGTTTTTGTTAAGTTTTTGGTTATGGTTTCGGTTTCGTAAAAAGTGATTTAATAATAAATAAGTAAAGAGGTAGGTACAATTTGATTTGACACGACAGCAAATACAAAATATAAAATATTTATTATTAACCTCTAGTTAATACAAACAATGGTTAATAGTTATTAAAACAAAAAATAAAACGAAGTCAAAAACTACAATGTTAATAACTCAAATATTATGTTGAATAGAAAAAGACATTAGAGACATACTTCCTTCCCGTTTACTATGATAGCAGTGTGGTCTAAATAGCGCCACACGATTTCTAGAGTCTAACTGTACAGTTAGAGTAGCACAGTCTAGTAGTACAACTGTCACATACGACGGCACGTCAGATGTGACAGTTGTGCTTCTGCTTCTGCTTCTGCTTCTGTTTCTGCTTCTGCTTCTGCTTCTGCTTCTGATTCTGCTTCTGCTCTGCACCTTTTCTTAATTTTTATTGATCATTGTTACTGTCGCCGACAGACAACCAAACCAACGAATAGTTCGTTCCATTTTACTCTAATCAAACTAGCCTTTGGACTGGTATGATATGACAGGCAGGTATAACAGACAAAATAACAAAAAAAACTTGAGGACGGAACGCAGATCGCAGACTATCTTTTTTTTTGGAGATGTGTTTCGTTTTAATTATTTTTTAACTAACTATTGTTGTTTAGGTGAATGGAATTAGAATGTAACAAATGTCCGTAGATTTACCACGAATGTCCGTATGTCCGTAGACGAAGACCTAAAGTCTGTAGATCTTCGGACAAAACAAGACGTCTAAGACTTTCGCGCGTACAGTTCATTAAACACTTTTTACGGATTACAGCGCGTATATTATTAACTAAATAATTCTAAAACAACACCTGAATTATTAATTTACGCGGTGTAATCCGTAAAAAGGGTTTTATTTCTATTGAATGTTATAGGTACTATATACCAGTATGCCACATGTTGCTCGTGAAGAATATACCACGCAGCTGGTGTTGAAAATACCACGCGCTGCACTATCGCCACTTTGTTTTTATTTAACAGCATGGCAGTATGCCACCACCCAACTAATATTTTGGTAATAAGAATAAGTGCTACATGAGTTAAACAATATACTAGAAAAAATCGACTTACCCGTAGCACCTCAGACGGGACTCGAACCCGCACCCTTGGGATTCCGGCCTAATGCACTGACCAATTATGCTACCGAGTCGCTAGTACACACAGAGTCTGTGTAAGGCGCGGCGAGGGATTTTTGTTAAAAAAAGTTTCTTTATTCTCAAGGGTACTACATAAACATCTGGTAATCATAAACTAACTGCATATTCTGTAAATAGACCAAGAACTACAGAACATAAACAATCTTTTGTTTATGTTCTGTAGTTCTTTGTGTAAGAATAAACCTTTTCAGGTCATTGCAGATGTGAACAATTGAATATATGGGCAAATTATATGAAAGGGACGGAGAGATCCTATGCGGCTTCAAACAAACCCATAAAGGATGTGGAGCACTGATAAATAGACAAAAAGACATTTAAATAAAGAGGCTGTCCCTAAGTCGGCATTTGTTTGAAAAGATAGATGATCCGAAGCAAACACTAAACTAATTTGGGAAGAAACATTAGTTAAGGAGAGGTTTCTAGTCCCACAACCTTTGTACAATAGTAATAAAAAACATACTTATCTTAATGATACAAATATACTAATGAACATTATCTCCTATGAGAAGTAATCGATATAAATACTCATTAGTGAAGAAAATTAAATAAAGTTGTTATGATGACAAGACTCTAGTTAGAGATTAATTCATATTTATTATTCGCTATCTAAACTTATTAAATATGTATGATTTTTCTTCTGTATTTCCAACAAAATTAACCTTTTTCACAAAATGTTATACTCGTTATCATGCGAACACCATATTTTTCTTAATCTTAAACATTTTGTTGGTTTTATTATGTACGTACCAGGAAGTGCCAGCCACATATTATTTTAAAATTGAAATATATTTTTTTGCAATAATGTAACAATTAAAGACCTTTAAAAGATTAAAATATTTCAACATATTCTTTTGTCAGACATTGATAAGAAACAATGTTACTCTAATCTCAGTAAAATAATTATCTAAGGGTCTTTCATAAAAACATTCAATTAGACGCTTATATAAATTACTGGAAGCTTTCATTAATTTAAAATATCTTAACTACTATGTATTAGTACAATACAATCAAATTCGCGGAATATCTAAATTACTTTGTTTTGAAACCACCATCCGTGAATCATATAAATACTCCTGCCAAACTGATAGACGGCAGATCTGCATAGAACTTCAATAAAACCGGACTGTTACTCTAAGTATATTAAATTCAATGTCTAATACGCTTATTGAAGAAATTTACCTAATAGTAAATTTTAATCTTTTCGCAAAACAAAACGTACCTCATCCTCATATATCACCTAAAGAAATTTATTACGAACTTACAAATAAAATGAAAGTTCTTAAACAAGCTCGAGTTCTTTATGAACTTCCTGTGCCCCTTAATAGAAGATATTCATATGTTAATTGACATTTCCACCCTCGATGTATATTAATTTCAAATTAGTGTTCTTATTGAACATTTGAACAGTTACTTCACAAGAATTGAAATTGTATCATGTAATCCCACTTCTGACAACAATTTTGTGTTATGTCTTCGCCGTGGTCTGCTGTGGGTTTTGACGAATGAGAACACGTTTTTATCGAAACTCATACTTTTATTTGTATTCTAACGATATTTAATAAAATTATTATTATAGAGACACTAATGCAGAGTGACAGAGTGACAGTCCGGATTTACTGAAGTTCTAAGTATATCTGCCGTCCAACAATTTGGTAGGAGTAATTACATGATTCGCGGATGGGGGTTTTAAAACAAAGTAATTTAGATATTTTGCAAAATTTGAATAACCAATGTATAAACAATCAAACAATTAATGTATTGTACTAATATAATAAATAGTAATTAAGATATCAAATTAATGAAATCTTCCAGTAATTTATACAAGGTAATATTTAATGTCCAACAAAAGGATCAAATCACAAAGGATCAAATCACAAATCTCTTATTACAAAGGTATTTGATTGTAACATTGTAGCAAAATATAATAATTAACAATTTAAGAATACGTGGCTGGCACTTTATGGTACATAACGTTTAACAACTAGTTTAACTATTTGATTTTGCAAGTATTAATGCAACTTTGTACATTAATTTATTAACTATTTGTCATACCGTTACAACTGCTCATTTAATTTATATTGAAATGCTTTCTCAACAACGGTACAGGCAGCGTGGCGTAGTCAGGAAGTATACTTCCTAGCTACGCCACAATCAAGTGCTTTTTTTCTCTGAAACTATTAGAGGTACAATTTTTTGAGTTAAGGTACAATTAAGTACATTTTATGGTTTTTCATTCGAGAGTATTAGGAAATCTCTACAGCATGGTGGCGTAGCTGGGAAGTATGACACCTACTTTCACCAGTTTCTACAGTTTACTTTCATAACTTTGTTCATTAGTTGAAAACTATATTTCTTTGCCTTAAACGTTTACTCATTCTAATATCAAAATGCTATAAATAACAACTACTTTAACTACTAATTTTGCAATCATAATATCTTTGTACATTAATTTACCAACTATTTACCATAACATAACCATCACAGCTACTCATTCAATTTCGAAATGCTTTATCAACTTCATTTGAACCAAGTTTCTACAAACTTAATAACTTTGTTCATTAGTTTATCATTTACCAACTATTTACTTCCAGTATCATAACTAGTTCCTTTGAATTAGTTAATCTGCTCGCATAACTACCAAACTTGTTTTATCGGTAATTTTATCATAATTCTCTATGGAAAATCTCAATTCACTTTCAGGCAGTAGATAGCGCTGTTCAAATTTCCTATACAAAATTACTCTATCGAATGTTTTTACGCACGTTTTTTTCGATAGCTATTCGTGCTGAACCATTTTAAGAACAATCGCATCTTAGCATTTCCTTACAAAGTATTATCCACTGCCATCAAAAACGTAGACTATACTGCTCAAGAGTCAATTCAAGACAGCCAATTATAGTGAGTATTATATTGACACGACTGCCCAAAAAAAGAAGAGAGTATTGTGTTTTACGTATTTTCTTTGTATTTGTTCCTGATTTTGTGACTTGTTTGTAACTATCGACCTCCAGTGTGTTACATGATGTTGATTTCTATTATTGTTATACTTACTATTGTTTGTACTCATTGTTTTAGCTCACTTCTTCCTTTGGTGACAACACCACCGTTGACCACTGACTGTAAAAAATATACCTTTAAAAAGATATCGCTCTGGGATCCAGCGCAATCGACTCAAATGGGGGTGCTTTCCTCTGTTTTTCTGAGACCCAGCGCAATCGACTCAAATGGGGGTGTTGTCCTCTGTTTTTCTGAGACCCAGCGCAATCGACTCAAATGGGAGTGTTTTCCTCCGTTTTTCTGGGACCCAGCGCAATCGACTCAAATAAGGGTGTTTTCCTCTGTTTTTCTGGGACCCAGTGCAATCGACTCAAATGGGGGTGTTTTCCTCTGCTTTTCTGAGGCCCAGCGCAATCGACTCAAATGGGGGTATTTTCCTCTGTTTTTCTGAGACCCAGCGCAATCGACTCAAAGGGGGGTGTTTTCCTCTGTTTTTCTGAGACCCAGCGCAATCGACTCAAATGGGAGTGTTTTCCTCCGTTTTTCTGGGACCCAGTGCAATCGACTCAAATAAGGGTGTTTTCCTCTGTTTTTCTGGGACCCAGTGCAATCGACGCAAATGGGGGTGTTTTCCTCTGTTTTTCTGGGACCCAGTCCAGTCGACTCAAATGAGGGTGTTTTCTGGTTTTCTGGGACCCAGTTTTCTAGGATTGGTGGATCCTAAAACAATGGAGGACCAAGAAGATTGCGGCACACACAACTCATGGCAGAACATCCTACTACTCAAGAACCCAAATACAGATATCAAGGACAATATAATTGATGTTACAATTTGTCGACTTTTCGAAACTGATTTCGTTCAGTTTAAACTTTGGAACTCACCGAAGCTGTTCTAACAGCATTCCAGAGAAAACCTTGTTGCACTTACCTGAGAATGGTGACCCTGACCCCTGAGGGCATAAACCGAAGAATGAAGAAAATCTCATCGAGTCCACGACTGCATGCCAGCTAGTGGTTTGGCTAGACGAACTGGGAAAACCCCCTAAATTTTCCCATTCATCATTACTATAGATTGATTGATATCTGTTCAACTAAAATCTTTTAACGCTATATATTTTAAAGTTATGGACTTTTACATTTATTTATGGCTTTTCATGTTATGAATTTTGAAGTCATTATTTTTATAGTTATAGATTATAAAATGATGGACTTTAATTGTTATGCTAAATAATGGTATAATAGTTTTAAACCATAAATTCTTATTGTTTTGCAAATTAACGTTATGTCAAGTCTGATTAAGGATTATTAATGATATGCAATTTAAGAACCACCCGTCCTGCCAGTCCTTGCTCTTGCCCTCCTATTAAGTGATTGGCATTAATTTCGAACACCAAATTGTTGAAAATTTAGCAGCCACTACAGTACTAGAAGTCTAGAAACTAATCCGCAAAATAGTGGCTACTAAAAAAAGCCAAACAAACACAGAGCAGACGGCATATCCAATTGCTGTTAGATTCGCAAGCAAGAAGTATGCTATTTTACAGGGCTTACGTATGGGACACAGGTTCCCTTAGGAAGCTATTATTTGTAAAAGCCTACAATACAATAATGAGAAAGCCAAATCTATGTTTTATAGTACACAATTTAGTTTCGTATCACAAATTAATTTATTTTGTAACACAACAATCCAATAAATATTATTGTGCATTTCCCACCACTAAACGATAACGACTCAGTTTCAACTTTCAACGTCATTATTCCGCTGAGTATCTTAACACCGCCATTCAGAAATTGAAGTGTCTGCAAAACGCCATCTATCGCGGTATCGGGTTACATACCCCACTAACTAACACACACACAAGGACCGATTTTCTTTAGGCGCTCGTTTCGTGAAATGGACTTTAAAAGTTGGTACCCTCAAAGTCGCCCAGCCCAGCACTGCATCTAACTACAAAACTTAATAATTTTTAATAAGTACGCCTTTTATACCTCACAACACAACGTAATTTAAAATACATAAACGCCATCTATTGAGATGTCATCATCAGTTCCTAGCTGATTTCGGCCTCGGCGACTGCAGCATGTCTCATTTGAGCAGCTGTTAGTCCGAAGGACGGTATGTGACTTCTTAAAAACTTAAAATTCGTATATCTACCCGGACATCTAAAGGTCGCGGGTTTGATTCCCTTCCGAGATATAACCTGGTGTGAGTCGTATGTTTTCTAGTTTATTATTCAGTACTGTATAAAAATAGCATTGTGAATGCCAAAGAAAATCCCAAACTAAAAACAAAACGAAATTATTCAAACAAAATCATTTTTGTCCGCTCGTTCCCAAGTTGGTCTCATTTCTTGAAATATTGAAATCGGTTCAATAGTTTTCAGGAACATCGCTAAACAGCGACTCTATCGTTTGTCTATTCTTTTTCGA
The DNA here is from genome assembly GCA_963556745.1 of Catoptria pinella. Classification (NCBI taxonomy): domain Eukaryota; kingdom Metazoa; phylum Arthropoda; class Insecta; order Lepidoptera; family Crambidae; genus Catoptria; species Catoptria pinella. The sequence goes on from OY750769.1 coordinate 7,724,464, forward strand.
TTTCTTAAAACTCACGGACGTTTGGCGCGAATATCAAACTTTACACGAATGAATGCCGAATGCCACTACGGCGTACGGGGGTTGAGTCGGCGGGGCCTTTGTCAACGTTATTTTAGACCACCCTGTATTTAAATCTTTACTGAAGTTTGGGCGCATATTTAGAATTGTTTATATCATGTAGATTTCAACTCCAAGAAATACATAGAAATTGAATTGACTTTTCATCAAATTTATGTATTTTCAAACTTCTAAACTACTAGCCAAGCTCTTAACTTGAAATAGTTGTCATGTAGTACCGTCTATTTTCTTCATAAACAACCCAATTTTAATATTAAGTACCATGAAAAGTAACTAACTACCTCTTGGCCTGTCCGGTTTTCTTTCATAACTTTGCTTATGTACGGTGCTTTCCTGGACGAGTGAAACTTTCTACTTTCTTTTTGGACTGGAATTATTTCAACAAAAAATAAATTACAGTTTGCGCTGGTCTTCTGAACCTGCCGTTTCAATCAAGTTGATTGCAACAGAGTTACAAAATCAGCCCACTGACGTGAAGTGATAAGGTACCTAAATTCCATCCTGATTTTTTGCGAGAAGACTGAAAATCTAGCTTTACTTCGCCTGTAATGTAATCCTCAACCGATTTTTTTTTTTTTTTAGGTTCGTATGTACTTTAGTTAGGTACTCACTTCTAAGATTTCGTCAAGACTAATACGGAAATTGCTCAATCTATTTTTTGTCAGCAAAGTAAGCAGATGACCGTTTGTTATTTATGTAAACAGATATTATAAAAGTTACAAAATGAAATTTTCCTCGTCCGTTAACATTAAGATTTTCCTTAAACGTTGAAAAATCTATATACAAGGTGTTACAAAAATACCCCTAATGCCGAATATGGTATACAGGGACCATCAAACTGAACAACTTTTACTATGGGACCAACTCTTAAATCGCGAAAAAAAATCAGCTGTTTCATACATTTTTATATTTTCGATTTTAATTTTTGTATAAAACAGCTAAGAAAGGATTTTGGAAAATTCAACCCCTAAGGGTGTAAAACAGAGGATGAAAGTTTGTATGAAAATCCGTCAGTTTTGAAGTCAGGATCTTTAAATTTTGTGTTTAAGCTGACAATTGAAAACCAATATTTAGGTATCTCTGCGTTTTTGATAATTCTACCACCAAAGGGGTGAAAAGGCGGATGAAGTTGTAAATGGTAAGTCATTCATTTTCAAAGGAAAACTCACAAAATGTTATTTAGGCTTATATTTGGAAGGAAAGTAACATCTATCGGTGTCGTTGGAATTTCAACGGTGAAAAGTCCTGCCTCGCACGAGGCAGCGCGCATGATCCCCATCATGCGCGCTGCCTCGTGCGAGGCAGGACTTTAGTCATGTAAAAATGACTGATCAGATTGATGAGATGAAAACAGAATACTTTTTACCCTGGTTATAGGTCCTCTAAAGATTTTTCGAATGTCCACACGGACGAAGTCGCGGGCGGAAGCTAGTTTAATATAAAGCTTTAATAAATTTGAAAATAAGTAGAAGAAGAAAAAGCCTTAATTTCATAAAACATTTGCATTGTCTTTATGGACAATTTATCAATCATAATAAAATACATAAATATCTAAGTATATACACAACCATGAGAACAAACCAATTTGCTCATCACAGCACCATTTGCCCTATTGCTATAAAAACCCGCTAGTGCACCAAAAAGCCACCTACACATACAATGTACAACAAGAAGTGACTAACTTCAGAGCGCTTGCGGTACAAAACGACGTATTTTGGTTTATAAAAAATTATCTTTGCCATACATTCTCGAGTGAAGTGGCTGCGGATGTGTCAATTTAATCGCATTGTTGTACCTAGAAGTGGTGGCGAAAATGGTGGTGGCGACTGGAAATGACCGGAATAGAAACAAAATCATACGCGTCAGAAATAAATATTGTTTGCCGTTTTAAGTAGCAAATTAGATTGGATATACTGACCATACTGTAACAAGTATACACTAACCAAGAAAAACAACAAATTTCCATTACCATGTTGCACCTTAAACCCTTGTCTTAAAGTCTATATTATAATGATACTGTAAAGAGATTCTGTGTTTGAAGCAGGATTTTCATTTTCAGGCTTTCAGTCGGATCGTGAACGCGGACAGATAGAGCCGCTTTTCCGCGAAATAATAAGTTTTCCGTGAATTTCTTACCGTACTTCATATTTTTAATGAGTACAATTTACTTTAAAATTGGTAATTCAATAAAAGAAATTCATTATCTAATGAACTGTCGAAACATTTTGGGAAATCAAGTGAATATTTTTTGTCATTTTTAGGAAGTAATTCATTTTTAATATTTCAACAATGAAAGGTAAGTGTTGTTGTGAATGGTTGGTTGTAACATTTTTAGATTGAGCTTTTCCATTTTAAAATAATTATTATTTCATTATGTATCAACAAGGAAGGGCTGTACATTGACTTACAGGTGATAAAACCCATTTAAAAACATGAATACAGTATTTTTTGTTTAAGCAAATTTTAATAATTTAATTGTTTTAAACAATGGAATATCTATTGTGTGCCTTTTTTCGGCCGTTGAAGGGTTTTAAATTCCAGCTTGATGAAGCCCCAAAGTGTATTTGCATGAACGTAAATTTTGTGTTGAAGAATTTGCAGTCTTGTGGGATCCAGTAACCACTTTTTAATTATATAAGCTTCTGGCTGGTATGCGAAACCGTAAATTATCTGATTCTGCACGTTTAAATTTAAAAACTTTTAATGGAGATGAGATTATATTAAAAAAAAACATATTTTTACCGATGACTATCAGTAGAAGATAAATTATTATTAGATGAAATAAAAACTTACCATTAAACTTTTAATATCGTTAACTGGACCCTTTGATTATTATTATAAATAATCATAAGCTGGAAAAAACAAAATGGTTCTTAAATAAAACACTTTTTAAAACACTTTTTAACGGATACTAAACTTATTTTGTGATTCTTGGATTCCATTTTTACTTCAATTGTACTTTTTTCTATGTATAATTTGTCTTACTAGTAGGACAACGAGGAATAGGGTTTTCTCGTGGTCCCACTAGTAGGACAAGTTAGTAGGACCACGAAGATTGGTTTTATTGAAAGTACTCTGGTAATTAGTTAGTATTTGGTTTGATTTTTAACCGACTTCTAAAAAAGGAGGAGGTTATAAAGTCAACTTGATAGACGTGTTTTATTAATATGATATAATAGGATATGCGTAACTAATAATTTGAAAATTATTTCTTGCTTTTTAAAGGTATTTTATTTTAAAGCTGTTTTTGATTTCGGGTTTTTTGAAGATTTTTCTTTTTTTTTAAAAAGCTTTTTTTATTCAGGGGACGGAAGCTGCTCGTGAGCCTATATATCCTTTAGCGATGAATTCATTAAGACTTTCAGAAATGTATATTAACCAAAATTTTTTTGTAAGTTTAAGTTAATGTTATAATTTAATTTTGTGAATTAATGCATCTTAAATAAGAGAGAACCAACTGAATCACTCATATTTATTGATGCACAAAACAAAAAGAATTATAATATTTTTAGACAGCGGCTATTGTTATAGAAATAAAATAAGTTTAAGTAAGTCAAGAATTTATATTTTTAATAACGAGAAAATACGAACCAAAATACAGCAAATGAAAAAAAGCAGCAGAGATACGCAGACAGCTTATCAACTAAAAACGTAGGTACCTAGTGAAATTTATAATAAGTTTATGGAAATTACTTGCTCAGTGAACTAAAACATAGAAGTCATTGCAGACTATGAATATGCTTTATATAACAAATCTACTCTTTGGCAGATAGAACAAGACAAGAAGTGACAGACGTAAAAAAGAGTAACTTATATGTAGGTATAGAAAAATATTTAAAATAAAGTAGTCCTGTATTACATCACCGGCTTATGGCCAGTTCGTAATATTTCTTTGTTCTGTGAATATTACATTTAATCCAATAATTTACCTAGTAAAATCTATTTTCGGTGAAAAGAAATATATATTTTTTTCTTTTTTCTATCTTCCATAAACACTGAAATATTTATTTTCAAAGGAAAAGCTTTTGGCACGTAGACACTCGCAGCAAAATCGATTTTGCTGTGAGCGTGAGGAAAAGCTTTCATTTTCTCTAAAACATCCTTTTGAAAATATACTAATTTATATTTTGTTAAATTAAAGTTATTAAGTTAACTTGTAAAATTGATATATTACGTGAGAAAATGATAGATAGAATGCTTTATGTTGTCGGAAATTTATTAAAAAGTATAAAAAGTAAAATACACGGATATACTTAGGAATTTTAAACAAGGATTGTTAAAAATTACTTGCTCAGTGGTATATACGATGATATGAAATGAACAGTATGGACGCGATGAGATCGCATGTATGAAATAAGTATATTGAAATATAATAACAAATTAGTGTTTTATGATTGTAAATTAATAAATATTAATAAATAAGAGAAAAACGCAAGGCAATGTAAAACAAAATTACGGGAATCAAGTTTTTTTTTCAGTATATAGGTTTGATATTGTGTGATAGGTATATCACAAAGTATATGCGAGCAGCACACATTTACTTTGGTCTCTAGTATAACAAATACCTCACTATTTACTGCCCTTAAACAATCATTATAAAGTATAAGGTCTTTTTGGTGGCGTTTATCTCGTGAAACTATGAAAGTTACTGCGAACTCTGTATTCAAGTCTTGTATTCAAAATATCTAGCTCGCTACTTCAAAGTCTTTGTTTGGCGGGAAGTGGAGGTTGTGTTCAAAGGGAGATCGTTAACAAAGAGTCCGTCCGAACTTTACCATTACTTTACGATGAGACAGCGCTAACTTAAACTTTACCATTACGATGAGATCGTGCCAAGGCACAACCTAACGCTTTAGTAGACGTATAATGAGTTTATGCTATACTCGATAGGATAGTATCGAGTATAGCATAAACTCATTATACTATTAATACTCATCGGCAAATCGATAGCGACTATACTTGACATTTGTATAATAATAAATAAATAAATATTTGACAACATCACATACTCGTACATTGCTCCAATTCTAAAGTAAGTAGCTTGCTCCAATTCTAAAGTAACACCCAGACCTGAGCCAATACAGAAAAGTTCGTTTTCTAAATTGACCCAACCGGGGATCGAACCTGGGACCTCAGAGATGGCGACTCCTTGAAAACTGGTGTACAAAGCCACTCGACCACGGAGGTCGTTTAGTGTAGTTACCGCCAGAGCCACTGTACCAAAATGTATACAAAATTGCTTACTACATTCGATTTTGAGTACCTATAGTAAACGTAACTGTGCAAACTCATACATAATACCGGCACAGAAAGATAAAGTTAGTTTTAAAAAGCTAACTTTCATGCAATGTATTTTGACAATCAATTTTGTCTAACCAACAGTCCTGATTGCCATAACAAAAAAAGAAAAAGAATAACAGAGGTTTTTCCTGACCATATAGGTTTAACTAAAATAACAATGACAATTAGCCAGTTTTCGAAAACCACCCTAAATCTGTTATAAACAAACTGGAGTAATAAGTGAACATAAACGAATAAAAATGTAAAAAACGAAAAAGGCGTAAAAACTGACTAAATTAAAGGAAAATAGCTTTAGACCAGTTCAACTCCGGAAAAAATATTTGAAACAAGTGGATCTGTGAGCTCTTTTGCGTTTGTTTGTGACATTTTTCGAAATGACTGAAATGGTTTTTTTTTTGAAAAATTTCATAAAATTGAATCGATAAAAAAAATCAATATAATTATCGAACCTGCTCACAAAATTTCACGAGAATCGGTTGAGAAATGTGACCTGTAGAGAGAATGTACTTCCTATATTTAAGTAAGTACAGTAGCAAATGTGTAGTTTTAGATTATACTTTCAGTATGAAAGTTAGCAAGATAATTTTCTTCTTTAATAAGAGTTGTTGTTTTTAAATTTTATGATAAAAAATAAAAATGTACGTACTATATTTTCTTACTTATTAAGTGTCTAAGTAGAAAGTCATAGATATAAATGTAAAAAACTTTATCACAACGGACATACGAAAGTATTTTTGCCCAAGCTGAAATGGAGCGCTTCGCGCTCGCTCGGTCAATAAAAAAGTTTTGATACATCTGGTACATCTGAAGAGTGAATAATAAATTGAAGCATCTAATTTAAAAAGTCTATAACTTTTCATAAAAAAACAAACCATTTCCTTTTGAAATCAAAAAGCAGAAATATCATTAACATTATTCAAAACTGAAAATGCCTGAAGAAGACATTTACAAGTACCTACTTACCTAACTTAAATCCAAAATTGTCACGAGAAGTGATAATATGCTATTAAATCCTTGTGAAAGGTTCCAAGAAGTTTAAAGCTCCTTTGATTAAGTGGTATAAAAGTTATAATTGCGAGACTGAAGCCGGTGGTAGAAGGTGTCTATTTCTTAAAAAATATCATGCTGAGGGTCATCAGTTTTACGGGTTCTGGAAAAATTACAAACACCAAATTTGACAGAATTCATAGTAATGCTGTTCCATTTTAAATCATCAAAGAATAATTCAAGCGGCAGTGGACAAACGGCGCGGCGGGCGGCACAGATCCATAAAAACGTAAAATAATTAATCCTCACTATCTTTATTATTGTTCAGATTATTGTTTGTCTTACAAGTGAAATCAAACGTTTTTTGAATAAACAATTTTTGGACAGTTCTACTCATATACAACATTTGGTTGGGCTCAGAATTTTTAAACTTTGAAACCTATTCCCAATTCAATATAAATCTGATCCAGAGGGGTGTTCCCGGCCTCCGTGACGGGCTTTACTCCACGTGACTCTCAATATCGTGCCATATTAGGTACCTGTTAGCTAACAAATGAAGCTTGCTCGATTGGTTTCATATTAATATCGCTACTGATAGATTTATATTATACTAACTTCCACCAGCGACTTCGTCCGCGTGGAATCCCCCTTGAAATTACAGTTTCATTTTCACTTCTAATGTTGAAAGAGATTTACTACATTGAAATAAAAAAACGGATACTAGCGCGGTTTTATTGAAAGTACCTTTGTTGATTAGTTGGTAAATAGTTATTTTTGGTTTTCCCGACGTTTCGGCAGCTTTGGAGTGCCGCCGTGCTGCTCGTAAGTCTACCCTCCAGCGATGAATTTTAAGTAAACAACAATTAGTTTAAGTTATTGTTATAATTTAATTTTGTGAATTAATTAATGCTAAAAAAGGAGAGAGAATCTGCTGAATTTCGAGGAAAGAAATGGCGAAAGAAAACTTGTCAAGTCTTTTATCTGTATTATTAGATCTTGCAATGTTTTAGTGTAGGGCTACTTGTGAATTATGGGGTCTCTGTGGGGGATATCTGTGTGGCTTAAAATTATTAGCGAATATAACAATAAAAGAATATAAATCAGTTGAATGTCGAGGTAATTAATTTCTTGTACATTGGTGAGATGGGGCTGGCTTGCAGCGTAAGAGTTGATATACTAGAAGAATTCGACGTTCCCACTAGTGACTCGGTAGCTCAGCGGTCAGAGCATTGGATCGGATATCTAAAGGTCGCGGGTTCGATTCCTGTCCGAGAACATGATCTGGTGCGAGTTTTATTTTTTCTAGTACATTATTTAGTATTAAATAAAATAGGATTAAATAAAAATTTGTGAGTACAGTGAATTTATTTTTGGTTTGTAAAGGTGTCTAATGTTTTTTTTTTGTTTTCTCCGATATTTTGTTTCAATAAATAAAATTACTTTTTTAGCTGACTATACTTCTGTCTAACAGCGAATTTGACCTTACGCGAATCTGTCCTTATGCGAACAAAGGATGAAAAGTACCTAACTACCTAAAGCTCTAAGTAAATACAAATAATAATAACAAGAAATACGAACCCAAATACAGCAAAAGGAAAAAGCTGCAGACAAAGACAGAAAAGTGACAGACGTGAAAGAAATTTTAGAAAAATATATATAAAAAAAAATTAAAATACATTTGTGTCCTGCCCTCCGGACCACTTGTGCCATTAGACAGTACGTACCATTGATGGTACAGATGACCTGAAAAAAATCATTTCACCGAAGCAACTCATATTAGAGATAGAGATTCTTTTATATTATGGTTATCGGGATTAAAAGTTACAAATAGGTAACATAAAAATTGGAATAGCGTACTACTGAATTTCAGCAGAAAACCTTTAAGAACGAACTTTATCCCACGGCAGTAGGAATAATACTTACGAAGTTGCTATGAAGCAAATCACTGGTCTGAAAAACATCTTTCAAGAAAATGTTATTGAGAATTATTTTCGATTAGTTTCACTTTCATCATATAAAATAAAGCGCAACATACGTTTAACTCAACATAATTTATTCGCATTTATGATCTTGAATATAAATAAAAATTAGGTACGTAATGTTATGTTCTTATTTTTTATTTTTGAGGATTTATCTTTATTTGGCATATTTTGATTCTAGAAAAATTTTAAGCACTTTTTTTATCGAAATTAATTTCCTATTTGTCCTAGCAGAATAAACGTTGCGTAATGTAATTATTAACAGGAATTTTTGAACCTAATCGTATTACGTACCTACCTATTTGCTTCGAATAAACTCGGATGTGACAACATCTATTGGGCTGGGACTCCCAACACTCATTCCTTTAGGAAAATATATTATATTGACATAACAAAACTAAAGTGTTACATTAATATGTAGGTAATAATAAAACATTAGTACAACAGTATTTTTTCTAATATTATTTATCTTAATACAAAAATAGCATTGTGAATGCGAAAAATCTAAATTTAATAATAATAAAACATTTATTTCGGCTGACAAAGATCCATATTGAGTTAGTTATAATTTAAACTTAAAAGCTAGTGTTAGCAAAAGAGATAAGTACAAATACAAATACATGGGTCTACATACAAGATAATCTGTTCATTCCCTATATTATACGTGCAGTCGTATCCAGCATGCCAGCATCTTTGAGTTCCATCGATCCACCACCATATGGTGTTGGAACTGCCCGGAAACCATCTATATGAGCTAATGCAAACATGCGGAGGTGCTACAGTAACGCGGCAAGTCGGCAACTCGGCAACTCGAGAATGCATTGTTATATGTAATCGTACGCAAAGGTCAGTGCCGCACAGGTATACTTCACCCACAGACTGCATGTATAAAAAGACTGGAAGAAGGCTAAATATTACATTGAACTGACAGCTACCTTCTTTCTCTCTGACTATTGTTTTAAGTATATCGTATACAAAGGTCAGTGCCGCACAGGTATACTCTAGCCACAGACTGCATGTATAAAAAGACTGGCAGAAGGCTTTCCTGTGGGCTAAATATTACAGTGAACTGACAGCTACCTTCTTTCTCTCTGACTATTGTTTTAAGTATATCGTACACAAAGGTCAGTGCCGCACAGGTATACTCCAGCCACAGACTGCATGTATAAAAAGACTGGCAGAAGGCTTTCCTGTGGGCTAAATATTACAGTGAACTGACAGCTACCTTCTTTCTCTCTGACTATTGTTTTAAGAATATCGTACGCAAAGGTCAGTGCCGCACAGGTATACTCCACCCACAGACTGCATGTATGAAAAGACTGGAAGAAGGCCAAATATTACATTGAACTGACAGCTACCTTCTTTCTCTCTGACTATTGTTTTAAAAATATCGTACGCAAAGGTCAGTGCCGCACAGGTATACTCCAGCCACAGACTGCATGTATAAAAAGACTGGCAGAAGGCTTTCCTGTGGGCTAAATATTACAGTGAACTGACAGCTACCTTTTTTCTCTCTGACTATTGTTTTAAGAATATCGTACGCAAAGGTAGCCGCACAGGTATACTCCAGCCACAGACTGGAAGAAGGCCAAACATTACATTGAACTGACAGCTACCTTCTTTCTCTCTGACTATTGTTTTAAGTTTATCGTACGCAAAGGTCAGTGCCGCACAGCTATACTCCACCCACAGACTGCATGTATAAAAAGACTGGAAGAAAGCTTTCCTGTGGGCTAAATATTACAGTGAACTGACAGCTACCTTTTTTCTCCTTGACTATTTACCTCTACAACATCTTTTAAATTATCAGGAACCCAGGGTCAAACGTTTTTATTCCCCTCAGCTAAATATTTGGATTTCACCCTTGACTGCATGTCATAAGTAAGTTACGACCTCAGAAAGTGAACAATGTTGTTAAACATTTCATCTATCAATATTCTGTGATTACGATTATTACGTAACGTAACATTTCATTTGACCAGTTTCTACTTTATTGGATTTGTAACAAAACGTATCATTTCCATTATTATCATGATTACTTCATATGTGTTGGACCAAAAAGTAATAATATTTCCTTTTAGTACAAGAATGCTGTTCTCTGAGTCAGTTCAGTAAGGGTCGGTTATTTTTGGCGTAGAATGGAACGCAACCGTTAATGTTTAAACCTGAGGTTTACTAACAATAGACAACAAAATTTACACCCGTATTCTATTCACAAACATGACCCCGTATTCAAGAACAATACTCAAACGACCCTTGCCTTTTCGAACGCACTGCGTTGAAATATAGCTTTGTGATTGGTTCATTTGTTTTACGTATTAGGTACGAGTGATTGATAGTTGGGACGCTGTGCGTCCGCGTGTACTGTGAAACCTCATAGTCATATTTGTGAATACAGGTGTTATGTTGGTAGTACTGCAAAATTCGTCAATCATACCGTACTATCAAAGCTTTTGCTAAGAATGCTATATTCATAATATGAATTATGAATTATTCATAATATGAATATAACATTCTTAGTAGTAATCCATTTGGCTTTTGCTGTAGTGTGTTTGAAAATGTTGTCAAAATGTTGATTTAACCAATTATGGTGTAAGTATATAGAAGTAATATATCTCATAAAATTACACTTTTTTTGTTAGTTATAAATTGCTAAGTAAAATAAAAATCGGCAATACAGATGGGTCATTCAGTTATTCGTCCCACCACACGTTCGTCCCAATGGGACGAATCACTAAATTCAAATAGAGAAAATGAATAACAAAGATTGGCAATAATAGTATTAACTAGAACATAATTACTGATTTTGCCATTACATATTTTTCTCATAGCCAAATTAAAATTCAATATATACTAGTGTTCTACGGTCATAGCCAACTATTCATTGTATGGAAAGTGGTTGTTGTTCTTGGCTCAACGTTTTTTGATAATAGAGCACACTGTAGGCGAAGTTTTTTAATATAAACCACCAGGGGCCCTACCGGCTAATTTTTCGAACATTGGTCGGTATGCCAAGCTTCAACTTAAAACAGATAAATCGAAGTAAGGAGTTTCGTATATTCTATTTGCCGAAGTTATTTAGAAGATATCGACGTTCGTGTGACATCATGAATTGGAGTTTGCCAATTTGGCCCGATTGGGGCTCGATTTATCTGTATTAATTTGAAGCCCGGCAGACTTTCCGAAGTTCGATGCATTAGCCGGTACGGTCCCTACATTGATATCGAAGATCGTAGCCTTTTCACTATCACATTCTCGGAAGATGCTGCGGTTCTATCTCGTAAAATGGTGAACGATAACAACACAATACCGAACGATAAAAACAGTTTATTATCGTTCGGATGCTAAACTGCGAAGGTCGATTTATCATCATGATTTCTTGTAAAGTGTTCTGTCACGACCATAAGGAGACATCTTCATCACTAAGTGTTAATAATTTTATAAATAGAATGTTTACAATTGCATCCACGCCAGTTGTGTCGTGTCTACGACCTACGTTCCCGTAATCGAATCAGAAATCTAAACAATATACTAATTAATTTATGTAATATTTTATGGGATAAATATAATGTTACATGCATATACTCACGCCTGTTTCCCATGGGGGTAGGCAGAGACTATGGATCGCCACCTGCTACGATCCTTGCACACTTCTTTTGCTTCATTTACATCCATCAACCTTTTCATACATGCCCGGCGATTTTTCTCACTGCGTACACCAGCCTTTTTATTAAAAACGCTAATTAGTCCGCGTAGGTTTTTCTGGGACGGCCTTGCGCATTCGTTCCCTCCACATTCGCACAATATATCTCTTTCGTGATTCGATTTTCATTCGTCCTTTCTAAGTGACCAAACTACCGGAGCATTCCTTTCTCAATTTTTGTTAAAATATCAACTTTCAGACCACACCTTTCACGAATCACGTCGTTCCGCATTCTATCACTTAATTTTTCCCCACATATTTTCCTCACTTATTACTAAGCTAATAATTAAAATAAACTTATTATTACTTTCTATGAAGATTGCCGAAAACATGTGCCAATTATCACGCCGCAAATATACAACATGTTATTGATTGAATCAAAAATGGGAAAATCTTTTCTTCGGACCATCAAACTGAACAACGTTTACTATGGGACCAACTCTGAAATCGCGAAAAAAAACATCAGCTATTTCATACAAAAATTAATAACGATAATATCAAAATGTATGAAACAGCTGTCTTTATTTCGTGATTTCAGAGTTGGTCCCATATTAAAAGTTGTTCAGTTTGATGGTCCGAAGAAACGATTTTCCAATTTTTGGTTCATTAATTAACACCCTGTATACAATTAATAAGGCGTTATTCCAGATGTTAAGTGATATTCCACCTATGTATATTAAGATTCTTCCTTGTGAGTGTGAGTTTTGGAGAACCCGGGATTTCTTGTAACTTACCTCCCGTCTTGTTGCGAGACTTTAAACACAAACGAAAACATAAAAGTCAGCAGCAACCAATTAAAAAACTTCAAACAATGTAACATAATTTTATTCCTAATCTAAATATGGTAGCTATAGCCTATAGGGACCATCAAACTGAACATCTATTACTATGGAATCAATTCTGAAATCACGAAAAAATCAGCTGTTTAATACAAAAATTAATAAAGAAGTATCAAAATGTATAAAATAGCTGAATTTTTCGTGTTGTTTTGTAACACCCTGTATATCGTGTTTCGTCGGTCATGCTAAGGGCGCTGGAGACTTTTGGAGTGTTGACATCCAAAACGCTATTCGTAAGGTTTTATTGAAACCTTATTGGAGTGACACTTAATTTATATTTTCGATTTAATTCGGTTTCGTATTCCGGGCAACGTTACCGATACAATATTATTTTCTTTGACATCACGACTTGGTAACAACACAGGTAAAATACATCATTTAATGAAATTTGTTTTTTTACAAAGGGAATGACTCATTTATTCCCTTTCCCGAATATAAAATTTATTAAATCTCAAGATTCTATTTTAAGTTTTCCATTGAGTAATATTACATTAGAGGATTTTTGTTTATCCTGTGATAGTACCTATGTAGGAATTTATAATTAAACATTCGTTTATTTTAAAAAATAATCAATAAATTATCATTACAAAAGTATGTACGACAGCACGTCAAGTTAAACAGTTAAACTGCGAAAACAGTTTTAATTACGTAGGGCATAAAGGCGGTCTCAAGGTCAACATGTATAGTCTGAGGTGCCGTCGTGTATTCGAAAAGTAGATGTAAAACCTTGAAAGCAAACAACGTTTTTTTTTGGTTACACTAAATTAAAAATTATAATAATCAGTGAGTATATACTTAGGTAGGCAAGTACACACAACGGCACCTCTGTTGACCTTGAGACCACCTTTATGCCCTACGTATTTTTTCGCAATTTAGTCTGTACCTAGATAAAGTGAAGTAATCTCAGCCTATCCCTATGGGAGAAATCGCGACCATATGTTTGAGATCCCTGTTTCGATCCTCGGTTGAATTAAGAAAACGAACCAACTTTCCTAAATTGCCTCGGGTCTAGGAGTTTGTAGGACCATCGATAATTTTGATTACCACATTATTGAGTGCCGAAGGTGCTATTGAGAGGCCAGATACTTAATTACAAAAAAATAAGTACTTAGCTGCTGTTGGGTTTTTTTTTACTCTAATGTAGTAAAACATTTTTACTTACCCATAAATAGAAACCCCAAATTGTAGTCTTCACCGAATAAAATCCAAAATCTTCAACTGGTGAGCTTGTATATTATGAAGTCGGTTAAAAAGAATCAATTACAGTTTCTACTTTTATTTCTTTTTCAGCATCGCCTCAGCTTGCCTACTTTCTGACCTTGGTGGTGACGGTGACTCCAGGACCACAGATCTGGCGCAAAAACGACACAGATTACCTGGTCAACAGACCATGTTCCTTGGCGGATTATGCATCGCGAGCACAGTGCATACAGGTGGCACACGAGTTGATCTGCAAAGGAGGCATCACTAGGGAATGGATGGTTGAAGATAGGTAAACCAACAATATCTAATACGACTGCGTTGCAATACTATGCTATGCTATGTGTAAAATTAGGAAGAGATTTTTTGGGACAGTCCTGAGACTGTCCTGGGTTCTGAAACCCACACATTAAGTTCATCACAATCGGATGAATAGTTTAGAAACCCATAAAAATCGAACATATTCGTACAAACAATATTTTTTATTGTTAATATAAGATTCCAGACAACGTCAAATATATTAATAGGAAAGTATTATTATGAAAATAATGTTCTTTACTCGCAAATTATTAATCCAGTTAAGATGGAACGACGATGTACGATATTAATTCCGTAAACAAGTATTATCTTGTTAATAGCAATCTTGACTAAGTAAAGAATCCGGTGCGCTCGTACATAATAAATAAACGTATTTGAAAACCTTCCTGATCAAGCTGCCTAAAAGTCAAAAAGACTATGAGGGCAAAATGACCAAAACGCAGAATGACTAAAATGCATAATGACTAAAACGCAAAATGACTAAAATGCAGAATAACTAGAATGCAAAATGACTAAAATGGAGAAGGACCAAATAACTTCTTTTCGGAATGCCGTAAACAATAAGTTCAAATATTTTTGCTGCGTACTTTATTTTTGTTCTAAGTAACTAAATGAAAAAATACTATATTTTTCTGAAAAACAGGTGGCAACTCTACTCTGAACTGATGGATTTTATTTTCATCAGGTCCGACATATCCCACCTCAGACTGATGGAGTGGCCTGGGCCGTGCATCCATGCTGGCCGATTCCAGCATCTATTTCCAGAATTAAGGACCTTAGAGTTGATCAATTGCTCAGCAGTCATGTTCTTCAAGGGACACTTTGGCGCCACCAGCAAGATCCAGGTATGTAGGTCACAATGGTTTACAATATTTTAAACTCAACTAATCATTTTTAACGCATTTTTCTGCGGCATACAAATATAAACTTTCAAACTACTTCAGACTAGGTATATCCATAGAATGATTAAAATATATTTTCAGGCATTACGTACTTAACTGAGTTATTAACGGCAAGTAAAGTAAGCATCTTAGTTGTTTTCTAATAAAACTATGTGTTTATATTAGGTTCAAGTTTCATGCTTAACTTTGTACAAAAATTTTAGCTGTGTAAAAATTTTGACACTGCTTTTCTTAAATCTTTCACCAAATATCGTCTTTCATCGACACATAATTAAGTACTACAATACAACTTATTAGAAGCATAGCTAAACCGTTTTATTAATAAGAAACCTCAAGAAAGCTACCCGGGCGATCAAAGCTCTAAAATCTCTAAATTGAGTAGGTAAGCCTTACATAAAATTTTTATATAAGCTGTAAGTATATTAATTGTTTATATCATTATCACCTTGAAATAAACGTCGTAGAATAGACGTCAACCCTCACTTGTAATGTGAAAAATTACCGTCACATTCGGTAACTTCATTATCTAATATCACGCTGCCGGGTTAAGCTTAAAAGGGAATTCGCACTGAATTTTATACTCCAAATCCTATACACCGTAAATAATAATAATATGTACGCTCGCTACCGCAGCTCTGTAGTGAACAGTGTATATAAATCAATACTCGTAGTTACTGAATCCTTTGATCGATAAGTAAACGACCATCTATACAATTTTCTCGCTAAGTAAATATTAAAATTAATCGCTAACCCTTCTCACTGCTGCGGGAATAAAATCTCATCAACTATCTGTCGAAGCGGATACCCGATTGGGCAGGCACAACAATCGTTAATACGAATTTCTGTAAGCAAACGGTGCGAGTAATCGTCTGTCGAATTCGCACGCTCACTCATAGATCGGCGACAACACTACACTAAATTGAACTACACACTCGCTACTTGTTGTCCACTACACCTCACATTTAGTTGCTAGCTCTACTTGCTACTCGATAATCGTCGGCAGTGCAACTTTTCAAATGAATTCGTTTGAAAAGGTCAGATCCATGTAGGGGCAAGTCCGGCATATAATTTGAAAAGTTGAAAGGGTTTTAGCGTTTCTCATGAACTTATCATTATCCTTTTATACAACATGTTACAAAAATACCCCTAATGCCGAATATGGTATATAGAGACCATCAAACTGATCAACTTTTACTATGGGACCAACTCTGGAAACGTGAAAAAAAACTTTGATGGTCCCTACATACCATATTCGGCATTAAGGGTATTTTTGTAACACCTTGTGTAGTAAAATAGAGCAATTATTTAAAAAATTACAAAGGACGAACTAGACAAAACAATATTAAGATACAATTTCAATACAAAACAATGTATTTTTTAAACTTCTATTTCTACTTCTTCATTAAGTAACTATGGCATTTAAAACTTTAAATTATATCCAATTTCGGTTTAGATTAGAATAAATGGATGAATACAAAGTTTTGGAAATTCCAACATTGAATTTACTGTATATTTGTAATTTACATGCAAAGGACAGCATTTAAATTACAAAATAATATAAAACATAGCCCTCAGACACATCTGAGGAACCACCCAGAAAGTTGAAGCGCCACAGAGCATCGAGCACTAATTCGTAGCGTAGCCACAGAGTACTTTTAGCGTAGTGTCGCTAGCTATAGCTACATCATAAATACCGTAGCAAAGGCGCCTACAGCTACAGCCGTCCTCTAGCGCCGCTAATTTATTCATTAGCTCTATTTATTAACGTAACAATTTGTCAATTGTCATGACAATTTGGTTAACATAGCGGCGTATGAGTAATTTGTTATTTTTTTCAAATTGGTTGACGCAAATAAAATTGACATGACAGGTGACAAATTGTCATGTTTATTATTATGACCTCATAATAGGTTTCTAAATATGAAGAATATAGGGTTTTTTTACATGTGATAATATGATTTTGACATTAATGCATTTATAAGACATTATTTTCATATTTGGACTATTTTAGTTAGTGTGTGACATACAGAATGAATCTGTACTGAATTTAAAATTGATTCATTATTGACATTGTAATCATTTGCACATCGAACTTTTTAATAGAATATGTGGGTCTTATAATCTAGTTTAAGCACTTTATGCATAAATATGTAACCATATTGTAGCACATATATTTTTTATTATTTTTATGAATTCTCTTATTATTTTTTTACTTAATAATGAGGCAAATTCATGACTATATCAATGCAATGTTTAAATAAACAGTAACGTATGTGAATGTGTGTGTGGGTGTGTAGTGTGTGTGTGTGTTGATGTTTGTATATGATTGTGTTTATATTAATTATTCCTAGATCATGTATCTTCGTCTGTAAAAAGAAATTTCTATTAATATCTTAAAATGTGGTCGTTTCAAATGAAAATTAATATGGCAATCTTATTTTGTGACGAAGTTAAACACTGGTCAAAACGTTATGTGTGATCTATCTACCTAGTATTTAAACAACAACGGAAACTGGCATTGAGCGACACAATTCAATATTTAATTTACGTTCTACTTTGAGTAACTATGATACACAAAGGGATTAAGGGACCTTTGATATGCTGAAATGAAAGAGACCTCAATCTATAGGTACTTATAATAAAATCGTTAACGCAAAAAAGTCTGTACATGGGATATTCGGAAAAAAAAACAAACCATCATCAGTAACTGAACATGTTAGAACTTAATTCTTTCTACATTGGTGAGATGGCGCTGGCTTGCAGCGTAAGAGTTGATATACTAGGAGAAATTCGACGTTCCCACTAGTGACTCGGTAGCTCAGCGGTCAGAGCATTGGACCGGATATTCAAAGGTCGCGGGTTCGATTCCCGTCCGAGAACATGATCTGGTGCGAGTCCTATTGTTTCTAGTATATTATTTAGTATTGTATAAAAATAGCATTGTGAATGCTTAAATCTCAAAATTTAAAAATGTTAGAACAGTTTATAACATTTTTGTTGGTCTGTCTGTCTGTCTGAACGCTCATCACCCAAAAACCACTGAACGGATTTTGACGAAACTTTATATAGCGACAGTGAATATCCCGGATTACCATTATAAATAAAAAATAGTTCGAAATTATTGAAAAATAGTAAACCAGCAACAAAAACCTTTGGTGCAGTACAAAATTAGCATGCTTCAGAGATCTACTAAAATCAGCGGGTTTAATCTTTGTCGCAGTATATTTTCATATGATAGAGAGTTCAATGTATTTTAGCATTCAGAGGTCCACTAAAAACAGCATGGTTTACGTTTGCAACAGTACATTTTTGGCTGGTATTCTCAATCATAAAAGCCGTTTCCTATACTGCACCCGACACCGCGTGCTGATTTTAGATGGAAAATAAAAAATGATTTCACATTCTATACGTACTACGCGATCACTTCATCATTGCCGCTACCTCCCGGCGTCGCCTTTCTAGTACGGCTAGCAACGCAAAGCTTAATTTTTGTTTATGTTGATGTAATCATTACGTTCGTTATTTGTGTTGTTATAATGGTTAAAAGAGTAAAGTTCCTACATGATGGCGAACCTAACTTTTAATGACACTCTTTGAACAAGAAAAATATGAAAAACAGTTGAAAAAAAATTTTTTTTTGTCTACAGTACCGTTAGCTGAGACGTAATAACGGTCGTCGACGGCAATCACGAAGTGAACGCGTAGTACCTACATAATTTATAGTGCATAAGTTCAGACAACGGCAGGAACCGCACGGTTCCTGCCGTTGTCTGAACTAGAACATTATGTAAAATAAAGATGAAAATTAGTTTGCGTTAGAGTCGCCTGGTTCCATTGTCATCTAACTATAAAAATGAATGCCTACCATTTATTTTAATTACTTACCTACTTAAAATCATTCATATTTACCGTCACGAAAGTCCGACAAGGTGATCAAAAATATTTTTCTTAGAAAAGGCGTAGGTACACACGACGGCACCTCAGACTATACATGTTGACCTTGAGACAGCCTTTATGCCCTACTTAAAAAAAGCTTTTAACTGTATAACCTGATGTGCTGTCGTGTGTACCTTGCAAATTTTATTATGTTGATATTCTTTTGTTTCATTGATCATAGAAAAATTAAGATCGGTGCATAATCGGAGAGCTGTATACCTAAACTACTCACTTTTGTAGTAAACAGGTATTTCTTTTCATTAAAGATTGTAGGGAGTATGCTTTCCAAGTGCCAAATAATTAATGTAATAATACAATATGAGTAGTGAGAGAGCTAAGAAGCCCTCGCTTCACTCAGGTTCTCCTGAGCCTGAATGAAGACAATTTTTTTTTAAAGGTAGGAACAAAAAACATTTTAAAGATTAATCTATATGTAATTTAGAATAATCTTTCAAAATCCCCATTACCAAAAACCTCTAAAAAGCTAAAAATAAAATGTGTTGGTTAGCCCTTCTGTTAAATGTAATATTTGTACCAAGTAAGTAATATTTTGATCCTAGGGTCGTCGCGTCGTCGGGGGACCGCTAAGTAAAAAAGGATTTTCGAGATTGGGCAGTCCCAATCCATGTTTACTCCGTCTCAGCAGTTTGTTGACATTCATCAAGCCTCATTAATCTTGTCGTTATGTTCACAATTTCAAACCACCATGTCGGTATCGTATTCTCGATGGTTTTGTTAACGGCTATTCTAATTATTACTGTGGATAGACGGATTAAGATAAAGGGGTGCCAGCATTGACTTAACGATATCTTGATTCAACATATTTAATGGAGAATCCAAAAATATCCTCAGAAAATACCTACGTCCAGCAATGTAGACTTTTTCTTAGTTACGTTGCGTAAATTAGTATTAGCAGATAGGCATGTTGATAAGATAGCAAGCAAAAATAATTATTACGGTTACTTAGTGCTAATTAGTCGATGTTCCATTAGGCGGTGCTTAATAGCCTAATTATCGCTGGCTACACACGTAGCATATTTGCTGAATACTTGGTAAACTGACGGCAAAATAAGGCTCCGCCTAGCCAGCTATACTGATGAAAAGGTCACTAAACCCGAGATGAATTTATTTACCCTTTTATCGTTCATCGTTCATTTAAATAACAAAAACACTTTGTTAAAAATTCCTATTATTATATCCTAAAGCTCCTACCCACCATTCAATTTCATATTAAATTAGTTGAAAGTTAACAAATCGCGTAGTGAATAGGCAAGTTGAAGTCTTTCAACTTGTTGAATGTCCCTAACGAAATGAAACTGAATTGAAAGCTAGTTTGTGCCGTAATAGAGTACGATCATTCTCGACTTCAACAAATTGATTTAACAGATTGAATTGAATGTGAAATTGAATGATGAGTAGGGCTAATAGGAAAGGGATTAGGGATGGAAATTGAACACGCAGCCTTAAAAAAAATATAATTGAATGTACAGAAAAAGCTTATTTTGGATAATTTGGAATTTATAATGAATCCCTATTTCCCTTGATCACGGCATCACGCGTGAACGGCTGGACCGATTTAGCTAATTCTTTTTTTGTGTTTTTATTGTCAGAAGAAGGTTCATATGAAAGGAAAAATTAAGAAAATTGCGCGGAAAATTAGAAAATTTAAGAATACTTAACCACCATATTAAATTATTTCTAATGTAACCGTAGCGCTTTAGACAATAAACTTTTTTAATTTAACCTTTTTTTACAATTTATTTTCTGAAATTTTTTTTTTATTATTATACCAATTCGAAATCAATATTCATAGTTATGACAGGACAACGTCTGTCTAATCTAATATAAAATATAGGTAAATGGGAAGTGCCTAAATAAGTAGTTTTCATTTCACCAAAGAAAAGATAACAATGTCACAGTCTAGTAATCATACTAGACTGTGACAATGTAATCCAAATATAGATTAGTGGCTCTCAAATGCTTGACATTTACCTATGATAGTCACATCTGTTACGTTACTTCACGTAAAGAATCAGATTTCAAGGTGAGGTAGTTTAAAGCAAAACTCAGATAAGTAATATGAATATCCCATCCTACTATATAATATTATTTTATGTGAATGTTGGATGTTTGTTTCTCAATCATGCAATACGTACGTATGAACAGATTTGGTTGAAATTTTATTTATTTCCACACTTACATCTATCTTTACAGATGGATCATTACAGATTCATCTGGCAATGTATTGTAATTTAAATGAATTGAGAATTAAATATAGATATCTATAACATGAATATATTTCAAAAATAATAATAATTATAGATACTTAATTCTCAACTCATTTAAATTACAATACATTTCCGGTTTATTATTAATTCATTTTATAGCAAACGGTAAACATTGCAGCTCTCATGAATTCACTCAAATTTCAAATTGGACACACAGATAAAATATAACCTGGATTGAAACACAGCATATTTTTTATCCTGATCAGAGGTAAAAGCGAGATTTAAAACACAGTATAATCTCCAATAGTAGTTTATGATACGAGGTTGGTAAGGAGGTTTTTAAAATGAGTTGACGTTTTATAAGCCCAAGCCGCAGGCGAAGGTTTATAATCGTCACGTGTGCCATACTACGATTTCAATATATTTGCGAGGAAACATTATAGGTACCTTCTGAAATAAAACCGTAAACAAAAAGGCACGGTGGTGCCGTGCGGTAAAATTAACTTTCTGCACGCTGTGCTAAACCGTATACAAAAACGCACGGCTTGCGGTAAAATTATCGCACGTTGTACTGTCATCGAAAACACACATTTTCGAGCAACTGTATTGAAAAACAATGAAAAGATATTACTTATATTACCTCATATTATTTAAAAGAACTTTATTTTTTTCACAGCCTGAAGCCGGTTTTACCTGTAATCTTACGGGCCTAGGACAAGTATATTACAGGGTGTGGTGATTTGATTCTATGTTTGATTGAAAGTGTGGGGTTATGTTATTTTCGTCAATCTGCATGAACTTTCTCACTATAAGACATGTATTTATAAGATTTATGAAAGGCTTTGACTGAGATTACTTGGTACTACACTACTTACGGTGGTCGTAAAGATTAACTACAAGCACAACATAAACTTTTTCTTGTTTCCACTTATTATTATTATTATCGCTAGAGAATTCTCTGGTGAAAAGTGACCCGGGAGTTGATTACGTAACTCTGTTGCTAACAATTCGCGATTGAAATCGATGGAAACCGCAGTCACATTGCTGCTTTAAGAAAAATAGTTGTCACATTGGTACTTACTAAAGCAGCAATGTAACTGTGATTTCTGTCAGAGTTGATTGCAACAAAGTTACATAATCAGGGGCCGGTCCTTTAAGGCTTGTGTGGGGATAATATGGATCCAATGCGTAGAGGGCCTTTTTAGCGACTCAAATCTAATGCGTGTGGCACACCTGCTGGATCAAATCTCTGATTACATTAGTTTAATACTTATACTCAGAGACTAGCAAATGGACAGTCTAAACTAGTGGGCTATTGGGTTGGAATTTGGATGGACTAGGATTTGGGCTTTGTAAAAAGACTAGCGAACACCTGCCTTATCATAGTATCCGGACTGAAAAATTGGCAGACGGTGACTAGCCAAGGACTAAATGGGTATTCTAAACTAAATGACTACTGGTACTGGTAGGTGGTAGATTCAGTAGCTTGATCTTGTTTGTAATTAACTTTAATCAATTTAATTCAGTAGGTAATATTAGTTAAAATCAGAACGAAAAATAAAATTTAAGGCATTTTTATAAAGTTCTGAGTGGGTTATTTTCATAAAAATATGAGCAGCCTTTTTGCTTTAGTCCTCCCGTGACCACGGCCCCTGGAAAGGTGTCGAAGCATCGGGCATTCAAAAAACCAATAAATCCAAACTAAATAATTCTAAAACAACACCTGATTAATAATATACGCGCTGTAATCCGTATGACTACTCCAAAATAGCCGCGATGGCAAGAGAACAACATTCATCGGTTCCCTCGAATGCAGGATGTGGAGATGTGTGCTTTCTACCCACTGTACTAAGAATTATCATTATCTAGCTAGAACATAACACTCACCTTAATTCTTTAATATTGAACTGGTTTAAGTAAATTCAAATACCTACGCAGAAATGAAATTTGCTTTTTTTGCGGTTTCATTTGAAACCGCAAAAAAAGCAAATTTCATGATATTACAAAATTGTTATTTTACTTTATACGAGAATGTTATTTGTCCCGACATATTAATCCAACTATCTTGACATATAGCTTCCAAAACAACTCAATCTTATCATTTTATTTTGAGGTTTTTACGTTATACGAGTATTATATTTTTAGCTCGAATATCCCAGATTCAATCATATTTACTTTTTTCTTCTACAAATTAATATCAAAAGTTATTACATTCACAGTAACTTTATAAGTTTTTTACTATATTTTTTTAAATTAAGATTATTTTATAAGAGCCATACTAATTGATCGGATGGCTCGGAACGGAATGAACGGAATTTCTTACTCCGTGATATTTTTGACGATAAAAAATATAAATCGCAATTTACGACTTTACAAAAAATACTGAGTGAATAACTTTTCTTTTTTTTCCTTATTACTAAACTTACTATAACTTTAACGTCAACGGAAGGCTTGTTTGGATTTCATGATGTAATGTGTATGGGGCTTTAAAATTAATTTATCGCCAATAAGGCCCGCCATACGTAATATCACTGACATTCAAACGTTTTTTTCGTTCGGAATCACAGCTCAGTCAGATGCTAGGCATTAAGCTATTGCCATGAACTTCGACGACGACGACTTACTATTTAGCAATTTACGCTGTTGCCTTATCTATGCAGAAAAAGCAACCAAAAAAAAAGGATCGTTGTTACTTTACTGCCTCAAACTCTGTTGCTAACAATTTCTCGATTGAAATTTATGAATTGAATGAATTTGTGCTCCCCCTTAAAGAGTCCGGCGAACAGTGAGCTTCCTATACAAACGTAATACCAAAATGATTACCAATTTGAGCATTATTAACTTTTCTTGTGATGTTATTTGGATTAAGACAGTGTTTGTCTAGCGTTCTATCAAATAAAAAATCCAAGATACTTACCCAATTCAAAATAAAAGCCAATTTCTTTTTTTTTATACAAACTTCGCATTAATTTTTATGTTGTTTGGTATTTTTTATTTTTATTTAATAGAACCTCAGACAAATACTGTCTTAATCCGAATAGCATCACAAGAGTAAAATTTTATGCTGAAATTTAATTTTGGTATTACGTAGGTCCATAGATTTGTATGCATTTGCTGTGTTCGGAATCCGCAATCGATATTCCGTTTCGGAATTCCGAATCCGTAAAATGTTTCTGACCATGAAATTCCGCTTGAACAGCTTTTCATTGAACTATACTTCAATAACTAACTAAAACAAGACTATTTTTTGTCCGTCCGTCCATCTGTCCGCAGCTCATGGACTCTTAGTACTAGAAAGCTGTAATTTGGCATAGATATACATATTGATCACGCCGACAAAGTGGTGAAATATTTTTTTTTAGGTTGCCTCTCCTACACGTGAAGTGGGGATGTAATTTTTCTTCTTGTCTACCACATAGTGTGGGATGTCGTTGGATAGCAATTTTAAAAAATATTGTGGGTTTGTGGTAACAGTTTTTTGATTGAATATTTAATACACACATATTTAGAACAAAATAAAACGCCATAAAACAACGCCAGAAAAAAGCCTTTGAAGATTTTCTTGTCGTTTTTCTTTTGGGCTTGCGAATCGATGGCGTAGGAATTTTCTTTGACTTTCCGGTACCTAACAGCCTAGGCTGAACAAATTAATTTAAATAAATGAATAAATATTTCTTTATGCAGAAGTTGATAATCCACGGGTCTCCCGCCCTGTGGGAGATTCCTCCAGGGCTGATAGACCACATGGCTGAGCTCCAAACACTAGACCTTCGGGGGAACGGCATACGGCATATGAGGGACAACTTGCTGAGCAGACCTCCCACCTTACAACGAGCCTATTTAAGCGGTAAGCAAGTCAATCATCTTTTAATTGTCCTTCCAATTCCTTATCATCATGAAAATAAATGTTTACCTACTACCATAAAAATAATGGTTTAGCTTTTTATCATTTTGCTAACAGAAATAAACATTTTTTTGTGAAATAAACAATGAATTTGTTCGTCCAGTCGACGTCGAAGTCAATTTTGTCCCCCATTTTTCATAATAATATATGAAAATATACTTTTATGTTTGAGGACAGGATAAGGAACTGGAAGGACAATTAATAATCGATGGACCCAGACCCATGCAAGCAATTCTAAAGTGTTATTAGGGTTCAGTCAGTTTCACAGGTTCCGAATAAGATTCGAAATTGTAAGTAATTAAAACGTTTAATTTGATAGAACTCACATCAACAGCTTCGCTCAAAAAAAACTAAGAAATCCGCCTGCACCATAAGACAAGTCAACTGAAAAGATGGAAACAAGATCAAATATTAAAGGCAACATAATATCATGCAGTCGGAGGCATGTATAAAGTGACATTATGAATGATTTAACTTATCATTAAATTCTATGCCTCCAACTGCATGTAATTATGTTGCCTATAAAATATTTGATCTTGTTTCCATTTTTTCAGTTGACTTTCTTTGCTTTCAGTCTTTTCATGCAGGCGGGTTTTTCAGTTTTTTTAATGTATTTTTTATTTATGTCTTTTTAGTTACCCCCAGATGTATTGTTACACAGTGTATTGTCCCTTTCTTTTTAATGTCAAACTTAAATAGTTGGACAGAGAGTAACTATTGTGTAACTAGGTGAATGGAGAAGATTTAGATCGCAATATACACCCAACTGATCTGGGTGCTAATAATCAGCATTCTAAGAGATGTTAAGCATCAGAATTTTCAGTTGCAAAATTTATATCCATTTTTATGCTATATTCGCGGTTTTTTGAAACATATCCTTACATCTCTTAAAATGCTGGTCAGATCACTTGGATGTGTATAGAAATCTGGATCTCCTCCATTCACTCCCTGGATGGCCATCACCAGATCACCGCTCGGTCAATCCCTGGCGGAGAAGCAATGCTTAAAAGTTACTTCGTCTGTATGAAAATCGACTGGCGTCCTTAATTATGTGGTCACCACTATAAATAGATATCCTGTAGTATAGTCCAATAACTTCACACTCACCACATTAGTAACTACATTGTACCCGTGCGAAGCCGGGGCGGGCCGCTAGTATTATTATATACTACGGTCATGATATACCTTTTTGAAATTTTTTTTTTATATTAATGAACAATTTTTTTTTTGGATTTTCGTGCGAAGTGAGTTAGTGAGCGGACGTGTGTCGTTTTCGCTCCTAATTTTATTTACAACGTGCATAGAAATTTCATCCTAATTGTTTCGTAATAACCATCATAGTTGTGTAAATCGTCGGTGACAATTTTCCATAAAAATTTAGCCGATAATATTAAAACGGACCTAGTGCGCGCGGAGGTAAGCTCCACCACCCTCGGGTAAACGAGACGGGCTCCGAGTTTTGCATTTTTTCATCTCTGTCGCACCTCCCGGCGCGCGACCACCATTGTGGCGGATCCCCACCAGAGCGCATCGACTTCACTGCCTGTTATTCGAAAGTGCATAGAGCTTTGTTGGCATAGAAGTGGCATTTGAGGCAAGGATGTCTCGATCCCCTACTACAAGATATGGATCAAGTCCAGATCTTGCAACATTTTCCGGAAATAATATAACTTTGCGCAAGAGAAAGCACGATGAAGACCTTCAGGATTCCTTCGCGGATTTTTCTAGTACCATAATGGCAACATTAAAGGACTGGAAAGCTGAATTGAATCAAAATTTTTCAGTAATAAATGATAATGTTAACAACGTCATCAAACAAGATCTAACGAAATTAAATGAGTCTACGGTTGAGATGAAAACAGAGATAAAATCTATTCTGCAAGATTTTCATACTTTCAAGAAGACCGTGGATACTTTAGCTCAAAAACAAAAAGTCCTAGAGTGTGAAGTCACATCGATTCAAACATCAGTGCAATTTCTATCTGATCAACAGGATGATGTTGTGAAAAAAGTTGATTGCTTTTCAAGTTACATCAAGAAAACTGATTTACTGGAAACACAACTAATAGTCATGAAAAAGGAAAATAATATGCTCAGAGCTGACATTAATTCCACGGAACAACGAGAAAGGCTTATGAACCTCGAGATCATCGGAATTCCCGAAACAAAAGATGAGAATCTTATGGCCCTTGTAGTAAAACTTGCCAAGGTTACCGATATTGATCTATCAGAAAACGAAATTATTCATGTACACAGAATAACACCCAGAATAAAGGTACAAGGACGGCCACGGGTTATAATAGTCAAGTTTAAATCTCGTCTTATTCGGGACAACCTCTTATCACGTGGCAGAAAAATGAAGCTCAGAACAAACATGTTACAATTTACTGGTGAAGGCAATAATATTTATATTAATGAACAATTAACATTTTATAATAAACAGCTACTTAAGAGAAGTAAGGAGATTGCAAAACTAAGATTGTACCAATATGTCTGGGTGAAGAACGGAAAAATTTTTACGAGAAAAAACGACGTTTCCCCTGCCGTGCTAATATTAAAAGAAGAAGACCTGGAAAAAATCAAGTAAAATTAACTAAGTTACATTTCTGCTATTATTTTTATTCATTTACCATTTGTTTTTTAAGCGCAAGTCTATTAAACATGTGCATTCTATTTTTCGTTTTAGCACTATGGTCGCGCGATGAGGATATGTCTTGTTATTGTCGCTTAACGACGATTATGCACGCGCTGTTATTCCAATTCCTGATGTGCATTTCTTATAGTAACTTTGTCATAACACATTACACATTAACACAAATTCAATTTATACAACCCATTTTCTATACTTATATGTTTAATTTAATTTATTTGGA
The DNA here is from genome assembly GCA_963556745.1 of Catoptria pinella. NCBI lineage: Eukaryota > Metazoa > Arthropoda > Insecta > Lepidoptera > Crambidae > Catoptria > Catoptria pinella. The sequence goes on from OY750769.1 coordinate 7,752,712, forward strand.
TATTTATAAACCTTTAATTTATTTAGTTATGGAAATAGTAATAATAAGCCATTTGCCTTTGAGATATGTTTATGGTTTAGTAATATTTTGCATTGGTGTGAAGTCAATCAATTTTATTATAATGATTGATTTGTCATTGTGCGTCCGCGATATAGTTAGTGTAAAATATATAGGACTTTTGCATAGCGTGCATGCTAAATCTAAATCTAATACTCATCACTTATCACTTGTTGATGTGAAGCATAGGCAGGTGACGCACATTTCTATTGAATGCGTGCGGCTAGTAGGAAAGGTTTACGTTTTGAAGAAGCATGTTATACTCACAATATCCATAGTCTAGTGGATCGGCGTAAAATGCTGGATATGGGTCTTTTGCACGACATACTTAATGGAGGCGTAGACTGCGCTGAACTAGTTGAGGGTATAATATTTCGTACGCCTAAACGTCGCACAAGGCACACACCATTACTAAATGTACCTTCATGCTCCACTAGATATGCTATGAACAGTCCGCTTACACGATTTGCAAAATTATATAACGAAGAGTTTAGTGATCACGATTTATTTACATTATCAAAGCCATCATTTAAAAAAGTTGTTATTAAGTCACTGATTGATGTGTCTGATTGAATTTAATATACTTTAGTTACAATTTTACGAGTTTTAAAATGTTATAAATGGTTAAAATTAACATTATAAATGTTTGAGAAAAGGAAAAAAAAAAAACAAAAAAAAATTTACCGCCTTGCGTCGTCAGCCTGAAACTTACCTTCTTTTTTTATTTTTTTTTAAATATTATATGTACTATAAGTAAGTTTGTTGTTAAATTCTCTAATGCACACAGAAACACAAAGTTATACAGACAATCAAAGACAAACACACACACGCACACGCGCACACACACACACACACACACACACACACACACACACACACACACACACACACACGCTTTCATATACGGACATACAAATATACGCACACGCACATTCACAATCATAAGTACCTAGATTAAGCGCATAGTGCTCTTTTATTGATTTTGTTTTAATTTGGATGTTTTTTTTTTCTTCTTTATGCCGTTGTTTGTCATAAATTGTAAAAAGTACTATTACATATAAAGGAAACCTGTAATTGGTCTTACTGGTATATATACATTATTGTTAAGTAATTTTTGTAACACTGTTGGTTTTCTAAATAAATAAATAAAAATAAAATAAATAAAAATAAAATCCTTATGAGAAGTCCTTTAATTTGATACTCATATTGCAGCACTCAAAAAACATTTTTCTTCTCTTCATATAATAGCACCGCACAGCTGCTATGTTAGTGTTTAAAGTCACTTACCTAAGAATACTAGGGCTGTCAACACAAATCTAAAGATATCTTAATTACAGAGATCCGTTCAGCATATGAAAACATATGAGGTAATTAAGACTTATATTACTTATAAACATACATAACATACAAGATACGCGCGTAAAACGTAACCTTTTCCTTACAGTGATATTGAAACAAAAGCAGTAAAAGCGTATCTTAACTTTTAGTCGCTAACTTCTAATCCAAGCTTTAATTTCAAAAATAAATTTGTTATGGACCAATAGTCCGATTTTGATTAAGTATGATAAAATAGTATCAGATTTGCGAGTAATCGGATTAACTTCCCTTTAGTTCCACAGATTATTAATGGTGCTACAGCCACATACTTTCCGTTCAAGCCCACTTCTTTTAAGTGGGCACGCCTGTTCAAATGTTTATCTTGACTCTCCCATAATAAGTTTATTACCTACTTTGTATTTTGTTTAAGTGTTGACCAACCCGTGAGTCCTTTTTTGGTTAGCACAAATAACCACTTTATCATTGAAACACTTGTAACTTATCCGAAGCTTATTTTTTCATGTGGCATTAGTTAGCTGAATGTTCAAACATGAGTAAGTACAAGGTGTCCCAAAATTTACCACATATAGAAGGAAAGATTGAATGGAAAAAATAAGGAAATTTTACAAAAAAAAGATTTAATTTTGATTTTAAAAATATTTGGAACTGCATTCAATGATATTTTTTTTATTTTGCCTGTCTTAATAAGAAATCGAACTCACTAAATATATAAAAACAATCCCATAAGTTTACGATCACAATCGAAAGGGTTACTCACTAGGATTAGTTTTTCTTAAATAACATAGCATCTTAAAAAGAAGGAAGTCCATGAAAATACTGATTTTTTAACCAGATAAATGAATAAGAGAATCTCTATTTGCCTTGCTACAATATAACTAAGTAGGGTAAACTATACAATGATTTGCACTCTAATCGAAGTTTTTCCTTAATTTGTTGATTATATTATCTGTTTATTTATTACAGTAACAACGAAAAATGATTAAAGGTAAACGTTTTTATGAAATAAAATAGAAAACTTCTAAAAACATCGACAAGTATAGTCACTGGCACTTCTAGTACAATCATGGGCACAAACTTACTAGTGATTGGCACTTATTTTCAAGTATGAGATAGGGTGACGTTATTTCTTTGAATATGAAAAGTTTTAAAGTTAGAAAGAAAGAAAGGGAGGGAGGGAGGTACTATGTATGGACGAATGGACGGATGGATGGATGGATGAATTAATGAAAGAAAGAAAGAAGGAAATATTATTTTTTGTTCCTTCGAATCATGCATGTGCGAGATATTTAACGTTGCTTAGCGCCTAGCGCCTAGATATGTATTGAAGTAAAAGGAACGTTCACGAATGTTCGCAACCGGCCGCACTGCGCGCTTGGCGCCTCGCTAGGCTAGTCGCCTACTACTTAAATACATATCAAAGAGTACTTTTGTAATACTTATAGCAAAATACATATCTAGGCGCTAAGTGCCAAGCAAGCCACCTGTTAGATATTAGTTTCCATTTTCTTCCCCTCTCCAAAATCCTTTCTTAGTGCTCGCCTACACCATGAAAGGTCCCCTCCAAAAATGGTGTCTCTACCTTCATCCGTTTGTAACAGTTTACAGGGTGTTACAGTTTTGTAACACCCTGTTGCACCCTGTATAACGGGAATTTTCCAAAACCCTTTCTTAGTGCTCACCTACACCATGAAAGGTATCTATTTTCCAAAAATTTAGATTTTACCTTGAGCCGGTAACAATTTCAATTCTCCTATACAAACTTTCATCCCCTATTTCATCCCCTTAATGGGTGAATTTTTAAAAATCCTTTCTTAGTTACTACACCATTTAAGGTCCCCTTGTTCCCCCTAACCGTCGTACCCTCAAAAAATGGTGTCTCTACCTTCAGCCGTTAGGGCTCTGCGTGTATCCCAACATTATTGTAACAGAATAACTAATAGTACCTACCCGTATACACTTACGCATTGCGCAAGGTATTATTTGAGATGTAGGTTTTTCCTCGAATCGGAGCTGCTTGGGGAGAGTCATTATGTGTAACATTTAATAGTTACGTCGCAGTTTTGCAAGTAGATAAAATGTTAACTTCTTTCTCGTGAAATTGTGTACCTTATAGTAATGGTAGGGTGATCCACATACAGTAAGTGCTTTTGCCTATTATGTAATGGTGAAAATCATTCTTAGGTGAAAAACTTTTTTGAGAACCTGTTTTCTAGATAAACACAACTTAGTAGGCTAAGTACAGATTTGCTGTTTTGAAATTAATCAATAAAATACTGGTAAGGAGAACGGAGTAATCTTTGGCAAAGTGGTCAAATGGCAGCATCATTTGTCTTCTAGTTTGTCAATCAATGTATCACCAACAGTAATTTTAAATCTGCATTATTTTCTTACAATGAAAATATGTTTTTAGGAAATCAATGGGACTGCAGTGATGGTGGTCTCGACTGGTTGGCGATGAAGGAAGAAAACTCCACGGTCAGGAAGCGAATCGCTGACTACGAGAAACTGGTCTGCCACCAAAAGCTGTACAGGGGGAAACCCCTACATGTCATCATGGATATAATAAGGGTAAATTTATGAAGATTTATATGTATAATATATGTTTGTCCTCAAAATCTTAAATATTCATTCATTTAGAATGAGTGATTAGAGATGAATTGAGTTTTCTAGTATCCTCATCATCACCAGCCATTTATGTATACCCACTGCTAGGGTAAAAGCCATCCTGAGGATGGGCCATAATCAACCACGCGGGCCCAATGCAGATTCGTGAGTATTGACGACTGGAGGTCCCGTGCCTTCGAAAGCACGAAAGAGCTCGAGATAATACATTTTTGGTCACCACCCACCGCCAACACAATCGCAGACCAAATGAGCTACGCCACTGAGTCATCATTTTTTTTCTACTATTGAATTTAATATAATTAATGCATTGTATTTTAACTCGAAATATTCATTTGATAGGGTAAGTAACCGAATGCCAGCCTTGCCTCGCCACCCAAGTGATAAAAAGTTAAGGGGAAGTCTCTAATAGCATTCCTTATTACTGTCTAAATTACATTGGTGAATTCTCAAAGTTATTAAATTTATAAGGTGAGTGATTTATCTGAGTGATAGCTATTTATGAGTTCCAATTTATTTGCTTTATATTCAAGGTTTGCGACCTACCGACCCTGAATTAATTTACCTTTGAACTTGTTTTCGGAGCAAATGCCGTGGACTTTATTTTTATATTAATTTTCCACATTTTATTAAATATGGACTTCGATTCGGTATGACTTATTATTTCTATCAGTGTCATCCAAGGTGTAAAAATATTAGGCAACGAAAATATTATCATTATTCTTCATTTTCTTAATTTCATTACTAAAACTGGTACATAATATTGCAAAGACCAATAGTAGCGTTAAAGCAATTAAAATAAATTACTTAATGTTCATTTTGACATAAAATAAAACATTTTCTAATCTATTTTTTAACGTGTAAAAAGTTATGAAAACTGTCAGCATAATCCCCTTTTTATCGTAAGCAATTAAAAGTTTCCTCTTGCTGTGAACGAAAAAATCTTTAGGGAAGTAGTAGTTTGTTTTTATCTACATAAATACTTAGGCAACTTTTATAAATGTTTGTTAATTAACATAAAATGTACTAAAGAAGTCTTTAATGAACATATACTTACATAAACATTTATAAACTTTCAGTTTTTTAAATAATTATTCAATCATTTGAAAAACTGAACAACAGCATTTTTACGTTTTATTTTCATATTGAAAGAATCCCTGTTTGTTTGAAATTGTTTTTATTCTTTTGTCTACCGTGTTTTTGATTTGGTATTTCATTAAAACACACTGGACGAGTTAGAATACAATAGCCTTTTCACTTCTAAAAATATAAATTTTATTATTGCATGGTGTATGTGTTCACACCTGTTTTGCTGCTGTATGAATAAAGTCCCACAAAACAAATAATATTGCTTGGATCTTGATTGGCAGCTTCATTCGTACATATTACTGAGTAAATCTGTAGTAAATCACAACAATAGTGTTAACTAAGATACTAACTTTTTGTGATACTACACTCGATTATGAAAACGTACTTATGACAAGCCATTGTAAGAATTTACCTTGTGTTCGCGAGAGCAATATCAAAGGGATCTATTCTAGATGCCTAATAGAAATATGGACCTAATAGGACATGTTATAAGAAGTATAATATTGAAAGGCATACTACTAGAAGATTTATGGATATGGGCGACTCTTTGCATTTACGATTTTGTTATAGATATAGATGTTTGACCATTATGCAAAGAGTGTGGTATCGAATCGAACTGAAGCAAGTTTTTGTATCCTAACTGGAATGTCTCAAAAACGTGGCAGATGAAAATGTACTGTGTAAGGAGTAATTATGAAGACATGACGAGTGACAGGAACGAATGAAAGAGACGTACTGCGCCTACCTACCCTAAATAAATTTGGGTAATTGATGATGATATTTAATAAAAGTATACGATAACATCCGAAAATTAAATCACTGAGAGCCATTTAATAGAAAGCAGTGGCGAAGGGTTCGTATAAGCCTATACCCATCGGCTTACCTTTTAGAAATCCCACCCTACCGATCCACTATGCCGATCATAACATTTTTGTAGAACAGCTTTACCTTCGCCATATTTTCACCCATCGCCACTGATAGATAGAGATAAATAGATGCACGCACAGAGTAATTCAACTAATGCATAAGCATTGTTTTTAGAACTAAACAAGAAACTCATTCAATAAAGTGACGATGACGCAGAATTATAAAACCAATGAATCCATTTAATAACATTGCTTGCTACGCAACCAACAAAACCCCGCATTCCAAACCTCACATTAATTAATTACCCAAAGTCTTCCGAAATTACTTTCAGATGAAATGGCTTTCGGAACCGCAAATTGAGCGCGTGATATGTAAATGTATATACTAAAGCCCACCAGATTTACCACTATTTTTGACACTATTTTCCACAGACGATGCACCTAACCTGCCCGAGCCCCTGCGAATGTACTATGACCCATGTAGTGTCAGACACTTCAGGCACCATAATACCCCTCATCACAGTGAACTGCTCCGGAAGGCTCTTGGAAGCACCTCCCCCAACCTTGCCCCCTAGCGCCACCACGCTCCGCCTCGAGGGCAACAAGGTAACACGGTACGGATTTTGATGTTAGTTAGCATGTTATTTAAGAAACTAAGTAACACTTCAGGCACCATAATACTCCTCATCACTGTCAACTGCTCAGGAAGGCTTTTGGATGCACCTCTCCCAACCTTGCCCCTACCTAGCGCTACCTCACTTCGCCTCGAGGGCATCAAGATAACACGGTACGGATTTTGATGTTAGTTAGCATGTTATTTAAGAAATTAAGTAACACTTCAAGCACCACAATACCCGTCATCGCAGTCAACTTCTCAGGAAGGCTTTTGGACGCACCTCTCCCAACCTTGCCCCTACCTAACGCTACCTCGCTCCGCCTCGAGGAAAACAAGGAAACACGGTACAGATTTTGATGTTAGTTGACATGTTATAGAAATAAAGTAACACATCAGCCCCCTAGCTAGCATGACCATCGAAACACGATTTATGATTATCGATTTATCAACACTCAACTCTCAAAACTAGTCGATAAATTGATATAACATATCGTGTAGCGTTGGTCATGCTAAGGTGCTGAAACCTTACCCTTAACCTCATCACGGTGAACTGCTCAGGAAGGCTCTTGGAAGCACCTCCCAACCAACCTTGCCCCTACCTTGCGCTACCATGCTCCGCCTTGAGGGCAACAAGATAACACGGTACAGATTTTGATGTTATTTAGCATGTTAATTAAGAAATAAAGTACAACCCCTATTAATCCCTGAAATGTAAAATAGCACGAAAATAACTTTATTGCAGATATTGTTTTTTTACATAACTGAACGCACTTAAAGTTACAAATATCATAGAGGCACACTACATAATAAAAACATAAAAAATGCTGCATCAGCACTTAAGTTTTCCAACCACAGAGTAACACAAAAAAAATATACCATGTCGTTCAGTTTTCGTTCTTGCAAATTACAAAAAGATTACTAGATAGTTTTAAACTTTTTGCCACTGTGTCAGTTGAACATAATTTAACAAAAACTTTTTGACCGAGCGAGCGCGAAGCGCGAGCGAACCGTTTTCGTTTCAGCTTGGGCAAAAATGCTTTCGTATGTCTGTCCGTCTGTTCTCCTTTACAGGTCGCATTTCTCAACCGATTCTCGTGAAATTTGTGAGCAGGTTCGATGATCATATTAATATAGATTTTCGTTGATTCAGATTATAGAAATTTAAAAAAAAACATTTTGCAGCCATTTCGAAAAAATATCAAAAATGTTACAAACGCGAGGTCTACAGCTCACAGAGTCACTAGTAAATATTATCCCCCACTCCCCATCTTCATAGAAAAATCAATACCTTCTGCTCTACCTACACTGTTCATAAATAAAGTTTTGGTTATAGGTAGTTCAAAACTAACGCGATCTGGGGCCCGAAAATGTGCCACCTGTCTACTTATTTACCAAATCAGAATGAATAGAATAAAATTTGAAGAGTTATTTTTTAACGTTTTTAAACATTATGTTTTTTTACTATTTCATTTATTCTGAATCGATAAGCAAACTAAGTAGGTATCTATCTATTATCTATACGAAGCGGTCGGTCCTACGTTCTTGAGTTCGTTCGGCACAAAGTCACGTTTCCAAACGTGAACTTTCATTGGTCTTTTACAAAACGTTATTAGAAATAGAACCGTTTTTGACACAATGATTTCTTGTGAAGTGTGAGGAAAATCACGATTCGCTTCACAAATGTGAAATTGTGAACGTATATTCGTCCTCTCTCTTCAGAATCCTCATTATCAACATAACAGATCGTCATCGTAGGATATACGTGTGAATGGGCCATTCTAGAAAAAATATTCACAATAGCGTATGTTAATGGTACTTGTGAATAGGTAGCTGCTAAAGAAACATCACATTTGCGAGAATTGCGAGTACAATAATTATTGTCAAATGAACTTACTAAAGAAGGATGAATACCTAAATATGATTAAAAATCTTCAACATTTAGATACACAAAAATTTTGTTTCTCCTAGGAAAAAGCATTGAAACCGCTTTGGCTCCAAAGTATAATATTTTTTCCTTAAAACCTATTCATTCATCATAATACCTATACACTCATTCTAAAATCAAAATTATCTTTGATCTTGAATATTACTGACTATGTACCAACCAACCTATCAGATATACTTGAATACTATCGGCCCGACGAAGGCTTTACCAAACAGCCAGTAGCTATCTGCACTAAACATAAAATCGTAATTAAAGTCAACGCCTACACTCACGCTCGGTTTTAACCTTTACCTAAGTAAATAGTAAACTGATTAAAGACTTTGTACCCACAGATAAACTCCATAAGGGCGATAATTCAAAATCCTCAATACAGAAAACTGGCAGATTTATATCTGGACAACAACAGTATACCAACCGTAAAAGAATTGGAGGGATCCGAGTGGTTTTCCACTTTCCGCGTGCTGAGTCTCAGAGGGAATATGCTCAAACAGGTATCAAATATCTAAGTACTTATTCTACATAGTTTGTATATATACAAACTTGAGTATACTTGGAGAAAGAGGAGTTATATGTCATTGTGTTTTTTTGTATGGGAAAAATTTTGCTCTAAAACCTATTGTGTGTGGTATCAAATTATTCTCCTCTCCAGATATGATACGGTTGTATTATTTTTGGAAAATATATTTCAAATTAGGTTATATCCTATGTAACCTCAAAAAAGCAAATTTATTTAATGAAATTTTCTTTTTTATTTATTTTTCATATTTCAAAGTGGTTACTGATTATGCATGGGAAACGAGTCGTACACCTTTATTATAGTACTTAACGCGAAGTCACGTCAGGAGGAGGGGGTCACTCCACTACCCCGAACCTCTTAATAGCACCCCGGAGAATTTTGTCTGAAAGAAACACTGAAGGAGATTGTGGCAACAGACTCCCACACACATGAAAGGCCTACGTCCTCCTGCTGTGGACATTGATAGGCCAACTTTGCAGTAAAATAAAGTGGCAGCCCCAAAAAAATTTCATAACGACAACACTCACGTAGACAGGATATGAACCGAAACAGATTTTCCATAGATGAATATTGTATATTTTTTAATCCTTAGTAATTTATTTTGATTTTAAGTACATTTGTCTATCAGAATTCATGTGATTACATAAATCGCCGGCAAGAAAGAGATTTAATAACTAAAATATAACTAAACCGAGAGAGTATTCATTTGCCGAGAGAGGCTAAATGTAAACAATCTTGATGTTGTGTCTTTTTATCTAAGAAATGGCATTTAAAAATAAGACAAATATATTATATTAACCATTATACAGGGTGTTAATGAATGACCAAAAATCGGAAAACCGTTTCTTCGGAACAACTTGACGTACTCTGAAACTGGGAAAACAAATTCAGCTGTTTCATACATTTTGATATTTTCGTTATTATTTTTTGTATGAAACAGCTGTTTTTTTTTTTGCGATTTCAGAGTTGGTCCCATAGTACATCAGTACTAAGTATTATTGATTCTGTGCCCATAGTAAAAGTTGTTCCGGATGGTCCGAAGAAATGGTTTACCCATTTTTGGTTCATTCAGTTATTAAGACGTTGTAGATTTTAGTAAATTTGTGTTTCTTAAAACATTTATGGAAATTAGTAGAGTAGTAGTCCTAGTATCAAGATCATTTGTCGTTGCATAAAATAGGAGTACCATTAAACTTACATCGTGAAAAATCTCCCATCTTTGGAGGCCACTGCATAGAGGAAAGTAGAAAACCTCCTTTCACGACCTTCGTGGTCGAGTGGCTTTGTACACCGGTTTTCAAAAAGTCGCCATCTCCGAGGTTCGATCCCCGGTTGGGTCAATTTAGAAAACGAACTTTTCTATATTGGCTCAGGTCTGGGTGTATGTGATACCACCGTTGTCTCTGACTTCCATAACACAAGTGCTTTAGCTACTTACTTTGGAATCGGAGCAATATTATGTGATGTTGTCAAATATTTATCTATATATATAAAAGGGAAAATCACTCACTCACTCACTCACTCACTGATCACGAAATCTCAGAAACTACAAGTGCTAGAAGTCTCAAATTTTGCATGGGGGCTCCTTTTAAGGCGTAGGTGCTCACTAAGACGGGATTTTGCGAAATTCAATCCCTAAAGGGGTGAAACAGGGTGGCAAAGTTTGTATGGGAGAACGCGATTCCGTGGCCCGATTGACTTGAAATTTGACAAACACATTCTTTCACAAAATTAATTGAACACGTGTTTCGTATTTTTTTATTATTTATCCTCTAACAGAGTTAAAAAGTGATAGAAAGCTAATTTTGGGGTGCTTGACTTCGACGTCGAAATTGAAACTTCTTTGTGCATTTGATTGATTAATTAAGAAAAATAAATATCATTTGTCATCTCAACGTAGTATTACATTCTCTTTGGTCATTTCCCCTGAGAGTAGGTAGAATGCATTTCATTGAATAGTACCTATGGCGTTATGTTGGCAGTGCTGTCATTTTTCCTTAATGCGTTGTAATAAGGTGCAAAATTATTCCAACTGATTATCAGATTCATTTTAAAAGAATACAATATCCGGTCAAGTCGCCTATGCTATGACAATTAATAAAGCACAGGGGCAAATTTTAAGAGCGGCTGGTGTAGATCTGCGCAGTGATTGTTCTCCCATGGCCAGCTCTAATGTCGCCTGCTCGAGAGTCAGCTCGCCGAATAGCCTTTTTATTTTGCAACCGGATAACATGACAAGAAATGTGGTAGGTATACAATATGTTACAAAAATACCCCCTAATGCCGAATATGGTATATAGAGACCATCAAACTGAAAAACTTTTACTATTGGGACCAACTCTCAAATCGCGAAAAAAATCAGCTGTTTCATACATTTTGACATTGTCGATTTTAGTTTTTGTATGAAACAGCTGATTTTTATTTCGCGATTTCAGAGTTGGTCCCATAGTAAAAGTTGTTCATTTTGATGGTCCCTATATACCATATTCGGCATTAGGGGTATTTTTGTAACACGTTGTATATTATAAGGAAGTGTTGGATGATCGAGATTGATAATCCTGTTAATGTATAACATAGTTTTATTTAGAACTAGCTGCACCCGGCATGCGTATTGCAATGCTCCGTTTTTTCAACCAGGAACCTTCTCGGTCGTAAGCAGAACAACTCACCAAAGTTTCATCACATTCGGATCAATGGTTTAGGAGTCCCGTCGTCTGTACACTTAGATCTTTTAAACTGTGCATAAAAAACCGCATTAAAATCGGTCCATAAGTTGGGAGCTAGGTTGCCTCAGACAGACAGACAAACACAGGTCAAACTTATAACACCCCTTGCGTAAGTTGTGTACGTCGTATATACATATACATATAGTGGTGGCCACATAATTAAGGACACAAGTCGATTTTCATACAAACGAGGTAATTTTGAAGTCTTGGTTTTCCACTAGGGATTGAACTAGCTGTGATCTGATGATGGCCATCCAGGGAGTGAATGGAGAAGATTCAGATCGCAATACACACCCAACTGATCTGGTCAGCATTTTAAGAGATGTAAACATCAGAATTTTTAGTTGCAAGATTTTCATACATTTTTATGCTATATTCGCGGTTTTTTTAAACATATCCTTACATCTCTTAAAATGCTGGTCAGATCACTTGGGTGTGTATAGAAATCTGGAACTCCTCCATTCACTCCCTGGATGGCCATCACCAGATCACCGCTCGGTCAATCCCTGGCAAAGAAGCAATGCTAAAAAGTTACTTCGTTTGTATGAAAATCGACTGGCGTCCTTAATTATGTGGCCACCACTTCACACTCACCACATTAGTGACTACATTATACCCGTGCGAAGCCGGGGCGGGCCGCTAGTATTTTATATTTATATAGGGCCACTGCAAAGTTAGCGTTGTCCGACTCTATGGTGATGCTGATAGAGTGTTAGTATAGAATAGGCAAACTTTGTAATCCACAGTCGTTGAAATATTATTAATAATATTATGTCCACAGATCCCCGTGTACGCCTTCGACAAAGCGTTTCAAGTGAACAACAACATAATGCATGTGTATCTCGGCCACAATCCATGGAGGTGCGACTGCCACTTCATCCCTCGCTTTCAAGGGCTCCTGCTGAAGTACAAGAGAGTGATCGGAGACCTTCCAGACATCAGGTGTTCTAAGTCAGATGACAAGAAAACCTCACTTATTCAGGTATCTTATTTATTTTCGTCTCTATTACAATGATTTTTGGTTTTATATAGATGACAATCACGACCGCACTCAACACTTTAACAGTCCTGGGAAGATATTGATACCGAAGGACAACAAATATGGTCAACATTAAATTATAACAACAAATTAAAAGAATAACGATCCTAAAGAACAACACTTCAAATCAAAAACTAAATATTCAACACCATAACAGCAACAAATTGAAAGGGAAAGCTACTCTTCAGAGGATGATAATATTTATAATCTTAATATTGACGGAATCCTTTTACAGATCAAAAATTAATTTTAATTGAGGTAAAATAATGTTATCATTAATGGGTCCTTCATAAATAGGTTGTCTATTGTAAATATCCAAGGAAACCTCAGACCTTTAATGCCATTTCAAATTTACACAGCTTTTGAGAATGTATCCCCATTAAGAACCTACGATATTTCGATAAAGGGACAGCTTTACATTCCACAAAGACCTTCAAATTCAAACACCTGATATAATGTATAAATAGAAACTATTTGTTGTGTGTGAGTCGTTGATGAACCATCAGTCAGACCACCACCTATTTAAACGGCCAACTTTCTATTCGTGTGACCGCTAACGCTAACTTAAAGCATAAAAATAAATAAACAAGAAAGAGGCTAATAAAAACGTGTTAAAATACGGTGAAAAAACGTGTTAAATTAAAACGTGATATAATGTAGCAAACTTCTGCTTCTGTACCGTAATAGTGATTCCTAAGATTTTTCAGTAAAACCTTAGATTTACCAACGCTTAATGGTAAAAGTCCAAACTGTCCTGTGATCATCGTTCGTTTCGAACTATTGCCACCATTAACTCGGTAAATCTTAGGTTTTACCTCAAAGATACGGTAAAATGTTATAAAAAAGTGTCGAGGACAGCAAAGGAAACGGCGGTTGGAAGGGGAAAAGGAAGATATATTGAAAATAAACACATTAATTATATACAAAAGCTAAGCAATAGAAACAAGAAGTGACAGGAATAGAGAAGAGAGTTAAGCACATAGTATAGATATTTACATAGTATAAAAAAGTATAATAAACTATACAAGGATGGGTCTATCCTTGACATAGCCCTCCTCGTAAACGAAGTTTACCACAATTAGCCAAGAATAGACCCTTTAACTTAACACATGAACTCAAAAAACAAAAAAACCCTTATTAAACAAAAAATCTAGACGCTCAGTCTAACCAATTTTCTAACCGGACGTCTTAACGTGCCGCCTACTGTGCGCACGTCCGCTACTCGCACAATTCCGTCTCGCCCGGGGTAGACTCTATCAATTCGGCCTTTAGGCCATACACCACGCGGCAGGTTGGAATCACATATGAGGACAAGGTCACCGGTCTCTATGTTTGTCGACACAGCACCCGCATTCCTTCTTGGGTTCAAAATCGGAAGATACTCGCGAACCCAACGCTGCCAAAAATGGTCAGCCAATCTAACTGCCTTCTTCCAGTTCGCTCGTCGCACCAGGTCGCTGTCCTCGAGGTTGTCTGGACGAGAGGGGTGATGTCTGACCGATGAGAAAGTGATTAGGTGTAAGGGCTGGCGCGTCTTGCGGTTCTACAGGAACATGGGTCATCGGCCGAGAATTGACTATACCTTCGGCCTCCAACAAAAGCGTGTTGAACACTTCTTCACGAGGAGCTCTTTCTTTTAAGGTTGCGGATAGGGTTCGCTTGACGCATCCCACAAGTCTCTCCCACACTCCTCCCATGAAAGGCGCTGAAGGCGGAAGAAAGTGCCACTCTATCTGCTGATTGCCCATGAAGTCTGCGATGGCTGGTTGGTGCGACTGCCACTCCCGCTGGATCTCGCGATTGGCTCCAACAAAAGATGTTCCATTGTCCGAAAAGATCTGCTTTGGACATCCTCGCCTAGATATGAACCGACGGAGAGCCATGATCGCAGAGTCGGCTGATAAACTTCCCACTACCTCCAAATGAACAGCTCGGGTAGAGAAGCAGGTGAAGAGTGCGACCCAACGTTTCTCTCGGCGCCTCCCGACAGCAACTTCGACGGGCCCAAAGTAGTCCAAACCGGTGAAGGAGAAAGGACGCTGATGGTGGAGAAGTCGTTCTTTAGGCAAGTTTCCTACTGGTGGGACAGACGCTGTGGCTTTCTTATTCCTGCAGACTTGGCAGGCTGCAGCGACTGTTCTGACGGTAGGCCGGAGACGAATTATCCAGTAACGCTGTCGAAGCTCGTTCACGACCATCTCTCGACCAGCGTGTCCTGCCCAGACGTGGTAGTGATGGACGATGAGGCGGGTAACATGATCTGACCCGTTCAAAATGACAGGCTGTTTCATATCTTCCGCGACGTCGCTCGCAGCAGCAATTCGACCGTACAGACGAAACAGACCTTGGCTATCTTTTTTAGCTTGCAAGTGCTCAATACAACTCACACTGAGGCTTTCTTGTTGGCTCTGTCGCAAAAGGTGCAATTCGGCGCTCTTCATGTCAGCGGCTAGTAGCGGACGCGGCCCTCCTCGTTGGCGAGGACGCTTAGTAAAAGCCTTCTCACGAAGAAGACGCAAAAATTGGTGGGCTCGTGCAGTAGCACGTAATAACCTAATCCAAGAACTAAAAAGTTTACAATTAGGATGAACTACATTAAAAAATCTCGTAGGAGTCAATGTTACAAACGTTTTAATTACTACAGGATTGCTTGGCTCCGCAGGAAATTCCAATTGATTACGCAACAAAATATCAGGTCCCTGCAGCCACCTGCTTAACGATTCAACGCCAGTTGACGCGACACGAGTGGCGTCATCAGCCACATTAAGCTCGGTTGGAATCCAAAACCATTCGTGAGCCAGAGTCAGCTCAGCAATTTCGCCTATCCGATTCCGCACAAATGTATTTGAATCGCTAGCAGCACTCCGAATCCAAGCAAGGACGGTTTGTGAGTCGCACCAAAAGAATCTTTTGGAGGGCTTAATACGGTGCTGCTCACAAATCGTAGTAGCTAATCTAACTCCTAACAACGCGGCTTGCAATTCGAGTCGCGGCACTGAAGTCGGCTTCAGCGGCGCGACCCGAGATTTGCCCATTATAAAAGCCACTTTCACAGAACCATCTGCGAAAATAAATCGCCAGTACGAAACGCAGGCGTAGGCTTGGTTGCTCGCATCTGAAAACGTATGCAGTTCGCGAGCAACGGGACCAACGGTATCGGTATAACAGCGTGGAATCGAAAGAGATCCTAAAGATGCCACGCTGTGGTACCACTCCCCCCATCGCGAGCGTTCGGCAGAGGGCAAAAATTCATCCCATTCTCGCACCAACTGCCAAGTACGTTGAAATAGAATTTTACCCGAAGTAAGGATGGGAGTCAAAAAACCTAAAGGATCGAAAATTTTCATTAGATCTCGCAGTGCTTGACGTTTCGTCAGCGCTTCGAGGTCAGGTGAACAGAAATTAATCTTAAAAATAAAGTGGTCAGCGTGTGGGATCCAATGCAAACCTAAAACACGCATGCCTACCCCCTCAAAATTCAAATCAACTTCTCGAATTTCCTCTTTGACTAAGCTCGGCGGTAGCAGTTTAAGAGCCTCTGGATTATTGGACACCCACGACCGCATTTCGAAGCCACATTGACT
Organism: Catoptria pinella; assembly: GCA_963556745.1. Taxonomy (NCBI): domain Eukaryota; kingdom Metazoa; phylum Arthropoda; class Insecta; order Lepidoptera; family Crambidae; genus Catoptria; species Catoptria pinella. The sequence continues at coordinate 7,769,111 of OY750769.1, forward strand.
GTGGACATGGACGATGTCAGCAGCCACTCTAGCTGCATCTTCTACACTATCATAGCTGCCAAGATAGTCGTCCATATAATGACATTCTACTATATCTCTAGACGCTTCAGGATACTCAGACTCGAAATCTTTTGCGTTTCTGTTTTTGATATAAATGGCAATAAAAGGAGAACACGACGCGCCGAAAATTAGTGATGTCATTCTAAACTCTCTTACAGGATCATCAAGATCTGAGCGCCAGAGGTATCTTTGGCAATCCAGATCTTCACTTCGAATTTTGATTTGCGGGAACATCTCCCTAATGTCGCCTGTCAAGGCGACTTGACGTTCGCGAAATTTCATCAAAACTCCTAATAAAGATTGCAAAAGATCTGGCCCCGGCAGTAAAAGAGAGTTTAGACTGACTCCATGAGTAAGAGCGGCTGCATCGTGAACGATTCTAAGCTTACCTGGCTTATTGACATTAGTAACACCAAAATGCGGAAGGTACCAACGTCTGGTGCCATCGTGTAGTTTATGTGAGTCTGTGCATGGTTCCGCGTAACCTTTGTCTACGTATGCTTTAATATTTTTCGTATAGAGATCAACATAATCGCTATCGCGCCTAAAACGCCTCAAAAGAGAATTAAGCCGGCTGAGAGCCAGATGGTAGCTATCAGGCAAACGAGGATTGTCTTCCCGCCATGGCAAACCAACCTCAAACCTGCCATTTGGCAGACGGCGCGTTGTTTCTTCCACAATACTGATAGCTCTCTGCTCTTGGGTGGTATAGGGTTGCTGCCGTTTAATTCCAATCGATTCTAAACTATAATAGTCCCTAATAAGAGAATTGAGCTCTTCGTCACTGTCGGTAACGAGACAATGATTAAGAGTAGGAATATTCTTGCTGAATTTTGGCAGGCAACCGTATAACACCCAGCCAAGCAAAGTGCGTATCGCAGCGGGTTGAGACGGCGATGCACCAAACCGATTCTCTAAGCTAACCAGCAGGTGCCAGTCACAAATACCTATGAGAACTCGAGGAGTAGCTTGCTCAAATGATAATTCATCCACGATGTCTCTAAGGTAACCGTGAGAGGAAAAATCTTCTCTGCGCACTGACTGGCTAGCCAGAGACAGGTCAGGTACAGTACGCGCATCACTAATGTTGAAAACTTCTGAAGTGTTTCTTCCCCGAATATTAAAGGTGACTCGTTTCGAATTAATCTTTCGAGAACCTGTCACGCCGCCCATGAAAACTTCTTCATTAGTGCCATCTAAGCCTAAAGTGTCTGACAACTTAGAATCAAGTAAAGTAGCGGTAGACCCGTCGTCAAGTAAAGCGTATGTATGCACGGACCAGGATGTCGAGGACAGCAAAGGAAACGGCGGTTGGAAGGGGAAAAGGAAGATATATTGAAAATAAACACATTAATTATATACAAAAGCTAAGCAATAGAAACAAGAAGTGACAGGAATAGAGAAGAGAGTTAAGCACATAGTATAGATATTTACATAGTATAAAAAAGTATAATAAACTATACAAGGATGGGTCTATCCTTGACAAAAAGGTTTATTTTGAAGGTGTTTTAAAATTATATCTTACTAATAAATGTACCATCTAAATAATTTAAACTAGGAAAATATTGACTGATGGTTATTTATGAAATACTCATGTTATGATTAAAAATAATAATGATGCCAAATGTATCAGAATGATGATTACAATATTTAAAGTTTTTACTGATTGAAATAAATGATAATGAGATGATTTTTAACTTCAGCCTTAATTTTATAATTAAATCAATTAATTCACTATTTCATTTCAAAAAATCCAACATTTACCAAACTCTAATGGTAAAAACACGAAAAAGTATCTCTTTTATATTAAACTTGTGACAATATAATAGGTAATAATAATAATAATAAATGTTTTATTACATAAATCATACATTAATAACATATAATGAAACAACCCCAGTAAGTTAATTCTAAAATACCTGTGTTGGGGATATTAAATCTTTACATTTACCAACTCTTGTTGGTCAATTCAAAGATTTACTAGTAAAACCTAAGATTTAACAATATACGGGCTTTTACAGTAACATATATTAATATATATACAAATACCGTGGATTGCATTCCGAACAAACGAGTCTATCCTTCGAGAGCTCAACATTAAAACCAGGCTATCCGCTTCCTGTCTCAAAAGGATTCTGGAATTATTCTTCGGTCACATCGCCCGAAAAGATGGACACAACCTCGAACAACTGATGGTCACTGGCAAGGTCGATGGCAAACGGCCGAGAGGTCGAAGCCCAACAAGGATGGTCTGACCAAAGCCGCTCAACGTTCAACACCAAGCTACACGAGTCACGATGCACTCTGACGCTAAGGACCTTAGAGCATGTTCTTAATGCTCTAAGCTAAGGACAGACATCGATGGAGGGGCATTATCAAAGAAAAATTAAATTCCCATCGGGGGAATCACGACTCTCAGTAATGAGGAACACGACGCGAGGAGGAGGATATTAAATATCACATAGACGTACCTATTTTTTTTATTTACCACGTTTTTTTTCAAGATAATTTTGAATCCTTCAACCAGCTTATAACTTAATTTTACAGTTTAAGTTAGAGTAACTGTTCAAAGAATAGATGCTATTTGAATAGGGAGCAGGCTCTTCGTTTAAATTTCTTTTTGTCTTTTTACTGTGCTCCAGGAAATTATTTATGAGGCAAATCCCTTTCATCCAATTTGTCCACAATATTGTTCACATCTGCAATGACCTGAAAAAAGTTTTTGCTGTTCAGCCATTCACAAGCCAAGGGTCAAACCAATTCTTGGTATTCTTTTGTTTATAAAAAACAGACCTAAACATGTTCTGTAGTTCTTTGTCTATTCGCAGAGTATGCAGTTGCCTTATTTTATGATCACCAGATGTTTACGTAGCTTACCTACCTACTTAAGATAAAGATTTTTTTTTATAAAAATCATAACTTTACTCTAGCCTCGCCTCGCTCCTACTTGAAACTACTTGTAAAGTTGATGTGGAGGATTATAGCTTTTTTATATTTCTCTATCTTTTTTACTGAGATTTTTTTATACTGTCAATAGATATTTGCTCAACAGTCGCATTGTCCTATTTACCATAGACTTATTTATAGGTACCTATTTACAGTCCCTATCCCTTACATTGACCTTGTCAAAGATTTTGTTTATTTATTGCGTTGATGTTTTTTTAATGTACCTTTAAACATCAAATGGCTATTTACGCTAGACTTATCATTTTGTATTAATGATGGTATTACCCTAACTTAGATAGTTTAAGAGTTGTGAATGTGATCATTTGAAATCAACCCATGGGGAGGAGAAAAATAATAATAAAAATTAGCTGCTCGGATAAAATCTTATGTCAAATAACCGTTCTTAATAGGAATTCCACGAATTTTCGATTTTATTTTTTGTATGAAACAGCTGTTTTTATATCGCGATTTCAGAGTTGGTCCCATAGTCAAAGTTGATCAAGTTTGATGGTCCTTATATACCATATAATATAATGCCCAATTAGGGGTATTTTTGTAACATGTTGTTTAGAAATAAATTTAAATAAACATAACAAAAGAAGAATTTCTCAATTCCACTCTGATTTTCATTACGAAGTTTGCTCCATCAAAGCTTGACTACACAAGAGCCCCACAGCTTTTTAAAGTAACCAATTTCTAGGTATAAATTTGAAAAGGAGAATGCCAAAATTGACAACAAAGGCATTGTTTCCAAGTTGAGGGCCGCCTTTGTACTAACACTACTAACAAATGTGGGATTCTTTGTTCCCGTATAACTTCTTAGTACTTATGCGTTATCAAATTAGTGGAATATTTTTATCATCCCAATGAACGCAGTATTATATTCACAAACAATTTTACCGTGGTGAGTCACCACTGGTGACGACGTGAAAGAAGTTAAGACGTGAAGGCGTAACAAACATATATTAGGTTGGGGAAAAAGTCTTTTCGCATATACACTTGTGAGCAAAAATATGGAATCATATGCCTATTTTCATACAAACATGGTAACTTTGAAGCTTTGGTCCTCCTAAACAGAGTGTGATCTGATAATGGCCATTCAAAGAGTGAATGGAGAAGGCCCAAATTGCTAAAGAAACCTAACGGATAACAAGAGTTATTAAAACCAGAGACCGTATGGAGTTTTTAGTGATCCACACTTTTCATGTCGTTTTTTTTAAGTTTAGCACTGACCTAAACAACTCATCTAATCTGTCGCATTTCTTTCGTTATGGGCCTCGTCTATTAATTTTTAAAATTGCCATTGTCAGATTACACTCCGTTTATTCCTGGGCGAAGAACAAAAGCTTTAAAGTTACATCGTTTGTATGAAATTAGACCTGTGTGATTCCATATTTTTGCTCACAAGTGAAGTATGTATGGACTTCTAATAAAATCTCTTTGGCTATACTATTTCAAATTCAAATTTGGAAAATGTGTGATTTTCATTTGTTTTTCTTACTGTCAAGATGAGTAAATCTAATGAAGAAATTCGATACATTTAAAATTTTACTACAAAAAAGGTAAAAATTCAACGCAAGCCGCGAAAATAATTTGCGATGTTTATGGACCTAGTGCAGTATCTGAGAGCAGCACATTTGTTTTAAGCGTTTTCAATCCGGAAAGAGCAAATTTTGTTTATCAAATTCAAACTCGAATATCTCAGTAAGTATATCACTTGCGAGATATTTTTCTTATTACTTTTTGTTTGTAATGGATTAATCCAGAAAATGACAGATTTTGTTTTTCAACTTTAAACTCTAATATCTCAGTAAGTATATCACTTACAAGTTTTTTTTCTTATTACTTTTAGTATGTAATTACTTATTTTATTGACACCACCTTTAGCACAGGCCTCCAGAACCGACTTTTTTCAAAATGACGGACAGGTAGGTATGCCAGTCTTCATACAAATGACCGATGGCTTTTGATGTCAAAGATACACGTCGCTCAGGGGCCCTACCGGCTAACTTTTCGAACTTCGGCGGGTCTGCCGAGCTTCAATTTAAAACAGATAAATCGAAGTAAGGAGTTTCATATTGTACTATTCACCGAAGTTATTTATAAGATATCGATGTTCGTGTGACAACATGAATTGAGGTTCGCCATTTTGGCCCGATTGGAGCTCGATTTATCTGTTTTAATTTGAACCCCGGTAGACTTTACGAAGTTCGATGCGTTAGCCGGTACGGCCCCTGGTCGCCCTATTACGGATAAAATGGATGCCATTTTTGAAAAAGTAGAGCAAGTTCGTCATGCCAGTGTTACGACGTAGCTGAAGAACTGGGAATTGACCACAAAACATTTGTGGTGCATTTGAAAAAAAACTGGGTACCTACACAAAAAAGCTCGTTATTTAGGTACCTCACGAGCTCTCTGAAAGAAACCTAATGAACCGTGTAGGTACCTACTCATTTGTGATTAGCCACTCAGCAAAAATTAAGAGAGTTTGGCTGGGAGGTGTTAATGCATCCACCATATAGTCCTGACCTTGCACCTTCAGATTTCCACCTTTTTCGGTCTCTTCAGAACTCTTTAGGCAGTGTCAGGTTAACATCACGAAAGGACTGTCAAAACCACTTGTCGCGGTATTTTGATCAGAAGCCCCAAAATTTCTATAGCAATAGGATCATGTCCCTACCTACAAGATGGCAAAAAGTTATCGAACAAAATGGCACCTACATACTATATTAACTATATTAAAAATGATTTGAATTTTCTTAAAAATGCGAAGAAACTTTTCCCCCTATTATATTATAGTAAGGATTTATTTTAATTTGAAATTTATCCTTTATTTTATTTTTTTACAGATCAGCACAATGCCTCTTGGGAATGTGTGCAGCAGCGACATGGAGATGCCCATCAGCACCATCAACATCGTAAATTTAGTGCTGCTCGGCTTAATTGTGTTAGTTCTTGGCCGATTTTTGTATGACTGGCGGAGTTTTAAAGCCACGGGCAAGCTGCCTTGGCTTTCTTCAATTTTACCATAAGTGATAGGAACCATGTAATAGTAAAATATTAGTTATTACTTATATTGTTATTATTTTTCCTAGACTATTCCCATATTCATTTCCTTACATTTGTCCCCTCGTACACCAACTGTAGATACTAATACTAATAATCGATCAATCTCATACTTAGTCAAAAGTAATCGTTATTTCAGTGCGTTCACAGCTTATTCAAATAAACTTAAAATTAAGTTTTCCTTCCACCCATTCATGACGAAGTATAGCAGTTTGTACAGTTGAATCATTTCTTCAGATAAATTAAATCGACTGGGACACGCGGACAAATTCATTACTGAAATACGTGTCGTGACGTCTCGAGAAATACGGGATGACTGGTTACACTAGGCGACAGTCTGAGGGAAAATCATCAATTTTTTTTTAGTGGGTTATAGAGGGAGATTACCTGATCAATCTGGCATCAGATCAGTCTAACCCCCCGTTTCCTCGTGGTCATACTAGTTTGTCATACCAGTATGACCATGAGGATATACATGTCCTCTTGGTCATACTATCATTTTTGCACATCCTGTTAGGAAAACAAATGTGCTAGCTTGAAAATTATACTTATTTGACTTGTTTAACTTTATTCTTGGATTGACTACCATCGAATTATAACTTTTCATCACGGATTAACAAAAGAAAAACTAATAACATTTAAAAACTCTACTTATGATAAAACATATAACTGATGACGAGGCAGTATGGTCTAAGACCTTAGCCTGTTCTCCGGAACGAATATTTTTTTTGTAAATAAACTCACAAGTCATGGCTGTATGGCGCAAATGAGCCTTTGCCTTTTCTGCTCAAAGCGGAAATAATGAACAAAAAAAAAATGTACTGACTGTCAGTCATCACTCATCTGTCAAATGTCATTGTTTTACTGAAAAAAAACAAGAAAAGCGACAAAGAAAGTGTTTTTTATTTATTTTCAATATTGTTGTAATGCAATGATATGTATCAATAAGATTTGTTATTACGTTTTATTATATTAAATGACTAAAGAGTCAACCAACTACAGCTACAATGATGTTGTGGAAAGTGATGAAGCCAACGCGTCAGTGTTGTAATTGAAGATGTTAATAATTTGTGATGCTTGCACACGTATTCGTATTAATTTATGTTTCATTCTATTCTATCTATTGAATGGAATTTATGCCTATAAAATGTGGTATGCTGCATTAGTCAGGTTTATACGAAGGCGACTCGTCCTTGGGATTATATTTGCATCTTCTCTAACCTACTGTATCGTCAGTTTTCTTAGAGAGGTTAGTAATACTATTTTTACATTTGGTAAATAAGTTCAATGCCAAAACAACAAGTATTTAAAAACACGTCAATTTTTTATTTTCAGGGAAGTAGCCGGAATATGATGTATCAGGAAATAATGATTGAAAGGAAGCCATTTGTGTGGCGCACTCTTCAAGAACATAAAGATGCAAATGATAGTGTCACTTGCAGAAACTCTGTGCAAGGGAAGCTGTACTTAGTTGATGACAGAGGTAAGAAAAGGGCTAATATGTACTTCTCCGCCCCACGACTTGGGAGTTGGCAATTTTTTGTTGAAAAGGTTAGGATTATTGAAGTAATTCTGGAAAGTCTCAACACCAGCAAACCAATAGTTTTTCCGAAAAAACTTTTTTTTTAAAGTTCAATATTTTGTACTGCCATTTTTGTTGATATTTCGACCAGCCATCGTTTTTTTTTCCTTATTACGTTTAGTTACGTGTAGGCAAAGGTGTAAGTTCATATACAGCCACAGATATAAAAGTTATTTTGAATAAAATAAGACTTGAAAGTTTGCAATTGTGTATTAACAATATATTTCAGTAAATTGAACACAATTTGTTTATTTATGCACAAAAAAGATAAGTTTCAAACATTTATTAATTAAGTATTTATTCCTACACCGCGAAATAAAACGCAAATGACGCGACGCCATTTTGATTGCGACCCAGAGCTGTCATTGTCATTGTCAATCTGTCAGTCACAGTTCGTTCGTCTTGCTTTACTCCTGTAGGTCCCGGGTTAGGTTAGAATAATTTCGAAATTATTTTTTTTTAACAGACAACAGAAAAAACATTATACGCCATAAAGCTTTTGAGGGAGGGGAGGGGGGGACTTCCCCCCCACCCCTTTCACCCCCAAACCCTAATGCAACAGTCTGTATACTTAATTTTTACCTTCATAACCTCAAACTTTAACCTTGAATATCTCTGGAAGTATGTGTTTGCTGGGGGGGGGGGGAATGGTTTTGGGGGGTAGTGGGGACCCCCCTACCCTCCCCCCTCCCCCCCATACCCAAATTCGTGGGGCGGAGAAGTGCATTTTTACCACACTCTGTTATTGATAATTATAATAATTAAAGTTGAACTGGTATTTATTTTAAGTAAAAATTCTTGAACTGCTGTCTGAATTATGTAAATAAATACCAACAGCAATTAAACATTATATTACATTACGTACATTACTATTGTTTCAGGCTACATATGTCATAGAACTGATGTGATGAAAAATGGTTGTTGTGATCCACTGTCAGACTACTCTCGGAGGTATAACTGTGAATCTTGCAAAGACAATCACTGTTGTGTTGTATATGAACACTGTGTCTCATGCTGCTTAGAGCCTAGTAAGGTATGTATTTTATATATAAAGTTTTATTTATATTTTCTTTAGAAGTCTTGTTACTGAATACTATGAAGTTCCTAAGCTAAAAAACTTATGAATCTCTAATCCTATTACCAGAAATTGCTTTCTTAATCTTTATGTTCTTCTCGTTACAAGGTCTCAGCTTAGGGCTTACAAACCGATGGCATAGCTTCTGTGACAATCACAAGTGGTTGTAACAGTCTAGACTAAATAAATGAGTATTTAATTTTGAATATATCTGATAAGATACAGTTTTTGGTTATTTTATAAGCCTCTATTTACTTCAGAGAAAGAAACAATTTGTTAAGTACGTAGTTAATTACAGTGTTTTATAGATTTACAGCAGCTTCCCTTGCTAGTCTGTCCTTCTGTCGTCTGGACACAATTGCCTCCTCCAGTCTTTTCCTATTATTCATTAAGGCCGAGTTGCATCACCTTGATTTAACTTTAACTTTAACAGACAAACTTATCTGACTCGGTGACAGCGTCGCTGTTGTCTATGGCGTTATGTAATAAAATAACGCTTAGTTCCAGTTTTGCCACCGGCTCAGATAAGTTTATGTTATGTACTGCTATAGTTAAATTAAGATGATGCAACTGAGCCTAAGAGTGTTGACAAAATCAAAAATGATTATTGGAAATTTCTGTTTCTATTGAAAATTTAAAATCAGTTTTATTTAGCTGTAACAATAGTTATCGAAAATGTTTTCCATTAACTCTTTAGACTGTATGTGAAAATCGGTTCATTGATTTAAATAAATAAGGACTTGAAAGTTTGTGTTGAATGCCATTTCGTCAACGCCCTTAACACTTAAAATATTTTTTTTTTAATTACTTACTGTGCAACAATCCCCTTAGAACTTCGTTTTATATTTTTCAGAGAGATCTCTTAGAGTTGGTACTATCCAAGCTTTCAGCAGAGGAGAATGTGCTATTTCGCTCGCTCAGTGATGACTACGAGTTGTGTTTGACTAAGTGTCGTACAAGTTCCCACAGTGTGTTACATGAAAATTCCTATAAAGATCCAACACATAGACACTGCTTTGGCCATGAACCACCCAGGTCTCGAACTCCAGACTAGCCAATTAACTATTTAGGTAGGTAGAAATTTTATATTCTATAATCAAATCACAAAGTAAACATTTTGATTTAATTAAAAGATAAGATTAGCTCTTTAATTTATGAATGTATAAGTCTATTGATGTTAAGATGAGGTCACAATATTGTACTCTTGCACAGAAAATGGCATATAATGTGACTAGATATATGCAAATGCCAAAGAATGAAAAGTGTCTTATCATCTCAGCACTAGCATTTTTTATGTAACTAATATAAAGTGAGGCTTATGTACTATTTAAAAGAGAATAATCTGTAAAGAACAAATGCCTTTTGGAAAGAAGATGTTTGGATGCAGAGACTACATTTTATTTATGTGCCTTTCTAGAGTGATAATTATTTAACTGACTTGTATTTTGTGATCTGGTTTAATTAATCGATATTATAGTCTGTTCGTAGAGAGCTAATAAAAAAAGAAATCCTGATTATTAAAAAGTAATAATCAGGGTTTCTTAACTATTACAAATTTGGTCCCGCTAATTATTTCCTTGCAACCGCACTTGAGAACAACTGCGTGACTTGTACCACTAAACTCAGTGCGCGAAGCGATAAAGTGACGTTTGTCATAGGTGGGTACCCACTCAGGTTCGCGAACCTCGTGCTCTTCAGAGCACGAGGTTCGCTGAGTGGGCTTAATGTGGACACTATTGCGAACTTTTACTTGCTCCTCCTTTGTGTTCGTTCGAATCGGATCGCAAAATACGGAGCGCGAACCGAGGTTCGCACACGTACACACTATGGCGCACTGTTGCAGGTTCGCAGAGTGCGGAGGTTCGCGAACCTAAGTGAGCACCCACTCATTTAGATTGCGATAATTAAGCGATGGTCGGTACTCCGAGATTTTTTATTAATATTTTAACAACTCGGCAAACCATAGAAATAGAATGTCAAAGAACAACAATGTCAATGAACAAGTGATCCGAAAAACGAAGTGCAAATGTGTGAGTGAAATAGTGTTGTGTACACTACTTAATAATGTTATCGATGACTGTACCTACTTACGTCTTTCTGTGTGTCTTACATAGTGGTGATATTGACATTTTCAATCCAATTTTTCATCTGCGCCATCGACCTACAATACAACTACAACCCGTAGTTGTATTGTAGGTCGATGGCGCAGGTGGTTAGTGCACTCAACTCAGTATCGTAGGATTCGTAGGTAGGTAATTAAAACATTGCGTATAGTTCGAATAATTATTAATGGGTGTGTAATGTATGACATAATATATTTATATAGACAAGCACAAAAATAATATCATACCTACAGTATTAACGTGATTTGACTTACGTACACGTACTTTTTTGTTTGAGTAAATAAGTAAATTGATTTTGATGACGTTAATTTTTCTAATTAGGTCTTACTTAAATTCTATAATTAGGTAAGTACTAACAGATTTCCACAGCTGACGGAGGCAGAGTAGCAGATCTTATCTTATATGTCATTAATGTATACTATCATATTCTGGGATATAAAGGATTATGATTATGTCTAGCGACCGCCCGCGACCTTGTCTGCGTGGAAAGTTTTATTGCTATCCCTCGGGAACAATTATTTTTTCGGAATGAAAGGTACCCTATAACCTTTTCTGTACCCCTGACAACGTGTATGTAAAATTTCATGATTATTGGTTCAGTAGTTAAGACATGAAGGCGTAACAAACAAACAAACAAACGGACTTTCGCATTTATCATATTAGTAAATTTACTACTGGCACTTCTTAATAAAATAACAAAATACCTAAGCAAAATACCCACCAAAAACTAAAATAGGTATTTTACTTTTGCATAGGTACTTAGATATGTACCTACCTAGTCAGTAACAATCTGATTAATGAACTATAAACAATTTTTTACGATTCGAGTACGTAGGAAAATCAAACCTCAACAATATGTCAGCTAAATTAGCCTTTCATAATATCTAAAAACATAAACTTACATTTTCTAAAAACAACCGGCGCGGCAAGCGAATTCAATTATCACTGCACGCTATATCTATGGCGGCCTCTCAGCTCGTCGTCACAACCGATTACCGAATTCGCTTGCCGCTCCTCCAGTTCCGACCGACCGACTGACGATATGGTCACCCTACACTTTGATTATTCATAGTAAATAAATTTGCAAATTTCTCTAAAACGAATGAAGATATCGTGAAAATCTGTTTATTTTTAATCTGAATACAATTTACATTACAAAAATAGTATGAACTGGAGGTTCGCATGCTTTTAAAAATTTAGATCGCGATATCTTTGTCCCGGTTGCGTTAAATGAGCAACGAATGTATTCGTAGCTGTCACAATGAATATGTGACGGCTACAAATACATCAATCCACCGGTATAGGCTCGGATTGATCTGAAATTCGACGATTTAACCAAAACATTACCTCAAAAAGTGGCGGATCTCCGGCCCACATGTTTTTGTAAAAAAATCTGCCGGGGAAGCCGTCACAATCATAACGAAACCTAAAATAAGAACGTATATCATCGGTACATTACTTCTAGGTGGTTTTAGGAAGGAATTATGCGAGTGGCACGGACGTTCGCGTGCTCACCTTTTTCTGGTGTGTAGACAAAGACATATTTCGTTGTTCAAGCTCTAGCGATGTCACATCCGGTAAAATTTTAGAAAAGTATTAAAAATATTCAGAATCAATAAAACTTGAAAATAACGAAATCAGTTTCTTAAAATGGTCTTTATTTTAAAAAAAAAACATCAAAAATAAATAGTATGGCCAATTGGCCTGCCAGTCCTAGTTTATCGATTTTATCGATACTCGTGACGTCATCAGTTAGTCAAGCCCTATCGTAAAACAACATTTTTCTATTTTACGTAAAATAAACTAAATTATTTATTGTACATATAAAATATGACTATATATGGCAAATGAAATTAATAAACTATGTTCCATACTGTTTTCTTCGTCGATAAACGAATAAATGTAGTAAAATTTTGTTTTTAAAGAAATGTGTGGCAATATCTTATTTACCTGTGAAAAGTGTGATTACTTGGATTGTTTCTTTTTGTCACATCACAATTACATAAAGAACAAGACACCGTGGCTCCACGATACCTTTATTAAAAATTTTAATAAAGATTCTCAAATATTTTAAGCAAAATGTGATTGCTCATTTGCAAGACGGGACGCTAGGGGCTCTTACTGTAAAAAAAGTTGGCACACTGTCACTTGATCCTTTGTCTCTTTTTTTCATAGACCGTGTCCGTATAACGATAACTTCTCTTTTCCACGCTCTATTGGTCTTCTTGAGCGCAGCGAAAATTTTTCTAAGTCTATGCGGCAAACAGACTATAATATCAACTAATCTGGTATGCATTGTCGTTAGATTTTAAGTTGAGTCTGAAATAGTGTGAGTCTGGAACAAATCAAAATTATGATAACTTAAATTTTGTATAATTCATTATTTTTGGAACAAAAATTATTGTAACCTATGGAGCGGCGTGTGTGCCGGGTATTTTTATTATATAAAAGAAGCATAACATAATTTTGTTGTCCTCGGCAAGAAAGTTCTCTATTCATTTGTAAACAAACAATACATTCAAAACAAAACATTTCGAGTTTGACTTCTTTTCAATGTTTTTGTATATGTTCAATTACTTTGGAGGATTTGAAAACTACATCTGCAGAAACTATATAAATTAAATAAATGTTGCTGTTTATATTAACTAGTGTTTGACCACCGAAACGCGATATGATATAGCGATTTATCACGTTTAAATGTCACAAGACAATGTATTTTGACAGTTGACTGTCATAAAACACTATCACGCGATATATAACGTGTTTCGGTGGTCAAGCTAGGGGGGCTAAAGTGTTAACAAAACAGAATAACTATTGTAAGCTTACACCCTATTTGTTAAAATCCCATAAGGATACTCCTTAATTTTATTGTTACGTGTTATGATGTATTTTTCTCATAAGTAACTATGTTATGTCCCACAGCAGTGTAGGTACGTACATACAACCATCGTAGTTAACTTAGTAACTATGGATACTGTTGAACTGTCGTTTGCGAATCGTTAGAAAAATAACTGTTGGGTCATTGATAAATCCCAGCCGCCCTCTCGAACGTCGCCCCTGCGCCGCGCGCCGTGTGTGGCAAACAAGTTTTTTTTTGAGATTTTAGCATTCACAATGCTATTTTTATATAATACCAAATAATATACTAGAAAAAATATACGACTCGCACCAGATCATGTTCTCGGACGGGAATCGAACCCACGACCTTTGGATATCCGGTCCAATGCTCTGACCGCTGAGCTACCGAGTCACTAGTGGGAACGTCAAATTTCTCCTAGTATATCAACTCTCACGCTGCAAGCCAGCGCCATCTCACCAATGTACAAGGAACTACCTCGATTACAAGGTTCGATTCCCGTCCGAGAACATGATCTGGTGCGAGTCGTATTTTTCTATTAAATTATTTGGTATTATATAAAAACAGGGATTTTTCTAAAAAATGTCCCAGTTGTTGCTAAAACCACAGAATACATAATAGGCTAAAACTCTTTCGCCCCATTACAAAAGTCCTCTTAATTCACTATTATTTTATGTACCTAGAAACAATGTAAATCAATATTATTTTATTTCGTCAAGTTACCAAACAAGCCTTGGTTATTATAAATTAAATATTAAAAAAAACATTAATTTAATAAATTTTTTGCAAATAATTATTGATAGTATTATTATTTCCCTTTTTGACCGAGCGAGCACGAAGCGCGAGCGAAGCGTTTTTGGCGCCATTTTGTCGAGTTCGGTTTGGTGTCTATTTTAATTATTTTCAAATTGATTCATAGTGGATATTGTGTCTTAAAATTGGTGCAGTTATATGGTACAAGTGTCTACGCAACTGAACAATATGTGGGATAATTGAAATAGGCGCGATCTTGGTTGTGTGAAGCTGAGACTTTTATTGAAGTGGTGGCTTCCTCGGCAGAACTAACCGAGTAAACTGTCTTGATATACTTGGTGCCAAATGCTCCAAGCAGCATTAGAATACGATGCACCCGCATTCTAATGAAAAATTAAACAATATCTACCACTGAACTATTTAACACTTGACACTGGCAAAAATTACTTCCAAGAGGAAAGTAGATTGCCATAACAAAAAAAGAAGAAGAAGAAGAAGCGTCTCTAATTCAGTTTAGGCAAAAATGTTTTCGTATGTCCTTCCGGTGTCCGGATGTCCGTTGTCCTCTAGGTCGCATTTCTCAACCGATTCTTGTAAAATTTGTGAGCGTTCGATAATTTATTATTATAAATTTTTTTGGTCGATTCAGTTTTTCGATTTCGTTCAAAATGGCGGAGATATGTAAAAAACATATTTCGGCTATTGAAAAATGTTCAAAAATAACACAAACCTTTTGTTTTTTATTTTTAGAAGACTCAACACTTCATACTTCAAAAACGATCAAAACCACTGACCACTGACCTCCGCAAAAAAATTTTTCAGGTCAGTGACCAAAACATTTCTGACAAATATTCGAAATTTGAAAAATATAAGGTTCAGAACTTATGACAGCGAATATTATTGATTTGTTTTTAAACAACAGGTACAATTTGAGCATGTGCATGTGAACAAAAACAAAAAATTAATTCACTTGGCACATATTATGTATCTTAAGTAAAGCTGAGCTGATTTAATTTTTTTGAGATAGATATTGTACGACACGTCATTACGTTTAGTACAGTATTTTAAATTTTGTGGATTAAAAAATGCAACTACATCCTCGTTTTGCTATTTAGGGTTTTTATTTAACAGGTTATTCGACGGTATTTTTGTTGCGAAAGACATCGGTTCGCGCATTACATATCACAACATAAGTGGCAGTTTTTACTATGGTACAAACGATAACACATCACACTAGAATCTACAAATTTTGTGTTTAGGCTGACGGTTAAAAATTAATTTATACTTATGGCACGTATATCATCAGCGCTTTTGATAATTCTATCCCCGAAGGGGTGAAAAAGGGAACGCAGTTGTGTACCTACAGAAAATCCTTAATTTTCGAAGTAAGGTTTATGGTTGGAAACTAACGCAACGTTGATGGTATTGTTGGAATTTCACACCTTAAGGGAGTGAAATGGGGTAAATAAACCTGAAAATTGATATGGATGTCGTTATTGTTGGATGTTGATTGCGAAAATGACATTTATTTTGAAGCCCAACACGGTGGACATGATTTACCCTAAAGGGATGAAATGGAAGCCCCAAAGGGGAAGTGGAAAGGTGAAGGAAACGGGAACGGGATACTAATATCTCTGCACTGCACCCAACTCTGAACGGGGACGGAGACGGGAACGCCTTCTACCAATGGATTCTAAAGATTTTCTAAAATCGCGAACGAAGTCGCGGGCAAAAGCTAATACATATATATATAATCTGATATGCCCTCGTCTGTACATACAACAGCAAAAAAGCAATGATAAAAAATCTGTACCGTACCAAGACCATACCCTTAGCATGAACAGCTAACTCGATAGAGTAATTCTCTATGGGAAATATATTCTGTGGATTTGGTATTAATTACCTAGGTAACTTACATAAGTACATAGTTAAATAAACCCAATCTTTCGCATTCCGCACAGATCAAGTGGATAAGTAAATAATCAATAGATATAGCTTCCAATCATTATTTGCTTGATAAATTAAAATCAACTCGGCTAGCTTTTGATACCTATTGGTTATCTCGTATTGATTAGGCTAAACAGAAATCACTTACTTTTTCCCTTTACTTACACAGCTCAACTTAATCCCATTGAGACAAGCCGACCGTGTTTGTGCGTGTGCAGCGTGTGGCTGCCGAAGTTGACTTCACATGTTAGTTTCACATGAGGGCAGAACAGTGGGCAGCTCAGTACTGCTACTGTTTGACTTTGAACGCACACGCTGAGACAGAATAGTACTGTCTTGACAGTAACTTCTAAGATCACTCTCGTCACTTCTCTTATTTCTCCTCTCATCGATTATGCTGATGTCTGTTTTCTGGACCTTAATGAGGATCTTCTTAATAAGCTGGACAGCCTTATGAATAATGACATTCGTTTTGTTTTCTGCCTCCGCAAGTTCGATCATGTACAGCAAAGACTACTCTGCACGCTCTACTCCATCCTCAATAATCCCCATGCTCCAGAAACCTTGAAATGCAAGTTTCAGTATCTTTGCGTCTCTCGTAATCGTCAGCTCCGGTCTACAAACTCTCTTACAGAGAGTAACTCCTCTCTTTCGCTCTGGCCATATGTCCGACTCTTTCACCCTGTAAGCTCTGCACCTTTGGAATGACCTCCCTGACTCTATCAGACAATCTCCAAGAAAACTTTCCTTTAAAAAGAAAGTTAACTCTCTCCTCTTGGGAAGCTCATAATGTGGAACTCATTGTCATCTCTGAATCTTTCTTCTGCTTAGATACAGGTGTTACAAAAATACCCCTAATGCCGAATATGGTATATAGGGACCATCAAACTGAACAACTTTTACTATGGGGCCAACTCTGAGATCGCGTTAAACAAATCAGCTGTTTCATACATTTTGATATTTTCGATTTTATTTTTTGTACATACATATAGTATTAGTTTTCTATTTTATTAATTAGGAAAACAACAGCACAATCATAATAAATTTAACTATGAGGTAACCCACAAATTTATAAGGCCAACATTACAATTATTCATGATATTACGCCATTCTGAAATTGGCGATTTTTTCTCACACACAGGAGACTCTCATCTTCTATGATGTTAAAAATGCTTCGGTTGTTTATTTGGAATTTATTATGATCATAACGGCCAACTAGGTACTTGTCAGCAATAAAATTAATTCTGCTTTTCTTTCCTTAACCTTAAAAAAAGTACCTTATTATTAGGAACTCCTTTTTTGTTAGTAGAAAATGACCTCTTATTTCGTTGTAACTTAGCCGATACTTATTTTTTTCGCGTAACCTAAGTGGCACACGCTACGTTATCCTGGTGTTTAAACACTAGTGCATAAAAGTTTTAAAACATTAGCGTTCATGGTTGTTAAATAAATTAAGAAAATGTTACTATGGAAAATTCAAATTCTTTAAAATTCTCCATTCAAAACGGCAATTTAATTTTACTTTTCTATATTGGCTTGGATCTGGGTGTTAGTGATACCACTGTTGTAATAATTTCCATAACACAAGTGCTTTTGCTAGTTACTTTGGAATCGGAGCAATGGTATGTGATGATATTACACTTTTGTGAAATTTGTAATTAAGATATTTTAAGAATTTCTTTGGATGCGATCCAAACGATTGATGTGTATTGCAAAGTTCGGTGGCCAAATAGGGCTCGCATATTCTAAGATGCACCTTACATAAGCATAATAAACAATTTTATAGCTATAGATTAATAAAGGGTTGGCACGTACACATTACAAATCCAAGGCATCTGTAAGCCTTAGTCAATGTGAGAAGTCATAGCATTTTTGAGTCTAGCATAGATAACGCCAAGGTTAACTCTTTCTAAATTTCGTATGTTCCTAAACCGGTTCTCACAGTGCGGAAACGCCTTTGACTATTTATTTAATAAAAACTAACCTTATCATGACGTGTTTTATTATTTAACTGATAAGTAGCTGATAATATTGAATTGCTCTTATTTATCATCATAAGCCGAACGTCAACAAATTTTAACAATCGCAGTAAGTATAGGACGTCATAAACGGTTTGCTAACAACCTTAAGCTAGTTTTACGTTTTGTGCGCCCGCGCAGTCTCTGCGCCACTTCGCGCGCTTACTGTTGTGTCACGATCTCCACAATAATGAGGTGAGAATGAAAACATTCGTATTTTTTATAAACAAGTTGCGTTGGTATGTTGGTGGTTTTTTCTTACGTTAATAATAAGCGATCAAAGTTATGTTTAATTCAGAAAATATTGAGAAAATCGAAACAGGAAAGTTACGGGAAAATTGTATTAAAAATCATGTGTTGTATTCTTCTCGAGATGCATCGACTGAGGTACCTGCAAATTTATTTTTATATAAGTGTGTTTTAACTGTTTTTACAAAGATTTTGTTGGCAAGTTGTTGTTCAAATAGATACCTACTTAATGAAGTTTATGATTATTAGATGATAAAACTAAATCTCCTAAGGATTTTCCTGCAATCAAATAAGTTGGCAAATGTAGAATTATTATATTAGACTTATAATATGTAACTACCTAACTAGATATAACTTTATCTACCTACACGTATATAGGTAAAATTATTTTTCTCTGTCTACGAAAACTATACCATGTTGGTATAGTTGGTATCCTATAAAAATATTAAAAAGATAAGAATCTAATAGTTTTTTATAGGGTGGCTGTCAATAGTTTTTGTAGTACACACGACGGCACCTCAGACTATACATGTTGACTTTGAGACTACGTAATAAAAGCAGTTTTCGCAGTTTAACTGTATAACCTGACGTGCTGTCGTGCGTACCTATCCACTGTGGAAATTGTTAACTTTAATAGTGCAAGATTCTACAATTTTGCAAAGAATACGAGAAAATACGTTATTTAATGCTGACGGACGTGACGACCTCCGTGGTCGATTGGTTTGTACGCCGGTTTTCAAGGTGTCGCCATCTCTGAGGTCCCGGGTTCGATCTCCGGCTGGGTCAATTTAGAAAACAAACTTTTCTATATTGGCTCAGGTTTCCATAACACAAGTGCTTTAGCTACTTACTTTGGAATCGGACCAATGTTTGTGATGTTGTCTTATATTTATTTATAATTAAAAAAAAATGTTTCTTAATCCCTAATACTGCCGTGCGAAAAAACTAAAACATGAGTTAACACTGAATGTACCTATGACACAGCCTGACTTATTTCACACCATACAACAAATAAGTGCGCTTATTAGTCTAATTACGAGGAGAATTTATTTTTGATATATCATATTTATATGGAATTTGAACTAAAAGTTGAAACACATATTTATTCATACTTTTATAGTTATTGAAAATAAGAAGAGGGTGATCTGCGGAATATAAACGAACATTTTCATGAGACAACAATAGTTAAAAAATGTTTGAGAAGTCATTACCTATAGGTAGGTAGTATTTATTATTTTATGTTTTTTTTCAAATTTCAACAAGGCGGCGACCTTGTTCAAGGGTTGGGCTAACTTACACAAGTACTTTTCATGTATTTAACTAAGTACCTAATTAAGTACATAGTTCTGGTGATTTGGAAAAACGTAAAATTTCAGAATTTCGTGCAGGATCCCCTTAACAGCTTCAAAAAGTTTTTTATCAAACTGTAATAAAACTTTCTGAGTATTTTTTATTTTTATTATGAGAAATCAAATCACGGTTTCTCGGTCTTTGAATTTGATTCGACAAGCCATAGAAAAGTCGGTCGCTCGTTTGTTCTGTGTGTCAAAGAATAATACGAATTGATCACCTGTGGCAATGAGAAGAACCAAACAAACGGTTTCCGTTTACACAAAATAGGGTTGAGTGTAGCTTGTGCAGAGGGTGGTGCATGACTGCATGTCTTTAAGACAGAGTTGGACAGCTGTTTTTTATTTTATAATGAACGTGTATGTGATTTTGTTAAACGTTTTTCTTCGGTTATAGTAGGTACCAGTGGCCAGGGCTGAAATTATGGCGAAGATAAGCCGTTGTACAAAAATATTATGATCTGCATAGGTAGTGTGGTGGGATTCCTTAAAGGTAAGCCGACGGGAATTGGCTTGTTAGGTACTATGCCATTGATAGGTACTATGGGCAACAACGTTGCTTAACCAGTTTGCAACAAAATTCGTGTGCGCGCGTATCGCCCCTGCACGAACTAAACGTATGTTTGACGAGCGCGGCGTGCAAGCGATTTTAACCTTAGGAGTGGTTAAGCGAAGCTGTTGCCCATGGTACCTAGGTACCCGTTTTTCGCGGGTGGTCGGCAATACGGATAATTTGATTATTTTTTGAATCCCCTAATTTTGTTGGTGGTATGTTTTCAAACACTTATTCAATAGCACATAGGTACCTGCCGGTGTTAAAAAACGCGGTGACTTTTAAAAGATAAACTCGTTCATTTGATAAGCAGTATTATCAAAGAAAAGTACATCAAGATTAGCAGTAGATAGCTTTTCCTTGATAAAAACAGAATTGAATAATAATTAATTTAGCTAGCTGACAAGAAGACGTGCAGTTTTTCTCTGAGTTGAAAATTTTCCGAAAATTTTAAAAACGATCTTTTCTTAAAAGCCCAATTCAGACTATCAGAGTTCCCATGGCCACCTTTTGGGTCCACCATCGGACCCTAGATATCATTTAGGACCAGAGTCTTTGTCAATGGGGTTGCGTTTTATTAGGGGGTTCTAATGCCCACCCTCCAGGTCCTTCATCAGATTAGCTCCATAATAACAACACAACAATATTGCATAGTCATCTGGTTTACATTTGCAAGTAAAATAGCTCAGCCAGGAATTGGGTCTTTTACTTGTGATTTGATTTACAGACACCGGAATTGAAATTGAAAATTGAAAAAATTGAAATTGAAATTGAAAAATTCTTTATTCAAATAAGCTCACATAACAAGCATTTTTAAATCGTCAATTCTTTTATCCTACCACCCATTATGACGTCTTTTAGCTGACAAGAAAAATGGGCGCAAAAAACTTATCAGCTTTATTAGAAGGAACGATATTTACAAATATGTATATCGTTTCCAGACATTACATTCAAAGTATTCATACATGTTACCATTAACATAGATTCATAAATAAATAACATTATTTAATTAGCTCATTTCTACTGAATCAAATTACAGGTGTCAAGCTTAATTCAAAATTTAAGGCTTAGCCTAGGCTATTACAAAAAAATTATATATATATCTATTCATACAATTCAATAAACGTTAAGACAAGTAGGCAGAAGCAGACCCATTCCCACTGGCAGCACCCGTTCACGAGCATGACGCATGAACCAGCCATCGCTTCGCTCAACCATATTTGAGGGAACGTAACGACCCGCCTCACACGACACCACCATAGAAATGATTAAAGAGAGCATGACATACTTAGGCTACCCGTGTTAAGGCATCGAATTGAAAACTAATATCCAAAAGCTTTTCATAGGCCTATAGAAAGTGAAAGATTGCAATAAAAAAAAATTCCAAAACAAGGTAGTAGTTATGAATTTTATTTTTGGGTAAGAAGTGCCATACATATAGATAATATTAAACATTTATATATATATATATGTATGCGACGTCCTTAATACAAGTAATCAGAAGCAGACCCATTCCCACTGGCAGCACCCGTTCACGAGCATGACGCATGAACCAGCCATCGCTTCGCTCAACCATATTTGAGGGAACGTAACGACCCGCCTCACACGACACTACCGCAGAAATGTTTAAAGTGAGCATGACATACTAAAGCTACCCATATTAAGGCGACGAGTCAAGAAACCTGTAAATACGTTTTTTAAGTAGGTAGGACACTTCTTACAAACTATACTTAAAAAGAAAAGAAAAAAAAATAAAAAATAAAAAAATAAAAAAAAATAAAAAAAAAAAATATAAAAAAATATGTAAGGAGAAGTAAAACTAAACAAAAGTTTATAAAAAAAATAACGAAAGAAAACATTTTAATAACAAACTTATACTAGGTACCTACCTAATTGTTAAAGAAAGAGAAACTAAAAAGTTAAAAATATTTTTATCACTCCCAAGTTTTCAAATAAAAGCGTGCCCATGGTTCATGCAATGTTCTCTGTGAAGAATTGTAATTTTTCACCGAGAACATTACAATTCTTCTTGGACATCATCTATTCTAACGGCACCTAAAAAAAGTCGAAATCCCATAATGACGCTCACAATATTTGTGACTCAAGAGTTTTTTACTGCCAGAACAATCCTTCAATGAAAGCCTTCTAGTATCGAAGGCATAATTTCTGGACATTCAGGCCCTGTCGAAAGTTTTGTAGACGCTAAGCAATACTTCTCACTGATTCCTTATCAAGGTATTACAAAAGTACCCCTAATGCCGAATATGGTAGATAGGGACCATCAAACTGAAGAACTTTTACTATGGGACCAACTATGAAATCGCGAAAAAAAAACAGCTGTTTCATACATTTTGATATTTTCGTAATTAATTTTTGTATGAAACAGCTGAATTTTTTTTTCGCGATTTCAAAGTTGGTCCCACAGTAAAAGTTGTTCAGTTTGATGGTCCCTATCTACCATATTCGGCATTAGGGGTACTTTTGTAACACCTTGTATAGTAATGCTTAAACAATATTATAATTAATGTTACTACTCCAAGTATTACCAAGTCAGAAAAAACAGGCTAAAATATGCAATGTCAATTGACAATGCATATTTTTTGGCTGTACGACTTGGACATTACTTGATAATGCACTGTATAAATATTCTTCGATGAAGATTACATCGGGACCGCATTTGGGCTAAACGATGGTGTGACATCGCATGTTTTTTCCCTGTACCCTTCTTATTTATTAATGCATTTTAATAAAATAGATAAAGACTAACCTTCTTGATCTTAATTTGCTCTAAATTGGTATACTACGTTGTACACGATTTTTATCAGTGACCTCAGTTGTTATAGATATAATAATTATAAACAATATTGATTTTTTTACTTGGATTGTACCGGTTATTACTGAAAAACATTACTTATCTTTTTTATGTAGGTAGGTAATACTTATTACACTACCAACTTATTAAATAGCCTTACACAGAATGTCAAGAAACTTAAGTAGGTACCTACTAAAATATTTTATTCCGAATTTTGTTTTGTATAGACTAAAAAGTCACTTCATCACTTAAATTCAAGTTCAAGCAATCTGGGTAGGTAGGTATAGTTATAATTAATATTATTATTTTTAAAGGATAATTTTAAAAAGTTGTTTAAATTCTTCAAACATCATAGATTGTGTGAGTCCAAGTTACTGGCGATTTAACTACCTAATTATAATAAAACGTAAATGTCGATCTTATATAATGGCCATTATTTTTTTGGTAACAGTTGTTAAAGGTTTGTTTATCTTACTAGGTAAGTAGGTAGGTATATTGTTTCTCATCTTTTATTCAAAGAGTAGTATTGCTAAGTACAGTAGGTAGATAATTAAGTTTAAGTATGGACTCCTAGGCTGCCGTTTTCATAGGCACCTAAGTGATATGAAAAAGGTAGGTAATATTGTTTCAATTGGCTAAAGCCTTTTTTTGTTATTATTATCAATAAGAAAATGTACTTAAGTTTAATATCACACTTCATGGTTTAATTTATAGTATATTTTAAAACTAAACAATAAAATGAATCTGTCACACCTTTTACCTTTACTTATATTTTAAATCAAAAGAATAAAACTGAAAACAAACTTTTTTGACGTTGATAATAAATCTTACAAAATGAGCCCCACGTTTTTAGGTCTAAAACTTCCATATAGGTTTACAAATCTTTGCGGGAGAAATTATTTTTATGCTTTTTAGTTAATTTTAAAAACGTGTTTTCCTGAAAAAAGCTTTTTTTCACGAAATTATTATTTTGTAGCCCAAACTCGATAGGGTTGCATGGTTTCAATATTGAGTTCCTATGGCAGGCCTTCCGACTTCATCATCAGACCTTAGACCTCGTCTCCCGTCAGAGTAATGTCAAGACAATTCTAACGAGTAAAACGAGTAAATCTACCTAGGTATACTATACAACCTTATCAGCAAAGTTGTTAGTGCAAGCGGTGCAGTTAATCAAATCGAATAATTTCTAAATCATTCACAAAGCGATAAAATCTGCACCGTTCGCTATTAAAAAAAAATTAGGTACTTTTTTAACAAAATGCAGAAATAATTTTGACTGAAGTCTGTAAATATTAGGAACTCGGAAAAGTTCGCTGCGGAACATCTTTATCATCAAAATTACAAGACCTGAATATGCTGAACCATTTTTTTTGCAGTTGTATTCGACAAAGCATCTTCTCCATAAACATTACAAACCATTTTTTGAGCACTAGCAGCATTAATTTTTTTCGTTAACCCACTGTTGGGAATACCATAAGTCTTTCTTATGGACCCTTCTGCTTAGGACAGATTCCGTACTCAACAAATTCCGCATTCGACTGCACTGAAAAGTGTTTTCAGTTACATTTATTTTCATTTTAACACTGCATAACAGTCTCTCAAAGTTCTAATAGTTCAATAAATTATTAAAAAAAAAATTGTCTCGACTGGTCATTGCAGTCTAAATAACTGATAAATGTAATTATATTAGCACTTCATAGTACATTTTCGGTCTGGTCTGAATCATGTCTGAAGATGAACCACCATAATAACCCTCCCCTAACCTAACCTAACCTAACCCTCCCCTCCACGTGGCCAAATGCGGATTGGTGATGGTGGAATGGGTCATCCACCACCCATCCCATGACCGACCCTAGCGAAAGTTGCTTAACCGCCACAATCGCAGACGAATTCCCTAATAAACTATTGCGCCCCATCGAGTTCCTCGTGAGTCAATCAATCAATTAGAGACAAAAATAATATCATCGGTCACAGCAGACGACCATACAATTTCACCATCAGCTATCATTGTCGCCGCGAGTTCACGCAACGACCTTGCGCCAGATATATTATAGGTAGATACTGGTACTTCGTCCGAGTCACGTTTTTGTACTTGCACTTTTATTATATTCTGTAGTTTAAATAAGTTTTCGTGTATTTTTCTGTGATTTAAAACACTATACATTTTTAAGCACTCAAATGTGTTAAGGGGCCGTACAACGTCACATACATTTTTGAACAACGATTTCACATAGTGGGGTATTACTTTAATTTATCTATCCTAAAAAATTTAAAAAATTAGATTAGGTATAGTACTCTTGACAGAGACATACATAGCCAAAACTTTTCTATCAATTTTAACAAAACACGTCTAATGAAGTCGGGTGGGCTTTTAGAATTAAAAAAAGACGTTCTCCAGCCCCGGGTTATTTTGAAGCTGTTTTTATTTTTATTTTTATTTTCAGGTTTTTTACTATGAAAATTACTTCCAGCGAGCATTGTACGCCTCTTAATAGCAAAGTGTTTAACTTATATCTTAACATCAACTTAACATTTATTTTGCCAAGGAGAATAATAAAATAATTATCTTTTACCATTGCTTTTACCTAAACAAAATTCAAATCTTAATAAAATTCTAAGAAAAAGTTCATAGAATAGCCAAAATTTGGGGTAACGTGGATGACTGACAATCAGTCAGCAGTTGGACTCCATTGTGGTTTATAATATTATGTCTTTGTGGAGTCCTAGTTCTTTATGTGCACCAGTAGGTGTAAGTGAGAGGTGTGTGTGCATTGCTCGAGCGCGCGTAGTAGCCCACATAATTTAGCGTACGATATCTATTATAATATCAGTGTACTGTAAAGTGTAAGTATTATAATATCAGTGTAGTGTAAAGTCCGCGACACGCGGGCGGCAAGTCCAGCGGCGGTATCAGCTAAAAACATTGAAGTTCATGTTAACTGTGTTTTGACAGATGTATGTGATACATTGCTATTTTTCTTTGTTAAGTTGTTATTTGTGCCAAGACGAAGTAGCAATCTATCACATACATCTGTCAAAACACAGTTAACATGAACTTCAATGTTTTTAGCTGATAGAGCCCCAGTCCAGGCGGCAAATAAAGCGCGATCCATCAGTAATATTCAAAGTCATTGTCATAATACCCACCCTACTTAATTTTAACTCTTCCTCTCTTAGTTTTGTAAGATTTTTCTTGAAAGCGACAAACCGCGGCTCGCGTGCCGCATGCGGCTCTTTGGCTCTCTCTGTGCGGCTCTGTCAAGTCAAGACTTATGTAAGTACTAAATAATTTATTTTTCAAATCTCTGCAAGCTTGCCTACTACCGCTTCGCATCGAATTATGGCAGACAGAGGGGATAAGGATCTAGACTGAATTTGAAGAGCCCGGATTTCAGTCGAGACCGGATTTCTCATCGCGCTTGGACAAAATCATTGCACCATCATTGATTGTAATTATTTTTTATTGTAGTGATTATTTAGGTTTGCACCCAAGTTTCAAAATTTCAGCCGTTTCAGTAATTTTCAGCTGTCGTTTTCGTTTTACCATTTTATTAGAACTCATACGGATGTTCGACCACAACTTCTTTGTTTATGAACCGAATGATTTTTTGTTTGAAAGAGAATACTTGAAGAATGATACCATTTTAATTTTATTGGCATTGGAACTCCTCAAAATCAAATAGGAACTGAATAGTGATTGAAACATTGGTAGGTTTATGACAATCAAAAAAAAGTTAGGGACCTATCTATGGTGAAATTGAGTTACTAGGTATTGATAATGCTCAAATCTATTTATTAAAAAACATCTAATGACGTCGGGTACTGCTATACTGCTTGAGAAAATGACACAATTATATACAAGGTGTTACAAAAGTACCCCTAATGCCGAATATGGTAGATAGGGGCCACCAAACTGAACAACTTTTACTATGGTACCAACTCTGAAATCGCGAAAAAAAAACAGCTGTTTCATACATTTTGATATTTTCGTAATTATTTTTTGTATGAAACAGCTGATTTATTTTTCGCGATTTCAAAGTTGGTCCCATAGTAAAAGTTGTTCAGTTTGATGGTCCCTATCTACCATATTCGGCATTAGGGGTACTTTTGTAACACCTTGTATAAAAAAAAAATACCTTTAGCTTCACCCAATTTCAATAGACGTTTTTTAATAAATTGATTTGAACATTTATTTCTTGCTTTTTGAGTTTTTTTAAAGGTTTTTGAAAGAGGTTGTTTTTATTAAAACTTAAAAAAAAATAGTGTAGCGCACCGCGCGCCCGCACTGGGTTTTTCAAATTCACTGTCGGCCTTCCACTGAGCAATGGCATTGGCTGACATTTTGCTGGACCATGGACCAAGGGTAATTGGTCCATGGTCTCAGTCTGTGGGCTGACCTTAAGTGACAGTGCCTCGACGCGGTAAATGCTAATATTTTATATTGACATCAGCGCCTACATTGGTATAATAATCACAACAGTTAACAGTGTTGCTTTTTGCGGTAATTACGGCTTCCTATACATATTTTATGGAAATAAGTAAAATCTTTATTTTTAGTAGGTAACTATAGATAATTTACTCAATTTACATTTAAAATTTTCTTTGTATTAAAACAATACCCAAACAAAACAGACAATAGTCCACATTTACAAAATCTGTGAGATTTTACGCATCACGTGAATGGCGTGGAAATTACACTGGAATACATTTTGAATTTTTGGCTAGGAATAATTATAAATGTAGGACTCGCGCGTATTCCCGTAGCTACGGGTGCTACGCGTAGCACCCGTTACCCATGGCTACGGGTGCTTACGCGTAGCACCCGTTACAGCCGAATCAGCCGTACAGCGCCATATGCCACCCGGCCAAGCTTGCGCGTCAATTTTGAGAAATAAAATCATAAATATTTTAAGCTTTTTTTATTTTTATATTTGTGCTAGTGAACAGAGAGTGGAAGAAATCAACGTTTTGAATACACGATTTCGTTGAATGTTTTCAAAAAATTGTCGCTGGAGCGGAGACACGGCTTTTTAGCATAAATCCTTTTTGCGACTACCTCTTTTATCCTGGTAAAAACCTATATGGTAGATACGCCTGATGTTTGAAATATAATTATAAAAAAATAAAAACAATATGGCCGTTGACAGAAATTTTATGACGTATGTAGATATTTTTATCACTTTAAATTCATGTCCGTAGGTGTTTCCAAATTGTGTTGTGTGAATGTCGTGAAAATAATGCGTATAATTGTGAACAGCTAACAGACGCGATTACGATCGCGTCAACATCTTTGCTCTTTGTAAGTACCTAACAAGTTGATCAGGACCTAGGTACTACCTACCTACCTATATTATTACCTTGATTATCTACAAGTTATACTAGTGGCTATGTGGGCTGTAAGTAGACCTCGCGTTTGTAATAGTTTTCGAAATGGCTGAAATATTTTAATATTTGGCAGTAATTTTGAACGGGAATGATCCTGATGATGGGCAGAATACGTAGACCTCGGCTTCGTTGAGGGTCTTTTTACACCCCGTAAGCACGGTAATTACTGTAAAGTATATCACAGCCGGACCACGGTTATCGTGGTCCTACCGCCCGCCCAGCAGTCGGGACGCACCCAGTGCCACCGCCGCAGGGGCCCGCCGCCTTCCTTTTACCACAGCCTCTCAGTCTACGTCTACCCCAGAGCCACGGTACTGTAGGACACGGGTAGTAGACGTTTCGAGATTTCTTTTCGTTTTGATGAACGCGATTGGAATGATTATGAATTATCGCAAATATAGAAAGTTTATACTTATCTTTAAATATTTTCAGGCACGTCGGCACGTAACACCGACGTACAGTCGAGTTCATTAATATTATGTTGGCACTTTTGACAGGATGTTGACTTTTATTAAAAAACTTGTAAAGCCTACTTGGCTGTGATAGTTGTGCTTTTATCATCGTCATAATTATATACAATTAACTACCGTGAATTTCTAAAAAATTTTTTTCAAAATTTTACTTCACCACTTTGTCGGCGTGAATAATATATGTATATCCATAAGAGCTAGGCGGGGACAGACAGATGGACATTGCGAAACTATAAGGGTTTCTTGTTGACTACGGAACCCTAAAAAAAGTTGATGAACTGTCGAAAGTGCCAACGTATTAATGAACTAGATTGTACCTACTTACCTTTAATCAAAGAATCTTAGCACTAATATAGAACAACAGCGAGCAATGCCACTGACACAACAATTAATTTCTCGCCAGAATTTGGAAGTCACGTCGGTTTTTCTTGGGCGCCGTGTTGGCGGCGGTAGTGACAGGCGCGCTGGTAGCACTGCTGGTGCTGCAGCCGTGGGCGCCGGGCGTCGAACATCCTCGCTTCTTGCACGCTACTGTCGCTGCCAATGGCTACGAATGCGCTTCCATTGGACGGTGAGTTGTACTTCGGAGCAGCCAGGCAGCCATTCTACAATGTAAAATAAATCTAATCATTTATTATCTTTAAAAAACAAAAGTGTGAGTGAGACAGCCTATCAAAATGCAAACACACTCTTAAATAAGTAATTTTTCAGCGAAATCTTGGAAAAAAACGGCTCGGCGGTCGATGCAGCGATAGCGGCCCTATTTTGTGAGGGACTCTCGTGTGCACAATGTATGGGTCTCGGCGGTGGCTTCCTGGCTACGGTGTACGACGCCCCGACGAAGCGCGTGCGAGCGCTGAACGCTCGAGAGCGCGCACCAGGCCGAACGACAGCGGGGATGTTCCAGAACACGTCCTCGACGGTCGGGGGGCTCGCGGTGGCCGTGCCGGGCGAGCTTCGGGGCTACGGCGAGCTGTACAGAGAGTATGGACGGCTGCCGTGGGCGGAGTTGATCCAGCCATCCGTGGAGTTGTGCCGCAAAGGCCATCGCGTCACTTCCTACATGGCGCGCGTGCTGCTGACGTACAGCGACAGAATCAAAGACGAGCCTTCAATGAGGTTATTTTTTACTATACAACGTGTTACAAAAATACCTTTAGAGCCGTGGTAGATAGAGTAATTAGGGTACCATGCATACAACCCCGGAAAAAAATTATAAAACCTGAAGACAGCCACTTTTTAGAAAAAAAAAATTTTTTTTTGATAAACTGCATAGTGGAAACCGTAAAGCCAAATTTTTTCTGTCCGTTCCATTAATCGTAATAGTATGTGTAATTAATAGTAATAGTGTGTCCTATTAATATGGGCAAAATCAGAACACAATTAGATAATCAATCCCTCGAAAATAATAATCTCTTTGCGTCTAGGATTGTCACTTCGCAGATTTCCATACAAATCAAAATTATACGGGTTTTAATAGGACCTAACGTGCCGAAAGGTTATAAGCTTTATAGGTACCTATAATCTCTTTTACTTATGTTGTTATGAAAGTTGGGTGCTGCAATACAATACGTAACCAGGTAGCATTTTTTTTCATAACTGCAATAGAAGACGGCCTTATTTTATTCATGAATATTGAAAAACGCATCTACTCTGTCCTCGATTGCAACGACTATAGAAATGTATTATCACCGTGTAACATTCCAATTTTCTCAGAGAAGTGTACGTGAACCCGGAAACAGGCGAGGTGTGGAACGAAGGCGACCTCGTCAAGAACCCTCGGCTAGCAGAAACGCTGGAAATCATCGCTTTGGAGGGCCCGGAGGCGATACACAATGGCTCGCTTACGGCGCAACTGGTACGAGACATCCAAGACTTTGGTGGTATTATAACAGAAGACGACCTCAGGAACTTCAGGTAATTAAGTATTTCATATCTACAAGGTGAAATCAAAATCATTAACAACAGTATATGGGACTGTTCTACCAATGGAACAGAATTTTTTCATATAGAGACCGCTGTAATTGTATAACTACCTACTATACAATCTCGTCAACTGGACGAACCCAGTTGAGTGACTGGAGTGACGAGATTAACTGCTTCAGCTTTTGGGTTTTGAAAGGAAAATTATTAGTTTAATTCTATAACGCCTGAAAGTTAATTTCGTAATGCGATAGCCGATAATCCTTCAGAAAGGAAAAATGGAAGTCAAATTGAAAGTATTACGTTTCCAGGGTAGAATGGAGCGATCCAATCGCGGTGCCCCTCACGGAGGAGCACACGCTCTACACGGTGCCGCTGCCAGGGTCGGGGTCCGTGCTGGCGTTCATCTTGAACATGCTGCGCGGGTGGATGGGCGAAGGAACCGGCGTGCCGACTGGCTCCAACCTCTACTGGCACCGCGTCATAGAAACGTTCAAGTTCGCGTACGGAATGCGAACCGGGCTCGGCGACCCTACACGCGCTAATTTGAGTGAAGAAATTAAAGAGGTTCCATTTATAATTTTATTCACTGTCAATAACTTCTTGTCCGGAATGCATGCAATATAAATATGGATTGAGGGTCACTTAATGCAACGTTGAGTACGTATATAAAAAAATGGAGACGCAACCGAAACTGAAGTAGAACAACCGTATAATTATCTAACTAAGCAACAATTATTCATAAAACTTAAGTGCCAATTTCACTTGTAGTTACAACGCAACCTGTCTAATCCGGCCTGGGCGCAAGGCTTCCACAGCCGCGTAAACGACAGCACGACGTACCAGGATCACGAGCACTATGGCGCCATATTCGAGGGTGCCGACGACCATGGCACCGCGCACATGATTGTGATCGCACCCGACGGAAGCACCGTCTCCGCCACCAGCACCATCAACTACATGTACGTGTCACACTAACAGCAGACCGTGGCATCTCCAAATATAAACTATAATAATTGTTGATGCATTTTTTCTATATGTTCCAATCATAATTAATTTAAATCCAAAAAATTTACAGATGGGGCTGTTTAAGACGTTCACGATCTCTTGGCTTTATGTTGAACAACGAAATGGATGACTTCGCTATTCCAAACCGCGAATCAGCTTATGGACTGCCGCCATCACCAGCCAACATGCTCGCACCGGGACTGCAACCGCTGAGTTCCATGACACCCAGCATTGTTCTGAAAAACAACGAGCCTGTGCTCGTGATTGGCGCGGCTGGAGGCACTAAGATCACCACTCAAGTATCTTTGGTGAGTGAAACTTACTACGAGAATAGCCTTAGCTACAACAGTTCATGATAAAAACCATTGAATAGTAAACGTTGCATTTTGTGGTACTGTAATTAAGCACAATGCAAGTGTAATTAAGCACAATGCAACTCCATCAAAATAATTGCATAATAATATTATGTGCCGGCTACGCACACAATTCAAATAGCATAAATAGATCGTTCTTGGAATCAATGAGGAATTAAGCGCCTTTGACGTTTGAAAATTGATCGCCATACGATAGCGATTATTCTGCCGGCAGCTTGAAAATCACGTGCGCGCTGGTCGGCTCTGACTGTTTGTCTTCGGAACCCGTTTCCACTTATTTATACTTACTGTTCCCCAGACTGTTCGAAACGTGATCATCGAGGGAGGAACTCTGCTGCACGCTATGGACCGGCCAAGGATCCACCATCAGTTAATGCCCATGGAAGTGGAATACGAGCATTTCTTCAGTCCAGTAAGTATTTCTACCAGCTTTTGGCTGTGTGGAATATCAATTTGATAGCTCAGTACATCTTTGTCTTATCCGCATAGGGCCAGCGTGGTGGGTTATATGGCCCAACCTCTTTCTCCTTATCCATCTTTATGGAAGACCTGTGCTCCAACTTTCGAGGAAAATAACAAATAAACTTACTTTCATGACTTTTTGCTACAAACAATCAATGATAATTATCAAGAATCTCATCTGGTTGTTTTTCATTACGTCAAACTCTCGTATTAGCTCTTGCGTTCTGTAAATTATATAATTTCGATCATTCAATTTATATTCAAGTGTGACGATGGCTGCTGTTATGTGACTGTCTGCCTTCTTACTTTCCCAAAGATTTCTCAATAGCAATGCTCTATCCGTGTCTCTACTGGCATGATCAGGGCCGGATTTAAGGGAGGGCAACCGGGGCAACTGCCCGGGGCCTCCACAAGAAAGGGGCCGCCACAAGAAAGGGGTCTTCACATGAATTGTATTTATTAAAAAAAGAATCTTACACAACGAAAGAGTACCTTTCTAATTTTAAGATTTGAAAACATACCAAGTAATTTTGATTTTAATATTATTTAGTGCCATACGACTAAATAAATAAACGATTGAAATACTTTGCAAGAAAAATATTATATAACCTATTTGAAAAATAATTAGGGGCCTCCACTCCCTTATTGTCCCGGGGCCTCCACACCTCTTAATTCGGCCCTGGGCATGATATAAATTAGGAGTCAATTAAAAATGTAATTTGTCAATTTTATTCTCTGCGCAAAAAACAGGACATAACGCTCCCGATTCAAATAATAATATGGCTTATGTGCCTACTTTGAATGGTAACTAAGAGAACTTAAGAAAGTCAATCTTAGGACAAGTGATATCTCTCGAGTAGCATAGTATTAACCTGACACCTATGCGAAAGTCATCGCAAAACTGGAAATAAGTAGGTTGGTAGTTTGCTTATACAAACATTAGTTTCGTAATCGTTCAACAGCGTTGTTGTCAAAGGAGAATGTAAGTTGCCACAATGGTAAATATGTCAATAGGTATCTTCTGACATGGTAAATAAATTACCTATATTCTGTACACACTCTGATGATTCCAAGTAGATTTACGTTTATAAGTATTCCATATATAATTATATCGGCTGATTAAAGACCGACTGATCACCCCTTTCTTCTCCAAGCCACATTTCTCCTGAATCCGCCATATATCCACAATTACACTACATTTCTCAATCTCGATTTTCGTCCCAATTTTTCTCAGTCTTACCTATTTTTTAATTAAAGTTTAAATTTGGAATTTCTCTCTCAGGAAATAATAGAGTCCCTACGTGCACGAGGTCACGCGACCACGGAAATGCCTCCGAATGCAGGCTTCGCTGCAGTGGTGGGGGCGGCGCGCGAGGCCGACGGCCTCCTGCACCCGCACACCGACCGCCGGCGGCCCGGCAGCATCGATGGCTTCTAAATTCAAATATAGACGAAGGATGGACTTTGAAAACTTTTGGACATATCATAGACCACAGTTGCAACCTCACGACTAGTTAGTTACTTACTAAAAAACAAAATATTTTCAGTGAGGGGAAAAGCGTGGTATTTATCTGACTTTTTTAGACGTGTACAAATGATATTTAGGAGCAATCAGTTTTTTATGCAGATTGCAGGTAACTTACACTATTTAGTCACAAATTATTATTATCGTTCCGTGCAGTCTGCAGTGGTGCTTGCCGGTAACTTTGCACATACACAATTTCGTAACCAGAATTAATCGAATGGTCTATTTATTTTACCGATGCTATTG
This sequence comes from Catoptria pinella, assembly GCA_963556745.1. Classification (NCBI taxonomy): domain Eukaryota; kingdom Metazoa; phylum Arthropoda; class Insecta; order Lepidoptera; family Crambidae; genus Catoptria; species Catoptria pinella. The sequence continues at coordinate 7,803,894 of OY750769.1, forward strand.
TCGACGGCTTTTTGACTTAAGTACTTATAAAATTTTAAAATTCTATAAAATATCAGTCTTTCAGCAACTGCTATATTTTATTGTTCAGCTAGTAGTTTTGGAAGGTTGTAGGGTAGGTCTACAATAAAATTTCAAATTCAAATGTTGAGGCTGTAGAGTAAAAAATTATAGATAGCCTATGACTGTGATGTTCAGCTTAAAGTTACTTCGTCAGTATTTTTATGAAATACTTATTGGTAAAATCTCATTTATTTTATTACCATTTAAGTATTAGCCACCTGACTTGTTCTATTTCAATGTGGATCAGTAATCAGTATAAAAATATCTACCACCAGTCACCAGTAATGTACTTATTGTTATTAAATATGCATTTACCTGAAAAGGAAATCAGCTTTATTTAAAGGTTACCTTGTATACAAATATTTTTGCTAAAATTAGAAAGCCCTTAATGTTTACTCTCGATAAAAGTTACTTTACTTGACTGAAAGAATCGGTAAGCACTTGTACTTACAGTCTGTCTACTATAAAGGTGGTACCCATGGTGCGCTACGCGCCGCACCGAACCTTTCGTAGATTCTAAGATTAGTGTTCATCCGCGACCCGCGCGACCCACTGCTTTTCACTATATTATACTTTTTACTGTTAAACAAAAATTGTGATGTTTTGATCAGTGCAAATTTCATCAAAGTAGTTCAGTAGTTGTTGAGATAATTATGGACTATGTCCACATTTTCAAACACTTGCATCAGTTAGTTTTTAATAGCTAACTTATTTAGCATTTAGTAACTAACACATAGTAAGGTAGGTATCCAAGTAACGGTACGTTTAAAACGCGAATGATACACTATAAGCATTTACGAAAAATCTTTTTATCAAAAATATGAAACCAACTTTAAAAAACAAAACATTTAAGGCGTCAAATAAATTTCTACTCCTAATACTTTTCTTCTCCTAATATTGTATTACTAAACCAGACTAATTTGTAGTATGCGGTGCCAAACAAACAACTAAGTAAAAATTTTCATGATTTTCTCACTTTTCTTGGACAAAAAGTTGGCAGCCCCACGAGGCTACTCTGCCTGCTAGTCGGTAACTTTAAAGGTGCGTGCGGTGCGAGCTCGTCTGCGTCTCGTGGGAAGAGTTCAGTGTGTGCGCCGCGTGTCCGTGGCTGCCTGCGCTCGTGCGCAAATTCACGCACGCACCGTGCGCAGCATTGCAGGCCGTGGGGAATCCACCTTAACGTTTTACATTTTCGAACTACACTAACCTTGTTAGAGCGGACACTTGCTATATTTAAAACACTCAATTTTGTAAATCTAACAATTGTCGTCGTCTTTGGATGTGACACCAATTATTATCTTGCCTAGGTATCTATATTTTCACTCGTATTCTTACAAAATCTCCGTAAAATAATAAATCCAAATTACCTATTCCTATCTACCTATCTATCCAAAAATGAAATGTCGTAGTGACGTGATTACAATGTTGTACTTCCACGTGACTTGCCGTAATGTTACATTGACACGTTGAAAACCAAAAGTAATGTATAGTCTGTTTGGATATCTCGATAATCGAACTAATCCTTGCCTTTTTTTTACTAATAATCGCATTTTTTTATTAGTAGGTATATATTTAGAACATTTCCCATTAATTGTATTTCATTCTTATTAATTCAACAAAATGATAATAAATTTCACAGAATTGATATCGATATGACGTAAAATCTTAAATTTTTGGTATCAATCATTGCGTTCACGTTACTAGACTCTTATTTATTATAATAGACGGACTGTAGATACTTACTTTTTTTATGATAAGATTTCAAGTAAAAGATAAATTCATTGTGTGATATTTACTTTAGTACCTATGTTTATCTAATTAAAATATTATCATATTCCTAGGGAATTTCGTCCATTATTTTGGTTGTAATGTAAATAATGTTATAATTGTTTAGTTCTTTTTTAAGTTATGGTGATATTTTATTATTATGGTTAAATAAAGCGGCAAATCTAAGGGTTAAATTGAATTTTATTTTTCGGTATCCTACCTACTCAGGTAACTTCCTTCATACTATGTCCCCCGAATGTTCCAATCAACAGAGAAAAATACCAAAATGTGACAATGGTCCACTCGTCATGATCATCGAACGAACGGGCAACACGGGGAAACAGTTAACGGTCTGTCTACCCGTGGTGGGTGTAATGAGCTATGCTACCTTAATGATGGCTAATATAACGTGCAGCCGTTATAAATAAAGGCTTTTTAAATATAATCTTTATTAATAATAAATTATATATAATAAGTATATATTTAATAGTAGTTTGTTATACAAGGGACGTAAGCGAGCTATTACAGAACAAGATCTAATGAGCAGTATGATGTAAAAGGTATTTACCTTAAGTGGCGCCCTCATTTTAATTAAATTTATTGCTCGGTAAATACATAGTGTATCAAAAATTCACATGTACAGATTGAAGCTAAGGTTCTATAGTTTATTTACAAACAATAACATCAGTAAAATTTTGTTCGTTGTAGTAGTAGTTCGCAAAAGTGTCAAAAGTGGCCACTTTTATTCTAATCCAGTTTGGCCTGTCGGTTCGTATTCGTTTCAAATTCTATGTGTATTCTCACTTCGAGTAGTTTTACAGTGTTGTCAGATTGGGGTTTTTCAATATTGTTTAAGTAATATAAATAAAGTAATAAGTTTTGAAAATTTTAATAAATAAAGTAATAAGTTTTCAAAATTTTTAAATATTGCTGAAAAAGAAAATTTTCTTTTCGTACAAAACGTATAATTTTTAGAAAACAAAGAAACCGCGTTTGGGGAAATGTTTAATCATCACATAACATTAAAAGAAATTTTAAAAATTAAGCTCTATGTATTTTCTTTCTATTCCTAGTAATATTCAACTACAGCTAGGCCAGAAAGAGAAGAAATTAAATAAAATGGACCAAAAATTTTTCAGAACAAAATATAGTCAGTGTTGCCCAGTTATTCGTGATTTTGACGTGTTTGTACAGAATGTGGCGCCCTCATCGCCCGTGCAAACAAGCCCTTAGCCATGTTGATGACGGTAATTTTCTCAATCTGTGATGTTGTACTACGAAAAGTGACAAGATATGAGTTACGAATACGAGAAACCAACAAAGACACGATTTAAATCTTAGGAAAACAAGTCAATTATTAAAATCATTGATTTTATCGAATTCTGACTTTTGGACGTCTTTGATTCTATATCCCTGAATTTTACGAAAATAATATGCATGGACATAGATTCCTTTGACTTCCTATTAATGGGAGAATATTGTGAACAACAAATTAACTGTCAATCTGACAAGTACTTTCAATGTCAAAAATATGTCAAAATAAATTGTCAAATTCCGTTTTAAACCGCGAAACCGTAGCCTGCTGCGTTGCGTTTCTTAGTATTGATATTATATTATAATAATATCTAAGTGCTTTTTATATTTAGAAAGTTATATTGTGATTTAGATTATACATAACAAGAAAACACCAAATTGTTACTGCACTTACTTTAAAATGGCTTACAATTTGTCTGAAGGATCGCTTCAGGTAAAGAAACTACTTACTTACATCGCGTTAAAATTATTATTTCTTCCAACATTATCTTTATTTAAACTCAATAACTAATTTTGATTGTCGTTATCGTAAAAAATAGTAAAAAAAATATATTCTAAGTCCTGCACCCCCTTTGCTACACCCTAACTCAAACTCTAGACCAACAATACATTATCCAAATTGTGTGTGATTTTACGTAGTAAAGTAGTAAGTATTTTTTTATAGACATCTTGACTTGAAGACTTTGTTTATATTTAACTACTTGGCAATTCGTCTTAATATATATTTACACAACACATGTTTACAATATTCAACAACTGGTACAAATAATCCAAATATTATGAATAATCTGTGTACATAAATATTACAAACTTAATAAGTATGTGAAATCAGTTAACAGTTAACAACATAACTGATTGTCTCCTGTATGAAAACTTTGCTTGTTTTTGTAATATGTACAGACAACAGCACGTCAGGTTATACAGTTAAACTGCGAAAACAGCTTTTATTACGTAGGGCATAAAGGCGGTCTCAAGGTCAACATGTATAGTATGAGGTGCCGTTGTGTGTACCTAACAATAAATAAGCAATATCATACTATATAATTATAATTTAAAGGGTCACAGTGCTCATGCAAAAGTGTTTCATCAGTCTTTTTTTTAGTTGATCATATTATAATTCTTCCTCAGACCATAATGAATGGTGGCCACTTTGACAAACCAGTAATGCAAGTGCTCGGCAGTAAGAAGATCCAGGGCAGCGGAGCAAACGAGAGATTCAGGCTACTGGTATCTGATGGCAAACACTCCCACAGCTTTGCGATGCTCGCGACACAATTAAATGATAAACTTATCACTGGGGAGCTATCGGATTATTCTGTTGTACAAATAGACAGATTTGTTACATCTTTGCTAAAGAATACTGGCAAAGGAGAGAAGTAAGTTTCAACATAAAAAAATAGTCTAACAAACCAGATAGAGTAGTCACAGGTGATCCAAGTATTAAAAAATCTTTCTTTGTGGCACCTTTTTTATTTTTCTTTATTTATAGAAAAATATTTTATGGGTGTCATCTTAATTGGTCGCAATATCCTTAAACAACCTGAGAAAATTTTTTCATAAGAACTTTTAGGCTTACATGATTAAAGATATTTTGACTTGACTTTGTTATTATTGCTGATCCTTTCTTAAATTTTTTAAAAGACTTAAATACTAATTTTGTATTAATTTCTACAGGAGAGTAATGATCATCCTGGACTTGACCATTATTGCACCTGGAACAGAGGTTGGTAAGAAGTTGGGCAACCCTCAAACCTGGTCAGAGGAAACAGCTGTGTCTCCCCCAGCAGCCACGATGCAGCCTGTTCCCAAGCCATCTGCTCCGTCCCCCATCTCCATCTCCAAACCCTTACCAGCTGTGGGACTTGATAGTAGCATTCTGTCTTCACAAATGACACATCCTATCGCCAGCCTAAGCCCTTATCAAAACAAGTAAGTTATGATTTAATTTAATTTTACATATGTTTTTCATCATTAATCAAAATAACTTATGGACAAATCGAAAAGCAAATTATTCAAAAATGAAACTGCATATTCTATAAACAAGTTCTTCCAACTTGAATACATGCACAACAGAATTTTAAGGAAGCTCTAGTATATTTTGTGATTATGATTTGAAAAACTACTTATATCACTATCACAATCCAAATGTTGTTTATATTTTCTTATTTTTTCAATGTGGTAGTTCACTTTCTGCTGAATTCAGTTTCAAATTTAAAAACTATAAAATAAGACAAACGTTTATGTCATAACCTAATATTATGATAGATATATAGATAGATAACATAATATTCATGGATGTCTAACCAAATACTGACATAATTATTATAAATTCTAGATGGGTAATTAAAGCACGTGTTATGAACAAGTCCCCAATACGAACTTGGAGCAATGCCAGGGGGGAAGGAAAACTGTTCAGCATGGATCTGTTCGACGAGAGTGGTGAAATTAGAGCCACTGCCTTCAAGAGTGAATGCGATAAATTCTATGATATGATACAGGTAACTAAACTAAGTGTAAAGCTTGTACAGTGACTAGGGTTTTGTCGTCGTAAGTCGACCGCAAGTAATAGCACGACACAACTGCCCATCCGACCACTTCTCAAGGTGGTAATAAATATTGTTCAGCTTTTAGAACATAAAAGCTATGATTAGCTATTAAAGTATGTATTTCCGGCTTTTAGGGTAAAATGTCCAGCCAAATTAGATGCCAATTTTGTAATGTGAAAAAGAAATACAAAAACAAGAATATAAATCTATGACTTGGCAACTAATGTTTATGTTCATTATTATCACACAAACATGTGCCTCTACTACAATTTGAACCCAGTTCGGGTTCAAATTGGGCTTCTTAGGCTGAAGAAGCAGGGTCGCTGCCGTTGCTCTGTGCGATTGGCAGATAACAGTATTAGTTTGAACGCAAGCGCTCTACCGCGCCTTGGGTGGTGGCAGACGTGGGGGGGGGGGGGAGAGAAAGCGGCGATAGACATACGTGTGGGAGGGAGAAAGAAAAAAGGCTGCTCACTGCTCTTGCGGTCAGATTATACTCTTAAGTACAGGAATCAATGCTGTGATCTTTTGTATCTGATGGAGATGGAGGCGGGACGTATTATTTGATGAGGACTACGGCAAAGTTACTTTGAAATATATGTAGTACCTGTACCAACCTAACCTAACACTTATTTATAATTTCAGGTGGACAAAGTTTATTTCATTAGCAAGTGCCAGTTAAAAACAGCCAATAAACAATTCACAACTTTGAAGAACGACTATGAGATGACATTTACGCCCCAAACAGTGGTGGCTGAATGTACTGATGATGCTTCCACTATGCCTTCGGTAACTTACGACTTTGTTCCCATCAACACCATTGCTGAAAAAAGTCCGGATACCATATTGGGTATGAAAATTACTTCTATTTTAGTGCGTGGACTTTATTGCATAGCTTTACTGCCTTACTTATAGTGTTCAGGGTTCATGTATGGTTTTATGTATGTGAGTTCCTTTATTCCACCATAACTTCTGAAGGTCTGAACAGATATGGACATCACTCCAAGTGATTTTTTTTTTAAAGTCAAAGTAATGTGAAACAAAATGGCGTCATCATTTTGTAATGTAAAAAAAAAATCTAATATAAGTAGGTATCAAATGAAAGGCGCTGTTGAGCACATTCCAAAATTATATAATTTGTCAATAAAATGTATAAAACAAAATTAAATAATTTTGAAAAAAATAATGTGTTTTTAATATTTTTTAAAATTATTTAATTTAATTTAACTGCCCTGCCAAAAACGAACTAAAAAGTTAAAATATAGCAGTCACAATTAAGTGTTATGTCATTGCAGTTGGGCGATCTCCTTGATTAACATTGTTCCATTGTTATTTTTATTTTTAACTTTTTGGCAGGGCAGTCATGTTTTTAATGTATAAACTTATTTATTTTTCACTACGGACCTAAAAAAATTACGGACACTAAAAAGAAGTGAAGCATGCAAGGTCCTACAATTTTGTATGTTGTACAATGACCTACACTCACACAAATACATCGGTTTTTTCTTTCCAGGTGTATTTGTGTGAATGTAGGTCATGTACAACAAATGAAATTGTAGGACCTTGCAGGCTTCACTTCTTTTTAATGTGGTATTACGTACGTCTTTTTTTCAGGTCCGTGTTTTCACATCATTTTTAACGGAACTCGATACCTACGTCCCATTGAATCAACATTTCGTTAGTAAACAAAATGTTGATCCAATGGGAACTTAATTCTAATTAAAGATTTTTTCAGATGTCATTGGTGTATGCAAATCAGCGGCTGACCTTCAAGAACTAACCGCCAAGAGCACAGGCAAACTTCTGAAGAAAAGGGAAGTCACCTTGGTAGACTCCTCTGGTGGTGGGGTGAGTATCAGTCACTTATATTGAAATTCGAAAAACCAGAGCTATATGTATTTAACACCGTGACAATTTGCGGTATTTTACATTGCGGCAATTGCGGTGTAGCTATGAGTAGTTTGTTCTATTTTCTAATTGGTTGACACAATGGATATTAAATTGTCATGACAGGTGACAAAATGTCACGTTAATTAAATAGGGCCCATGACTAAACTAGTGGTCACTATTATAAAGTTAGTTCAAAACTAAGCAGTTTTACTATTAGTACTAAACACTGTTGGTAAATCGATTTTAAACCTTAATGTGTCATATGTTATGTACAAAATCAATTGAGGAAAATTGGCTTCTTGTGTAACCCAACGTGCTGTACATCATAATATTATTTAGAGAACCTAAGAAATGGGTTATTCCATTTGATCTATATATTAATGTATACATATATACACCGTTAATTTTTAAGTATATCTAAAAATAAAATGGGGATTTCAGACCACGTAAATGGACAACTTTTACTATGTTCATTCACATGGTCAAAAGTTGTTTATTCACGTGGTCTTAAATACCCATTTCATTTTAGATTTACTTAAAAATTAACGGTGTAGGTATCTGATTTATTTTTAGGTTGTTCTAACACTATGGGGTGCTGAAGCAGAGCAGTTTGAAGGCAGCACCAATCCTGTAATAGCTGTTAAGGTATAGTTTTCAGTGACGATTTCAGTGTAATTTATCTTAAAAATTCTAAACTATTAGTGCAAATGGAAGGTTGCTGGTACTTATGACACGGGTTTTCCCAGTATAATGTACCAGCTATAATATTTACTGTAACTAGAATAAGTAGGATAAATAAGATTGTACTACAAATTTTGTAAAAAGGTGGAAAAAAAAATATAAATTCTTGACATGAGATTGAAGCTGAGTCAAGACGTGACAATTATCGACTTAATTTTTTTATCTCGTTTCACAACTTAATTGTCCTTAATTAAAGTATTCACCGACACATGTCACTGACAAATGTCGATTTGGTGAAATAAGGCTCTGATGGGCTTTGTGTATACTATATTATTCGGTGTTATAACACCGACTATTACCGTTATAACATCTAAAGTTTTTAATAAAACATAATACTGTCTTCAGGGCGCCCGTTTGACAGAATTTAACGGCAGCAAGTCTCTGTCGTGCCTCGCGAGCACCATGATGAGGCTCAACCCGGACCTGCCCGACGCCCACAAGCTGCGGGGCTGGTACGACAACGGGGGCGCCGACATGGAAACTGTCAATATATCAGCCAAGTAAGCTAAATGTCAATATGAGTTGACTGTTCGTATGGTGTTATATCGATATTGACATATCAACCAAGTAAGCTAAATTATGTTTTTCGACATCAACTTATCTGCCAAGTAAGATCAATGATGTTATATCAACAAAACATATCAGCCAAGTAAGCTCAATGATGTTTATCGACATCAACATATCTGCCAAGTAAGATCAATGGTGTTATATTGACATTAACATATCTGCTAAGTAATATCAATGGTGTTATATCGACATTAACATAGCAGCCAAGTAAGATCAATGGTGTTATATCGACATTAACATATCTGACAAGTAAGATCAATGGTGTTATATCGACATTAACATATCTGACAAGTAAGATCAATGGTGTTATATCGACATTAACATATCTGACAAGTAAGATCAATGGTGTTATATCGACATTAACATATCTGACAAGTAAGATCAATGGTGTTATATCGACATTAACATATCAGCCAAGTAAAGCTCAATGGTGTCATATCGACATTAACATATCTGCCAAGTAAGATCAATGGTGTTATATCGACATTAACATAGCAGCCAAGTAAGATCAATGGTGTTATATCGACATCAGCCATTTTTAATGTCTCCACTGCTGCGGCACAGGCCTTGATTATTGGTGGATAAGGAGGATGGACCATAGCCCACCACGCAGGCCCAATGTGGATCGATGGGTGTTAACGACTGCAAATGCAGCCGGGACCGATGGCTATACGTTAATACACACTGTATAGTTGAAGATTATTTACCAAATAGAACAAGTAAGGATAAACAGACAAGAATATCATTTTTGTCTGACATGACACGTGTCTGATACGCTCAGTGTCTGAAGATATAAATCGAGCTTTGATTGGGGTTTTCAGGTCAGGGCTATACTCGGGCGGCAGTAACGAATGGCTAAGCTTCGCGGACGCTGAAGCTCGCCAACTGGGCTCAGGCGAGAAAGGAGACTATTACAGCCTTTTGGGCGTCCTTACATTCACGTTCAGCGACAATGCAGTCTACAAGGCGTGTCCGCAAGAACAGTGTAATAAGAAACTGGTGGATCAAGACAACGGCCTCTATAGGTGCGAGAAGTGCAATAGAGAGTACCCTAACTATAAACACCGTCTGCTGCTCGGGGTGAGTTGATTTTATTTTAAAAGGCTAATCCTACGGCACTTCATGCCAGTTGATAGATTTTAGTTAACAACATTATTAAATTTTGAGATTTAAGCATTCACAATGCTATTTTTATACAATACTAAACATTATTAAGTTTTAAGGCAGGACTTCAGGCAGGCAAGACTATTAGGGTGTTTCATAATAACCCGTAAAATTTTGTTTGCGGTTTGCATGCGGCTTTTTTTATTTTAAAGCTGGTGGTAGGTTAGTGAGATTCATGCGCAATATAATAATAATTTTATTTCTTCATAATAAGTATACTATATAAATAAAAATGAATAGCCGAAATGTATGTAACCGCATAACTTCAGAACGACTGCACCAAATTAGAGAATTCTTTTTGTTGTGTTTGTTATCAAGACAAGGTTTGTATAAAAGAAAATGTACAGAAAGACGTAAACAAATGTTTTTCACTTTTCCGTCATTTTACATCGCATTATAACTAATGATGACGCCGCCCGTGCGAAGCCGGGGCGTGCAGCTAGTTAGAAAACAAAAATGATAAGTTAAATTCCTCTCTTACAGGCTAACGTGTCGGACCCGACGGGCGACCAACGCATAACGGCGTTCAACGAGGCGGCCGAGGCGATGCTGGGCAAGCCCGCCGCGGAGGTCGGACAACTCTACGACTACGACAAGAATGCCTACGCGCAGCTGTTCGAAGACGTCAAGTTTAGGACTTTTGTATTCAAGTTCCGCACCAAAATGGAGACTTATAGCGTAAGTTACGAAGTTACGAAGGACGAGAGCGATATTTTATAGTCGGCGATTGACAATCTTGAGTCCGGCATTAAAATTATGTCGAATAACACTGCTGCTAAAAAAACTGTAAAATAATTGTTGAAAAGTTTTTGCATTACTGTTTTTATGCTAGATGTAAAAACAAACCATTAATAATCAGTATTTTTTAACAAAAGTCTGATCTATAATCTTTTAATTTACGATTCATTACAGGATGAAACCCGTTTGAAGACAACTGTCATGAACGCACAACCCGTGGACTACAAAGATGCCAACGCAAGACTACTCAAAAACATAAAAGCTATCACGGGAGTCCAAGTCTAAATTAAAAAGATAAAAAAAAGAATGATTGTGTTGAACATAAATCATTAAATAATATTATGTGCTGTGTATTCTACAGATAATGATTATTATTATTTCTATCCTTTTAGTTCAAGTGTATTCGTAATTATGTTAATCTTAAATGTACCTAAATTCGCTGTTAAGATATTTTTCAATAAATTGTATTTTGATATAGATTTTGTTTTGTTTATACCGGTAACATTATCATACTTACCAAAATAAACTTGTGTGATACTGATACCGGCTGTACACTCTCGCTGACACACCACGAGACAGGCTATGCTCTCTCTCTCGCACTCGCATCCAGCGCACTCGTGCATATTCTCGTACGAGTGTACATCCGCCATGAGGAACTAATAGCGCCACAAGCGATTGTACAAAACTTGTTTGATTGGTTGATTCAAATGCCATTTCTGACGTATTCGATCAAAACCGATGATAGCGGTCGGGTCGCCGCTGGCGCCATCTGCGATTTGTCGTAAGTATAAGCAGCATAGACATTTTTTAGAGTATATTGTTAAAACATTATAATCAATACTGCCAGACACTTTCCGTCGGCGGTAACTCGCAAAAAAATAATCTTCTAACTTTACTTACAGTCTGTCTTAATTTTTATACATGATATTCAAGGGTCGTCCATTAATCACGTGAAAACGAAACAAAAATCTGTCGAAACTGAAATAAAGGATTTTTTAGCAAATTTTGAACCCCCACCGCCCTCCTGGTGATACGTGGTGTGGTTTTAGACTGCCAGACAGATATTTCAAAAGAAAATTTTAAATAAAATTAACATATTTCACTAGGTACTTTATTGAATCTCATTGATATGACTCATAATTTAGCTAAGAAAATGGACATATTATGGACACACCTACAGGCAAAACAAGACAAGTTTATAATTATCAGCTAGAGTTTTGTTGAATATTTTAAAGTTCATAATTATTTAACACTTTAATTAAAACTGTTCAAATGACTAGGTAATTTGTACATTGCCTGTAGATGTGATTATTGTATGAAGGTGCATAAAATAAATTAGCTAATTTCATCAGTAATTACAGGGATTAATACTTCTATGTAAAATGTACAGTACACTTACCGTAGATACAAAAGATGTACATTCATATTAAAGACTATTAGTGATTATTATAATTCATATTCCAACAAATCAGCTGTACCTGGTCATATAATAACTGGCAGTGTGAATTGAAACACGTGTATTACATCCATATCTACTGTACTGTCATAGGCCTCGGCATGGTTCTTGAGCGGTGACAGTTAATGCGCAGAAGTAATTTTTAGGTCTCATTGTCGGGGTCGTGGTGCGGAGCTACTGCAAACATGCTCAGGTATCCCCTCCAATGAGCTTGGGAACAATTTTTTTTTTCAATACACATTTTAACTTGTTATTGTTTTTTGTAGCCCTTCTACATACTTCACCTTAAATTTTTAAAGATTCTTAAAAATTATCACGCGTTATTGTTTTCGTGACAGGCAATGAGCAAGTAATCACTACCGTGTTGCGGCAGGAAGTTACGATAACGTCATCAGATTCCATTCTCTCGTTAGTCTCGTTCGGAAAAGACGTAATACGTGTTTTAAGCAGATTAATTACAATGACTGTAAATAATTATCGCATCTAAGCGAAATAAAAACAGTTGGTTTTGGAATTACGGCTTCTATTTCTCTTACCGCTTACGATTCGTGCCGGCACCTACAAATGGATTGGTACAACTTACAATAGTAGTTTTATTGTGAAACAGACCCCCTAGATAAAGTCACATGTGTAAATCGTTGCTATCGCTTCGCTTTCGAGATTTGACGTTTTAAAATCTATGAATGAATGATTAAATAGACGTAATGGACCGACTGGACATTACGGCACCTAACGTGCCTAAAGAATGTAATCTCCCTCTATGATTAGAGGAAACTGCCTTTTATCAATAGCGAAGGCAAAGATTTTAAAATGTGGCAGGTCAGAAATCATAAAGCTATGATTTATATTTAAATAAAGTTTCTGCTATGATAATAAAGTTTCGTCTATTTTAATAAAGTTTCTGCTATTATATGACACAAATTGTCCGGTTGGCCGTAATACACGATTTCACTAATAAACAATTACTTTTAAATGTGTTATCTACATTTTACTTGTTAACATAATAAAATATTAGCCTTGTGCTTAAAAATACAATTAAAGAGTAGGTATAATAAAGACGAGATTCCCGGAAAGATTAAATTGACAAATTTCATCGCTTAGAATAGTTAGATGATTAGAATGTGCATCAATAAACTTGCACCAAATTTGAAATAATTATTCAAACCATCATTTCTTAAATCAGAAATGACAAAAAAATGTGGTGCAAGTGGAACTTATTACAAACATGTTAATGACTAAATTCATTTCACACACCAATAAATAAAGTCTTCACTCATATATCATCGACTTAATAAATACACAGGCCTCGATATTAGCTACCAAACTATCACAACGTAGTGTACAATCTTTTACAAAAAATATCAAATTAAAGCCATAACCAAGAGATTATAGTTACACATAGAGATTACGAATATACGAGAATCATACTATCATCTATAAATTCACTGTCGGAACTTCAACTGAAGACATCGGATTACTTTTTACGGTGCTAACAATGATTCTGTCGTTTTAATTACGACCGTAACATTAAGATTACACTTATATAAATATTATCCTCTTACACTTACATCGATAAATCGTTCACTTAAAAGATACATTTTAGATAAACATTAAGAAAATATCATGTTCACTCTTAAATAATTTTCAATTCCAAACCAATCGATCATGATAAAAATCTGCGAGTTCGTAAACTAAACCGGAATGAGATTCTAAAAATCACCGAAGGGACAAATCATCGACATATCGATATACATAGACAACGATAGTGTAAACATTAATAAAATAGTATTTAAACTGTTACGTTACACACTATAGGTAACTAGAAACGTTTTAATTCCGTCAGATATCTCAGTCGGAGTAGACGTCGTCGTCGGCCGCCGGGGCGCGGCCACTGAGTCCGTCGCTCGTCGCGCCCCGGCCACAGTATAGTCAAACAGTCGATTGTTATGTTATAGTGTCGACACGTATGTCTGTGACGTCACAGACGCCAGCGGTCGCCCGGCCGAGCCGGCGCGCGAGCCGCCGCCCGCCCACACGCCGCCCCCCCCCCCCACACGCACCATCACCGTCACAACCACGCACACGCACGTATTACAACTAAACAATAAATTAACCACAATAAATACAAGCGACGCTCTTTGGAACGGATTACATTCGAGGTACCTACGACGGAATGCGTTCTCCGAGCGGATGCGGTCGGTGACAAGTCTATAATCTACACGATATGACAGAAATTATGCTTTTTTTATATTTCAATTTCCCGTGGTACAAAATAAGAATATGATATACTAAAGCAGTCTTAAGAAAATCTACTCTTTTTATTTTATAATCGTTTTATACTCCAGCCAACTCGTGGAATTTACAAACAAACCCCCACACTTAAACTTAACCACAGAGGTACTTTATATTGCATGTTTTATAATAGTAGTTATGTGCAGTTTCATACACTACTTTATCTACTCTCATACGATTGAGATTGAACCTACTAAATAAATGATCAATGTTAAAAAACATTATCAATGTTAAAAACAAAAGTATTATGGTGTTAATACACTAAAATTTAACAACGTATTTATGGAATAATTAAAAAAATGCGCTGTTTTGTTTACAAACATTCTTTCCGTAAGATGGCTGGAGTATAGGGTTTAAAACAAGCATAAATATAATTTATATAAAACGAGACGGAACAGCAAGTATGGCAAGATTTTTATTCAATAACATTTTTAACGTAAGCTTTATATGTTATTGAAACGTGTCGTACGTTAACACTGGTTTAAAATTAATGGCAACTTTTGACAAAAGTATAAGGCGTTTTCCAAAGGAACTTATGTTTTCATATTATGTAAACCACGTTTAGTCTTGTCTAGTATATAGACTTGTGTCACCGACTTATTATAACGCCTACTTAAAACTAAAAGCTATAAATAAACAAATATATGGCCTCGATAGGGCTTTCTTTTCTCACTCTTTATGATTTGTAAACTAATACCTAAACTATGTTTCTTATTTGCGCGAAATACTCATAAATTTCAAAAACACTATGATAAAATGCAACAAATTAAGATAATCAAATAAATTATTTAAATTCATAGCACTCGCACTGAATATGGCCAAAGACATCAATTTATATTCGAATTAGTCGCGTAACACGAGTTGATGAGTTTCACAATTTCAGAATATTTAATTTTGATCAGTTAAAGTACTATGAACATCCCGATAATAAAACAATGACGTTGTCCGTGCAAAATTGTTATTGGTCTCAAGCGATCGTCTCTCGTAGCTCGCGCTGTCTACACGACAGTGTTAGTAAAAGCCACCGTTATTCATCGTGACGATCGCATCACACATCCTTTCTATGAACATAACGACTAGTGCTCTATCGATAACCACCTAAATAATAATAATCTCCATAACATTATTAATTTCGCGGTATTGTTTTTTAAAAACTATTATTTATTGAATTTCTTTCGTTTCTGGTTTCTGCTAACTAACACCAAAACGCGACAAAAGGTCGATCAACTTTTTTGAAACCGATTCCAAATCAAACTAATTGTGTACCCGCACAATTTTTTTTTTAAATTGCTAGTTAAAAACTGTTTCGAGATAGTCGGTTAGTTCGTGTTAGTGTGGCATCGGGAGCACTAGCGTGGTCGTGTGGCTAGAGTGCGTGGTCGGTGGAGGGTGGAGGGGGCGGCTTAGGGCGGCGCGGCTCACGGCACCAGGTCGGGCAGGCGCCCGCGGCCCTAGGGGCGCCCGCCGCCCTCCGCCTGGACCACCTGCAATACATTACACAATCAGCTTGGGAACAGTAAGATTTTTTTTAATTCTTTAAATAAATACATATTAAATTGAAATATGTTTTTTTTTTTTCTGTAGCCCCTCTACATACCACAATATTTTTTAAAGATTCGTAAAAATTACCACGCGCTATTGTTTTCGTGGCAGGCACTGAGCAAGTAATCACTACCGTGGTGACAGGCCGGTCCAGCATGACCATCGAAACGCGATGTGATATAGCGATTTATCACGTTTAACTGTCAAAAGACAATGGATTTTGACAGTTGACTGTCGAT
Source organism: Catoptria pinella (assembly GCA_963556745.1). Lineage (NCBI taxonomy): Eukaryota > Metazoa > Arthropoda > Insecta > Lepidoptera > Crambidae > Catoptria > Catoptria pinella. Next base: position 7,820,210 of record OY750769.1, read on the forward strand.
AAAACGCTATATCACGCGATATATATCGATATATATATATATAGGTCCCACACAGACCTGTTACTGCCACCAACACCATCACGTAGGTACTCACTTTCCGTTGCTTGAAGTACAGCTCCTCGCTCTCCTTGTCGCAGAGCAGGAGCACCACGGCCCCGAACAGGAAGATGGCGGCTCCCCACCCCACCCCGTACGCCCACCCGAACTCCCAGACGGACCTGTTACCTGCCGCCAACATCATCATTTGTCAGTCATCATCCTACTTCCTACTAGGCTACTAATATCATCAATGTGAAAGTTTGGATGTTTGTATGCCTGTTACTCAATTACGCAAAAACGGCAGAACTGATTTGGACAAAATTTGGCACACAGATAGTTTATAACGTAGATTAAAACATAGGATTCTTTAAATCCTGGTCAAAGGTTCCTTGAGAATTTTGCGAATATCCACGCGAACGAAGTTGCGGGCGGAAGCTAGTAATATTATTAATGTGAAAGTTAGGATGTTTTTATTCAATCACGCCAAAATGGCTGAACGGATTTGAATGACATTTTGAACACAGATTATTTATAACCTGGATTAAAACAGAAGACTTTTTATCCTGGTCAAAGGATTCCTGGGTTTTTTGTATTTATTTTTCGAATGTCCACGCCGACAAGTCGGGGGTGGAAGCTAGTCATATCATAACATAACGTGTACGGATGCAGTAAAGATCACTCTTTTCAAGGCTTACTGCCAATCATTCTATACGTGCAGCCTTTGGACCAGTTATACGCAGCGGGCATACAGCGACCTGCGTATCCAATTTAACAACGCATTCAGGATACTGTTGAGACTGTCGTGGCGTTGTAGCGCGTCGAAAATGTTTGCGGAGGCGCATACGGACGACTTCTACGCCATTATAAGAAAGAGGTCCGCTTCCATGCTCACTAGGCTCCGCTCCAGTACCAACAGCCTCCTGAGGGTATTTAACGACCGGTGGGACTCTCCTCTGCTGCGACACTGGGTGAAGCTCCATACCGGATAATTTTTAATTTTTACTACTCGTACTGTAATTTTTACCGACTAACATAGTTTATAAGTAAGTATATTAAATAGTTACTAACACTATGGAACCTAGTTCTGAAATAAATTATTTGAATTGAATTGAATAACCAATGAAAGGCTACTGCAAGACGTAGGCCTCTCTCGCGAGAGGATGTGGCCATAATCTCCACGATTGGCAGCGGGTCGGAGATCGCAGTGTCGGACCGTTGTCATCGGTAAAGTCTACTGCCTTTCTTCTGGTCCACGGAGGTGTTAGATATACACCGCATGTCCGGTTCACATTATTCCAACACAGTAATCCAGCAAGTCTAGATCGACGAGCTAGACTAGATCAGCGAGCTAGACTAGATCTCACTGTCATTCCAGTGCCAGTTCACAGTGGCATTGGCATTGGCCAGTGGCATTTAAGCGCTGGATTCGACCACTGGACTGGAATGCTTACTGGAATAATGTGAATTGTAAAAGTAAAGCAACTTTTATGCAATGGTTATCGGGTGATGAAATAATCCGCCGCGAACAGAACAATGACGGCGTAATTGTATATTATGTGTGTAATGTAACAAACCACATAATGGTACTTACATTATATTTATTGATTGTTTCTAATCAAAATATCGAAAAACAACTTACCTAAATTAAGTTCTGCGGCGAAACAGACCGGGTATATGACTAGTGCTATTAATATGCACATTACTGAAAAGAAACAAATATATTTTTTCATCGTTTATTATATAATATAATAAAATAAAAGATAAACTACATAAACAAATTAGGTATCAGAATGTTAATTAAATATCGCGATGTCAGCATATTGTAAAGTTAATATTAATTACTTTTTCGGTAAGGACTATTGAACATAGACAATCATAGTCGTAACTCAAAAAAAAATGTTTTTGAGTTAAGTTTTATTTATATATTCTGAATCATCATTTTTTCTATACAAACTGGTAAAACAGTCATAACTCTAAGTCGTTTGCATTGCGTTGTAAGATGATCTAGCCTGTTACGAGGCTCTCGGCAAACTTCAGTTTGTGTTGCATTTCGAATTAACACACCAAATTGGAAAATAATTTACAAATGTGTGTGTAAAAACGCTCCCAGTTTCATTAAAAAAAAACAATTAAAAATATCCAATAGTCACAGGAAATATTTTTCAGTTACTGATTTCAGTAAAATTAATTTTCGTGCTATTCAAATTGTTTGAATTTCTTTTCGTTCCTTGGAATTATTTGATAGTTTTAAAATACTCCAATTTACTGATACATACATGCTAGCGCCATGGCGAGCACCGCGAACCGGTAGTAGCGGAACTTGGTGCGGTTCTCCGTGGAGCGGAGGCCGAGCCCCGTGAGCAGCGCGCCGCACACGTCCGCCGCCAGCGTCGCCACGCACAACCCCGCCGCTGCCCTGCCAACGATAATCAATTAACACGCTGCTCGAATCGCGAATATATTTTCTAATGTATTGTTGTCGATTTGTTCGTTTTTATATACTCATATAGTAGAAATTCATTTAGTAGAAAGTGTTCTCAACTGGTTGAAAATTGTTTGTTATATGTATATTCATTTAGTGAAAGTGATTTCTCAACTGGTTGAAAATTGTTTGCTCTTACAATTATCCGATATGAACCTATGTAAGTTTATTGCATTATTTCATTTTATGTAATTGTGATGAAGTGTCCTCATAGTCCAACAAATAGTAAATATCTACAACTTTTGGTCGTGGGTGGTAGATTTAGCAGTCGTTTACACCGCGTGGTTAATAGACTGATAATGATGCAGCCGGTGAACATTTGCGACAATAGACGTGTTACCAACCCTTTGAAGGCACTCTCCAATTGAAAGAAGAAACTGAACTGATTTACATGCAATATCTAGAAGCGCAGTAGGAGCACAGCAGTTTCTTTCTGAGGGGAGAGACAAGCTGCTGAGAGTCAGCAGCTTATCACTGCCTATCCGTCCTTAGAAAAATAAATACAATTCTTAACTAAATGAAAACTCACTTAATATAAGGAGCCGGCCTCGCGGCATAGCAGCCGGGCTGCGCAGTGATATCGAAGGGCAGCGGCGTTGGCGCCTCCGGGTCTATGCAGTGCATGAACAGGCCCTGCCGCCAGCCCGCCGCCATCAGCCAGTCGGCGGACGCCAGCCCCAACACCATCAGTATCACGACCAGTAGGCCGCAGATCAGGGCGATCACCTGTAATAAAAAGTAATATACTGTTTTATTTCTCAATAATTCAATACAGATAGAATATACAACGTGTTAATGAATGAACCCAAAATAGGAAAACTGTTTCTTTGGACCATCGAACTGATCAACTTTTACTAAGGTTAAAAAACAGTTGAGAAAAAAACAACTTAACTTAACTTAACTTGTTACACATGGCTAACCAACAGAAATCGAATGTTCACTGAATAGTACAAAAAAATTATGAAGGCAAGTAAAGCCATCGTTGGGGAACAATAATAACACAGAAAACATACTCTTTGTTTAAATATTTAAGTAAAATAATCACGTTTTCTAATAATATGAATAATGGCTTCGTCATATTCTTTATGTTGTTACATTGTTATTATTATTATGCTTTATAAATATAACATTAATGAGATCATAAGTAGAGTAGATTAATAGCTAAGCAATAATCAACTTGTATTTATACACGTCATGTCAGATTATTTAACTAAACATTAAGAATTACTCGCAATACCAAACATTGAAATGTTTATTGTAAAATCAGGTGTTTACAGAGAGCTACTGAATACTTTCAGCTCGTATAAGTACGTATGATTGATTCAGTATAATAGAAGATCCCCAGAGACATTGCAAAGTTCCCCAATCGTCGGGATAACTTCGTTAATGTTCGATCTCAAGCAATAGGGGTCGGCTATGAGGGTAAGATAGAATTAAGCTTTCTTAAATAACCTTTACATGACTCTTCAACGATAAAGGATACTTCTAAGTAAAATTAGTCGTAAGAAAAATGGAAATCCTGCCTTGCAAAAACACAAAACATGAAAGACAAAGGCCAGCGAGGGAGGACTACGCGACTCGCATGTAAAGCCTACTAATCCATCACGCAAACAAAACATCATGGCACTTGAATAAAAAACATGACGTCCTCGGAATTTCAAAACATGCTGCCATCTGTAGTAATGGACCTCATTGTAAGTACTGTTTCGTTGCTCCATGTAAACAATTTCAGTTAATTTCATCGCAAATGAACTTAGAAGTTACATAGTTTATTGGAATAAGTGCTATAGGCAGGCAGGGCTAGCTGAAGTGTACAGGTGTACTTTGGTCATTTCCCCTCGCTCGTAGCAATTCTGTAAAAGTTTCACTAGACGTAATAAAAAAGGGTACCATTTTAATGTGACATATGAAACAGACGTAAGTATAAGTTTTGTGATGAGAAAGAAAAGCGGGAAAGTGAGTCTCGACGGGCGGGCGTCTCGAAGTGAGGGCGCGCGGGGTGCGAGCATCGATCGTTGCCGCCCCTCTCGGGCCGACATCAGCTGTTGTTAGCGACCCGCCTTACGGACAGGGCTGGTAAACCTATGTTTGGCTGGCTGATTTCAAAGTTCAAACCTTATTAGGTGCAATAAGCAACCTCGTCATAACTGTTTAACGTATGACCATCGAAACTGTTAGTTACCAAAAGCCAAATAAAAGATTGTTTTCTTACGGTCGTTAACGAACTTTATGACCACACTAGCAGACCAAACTGAAGGTTCTGTTCTATCGTGACAATGACAACCCTACTCGCGTCCTCTCAGTAAGCCCTCTCCAGATGCTTTTGGCACCCACTCGGCACCTCACGCAGCGCTATCGAAACTTACACCCTACCCGACAAGTTTGCGAGTTCTGCGACAAGTCACGTCGCAAAACGACGGGCCCTCAGACTCACCCCCTCTTGTATCGCGCATTGCACACTTTTTAGAATTAACTTGTCACATGTTAGATGCACAAGGATATTACGGAGCAGTGCTAACTTTTGCTTGAACCTGTTGCCAATATGCACACAGATGAGATCCATAGGTGAAATGAAATCATGGCACGATAATTAAAAGTGATCATTGGTAGGCAGGGAACTGAAAAGAGGAAGAAACATGTATTCGTAAATGAAAGTGAATGTTGTTCATAGACCGACAAGTCTGTTAAATGTATTCCCCTAACCTAATGCATTGATTTTATAACGGAACTAAATACCAGCAACCAGCGTGATTATTTTTTGAAGGATTCCAAAAGCTTTTTATTCAATATCAAAAGCTTTTTGTTAAATCTCAGATGAAAACCAAAATGTTTAAATCGATAAAGCAAAATAGGCGAGTCAAAGCGATTGGCTTAAAAGGGTCATACATAATCAATTGTCCGCAGAAGCCGGAAGCATCTGTCATCAAGAAGCATTCCATTCACAGAATGAATAAACGCACCCACCACGTGCAGTAAATGCTTGCCGGACATCATCCGACCAACTAGAACGTATAAAATGATCTGTAAAAATGGCCGGCAGAATATGGTGGAAAAGTTACGTTATATTTAATTTCAAGTTAAGAACCAAAAGAAAAAATAGAGATCAGCATTTGTATTTGGACTGGGAAATGCTTATAGCATTAAGTTCGCCTTTTGTAACAATTGTTTTATAAATGTATATAATAAAGATTGTTAAATAAAAATATATATATATATTTTGGACATAAATATCACCCAACACCATGACAGGTCTACCTTCCAAAAATGGTGTCTCTACCTTCATCTCTACGCATATGCCACTCCGGGCCAGATGGGATACACTCCAACAATCAATCAATTTGGAGTTTTATATGTATAGATATTCACATTATAAGCATTTTAAAAAATTTCCCCAATACTGAGAAAAAACTGAATCATCAAGTTTGCGGCTTGATTGGCATAGATTTGGGTAACGGGGTTGAATCAGCTTTAAGTTTTTACCTCTTGCTGGGTATGGATTTCGAGAAACTCTTTGAATTATGACTTAAAACCAGTTCTGTAAATATTTAAATCAGCCTTTACTTCATAGCTGCAATCAAAATCTTTAAAATTGAAAAAGAAAACACATAACAATTCCAAAAGCTGGTCAAAAAGAAAGAAACTCACTACTTTTTCACGAACCCAATAAGAGGTTTCGAAGCGCGGTACCTACGGCGAATAACCTGGAATAAAGGCAGAGAGCGCGGATCCAATTTCCGCTTTATACAAAGCCGTCTGGTATAGTTACTCTTCTAAATACTAGCTCTTCGACGACTCTCGGCATTCAATGCGGGAATTTTTATTGTGAAGTTACTCTCATAATAATTCTATATTCAAAGTTATCAAAGAAATCGATAACTTCTGCCAACCTTCCAGCCAGATCTTCAAATTGTTCCATAATGAATGCATTACATCGATTTCGATTTTATTAAATTAACAAAATTAGCAATTTGAATGTAAGGACGCTTAATTATTATTGATGTCATCAGTATTGCAGTGTGTTTGTACTAAAGTTTAACTTCAAATTTTTACATACGAACTTTTGAAATCTGTAATCTATAATTATAACTGGAAAAGAGTAATTACTAAGCGGAAATCAATCCGGCTCCGATTCGAAACTAGTTGGCAAGTTTCATACAACCATCATGTTGCGTCAAATTCTAGACGCGACGATGACAAGTGAATATCTCGTTCCATTCACCATTAGGAACAAAGGTTATAGATAACCAGATAGGTATAGCATACAATTTACAACCGTTTTAGGATCACCTTGAATCTATCTGTACAGTCTTTCGGTCTTTTGATGTCGGATAGCATAGCACAAACCATTAGGCTCTTAAGAATTTATATGGTTGCTTTATAAAATATATCCACTTTTAGCTGATAGAGCTAATAGCGTTATTAGACATTTTATGTACTTGTAAAATGCCAACAATGTAACGTTAGGTCTCGGTAGTGGTTACCGTGGTTAGCACGGTTAGGTTATGCACGATGCAGTCCTCCGTTGGAAATTCTTCAACATCAACTGTTATTAATTTATTACAGTCACCACGAAATTCCTCAATTTTGTTTACCGACAGTTCACAGGCAACTCAATTTTCTATTGCGTTACCTACGTTTACCTCTCGACATCTACCAAATAGGAGAGTAACTAACGGCCGTTTCCATTGGAACACGATCAAAAATTAGATGGCAATGGCACTTTTCCACTTGGTAAATGACATCACCTGTGCGATCTGGTTGGCCGGCATTTCGTCCTGATCGGTGGCGAACTGTGGCGGCGGCGGCAGCACAGGCGGGAGGGCGCGCGGGTTAGAGCGGTGCCCACCCGGGCCGGCGCCCGCGCGCCCCTGCATGCGCCCGCTACCGCAGCGCCAGGCCCGCCGTCCGCCGCACTGCGCACCACCACCTCTGCCACACCGTACCACACACCACAGACACTTCACACCAATCAATCACAACACTGAACACTCTATATTGCAAATTTGGGGTTATCATACACGACACGAGACAACGATTCGACGCTACGTCTCAAAATAAATCGGATTCCGGGACTTTAAATATACTACTCAATTTATGTTGCGTAGGTGCTCCTGTAAATACTTAATAAGAGGGATATGTTTGATGGTTTCACAAACATAAATAAAGCCGCTGAAGAAAACAAACTTTTTTATTTGAGTATTATAAATATTTTTTGATATAAGACAAGAAGATGTAAGAAATGTTTTATATTCTGAATCATTAATTATTTATGCTATCAAATTCATAACGAAGCATTTGGGTGAGCTGGTTGACACTATAGATAAAATATTTTTTAGAATTCGCACCAAAATCGCCAAACTTATTTTTATTGTGAAAAAGAAACTACATATATTACAATAATGAGCTCTAAGTAATTGAAACGTGTCAAAGAAAAAGGTCGCTGTCTGACTGACCCCTAAACGGAAAAAAGTGTAGAAATCTTGAGGTATAAGATTAATAGATAGCGTACAATCAGAGGTGACCTTAATGAGGTAGCTGAATTATAAATCAATACTACAGGCTACAGGGTGAAATCGAAAACAGTCGACAGATTTTGTTGTGTGGCTTAGAGTTAGACCATCAAACTGAACAACTTTTTATAAGGGACCAACTTAATCGGAGCAAAAATTAATTAGCTGTTCCATACATTTTGGTAGAATAGCAGATTATTTTTTTGTTCTAAGTTGATCCGATAGACAAAGTTGTTCAGTTTGACAGTCCAAAATTTGTCAATTGTTCAAATAATCACCCTGTAGTATTGAGTATTATCTGTGTTATCTATTCATCAAGTGTACTGTGTATGGGCAAAACGGTGAGTGCTACCCCTTCCGCGTGATTCTGCCTGTATTTAGGTCATATCGTCGTGTTGTTCGTGCGATGTGGGGTAGGAACTGCCGTCGAATGAGGTCGCGTGCTGCTGGCGTCATAGCGACATACCACCGTTTTGTACAAAAATTAGGTGACCTGCCTACGCCTATAGGTATCTTTGCCAATTTCGACTTTGCGGATATAAGACCGTTGTTGTTAACTAAAACGACAGGTAGTTAATGTAAAATCTTTTTCGTTGAAACTATAGTAAAGTAAAAGAAGCGATACTTAGAGCAAAATTCATCATCTCATCATCATCAGTTGCACGACTGCCACTGCTGGCAATAGGCCTGCTGTCTGTCCAATTAGTTTCGTTTGAAAAATATAATTATAATTGCTTCCAAGAATTTATACCCTGATAAGATAACAAGACCTAAGTATAGTCTGGAATAGCAGTTGCATCATCTATGAAAGATAAATTTAAAGATACGTATAACGTACGTCTTCCTTCACCTACTTACGATGTTAATACGGATTTTTCTATTAGTTGAGACAACAAAGTTTTTATTCCCAATGCGCTTTGAAGTAGACACCAATATGCAAAAATAATTAAATAAAAAGCCAAGCTAGAGACTTGAGACAGGACAAAGTATTTATCATCATGACCCATAGTATCCAGCCCATCCCATAGTAGCCAGGAGATCATTATGGTTACATTACATTGTAAAGTTTGATAACCTGAAAACATACATAGATCATTTAAATCCAGTTCTGTAACGTGTCCTTATCGGTTTATGTAATGATACGATAATTCTTCCGAAATGAAACAACAAACAAAATCTTACAGACAAATCAAACAAAGCCAAATGTTAACGCTCCACAGGTGCCTTTGAAGGGCTAGAATTAGATAGAAACAAACAAACTTTCATCATTTGTTTCTTCCGTTAGTTCCATAGTTGTGCCACAAGCCTAAACTTGGAAGAAGATGAAGCTTGTAATCTAAACCACAAGTAATAATTATTATCAATTATGCAGCTTCCTAAGTAATAACACCGATGTACTCGACCTAGACCTAGGTTAGACAAATATACCCCATATTTACAGCATTGTACGAGTACAAGATCATTTGAAGATGATAACATTCATAGTTCCGTTCCCAAGCCAAGTAACCACTTTAGAGATATAAAAATCGGAAACAACGGCGTAAGGTACCACAATAGAAAAGCAAGTTTTCTGACTCCATTAGAGTGAAACAGATGAAAGATCTGTTTTCTCTAGCTCCGCGCATTGTAAATAAAGTCAGGTCGGTATTAATGCTGTGGTAAAAGTGATCAAGTGGCATTATATATACTTAGTTATTTTATGCTAGTGTCATATAATCGAGGTTAACGTGTGTAATATTAATGACTCAGTGTTAGCACATCCTTGTTGTCGAGTTGAACAGCAAAATGAATGACTGATGCATTAATTAACTTAGATTTAGACTGAAATTTTAGTCGATATCATTTTATTCAATTATTAAGTTATGGATTTATTAAAACAACCTAGATAAGTATGGGATAACTAAAAACCATAAAAACTGGCTTATCCAAATTCGGCTTTAACTTTATAATGAGCTAGCTATTCATTATAATGGCTGTAGGTGGGTAACACGTGAGTTCTTTACAATAGAAAATTCATTTTCGTTCAAAGTTCTATGAAAGATATTGATTACATCGAAGATAATAAAATCGAAAAGAATATTGCTTTAAATGCTCAATGCGAATTAAAACAAATCATGTCTCTTATCCTGAACGTTTAGAAGCCACATCTACGAAGAAAATCTTCAAAAGTTATCCCTAATTGTAATAGGTCCCAAAATAAAGTGATTCAGTTTCAATTTAAACACCACGGCTGGTATTGAAGGAGTCTCCAGAATTTCAGATGCTTCAGTCCTTCCAAGAATGTGTGTTCCAAACGCGTTTATGTTTAAACATGTTTTGGATAATGATGAATTTGTTCTACGGCTTAGATGTAAACCACATTACTATAATATATAATCTGTGCCACAAGTTCAGTAGATTATGCTACCATCAACAGATAATGTACTATTTTAAAATTGAAATTTTGTACATCTGTCTAGAGTAAACTTACATAATATAACAAACACGTATTACCGATTTTCATTTTCTTTTCATTACTCTGACTGAACCACTTTCAATACTGTATTATAGCCACAGAATAACATATTCACAGATACCACATCAATAAAATGTATCTAACGTATGTCTATGAGGTAAATGTAACTGTGAATATGATGTAATTATTTTATATGTGAAGTATTAAAATAATGCCAAACAAATTGTTTTACAAAAAAGATCCCGGCGAACTGAGAGCCTCCTCCTTTTTTGGAGTCGGTTAAAAGAAAGAAATTGAAACGCAGTCATAAAAAAAATACTTATTATTCGCCCCAATTTTTTTCAGACGTTTGTGAGAATTGCGCATTGGGTCGCGTCGCCGTCAGATTTGTGCTTCTACACAAAAATTTCCATTACCGAGCTTTCCACACAAGGATACTTCACCGCTAGTAATTCTCAACAACTTAATTGTTGTGTTAGAAATTAAACTTTGAAATGAAGGGCTATGGAATTATCGCGTAGGGTAAATGGTACGAAAGGGATGCGTTTGGAGGGCGGGCCTCAGGAGTCGGGATGTCGGACCGGGCGACGCGGCGCCTAGCGCGGGACTGCCGCCGCCGCCCGCCCAGCCCGACCCCCGCCGCCCCAGCACTCGCCTGTCGACCCGCCCGCCCGCGCTCAACAAAACACAGATTACGAAGACACATTTATTAGCCAAAACGCTACTTTGACTTCGATCGCACTACAACAAAAACACGACATGCCCTAGCGCTCTATTTGATATTTAGTTATCACAACACAAAGTTTCATTGATTGCAAACATAGCGTATTCCATTTAACTTTATGTAAATTATAGTCTTCAACCGTTCAGGTCCAGCACATTCACACCTGAGTGATTTGAAGGCGCGGCGGGTGCGACTGTCGCCTGGGTGGCCGGCGTGGGCGTCGCTCGCACCACGCGCTGAAGGCGCGAAGCCGACGAGAACATGACGCTTTCGACGGCAGCTTCCATCTCCTGGACTCTCTTGCTCCAAAAGTAGTAGTCATACGGTCTCCAGGCTTCGGAATATCGTACACTATTTTAGGACTTTCTACAGTCTCGTTTCCTGGAGCAATACGATATTTAGTACCAGATAACGCCTTTTTCAGCCCGTTGAATGCCTTTTTAGCAGCATTTTCTTCGTCTTTGGTATCCAAGGCAGTTTCTCTAGGGACGGCGGTCAGTCGGCCGGGCGGTGGTAGACCGACGGGTATATCTTCTTGTTTCTTTAAAAGATTCCTCAACCTGGTAAGTACGGTAAGCGGAGGATCTGTATTTGTCCCAACGGTGCAGACACGTGGCCTCGGCAATTCTTGCTCTATAGGGACAGTGGTCGGTGCATAAGGTTGGGTGGGTAGTGTGGAAGCTCTTTTCGGCAGGTAGTCATCTTGCATGTACGCGACATGTAGAGTGCTGATACTGAGCTGCTGCTGCGGTGGCGGCCACAGTTCCCTGGTGGGCGGAACGGGAGAGGGCCGCTCGCCGAGCATCCGCCTGGCGAACTCCCCTGGTTGCCAGAGATAGCTCGCAGTTAAATTGCCGTGCGTATGCATCACGATACCAATCTTCACTAACGGCACGCGAACAGGTAACGTTAATCCAATTCTAGGCTTCGCGCACTTGTAAGTTTTCTTATTGTTGTGTGGGCCCTATGCTGTAGCCTTTTAAATTAGATCAAGAGAATATTGAATAAAGCATTCTGAGACTAAATCCTTTTTGTTTAATGTAAGCGTGACACTGTATTGTATCATGCAATGACGACCTCAATGGTTGGCGAGAAATGTTAGAACATATCTATAATAAGGTGTAATAATTTTGATTGATTTCGGTTTTGTGATGATTTTTAGTCTAAAACTTATTTTTATTAGGTACTTGTTTGTTTTAAGTATTAAGGGTCAAAATTTTATAAATTTTAGCATGCTCTAATTCATCATTGTTTAACTATTATATATTCTGTAGTTAAAAACGCAAGGCATTGCGAGGGTCCCACTAGCTACGGTATAACAGGGAGAACGTCTTCTAGTGTTAGAGAAGCAAATTGTGATTAAATATTTTAAAACAGTATTTTTTATGAATACAACATAAAGGAAGCCCTCAGGCAGGATCATAATAATTTAAATCATACTGTTAATTAAGAGTCTTACGTGAGATCAATCACAATATGAAAATAAGCATACAAATACAATAATATCTATCACAAGAAATAAGATACAGGGAAGAGTTGTTGTTATTAACTAAGATTCAGAGCTTGTTTCACAGATCCTTAGAACTTAGGTTTATTTTTTATTAATCATAGTTGAAAGTCGTTAATTAACTCTATCAAATCTGGGGGAATGTCCCCTTGGACTCGGTCTAGTTTTGGAGGAGGAAACAGGGGACTACCAAACATTAATTTTGTCAACTTTCTATAGGAATTTTTCAATTTTCTCGACCGTGGTGTTTCCTCTTAATCAAATCGCCATCCTCCACTTGATGCAAATGCTTATTTTTTTAAAATGAATTTAGAAATTTTATTTTTACTAACCTAAAATGTAAAATAATTTTAGGGAAAATTCATTTAATGGGGGCGAGCGAGGGGAAGATAGACTCGACTCGACTTGCCCCCTACCCTCTACAAAAGCTTTATGGGGTATTAAGTAAACTATTTCTGTTGTCAGTTAAAAAAAAGCTAAATTTCAATTTTTAACCTTTCACATAACTTAAAGGGGGATGGGCAAGTTCCTCCTCTACTCACCTCTTTTCTCTCTGCTTGCCCCCCTTTAATTTGTTTTTTTAGTTTTTTCATACATTTAAGGTTAGGTTTAGTAACATTTTGAAATTCATCAATAAAAATTGAAATGCTTTTGTGGGGAGCATGGAGGCGATAGATAAGATAGATAAGGAAGGGGATGGTTGGGGGGACCTTATTTATTAAAATTATTGTGTATTGGTTGATGCAACTCATAAAAATATTAACCCAATATGTACTTTGCCCAATTATGTCTAATTATATGTAAAATGACATTTGTTCTGCAAAAAATAAGTTTCGTGATAGGAAACTGACTCTAATTAGACGCAAGTCACTATTTAAGTAGAGACCAGCCAAGTAATACTCAAGCATTGTTTTAGACTCAACGGGGTGCTTGAGGCTAGATTCTTTAATTAAGTAGGGATCAGGTGATTAGAGTTCAAAGTAAACAGTGGTTGAGTATTCTGTAATACGGGCCTAAATGTTATGATATACAATTAATACATTTTGGTAGGTACTTACCTTTAATGGTCTCACAATGCTAATAGTTTCAATCATAGTTGTAGATGCCATTGCTGATGCTGCCTGCTAAAACAATAAACAAAACAAACATAACTTCAATGAATTCCTTAATATCGGCAGCAAAGAGCATACATAGTGGTACAATTTCTGTATTCATTTAACTTGATAATTATATTAAACAATACCAACAAAGCAAAATAACAATCAATTGGTGTGGTTGTTACTTACTTTTACGAAAATGAAAACTTATTATTATATTGTACCTAAATATAAGTAAATAAGTCACCAACACTATGAAAATATTAATGATGTCAAGAATTTATTCTTGATCAAGTATTTAGTATTCTGTATGAGAAATATAATTATTCAGGTAAAATAAAATATAAATTCTTCGAGGCACGCACAACGCACAACACAAACCAAACTATTTTTTTTTACCTTTCTTTTCTCTATGGCTGGAACTAGCACATCTGGATCTGGCAGTTCAGGCACAGACAGTGGCAGGCCGACACTGCAGGCAGGCAGGCACTACCTTACTTACTTCACCGTTCTTAATGCTCTAAGACTTCACCACATACCGCACTTTTCTTAAAATAAAATCGTAATAAAGTACAGCTTGGCTAGAAAGAGAAGAAATTAAATAAAATGGAACTAAAATTTTTCAGTACAAAATATAGTCAATGTTGCCAAGTTATTCGTGATTTTGACGTGTTTGCATAAAAAGTCGTGTCCTTGTCAACTCTTTATGGTCTTTATGGTCAACTCTGTATAGGTATAGCTATAGGCCTTGTCTATTCATCTGGGAATCATCATCTATTTCACAGGCTCGAAAACTCGAAATATGATCGAAGTGATCGAAGTATAGAGCATAGGCTTATGGTATGGAGTCCTCGACATGGATCTTAAGGCTTCTACACAATAGTGTGTAGGAGCCTTAAGAGGCTGCCGGCACTGCCGCTGGCCTCACCGTGAGCGTCAGGATGGCTGGTCGTCTGCATCGGTTCGCGTCAAGCTGGTGACCAAAAATTGCAACCTATTTGCTACCTACAGTCAGTTAATTGCTACCTAACTATAAACCAAAATAAAGGGATTTCAAAATGTCCAGCCATTCTGATATCAGGATGGCTGGTCCACTATCCGTTTGTGTAAACTATACAAATTCCTGTTATTGTTTTTACTTCAGTAATTGCTACCTGATTGCTACCCTCACGTTTATCAATGTCTACCTTGTAGCTGTAATAATAAAAAAGTTATGATCATTTGAAAATTTTACAGGGAATGGACTAAGGGTATTGAAATAAGCTAAAACGATTACAACAATGTTTTTATTGTTTTACATTTTTAATGAAATAATGTCCGTTTACTAATGCCCTTACTAAAAATGATTGTACATAACAGATGTATAAGTTACACAATGGTTGACTCTCTGTCAAACTATTTAAGTTTGACATTAAAAAGAAAGGGACAAAATACTGTGTAACTTATACATCTGCTATACAATCTTTATTAGTAAGGGAATGCCCTTACTAATGAGTAAATAGACATTATTTCATAAAAAAATGTATTTCAATTAAAACATTGTTGTAATCGTTTTAGCTTATTTCAATATCTTTAGTTCATTCCATGTAAAAATTTTAAATGATCATAACTTTTTTATTGTTACAGCTACAAGGTAGACATTGATAAACGTGAGGGTAGCAATCAGGTAGCAATTACTGAAGTAAAAATAATAACAGGAATTTGAATAGTTTACACAAACGGAGAGTGGACCAGCCATCCTGATATCAGAATGGCTGGACATTTTGAAATCCCTTTATTTTGGTTTATAGTTAGGTAGAAATTAACTTACTGTAGCAAATAGGTAACAATTATTGGTCACCAGCTTGACGCGAACCGATGCAGACAACCAGCCATCCTGACGCTCACGCCTCACCGCTGGGCAAGCCGCGATGCGCCCGGCAGCTTTTAGCTTGACAAACGTGCTGCTAGACAAAAGCTGGTGGCTCGCGCCACCGGCATGTGTGTAGGAGCAATAAAATAATCTAAACACTACGTTTTTTAATAATATTTGAAAGTCCCTTTGACTCGAGTTGTGACTCGATTCTTTTTTACATGTACCAAAATACTCGATTATCACCTGCAGGTTGTACGCAATACAACACTATAACCTTAAACTGTCAAACAAGTGAAACGTCAAAAAAAATGCTCTTTTGATGCCGGGAGGTGTGGTGTGGTGTATTTTTACTGGCGCGAAACCGCATATTACTCATAAATACAAGAGTTATTTTGTTAGCGACTCACAATGGCTGGAGTTAAATCTTTAGCAGTTAGGGGCATACGAAGTTTTGGCCCCGACGAAGTTGACGAACAAAGAATAACATTTGAAAAGCCGCTCACTCTGATATTGGGTCAAAACGGCTGTGGTAAAACAACAATAATTGAATGTTTACGCTACGCGATTACGGGGCAAATGCCCCCTGGAAGCCGTAACGAATGTTTTGTTCATGATGCAAAAGTCAATAGATCCAGTGAGGTTCTAGCTCAAATAAAATTGAAGGTTTGTAAAGTGCTCTAAACCCTTACCTATGCCTATTATACTGTTTGCTTGATTTTGTAGTTTACTATTAAAACTATGAACTATATAATTTAATGGTAAATTACAACCTAATGTGAATAATCTGACAATGAGTAACGGTGATCCTCTGAAACTTCACTCGAGAATATGTGGATTAAAATACCCACAGATTAAAATAGACCATAAATATTTTACCACTTTTGCGCTATGAAGTTGGTTATCGTGCACATTGTCAGATCAATTGTGTAAAGGCTATCTACTGACGACCCAATGGTTAAGATAATTTGATCGGCTGACCAAATTGGGTGGTGAATGTGCAAGTTGCCAACTAAATTACATACATTCGCTGAAAGTTGAGGTGATTACTGTGTATGTTTGCAGTAGCCCCGCACCATGTCCCCACCAATGAGACCTAAAAATGACTATGCATGCCACTGGTGTCGCACTTTGATTATCAGTAAAGCTGACAAAAAAGAAAGGTTACAAAGATAGTAGTTCCAATTAATTAATGACAATAATTAATTTTTCTATTATTTAAAAAATATAGCAAATCTAATCACTACACCGTTGACTAATATTGTTTTCAGATTGTTAATGCAAAAGACAAACAACTTGAAGTGATAAGATCAATGCGAGTTACCGCATTTCAGAAGAAGAAGCCAACATTCAAAACGTTGGATTCTTTACTGTCAGTTATTGATGAGTCAGGAAATACTAAGGATATCTCTTCAAGATGTGCTGATTTGGATTCAGTTATGTTTGAAGAATTAGGTACTGGTGCTATAGTCTATTTATCTATTTATCTAGTCTATTTACTTGTCTTATTTGGTAAACAATCTTCACCTAACTCTTTATTGAATAAAACCATTATAATTACAACAAATGGTTTTCTACACGTAGTTTATAAAAGAAATTTAATTTAATTTATTATAAAATACGACAACATATTTTTAAATAACAATTAAAAAAAGATGTATGACAACTGTCAGAAGCTGTTTATAAGAAATATTCATTCAATCATACTTCAAAGGCAATGGATTGTGTCAATTACCTGAAATATATTTTTCAGGTGTTTCTAAAGCCATCTTGAATTCAGTTATATTTTGTCATCAAGAAGATTCTAGTTGGCCTTTGGATGAAGGGAAGAAGGTCAAAGAACGTTTTGATGAGATTTTTGAAGCAGATAGATATAGCAACTGCTTTGATCGTCTGAAAAAAATAAGGAAAGATTATGCAACTTCATTGAAAATACTTGGTAAGCCAATTAGTGTTATTTTATGTCAAATAACCTGAGCTGTGCATTTTTAGGAAGCTAGGAAGATGAAAAGGCAGAATGAAAGGTTATTTACTATTTTGAAACATGGTAAATCATGCCCATTTACTAACTGAAACAACACTTTATTTGTTTCAGAGATAGAAGTATCGAGTCTTCTAGAAAAAAAAAAAGATTTGGATAAGAAGAAGTTAGAAGTTGTTAATACAGAAACTCGTATATCGGAAAATGAATTGAAAATTGTTGAGTTGGATCAAGAATTGAAACCAATGTCTGAGAAAATAAAGGCCATAGAAAACTTAGAAAAGAATATATTAGAATTTGAATCTAATAAAGACAAAATAAAAACAAGGTCAGTTAACATCTACTTTCTGTGTAAAGAAAAAGGAGAATAATGTAATATTACTTATTTTAAGCTGTCTTCTGTTATATATAGGTTAGAAAACTGCCGTACTCAACAAGAGGAACTGAAAAAAGCCATCAAAACAATCTATGAAGGAACAACTGAAGAATTAAAACAAAACATTAGTATGTTATCTGTTGTTTGCTTATAAATTATGAGAAGAGACTTCCCAATTATTCAACAAAGTTTTTTTTTATCTTTTTGACATTTAAAGCTGACAGTTTCTATATATTAATTCTTAAGATTGAGTCATGCAAATTCTGTATGTATGTAATTTATTTTTAGCCAACTATGACACAACTACAAAGGATAAGCAAAAAGAACTTACTGCATCATACAAAAAAATTACCAGTTTTAATGAAGCCGAGCAAAAAATTGCTGATGAGAAAGGCAATGAAGAAGCAACATTTAATAAATATATTCTATTGGAGAGCCAAAATCAAGAAAAGATTGATAAGAGAAATCAAATGATAATTGAAACTGCTAAACTAGCAGAAATAGATGAAAATATTGTAATTGAATCAAATGAAGATGCTGAAAAAGCTATTAAGAAAATTGTTGAAAAAGTGAACAGCTTAAAGAAAGACCTTGCAGAACATAAAGCAGTTGCTGATGCGGAAGAAAAAAAAATGCAAGTTTTTATTGATGAGAGCCGAGATGCTCTTTCAAGACATAAACAAAAAATCTCGAACAAAGAAAGTGAAATTAAAAAAAATGAAACCAATATTGTGAAAGTTGATAAAGAAATTGCACAAGCAAATCAATCTAAAGTCAATTTAGAGGCCATGGAAAAGAAAATGGAAGCTGCTGAAGAAGAATACAAACAGTTAGAAAATGAATTGAATACAGAAGAGTTCCAACAGGAAATAAATAATGATGAAAAGGTTTTGGAAACCCATGAGAATGAGCTCGACGAACTTGATAAAACAATAACAACACTACAGAAGCAGAGTTCAAAATTAAAAGAGTGTGATATGATTGAAGAATCTTTGAAACAAAAGGAAAAACAAGTGATTGTTTTGAAAAATAAACACAAGTCTGCTCTGACTGAGCTCCTTGGTAGTATGCCTGAAAAAGATTTTGCCATGGCTGTTAACAAGTATGAATGTGACTTAAGAGCTGAAGTTGAATCAATGAAACAAAAACAAAAAGAAAAAAATATTAAGCAGACAACTTTAGAATCTGAAAGGAAACACGTTAAGGAGACTCTGAACGAAAAACGAAGTGAACTAACTAAAGCTGAAGACCAAATGTATAAAGCTTGTGGAACACAATCCTATGAGGCAACCTTGGCCAAAGTCACTTCAAATGTTGAAAAGTTGCAAGTTAGTCATGTTATACAATATTTCTGAATTATTTAATTATGTCTAATATTTAAACTTTAAAAGAAATATTGTGTTTCAGGATGAACAAAATGTGCTTCAATCATCAATGTTCATAATTGCAAAATATAAAGGTCAACTAAAAGACAACAGTTGTTGTCCTCTATGTAACCGTGGATTTGATAATGAATCTGAGGTAAGTATATAGTTGATAAAGATTAAATAGTTTTGAGATGAAAAGTAATAAAAAAATGTATTATTTAACAGGTAACAGATTTGATATCGCAATTAACAACTCAAGTAATGAATGTCCCAGCAAAACTAGAGAAAGTGACTGAAGAACTGCAAAAAGCTTCTGCTAAAAAAGATGAACTGTTAAGTATGAAGTCACTAAATGAAAAAATCACTAAGCTTAAAGAGAAGGACATTCCTCAACTTGAAAAGCGATTGGGTGATATAGAAAAGGTATAAAAGAAAATTAATATGTAACAATATGAAATGGGTAATTATAATAAAGAGAAGTGAAACATTTTTAAAACTTGTTATTATTTCAGCAAATTACAACATTAACAGAAGAGTGTGAAGAATTATCAATGACTCTTCTGGAACCAGAACAAAAGTTGCAAACGGCCAAACAACTCCAAGGTGAAATGCCACTGCTTGATCGCACAGCTCAAGAAATTAACACTATTACCAAAAATGTAAGTGTGCACAACCTCACTTTGTTAACTATTATTAATTTGTATAATTGAAACTCTTACATTTCTTTATTTCAGTTCGAAAAAGTAAAAGCCCAATGTCCAGTAGTGAATACCGACATAACTTTAGATGATGCAACTGCAAAGCAAAAAGATCTCAAACAAAAAATATCTACTCTGAGGACAAGAATCAAGAGCTCACAGAAGAAACTAAATGCTCATAATAAAAAACTACAAACATTGGCTGACAAAAAGAACAAACTTAAGGAACAATTACTTAACATACAAAAGAAGGTATGACTAACATTTACATTGCATGTGATGTTTGTATGACTTGGTAATATTGATAAAAACCTTAAATTCAATAGGTGCAAGAAATATTTGCTCTGCAAGAAAAGAAAAAACAGTTGGAGGTGGATGGTGAAAAGTTTGTTATAGAACTGAAAGAACTAAAAGAGGGTATTCCAGCTTTAGAAGAAACTCTCAAAGAAAAGGAAAAAGATAAAAATGAAACAGTAAAAAAATACAGGTGCATATAATATTTAACTTCGAAAGTAAAAAAAGTCTGTTTTCAAGACAAAGTTATTCATCCATTAAAATTTGTGTTTCAGAGGCATTACAGACATTAAAAATGCTCATATTGTCAAAGTAACTAATGCATTTGACAAGGTCAAAGCTATCAATACCGAGATAAAACAGCACAAAGACAAGAACATACCAGCAAAAATGACGAAAATTAAGGAAGATAATGAGAAACGAATGGAACAGCTCAAGAAAATTATGGCAGAGAGAGCTATACTTACCAAGCGAATTGATACTATTAGGGATGAAATAGCGAAACAAGAGGTAAATAAATAGATACAAGTGTACAATTTGATTTTCACCGTCTCTAAATCATAGTACAGACAGTGGCGGAATTAAGTTTAGTCTCCAAACTATACATATATTGTACCCATTATCGCTTTAGACACTGGCCTTCAAAACTATGACCAGACCATTAAAATTTTAGTAACTTTAAAAATACACAAGATATATTTTCGAAATCAAAAGGCCTAAAAAAATATTTTTTTTAAAATAATAACTTCACAATTGTTTTTTTTTATTTCCAAACTATAGCTTCTATTATTTAAGAGAAATTGCAATTTTAAGTGTGGTAATAAGTTTTGAAGACCAGTGTAGTTTCACAACGAAAACTTCATTCTCCCAATAGGTGTTCCAGAGCCAGATTGTAGTCAACAAAGTATTGCTTTGTTAAAGCAATACACTTACAATTACAGCAATACACAATACAATTTCACGAGAATCGGTTGAGAAATGCGACCTGTGGTCCTACCATGAGTTGATGCAAACTGTTAACGCTACCGTAAACTATCGGATATACTGCTCACAGTCAATGCGAATGGTGGGTAGGGTGTGACCCTTCGCCACACCCTACCCACCTTTTGTAACTGCATTATTAAAATATGTGATAATAATAATAAAAGTGTACTTTTAGATTTACAAGAGAGATCTGCAGGATAACTTGAAGTTGAGGAACACTGAAACAGAAATCGAAAAATATTTAAAAGAGGAAGAAAAAAATAATGAAAAAATGAATGGCGTTAATAAAGATATGATTTCAGAGAAACCAGCTTTGATAACTTTGCACACTAAAAAGTTCAGAGAGAAAGCTAATGTACAGGGAAGTTTAAAGGAATTACAGGTAAATCAAAGTCTCGAATTATTTATCTTAATATACATATTTATATTTATGTTTCATTCTTTCTGTGATAGTTTTGACTTTAAAATATTTTTTTATCAATTTGGCAGGAAAGACTGAAACAGTGTAGAGCAGAACTAAAGAGAACTAACCAAGATGTAGAAAATAGATACAGAGAGAAGTTTTACGAGCTACATGTTACAAAAGCTGTAGATAAAGACATTAGAGATTATTCTGTGGCCTTAGAGAAATGTGTAATGGAATTTCACAGAGAGAAAATGGAAAGCATCAATCTAATAATCAGGTAAAAAAAGTAATTTATAAGATCATTAAATATAGTGCGCGCGCATTATGTAGTGTTTTTAGCTCGTGCGTGCAATCACGAGCCGCGTGAATTACGCTAGCGCTGCTTGCGTGCAGCGTGCTTGCTCGCGTCGTCATGCTCCTACTCGCTCCGAGCTCGCGAGCCTTGCGTGAGTTACCTGCGAAACGGATGCGCACCAAATTGTTATTAACTGTGAGAGATTCTGTCACAAAATTTGCTATGACAAAATACTAAAGTGTTAAGCTACTTTTGTTGCTGACCGTACTATCGACACCACTTCCGCTTTACCACCCCTGAGGTTAAAACCGCTTGCACGCCGCGCCGTCACTAACATACGTTTAGTTCGTGCAGGGGCGATACGCGCGCACTCGATTTATTCTGCAAAGTGGTAAAGCACGTGATTTGCCGATCATAACATTAAAATTCGCTACCATTTTAACTCTGTGTAAATTATGGCGTAGTAAATAAAGATAACACAGGCTCGATCGGACAAAAAGTCAGTTGTTTGCCCTTTTATTGGCAATTGCTGATGGTTGATGTTGCCGGTGGTAACCAACACTATCACCTATTTTGGATAAAATTTTACAGGCAAGACACCATAGTAAACTTTAGATTATCATTTATTTCTTTTTTAGAGTTCTGTAATCAAATCAACAAGGGACTTATAGTTTTGCCATGTCCGTCTGCGGCTTAGCTCAGAGGCAATACTAGAAAGCTGTAATTTATTAATTTTTACGTCGAAGAAGTGGTACAAATAAATCTCGAAAAATATTTTTTTAGTGTAGTGTGAAAAAAAAATCACCTGCACGAAAAGGGTGCTTTAAACTCAACAAAGTCGTTTTTTGCTGCGAGCGTAATGTAAAGGTTTTTTTTACATATATGTACTTACAAACTTTGTATCCACTTGCAAAATTAATCTATAAGTAGGTATTGGAAAAATATTCGTAGAACAAATTTCATTAAGTAAGTATACTTAGTTTTAGGCGTTAGTTATATAAAACAGGGAGTAAATATAAGTTTATAGCCATATGGTAAGTGTATAAGGTAACTGCGGTGCGGAACCCTATAGTGCGTGTAGCCCGACACGCACTTGACCAGTTTTTTTTTATAATTTAAGCATCTCCAGATACATGGTCCATTTTTATATGTCTTTAGTAGGTATATTTGACTAAAAAGATTTGACTAACCAGACTTATTTTTTAAATCACACAAGTATTTTTAATGTTTGGTGTGGTTTTTATTTGGTTTTTTTAAGCTACCCGACGTTTATTATATTATGCATAAAATATAAATCCAAACAAATTATCAGAAATTATTTAAATAAAAATGTAATGGCGTCTTTCCAGGGAATTGTGGAGGAAGATCTACAGGGGTAATGATATTGATTACATTGAAATAAAAACTGAAGGAGGAATGACATCAGACTCGGAACGTCGTAAATACGATTATAGGTGCGATACTTTCACATAATGCTTTTCTTTTATGACCTTTAGTGTCAGAGTAGAATGTCTTTAAATAAAAACGTATTTTTTTTCAGAGTGGTCCAGTGCAAGAACGGTGTTGAGATTGATATGAGAGGAAGATGTAGTGCTGGCCAAAAAGTTTTGGCTTGTCTCATAATTCGATTGGCCCTTGCCGAAACATTCAGCTCTAGGTAATAAATTGTAAATCTTGCCGACTTTTAGGATATAATCTATAAATACTTTGTTAAATATTAACAAGTATAAATTCAATGTTATATATTTTATTGAAGGTTTGGAATCCTGGCCTTAGACGAACCTACAACAAACTTGGACCAAGAGAATATCAGGAGTCTCTGTTCGGCACTTGGTGAGATAGTGCAGGAACGCATGACTCAGAGAAACTTCATGTTTATCATCATTACACACGACAAGGAGTTTATTGAGTCTCTTGGCAATATCGATAAAGTAAGCCACTATTATGAAGTGTCCAGAAATGAAGATGGCAAATCTAGAGTTAAGAGGATTCGTTTTGCATAAGTTACAGAATTGATTTAAGCCATTCCTTAATTTTCATTATTATAGTTTGTAAGAAGGCTGTGCCTTAAAAATATCCCAATCATTACATTTTGTAAAAGTAGTAATAAATAAAAGTTATAAATAAATATTTTTTTGTTTTTTAAGACTACCTACAAAAACAACTTTGAGAGGAAACAATGTTTTAAAGGAAATTTTGAAGTATGTACCATCCTTCTGCTTGTTTGTATGGTCCTACATTACAATTAAACTTATTTTATAACAATAGATAGCACAACCCCAAGTTACAAGGCATAAACCAGCCAACCAAAAGATGTGGGAGATTACATGATCAATCTGGCATCAGTCTAATCCAAAAGTCTGACTGATGGTATAATACCATCAGTCCGTTGTACAGACTGATGGTTTTCCATCAGCCAGTCGCCTAGTGTAACCACACTTCCCGTATGCCTCGGGACGTCACGTTTTTCAAAACCAATACGGGAAAATACAACAACGTCCCGTATAGATTTATATCTTACTTATTTATCTTTATAAACATTATTACGTCATAAATAGAGTATTTTAGCGTAGGTAATTAGTACCTACTCTATTGCTGTCGTAAATTATAAAGTACTTACACCTACACAAAAAAGATAACAATACTTACTCTTTTTTTAAATAGGTAACAAAACTCTTGAGAGCCTTTAAAGTACGGGATTTAGGATAAAAATATGGAACAACCCATTATGTATATTTTTTTTATCGGGCATAACAAAATGACTTGCCCTCGCGGCCTTCAAAATGTCCTCGTTTTCAAGCACAAAGTTATAAAAAATAATACTTATAAATCATTAATTCACAATTAGGCCTTTACACTGTAATAGACAAGTAATTTTAATTTTTGGTCTAAGCATTGCAGCACAAAGAAAAAAAAATATCTACGTGCGATTAGATGAAGGAATAGAACAAATTATTGCATAAAATAAACCGCAGCCCGCCGAGCGCCGCCATGTGAGAGGATAATAATTATGCTAAAATACGGGACATGTTCTTTCCCGTATTGGTTAATAGTTAATTAATAATAATATAATAATAAATTTAAAATTTATTGCTGAAAAACGTGACGTCCCGAGAAATAGGGGACGTCTGTTTACACTAGGCGACAGACTGGGACCCTACTAGATAACTTTTCTAACTTCGGCGGGTCTGTCAAACAGTTAAAAAATTAAATCGGAGTAAGGTGTTTCGTATTATACACACGACGGCACCTCAGACTATACATGTTGACCTTGAGACCGCCTTTATGCCCTACGTAATAAAAACTATTTTCGTTTAACTGTATAACCAGACCTGGGGCCGTACCGGCTAACGCATCGAACTTCAGAAAGTCTGCCGGGCTTCAAATTAAAACAGATAAATCGAGCCCCTATCGGGCCAAAATGGCGAACCTCAATTCATTATGTCACACGAACATCGATATCTTTTAAATAAATATAAATATTTGACAACATCACATACATTGCTCCGATTCCAAAGTAAGTAGCTAAAGCACTTGTGTTATAGAAATCGGAGACAACGGTGGTATCACAAACACCCAGACCTGAGCCAATATAGAAAAGTTCGTTTTCTACATTGACCCAACCGGGGATCGAACCCGGGACCTCAGAGATGGCGACACCTTGAAAACCGGTGTACAAAGCCACTCGACCACGGAGGTCGTCAAAACCTTCAAAATCAAAATAACTTCGGCGAATAGTTCAATACGAAACTCCTTACTTCGATTTATCTGTTTTTTAGTTGAAGCTCGGCAGACCCGCCGAGGTTCGAAAAGTTAGCCGGTAGGGCCCCTGCTGTCGTGTTTACTATTCGCCGAAGATATTTAGAAGATATTGATGTTCGTGTGACATGAATTGGGGTACGCTATTTTGGCCCGAATGGGGCTCGATTTATCTGTTTTAATTTGAAGCCCGGCAGACTTTCCGAAGTTCGATGCGTTAGCCAGTACGGTCCCTGATGGAAAACCATCAGTCTGTGCCACGGACTAATGGTTTACCATCAGTCCGTTTTCAGTGGGTTATACGATCAGTCTAACCAGACTTTTGGAATCGACTGATGCCAAACTGACCATGTAATCTCCCTCATAGGATCTTTGCTCTACTGCCGCATATAAAATAGAACAGTTATAGAAAAAAAAAACAATTCTTGATTATTTACAAATCATTATATTAGATACTTATTTAACTGGTTACAAGACTTATTATGCCACTGAGTGGTTCACAAATTAATATTTGGTCAATATGCAGAATCTTACTTTCCTGAAGCACTGTAAGGGTAACTCCTAGCAGCTCTGCTATTTGTGTGGACGGAAATGACTGTGATAAACATTTTACTATATGAGGAATCAAATCCTCACTGAAACTCACACAGAAAAGCACAAAGTTTTGTCTCTCTATGTCAGTGAATCCCTGTTGTTCTTTGTGGTAAAATGCAAGGAGTACTCGAACTGCTTTATCAAATGATTTTCTAAAAGCATTGTATACTTCTTTCACTATGTTCAATGGCGCCGTAACTCTGAGAGAGTTGAGCACAGTTAGTAACCCATTACAGTATTCTGCTAAGGGATAGTAATCAAGTAGATTTTCGGGAGGTCCTTGGACCATACTTTCATTTACTGGTCTAGGCACATTCTTTATGCTAGACACTTTATATGTTCGCATTTGGTGGTCAAAATGGTTATCAGCTTTTTCTAAGCCATTGTGGAATTGAGTTAGTATAATATTTCTAAACAAAGGCGTCAACACGGATCTCATATCAGCTCCAACTCTTCCAAATGATAAGCACAGATACATGCACTGGTTTAGTAGAGACTCGAAACTTGATTCATCCTCCCGCATCAGCTCTTGGTTCAGCATTTGTGCCAACAGTTCCACCTAAAGGAAGAGATGCGAAAATAAGTAATAAGGCATGAATTTTTAGAAATTTTAAGCTCAAATTTAGTTTAATTAAATGCTTCTATATGATAACTTATCATATTTTAATAGTAATCAGTATCACAGATTAGATACATATTCTGCAAAAAAGCAGGCTCAAGCCTTTTATTTCACTATTGAATTGAAAGACATATTTTTACCTTTTATTTATCAACGCCCGAGCAACCACATGCAGGATAACAATGGAATATCTATTGTATCTCATTTTCCAGGCGTTGAAGGGTTACAGGCATACTAATCAACTAATTACCTTTAATTTCAACCAGCAAGACAAAGCACTTGTTCCACTTAGTTCATCATCTTTGACTTTAGATTCTTGTGTGTCTGATAAGAATATTGATTTGTGTTGAGTCAACACATTAAAGAGATGGATTCGGTGCAGCTCCACTATACGTCTTAACACCTTCTCTGATGCTGTAAATATTTGAATCTAATAAGTTATTGCTCTTTACCCATTTCAGATAATAAAAGAATTCATTAAATACTTACATTCATTTGTTTTTGCATCTTCCAATGCTTTCTCAAACCAGGCATTTCTTGCCTTCAAGAAATGCAAATGTAACCCATCAGACATTGACGTGCTGCTAACAATTTTATTTCCAATGAGATGTCCATGCTCGTCATCAGTGGACCTGTATACAGTGTTTGCTCTCCGCAAGTAACCTAAAATCTAAGCGAATACAATATTTATTGACATAATCTGTGAATTAAACTTAGTAATTTATGTTTTTTTTTATTTAGTTTTATAATAACATACTTGTAGGCACTGTGGTAGAGGAAGATCGTAACGTAACTGGTTGAAGAGGTGATATAGTGTTTCAAACCATAATGTTACTATTTCTGTGGTAGTATTCTGAAAACACATTGTTACTTTATAATAATGAAGGCAAATCACAATTTTAATTTAACTAAGAAAATCTAAAGAAAATGTGAATTGCTATCAAAATATACTCAACAAACAACTATATTGATGCTTATAGTTAAAAAAGATAGGTAAGGAAATGTATAATAAGTTTATGATTAAAATATGTTTTACTGTACTGTGAGTATACTAAATAATTAAAATAAAATTTTAAAATCACAAAAAAATTATCACAAAAAAAAAAATAAGTCTATGATTTAAAAAAAGGGCGAAGATACAGCAGATCAAAGTTTTAATGACCTGCATTTTTCATACGGAATATGTGATATTACAAGTCTACTTTTTTATACTATATTTTTTTTATATTGAAATTTTTTTTTTCATATATTACAATTAAACGCTTATGCTTTAAATATTAGACTTAAGGAAACTTATTAAATTTAGTTTTTTCGCTATTTTTATATTAAGATAAATAATATTAGAAAAAATCAACTCACCCGTAGCAATAGTAGCGTCTTGAGTCGATTTTTTCTAGTAATTTTTCTAATATTATTTATCTTAAGGAAAATTCCTTATTAGAAAGTGGTAATTTGTACCTGAACAATTGGTATATCAGAATATCTTTTAGAAATATTTCTTATAAAAGTGAAAATATCCAGAGCACTCTCATAGTCTTCAGCATTAAGGGCCTCTCGCATCAAAGATGGCAGTTCCAATAGTTCAAGCAGCTTATCACTCTGATTACGGATACTGCTGTATCGGCTGGAACACAGACGGATATTAATGTTTATCAATAAAGCTGCATCTGAAATTAGCCTAATGAATTTTATCGAATACCTATCATCATTTTACCTTTTTTCCTTAACAATATTTCCAGCCATATGAGAAAATTTCTCACATTCTTGGATAAACAATGGTGTTGTATTAAGAAATGTAGCTAAAGCATCTTTGGACTTCCCAAGATCTTTCATAATAGTTTTCGAAATCTCTGCAGTCTCAACAAACGTTTTATAATTAGCGAACGCCAATTCTTGTGTTTGCTCTGTTAAATGCCTCATTTCTTCAGTCAGTCTTTCAGGCTCTTTGCGAATATATTCCCAGTTCTGTGAGCCTAACTTCTTGATATAATCGGAAATTTCATTAAAGTATTCAGCTTTATCTGCAAAAAAGATTAATGAAAGGCTAGATGGAATGAAGCTAACATAATAATCAAAATGTAATGTAGTAATTCTACTAGAACTAGGACACTATTTACCTGCTACATGCCCTTCATCAGGAAACAACAGATGACACAATTCTCTCAGTTCCTGAGCCATTTTTGTTTAAATTATAATTAAATTATATAAGGTGAAACTGCCAGGAAATGTATGTAAACTGTAAAATAAAAACGTACCTAGTGATTACTAATGATTGTAATATTTGTAATAAATGATTAGGTACTTGTACTTGCTCTTGCTGTAGACGTAAACCACAGCTGTGACAGCTGTCACGCGAATGTAATAAAAAAATATTGTTGTTTTTTTTTTAATAATTTATTCATGACTTGTGCCTTGGCAGGGTTGCCAGATGTCTAAATCGGCCCTCAGGTAGCCCAAAATCCCACAAATTCATTTCTGATTGAAGTAGCCCAAAATCGCAAACATTTTTATCGAAATAGCCCAAAAAGTGACCTTTCGTAATCAAAATATTGATTGAAATCTCAGTCATGGCTCTCTCTTTCAATCAAAAGGAATATTTTTTTTTCTAACAAAATAAAACAAAAATATTTTTGTGAGTATTTTTTTATTTGAAATATTTGAAATGTATACCATATTTAAACAAAAAAAAATTGTATTAAAATGGCCAAAAGTGAGGAAATTTGGTGATTTTTGTATACGCGTTACTCACAGTATTTTCTTAATTAGATGTTGTCATTGCCAGCGAAGTGAAGTAGCCCAAAAATCGTGCAAATTTTGAGAAGTCGTCTAATTTGAGACTAACGCAAAATACGTAAAACAAGTCGCAATTCCGGTCGCGAGGTAGCCCAAATCGCGACATATCGTCCAATATGACAACCCTGTGCCTTGGTGCTGTCCCCCCACTGAGCAAGTAATCACTCACTACGCTACCGGCTAGGCGGCTGTCCCTTTGTACTGTCTACAAGGTGTTACAAAAGTACCCCTAATGCCGAATATGGTAGATAGGGACCATCAAACAGAACAACTTTTACTATGGGACCAACTCTGAAATCGCGAAAAAAAAATCAGCTGTTTCATGCAAAAAATTATTACGAAAATATCAAAATGTATGAAACAGCTGATTTTTTTTTCGCGATTTCAGAGTTGGTCCCATAGTAAAAGTTGTTCAGTTTGATGGTCCCTATCTACCATATTCGGCATTAGGGGTACTTTTGTAACACCTTGTATATCACAGATTAGATTAGATTTAATGGATGTGCCCTCAACTCTGTGACAATACCTACAAAAGTGGGTGGCACTTCTATTAGTTTCCTTACTTTATTGATTCGGTACGCACAAAATAGCGCGATGACAGCGCGACTCGGAATGCACTCTTAGCTTAGAGTTTAGAGTATTCTCAGTTCAAGTTGTCTGTGTCTGTCTGTCTGTGGTAAAACTGATCTCACTGATCTGGAAAATGAAAATGGAAGTTAGTTATTTGTCCGATAACCAAATAATCAAATAAATCTTGGTTTTGTTCCAAAATTAGTCAAAAACATCGTTATGTGGACATCCTTAAATATTTTGTGGTAAGTACATAACATAATTTCATAAACGCTTTGGTTATATTTTTGTTTTCATCTGTGTTGAGCTATCGGTAGGTTGTATGATTGCGTCATGTAAACGTTGGAAAACGAAGGTGCGTTTCTTTATAATCCTACCACTTCATCAAAGGTAATCTAAAAATAATAATTGATTTAGCATTTTGTGAATGATCTTGATAAACTTAACCTTTCTTTTTGACAGAATAACCTAAGCGTTTTTCTAATTTAGACACCATTTTTGATCCACCTTTCAGGCTTTATTTAGACCACCTCAGCGGCGATTATGTGTTTTACCTAAGTGTTGGCCAAATGAAAAGCAATATTGGTTACCTGTTATTGATTTTGTGTTATGACATATTTGTAAGGTTATGTTGATGTTTTGGTTGGTGTTCATCAATGACTGTGTTCATAGATTACCCCTTTGTCGTTGATACTTTGCTGCATTGTTCTTATCAACTGCGCTGAGGGTCTTTATAATTACACAAGAAATCCGAAAGCTATAGTAAAATCTTATTTAGATTATTTATATTTATACTCTGTTGGTATTGAAAACATCTTCACTTAACATATTTTTATTTTGATGCCTAGCTTAACAAACTGTAACTTTAAATTTTAAAGAACATTCTGTTTTTTTATTTTTATTTTATTATAACAGATATGGGTAAAAACATAGCAAGATAAAAATGGAAGGAGATGAGTTTAACCTCCAATGGGAGGAAGTGGAAATAAAGGTATTTATATAAAGTCAAAATCACATTTATTGTTTAAATTCTTTTACACCCGTTTGCACTAAACTTAAGAATTGCCTAAGTCGTTTCCTAACTACAACTCAACCAAGATAAATAGGCGCATGAAAGCTGCATGGCAGCTAAGTTAATGACACCGTTTTAATTTGGTCAAGTTGTAGTTAGAAAAAGACTAAGGCGATTCTTAAGTTTAGTGCAAACGGGCATTAGTATATTTTAACTTTAATATATCACTATGTTTGGTCTTTAGTATAGTCCACAAGCTGAAGAGTCTACAGAAGAAGTAATGTGTAATAGTCTCGAAGACCAAGCTTCATCATATGATAATAAGGTAAATAACTAAGTAAATAAGATATTAGTTCTCTTTGTAAATAATATCAACATTTTTATAATATTATAAGTTTACTTTAAGTTTTTTGATTACATAATAATATTTCTTGTTAATCTGTAGTATGTAAGTTACATTAATACAGTCGGGTTATGTTTTATTGTATATTGTAAATGATTAATTACCTTAAAAAAGGTTAGATTGCTTATTGAAGCGAACTTAGCTTACTTTCAGTTTTTTACATCTTATAAATAACTGTATAAAATAACTTTATGTTTAAGGCTTCAGAAGTGATGATACCTGATACAGATCAAATGGCTGCAGAGAACTTAATGTACCTATCTCAAGATGTAGTAAGCTATACTGAGACAGCAGAACTTGCTGATGACCCTAATGTAGAGTGTGTCACTGAAGAAGTAATCACAGACGATTGGGTGATATCTGGTGGCCAAGAAAGGTGTGTGAATTAGTCCTATTTATGTGCATTTCATTGATTTGAGAAGCTAAATGTGTAAATAACTGTTCCAATTTTTTCAGGGTTGAAGTGCCTTTAGAACACTTTGCAAATCCTGTTTTAGATGTGCAAGAAGAAAATGAACTTGATGTTCCTTTGCCTACTGATCAGGTGAGCGCAGTGTTATTATGTTTTAGGTTTGAATACTTCATATGTTTTTACCTATTGTGTATAATTTTGAGATGACTGTCTCGTTGTGTCTAAATCAATGAGGAGACTATGCCCCAGCAGTACGGATTTTATTTGTTCTTTTGTTGTTGGTGAATTAGTTACTTTAGTTGTTGGTTTAACATTTTGATATGTCACAATATTGATCTTTAGTTTTAGTATGCTTGTTTTACCCCCTTAGCTAGAATGACATACACATGCATTTATTTTAAATAAGTCAGTCAGATTTTATTGGTCTTCAGATGGGCAAACCTTTACCTTAAAGTTTAATTTTGTTATTAATTAGGATGAGTACACAGCGATGCGCCCTTGGCCGTGCGATTTTTGCTCTCGGCGGTTCCGCAAGAAGGCTGCCCTTATGAACCACATGGTAGCACACCAGAACGACCGGCCGCACGCGTGCAACCTGTGCGGCGTGCGCTACGTGCGCAAGTGCGATCTGATGAATCACCTCAAAGTACACGCCTTTGTTCCTGATAATCACGAAGCCGTTGATTATGGTAAACATTGTTCATAGACCAAACTGTATGACATAAGCGAAGAAACCTCATTGTATAAAGAAAGAAATGCGATTCTCCATTTAATTTATATTCTACAAAAAAGTTTTTGAAGTATGTTTAATGGAAAAAAATACTTTGTTGTCAATTGGATTATAAATACTCTTGCTATTTCCTAATCACCACTTTTTAAAAAATCACTTGACCCAAAATTCTTTAACATTTAATCAGGGAGCTTATTTGTACCTATAAAAAAAACAACTAATTTGATTTTTTCAGACATTCCCCATTAGGCCTTTAAGTAAATACCGTTGATGCTATTGTGTATTTATCTTAAGTGTAGCAGCAGTAAAGAAACTATGTTATTTTTCAGAAATTTTAGATAATAATCAAGTCAAACCAAAGAAGAAGAGGGGAAGGCGGAAAAAAAATCCAGAGCCAGTAGAGGTAAAGTTTATTTGAATTGCTGATTATCGATTTCTAAATTGTAGACTAAGGGCACACGGTGAACCTTTTAGGGTTGACTCTTGACTTCTGTTGAGCTCGTATGTTAGTACAAACAAATCACGCGCGCGACACGACCCTGGAGAATGAACCGCGGATCTAACCGCCGATCGTGTGGGGGAGGTGCGGTATCTCGGATCGGCGGGAGGCGGAGCGTGGCTGTTCTGTACGTCAGTACTATACCAATTCTGTGCTAAGGGTCTGTTTCACAATGTCAAAGTAAGTTCTGAGTAGCTTACTTGACAGATGATTTGACATATTTTTCATATCACATATCACAACAGTTTTTGCAGTTCTGAGTAGTTACTCAGAACTTACTTTTACATTGTGAAACAGGCCCTAACTGAGACAATAGTAGATAGTACAAGTGAAAAAGAAGGAAACCTAATTTAAGGAACTTAGTTGGATCCCGAGAGCAGCGAAGGATTCTAGCGAAGCGAGGGATATAAATGATCGAGATGATTTTTTTTTACGAGTTGTGTCCACTACTTTTTACCATTGACAGCGAGAAAATAAATAGTATTGTAATATAGTTACCACATTTTATTAAATAATCAGTTTAAATATAAGGGTGCGTTTCCACTGAAGTGGAGCGGAGCTTCGTGATTAGTCAATTCATTACACCGCGCAGCACCGCTGTGCGGAGCAAAGTGGAGTTTTAAGTTTTATATCTGAAATTAAGATCTCGGCTAGACCTTTCATTTCTTAAAAGACACCATCAGCCTAGAATGAGTATTTTCTGAGATTTGCTTTTTTCAATATTGACAGTTGTTATCTGAAAATAAGATCTAACCAAGACCTTTCATTTCTTTAAAGACACCATCAGTCTCTCACTCATTTCAATGATATTACGATTATTTTAATGAAGACTTTACTCCGTAGAATGGCATGTGGGAGAACATGACTTCAGCGCGGACGCAGCAGTGGTCGCGGCGCGCGCGGTCCTCCCCCAAGCCGCCGCCCACGCCCCCCTCGCCCCCCTCCCCGCCGTCGCCCCCTTCCCCGCCGCCTCCCCCGGCAGACCCCTCCCGCCCCTTCGTCTGCAGGCACTGCGGTGTCGGCTTCGCAAGAGAAAAGGCGCTGCAGTCACATGCTAGGGTGATTATAAGTTTTTACGGTAGATAGCGGTATGTTTTTAATGCTTCTATTTTATTTTTGTTACCATTTTGCTTGTTAATTTGATTCTTAGACGAATTGGTTTTTATTTATCTGCATGCAACCTTAATTTTTGGTGCGCTGATTTTTATTGATAATTAATTTAACACTAGTAGTTATGAAAAAGATGTTGACTTATTAGTAGAATATTTGATTTTGCTTCATACTTGCGCGCTGCAATTCTAGCAAAATATAATGGAAAACGTATCGTTAGTCATTTGTTTCTTCGCTAAATATAAAACAAATATCATATATGTCAGATCCACGGAGGCGATTCGCCGATAGAGTGCGGGGAGTGCGGCGAACTATGTTGGTCGCGCGAGTCGCTGGCGTCGCACGCGGCGCAGCGGCACCCGCACCTGCCGCCGCGCTCGCGCCAGCCCGACGCGCCCTACCAGGACTCTGACGAAGGTGCGCACGCTAAATGTCTTTCTCTCTCTCTTACGCTCACAGATTCACAGTCACACAACACACATACTATAGTTTAATTCCCGGGAATTCTCGATTTTTCACATATATATACATACATTCACATTGTCGCACTTAGTTCAGCCAGAAATCATAATATGCGTTATTGTGCCTCAGTAAAAAATTTCAAACCATTCTATTATTTTTTCTAAATAAGATAGGTTACAAGTATTCTAAAATCAATCCTTAAAATTTGACAAAAATCTCGAAAATATTATTTTAAAGAAAATTGGTAGAAAAATGAGTCGGAACACTGTTCAGGATAGTTTGACTCTTCTTTCACCTTTTAATACGTTCTTCACAGACGACGACAAGGACTTCCAGCTGTCGCCGGTGCCGCCGCAGATAGGCGAGCGCGTGTTCGAAAACATGCGCGGTCCCGAGCTGTTTTGCCAGGACTGCGGCGTGGCCTTCCAGCGTGCCGACCTGCTGCGCCGGCACGTGACCGCTGCCCACAGGTACATCTTTAGCACCTGCTCAAAAATTTAATTAGGTGTTTGTTAGCTTTATTTAGGGTCTGTTTCACAGGTTTTAGTATCACCTATCATCAAGTAATAATTGAAAATTAGAACAGAGTTTTTATAAATCATCTGTCAAATTAGGTTTTCAGAATTTACCTATCAAGTTCACTGACGGCAACAATGAAGACTACTAGAAAACTGAATTTAATAGTTTCCTTAACATTTCTATTGTTGACAGCTACAAGCGGCACGACAGCTCGAGCAGCACATGGGGCGAGCACACGTGTGACGTGTGCGGCGAGGTGTGCACGGACGCGCTGCAGCTGCTCGCGCACGCCGAGGGGCACGCCGACCGGCCGCGCACGCACACGGACGTGCACAGGTACATACAGCCCCACTAGCGAGGTGTGCACGGACGCGCTGCAGCTGCTCGCGCACGCCGAGGGGCACGCCGACCGGCCGCGCACGCACACGGACGTGCACAGGTACATACAGCCCCACTAGCGAGGTGTGCACGGACGCGCTGCAGCTGCTCGCGCACGCCGAGGGGCACGCCGACCGGCCGCGCACGCACACGGACGTGCACAGGTACATACAGCCCCACTAGCGAGGTGTGCACGGACGCGCTGCAGCTGCTCGCGCACGCCGAGGGGCACGCCGACCGGCCGCGCACGCACACGGACGTGCACAGGTACATACAGCCCCACTAGCGAGGTGTGCACGGACGCGCTGCAGCTGCTCGCGCACGCCGAGGGGCACGCCGACCGGCCGCGCACGCACACGGACGTGCACAGGTACTAATGCAGAAGTTAACGCTTTGCCACCTTACAAACAAATTTTTACTTTGTTAATTTTTTCTAAGCTTTGCGGATTGCCACGATTGCGGATGAATAAAAGTAAATTTAGAAACAACAAGTTCACATTTGTCTCTTGCACATTGTGTAGAATGCGATTAATTTAACAATGTACAACTAAAGTGACTAACTTCAGAGCGCTTGCGGTGCAAAACGACGTATTTTAATCTGTAAAATTTCGCCATAGCCATACATTCTCGCTCGAGTGAAGTTGCAGCGGATCACTGTCTATTGTCAATTTAATCGCATTGTTAATGGCTTTTGAAATTTATTAAATATTTTTCTCTTATGTACAGAAACGCTGGACTAAACAATAAAAAAATACTTATTGTTCATTTTATTTCCTTAAATTCAGTTCATTTCCTCACATTGCCACATAATAGATACCTACACTAAACAATTAGTCTGATTGAAGAGTAAAATACCTACTCGGAAATACATACTTTGATTAAGTCTCTATAGACTTTTATTTAAAAAAATGATGGGGCAAATGATGTAGGAGCGAGGACATGTCCTTTCAATACTTACTTCCCGATCCCATTCCAAATTAAAAACGGTAGAATTCATGATTATTAATTTTACGAGACTTTATTGCTTCATGTGCATGACTGGTCACACGAACCTGTTTGAAATTATATTTTTGCTTAGATTTCCTCGTATTTCTTGAGAAAAGCATCATACAAGCCTTGTACTGCAAGCTATTTACATTGTCTCGAATTATTAAAGCCCGAGCCGTTACAGTTCTCGGCTGCAATGTACTATTATTGTTTCAGGTTAAAAAAGACTTCGCGAGGGCGAAGTAACCTTTCTTCCTCAAATAGTTCGCGACAATTTCCTTGCAGAGAATGTGGTAAGTGCTTATAGAAAAATTATCTCTGGAACTTTACAAAATGTTTAATTGGACCAGTTGTTTAACAAAACATTTTACAGATACTACGGTTTTATTACTTAAATGATTTTCGATGTATAGTTTGTTTTTTTATTTTATTAAAATTTTGGGAAACCGAAAAGTCTAATATAACCAAACTAAAACCTTTAATAAAATCGCTCTAGTATTCGTAGAAAGTTTTTTATTTATCTTTAGTATGCACGTGAATCTCAGACGTCAACAGGATGTTGTTATTTAGGCAAAGTGTTCGGATCACGGAGCTCGCAGCAGATCCACGTAAGGATTCACACGGGCGAGCGGCCGTACGCCTGCCGCTTCTGCTGGAAGGCCTTCGCCGACGGCGGCACGCTGCGGAAGCACGAACGCATACACACGGGTGAGGAGCCCTCAATTATCTTTATGATGAATTTAGTTAGGTATTTTTTACACGTTTTTATTAGGTTGCTTTTTCTTTGTGTATTTTATTGAGTTTAACGTTTAATATAAAAAGAGATTCAGACTGTACCGCCGAAGTTGGATTTTGATATAAAAAGAGCTTAAAATATGAACATCAGAATTATATTCGTTATGAATTTATCATAAAGGATTTTGTTTTACTATGAGACTGACTACTCTTTTTTAGGTTTTAGATTATAGGCTCTATCTTCATCCAGTCGCATTCCCATTCCTTGAGGCATGCGCATGCCTCACGTCAAAAGTATGGTATGCGTTTGACGCAAGAAGAACTGAAAGTTGAAGGCGAAAGGGAACGGGAAAGCGACTCTGTGAAGACACACCAATAAGGTTTAATCACGTCGTAAAAAAATGATTTGCCTTCTTTTGAGAGTAACATCCGTATTCACAAACATTATTATGAGATCTCACAGTGACCGTGGACGCACAGTGTCCCAACTACCAATCACACGAAAACCGTTAAACGAACCAATCACAGAGCTCTATTTCAACGCAGTGCGTTCGCACATGCAAGAGTTGTTTGAGTATTGTTCTTAAATACGGGTGTAATGGCAGAATGATAGAAAATTTATCCCGCTTAGTGGCGCTGCTGTAGATGGAGAACTTTTGTATGTACAGTCGACCCAACTGCATCATGACCCACTTTACCGATAATTCTTTTGAAACCATAAAAATAGTTAGGTTTTCTTCTCTATCGTCTATGTTGCACTTAGTAGGTACGTTTTAAATATGAATAAAAATTCATCATTACGGGTCACAGATATATGCGATTTTTAAAATTTGGTCGACTGTACAGTCGAGTTCATAAATATGTAAGCACTTT
Organism: Catoptria pinella; assembly: GCA_963556745.1. Classification (NCBI taxonomy): domain Eukaryota; kingdom Metazoa; phylum Arthropoda; class Insecta; order Lepidoptera; family Crambidae; genus Catoptria; species Catoptria pinella. Next base: position 7,858,732 of record OY750769.1, read on the forward strand.
TGACAGATGCTGACTCTTATTTACAAAGGCATAAGATTGATGAACTGTCGAAAGGTGTGTACATAATATTGAACCCAACTGTACGTGTGCATATGAGTACCTATATAATATCTATATATATAAAAGGGTAAATCACTCACTCACTGATCACGAAATCTCAGAAACTACAAGTGCTAGGAGTCTCAAATTTTGCATGGGGGCTCCTTTTAGGTCGTAGGTGCTCACTAAGACGGGATTTCGCGAAATTCAATCCCTAAAGGGGTGAAACAGGGTGGCAAAGTTTGTATGGGAGAACGCGATTCCTTGGCCCGATTGACTCGAAATTTGACATAGACATTCTTTCACAAAATTAATTGAACACGTGTTTCGTATTTTTTTTATATTTATCCCCTAACAGGGTTAAAAAGTGATAGAAAGTTACTTTTGGGGTGATTGACTTCGACGTCGGAATTGAAACTTCTTTGTGCATTTGATTGATTAATTAATAAAAATAAATGTCATTTGTCATCTCAACGTAGTATTGCATTCTCTTTGATCATTTCCCCTGAGAGTATGTAGAATGCATTTCATTGAATAGTACCTTTGGCGTTATGTTGGCAAAGCTGACATTTTTTCCTTATTGCGTTGTTATAAGGTGCAAAATTATTCTATCGGATTATCAGATTAATTTTAAAAGAATACAATATCCGGTCAAGTCGCCTATGCTATGACAATTAATAAAGCACAGGGACAATGTTTAAGAGCGGCTGGTGTAGATCTGCGCAGTGATTGTTTCTCCCATGGCCAGCTCTAATGTCGCCTGCTCGAGAGTCAGCTCGCCGAATAGCCTTTTTATTTTGCAACCGGATAACATGACAACAAGAAATGTGGTAGGTATAGAACATGTTACAAAAATACCCCTAATGCCGAATATGCTATATAGGGACCATCATGTCTACCATATATACCATATTCGGCATTAAGGGTATTTTTGTGACACGTTTTATATTATAGAGAAGTGTTGGATGATCGAGATTGATAATCCTGATAATGCTCAACATATTTTTATTTAGAACTAGCTGCACCCAGCATGCGTATTGCAATGCTCCGTTTTTTTAGCCAGGGACCTTCTCGGTCGTAAGCAGAACAACTCACCAAAGTTTCATCATAATCGGATCAATGGTTTAGGAGTCCCGTCGTCTGTATACTTAAATCTTTTAAACTATGCAAAAAAACTGCATCAAAATCGGTCCATAAGTTTGGGAGCTAGGTTGCCTCAGACACACACAGGTCAAACTTATAACACCCCTTGCGTAAGTTGTGTACGTCGTATACACATATACATATAGTGCTGGCCACATAATTAAGGACACAAGTCGATTTTCATACAAACGAGGTAATTTTGAAGTCTTGGTTTTCCGCTAGGGATTGAACTAGCTGTGATCTGATGATGGCCATCCAGGGACTGAATAGAGAAGATTCAGATCGCAATACACACCCAACTGATCTGGTCAGCATTCTAAGAGATGTAAGCATCAGAATTTTTAGTTGCAAGATTTTCATACATTTTTATGCTATATTCGCGGTTTTTTTAAACATATTCTTACATCTCTTAAAATGCTGGTCAGATCACTTGGGTGTATCTCACGTTCTCCATTCACTCCCTGGATGGCCATCACCAGATCACCGCTCGGTCAATCCCTGGCAGAGAAGCAATGCTTAAAAGTTACTTCGTTTGTATGAAAATTGACTGGCGTCCTTAATTATGTGGCCACCACTATATATAGATATCCTGTAGTATAGTCTAATAACTTCACACTCACCACATTAGTAACTACATTGTACCCGTGCGAAGCCGGGGCGGGCCGCTAGTATATAATAAAATTGTATAGTATATTATGTCCCCGGTTATTTTTTAATTATGTCTTAAAATTGTTGATAATAATAGGACAGTAAACGAATTAAAGACTAAAGAAAACCCAAATGTGTTGAAAGAAAAAGTTATTTGCTTCCAACATTCAAAAATTCATAGCAAACAACAAATGACAAGTCTACATCTACACTAGCGCCAAGTCGGCGGTAGTGTGTCAACTGGTGGAGGATTTATGAATCAGAAAAATTATCCTGCCATTGTAATTGTATGGCAGGTGAGAAACCGTACGCATGCGCGGTGTGCCCCCGGGCGTTCAACCAGCGCGTCGTACTCCGGGAACACGTGCGCTCGCACCACTCCGCGCCCGACCGCCGAGCTAATGGTAAGTCTACCTTATTCACAATCAAACAAAGAACATTTTTGTAAAACGATTAATTTCATATTTATTGTTAGATATCGCGGGCAAGTCTTTTTCCTCGATTGTAATAAATATTATATTTTTTCTCTGGATTATTGTAATACTATTGTGTTGAAATTACACCGTTATATGCTATAGTAATGCTAAAATGATTGTGTTGTTAATATTTTTTTGTTTGCGGTCTTTTATTAGCTGTGGCGTATTTCACATAATACCTCTTATTATGATTATTCAGATGGAATATCCATCAAAGAAGTTCTGTATCGTAGCAGTATGGATATTAAAATGACCGATGATAGAACTTAATATTCTAATGGTAGCCTGTTTACAGGAGGCCCTACTTACAGCTGTGTGGTGTGCGGGCGAACATTACATTCCAGTACAGACTTAGTGCAGCATCTCATACAACATTGTGACGCTAATACGGCGCTAAAACGACAGCCACAGGTATTTTTATCGCTATGATAGTATTTTTATTAGTAAGCTTTGAGTTTTTTTTCAATAAGCATTATTTTCTTGACCTTTGTTTCAACCCTTGTAATTTGGAACAAATAATTTTATTTGTATTTGGTTATTTTTTTCTTCTCATTCGAATAATACAGTTGCGCCGTATTTATACAGATTTTTTTGGTGAAGTTTTCTATTATTTTTATTCCACTACATTTGTAATGTGCCTATAATTCTTAGGAAGAGTACATTTTGTCAACATTGTTTTTTTTTTCTGAATGAACAGCGGTAGTAGTATTAATAGTTTCACAAAAATCAAAAACCTAATTATTTAACTAACTCCAAAATAAAACTAATAGACCGGTCCCCGCAAGTACAAGCGTCGGCGGAAGATCAAGACGGAGAATTCTCCGGCGCGCGAGTGGGGGCGCGGCTCGGGGTCGCGGTCGCCGGCGTCGCCGCCCGCCTCGCCGCCGCCGCCCGCCACCCCGCCGCCCCCGCCCTCGCCGCCGCCGCCCCCGCGCCGCCGCAAGCGCCGCGCCCCGCCCCCGCCGCCGCCGCGCCCCCGCATGATACACACGCAGCAGGACCCGCGCCCGCGCACCAAGCAGGTGAGACTACATTACATACTCCTTGCAGCCCGCCTCCCCGCCGCCCCCGCCCTCGCCGCCGCCGCCCCCGCGCCGCCGCAAGCGCCGCGCCCCGCCCCCGCCGCCGCCGCGCCCCCGCATGATACACACGCAGCAGGACCCGCGCCCGCGCACCAAGCAGGTGAGACTACATTACATACTCCTTGCAGCCCGCCTCCCCGCCGCCCCCGCCCTCGCCGCCGCCGCCCCCGCGCCGCCGCAAGCGCCGCGCCCCGCCCCCGCCGCCGCCGCGCCCCCGCATGATACACACGCAGCAGGACCCGCGCCCGCGCACCAAGCAGGTGAGACTACATTACATACTCCTTGCAGCCCGCCTCCCCGCCGCCCCCGCCCTCGCCGCCGCCGCCCCCGCGCCGCCGCAAGCGCCGCGCCCCGCCCCCGCCGCCGCCGCGCCCCCGCATGATACACACGCAGCAGGACCCGCGCCCGCGCACCAAGCAGGTGAGACTACATTACATACTCCTTGCAGCCCGCCTCCCCGCCGCCCCCGCCCTCGCCGCCGCCGCCCCCGCGCCGCCGCAAGCGCCGCGCCCCGCCCCCGCCGCCGCCGCGCCCCCGCATGATACACACGCAGCAGGACCCGCGCCCGCGCACCAAGCAGGTGAGACTACATTACATACTCCTTGCAGCCCGCCTCCCCGCCGCCCCCGCCCTCGCCGCCGCCGCCCCCGCGCCGCCGCAAGCGCCGCGCCCCGCCCCCGCCGCCGCCGCGCCCCCGCATGATACACACGCAGCAGGACCCGCGCCCGCGCACCAAGCAGGTGAGACTACATTACATACTCCTTGCAGCCCGCCTCCCCGCCGCCCCCGCCCTCGCCGCCGCCGCCCCCGCGCCGCCGCAAGCGCCGCGCCCCGCCCCCGCCGCCGCCGCGCCCCCGCATGATACACACGCAGCAGGACCCGCGCCCGCGCACCAAGCAGGTGAGACTACATTACATACTCCGCCTTACAACTTGCAGCCCGCCGGCGCCGTTATGGTGGCGTTTTGGTAGGCATACATATTGTATATGTGATATGAACCTACTTTTTGTCAATCGTTTACTTCACAAACAGGTACGTCAACGGAGGCCGCCGCGGCACCCAGCCGACGATTTGCGTGCTATCCGACCGCCATCGCCCTTGACTGGGCGCCGTGCCCCTCCACCCCCCTCTCCCTCCCCACCGCCCGCGTCCCCCTCCCCTCCCCCCGCTTCCCCTTCCCCACCTGCGTCGCCCGCCCCCGCGACCCCTTCCCCTCCAGTATCCCCCGTCGCCGGCGGCCCCTTCAAGTGCGAGATGTGTTCGCTCGAATTCCCGCGCCGCAACGATCTATTGCTACACGTGCCCGTACACATATGACGCAAGTCTGCGCGCAAGCGAGCCCCGCCGAGGAATCGCAGTAAGCAACAATCGTAAATTAGAACTACCAAATAATTTCAGTGACTGACAACGCGACAGCGAAACATAAGAACTGTAATTTCGTTTTACAATTATTGTAACTTAACGTTATTAAACTATCGTATAGAGTTGACTGTGACAGGTGACGCCAAGAAAGTAGACTGAACTATGCTTCCGCAATGCGATGGAATAAAACCTCTATTCTCAGGATCCGTTATCTTTTGTAAGTAAATATTATCTGCCAGTATTCTTATTGGATCTTCTCATATTTGTAGTCGGATTAATAGTGGTGTACCGTGTCTAAAGCTGGACTTCTGACATTTCCTAAAACTGTGTATATTTAAGGGCTACAAATTGAATCGTAAATTATTGCAATATCTAATAAGTTAGGTGGAAAAATGCACTTTTGTTTGAAAATAATATCACACACATAATATAATTAATAGACCTAGATTTAATAATTATGTTACAACTATTGCATCAACATTACAAACCAGTTTCAATACATGACTTATGTGCAGTTGCTAAGAAAATCTAATCCACATTTATATACAAGAATCTCTGAAGAAAACCGGAACGAAATCGATTAAAAATCCATTAAAGAGTAGGAAAATCAGTAGATTTGCTTGTAACTAAATAATAATAATATAATAAAAAAGTTGAGGCATTAAAACTAAAACAGAAAAATCTTATGAATGGAAGACTTCTTATTGTAATGTATATAAATTTATACATATAAATATAAATCTTGTAAAATACCACTTTTGAAAATACCACTGGCCATAGTAATTTTCCAAAAGCCAGTTTGTAAATAGGTTATTGTGTCAAGTAAATCATGGATTCTAAGTATCGGTTGTTCATAATAATTTCATAAAAACCTTTTATGACGAATTTATAAATTAACTATCGATTTAAAATAGTATCACTCATTTGTCAATTAAATGTTTCATAAGAATTGTAAACAAAATGTTTCATTTACTTGATGATAATAAAATGTTACATCCAAAATCTAGCAAAATTAGCCACGCAGGATCTTTATAAATTATACCTAAGGACCATCTCGATTACGTCAGCTTTTAAATTAAAAAAACGCATCAAAATCGGTCTATTCGCTGGGGAGCTACGATGCCGCTGAAACGGAGACGCTTCGCGCTCGCTCGGTCAATTAAAGTAAAGTGCTGGGTTTTTGGACCTTTACAATAATTTATTATTTATTATGCTGTATGACTTTTATGTGAGAATGTGACATTATGCCAAAATGGCAGTTTGCTAATGTGACTTCTTGAGAATATGACATTTTGCGAAAATTCCATTATAAAATGCAATGTGTCTATAATGTGACCTGCACTGCCAATTTTGTGTGTGTAGCGTTAGTTGGTGGTGCTTTCGCAGCTTTCGAAGTGACGTCAAACCGGATGCAGGGTTGGCGTATGAAATGATACCCACGGTGTACGAAGATAATATTTATTGTTATACTTGACAAACATACAACAAACATGTATTTCATACGGTGTAACCTACTATGGACCTTGGGAAGGACGCGTGGCATACGCAACCCGATGTCCGCCTAGCTAAGTTCAACTTGATAACGCGGGGCATCGATCAAGACAAACACTGAAGACTATGGAACAATCGTACTCGGTACCGTCTAGCGAGCGACTGGCGTTGAACAAACGCTGCAGTGGCCCCTTATATTTCCGACGCGCAGTGTGAGGCTTGGGAGGCGTCCATCGCCAGTATCGTAATCGGGTGCGGGAGTTCTATAGTAGTGTTATAACACTGTATAGAAAAACATATTTTTTGTCTGCCACGGCACCTGTCTGGCACGCTCAATGTCTCTAGATATAATATAAACGAACCTTAATGCGTAGCCGCATCAGTCGCGCATCCGGTGTGACCTTGATTGATGTTACGCGCTGCGCTGCTACTAGCTGTGCTGCATCCGGTTTGACCCAGGCTTTAACGTCAACTGCGCTTACATGCAGGTCCATATGCCAACCGCCATAGTTGAGAAATGTGTAGTAAATGTAATTATAAATATGAGGAAATTCTTTTTTAAACGAAAATGAATGTTGTCAATTGCTGTAGAATTTCACTAAGCTCCCTACTCATCATTCAATTTCATATTCAATTTGTTGAGAGTTTACAAATACAAATCGTGAAGTGAGCTTGCCTAAAATTGAAGTTTTGACCGTACTAGGCTAGTTCAACATAGAATCAATCAACAAAATGAATCAACAGGTTGAATGGTGAGTAGGGGATTTTAACCTCTACAGTATTATTTTTAACCGACTTAAAAAAGAAGAAGGTATATAAGTCGACGGTGTTTTATGTATGTCTTACCATAACTTCACCATCGTTGTTTCACCGACTTAAATAATTCTTTTTTTATCTAAAAGAACATAGTTCATGTGTGGTCACATAAAAAGATCTGGCTTGTAGTATTTTCGAAATCCTGAAAGAAAACAATTATTTAGCTTACCGAGTTTTTACGTATTTGCAGGCATAACTTCTTTTTTTATGAATCGATTTAGATGATTATTTTTTTGTTTGAAGGGTATACCTCAATAGTGGTCACATTTTAGTATTGGACCTTGGACTACAAAGATACACAAGGGAACTCCTCAAAGTCGTAGGATATGTATAATGATTGAGATATTGGTATGGTAGATTTATGACAATCCAAAACAAACCGAGCTTTAGTCTGCGAAGTTTTGGAGTAGACTTGGACTACGAAGGCAACAGAACTCCTTAAAAACACACAGCGTGAATTTGGAAATTAAGTTATGGACATTTTACCATTCAAAATATTATTTAGAGTTAAAAAATATTTATATGCCTTGATATTACATACCTACCTACCATTAAAAAGTTGAAAATAAAAAGCTTAAAAAAAGAATAACTTTCAAAAAACCTGAAAAGAAATACAAAAACAGCATCCAAAGACAAAATATCTCTAAAAAGTAAGAAATAATATTCAAATCGTTAGTCATTAGTTACGCATATCAATATTAATAAAACATGTCTAATAAAGACGGGTGGGGCTTCTGGAGTTCTAGAATTAAAAAGAAAAAGAAGTGTTTTATTAATATTGATGTGCGTAACTAATGACTAACGATTTCAATATTATTTCTTACTTTTTAGAGGTATTTTGTCTTTGGATGCTGTTTTGTATTTCTTTTCAGGTTTTTTTTTCATTGCAAGCTATTGAAAGTATTTTTGAAATTGACTTCATGTCTGTCATTGTCTGTTATGTTTGAGTTTTGTAAAATATTATTGTGAAGACATCTGATTGGATATTAATTATAATGTATTTTACTAATTGACTGAATTATCGATTAGTTCATGTATAATTGTTACGTTAGGTATAAGGCTGTACATACGGATGTATATAATTAATTATGCGACTATTGTTGTATTTTCTCTGTTAGTACAAATGCAATATTTTGGGGTAATTAGACAGTGTTGTTTACTATTACTTGACCCAAGTAGTTTAAATGCTCCTGGGAATTAGAAAAAGTCTCCACCTTATATTGTTATTAATGTAAAACTGGAGTATTATTAAGAATCAAATCCAATTAAATTGCTTGTGCCATATGGTAAAAACTTAGTTGTCGTTTATGCACGTCATAAATCTTTATCATTTTACATCTAAAAAAAATAGGTAGGTATCACAAAATGAACTAGATAAGGTATGTCTATGTAGGTACCTACTATCTAATTTGTTTACAATACATTCCCCAAAATGCATAAGTACTTTAGTGTACAGTAAATTTGTGGTAGTCGCTTTTTATATAATTATGTATTTTAGATGTACATAGGTTAAGATGAAAATTGTGTACATTTTATTATGTACTGTCGCGGTGGTTTGCGCTCTGCCACTTTGCCAACAAAATTCTTTGAACTGTTTTCGCGCGTGTCGGCAAGCAATTTTGGCCTTAAGAGTGCCAGAGCGCCGCCCTGCGCGACTGTACCTATTTAAACATTGGTCACTTCGCTGGGCCGGGCCCTATTTAATAAACGTGACAATTTGTCACCTGTCATGACAATTTTATATCGATTGCGTCTACCAATTTGAAAATAGAACAAATTACTCATAGCTACACCGCAACGTAAACCAAATTGTCATGACAATTGACAAATTGTAACGTTATTAAATAGGACCCAGGACTGGACTTTTTGTTTTATAGGCTTAGGGCTTCCAGATGGAAAATCACAATGCATTTTAAAACAACCGAAAGTCACTCTTTCATGTAAGAATTATTATTGGTATTAAGTGGTGTAATAAATTGGTGTCAGACAACATCACTATTTACTTGTTACTTCATGAATGTAACCAAATGCTGTACCTAAGCAATAAAAGAGTCTAATAAAGTAAAAATAAACTTTTTATTTAATAATCATCATAAGAGGTTAAAGGTAGTTCGATGCAGACTTATTGGCGGTTGTGAACTAATACCTAATATGTGGTGGTGAAGTTATGTACGATTCATACCGACCGGCGCGAGTCGGGCCGCGCCGAAGCGCATTTTACAATCGGATACGTGCGCATCCGCTGCGAGACGCGGCCCGAACACGTGCCGGTTGGTGTGAATCCTACATTAGCCGCTATGCGCGTAGCCGTGTCCCTATACCTCTCCCATCCCACCCGCTACCCGCTACCGCTAACATCTAAAGACGCTAAATTGATGTTCTGCGCATCGTCTCTTCTCTTGCTCGTAAGTCTCGCCCCATTTAGTTTGCATCGAACTGTATGCACTGCACCTGTCACTAAAACAACTCAGTTTGTAGGTAAAGTATTGTGCAAGCTAGAATAGAAGGCTCGGATCAGACTCAGCATCAGAAATTTACCCTGACGGAAAACACATGATAGCACGGTTTACACGATCATTCAGACTGATACAGGGCTACCGTTTGTACTGTTTATTCTAAGAATAAAACCTGACGTCGTCATCCGGATGGCAAACAATCGACTCGGGCTCTGCACTTGCGCGAAACTATAAAGTTTCGCCATGTCCGTCCGTCCGCCCGCGGCTTTGCTCAGAGGCCCTAAGTAGGTTCTAGTAGAAAGCTGTAATTTAGCATGAATGTGTATACCTACAAACTGAGATTTAAATTGTTTCCCGCAGCGGTGGTTCCACTCATGATTACAAGCAACTTTTACTTTGGGGTCAACTCGGATATCGCGAAAAACAATCGGCTATTCCATACAAAAACGCAATACCTACTCGACCTTAATGACCCCACTGCGGGAACCAAATGATTATAATTTCAGCTTGTATCTTAATATAATATAATATTATAATTAAGTACGCCGAAATAATGGCAGAATAAAATCTCGAAAAATGAGGTAGGTTTTACAAGTAATAGTAATAATCGATTAACTTACAAAATTAATTTATATTGGAAAAGTTTTCCGTAGTACAAAATTTCATTAAATAGTGAGGTAACTGCGGATACCTTTACTGCGCATAGCCCGACACGCACTTAGCCAGTTCTTTTTGTTTTGCTATCTATGGCGACAACCAAACGCAGAATTTTAGGTTTCAGAACGCAGTGTCAGCAGATGATGACACGACACGTTAGATGTCTGTCATGTCATATTGTCATTTGTCAGCTTCAGCTGTCACTGTGCGAGTGAGTTGTCAACAATTATTGTGTGAAAAATATTCTTTTCTAAAATTATATGTATTGATGTATTGATTTGAAATAAAAATTTAATAACAATTGATCAGGTGTTAAAGTCTACCCTAGAAACCGAGATTTATCTCTTATAAGTATAGAAGCTTCTAATTTCGATTGATCTTTTTGACTTGCCACAAATTACATCAGCATGTTTCACTTGTTATTTATTTGATAATCACGGATACGCCGACGTTCCAGTTTTAAAAGTAAACTTGTTATTGATTAGTTACTAAAACGGCGGGACGAAGCAACATGAGGCGAGCCCGTGATGGCTATGCATATCAACCTGTACCCAAAGTTCCAACAGATGATGTTCTGGAACATGACAATGAAAGAATGGCTGAGGAGCTCAGTGGAAAAATAAGCACCTTGAAACATATGTCTATTGAAATTGGCAATGAAGTACGTTATCAGGACAAGATATTACGAGGCCTTGATGATGATGCGGACAGAAGTTCTGGTTTTCTTGGAAAGACCATGGGAAGGGTGCTGAAACTTGGTAAAGGAAATCACAACTACTATGTGTTTTACTTGTTCCTTTTTTCTATATTTGTATTCTTTTTGTTGTATATAGTGTTGAAATTCAGGTGATCTAGAAGTTCTAATGTTATATGGTTTTTCTATGCAACCCCTATTAAATATGTACATTATTATTCCAGATCTTGTAAATAAAAACAGATATATGTGTTTTTTTGTGTTTTATTTCCACCAATTAATATACCTATCTCTCCATCACAGATAGTTTCTTTTTGAAACCTCTACTTTTTTTTACAATTAACTTTTGTTTTATATCAAGTAAAACAATTTTTAATAAAAGGTGTATCAATACAATAGTAACCCCTAAAACATTATAGTTTCACCATAGAGTGTTTTTAGGGTGTTATAAAAATCTTCCCCCATTGCTTCGTGTATAGATATCTTTAATTTACATTGCTCACTAGAAATGCTAGAGCAACTTCTCGCTGTGTCTAAAAGGAATGCTACTATACCGCTTGCTTTTTGAATTTCTTCTTTAGTACAATACTTGCTAATATCATCCAAAATAATTGTTGAAGGAATATTTTGCCACTCTGGCAATGTACACACAATTTCCAAGAGGGATTCTAATTTATTTGCATAAAGAAAACTTATCATTTTCATATATTGTCTATTTACCAAACTCAAGTCCTGTGAGAGCTGTGGCAATTCTTCAAACTCTTCATCAACTATGTACAGTACTTTGCCAAACTTAGCATTTATTATAGCATCTTGAAAAAGCTGTTTACGATTTATTAATATATCGCCATAATAGAAAATAATATTCCCTTTAGATTCCATAACATCTCAATTGTATTATGAAGTTATTAAAATGTTATTATAAATTATAACTTAAAAAAGGTAGACACCGACAGACAGATCGATCACTTCATTCACTTTTTAATGCTCTAAGGATACGATAGTATCGATACGATACTGGATACGACTCAGACAGATACGATACTGGTATCGAGACATCGAGTAAGTAAAGTATCAATACTTTTGAAATTAGGGATGCTCGATATTGTATTGATTAAAAAAGAATGAAAAACCTCCTTTTTGAAGGAGGTTTCCTCATGGCATCGTGTGATGTACTGAAGTGGGGGGAGTTACGAAGTTTGACCGTTACAAAAAATGGCGCGCTGGCATATGTTCTGTGACGCTGGAGATAAGCAGTATGCGTTTGATTTTTATTTGTAGTCAACTCTGTATTTTTGATGGATTTAAAACGTTAACGAAACGATGCGTTCACAAATTCCGCGTTGAACGATACCAAAAAGTCATTTTTGACCAAAAGTAGAATTAAGCGGTTTTCGATTTAAGTTGACGATATTATAATCTATAGGGTTCGCTTAGCAAGCGGTGACTGAGAGACCAATCTCCAACCAGCGCGCAGCGCATGGCGATCCTACTACTTATTCATTCGTTCTTTGTGTACCTAGTCGATTCTCTGTGATGTGATTATAACCCTTAAAATATTTGACAATTTGACCAGCGGATGTATAAATTGAAAAATTATTTATTCAAATAAACTTAGATATTAAGTGCTTTTGAATCGTCTATATTTTTCTATCACATCCATCTGCCAAATCAAAGCTTACATTAAATTCATTATTTTAGCCGATAGACCCGCAGCGGCGGCAGCTCTTTGCCACCAAAGGTCAAATTTTTTTCAAAGGTCGTGCAAGTTTTCAAACCAGCAGAAAATAAGTACACAACCCTAAAAGGGTAAATACAATTTGTTTGTTAGGTTTCATCAATAAATATTGGGGATTTAAATAATAATTTAGTGAATAATGTTGATTCTGTAATGTGTTCGAATACTGGTTTTACTTATATTTAATCTCAATTAAAAAAAATTTTTCTAGTAAATCATCTGTCAAGTAAGCTACTCAGAACTTACTATTACATTGTGAAACAGGCTCTAAGTATCATGAATTGTGTACAAAAGTAGCATACGATATATCAAAAATATCAAAATTTTATAAGAATATTTCGATTTTTCATATCGGAATAAATATCGATATATTTTTCACATGAACATCACTAGGGCAAATTTTTGGTTTATCAATAAATGAACTCTACCCGACTATAATAATTAAACAAAATGATAGAAAATCTAATTTATTTATTCTGTTTACAAATAAACAGGTTCTTAAATTTAAGAATAACCGAAATAATCTAGTGAAATAAAAACTAAGAGGTAGATAAAATAAGAAGTATTTTTTTTCCAGTAGGTAACTATATTATTTCTGTTATTCTTAAATGTTATTGGTATTCGTAAAATAAATAAATTATATTTTTTGTCATTTTGTTTAGTCGAGTAGAGTTCATCATTCGATAAACCAAAATAATAACCAAAAATTTACCCCATCCCTAAGAACCGTCTGCTCCCAAAAATGGACTGCGGTGTCTAGGGCTGCGGTCCGCATAGCGATAATATCGTTATTATCGCGATACTCTTCTTCTTCTTCGTTTTATGTTTTGGCGATTCCCTTGTAGATTTCGCCATTGTCGAGTGTTTATTATCGCGATAACAGCCGGCCTCGGAGCGTAATTACTGTGAGCGTTCTGTCAAAAGTGTTAAGTGACTATTTGAAATTTTGAGATTTAAGCATTCACAATGCTATTTTTATATAATACTAAATTCAACTGAACATCTTTCCAAAATAGCATTGTGAATGCTTAAATCTCAAAATTTCAAATAGTTAAAAAGCTTTCTCATCTTAATCAACTGTTTAAAAATATCTGGAAAGATGTTCAGTTGAATGTTTGAGGTTAATTCCTTCTACATTGGTGAGATGGCGCTGGCTTGCAGCGTAAGAGTTGATATACTAGAAGAAATTCGACGTTTCCACTAGTGACTCGGTAGCTCAGCGGTCAGAGCATTGGACCGGTTATCCAAAGGTCGCGGGTTCGATTCCCGTCCGAGAACATGATCTGGTGCGAGTCCTATTTTTTCTAGTATATTATTTAGTATTATATAAAAATAGCATTGTGAATGCTTAAATCTCAAAATTTCAAATAGTTAAAAAGCTTTCTCATCTTAATCAACTGTTTAAAAATATCTGGAAAGATGTTCAGTTGAATGTTTGAGGTTAATTCCTTCTACATTGGTGAGATGGCGCTGGCTTGCAGCGTAAGAGTTGATATACTAGAAGAAATTCGACGTTTCCACTAGTGACTCGGTAGCTCAGCGGTCAGAGCATTGGACCGGTTATCCAAAGGTCGCGGGTTCGATTCCCGTCCGAGAACATGATCTGGTGCGAGTCCTATTTTTTCTAGTATATTATTTAGTATTATATAAAAATAGCATTGTGAATGCTTAAATCTCAAAATTTCAAATAGTTAAAAAGCTTTCTCATCTTAATCAACTGTTTAAAAATATCTGGAAAGATGTTCAGTTGAATGTTTGAGGTTAATTCCTTCTACATTGGTGAGATGGCGCTGGCTTGCAGCGTAAGAGTTGATATACTAGAAGAAATTCGACGTTCTCACCAGTGACTCGGTAGCTCAGCGGTCAGAGCATTGGACCGGTTATCCAAAGGTCGCGGGTTCGATTCCCGTCCGAGAACATGATCTGGTGCGAGTCATATTTTTTCTAGTATATTATTTAGTATTATATAAAAATAGCATTGTGAATGCTTAAATCTCAAAATTTCAAATAGTTAAAAAGCTTTCTCATCTTAATCAACTGTTTAAAAATATCTGGAAAGATGTTCAGTTGAATGTTTGAGGTTAATTCCTTCTACATTGGTGAGATGGCGCTGGCTTGCAGCGTAAGAGTTCATATACTAGAAGAAATTCGACGTTCCCACTAGTGACTCGGTAGCTCAGCGGTCAGAGCATTGGACCGGTTATCCAAAGACCGCGGGTTCGATTCCCGTCCGAGAACATGATCTGGTGCGAGTCCTATTTTTTCTAGTATATTATTTAGTATTGTGTTAAGTGACTGTCAAACGAGTCGAGTGTCAGAATTTTATTTCGTCAAAAAATTGAAAAGTAATGGAGATCATTAGAGAAGAAGCTTTTTCCCACTCCACAACAAATGATGGAGCATATTGGTTAGCATTTTGTCAATATTAATTTTGAGCTTATTTAAAAAAAGATGACCGATGTCTTAGAGCATTAAGAACGATGTAAAAGGTGGAAAAAAGATGTTGGGTGCACACTCAATAAGCAAAGGCTCTTCATCACTATCATTGCTTTCGAGAGCGAAAATAGTTTCTAGCCATCCATCTATCTTGTTTTTGAGGTTAGAATGAAATGTTAATGCGCTAACGGATGACGGTCCGCATCACCAACTGTCATTTGTCGATTTAAACGCGATATCGAATGCGGACCGCGCGTGAGCGTTGCAAACGCCGTTATCGATACTATTGCCATGCGGACCGCAGCCTAGTTATAAAGCCGCCTCCGCAGCGCGCTTTTTTCGGTCGCATACTTCGCGAAACTGTCTCAACCATAAACTTTATTTTACTAGTAGCGTAGTTTAAATAAGTGTATGGTCACAATCTCAACCGACACATGACATGCCTCGTGCGCTGGCTCAACCGAGTCAGCCGCGAGTAGTACTTAAAACGCAACTTCCAAAAAGGTTGGTTACCCCTATTAAAAAAAAAACTCACAATATCCAGAAACTAAGGCTACGAGCTTATTATACGTCGAAAAATAAGATAGTTTGGTTCTGGGTAAAACCTCTCTAAAACTTAGTTGAAGGAGTTATCATCGATTTTAAAAAGACACACATCAGAGTCTGACGCCACACGCAAAAATAAACGGTGACACTGATTCGTGCCATCCGCAACGAATTGGTTAACATAAAAGTTTAAGCGCAGAGTGAGACCCCTCTGCCTGGACTATGAAACCATACTATCGGACACACACCGAGAATGCTTACTTTCGATTTGAGCATTCGTTCGCGGCGTCACTCAGTGCGTTTACGCGGTATCTAGGGTTTATTTATACGATCGAAGAGACTGAGGATCCAAAATTGTACCAGACTGGTGCCAAACTGAACATTAATAGTTCTCTCTAGTATGACGTAACCTTGAACTATCGAACATCCGATGGCAATCTGGGGGTCTATTCTATCAGCTAAAAAAATGAGTTAATGTAAACTGTGATTTGCAATGATATACTTTTTAATATCATTGGTGCTTTGACAGAATACGTAACTACTTCGTTTTGGCACAAATAAAAACCTACCAAAGAAAAGTAGCAATGTATTGCAATTGCAATTAGCGATTACTATAGCTAGTTTAGTTAGCCCAGGTGCGCTGGATGTGGACATCATTTTAGGTGGACCATGGCCTAGACATTTTGGATTAACATATTATCCCTAATTTAAGTGAACCGCCGACAAGAAAAAGTGCCCGTGGTCCACCCAGGTGAACTAAGCAGGTGGACCACGACCCAAGACAGGTTTTTAGCCACTTTTTAGAGTATGCACGGGGTGAAGTCATACACTTTTGGTTCAGAATCAACTAGAGTTTGTTATAACTCGATTTGCTGTCGACCGTACCCGTCGCGGTCTGTCTGCCTGCTGCTGCGTTCGTGTGGAGCGTGGAGAACGTTCTAACTCAAGACTATACATGTTGACCTTGAGACCGCCTTTATGCCCTAAGTAATAAAAGCTGCTTTTGCAGTTTAACTGTATAACCTGACGTGCTGTCGTGTGTACAAGGCTGGCAACAAGACAAAATCCAAGAAGTAAAAATAAAACTACATTAAATTATTCTTATTATCTAATATTATTACAACTACACTCATAATATAAAATTAATAAGTACTTAAAATACGTCTTAGATTGAATGCTTAGAATGTATGAAACACCAGTCACTACTATATTTCACGCTTCAATTTTAAAACTTGTATACAATAGGATAGAACAGATAAAAAAAACAAATAACTTACGACATACAAGTCTGACAAATTATTCTATACAGTGCCACAAAACTTATCTGACCCGATGTGACAGCATCGCTATTGGTATATATAATAGAAATAATATTTTTTTATTGTTTTCTCTAACAATCTTAATAGTATTATAATAGTAATATAATACTACTATAATACAATAATTATTATACAACATGACATAATTTAGTTTTGGCCACTGGGTCAGATAAGTTTGTGGTACTTGTTCATAACTAAGCATTTACAAAATATGATCCGAATCAGGTTATGAAACACTAATAATGATAAGATTATAAAGGTAAATATTTTGGTTCATTGGGCGAAATCGTTTAGTCGCTAATGCGAAGTAGACGTAACCGTCCACTTCGCATTTCGTCCACTTTAACTCCGCTTCTTCTTCTCCGAACAGGTATCTTTTAGGCAAGCGCGTTGCATCGTAGATCGCATCATCGCTTACCATCAGGCGTGATAGCGGGCAAGCACTTGCCCTATTTTTCGTATTTGGTCAACTTTTACATAAATATTGAAGAAGGTAAATATTTTTTTATTCTTTTTACATAAAAAAAATAGAGAATGTTATCTATCATATTTTACATATTTTGATATATTTTTTGTTTTGTTTCTAAAAGTGATTGAAAATATAGAAGTTAACCTCTACATATTTATGTGATCCTGTTACTTTGGTGACATATTGAGAAGAAAAAACAAACACAAAAACTGATTGAAAGTTAACTTTCTCCATAATAATAAAAACAAAAAAATATCAAAAAGTGATAATAAACGTTTTAACAATTAGGTACGTCAGTACTTTACTAATTCTGTGAATTAGGTAAACGTTTTAAGCTCGCAAAGAGTAAATTTTATAAAGTGGAACGAATACGAAGTGGACCAAATGCGAAAAGGATTAAATGCGAAATGGACCAAATGCGAATAGGACCAATCACGAAATAGACGTGTTTTCGGAAAGTGGTCCAAATGGGAAGTGGACGTAATGCGACTAAACAGGCAAAATAATATGATTGAATTCTTGCCATGAGCTCCTAAAATAGTGTAAATGCGGCTAATCGAGTGACGACGCTACAGCGGCCAGCGCGCTGGTTAGCACAAATGTTATACGTTTAACGAGCTCATGTCAAGACTTGCTAGCACTGCGTCTCTTTGTAATACGGGGCTGGACTGTCTAGCCTTTTTTATGCATACTATGGTGCAAAGTGCTTGAATTTATGTACCTATCTGAAAAATAAACAACTTTAAAGTTAAGTTTGTGCAATTGGATATAATTATTTCATTATTTACAATTAGTTTAAGTTCTACGCTGATCTCATCTCATTATCAACATACCACATCTGAACTTTATTTTTGGAGCAAAGAAACAGAATTGGCTATGCCTAAGCAACAACTTGTTATATTTATGCCTTGTAAATGAAATCAGCCATTGACTGTTATTTCATTGACAAGTACCTACTCAATAATGTTTCTTTCTGTAGTTTCATTTGACCGCAAATGCAGTGATTGAGTAGGTGCGCAGTGAGGGCGGGGGAAAGCAGTATCTTTTTTCTCCCTCTCGCACGTACGTCTATCGCCGCTTTTTCTCCCCTTGCCACGTATGTCGCTACAACGCTTGCGGTCAATAAAACAATATCACTGATGGAACGATAGCGCTATAGAGGAAGACTAAAGCTACTGTGCTATGCCCATCAGAAATGACTGTCGTACCTAACAAAAATAAAGATTATTTAAATGTTTTAGTGGTCATCGGCGGGCGGAAGCTGCGTTTTGTAATAAGTCAACAAAGGAGTAATTAAACCCGCTAGAAAATAAGCGCGTGGCTTTAATCATTGTTCCACATAGTTTTCAGGTAAAGCTATGCCAGAGTAGTTTCACGAACGAGTAGCGCTCTCTTTTTTGCGCCGCGTCAATTTTATTTTAATCTTATTTGTAATAAACATTACTTTGTCTGCCACTATCATCGCTACTTATTCAGCTAAGTCGTATTTTTAATAGTCGAATTCGAACTATGCACGGATTTCACCTTATTGCATTATTTAAATAGTTTAACATCATTGTCAATCTTACCAACCATTACCTTCTCGGTAACAAATTTTTCACCTAATATTTAGCGAATTACACTCATTCTTGCGCTTTACTAGCTTCTGTTATAGATTCGTATTGTTCTCTGTCTAGTTCTGTCATCGTTAAACTGCCGTCTGGTAATAATAGTACTACACGCCGCGTGCCACCTGAAAACGAAAGTTACGATTGAGCAATATAATAATATTATAGGCACTTGCTAAGGTATATTATTTGGAGTCTAGTCTACTCAATCAATAAAAATGTCAAAATCACGTCCACCGATGGACTTAGCAGTGTCAGTATGAAAATGTTCCTGTAAAATTTCACTGAGAGCAATAACAATCCTTGCAGTTTCTTGCGACTTTTCATTACAAGGTCACACTTCGTAGAACTCCGAGTTTATTGTAAAATTCAATATACATAATACATTCTTGTCGACACAACACGAGTCTTGTGTATTGAGGCGCGATTGGTTAAATTAGTAGTTCGTCCAAAGGTGAAAATATTTACCTTTAGTTTAGTAGTAGTTACTAGTTACCTTACTATAGGAAATTATATTACAACACTATGGTAGTAATCACGTTAGTGGACGCCCAATAGATCGACAGATGATTATCCTGGCAAGCTGGCATCATCTGTGGCGTGTGGCAGCAGACCGTCAAGAGTGGAGAAGCCGAGAGGAGGCCTATGTCCGAAGACGGACGCTACAAGAGCTGAAATAGGTAGATGGTAGTAGCAGGCACACACTGACCTGTCTGACCCTTCGGACACACACTGACCTGGCAAGGGGCAAGTCCGCCTGCAGGAGATGCGCGATCACTTGCGTGGCGTTCTCGCCCGGCTCGCCCTCCACCAGCACGGCCACCTGCTGCCTCTGGCACACACTGACCTGGCGAGGGCAAGTCCGCCTGCAGGAGCTGCGCGATCACTTGCGTGGCGTCCTCGCCCGGCTCGCCCTCCACCTGCACGGCCACCTGCTGCCTCTGGCACACACTGACCTGGCGAGGGCAAGTCCGCCTGCAGGAGCTGCGCGATCACTTGCGTGGCGTCCTCGCCCGGCTCGCCCTCCACCTGCACGGCCACCTGCTGCCTCTGGCACACACTGACCTGGCGAGGGCAAGTCCGCCTGCAGGAGCTGCGCGATCACTTGCGTGGCGTCCTCGCCCGGCTCGCCCTCCACCTGCACGGCCACCTGCTGCCTCTGGCACACACTGACCTGGCGAGGGCAAGTCCGCCTGCAGGAGCTGCGCGATCACTTGCGTGGCGTCCTCGCCCGGCTCGCCCTCCACCTGCACGGCCACCTGCTGCAGCGCCGGCGCCGCCTCGCCGCCCGGCATCAACTGCGCCAGTTGCGACGGATCGATGGCCAACACATCCTATTTATGAAAAAAATAGCTGTTAGCTCATTGCGAAATGTACATAATATGATCAATATTCATTGGCTTATTAACACGTGCGGTGACTTTGGACGATGTTTATTGCTAGAGACATTTAAATAAATTTTCATTTATCGTTTCTTATTTTCATTGATTTCGATCGAAACCGTACCATATTGAACACTAATTTGACATGAAAAATAACCTGTCCGTTCCTGGTGACGTACATGACGCCGTCGTCGGCGTCGGCGTCGGCGCCGCCGTCCACCACGCCCTCTACTCCCTCCCCCGCGTCTGACCCGCCTCGTGTGTCTCACCTGTCCGTCCTCCCTGGTGACGTACATGACGCCGTCGTCGGCGTCGGCGTCGGCGCCGCCGTCCACCACGCCCTCTACTCCCTCCCCCGCGTCTGACCCGCCTCGTGTGTCTCACCTGTCCGTCCTCCCTGGTGACGTACATGACGCCGTCGTCGGCGTCGGCGTCGGCGCCGCCGTCCACCACGCCCTCTACTCCCTCCCCCGCGTCTGACCCGCCTCGTGTGTCTCACCTGTCCGTCCTCCCTGGTGACGTACATGACGCCGTCGTCGGCGTCGGCGTCGGCGCCGCCGTCCACCACGCCCTCTACTCCCTCCGCCGCGTCTGACCCGCCTCGTGTGTCTCACCTGTCCGTCCTCCCTGGTGACGTACATGACGCCGTCGTCGGCGTCGGCGTCGGCGCCGCCGTCCACCACGCCCTCTACTCCCTCCGCCGCGTCTGACCCGCCTCGTGTGTCTCACCTGTCCGTCCTCCCTGGTGACGTACATGACGCCGTCGTCGGCGTCGGCGTCGGCACCGCCGTCCACCACGCCCTCTACTCCCTCGACGCCCTCCGCCGCCACCAGCAGCGTCTGACCCGCCTCGTTCTCACCAGCCACCTGACACATAACGAATATATTTAATACAAGATTGGACCATCTTAAAAAAACCGGTCAAGTGCAAGTCAGACTTGCCCACCGAGGGTTTCGTACAAATTGGTAGGTACTTAAATAAATAATATACTATTTATGATTTGATTACAAATGTATAGTTTTCAGATTTTTCCATGTACTTGGAGTAAGTATAAGACAATATTACTTTCATAGTTCTAGATCAATGGAATGTACCATATAAAATTTGATTCCCTCGAATGTCAAAATATGCGTTTTTTGCGGCATAAATACCCTTTTTTTTTAAGTAACTTAGAAGTTTGATTTTTTCACAGCTTCCGGGACTGTAGATCTGAGAATATGGTTTTAATTTCAACTGGATACCTTCTCCCGTTCCCGAGATAAAGGGTCTTGACGGACAGACAGACGGGCATACGGACAACAAAGTGATCCTACATAGGCTCACAGCTTCGATCATATAAATCTTAGATCCATAATCCCATACTAAATGCGTTCGAAAAAGTGATTAGTGCTTTACAGTTGTAGTTATATATAATATAGATATTTTGCTTGCATATACTGCCGCTGCCATATTTGCTATTCGACGTTCGACGAATTCGGACGGCAGTGTGGTACTTACGATTTTATTAAGGTGGTTTCAGTACATGTTTGACTTTAAATTCATAGTGAAATTATGTGTACGCTGAATACTTACTAAAAATATGATATTCAATCTTTTTTTTTCACTTTTTTCGAGTTGTTTTTGTACAACTTCACAACGCATTTAGGTATTGTTACACCGGGCGGTAATGACTACCGAGATCGATCTGATGATCACTTTCGATTTGAGCATTCGTAAGCGGCGTCACTTTTAGCGCGTAAACGCTCTAGGGTTTATATGATCGAATACACAGAGTAAATGCAGAACAAAAGTATCCGATTGGACAGCGCCTGTGTTTGTAGACCTGTCAAAATCATCCTACCATTGAGAAGCCTCGCCTGTTCAGCTTAACTGAAGCAGATCTAATTCATACAGACTTAAAGAAGATAGACTGATTAATTGATAAGTTGGTCACTAACCTGGTAGAGCACGCCGTCCTCGCCCCGGATCATAATCGGCGGATGTGAAGAGTGCAGTAGCCCTACTTCTTCGCCTTCATCTACGCCTTCTTCTAAAAGTTGCTTCACTGCGCTCGCTTCTACCTTCACCTCCGACTATACAATAAACATTTGTTATCAATTTAGAGCTAAAATTACACAAGGTATAAAGAGATTTTGTCGATATTGGAATGTTATATTTATCATAATTATGTATAAAAACATAGGTGGAATTAGCTACTTACGCTATCCTCGTCTGTCAAAACTGGTAGCGACGGCTGCGCTCCGTCACCCTGCACTAGCATTCCCGTTGTGCCACCGGGAGACATTTCGACCTACAAGGAAATATCTTGATATTAGGTGACATTCTTCAAAATCACTAAAATGGAAATCATATTTTCAAGTTGATTTTTCTCTTTTTTGACTATCATCTACCATCTATCACGAATCCCGATATATGAACTTTTGTGGCCAAATCGTTTACGATTTTATATTTTTTACTTGATTTGATAGATTTTATAGAGTCAAAGATTTGTATTTGCAAATACGAAGTGAAGCCTTTCATTGAGGTACACGCCTTCCTGTTGAGAAACTTACTCAGCGAGAGTTTACTCGCTACGAATTTAGGAGGAATCACAAATAAATATGCATTTAATAAAGTCAGCATCACCTTTCGACGCATACAACCTTCTTCTCATTCCTTTAAGCACTGAAAGCGAGTTTAGATAAGCGCCTCGTACCGTAGCACCCTCCTCTTGCAGCGGTGGAAGGAAGTATTCACACGAGTGCAGCTGTGAGGCGAGATGCGACGTGGGCCGGCAGTACTACACTGTACTACATACGGGCGCACCTTCATGAGCATGGCGGCGGGCTGGTGGGGGGGCGGCGTGGGCGGCGTGGGGGGCGGGGAGGGCGTGGGCGGGGGCGTGGGCTCGCCCTCGGCGCGCGCGAGCCGGCGCCCGGTCTCGGGGCACAGCGACAGCGGCCGGTCGGGGCTCGTCGGCGGGATGGGGCCCAGCTCCGTGGGGAACGGGTCCTCGATGCCATCCGACGTGTCCGACGACGCGTCCGACTGCACACGCACACAAATTTATTAAGTTAACGACCGATGGTAATGTGATGACTCAAATATCAGGCAATAAATCAACGAAATGTAATAAAAATAGTCTATGTAATGTAAACACATAAACATTAAATTAACTAATAGTTTTTTATTCCGTCTTAAAGGGTCGGCTACAGAAACTACACTTATGAAGCTTTTACAGTACAACAAATAGTTACATCCACTTCCAAATAGGTATAAAAAGACAAAGAAAAAAATTTCTGGATCTTTTACGTCTTCTAGGGTAAATACAATTTAGTATTTACCCTGTGGGTGCTCGTTGAACTCGGCTTGGCATCGTAATACGTCGTAGCAAAATTCTACCGTCCGCCCTGTATAGGTAGTTGTATAGAAAAACATGAGTAAACAAGCTGACCTCTTGGAACTCCGCGATGCCGATGAGGGGCGCGGGCTTCTCGCGCAGGCGCACGATGTTGCCGGCCGCGGTGGCCACGGACCCGTACGAGCCGCGCCCGCGCCCGCGCGCGCCTCCGCCTCCGCCGCCGCCGCCGCCGCCGCTGCTCACGCGACGCAGCAAACTGTCGCCCTGCCGACCGCACACATACACTTAATAAGGGCCTAGTCTCACTTCAACTTTTATATTAGCCTACTGCTCGAGGCTGACTCGGGGCCTATCCACTAGAGTGAAATCGTTCGTGAATGAATCCTTGAATTGAACTAGAATAGATCCTAGAATAAAGCGGCAGATAGATTACGAACACCGCGTGCCGAAGCGAGACAGTTGTACGGCTCGGCGGCCAGCGGTCGGTTGGAGTCGGAGTCCGCCCGCACTCAATTTGTCTTCAACAACCCCTATTGCGCAAACATTACAACTTAGATTTACATAACAACAAAGTGACTCAAATGGACTACTTAAGTACTGAGCAAAGTGAACTAGTTGAACTAAATGTGTGATATAGTCCAATTGAACTATATCATTCTTTACACTTCAGTGAAATATTTTGCGCATGTCTACTGTCCACACGACGCGTTGCGTCGTCGTAACGCAAATATTTTTTATGCAAAATATTTGTGTTGCGACGACGCGACGCGCCGTGTGGACCGGCTCTCCCTCTATTTTGTGACAGTGCGTCGACGCAACGCTGACGCAACGCGCTGTGTGAACTATCTTAGAAATGTATGGAAGAATGCCGTAGATCACTGCAAGGGTTAGATTTCTTAGGTATGGTCTTAATAAGAACCGTTTTCTAGGACGACATTTCGTGCGGGTAATAAAACAAATTCTTGAATTTCCATTTCCAAAAATGACAGGTACATGAAGTAATTTCATTTACCTGTCATCTTAGTATAATATACTGAATTCACCCCATCAATCAGGGAGGGACTGTCCCTTACACCCTATATTTTAATCCAGGCTAAACAGCAGCAGGCACATAAACTCTGTGTGCCAAATTTCATCCAAATCCGTTCAGCCGTTTTTGCGTGATTGAGTAACAAACATTAAAAATTTTACATTTATAATATTAATAGGATCACAATAATGATAAGGGCCATGTAAGAAACTCGTCTTACCATATTTTGAAATATAATGTTTCTTAACTATAACTTTTAACTGACCTGCGCAAGTTTTTTGTTGAGAATAGTAACGGGTGATCTATCAGCGGGGCTCGCGCTGGCCGGCCGCTGTATCGTGCGTTGTATGATCTTCTGACCAGACGGCGTTATTATCGTCTTCTCCGTCACCTGTTGTCCAGACGCTGAGAACGATTTCTTGATCTACAAAACATATGTTAAATAAAATTAATCTGTTAAAGCTGATAAGTTTCTTGCTCGTTGTTCTTATTAGTTAAAGAAAAATCTCTGACTTTAAAAAATATATAGGGTTATTTGTAAAACACCTTGCAGGAGTAGATTACTAACATCATAAACAACAACATTTTTGTTTTACTTTTCCGAAAACAGACAAAAAAACTAAGGACAAGTGTGAGTCGGATTCGCTCACTGACAGTTCGGTACAAACTCGATGATTGATTACGTACATAAAGACTAAAATTGTGATTCCCTTGAGTGTCGAAATGTGCGTTTTTTGCGGCATAAACGGCCGTATCTTAGTTTGTTTTATTTTGCACAGATTTAATGGACTGTGACCCGAATATATGGTTTTAATTTCAATTCAAAACGTCCACGCGTTCCCGATATAAAGGGTCTTGACAGACAGACACACGGACAATAAAGTGATCCTATAAGGGTTCCGTTTTTTTCCTTTTGAGGTACCGAACCCTAAAAAACGACTTTTCATACACTCGATTAGTTCGTGCTTGGTCGGACTTTAGTATGGAAAGTAGATTATTTTGTCTGTTTTCTGTAAAGTCATAGAACAAGATGTTGTTGTTTATGATGTTAGTAATCTACTCCTGCGAGGTAGTTGGTGTTTTACAAATAACCCTGTATAAATAGTAGCAAACAATAAATAACAACAAAAACCTTATCAGTAATGTAAAGTTTGATTTTGTTAAATAAAATAAAACAAATATATTACAACACAATAGCAAAGAATTTAAAGCTGTAATGCATACCTGTGGAGTAACGGGCGTGCGTACGGGTGATGATGTTACTTTCTTAATTTCTTCAGTCTTTCTCTGAAAAAAATTGTTATGAAAAGATTGCAGGAGGAAATCTAATTAAAGTTGCTTTCCACTAATACATTAATTAATTCATCAACGCCCGATCGGACGCAGGCGGCCGGATAACAATGGAATATCTATTGTGTCTCATTTTCCCGGCGTTGAAGGGTCAAAATATAAAAAAATAAATATTAATACATAAGCTATGTTTCTATAAACAGTGTATACCTGCTTAGCAGCTAATATTTGTTTCCTAATCACGTCTTGATCTATATTTAGCCCTGGTCCAATCTTTCCTGGAGAGTCAATCTTCATGATACCTGAACTCTTTGACATTATGTACACACCTGTAAGAAACAATAGTTAAAACCGGAACCTACGGAACTTGTATTAAGAGCATTGACGGCAAATGGCACTTCATACAAACTTTCAAGTCCTTATTTTTCGAAATGAATGAACCGATTTTAATTAGACTTCATACACATGCTGAATACATTGGTCTAAAAAGTTAGTTGAAATCATTTTCGATAAATAGTGTTACAGCTAAATTAGACTGATTCAAAAATTTCCATAGAAACAGAAATTTCCAATTATCTTTTTAAAATAAAACATTTCAAAAATATTTTCAACTAACTTTTTAGACCAATGTATTC
This sequence comes from Catoptria pinella, assembly GCA_963556745.1. Taxonomy (NCBI): domain Eukaryota; kingdom Metazoa; phylum Arthropoda; class Insecta; order Lepidoptera; family Crambidae; genus Catoptria; species Catoptria pinella. The sequence continues at coordinate 7,885,389 of OY750769.1, forward strand.
TGCTTATGCGTATGAAGTTAAATTAAATTCGGTTTATTCATTTCGAAAAATAAGTACTTGAGTTTGTATTAAATGCCGTTTGCGTTAACTCTCTTAACACGACTCACGACCATCAACCAAAACAAAAATCAACAAGTTTGGTGCAATAGAAATATACTACAATATGATTAAATTTACAATATACAGTGATCCGCTGCACGTAAATGTATGGCAAAGGGAAAATTTTACAGTTTAAAATACGTCGTTCTGTACCGCAAGTGCTTTGAAGTTGGTCACTACTGTTGTACATTGTTAAATTAATCGCATTGTACATGCTAGTATTAATGGGCCAAATTATATTCTGTTATAGAAAAGCTGTGTGTTGTCATTTATTTACAGAACAATTAATACTCTATTTAGCAAATACAACACAATTTACCAGTGGATAGATTCGGCATATGCTTAGGGTCCACTTTTATGACTCCTTTTATGTTTGGCATTCCTTTTCCACTGAGACCCAATGATTTGACCAGTTCAGAGTCGATTGATGATTTTGGTGAAGACTGCCCATTCAGAACTTTCTTCTCCGCTGCAATCATCATTACAGGTGACTTACGGCCACTTTCAATAATACCCTCAGTAAGAGATAGGCTTACTAAAGATTTGTTGCCTAGATATTTCTGTTAAATGACGGGCAATAACAACAGTTGCATAGTAAGAGATCCATAGTAGGCGTATCTCTTACTGAAGATAGATTATTGAAATCGGCCGTTACTTGATGAAGAGCGTGAAATAATAAATAAATGAATACTGGACTACATCACATACATTGCTCCGATTCCAAAGGAAGTAGTTAAAGCACTTGTGTTATGGATATCAGAGACAACGGTGGTATCACAAACACCCAGACCTGAGCCAATATAGAAAAGTGTCTTTTCTAAATTGACCCAGCTGGGGATCGAACCCGGGACCTCAGAGATGGCGACACCTTGAAAACAATTTGAACCACTCTATCACGGAGGTCGTCAAACAAGTTACAATAAGTTAATAAAGTGCCAATTATTAACGGGATAAATCCACCAAAACTTACCTTTCATGGTATCCGGGTCTGAATATTCTTCATCTCCTGAAGAAGTTTCCTTCTTCATTTTTTTCGAGGCCGGTTCATCCTCTGCGCCGCACCAGGCTTTCACTTGGTCTAACGCACGAACTTTGCTTGAACGTTGTAGGCGACTTCAACAAAAACACAAAGGAAATACAGTAATGTTGTCAACAAGAACTTTACTGTATTGTTTATAAAACGCAGTGTCTTGTTTGAATAAAACAAGTGGCAAATAAACAACTATGACTTCTCCAATATAATTGGACTACAACCCAAGGTTAGTTCAAATTGCAAGTGGTGTTCAAAAATTAACTCTTACCCAGTTGGAGTCAACAAAGGGCTCTCTGTTTTCTTTACGGTTTGCTTGACAATCTGTGGTACGGGTGTGCTGATTTGTTTCACCTACAAAAATAGAGTTAAAATACAATTGATGTCACTATAAATTAAGAATAAATTTAGCTTTATTGCTATTTTTACAATGAGAAATATAACTGTCATTTATCACATTAGCCAATCAGTCAATCATTCGGAACATCATCACTAGGGTGGCCAACAATAGAATATCTACTGTGTCTCATTTTCCGGGCCTTGAAGGGTTAAATCCTGTAATTTTAGATCGCTTGCTTGAACTGTAAAATGAGCGCACAGGGTTGGTCACCCTAATAGTCGAAAATCACCCTAATCGAGAAAACCGCTCGGCCACTTCTGTTCTTTTCAGTATCGATAAGTTGAGTTGGTTTTCAGTTGTCACCGAGCGGTATTTCGCTCTAACGTTCGATGTTTCTGAGCGTTAGAAAGAGATAGAAAAATGCGGTGTCTAGTATAGCCGTATATGAAAAGAACAATAGCATACTTGTACAGGATGTTGTTGTTGTTGGTGCGCGCGCATCGCCTTCAGCTCCTTCTGGCGCGCCAGCTGCTTCTCGAACGCCTCTAGCAGGTGCTTGCAAGTCTCCATGTTGTCCACTGGTTCCCAAGTGTTTTGATCGCTGCACACGTTTAATGAAACTAAAGCATTAGTATTAGTACATATCTAACAGCGGCCTGGCCCGCAACCTTTCTGATCTCGTCGGACCAACGTTTCCTTTGCCTTCCTCTTCTTAGTTTTGTTTTGAATCTAGGGGTCCACTCTGTTATATATCTCGTCCATTTGTTTTTCTTTCCCTAAACATGTGACCCACCCATTTCCATTTGAGTATTTTTGTTTTGACCACCACATCCTCTATTTTTGTAACATGTCTTATGTCCACTGCCCTTTTTCGGTCCCATTTTGTAAAGCCAAGCATGCTCCTCTCCATGGCTCTTTGACACGTGATTAGTTTACGCTGTTGCTTTTGTGTGATTGCCCAAGTCTGGCAACCGTAACTCAGTATCGGTATTAAACATGTTTAGTATATTTTATTTTCATTGCAGTGTTATATTGTTTGCTTTTCATTATCTCTTTAAGAGACCAATATCTTTTTCATGAGTTGGCAACACGCCTTTCTATTTCTAATTCCATATTTTGATCATTGCCCAAGTATATGTAGGAGTCCGACGAGATCAAAAAGGTTGCGGGCCCATTATGGAGTAGAGGGGCTAAATTAAGCGAGTACTGGAAAATGCTGGAGGAGGCCTTGTGTTCCAAAACACGACGACACAATTAATAATTAGTTTTTTATGTATTAATTTTAAGGCTGTAAATTATTAAGTTGGCAATAAAGGCTAATAAAAATTTAAAAATTAATAAAAACAATGAACAGCGGCCTGTCAAATAATGCCTAAAATACATGGCTTGTGAAAAAAGACAGAATTTGCTCATTGCGTGTGTGTGTCGCAAGTTTGCATGGCCAGACGGTTAAGTGTGTAACCTAACTCTTGTCACACCCCAGACACTCCATACAACATTTTAAACAGATGCCGTTTTTGTACACGCGTAACACTGTACGTGTAGTCTAGAGCTAACGTGTAGTTTGTACTGTATGAGCGGCATTCAATTCATAATGACAAAAAAAATTCAACCAAACTGAGAACCTCTTTTGAAGTCGTTTACTAAGTTACGACGCATTGATTTGAATATAAAAAATAGGCAGTTGACAAACACGACTAAACGAGCACTTGAATCGGTACATGAACTCGCGGGGAGGGAATTGTTTTTAGGGCGGGGCGGGGAGTGTCCTTTCTGTGCGTAGTACTTACATCTATTCTGTGCTCCAGTTAAAGTTAGGTAGGTTACAAAAACTGTGCACTTCATCGTATCAGCCATACGACGCTCACAGATGGCTGGTGCATGTAGGCTTTTGCAAATATAATTTATAGAGACGATTGCAGACAAAACGACAAATCACAACGATCAAAAGTCTGACTTATGTAATCGATAGCCTCATTTTTTTTATGCTAAAAATTAATTATACTTTAATTTCACTTTGCAGAAGATAGCAGTCTAAAGAACAAATATATGTACCTATATTTTGTGTCTAAAGGGACTTCATATTTGGAATAGAGTCCAGGGGCGTACTTACTGCGGGTACCCCTCCCATTTGAGCAGGTACTCGTACTGCTTGCGGCGCGGGTTGAACCGCTTGGCGAGGATCTTCTCGACCACGTACTCGCCCGCCTCCGCCGGGTCCGCGCCCTCGCGCTCCGTCCGCCGCGCGATACGCTCTTCAGGCGGCACTCGCTCTTGGGCGTTTCGCACTGATTCCTTGTCCGAGAAATCCTAAAATGTTCATACGTCATGGTCGCCATTGACGAAACGTCCATCCCAAATGGACGTACGTCCAGAACCCTATTTAATAAACGTGACAATTTGTCACCTGTCATGACAATTTTATATCAATTGCGTCAACCGATTTGAAAATAGAACAAACTACTCATAGCTACAACGCAACGTTAACCAAAATTTCATGACAATTGACAAATTGTCACGTTATTAGTAAATATTGTATAGTTAGTATAGCAAAGTTAAAATGTATATATTAAAAACAAATCTGTTCCCAAGCTCATTACAGTGTAAATACACAATTTATTAAAAATCAAAGCTTATGATCCCCTCGCAAAATATCAATTGTTATTCATACAACAGACAAATAATTAAAATAAACAATATCAGAAAAAATACTCACCCGTAGCACCTCAGATGGGACAGGTGAGTCAATTATTTTTTCTAATTTTATTTATCTTAATATAAAAATAGCATTGTGAATGCGAAAAATCTAAAGTTTAATAGACAAATAATTTGAAGTGTTGGTGGTGAAAAAAGCTTAAAACGGCCGCCGTTTTGTTTTTCGTTGAGAAAAACCACAATAAATGATATGTCAAACAGTTTGTGTGTTTATAAATAACTTTTGATATTTTGCTAGGGGACCATAAGCTTGGATTTTTAATAAATTGTGTATTGACACGGTAATTATTTTTTGCGGGAGTGGCGCTACTGTTGCATATAAAGTCGCCTTAAACTATGGCAGGTAGTAAGGTGCCATCTCCACGAGCGAGAGAATCGCGGCGATTTATCGTCATCGTGCCACGTATTTCTATAAACTCTCTCATTCTCTCGCCCGTGGAGACAGCGCCTTAGGTTTCGTCAATGGCGACTGTTAGTCCGACAAGTGCCTAACTCTGTGGCCTGACTCACTAATCTTTCTCATATTACGAATACAGAACCATGCTGGCTCAAATGTAAAATGACATAAAACACAATTCATTCTAGTAAACAATTTATATCCACCACATAGTATCTTATTGTTAGGCCATATCATATCTTATTGTAATCTTAAGGCCAAAATTGCTTGCGCTAGCCACGTAGTAACCCACATGCGCGCGACTAAACGACGAAAACTGTTCAAAGAACTTTATTTGCATAGTGGCAGAGCACCGACCATCATGTCGGTACAGTCAACGGCACACTGGCTTACCAGAAGAGAGTAATCAATTTTAAGCTTAAATGTGAAGACATTAAGATTTAAAATTAATTGAAGATTTTTAGTATTTTTGTATAACTTGATGTGCTGCTGACTTCACAACTCTAGAATATTTGAAAAAAGTGGAATCAAAAAATTTTATGTTGCTTAATTACAGCTTAAGTTGCTTTTAAGTAACATACCTTTTTAACAGCTGTATTTGGAGTCTTATTTACAGCAGATTTTTGCAAAGTTGTTTTTATCAATCCATCACTTTCCTCACCAGAACGTTGAGCATCATCTTCCTGCAAAGAATGATTATGATAGATAAATAATATCTCAATAATTTCATATCATTTATTAAATTTACAACTAAAAAAACTTGCTTACACTTCTAATGGATTTTTTAGGCCTTCCGCGTGTCTTTGACGCATTATGGTGTGCAGGGGTTTGCACTGGAACCAGCTGATCCTCTGTTTTCAATTCCATCTGTTGAAGATAAAAAGAACACAATGATAAGAAAAATCATTGCTATTGTAGTTGTTCTATCTCACTCTAAAATAATGTGCATTATGTGCATGCCTAACAATATTCATAGCAAAACGGTTTTCGTGAGATAGAAGAACTATACAAGTATCATCTCTTTATGATATTGATTTAAAAAATAGCAATACTAATAATAACTAAGCAGCATACAAAAGGTTGAAAAGCGTATTTCATGCATTTTCACATTATTGTTTTAATGAATAAACAGTTTCATAGGTATTATAAAGTTATCTTGTAATACTAAATTTAAATACTGTGGCTCTGTGACATTTTTTTACGTTTTCTAACCCCCCTTCTCCCCACCCCCAAATAATCTTGTATTTAAAGATAGTATTCTACCAAAAAAATACATTATTTGGGTCTCAAAATATTGGCATTAAAGTTTCTAAAAAACATCACATGATTAATGGACAACCCCCTATTTATTGTAGAACCCACAATAATAATGGTGGTAAAATTACTTACAACTTTAGCATGAGCAAACTTCGATAATGCTTGTACATTAGATCCAGCAGTAATCCATGCCGTGCGCTGGGCCTCGGGCATCCGACACCATTGCTGATAAAGTTTCCAGCTATTGTCAGAATTGATTACAGATCCATCTCGAGCAGACGAACACTTCCACAGAAGAAAGGCCCATACTTGTGCCTTGCTCTCATTCTATCAAAGGGATTTTCAAAGAGATTTATATTTACAGCTAATACTTGATCTCATTTCACTAAAAGAAGGTTCACTTACACTATCTCTGACAGGAGATTTGCCAGTACAATTGCTTTCACTTTTGTGTTCTTTAAATTCTTCAATAAAATGAAAAGCTGAATGACATTGACCACACACAAGCACATCAAGAGTTGCCATCTGTTCGTGTGATTCTGTAATATATTATAAATTAAGATAGGAAAACTTGTTTTTATTATTATATAAACATTACTATATAATACCATGGTACCGAAGTACCTGAATAATTAAAAAATAAAAATAAGAGTACTAACCTTTCAGGGCAGTAGGGTTTTTAGCAAGATCATCTGGATTCCCCACTGGTAGTTCTTCTGCTGATGGTGTTCCATCTTCTTCTATAGAAGACATAATATGCTGTAAAGGAACAAAAGTCACAACAGTGCAACTCTCAGTAAAACGAAACCTTACTTAACCTTCAAACTGACCGGCGTCTTCCCGCCAACTCACTAGCATAAACTTAGTGGTGGTTTTATACAATTACAAATTAAATTTGACGTAAACCAAGACTTCAATAATGCACTCTGTCATAATATTGCTAATACATACATAATGCTACTAATTTTCTAATGATAAGACAATTTCTTTCGCTCGAAATTGAAAGTAACGAGGCAGCTGCTATTATTCACGATTGCCCACGACTGAAATATGCCAAACAAATTATACAACTCAAGATAACGCTACTATTTATTCAATCATTATAATATTGTTTATAATGAATTAAAATATTGTTTACGAAATTGAGACATTGTCACTCACCAAAACAATATTTTTTTTCTAAAATTGACGAAACTTTACAGAATCTAGTTCAAAACCGAACAATTCACCTCAAGACAAATCGAATAAATGACAAAAAAAACACTTGGCCGACATTTTGACAGTTCTCGCTTGCGTTCGCCGACATAGTTCATTCCCTTTTACGAATTGATACTTCAAAAGCCAATAGTAAAAAGCGTCATCAAATTTTCAGCCAATCACAAAAAAGTCCTAACGAGGCATAACGTAACGGACTTGGTGTTCAAGAAATTGCGAATTTTTTCACCGACGTGGTATTATACCGACATTCTACACCGTCATGATACACGGTATATTTAGTTACGACTAAGCGAAACATTAATACGTGATTTACCTATATGGATTTAAAACACGTTGACTATGTATACACATACATAGTCAATACACACACATACATGACATAATTATTCTACCACTATTTTAGGATGATTTACTCAAAATGTAGTTTTCCAAAAACAATATTATTTTTATTATTTTTAAGCTTTTATTGTTACCTAAGTATACAAGTGGACAAAAAGCTTAGACGGTAGTTGGAGAGAATGTACCTACCCTAAATATTGATGACGGCAAATTTTTAAATAAAAAAAGGAACTCTATTTTTTTAAAGTAAACTGCATTCTAAGATTTTTGTTAGTATTTATTTAGAACACATTTTTTGAACTAAACTACCATTTACTTATCTTTCTTAGGTCTTTTAATTTAAGATTACTATGTTATTTAGAAAAATAGATCCTCATCATTAACCCTATCTATTGGTATCATAAAAGTACAGGCTGTTATTTTTTCGCATTTCAGCCTGTTTAATTCCCGGCTGAGGTAAGCGATTTGAATGCAACTTTACTTATTTTTAAAAATAAAGAAATGATTGTTTTCTTTCAGTACACATACTCTTGACTTAGTCAATGTAGTGTGTAGTCAAGTTGACTACACACACTACACACGACAGCACATAAAATTAAACAGTTAACTGCGAAAACAGCTTTTATTACGTAAGGCACATGGTCTTAATTTTAATGTCTGATGTGCCGTCATGTACTTATACTTACTAACTAGTGCGGTCCATTAGAGTAGTTACCCGAAAATCGATTGTCTATCTATAATATTACTGGCGATACTTATTACGATAATACTATCGATAGATAATCGGTTTCGTCCGGCACGTGAAAAAAACCCGCCACTAATAAAACTGGATGGTTAAATGATTAGACAGAGAAATGTATGGTAAATGTATGGCCGGCCCCCTGTTCTACTAGAACAGCAAAGCAAAGAAATGAAACCGGTAGGTCTGGGGCCAGCCTTATAGATAAATTAAAAATTTATCTTTGATATTTTCGTGCTCTGAGCATTCTCGAGTTCTCAATCCTCAAAAGCCCTCATTGTCAATCCGCTGCGGCAGGCCTACCGACTAACTCAAAATGCTTTCAAATTACTCAAGTTCATGACGTCAATGCACTGTCTGTTCTTGCCATCGTGTTATGATATGACAAGGACAGACAGTGCATTGCTATCGCTATAGCTTTGAGTTAAGGGGTAGGGCCCCCGATCACTGTCTATGACAATGACGGCTTTTTAAAATGACAAAAAACTGTAGGCTCGATAGATGACGTAGATAAACAGGCAAGTGTCAATGTAAAAAACGTAGGAAAAAGAAAAAACACCGAAATCACTGCTAAGAACTTGGAGCATCTAAGGCTAAGAACCAACAAACACCAAGGAATTAAAATGTATTTTTTTAGCACAGACCGTTTATTTTTTACAAGCCAACTTTGACACTTTACTTGTCCAACAACACCATCTAGTGAGACAAATAGTAACTATTTTATTTTTTAAATGTCACTTTGATAAGTATGAAATAATTGGAATCGATTTTCGGTTTTCGTATAGGGAAGGGAACACACAAGACAACACAATACCCATTTTTATAAAATCTACCCACTCAGTTTGCACAACACTATGTGACTGATTTGATTTGAAGTGAAGCATCGTGGGACGCGTATTTTATCCAAATTTTATCGCGCTTTGAATATTATTTATAATTTCCTCTCATAGTAATAGTAATCCCAAATAAGTGAGTAATGTTATGATATAAGGCCTAACAAAACCATCAATTATATTTTTTTAAAGATTAAATAATTGTTTTAGAGAATGTCTGGCATAGCGAGTGCACGTTTAGCTGAAGAGAGAAAAGCTTGGCGCAAGGACCATCCCTTTGTAAGTGCTAGCCGCTTTGTAAGTGATGCCGTGATTTGTATTATTCTAGTAAAAAGTTGTTATTGTTTAATATTTTAGGGATTCGTGGCTCGGCCTATGAAAAATCCCGATGGATCGCTCAATTTGATGACATGGGAATGCGCTATTCCGGGAAAGAAAGGGGTTAGTACATGCAATAATCTAGAATATTTTTTCTTGAACTTTTATCATAACTAGAACAAGTGTGTGTATAAATCAAGAAGTACCTAATCAGGTATATATAATATATAGTTTGGCTGTTGATATGTCAACACAAACTTACCTCAATTTCATCAGTATTTTTTGTTGCAGACACCTTGGGAAGGTGGGTTATACAAACTTCGCATGATATTCAAAGATGATTATCCATCAAGTCCACCAAAGTGTAAATTTGAACCACCTTTATTCCATCCTAATGTATATCCATCTGGGACAGTATGTCTATCTCTCTTAGATGAGGAAAAGGACTGGCGTCCTGCTATCACTATCAAGCAAATCCTGCTCGGAATTCAAGATTTACTGAATGAGCCTAATGTCAAAGATCCTGCTCAGGCTGAAGCTTATACAATTTATTGGTGAGAGCTTTTTTTTCTAGATAAAATTTTACATTATTTATTTATTATTGAGTAAATTAAAATACATTAACTTTGTTTTAATAAAATTTCTTTGATTTTCAGCCAAAATCGGCTAGAATATGACAAACGAGTTCGAGCTCAGGCACGTGCTATGGCTGCTACTGAGTAAATCTACTTGAATAATTAATTAAATTACTATAGGTCACACTAACATCCTGGTCAACTCGCTGTGTAGCGGGAGGCTAGACGGTACAGGCCATTCTCATGCTAGTGGAGAAGATATTATGGAATATAGGCATTTGGCATCTATTCACAAAATAATAGTATTATTTTATGTCCAAATAATTATGGACATTTTGTATGCGATTATGGTCTGTGCAAAATTATCATGAATGGGAGAAGTTGTTCCAATGTCCGTGGATACTAATTTAACTATGATTATGAAATCACTATTCTTCTGCTACACAGAGACGCAACCTAGGCTCAGCATCATACATTGAATTATTCATTGAGACAATAATTTATATTTGTCTCAATGATTAAATCTACTTTATTCTTAATTTTTAAACTTGATTCCAATAAATGTAGGTACTTTTAAAGATTCACCTAATAGCTGTTGCTTAGATTGAATGATCAACTTGTGTAATTAATTTAATGGAGTAATTTGTAACAAAATTTCTCAAATTTTTATGTACCTATGTCAAAAAAGAAATTCTGGCACAGTAGAATTAAATAAAAATCCTCAGTTAATGGTTTTGTGCATAAGTGAAGTGATCTTGGTTATTAAAAATGTGTTTTGAATAAGAATCTACTACATAATTTAAACTATTTTTGTAAGTTTATGTTAGTTTAAAGAACAATAAATAACTGATATACTTAATAATTTTCTTTTCTATAAGGGTCCTCCATTAATTACGTAATGCTCGAAAGGGGGGGAGGGGTTCGGAAAAAATCACGAAATTAGCCCCGTTTCGTCGTGGTCATACTAGTTTGTCATACCAGTATGACCATGATGATAAAATAACCATGCATTATCATGCAAAATAAATGTTTGAATCGAATAATAATAATTAAATAATTAATCGAATTTATAAATTTAAATATAATGGGCGAGCCCGACTCGCACTTGTCCGGTTTTGTTTTTTTTCTTAATTAAATACGAAGTTCTGCCTAATTCTTTCTAGCTCTTTATATTTATTTTTCATAGTCCGGCATTTGTTTTCCTAACAGGATGTGCAAAAATAATAGTATGACCAAGAGGACATGTATATCCTCGTGGCCATACTGGTATGACAAACTAGCATGACCACGAGGAAATGGGGCCCATCACACCCCCATGTGATAATTTCGGCGTACTGCGAGATATCACATGTATTAATTTTTTCGTTGAATGCGCCTTTTTTTAAACTGATAAAGCCTCTGCATTTAATGTTAGCCTGGACATTTTTAAGACGACTTGGTACTTTGTAAAAAGAATTCACGTGACTGTGGGAGGGGGGGGGGAGAGGTGGTTGAACCTCTCCACGTACACGTATCATCAGGGAGAGAGAGTTAAAAAGTTGCTTAAAAACATGTAACCCTTTACCGCATGTTGTTCTATACAACATGTTACAAAATACCCCTAATGCCAAATATGGTATATAGGGAACATCAAACAGATCAACTTTTACTATGGGACCAACTCTGAAATCGCGAGAAAAATCAGCTATTTCATACAAAAATTAAAATCGAAAATATCAAAATGTATGAAACAGCTGATTTTTTTTCGCTGTTTGAGAGTTGGTCTCGTAGTAAAAGTTGCTCAGTTTGATGGTCCCTATATACCGTATTCGGCATTAGGGGTATTTTTGTAACATGTTGTATATGGACCACTACTATAGTCGGTAAAAATATACATGTACCTAGACGTTAGGCTCTATTTTTTTTTTCTTTTTTAGTATAGGTTGTGAGAAGTGTCCTACCTACTTAAAAAACGTATCTACAGGTTTCTTGACTCGACGCCTTAATACATGTGACACCTACCCATGTAGCATTAGTATGTCATGCTCACTTTAAACATTTCTGCGGTATGGTCGTGTGAGGCGGGTCGTTACGTTCCCTCAAATATGGTTGAGCGAAGCGATGGCTGGTTCATGCGTCATGCTCGTGAACGGGTGCTGCCAGTGGGAATGGGTTTGCTTCTGCCTACCTGTCTTAACGTTTATTGACTTGTATGAATTGATATATACAAGGTGTTAATCCAAAATTTAAGGTTCAGTCTAGGCTGTTACAAAAAAGTATACAACATGTTACAAAAATACCCCTAATGCCGAATATGGTATATAGGGACCATCAAACTGATCAACTTTTACTATGGGACCAACTCTGAAATCGCGAAAAAAAATCAGCAGTTTCATACAAAAATTTAAATCGAAAATATCAAAGTGTATGAAACAGCTGATTTTTTTCTCGCGATTTCAGAGTTGGTCCCATAGTAAAAGCTGATCAGTTTGATGGTCCCTATATACCATATTCGGCATTAGGGGTATTTTAGTAACATGTTTTATATATTTTTTTTGTAACAGCCTAGCTAGACTGAACCTTAAATTTTGAATTAAGCTTGAACCCTGTGAATTGATTCAGTAGAAATGAGCTAATTAAATAATGTTATTTATTTATGAATCTATGCTAATTGTAACATGTATGAATGTAATGTCTGGAAACGATATACCTACATATTTGTAAATATCGTTCCCTCTGATAAAGCTGATAAGTTTTTTGCGCCCATTTTTCTTGTCAGCTAAAAGACTTCATAATGGGTGGTAGGATAAAAGAATTGACGATTTAAAAATGCTTATTATGTGAGCTTATTTGAATAAATAATTTTTCAATTTCAATTTTAATTTCAATTGGGCAAAAAAAGCGCTCGGAACGCATTGTGGTCACTGCCAAAAATCCACAACGCGAAAGTTATAGAGTACATTGTAACATAAGAAAAACGAAAGTGTTGTGGCTCTTCTAAAAACGCTCATGACGCGTTGCGGTAACCACAACCACAGAAAGACTACAAAGCGATAACGACAGCCCGTGTGACGTCACTGATTGCGTCATAACATCCGCCATCTTGCGCTTACGCCGCCCAAGTTTCGAACGATGTCACTGAGCGTCCTGTCAAAACCAGAGCATTAAGGTCAAAACTGACACTGTTTTGTTTACCTCAGATTATTATTATTATTGTACCTTTTATTTACAAACAAATGCATACAATAATTAAACTTTTTTATCTTTAATACAATGTCGAAACCGGAAATGAGAATTTTAAATTCAGCCCCCTGTTATCGCTGTCAGCGCTGAAATTGATTTTAGTCTGAATCGGAATGCACCCAAAAAAAAACAACCGCAATCTATCTGTCACCTGCGGCGGTATCGGCTAAAAACATTGAAGTTCATGTTAACTGTGTTTTGACAGATGTATGTGATACATTGCTACTTTTCTTTGGTAAGTTTTTATTTGTGCCAAAACAAAGTAGCAATGTACCACGTACATCTGTCAAAACACAGTTAACATGAACTTCAATGTTTTTAGCCGATAGAGCCCCTGTCCAGCCTGTCCTGTCAGTCCTGCAAACAAAACACACACACTGTGTGTGTTGAGTGATGCTCTAAGGTTGAGTGTCATAAAATAAAATAATTTAAAAAATACCTAATTATATTTTTTCTCTAGTCTTTAAATATCACGTTGCTGTACATAACATAAAAGAAACAATGGCAGACGACGATCAGGATCCAAAGGAATATCGATGGGAGACAGGTTATGAGAAAACATGGTTAGTACTATGGATGGACTAGTATTTGATTTTAATCGAATTTCTTTATTATTATAATGTGTGCATTTAAAACCTATGACAGTCAGTCATGCATGCCACTGTTTGAAGCGCTCTACTGAATACAAAGTTATTCATGAATTACGATAGAATTACTCCATTGTGAATTGAAAAAATGTAATTGCAAATAGATTATGCTATACAATTAGAATCTTGGTATGTTATTATTACATTATTGAGTCGGAGAGTCAGGTTTAGGGCGGTGTTGTACTATATTGATTCATATTCTCTTCAATAGGGAAGCTATCAAAGAAGACAAAGATGGTTTGGTGGAAGGCTTGGTCGCAGAATTTGCACAAAAAGCTGCTCGCAAAAGCTTACAACCAAAGAGGGGACCAATAAGACTTGGTATGATGAGGCATTTATTAGTTGCTGTTGACTGTTCTGAAGCTATGAATTCACAGGATTTGAAACCAACACGATTTATTTGCACACTCAAGGTTTGACACATTAGTCATTCTTAATTCTCTTATAGTATTATATGTTTCGAACTTATTCGCGGCTCGTAACATTGCGAGATGATGCATAGAATACAATTTTGATGCACGGCTAGGCGCATAGTGACTAACTTCACAGCCACAAATAAGTTTGAAACACATTATGCTAGCTTACCATTAGAATCATCATTTTTGTTTTTTTTTTCAGCTAGTAGAGAAATTTGTTGATGAATTTTTTGATCAGAATCCTTTGAGCCAGTTAAGTATTATAGCTATGAAAAATAAAAGAGCTGAGAAGGTTACAGAATTATCAGGAAATGTCAGGAAACACATTAAATCAGTTCAAGGGTAAGTCATCATGGTCATCAAGATTCACCAATATACCCTACGAAGACTATGAATATTTTATAATGCACTATATCTTGTGCACTATAGCTATGCTAGAGTAACATATAGGTAAGAGTTTTAATGTATTAATTAAATTTAAAAATTTGGGTCCATTCATATTATGATTTCTCCTTTTTTTGTACCATTAAAATATTCATAGTACAATACCACTCTTTGTCTGTTGACAAATTATGTATAATGTGTCGTAAGTTATCTCCCAGAATGTACTTGTGATAGTAAAATGTCTTCATTTTTTAGCATGGCAAATATGACTTTGACTGGTGAGCCGTCCCTACAAAATACTTTAGAATTAGCTGGCCGAGTACTGAGACCACTACCAGGCCATGCTTCCCGGGAGCTACTTGTTTTATTTGCATCACTCACTACTTGCGATCCAGGAGACATAAATACTTCAATCCAGGTGAAGATTGCAATAAGTTTTTTTTTTTCAAATTATGTTTTGAACTTGTTTTTTATGATAAATATATTGTTGCAGGCATTAAAAAATGATGGTATAAGATGTTCAGTGATTGGATTGGCAGCTGAAGTAAGAATATGTAAAAAATTGTGTCAAGATACTGGTGGAGAGTATAATGTAAATACTATGTATAATTTTGTTTTGAAAACAATTATAAAATATTTATGTCTCTGTTTTGTTTTGCGTTTGATTGTTACAACACTACTGTTTTTATGATAATTATTTCAATGAAGAAATGTTTGCCTAATTTCTTCTATTTACTTACAATGTGTAAAGTGTAAAGCATGCATACAACCGCTGCTGCTGAACAACTGTCGCCCTTTTAAGTTATCTCATGTAAAAGCATTGTTAATTTCAATATTATCATAACACTGGGTCACAGAATGCATAATAGTATAAGGCAAGATCATTTAAATAAATAGCGATTCTTCCGGTCGAGCCCGCCGGCCGCGTACTTATACTTCATACGTAAAGTGCGAAGTGTCACTGGTCTGACTAGGTTCACGGGCTCTGAAAATGATATCGTAATACGGTCCATGTGTGGTTGGCAGGTGGTGTTAGATGACGTGCACTTCCAGTCAGTGCTGCTGGAGCACAAGTCGCCGCCTGCGCGTGCGCGCTCGTTGGACGCGGGGCTCGTCAAGATGGGCTTCCCGCACAGTGCGCCGCCCTCCACACAGCCCGACGCCAGCGCCAACGCAGACCCGCCCATCACCGTGTGTATGTGGTGAGTACAGTCGATCTAAACGTGTGTATGAGGTGATTACAATCGGGCTCACCGCGTGTATGTGGTGAGAACAGTCGATTTCACCGTATGTATGTGGTGACTACAGTCGAGCTCACCTTGAAATTGAAATTGAAAATTTCTTTATTCAAATAAGCTCACATAATAAGCATTTTAAATCGTCAATTCTTTTACCCTACTACCCATTATGACGTCTTTAGCTGACAAGAAAAATAGGCGCAAATAATTAATAACATTATTAGAATGGAACTCCACCAGCATTTCTCAGCATGCATCACAAATGAGACTAGAAATTACTTCTCACTGCAACTGCTCTAAATATCGTATCTCTTGCACAGCGCTCAAATCCATGCTTGGGCATATTAATGATTTTTGTGGCACAGTCGTCCTCCGAAGTAGCCGACTATTTCGTAATATACTACGCCACTGATTGCTTTCCTGCTATAGGATTACAATACAACCAACTGAAGAGACTCGGAAGAGGTCTATCCTGGATATTGATAGCGTTGTTATGGTGATGGTGAAAAAGTTGAGATTTGATTTGTGCAGCCATTTGGAGGAAGGCGAAGGCGTCGGAGGCGAGGGCCACTTCTGCCCGCAGTGCCGCAGCAAGTACTGCTCGCTGCCGGCGCAGTGCCGCACCTGCGGGCTCACGCTGGCCTCCGCGCCGCATCTCGCCAGGTTATTATTTATCGCCTAACTAATTATTTAATTTAACTTTAAATTATTTAGGACAACAACAGCACAATCAAATATTACATGGTAAAATTTAGTTAAAAGCAGACATTTTCTATCAAGTTAAAAAAAAAGAAATTAATTATTACCTAAAAAAATATATAATTATTATTGGCGAGGTTGGTAATATAATAAAAGATGATGAACTGATTATAACAAAAGTAATTTAAAGTCTCTTTTAATAAAAGGTGACGAATTGAACAGGGCTTTCTAGCAAAAAAGTTAACGGAAACTCCTCTCGATTTGGTTACTCATTGGGGACGTGGTGATCAAAGTTTTCTAATGAAATTACACGAAATAACGCGAGAAAGCCTAGTCGATTTCGTCACATATAGTAGACGTAGTGAACAAGGATTTTCTGATGTTTAGGCGTGGGAAACCCCATGCGATTTCGTCTTTCCATGCGGGGACGTGGTGAACAAGGGATCTTATATACGCGATCGTCGAGTAGTTGAGACGTGAAAGCTTAACAAACTACTTTCGCATTAATAATATTAGTGAAGATTATTGGTACTTATTATTTATATTCCTTACTTGAACAGATCGTACCACCACCTGTTTCCAGTGGACCCCTACGAAGAGCTGCCCAATGAGGGACAAGCTCAGTATTGCTTCGGTTGCCTACGTTCCTTCACTGATCTCGATAAACAAGTGAGTTGGATCAATTTAAAACACAAGCAGAAGCTATCAAACAAGCCATACAATTAATTATAAGCCCCAAATGTTAAGTCACGTTTTGGTACAGTCAGCAACAAAAGTTGCTGAACAATTTAGTACTTTGCCATAATGTTTCAATCTGTAAATTATGTTTCAATCATCTGTCAATAAAGTTTCTATGACAATGTTGCTGACTGTACTCGGACGCCATTGCTGACCACGTTTTGTTCCGGCGCCGTTGAAGCGCGATTATATCTAATCGAACGCAAATGAGCTGACGCGACGCGCTGCTAACGCGCGTTGTGAATTTTGTTCACAAAAACGAGCGACGATACTTACTGCACGCGCCGTCAACGCGCAGCCAAACGCGCGTCAACGGTGCGGGCGTCGCAAAAAACGACAGATTTTTTGACGACAGACAGTTTGTTAGGGCCAAGGCTCTTTAACAGACTACGAATAACATTGTTACGAAGCAACAAACTTTGATCATTGTGTCATTGTGTGTCACAATAACTCAGCTGATGTTTATTGCTTTGTAGTAAAGTAAACTAATTCGTAGTTTGTTCATCACTGTCACTTAAGACACTCATCATAGCAGTTGGGTACCTGCATACATGCAATAATATCGGCAAGAATAATATTTAATCGTCTCCTTGCCTAATTCCCACTTTAGGCGGGGTCGCGCCTAAACCTAGCCATCTAGATTTCATTTTGATTGAACGGCGCCATTAAATGAAAAGGCTAGGCCGTTAATTGAACGACTGATTAAGCTAGTTGGCTGCGACAGACATAAGACTCGTTATACTATATGTACTATAAACTTCGCTTCGTTTCCAGACGTTTCCCTTCGCCCTTGGTGAATCGATCGAGTCCTTAACCTCTGCAAATTCATCGAATTTCGCGCTTGTGTATAAGTCCCAACAACAGCCCGGCCCATATAATCTACATATACAAAACTTTAAATTGATTGATTGATTCATTGTTGGGATAGGCGTAGAGTCCTAGTCCAGTCCTAGAAAGTAGAGACATCGTTTTTGGAGGGAAGATACCTTTTATGGTGTAGGTGAGCACTAAGAAAGGGTTTTGAAAATTTCCCGTTATACAGGGTGCTACAGGGTGTTCCAGTTTATATGTTTTTTTTAATAGGAATATTTAAATGTGTGAAATAAGGTCTGCTGATAAATACCTAGGTATATTGGTAATCTTAATCATGCAAACAAAGTCGTGGGCAAAAGCTAGTACAATACATACAACAAACATACATAAAAAATTACATTCAACTATGCAAAGTCAGTTATTAACTATTTTAACCGACCGTATATTTACCGTTATTACGCAAGCGCAACACGCGATGGCAGCCCAGGCTGTCGTCCGGGTCTTTACGAGGTGCAGGTAAACTTGTTTGTTCTAGATCAGTGGTTTTCAATTAGTTTTTTCTACGTACCACTTCAAGAAAGACTACAATTTCCCCTCCGGACCATCTGACTAAATCTCATCACCAAAAGTCAGTTGACAGGAAAAATTTCTCATCTGACCGCTGGAGGTGAATTGGGAGCAATTTATTCCTAATTCAATCGCGTATCACTTTTGCAGGAATGATAAATAAAAATAATAATCAGATGTAACTATATATTAGTTAAGATATTGTTGCGTGCACCCCTTGATGCAACCTTGCGTACCCCTGGAGGTACGCGTACCACTAATTGGGCAACACTTGTTCTAGATATACCAGTGCAAGCGGTGCGCGACCCACTACTGCTGGGAGTGCGAGGGCGTGGTGGGCGCCACGCTGCACGTGTGCCCGGGCTGCGCCACGCGCCCACGCCTCTTCCAGCGGCTGCCCGACCACGCGTGATGCACAATACACTATGCGCATTGACATCACCACTTTTATTTACCTCTCACTTTAATTAACTGAAGCGACTGAAGCGAATAAAAATATTGAAAATCAAACAATCTAGTAACATATTTACATTTATTAATTATAACTTTTATCACAATTTGTATATTTTGCTATAATTAATAGAAAATATATACCTCTTATTCTAACTTACATGGTCTGAGAGCACCCACAGAATAGTACGTACGCGCGGTGCACGTAGGATCACAGATCAAAAAATCTCTTAAGTACCTACCTTTTGCAAATGGTTATACAAAGTGGGTACATTTTATAAACAGCCAAAAATATTAACTTAAAATAATATTTGCCTAAAATGTAATCGAAAAAATGCGTATCGCACAAGTATAAGTACTTATTTAATATTTTATGTTTTATTTATCATAAATGCAGTATAAGGTATATCTTTGAGTTACTATTTGTGGCTCGTTTATATAAAACATCACAGTCAATATTTTGATTTGTTTGTCATTAAATATTTGGTCACTCGATGCCTTATCGGAGGCATCTTACATACATTAATAAAACTAGTGGCTTAGCGATAACATTTTTGCCCAAGCTGAAGCAGAGACGCTTCGCTCGCGCTCGCTCGGTCAATTAATGAGATTTTATAAGTATTGGAATTTATTACTAAATGAGAAACGTCTTTTAGATCATAAGCATTGAGGTTTTGTGGGTAGATGAAAATTCTAGTTATTTAAACTTTTTGTCACACATGAATAAGTTAAGTTATGAATGCCATCTGGAACGTGTGTCCTCATGATTAGAATCAATCAGCTGTATTTTAATTTTATTTTTTACAAGATTTTAACTAAGTACTTATTTAAGATCTTTACCGCTAATTTAGTGGCATCCGTTTGTCACATATTATGTCCTGCAGACTGGTCTCTCGTCGGTCTTATATTTGGATAAGTCTATTGCAGTCTTGATGTACTTAAGTAAGTATAATATTTTTTATTAGAGAGGTATAATCATCACATTATGCCGTCTATCTAAAGTCTATCTAAAGAGGTATGTACTTAGCTAAAATCTCGGAACATTGTATTGCATAAATTAAATCGGTAGGTGCAGTATCTACATATAACACAAAGTTTTGTAAATAAAAAAGGTATCTACGTCTTTCCCACAAACTTTATCGTTAACCTCAACTGCTTACCTAACACTTATCTATGTAATCATTAATAAGTATAAATAACTTACTAATAAGTAACAAAATCTAAATTTTCACACGGCGTTACTATCCCCCGTGTTTTTCTTACGCGTAACCCACAGTATATTGGATTTTTGATAATACTGTTCTATTTGTAGTAAGGACTTGCCTTTAGTTTCAGGTAGCATTAAGTAGAGCACTAGGGTAGCTAGGGCCGAAGATGTACCAAATAAACCGAAAACTCCCGCTATGCCAATAGCATTTTTCATCGTTAGGTAGAGTTTGGTAAACCCAAAGAGGACGGTATTGAATAGGCAGAAAATGTATCCGCCGCATAGTCCTCGAACTTTGGTGGGAAGGAGTTCGCCAATCATGAGACCAGGGAGGAGAAAAAAGCCGAGGGTATTGAAGGCGACGTAGCCGAGAATGAGAGTGGGCGGCAGAAACCCTGAGCCCTTTCCTTGCGACAGAATGAAGGCCAGAACGAGTGTGCAGAATGCTGTGCCAGCGCCCGAAATCATGACGAGTGCACGCCGAGTGATTTTCAGTAGCATTATACACGCTATTACTGTTACAGCGAGTCTGACTAAGGCACTTGCGTTGGCTGCCATCTGTAACAAAAAAAAAATCCATCTTATTATAATAACCAAATGAAACCTTTTTATAAACTGCCGAAATTATTCAAACTCTAAAGCAATCACATAAGTAACTCATTCAGATTAGTAAAAGGATAGAAACTTGTTTTAATATACGGTAAAAACCATGTAAATATTTCACTAACATGAGAATCAAGCGTTCCCCCGGCGTCTTCGACGATGTCGACTGCGTAGAATATGACCACGTAGCTCCCAGACAGGATCTGCAGGATGTTGAAGGCGTTGATCAGCAGCAACGGCTTGAGCACTGGGGCGCGCCGCACCGTCGCGAAGAACCGCACGTTCTCCTCGCCTCGAGCCTTCTCTTTCTCCCGGGCAGATACCAGCTCGTGTAGCTCCCGTTGAGCCTTAAAGAGAACGAATACTGTCATAATAACTAAGTAGGTATATAAGCCTCGGCTCGAGCCCGGTGCGGTCACAGGTTCGGTGTTGTAACGTGAACATCCTTTTATCTTTTACTTAAACCTATTTAGCGTTAGTATTAGTAGTGAAATTCTAATTTATCGCTAAATAAAGCACTTAAAAATTATTACGCGTCCTACCCGTATGTTTTCAAAAGTTTGTTTTGTCTCGCAATAGTGATTATAAGCTTGCACGAGGCACTGAGTGGCGAGTGGCGACCGAGATGTTCCAGAACGTACGTCGTCAATTGGCAAGCAAGCTCGTTGAGCTCATTAAGAGGTGGCTACACGAGATCGTCACTCATGTCACGTCAAATAATAGTTTTAAGTTGCTACTCAGCAAAAACAATATCACGTAAATAAAGGAAACGAACGAAACTGAAGAAGTTTTGTGTGTCTTTAGAGACACAAAATATTATGAAATGTTAGCATTAGAAATATGGTGTTCATTTTTAAAACAGTAAGGTTTTTTTTATTACCTACTATGGAAATTAAACTAAAATAAACATTCCATTTAAAAAAATCTGTTGGAAATTAACACTATCAGTTCCTTTTGTTCAATGCATGATAAACAAATAAGTAGGTAAGTATATAGTTCCAATATGTTTTGTCTAATTTCAAGATATGTCATTATATATTTGAAATAAATGTGAAATGATAATGATTGTAAATGGGTTTCGAGGCCAAAAAAAAACGAAGCGGTAGTAAACCCCTTTTTGCATATTTTTACAACGGAAGATGTTGAACTGAAGGTGACAAAAAACCTTATAAGGTCGAACTGTTTTTTTTAGTTTTTGTGCGACAACTAGGGGAAGAGCAAAGTAGGTATTGGACGAACTCACGATTTCAGGGTTACCACGTAGTCTAGACATCGCTGCCATCGCGTCGTGGAAGCGACCGCGCCGAGCCAGCCACGTAGGGCTCTCGGGCGAGAAGCAGAGCGCAATGAAGGCCAGGATTGGCAGTAATATGGACAGAAACGCCACGGTCCGCCACGGCAACGCCCCTCCCAATGCGTAGACGTAGAGTACACCTAACGAGTACGCCACGAAAGGCGTCCCAATTAGGAGACCTCGCAGCCTCGGTTCTGATATTTCTCCTAAGTAAACCTAGAAGAAAAAAGAGTTTTTGAATTTCACGTTTTCGATAGATTTTGACGATAAAGTAGGTAAAGTTCCGTATATACAAGCAAAAGATTCGAGTTTTATCGATAGCGATAACCGAAGCTAATAATTATTACACAGGAAATGCCATTTTATGGACCTTTTGGAATTATGATTTACGTTTCCGTTGAGTTCATTGCGTGTTATATATCCTACTGCCTTAGATCTGAATGCTCTAAGCCTACTGCTTAATTAATGGAGCATATGCTTATTGTAGTCCCGCAGAAAAACTGCTATCAAAATAGACCAAACTCTTATAATAGGTAGATAATACCTACTGTTCCTGTCATACATGTGAAGACGCAGCCATGATGCCAAAAGCGAACTCGGAAACTATTCTGCCGTAGTGCATAGGCCTCGTGCCGATAATAACCCAGCCGAGGATAACCGGTAGCAAGCACGCCTGCAGCGTCCGCTTCCGCCCGACGGCTTCCGATAGCTTTCCATTCGCTATCCTATCCTCTTATTATACTGTTCCTCGATTACCTGTGAGGGTGTAGCCATGATGCCGATAGCGAGCCCACAGGCTATCCTGCCGAGGAGCAGCAAGGCGTGGTGCGTCGCCGTGCCGATAATGACCCAGTCAAGGATCAGCGGCAGCACTACAGCGTCCGCTTCCGCCCGATAGCCTTTACTCTCTATCCTCTCACAATACCTCTTATTCCTTTCATACCTGTGAGGGCGCAGCCATGATGCCGACAGCGAACCCGCAAACTGTTCTGCCGAGGAGCAGCACGGCGTGGTGCGTCGCGGTGCCAATGATGACCCAGCCGAGTATGAGCGGCAGCACGCACGCCTGCAGCGTTCGCTTTCGCCCGATGGCCTCCATGATCGGGCCCGAGACCATCGACCCGAGCGGCGTCGCGGCCGAGTGGATGCTGGCTGTCAAACAGTTCTTTATTTGCAAAAGCTTGTTCACATTTTAGATTAGTCAAGATGAAAAAGATTTAACGCGAGTAATGACCCATCCTACCTCAGTAGCATGGCATTTAAAACCATGCCCCCTCCCAACAAGCAAAATCAATACTTGAAGTGTTCTTTAAGGCTACTTTCTTTTTTACTTATAAGATACTTGAAGTTTGTTACAATGCTGGATTTGGGCGCAGTTATAGGAGCATTAGTTTCTAATAACGATCTTATAATCAACTCGCAGAATGTCACTAAGCATTATAATACACTTATGGAAGCGCAATTGCTTCTATAATGTTCTGAGACTACACATTTTTAAACACAAATACTCTTATTAGTTAGTGACTTAAGAACATTACTGGAGCAATCTTGTTTATAATGCACTACTAATGTACTTAGTTATTAGTTATAAGTACGTTTTCTTCTGAACATCTATTTGAGTTTCGGCCGGTTGGATTGTGTTAAACACAAGAAAATAACGTAAGTATATATGTATTTACACTATTATACTATTATAATTTGTATTATCATAGGACATGTAAGTATTGTAAAATATTGTATTTATAGTGTGTGAACTTGCCGGGGAAGTCATATTTATTGTAAATATCTCTCAAAATTTTGTTAATTTCACAACGCCCTTTAAAAAATAGCACATAGCATATTTATTATTAAAATAATATTTCGAAAATAATTACGAACATTCGCCATGTTTTAAAATTCTCTGCATTGAGTATGTTATAGAACAATTATAGGTAAATTTGTACTTATAGCATTTTCAATCCAGATAACTTGCCTCCATATTATAACATATTAGGGTTCCTCGCGAAATCTGCCTACTAATATATAAATTAAATTTGCTAGAATTCAATTACGAGACGTATAAATCACTAGATTACAGCTAACTCTCGTCATGAATGCATGACAAAGTTTAAGGGTTACTCTATCACACTTTAAAAAAAATCTTTTGTTTTTCAGTTCCTTTCGCGATGGTGGTATTTTTAGACGTTGACTGTTTTTTAAGTAAAGATAACTTTATAAAACTCAACGAATATAAATGGCCGTGGACAATGACACATTTTATTCTATCTGAAAAGTGTTATGGTTGTGGACGATTCACTGATTCAAGATTGTACTGTCACTTTATTGTTAACATAATCAATATTAAAAAACTTCTTAATATAAAACAATTGTGGTGTCAAGGCTGTCAATATATGCTAGTGTACAATCATTACCCGGAAGATGAATGTTACTATTGCTATTAAAAATAAAATAACATCTTTCACTATCCGTATCAACAAAGTACATATAACCATATTTTTATTTAGTAACTACCTACATAATACAAGCGCATTGTTCAATTGTTGTAATTCACGATTTTTTTCATATTCAGTGGTTTCCTCGAAATTGAAATCGTATTCTTCTAAAAAATCTTCAACTTCTTCGCTATCCAAATGATGGGCTAAGGGTGAAAAAAAAAACCACCGCGGAACCCTCATTTACATCACCTGGACAAATAGGTGAACAATTGTGTCAGAACAAAATGGCAGATGTTTACTAGTAAAGTGATTTATCTAGTAGCTTATACGGTTATTTCACCTAATATCGCCCTAATTAAGTACAATTACACTTAAAAGAATCTTGAACAAGACTAATAACGATGCAATCTTATAATTAGCGTAGCTTAGTGTATTATAATATCTTGTTCTCTTATAAAATACTACGATAGGATCAAATATCAGTCAGGACTACTTAATGTTTCTGCAAACAATTATAGGATACTTATACCTGTAAGTGTTTTACAAGATATTCTTGTAGCTAACTAGAAGACTGTGGAATAAAAACAAATGCTCTTGAGAGTATGTACGCTTGTGAAAGGTTACTATAAGTAAAAGTATCCTGTAACCGTTCTGTGCGTTAGTCTTGTAGCAAACTATAAGACTAAGATACAAAAATGAATGCTCTTGAGTATGTTAAAGCTTGTCGAATGCTATTATAAGTAAAAAAGTCTACAACATACATTTATAAGAACGTTATTAGTAGATAATTACTTATAATTTTTCTTTATAGGATTACTTTGCTTGTTGGGCTAGCATGACCTTCAAAATAAATGTAATTTTCGCAAGTAACATATCCCATAAAACCTTAATAACAACAACCATATCAATTTCTTCGGTTAAGTCAACTCACTCACTCAAGTAAACTCAACTCCTCCTACGAAGTCCCA
Source organism: Catoptria pinella (assembly GCA_963556745.1). Taxonomy (NCBI): domain Eukaryota; kingdom Metazoa; phylum Arthropoda; class Insecta; order Lepidoptera; family Crambidae; genus Catoptria; species Catoptria pinella. Next base: position 7,910,930 of record OY750769.1, read on the forward strand.
GGTCGAAATATCTATTAATTTTTTTTCCATACAAACTTTGAACCCCCATACCTTTAGGGGTTGAATTTCAAAATATCCTTCCTTAGTGGTTGTATATATCTCTTGTGCAAAATTTCAGCTTTCTAAGTCCAATGGTTTAGGCTGGGTGTGATGAGTCAGTCACCCTCAATTCTTATATTTATCGCATTCGCACTTACTTAAATAAATATAACCATTACGTACTATATCACTATTTATTCACTACAGTTTTTGGTCGGAATTCAGACAAAAACCGCAAAAATAACATCTGTTACGAGTGTTTTTTTTTAAATAAAAATTAGTAACAAAATCATTATTATGACGCGTTGATGTCGTTCTCAAGTAAAAAAGTTGTATAAATAAAATTTGCTATTCCCTCTCCCATTGATTGCTTGTCGCAAAAAAGATGCTTGCTTGTCGTAAAAAACCGGACAAGTGCGAGTCGGGCTCGCCCACCGAGGGTTCCGTACCTACATTATAAATAGTTCAGAAATCGAGTCTCTCAGTTTTTTCCGAGCTTCACCCAAAATTCAGTACCCAAAACGGACGACCGTCGTCGTGTCGTATCTTCAAGATTTATTTAAACCGCACCTGTATTCTTGTATTTTATACAGGTACGGTGGGTTGTGTAATTATTTAATTTTCCTTAATTTAATTTTTATAACTTATAGGTCAAGTTAGTCCTCGTAAAAAGCAGAATTGGTCCCATAGTAAGAGTTATTCAGTCTGATGGTCCCTATTTACCATAATTCTAGTTTCAATTCTGTTACACGTTCATACCTACTATAGATATATAGGTATATATAGGTATTATAGTAGACTTTTCTTCATGAGTTATGAATACGCAGACTTTAATGTATAATAATTATACCTACAAAAACTTTTACAATAAGCTTATCAACACAATATTACTAAATCCGCTCTCTTCTAGCATCAACACAGAATACATAATAGTACCTACAATAAAATTGCATCACCAAAAGTGCTACCGCGTCACATAAGTAGGTACTTCCATACTTCTGTACCTACCCTTTCTATAGATTCTATGAGAAATATACCTAGCAGGCTTAAAGCAAAGAACCTAGCAGGCATGCTCTTGAAGTTTACTCAGTTTAATGTAAGCTAAGATTAGAATGATTGGAATAGTCTAAAATTTAAATTATCTAGCAAAATCTCTTTGACGCTATTTTGTGGAAAGATTTATTTATTATGTTTTATGTTTCTATCAGTGACACAATATTTTTTTAGTAGGTACAAAGCTACGCCATCTAGCATTTGTGTCGAACTAATCTGAAAATAATTTAAGTAAGCAAGGGTTGGTTGTGCTTTTTTACGAGTTATCTGTTATTTAGATTAAGTCTAGATGGCGCTGCGCGGTGTCGTATCAGTTTATTGGGAAACATCGCGAGCACGCCATTGAATATGACATCTATATTTGTTTTATTAACTATTTTTATGTTTGTATATTACTACTGAGAACAAGACACTTAAGTAGGTACCTATTTAGAATTGTGTTTAATTACATTACAAAATTATAAAAATAGGGCCAAGGGGCGGGGTTTATCTGTACTACTATAAGCGCAAAGTTAAGCTGGTTTGTAATTGGAAAATGAGGGAATTTAAAAGAAAAAAATAGAATTATCAATGTATTGGTATTTGTTAGTAAAATACACGTAATAATAAACATTATCACCAAATTTCAAGTTTATAGGTCAATTAGAAGTTAAATAATGCCGCGCATACCGTCGTTTAACCTCGATGATTGAGTACGTACTTTAATGACTATTTTTTTTTATGATATAATTTAAATGTATAGTTTTCAGATTTTTCCCTGTGCTTGTAGTATAAGACGATAATATTTGCCAAATTTCAAAGTTCTAGGTCAACGGGAAGTACCCTATGAATTTTGATTCCCTTGAGGGTGTCCAAATATGCGTTTTTCGAGACATTAATGGCTGTATCTTTTTTTATGTTAACTTAGAAGTTTGATTTTTTCACAGCTGCAAGTGCCCCTAGATTTAAGTATATGGTTTTAATTTCAACTCGATACCTCCACGCGTTCCCAAGATAAAGGGTCTTGACAGACGGACGGACAGACATACAGACGGACAACAAAGTGATCCTATAAGGGTCCTGTTTTTTTCCTTTTGAGGTACGGAACCCTAAAAACAAAACAATATTTATGAACTCGTGTATTTTTTATCAGTTAGTGTATTAGGACATATTTATAGGTATATTACCTACTCGTAGCTTAGAAATAAAATTGAAATATGAATAAATTACAATCAGAACTTTGTGTTTACCAGCAATCAAGCAATTTATGCTGTACGTCATAGCTTTAAATTTTTCTAAATTTGTGCCCAATCCGACGACCTCCGTGGTCGAGTGGCTTTGTACACCAGTTTTCAAGGTGTCGCCATCTCTGAGGTCCCGGGTTCGATCCCCGGTTGGGTCAATTAAGAAAACGAACTTTTCTATATTGGCTCAGGTCTGGGTGTTTGTGATACCACCGTGTCTCTGATTTCCAGAACACAAGTGCTTTAGCTACTTACTTTGGAATCAGAGCAATGTATGTGGTGTAATAAAAAAAAAAACCCAATCTAAGGGCAGAAAAAAAATATCGTTCAACGACGCTTAAATGAAAAATATTTATAAAAATAAAACTAAATATTACTGATTTAACAAATATTTATTAGAATTCGGCTTTATGTTGTTTTTTTCTGATAAAAGTTTAATTAAAACCATATAATTTTTTTTATATGGTTTTTATTAGTATAAAAAGATTTTTATATGATTTTAAACCATATAAAAATCAATCAACTATTATCATAAAACTGATTGTAGTGAACTCGTGAAGAATAACAGCACGGTTGAAATTATAGGCTTTTGAATAATTAATCATAACTAATTTAACAAAATAAACTGACTTTCAATGTTACAATATATTTTGTAAAAAATAAATGCCCAGCGGGCGCGAATTTTTGTTTAATTGGCGTTTATTGGGAATATTCCCCATCTGCCAAAAATGTCCGGCCTTTTTCCCATTACTATTCGTATGTATTGTGTTTTAACAACTCAAGGAAATTGATTAGCATTAGCATCAAATAATAGATTATATTACTGCTAAACGAATGCGAGTCGAAACATTGTGGCTCACTTGTTTGAGCCTAATCGGTTGGTCACGCAATCCTTTGTTGCTTCGAGCAAACAATACATGGCGGATCACATTACGAATTGAATGCATTTGCCATTTGAGTACGTTTGACAACAAAAGTGGGTAAGTAATCATTTTATTTATTTGGATCTGTACAAAAGTACAAATGTCTGATTGTTAGATAGATCAAGTAGGTAAGCAATAGGCAATTTTGTACTCGCTGACTTCATTTCTTTGGGCAATAATGAAGCTAATTTATATAATGAGAGTTAGGAGCACAGCCTTAATTTTTTCTTTAATTGTAATGAAAAAGGTATTTAACCGCCTAGTTTTGGAGGAGGAAACAGGGGTCTACGAAACGTTGATTTTGACAACTTTCTATAGGATTTTTTCAATTCTCTCGACCGTGGTGTTTCCTCTTAAGAATGGAATGCGCTACTTGATGTCCCGCGCCTCTGCAAAAACACTACACTACGGACAGAACATCTGCCAACCAACCAACGTACGTACACGTCGAAGAAAGTTGATTTACATATTATTATAATCGTCCCTAGAAAATTTTGTCGTGTGCGGATATTTTATATTTAAAAAAAATAAATTACGTAAGTCAGTTTGTTTGTATTTCTTTTTGGTAGTATTGTCACAGAATAGAACGTATTGTATTTGTAGTTTCGGTGAGTAGATGAGCTCGACAGGATAGAGAATTGGGGTCAGGGTTCGCAACGTGTTCTTCTCAGCACAAGGTCTCTCGTAGATTTGAAAATTCAGGGGCATAGATAGATTTTTGGCATTGAGTTGACAGAAATTACGTGTTACTTACTCAATAAAAGGTTACATCACGGTTACATAGATTGTACCGCGCGGTTACGCGGTCGCTTGCTTCGGGCAATCGAGAGGGGTAGATATAAGCCAGATAATATTCGGGTACCCGACAGTTGATTTACACTGGCAAACCCGAATTCTTGGGAATTCATGGTAACGAACACATCATCTACTTCGCTCATTTAGGTACAATAGTTGGCAGTCTACATTCTCTAATGCATCTAATGTGGGCCCCCCATAATGGGCCTTGGAAAGATATAAAGATAGAATTACTGAATAATCTACCGGTAGAAACATTAAGGAATTATTAGCTGGAATCAGCCACTCTATTACATAGGATAATGAATATAAATTAATTCAAGTGAGTGGCGGTGGCGGGCGACACTTGTTGACATTGCAATTAATAAAAAGACGATTTGTAGTTGATGAGATATTAGGTTCCTGAGTGCCATAAAAATGGAGGACTTATAAAAAATATGTTGTTTTTCACTTTGATTCGTTATGACGAGAGATCAATAATTCTTCGACATACATCTATCTATTAAAACCTACTCAGATATTTTGACGATGAAACAATGTGATGTACAATTTTTTTTTACTTACAATCCCACGTGTAGAGTTTTTATTTTCCCTTCTAAATTAAACTTTTGACATTATTAAGAGTTATTGAATTACAATCGAATCGTTAAAATGAGGGTTTTAAATTAAGTGATTGAATAAATATTTGAATGATTACGTCTCTATAAAATGCAATCAAATTGCCCGCATCACAATGTGATACAAATTAATTAAATCTTACGCCCGCACATAAAACATCGCGTTAGTATGGGTGACATGATTAATTTAGGAGACATTCTTCTACTTCTTCGTGTTCCGCTCTAATCGGAGGTTGGACAACATCATTGGACAAAGTACTGCGACCGAACCAATCCCGCTGGTTCTGCAGCCACGAATGTCGTCTTCTTCCAGCGCTTAGTTTACCCAAAATTTTGCCCTGAATGATTAGTTGGAGAATTCTGTATATTTTTCGTTTCTCATCACATGACCAACATACGTGAGTTTGCGGCACTTGATGGTTTTGATAAGTTCAAGCAGGTCTTTGTCCACATCCTTTGAAGTACCTTTTAGTTGGTCACTCTGTCCCGCCACGAGATTTGAGAAAACGGCGGTACACCCACACATTTCAAAAGCTTCCAGTTTGGAAAAGTGGCCACTTTTTGCTCTTTTGCCTACTCTACTACAACAAACTATATTTTACAGAGGTTATTGTTTGCAAATAAACTATAGAATCAATAGCTTCAATCTGTACATATATTAAATAGATTAAATACGTATGTACTTAGCGAGCAATAAAATAAAATTAAGATGAGGGGGCGCCAATGTGAGGGCACTAATCGATTTAAGTCCTAGAAGCTCGCATGGAGTGTTAATAAGATATATTGCGTAGCTTTTATGATTTTATTGAAAGTTGCTTGCGGTTTAATTTGTATCCGAAGAGACTATACTTTTACGTCTTCTCAAAAGGTTCAATTCAATAAGAAAGAAAATAATGATATTTATTACTGAATAAATTAGATAGTTTTAGAATTTGTGGAAAAACTGTGCACAAAAACAATGAACCAGACGCCAGACCAGACTCTCCCAGACATTCCAAGGTGAAGATTCGTCAGTGCCATGAGAATATTTCTCGTGGTTAGACGTCATGCGGTGTAATTCCGGTGGTGGACTCACCAGAATGTTTGCCAAATACCTACTATAGTTAGCGTAACGAGCTCGACAACATGATAATAATAAAGAATTACTGCAAGTTTGTGTTATTTTCACTTTTCCTATGACGAACATTATAGCTTCCGTTTCGTTTGTTTTAAACATTGCTTTTTTTGAAAGTTTATTAGAGGTAAGATATCATTATGTTTAAATTGTAGCTAAGCTATGTATGTTTAAATTAAAGTAACTACATAGAAATAGGAACAATGTGAAGGATAACTGGCTCTAGACTTACTTCTAATATGTAGCCTATTACTATCCAGGAAGCTCTAAAGTAATTATGTTTGGTATTTCTAATCGACAAGGAAATGTTCTTATTAAATAGTTGTTTGTATTAAAGATTCCTTAATTAATAAATATAATGTTTGCTATACCTTATAGCGGTAGGTTTTATTTGCTGATAGGAATCGTTTTAGCAGAAACTGTCACGTCATCACTCATGGAAAAATTTAATGACAGGCGCTATCTTGAAATAGGTACAAATATAATTTTAAAATAAACCATTTACTTTTGATTTTACTATTTCAAAACCTGTGTGTTTTACTTTGCTTTGTACGTTTTTACCCGGCTACAAGAAAAAGGTTATGTTTTTCGCGCGTATCTTGTATGTATATTCTTTATTAGCTCATATCTTTTGAACGGCTGGTCAGATTTCTATTTGTCTTGACAGCCCAAGTGTTCTTAGGAAAGGACGTTAAAAAAACAATATGGAGGCTGTGCGGTGTTATTATAATTATGAAGGAAAAAATTTTTTTTTTCTAGAATACAGCAATATGCATATCAAATTAAAAGGCTTATCATAAGGATTTCAAAAAGGTATATCATGATCGTAATATATAATAACTAAAAAGACAAAAATAAATATAAATTAAAAAAACCTGCCTGCAAATATGCTAAAATTTATTTATTTTAGTGACATATAATTGTGGTATTAGAACTATAAAATGTAAAAAAATGGGTAAGTGATTCGGCCATGATCATAAAAAAATGTGGCAGATAGAAATGATTATTAAAATAAAACTTAAATTTGAATGAGATGACCGTGGGATGCGTCTATCAGGATGTTTTTCCTTATCTTTTGCACAGCACCTACTTATACTATTATATCGTTACTGTATCGTTCAAGAGGATAGTAATAAATTATCATAGAAATATATTTATTTTAATTTTAATGAAAAAAAAAGCAATGGTTTAAAAGAATTCGTGTGTGATACAAGCATGAAATCGCGTTTAATCACAGTCACACTATCGAAATTGAATCTTTATTTCGGAAGTGTCTCATTTAATTTTATCTACAGATACGTGGAGTACAGCAACAACGTAATATGACAAGATAGTACTTTTACATATAAAAAGGTTATCGGACAAAACGTGACAGATAAGTAGGGCGACTTACCTAGGTATAGATAATGTTTATTCAACTGTACTTTGCATAAAAGTAATTGAAAAAGAAAGTATTTATAAAGTTTTTATTGTTAAATAATACATTAATGAATGAAAGTCAAGAACCATGTAAAGATGGTCTTTGTTTTCCTACTCTATCAACCGCAATTTTTTATTGATCGATGTCATTACCTATTTTAAAAATATGTAATCGTTTTTTGCATGGCTATCACGGCTAGATGTGTGTAATTGTTATTAAGTTAAGTAGGTATAAATTAATTCAATAAAATTATGAATCTGTGAATATGCTTTGATAATTTTGCGACATGTTTGTTTTATCTGATTATCTTTGGTATTTACCATTTGGTGTGACGCCTCTTTCTAAAAAAAAAATCCGTTCCCCCCTTCTTCCAAGATAATTTTAGGTTAAAAAAAAATTTTTTTGGCCCAAAACAATGACATAATTTGAACTACACATGTGGCCAGCGCCCCCCCCAGGAAAGACTCTGCGACCCCCACTTTAAAAACCCGATCTAAAGTTATCTTCACTGGATAGTTTTATTTTCTTGATGATGTAATTCGTTGATTGTTTAACATAATAGCTAAGTCACAATAGCTGTTATTACACTTTTTGTTTATAATTTAAATTATTTTAGTAAACACATATAGTGCGCCATAATTATCTCCGAGTAGGTACATATTCCTTTTACCATGGTTGATGTTGCCGCAGCCTCCACCGTCAAACGCTAGCGAGCATCTCTTTTTGGAGGTTAACTCTGTGTCACTCTTGAATACTTCTCGGCGTAGGTATACTACTGTCCCTCTTCACGATTAATTTCTTTCCAAGTCTTGAAAACAAGCTGGAAGCTTCTTTGACCTTCTCAATGTCATACTATTCTTTAAAAATGACTCCCGCTCGGCTATTTTTTTCAATTCTACAGTCTAATAATTAATTTCTACCCCCATAAGTCTTCACCGCCGATGGCTTGACCCAAAATTTTGTTGCAGCGCAATTTTAGTTGTATTAACGTTGAAAATCTCAAGAGGATGCAGCAAATGTCGATTGGTCTACTCTCATAAGCTGTAAGAATTACAGCCACACTTTAGAAATGATCGTATAGACGGGAAAATAGAGTTATTTATGCTAACGCTCATCATACTGTTTTATTTTAATTTTATTTATTGTCACAAAAATGTTCATGCTCCCCTACGTCCCGTGAAAATTAAGCAACGTCCGTTCACAATCGAATCCTGAAAGCTTCAATCATCTGAAAGTATTGAATTCTCTTCTTACCTATCCAAGACGCCATTTCTTCGTCTATTCTCATGGTGGTGTTTTCGGTTCGCAGCTGCGGCAGAGCCACCGCAGAGAAACCGATGGGGTGACCAGCGCCTGCTGCCAAGATCAGCACTGCACATGTTATTAGGCACTGAAACAAACGAGAAACATTTCAACTAACGGAACAACTCTAGAAACAAGAATATAATGCGATTCGTATATGATACTTTTTTTAATCACGAGATACGTAACTAATATTGCACGAGAAACTCATCTTAGTAGGTCTCATCTTAATGACTTGTGTGATGAATTTGTATTTTGTTGTCACCGTCTTTCTGTTTGTATTACACAACTACAAACAGAAACTTTTAACCGCCTTTTTGGTCTAGTGGTACGCCCACACGTGTAAGACGCAGAGGTCACAGGTTCGATTCCAAGAAGGGGTACTTTTTTCTTTTTTTTGGTTGGTGGTAGGGCTTATTTCAAGTCCGCCTGGCTAGCTACCACCATCCTACTTAAGTATGACGCCATAACATTAATTTATGAATTGTTGTGTTCCGGCAGTTAGAGGTAAGATAGCTCAGTGGTGAGGATCCCGGGTGTAGTGCGCGTACACTATTGGCCTCATCGTCACTTAACATCAGGTGAGGTGATGGCCATCAGACACTATATCCCGTTGTGGATATAAAAAACTTATTCAAAAACTACAAAAGGTTTTAGAAACTTTTATTTCGTAACTAATAAACAATAAAAAAAAAATTGACAATAATGTAATGTACTTAACCCTTATTTATATGCATTCAGGTATCAAACAAAACATTATACCCACAATTTTGATTGGGAAATTAAACAGTTTAAAAAAATATATAAACTTAAGTAGGTACTATGCGATCAAATTGACAAAAGACAATGATCCGCTGCAACTTCACTCGAAAATGTATGGGAAAGAGAAAATTTTACAAAATACGTCGATTTGTACCGCAAGGAAGTCGATCATCAATTTTGTTGTATTGTTAATTTAATCGCATTGTATGTCTTATCGCTATTAAGATTCGAAGTTATTTCCGTTTTGTATTTTGTAAGAAAAGTGATGTCTACGAAAGTAAGATTAACTATCCTTTCAATTGCACTGGCTGATATAAGTAATCATTATTAATTATCATTGGCGAAGGAGCAATTTGTTGACACTTGTTAGCAGTATCAACAGTCGTCGCTAAATATAATCATAAAAACGATTGAGTGGAGTGTCATAGCACGTGGCCAAACAACGTTTCTGGCGTAGGAAGCATTTTATTCCACGTGCTTTTCCGATTGTGCTGTGATAGATTAATAGTGTTTTTATTGCATGTTTATTCTCTTTTATGACTAAAATATTAAATTGCCTTCCAAGTGCAAAAGACAACCATTTATTGTGTCCTCTATAAACCACAGGCAGAAATTATTTACTGAAAAAAAAAACAATTTTTAAAACTACCTAAAAAGTATAAAAATTCCCTCCCGAGCTGTGGTACAACTGTCGTGTTCAAGTGGTTGTACCACAAGGAAGTAAATGTATCCATGGTCTGACTGTTGGACTACCGCTTTTTGACTGTTGGACTACTACCGCTTTTTAGTTAAAACTGTGTTAATTTTTTCCTGAGGCCTTCTTCCGGCTCCATCATTAGACCCTGAAAACTATTTCTCAACAGAGTATTCGTCAAGAAGAATCAAACGAGCCCAAACTCGATAGGGTTGTATAGTCTTATTACAGAGTTCCTGTGGCCTTCTTCTGGCTCCATCATCAGATCAGCTCCATGACACCATAATAATGCATTGCCTTCCAATTTTGACCTATGTTCAAAATTGGAAGGCAATGAATTTAGCACATCGGGAAGCTAGTATAAATCACTAGCAAACATTGTGGACAAATATTGAAACAAACAAGTAAACGAGAAAGCAACCTAATAAAAAAAAATAACCCTTTCCTTGAAGCCGGGTAAAAAGGAAGCAAAACAAAAATGAAGTTATTGTTCACTATTCCTAGTTGCAATTTTATTCTTAATTATTTAAAAAAAAAATATCATTATTGGAATGAAAATATAATATCGCTCGCTTCGTAGTTTTCTAGTGAGTATGAAATTTAATCGGAGAAAACGTATAAAATTTGGTACTTGTAGCGGATAAGGCTTTTTTGTTTATAGTATTTTTTCCTGTTGTCCCTCTCGTAGATTTAACATTTTTGCAAGTCATGAAGATGAACTTACAATGTACCATAGCCATAACGTGACTTCTTCAACGAGACAATGTCATTTGTGTATGATTGACAACGTTTCTTACAAATAAGTACAAAAGTATGTATAAATTATACACTTAGACTAGCAATTTTATGCCAGCGGACTATTGTCAATTTTTTTTAACAAGAATGTTAAATATATTCGTATTTGTCTGGGTACTTATTATTATCTCCGTTCAGAGACGAATACGAAAAAAAATCGCCGATATACCTTACGCAAACTTTTCAATAGGTACAAAACGAATGCGTTCCCCAAAGGCAATTTCCTGTAATAGCATTGTTATCAATGCAATTTAATTAGGTACTGCCATGTCGTTCTTTTTAACCGACTTCAAGAAAAGGAGCAGGTTATGAAGTGGACGGTTTTTTCTATTATTTTTATTATTTTTATTTTTTTATGTATGTTTTAACATAACTTCACCAGTTGTTAACCGATTTCAATAATTCTTTTTTTTTATTTGAAAGAAAATAGTTCGTGTGTAGTCCCACAAAAAAAATTACAGAGAACTGGCCAGTAGTTTTTTCATAATTTACCATCGCACGAGTTTTTACGGATTTTCAGGTATAACTTCTTTTGTGAACTTACTATTCGCGACGCGACTAGGATTACCAGATGGTATACCCTGCCTATAAAATCTTGATTTCTGCTATAAAGTCCTGACAATTTATGCTAAGTTTTAGTTGTGTTGATTATTTGCTGCAACCTAGTTGATTGTTACCAAAGACAAGAAAAATAAATAAAGCTTAATTTCTGAAGTTCGTTTTACTGTAATGTGAGTATGAATAATCTGAAAAATCCTGTCATTTTCCAACTCCGGCCAGAATCCTGACATGCACCAAAAACCTGACAAATCCTATGTCTGGTTACCGTAGAAGACACAACGCTCTACTATTTTATACACAACATTATTTTGCAATGGCTGAATGAGATGAAGGAATAGATAAAATGAGACCAGTTTTGCAAGGTCAGGAGTTTTATTTTGGCAATGGGACGTCACCTTGCTAATGCTAATATCAAGACATCGGCACTAGTGCCAGCTCTCTTTATACACTTCAGTTTTGTTTATATTCTTTGACCTTTGATAATGAAATTATTTTTACCACTTGCAATGCATATCAGCCATCATAGGTATGCAACACACATTTCCAAGTATCATCTTAACCTGGGTAATCTTGGTATAGGTTATACAAATCTTTTATTTCTTATGTAGGTAGCACCTTTATTAAAAACCGAAGTAAGTTATCGGTAACACCAACGGCCTTACCACAAATAATTTTAAAACACTGTTCAACAATTGTTTATCTTAGACACTGTTATGTAATGCCGTCGCTATGCACTGTAAATGGGATGCCGTCGCTTTTTTGACAATATTGTTTAAAAGAGACGGCATCACATTTAAACAGTGTCTAAATTAAACAGCGTTTTAAATTTGTGGTAAGGCCGCAATTTGTACGCTAGACTCTAGCATAGGATAGCAGCTAGACTATAGCCACCACGAGGGTGCCTTTAAAAATACTAACTTTGTTCCATGACAATGAACTAGCTGTGACAATCACGTTCACGTAAGTAGGTAAAGTCTGTGAATAATTAATAAACGACTGATACCGATTTTCTACGTTGAGTAAGTATACGGGGTCACGGTTAACTAGCCTGTCGATTCTGTAACCAAACTCGAACCTTACTTCAAATCTCGCTTCACTCGCTTTAAATCATAAATGAGATAATGATAGGCTGTTTTTTTAATCACAAAAGATTTTAGATAGCTACTGTAGCTACCTAAATATTTTGCAATCGGTAAAGTAGCTTATATTTAGCTAATTTCTAATAACAAATTCACGCGAAGTGAGGATCGAAGTGAGATGTGAGTTTGGTTACAGAATCGACAGGCTGAACAAAGTTCATTTTTTAGATTTCCGTTTCTCTGTGTATCACTGTAATTTACAGCTTATAAGGCAAGGGACAACTTGAAAATTCCAACGCAAAAATTAAGTCGAAATTGACTGAGCACAATTAGGATTTTCCTTTGTTCAGTAAAAAAAATCAAGTTGAAAATATCTATTTGTGATGACTTTATTATTCGTTTTACTTTGTACCTATACCATTATTTGCGGAAGCTATTCATGAATTCTTCCCTGTCTGTATTTTTATTGGTTTGTATTTATGGCGAGATGAATAGTAGAGCTAAAGTCGAGAAGAGAGATTTCTCAAAAATGTAGAACCTCGTTCTTCAAGACGATTTTTTAAAGAATAATTTTGATTAGGATCTAACCTGGTTGAAGACTCCTCTCATCGAGGAGTATGTTTCTCCCTTCACGTAGGGGGGCAGAGTGGCTGTGGAGCTGATGCTGCGCAAGAAGCTCTGCAGAGCCTCGTACTCGTCATCCTTGCTGGATTCCTTGCTGGTGATCTTCGGCTTAGGGTCTTCCTTGAGCATAGACTCGTGGGCGCCATCACTGTGAACAACATTATTTAAAAGAATCAGGCGTAAACTTGCGGAAGTGCATTATAATGGATGAAAAAACAATACTAAGTGTTAAAGGGGAAAAAAGCAGGCTCAAAGTAAGGCAAAGAAATTATATCTATAATATAAAAATGAATCGCAAAATGTGTTGCTAAGCGCATAACTCAACAACGCCTGGACCAATTTGGCCAATTCTTTTTTTTAAATGTTCGTTGAAGTTCAAGGATGGTTTTTACGGCGAGAAAAAATCGAATAACTGCCGGAAAAACCTTTAAAACAGCCCTTTTCTCTTTCCCATACAAACGTTTTCTAACTAAAACGTAGAGTCAATTTGAGCTTTATTATAATTGTATAAAGTTCATATTAAATTACAAGCACTCACGGTTGTTTAAACAATGTAGGTATGTTCCTAATGTCAAAAAGTCAATTTGCACTTTATTACCGCTATTCAAAGTTAAAATTCAATCATATCTATCAAAACAGTGTGCGTTGGAGGATTTAATGTATATCATTTGACATCTCAACGTAGTATTATATTCTCTTTGGTCATTTCCCCTGAGAGTAGGTAGAATGCATTTCATTGAATAGTACCTATGGCGTTATGTTGGTAGTGCTGACATTTTTTTCTTATTGCGTTGTAATAAGGTGCAAAATTATTCCATCTGATTATCAGATTAATTTTAAAAGAATACAAAATCCGGTCAAGTCGCTTATATGCTATGACAATTAATAAAGCACAGGGACAAAGTTTAAGAGCGGCTGGTGTAGAACTGCGCAGTGATTGTTTCACCCATGGCCAGCTCTAATGTCGCCAGCTCGAGAGTCAGCTTGCCGAATAGCCTTTTTATTTACCAACCGGATAACATGACGAGAAATGTGGTAGGTATTCAACATGTTACAAAAATACCCCTAATGCCGAATATGGTATATAGGGACCATCAAACTAAACAACTTTTACTATTGGGACTAACTCTCAAATCGCGAAAGAAAATCAGCTGTTTCATACATTTAGAAATTTTCGATTTTAAAAATAGTAATTTCGATGCATTAAATATTAATCATGACAATAATTCTATAAAACAGATTCAATGCACTAAATTCTTGGGTATCTATATCGACGCCAGTTTAAATTGGAAACCGCGTATAGAACACATAATATGTTCAAAAGCGAAAAGTTGCAAACAGGGAAGCGTTCTAAATGCATAATCATGCTTATGTAGGATCCACAATCTGGTATGGTGTCTTATTTTGGGGAAACTCCACAGATAAGGAGACAGCCTTCAAAGCTCAAAAAAAATGTGTACGGGCAATGTGTCACTTAAAACAAACAGACTCTTGGAAACCGTATTTTAAAGAACTCCAAATACTGACGCTCCCTTAGCTATATATCCGCGAGTCAGTTTTATATGTTAAAAAGAACATTACCAATTACATAACTTTAAATAGTTAAAGCTATAAAAATGTGCTACAATCCACTGCATGTAAGACCAGTATGTACTCCAAAAGTGTCTTCTCAATGGGTGTTAAAATTTATAACAAATTACCGCAAAATATTAAAGAAATTTGAGAATCCTAATATTTTTAAGAAACAATTAAATAAATTTCTAATTGACAAAGCATATATTTACTCGATTGACGAATATATCAAGGACAAATAAAATTATTATTGTAATTATTTACAATCATGACATTTTAATTTCTTTGACATTAAAAGCACTACTCTACTATCCTTTTATGTCATTTTTATGATTATTTAATGTAACGTTATCCCGAATATTTAGGACAATTTAATCACCTAATTTATATGTACCTCAGTAGCGCGGCATGTTTATTGTTTTTCTTAAATAAGTTAAAGAATTTTGGCAACTATTTTCAATGTTGTTTAAGTGTTCTGCATGATAATAATTTGCACACCCGCGAGGGTAGGATATGGCGTACTTTGTTAATTTTAAGTCAGCTGTATTGTTTATACCCATGTTCAAGCAAATCAATATATTGATTGATTAATTTAATTTTTGTATGAAACAGCTGATTTTTATTTCGCTATTTCAGAGTTGGTCCCATAGTAAAAGTTGTTGTTTGATGGTCCCTATATACCATATTCGGTATTAGGAGTATTTTTGTGACACGTTGTATATTATAGAGAAGTGTTGGATGATCGAGGTTGATAATCCTGATAATGCACAACATATTTTTATTTAGAAGCTGTACCCGGCATGCGTATTGCAATGCTCCGTTTTTTCTCGGTCGTAAGCAGAACAACTCACCAAAGTTTCATCATAATCGGATCAAATGGTTTAGGAGTTCCGTCATCTGTACACTTAGATCTTTTAAACTATGCTCAAAAAACTGCATCAAAATCGGTTCATAAGTTGGGAGCTAGGTTGCCTTAGAGACAGATAGACACACACAGGTCAAACTTATAACACCCCTTGCGTAAGTTGTGTACGTCGTATACACAATCAAGTATGGTCATTTTAAAGTCTTGGTTTTCCGCTAGGGATTGAACTAGCTGTGATCTGATGATGACCATCCAGGGCGTGAATGGAGAAGATTCAGATCGCAATACACACCCAACTGATCTGGTCAGCATTCTAAGAGATGTAAGCATCAGAACTTTCAGTTGTAAGAATTTTCAGTTGTAAGTAAGTTCAGTTTTATGCTATATTCGCGGTATTTTTAAACATATCCTTACATCTCTTAAAATGCTGGTCAGATCACTTGGGTGTGTATAGAAATCTGGATCTCCACCATTCACTCCCTGGATGGCCATCACCAGATCACCGCTCGGTCATTCCCTAGCGGAGAAGCAATGCTTAAAAGTTACTTCGTTTGTATGAAAATTGACTGGCGTCCTTAATTATGTGGCCATATATAGATATCCTGTAGTTTAGTCTAATAACGTCACACTCACCACATTAGTAACTACATTGTACCCGTGCGAAGCCGGGGCGGGCCGCTAGTTAATAATAAAATATACACAACAAAATACACAACAAACAGAAAATCGAAGCGAAGATAGAAAAGAGGCAAAGATCAAAGAAAAACTATAGATATTTATATACCCGGCCTGATGGACAGTTCGTAACACTAAGCAATAACTTTCACACATTAGAGGGCAAAATATGCAAGAAATCTTTGCACCGCCCACAAATAATTGACATGCAAATACGGCTCGTGCAAAATAACTTGACCTAAACCATAGGCTTGCGCCTTAGAGCATTGAACTAAGGCCATTTTGGTACAGAATCCGAACAAACGGGCTTAGGGATATATGGAACGGGACTCAATTCATTTATTTCCAAACTTTTATTTATTAATCCTTTGTTATGCTTCTCTTCACGAGCTTAAATAAACTTGAATTATCGTCGGTGAATCACGAACTTGTTATCATAGGTATCACAGATCGATATCGGTGAACGATAGAGTGACAATAAATTATACTGTTACCTATAAATACACACAAAACATTAGTGTAAATCAACAAAGTTGAAAAGTTATGCTAACTCATTCCTGTTATTTTGTATGGGGTAATATATAACTAAGCGTTAAGTAATAAATTCAAATTCAAGGTATCAAAATATAATGAATATTTATTTTAGTTAGATTTTAGTTTCGACACTATGATTAGTCATTTTGGTATTTCTGTGGGTTTTCCTAAGTAAATATGGTGCCTCTTTTTTCACTCATACATTATTTAAGTAAATAAACGAATTCATTAAGTAAGTATAATTATACTTTTTATTCTATAGGTATTATTAATTTAAAGGACTCCAAAGAAAATATGTTTTTGTTTTTAAACGAAAATTCCTTCTATCAAATGCAATACAGAAATATTTGTTTGGTGTACGTAAGTTCAAATATAAAGAAATCTCTGTTCTATCATAAAAACATTTGCCTCGTTTAGTTACAGAGATGTTTTTGTTAACAAATATAGGACCTCTCAATGACTTTGTAGTACTTAGTATTTATATGAAACTGAACCTATAATTAAGCAAATACAACAGATAAATGAATCTTTCTATCGTAAAATATAATATTTGAACATTATTAATTTGTGAAACTAAGTATATTTTTTTCTTTTACCTGAAAATAATGCCTATTACTATGTACGGTACGTTGTGGTATTAAACTGGATTAAATTAGTAAACCCGATAAACAGGGCATACCTACATTATAATTAATATTGTTAGCCATGAATTCTATTTAACTTATTACTTGCCTTTGTGCTTTGACGATTTTCAATTTCCTTCCAAAGTAAAAGGCGTAACCACACACATATTTAACCATTTTTGTAAGAAAATATATAATCACAGCATTAATTTTAATTCAAATAAGGATAGCTCACACATGGTCCTGAGACAATTCCAACTGAGAGGACTTCAAACGACTATCGCAAGTTGCAACCCTTAGGTCACTTGGTGTAACCATTATGTTTTTGGGGATTCAGGATTATTGTAACAAAAGTTGTAGTTTACTATTTGTCAAAATACTATGATAGAATACTTTAGAAATTTTTGTTTCTAAAACAAGCGTACTAGCCTAAATAAAATAGGTAAGTATGATTTATTTCCAATTACTAGTCAAGTGCATACAATAACATTAAAATTACGTGGGTGTTCAAATAATAAGCATAGAACTGTTTTAACATTGATGCTAATAAGTCGTGCTCATATATTTCCAACTCTCACTAAACGATATTCAGAAACATTGGACCATATGTGAATAAGCGAAAATCCAGTGAGCTTGTCCAGGTACTTTGAAGCCTTATTTTATTCGCTATGAGTATTGTCTGCAATATCAATTGCCCCAAACTAGTGCAGCGTGACACCCCAGTACGAACGCGAACAATCAAGTCTGTTTACAACAATTTGTTCATATTATCACCAATGATTGAGCCGACCGACTCTGGATGTTTTCAGAAGGACTTGCTAATTTAATCTTTTTGTAGATACTTATCTGTCTCCTTGAGTTCGAATAATGACGAATGATCTTCTGAACATTTCATAATATTTTGTTACTTGATTACGTAGGCACGATGGTTCTCTACACATTTGTCATAGTCACGTTTTTTTAAAATATAATCAGAGATTTAGTTTCACTCTATTCTTACTCTACTTTGATTTTAAATCCGTTTTTTGGTGATACGTATTTTTTGGTCACCCTATGTAATTCCACTGTTATCTATCAGTGCAATGTTAACTAAGTAGGGAGTGTAAATAAACATTAGTAGGTATTTATTGATTTATAAATCCTGGTTACTTGACTGACTTGACTTACACGTTGTTTATCAATAATATATATCAAAGAACTCGTGCTTTCGTAGGGTTTTTTAATTGTTACGTAACGTACACGCGACTTAAGAATTTTCTTTTTTTTTCTGTTTGGGATAATAGAGAATAAAAGTAAAACTCAGTGCTTCGCTATCATTAGTTTCATCGGTAGATTATGGCTCATCATAACGGTACCTACACTACACTGTAAGTAGGTAGAGTATAGCTATACATAAGTATAGATTTTCTAAAAACACGCTTTGAAATTATTTAAAGACATTGGTCATGAATAATGGAAAAAATCGTTAGATATAATGAGCTATGTTTGTAGCAAATTGTAGTAATTTTTACATTTTACGACTTGTACAAACTTATTCATATTTATAGGTAAGGGGAAAAGTCATACAAATTGTTACCCAGTACATAGTTCCATTAAACATAATTTCAGTTGGAAAGTAGTTCAAGATATTATGTACAAAAAAGTACGATTTTTTACTTAAAATTTGCTATGTAACAGTTAGTTGTATTGCACTATGTATTCAATTATTATCGCCTAAGTACCTACTCGTGGTAGGTCAGTTGGTGCAATGTCATCATGATTTTGCGACTAGTTACAGTTACAGCTCATGCTCATTATAGAGAAAAGTGGTCAATTATAGTGATGATGAATTTTAAGTTAATTTTAAGTGAATTTGTGTGAGTGTGATAAGTTTCGAGTTTTTAGAATAAAGAAAGAAATCTGAGATTGAAGGCCTTTATACACGTAACAATACTGAAAGGATATACTGTTGCTTAAACTGAACAACTTTCTCCAAAACGAACGTCTTTCCATACTAAGTCGATCAGCTGACCAATTTTTGTATGGGACGATGTTTTTTTCTGTTTCAGTATTGTTACATAATTTGGTTTCACCTTGAGAACGTTCAGTGGACTCACTGCATCATAGTTTTGACACCAAATCAAAAAAATTGTACCTATAAATTGTAGACCTTTTAATATTATCGTCTCCGTTATCAAAATATCGCAAAAATGCCGGTCGGTCGGTCAAACAGAGGTGACTATAGCCGGGTACAAAGTTCAGTTATATTTCCGCATTATACAGCTTAACTATTTTTTATTCCCAGTATGTAAGTAATGTTTTTAAATAGAATATTGTTCATAGACGTAGAGAAAACTTTGACCTGAAAGAAAAACAGGTTTAGTTTTTTTGTTTATTACCCAACTGCCTGAGACCATCATGCACTGTCAAATATTGTCAGAAACTTATATTATAATTACTATTATTATAATATTGTCAGAAACTTATATTATAATTACTATTATTATAATATTGTCAGAAACTTATATTATAATTACTATTATTATAATATAAGTTTCTGACAATATTTGACAGTGCATGATGGTCTCAGGCAGTTGGGTAATAAACATTTAACAACAAGCAATTTTCTACTAAACCGAGTTCTTTTTATGTAAATCATCAAAAATGTAAAAAAAGTTTCCCGCTCGAATCGAGTTTTCGTCACTAGCAAATAGGGTTGTACTATTATTTACGTACACGTACACGCTAGTACTATTATTTATTCTGTGCCCGTACTCTGAAATACTTTCCACTATCTCGTGTACCTACGCTAAATACTCTATTTAAGTAACTCAAATATTTGTTAAAAGCTGCGAAAAGTAACACAAAGTAAGATTTTAAGGATAAATAAGTATGAAATTAAAAATGCGACGTACTTTTTTTTTTTTGTACCTAAATGAAAAATACTCTATTTGTCTAAAAAAAAAGGTAGCAAGATTAGGTACTCGCAAACCACTTTTTTTACCCTGTGAATGGTCTCGTGTTAAACATAAACAGCCTTACCACAAAAAATTTTAAAACACTGTTCAACAATCGTTTAATTTAGACACTGTTTAAGTGTTGCTGTCACTTTTTGACAATATTGTTTGAAAAATACGGCATCACATTTAAACAGTGTTTTAAAATCTTTTGTGGTAAGACCGATGATTTTTAGCTCTATCAGCGAGAAAAGTTATAAGTAAGAATGACTTTCCTGGTAAAAAGTTAAATCAGCATTAGAATCTTGTTATCTCAACGGGAGTTAGACGACTATCTTAATCGCTGGACGCACTTATTTTTTGTAATCACAAATGTTTTTCTATTTTGTTATTATTTATTTCATACATTGCGACCTCATTTCGTCCATACTCTTTATTTCGTATTATCAAACTTCTTTTTAACAGTCTTTGTTCAAAACTCCTTGGTATATGAAGAGGTCTAAAGACTGTGATCGTGGTACATCTGTGTATTTTATTTTTTATACTTTTCAATCCATGTCCGAAAACATTTAAAAATGTTAAAGTCATAGGTCATCATTAGGTTCTTGATCAGAATCCGCTGCGCTAGGGTTCCCACATATCAATTTTACAAGTCTCATTCTTTTCAAAAACGACATTAGACGATATTACTTATAACGACTCTTTATTAAGTTTCATTATTGGTCATACAAACATAGTAACTAAATATTTTTAAAATGACAAATTAGATCTTTAATTAAATTATGTTCGTAGTATGCTTAAGAGCGCTAGTCTGTACACTATAGCGCCGCTTTTGGAGAAAAAATCATAGGGCTTAAATAAAAACGAAATTGTGAATTATGTCTCTGCAGTGCATTCCGAAGAAGCTTAGTGGTTCTTATGTCCTTCCGATACGAAAGGCTTTTTATCGCTTAGTTTAGTTTAATGAAGTTTTTTTGCTAAAAGTCCAGAGAGATAATTCACAATTTCGTCTTTATTTGAGTAATATGTTAATGTAAGCGCTAGTGTGCAGACTATGCGCTCTTAACACATGTTCTTAGAATGTATCCGTTATTATGCACCTACTTATCTTATCTAAAAAGGAAGTATCAGTATTTCGGCGAAAAAAGGTTAAGTAACTACCACACCATGATTTTGCCGATTTAATCAGTCACATCAATCCTTCACATTGACTTGAATATGATAGTAGTGAGTTTGGAAATTTTTGTTTTTGAAACTACGGGGTCTACGGGCTACGGGTCTGCTACGAGCCTACGACACGACGATCCAGTGTAGTTATTACTTACTTGCTTAGTGGATCCAGACATTTTTATGCTTGGCTTTTGTTTTGCTTAGATCAATTTGGAGTAGATAGAGTGGCATAAGAATAAATCGTTATTTTATATAATTAAGATTTATTTCTATGCAGAGCGATCTTTAGAGCCATAGTTACGGAGCTGCAAAAATATGGACGTGACCGCGCGTGATTATCAACTTTATACTATAGGTACCTATTACATTTTAATTTTATGCTTAGTTCGTCCCATGTCCTCGTCCCATCAAATGTGTTTTTTACTGTCACATTCAACTTTATTGCCTAGCGGCGTGACAGACCTAAATGAAACACAAAATAAAGGAGTTATGAACATTTTGTATTATAATGTTTTTACATTCTCAACGCAGTGCTTTTGCACTACATTCTCAACGCAGTGCTTTTGCACTACGTTGAGAAAGAACTTGGTCGACATTTATTAATTAAACAACGATGAAGACGAATTTGGCTAATTTATTTAAATTACTTACTTACTTATTTTAATTAGCCTTAAGTGTTATAGACACCATTAATTTATTAATTGTCCTCAATGCGTATATGTGGAAGTTTTACAAAAATTACAATTTGTTAATACAAGTTCATACAGCAAAACTAAACCAGGTAGCGGCGTAAGTAATGAAATAACGACAGAAGGGTAAAATATTATCGTTTAGTGACATAAATATGCAATAAGGAAAGCAATCAAGGTCTCCACGTAACCTAGTTTTAAATTTGATGTTCTCTGATTAAGGTCAAGGCATTAGAAGCAGTTAAAAATTAATGTAACATTACGTAGAAATTTTAGGTTATATTAGATTACCTACTTACCTACATTAGCAATATTACTAAAATTATTATAATATCCATTCAATAGCAATTTATGAGTTAATCTTACCTTGGCTTTTTATCCTTCATGGTGCTGTGTTGTAATAAAAATATTCTTGGTATTCAAATATAGTAGAAACTGCAAACCGAACTTTCACTATTCGGGTGCAAAACTTACAAACGCAGAAGCGTCTAGTATAGTAAGAAAAAATAACAGAGTGCGGCTTTAATAGTTCTGTTGAGAACGCCGGCTTACGATTTCACAATGTGTCGCGAAAACATTATGATTGAAGTGGATCGATAGATTCGCGAGGTGATTGGTACCGAGCGCGGTTGGGACGCGGCCGCGACTGCGGCGGTCGGGCGACTCTGCGGCAATCTGGCATCGCTCGCATGGCTGATCCGACGTCACTCGCAATCAATGACCAGCCCAACTTACATCACGGGTGGATAAGCAAACTGCTGTGTCATTCACAGTCACAGACTCACAGCACAACTGACCCGCACGAGTCGACTAAAACAATGCAATATTTAAAGCTATTTCACGCGCAGGCACAGAGAACGCGCAACAGGTACTGGCGCTCAAAGGTTATGATTATGAATGATGCAAAAAACCTTTCTTTGAAATTACTTTATTCGAAAAATATATTTTAGGTTATTGTCTCAATAGATTTGAGCTATTGAGACAATAACCTAAAATATATTTTTCGAATGATGAAACTCAATATTGATAATGTTTTATTATCAATGTTAAGTTTCAGTATTTTTCAAATCAGCAGGTTTATAATGTTAAATAATAAGTACTATAAGGAGCTAACTCAGTTTTTAGAGTTCCGTAGTCAACAAGGAACCCTTATAGTTTCGCCATGTCCGTCTGTCCGTCCCCAGCCTAGCTCATGAGTACTAGAAAGTTGTAATTTGGCATGTACACACGACTGCACGTCAGGTTATACAGCTAAACTGCGAAAACAACTTTTATTACGTAGGACATAAAGGTGATCTCAAGGTCAACATGTATAGTCTGAGTTGCTGTCGTGTGTACATACATATCACGCCAACAAAGTGGTGAAATAAAATTTAGAAAAATATTTTTTTTTAGGTTACCTGCCCTATACGTGAAGTGGGGATGTATTTTTTTTCTTGTTCCATAGCGTGGGGTGTCTAAAAGTAGCAATTTTAAAAAGTCAGTGACAGAGTCAAGTGTCCCCCCCCCCTGCCAGCCAAATGATGTTTTTATATAATTATGTGAAAAAATTCACGTAGTATATATGACGAAGTTAAAAGAAAAACTATCACAGCTTTTACAAGTTTACGAGTAACAGTCGACCAACTTATAAAATGTACTTGGCGCAGTACAAATTCCTCATTGGGATTACTTAAATAAAGTTGTTTTTATTTAGTGTTTTTACCGACTTCAAAGGGAGGTAGGTACTCAATTCGACTCGTAAAAAAACCTGAAAACAAAAACAACTTAAAAACTAAATACTTCTATAAAAAGCAAGAAATAATTTTCAAATCTAATGATAGTTACGCATATCAAATTAATAAAACACGTGTATTGAAGTCGGGCGGGGCTTTTAGAATCAAAATTAAAAAAAGAAGTTGTCCTCCCGCCCGACTTCAATACACGTTTAGAAGCTTTGCATGCTTTTTAGAAGTATTTAATTTTGAACTTGTTTTTGTTTTCAGTTTTTATTGAAGTCGGTTTTTGTAACTCGTCTCTCCAATTCGGAGAAAAAAGGATAAACGTCGGCCATTACACTTTTTTGTTCCATTCGAGTCGCTCTAATCCAAAGGTCAAAAGCTCTTGGAATAGAGCTTTTTATATGTACCTACACTATGCTATTATGGAGCCGACGGCGACCTGAGTGGTGCAGTGGTCAACATGCCGGTCTACGACGCATCGACGTTCGATTCCCGGCCGGGCAGAAATTGAAATGATCGACTTTAATTTCTGTGATGTGTTACTATGTATAATAAGAATATATTTAAAAACATATAAAGTAGTATAACGTTGTCTAGCACCCATATAGCAGCTTTGCTTAGTTTGAGGCTAGATGGCGCTGTGTGAAATTGTCCAAGCATTTATTATTAGTATTTATTAAGGTGTATGTACCATATATGCTTCTTCAAAAAATTATCTGATGCTCATTATGACCACTCAAATACTTTTGTGGGTTGGTCACTATTCTGCGGTTTGGTTTCGTAGTATGTTATGAACAAAATATTTGCTGTAAGTACCTAATATTAATAACATCTTACTAGTTTATCTAAGCATCTACCAAAAATCTGAAATGTGGACAATCAATTTCGACAATAACTCTTTGCGTTGGATTTTTCTACCGAGGTATTTCAGTCGTGATCAAAATTAGCAGTAATTATACTTATGTTGTCAGTAATAATTGGTGTGAACATTTTTGATGTCGAGCAGAAAGTAAGTCAAAGCGTAAAATTATTTTTAGTCTGCGTAGGTCTATTATCTAATACCTAACTACATTAATAATAACAAACGTAAATAGAAATGCTAGGGATAGATGAAATTCGCCAACTTTTATCTGTATGTAGGTAGTGAAGTGTTTAGAATTGAAATGACTAATTTGTATTTAAGTTACGCAGCATTTAAAATTAATAGGTACCTACCTATACTACAATTATAATTATTAGTAGAGTTCATTGAGACGAGTCAGGAGTTAAATATAGCTGCAGAACGGATCACCTACCGCACTGTTCTGTGACTTCTGCGAATATAGTGATTAGTACTGTAATGTTTTCCTTAACTTATAAAAAAATGTGTGCAAACCCTTTCAATCTTATTAGCGTCAAAAGTGGCCAAAGGGACACACGAACGACGCCATTTTAGTTCTTGCATTACCTATAGATAGGTAATCTATAGGTAATGCAAGATACAATCGAGTTAAATAAAATGTACGCACCTTTATGTATTTGTAATAAAAGTTAACATCCTGTCAAAGTAGCAACATATTAATGAACTCGACTGTACATACAAACGTGAGTCTTACTATTTAATGAGCTACATTTGCTTTGTATTAACATCGTTTTTTCTTAGAATCCGTTGTTTAGAACTCTGAACAAAACTGGCTGGAGTTATTACTTAAGCTTAATGCAGTTTATTGCTTTTTTACCGTCGTAAAAATTCAGTGGTACAATCAGTAACGAAAGTCGCCTAGCATTTTTGTATATTGTCATTGCAACTTTTGTGATCAATGTTTTAACTATGAAACAACTGTCCGAAAAACAAAGTACTAAAGTATTAAGCTACTTTAATTGCTGACAGTACTTTATAATACAAGGTGTTACAAAAATACCCCTAATGCCGAATATAGTATATAGGGACCATCAAACTGATCAACTTTTACTATGGGACCAACTCTGAAATCGCGAAAAATCTATAACTCTGAAATGCCATATTCGGCATTAGGGGTATTTTTGTAACACCTTGTATAATCGAGCAGTAATTTTAAACTTTTTTGATGATCAATAGCAGTATTCTTGCGTCCACTTAATTTAATAAGCTCGACCAGTGTTAGTTAATATAGGTACATCCGGAATAATCCGAATCTTACGATTTGGAGCCCCTTGGTTTAGTATTTTCCTATTTTATATAGGTACCTAACATATTCTAGGTTAGCTAATAGATTTTGGACAAATTGCGGTATCTACATTGCAAAATTAAATTGTGACTTAGGTGACTTTTTGAAATTCGCGATAATGTCAAGATCGTAGTGAAAGCCAATAAGTCAAGCCTATAAATATGAGCAGAGAACGTGATAATTGGAAGCGACCGAATTACCCGTTACATTTCATCTCGGTCTTGTAAACAAATGCACCCGATGTGTGTCTCCCAAACATATCGGCCCTATAAAACGTGACGAACCATCCTTCCGACATTATACTGGGATTAGACACCGAAGGATTACTTACCGATATTCGCATCTTTTTTCACAATGGAGATCAATTTTAAGTTTTTAAGTCTGGCTCTGCTAGTTTTTCTTGTGATAGTGGTTCAAAATCAAGCGAAACCTATAGTAGACTCCGAATTAGCAGCAAGAAATAGAAGTGATGAGATGATGGTAACAGCGGAAGCACAAAATCCATTTTTGCCACGATTTACTATGAAACTATTGAAGGAAAGGCGATTGCGTGCGCAAGCGCAAAGAAGGAATAACCCGAAGAAGAAAATCCAACCACAACAAAAAAACGATTGCAATAATAATTTACGTCGTTGGTATCATGTGAGTACCTATTAACAAAATGTTATTAAGTTGACGTCCAAATTTAAGATCATTCGTAGAATTTTAGTTTTTGGCGATAATGCTGACCAAATTATTTTTTATAACAGCTTTGCTCTATACTCCAATCTGTAGGTACAACCTACTGTAATTCGTCAAGTTTCGAAAACAGCTCAACAACTCTGCGAAGACAGAAAAACACTTAGCTTTATCTGAACCTTTCCTCCTTCCTAATACTAACCTAATTAAGAGAATTTTGTCCCCGATGAGTAACTTCACTTTACTGCGGCGGGCCGCGTTAACTTAGAGCGGGGCGTAGCTTCGAGAATTGCAATTATTTTTTGAAATAGAAATAAAAAATGTTTAAACTATATACAAGGTGTTACAAAAATACCCCTAATGCCGAATATGGTGTATAGAGACCATCAAACTGATCAACTTTTACTATGGGACCAACTCTGAAATCGCGAAAATAAAATCAGCTGTTTCATACATTTTGATATTTTCCATTTTAATTTTTGTGTGAAACAGCTGATTTTTTTTCACGATTTCAGAGTTGGTCCCATAGTAAAAGTTGATCAGTTTGATGGTCCCTATACGCCATATTCGGCATTAGGGGTATTTTTGTAACACCTTGTATACAGGTACCTACTATTTGTTTCAGTAGGTTATTAATTATGCACACTTTTGAATGACTCGTCGTCTGTAGCTTCAAGCAATTAGCGCTTCCGTATCTAACACCTTTCCTCGACCCAGTTTTCTAACAATATAAGGCCTTGACATAGGCGACCTTTACACAGTTGACTTCTGGACGCACGACTAATAGTGTCATCTTTCAGAACCACAGAAAATGAAGCCGCAACTCGTTTTCTTACTGACTTTGGGGTTCGTCATCGCTGATCCCATTTCAAAACAAACAGCTCCGACCGATAACAATAATCCTCAACATACAGAAAACATTGAGTCAGAAATAAAACACGATGGAAGCCTAAACAAGCGCAAGTCGGAACAAAATAATCTAGAAGTTAATGCTAACGTCGGGTCTTTAGGTGACATAGAAAATGTGGAGCTAATTATCGAGGAGATTGCCGATTTGCCAACAGATCTGTTACCTCCACCGCAAGAAATTGAAGATATAATTTTGGAAGACAGTGGTTTATCTCTAGAAGACGATGAAATCCCCAACGAAATTATCGAGAGACATCCTGAAGAAATAATGGATACAGCAGCTGGTTTCGTGCCTGTGCCTTTTATAAGAAGGAGGCAAAAACCAAAAAGAAAATTTGCGACCCGACGACAGAATAAGAGGAGGAACCCCTACAGACGCGCGTACTATTATTATCCATACTATCCCTATTATTATCACAGCTCTCTAGGATATTATTATTGAATGTAATCTTGCCAATTTTATAGATTTAATAATATTTATTCTAGCGTAAGAACTTTAATTTCGTATTAAATGATATACCTATTAATATTTTGAGACATTTATTTCTAAAAAACCTTTTTTTCATCTATAAGCATAATTCCTTAACCAATCTGATAATTTCTATATCATTATATTATTACCAATTAATTATATTTACAATTATTATTTTAAACATTATTTTGTTCACTATCACTACATACCTAACTTATTAGGACAAACGTTGTACACTAAATTGAATTCATGGCAGTTCTGACGTGGTTCTTCAATATTTTAGTGTGAGCCTAGGCCATGCCCGTAGTCTTTTTACGTTGAGTTTATGACACAACAAGGTTATATACACCATAAATACTAACATATACACAATTGAGTCAATCACAAAATATGTCTTGGTACGATAATGGTCTTAAAAATACAACACATAATTTAAATAATATCGTCTAACATAGTGCGGAGCTTCGTCCAGAGAAATAAGTTACACATAACAATTAGTAGAAAGTTATTTAACACTTAAATAAAACTCTCGAGACAATCGAAGGTTGGATCGTGACGACGTTCTTCGTAATTAATAAGGCCAGGTCGCTTGTACTCAATTATACGGAAAGTAACTACTAAGTTATCAATTTCAAAATAAAGTTTTTAAGCTCTGCTTATTTTGGTCGTGCAATGAAGGCATCATAATATTCAATGTACAGCATCTTCTATAAAGATAACTCAATAGTTACAATGTATAAAGTGGAGGTCGGTGGTGCGGGGCGGCGGGACGAGTAGTGTGACTCATTTGCCGGGGCCTACCAGCGCCTCGTCCATGAGCTCGTCGTCGGTGATGCCGGGCGAGTTGGAGTGGGGCGAGGGCACCACCAGCGGCGAGGG
Organism: Catoptria pinella; assembly: GCA_963556745.1. Classification (NCBI taxonomy): domain Eukaryota; kingdom Metazoa; phylum Arthropoda; class Insecta; order Lepidoptera; family Crambidae; genus Catoptria; species Catoptria pinella. The sequence continues at coordinate 7,939,840 of OY750769.1, forward strand.
CGCGGGGCTCTTGGCGAGCTGCAGCGCGAGCGCCGGCGACTGCGGGTACACGGGCCGCACGGCCACCACGCCCGACACCTTGCTGCCCGACGACGACGAGAAGTCTAGCAACATCTCGGCCGCCTCCTGCGGCGTGGTCGCCCCGCTGCGCGGCACCGCACCGCTCGCCGGCGGCTTCATGCAAGAGTCCGCCCCCTTCCTATCCTCCGAACTGCCCTTCGGCGCCGGAAATCCCTTAGCCATGTCGGTTTTAAAATCTAGCGGCAATAGTGGATACGATCCAGAGTAGCCGTCTTTAGAATCGTCCTTCCGTTGCGGACTTTCGCCTTTCGTTAAACTCTCCGCCATCGCTTTGGCGAACTCTATAGGCCTATCAGATTGGTCCCCCTTGTTTGTTGGAACGGTTTTCGGACTCAGTCCCCCCATATTTAGTAGAGGTTTTGGAACGTTAAGAGGATATGCAGATTTTGACAAATCTGAAGATCTAGAATTTGGGTTGTCGTAGTGTGTAAAAGGATATTTATTCTGTTCTAAGCTCCTCGTAAAATCGTTCACCATCGATCTGCTGTCGTATTGTGATATAGGACTGTTTTTATCGGGAGTACTTTGATTCTTTAATTTCGGTATTTGAAATCCCCTGTCGAGTGGTTTGATCAAGCCCTCAACTAAGAAGTTTGCTTCCTTAGATTTATATTTATCGCCATCGACTTCGTCCTTCGATCCGCTGGGGCTCGAGTGCCGTTCTGATTTAGAAGAAAATATTGATTTTTCAGAATTGCTCATTAGTTTAGTTCTAGCTTTTTCTCGCTCCCTATCTCTTATTATTTTAGTAATATCAGTACTGCTACTTTTAGGTGACCCCGAACTCGATTTTGAGGCAGATTTAGATAAATTCATTCCTGTGCTACTAGTGCTAGACGACTTCGAATAAGGCACTTTGGGCATACTACTGCTGGCAGAAGAGGGGTCTGAGGGGCTCATATTGGCTTTCGGTGGTGTGGAACCTGGCGTGACATTGCCTGATTTCGAGGATTGCAAAGCTTGTGTCTTTTTCGAAGCAGGACCGCTGATGACTCCGGGTTTGAGTCCAGTATGGGTTTTAGGAGAACCCTGACTGGGGGGAGTCAACTGCGGGGACGATTGTTTATTAGAACCGGAACTGCTGTAATTTAATTTAGAACTACTACTGGACGATTCTTTTGTCCTAGTCTTGTTAATAGTGATTTTCATACCATCCAAACTCGGCTTCACCATGTACTCCTGATTTTTACTTTCATTAACTTTGGTACTGCTTCCTGATGTACTGTTTTTTGGATCACTGAATTTATTGGTACTGCTAGATGAACTGCTGGATTTAGTACCGACGATTTCAGAGTCTGTACCGCAATGTTGAGCAGACTTCAACTTATCTATCACAGCACTGAGTGAACCTTTTCTATTACGAGCTTGACTCGGAGCATTTGACTTGTTAACTTCGATGTTAGGCGGAGATATTAACGGTTCAGTGACAGGACTATCACAAGACACGGGGGTTATTTCAAGCTGTTTTAATTTCACTGGGTTTTTTAGTTTAGGGCTACTTCTACCTGAACTAGAAAAAGACAAACCGGAATGTTTCTTTTCTTTGTCCCTGGAAGACACAGAGCTAGAACCATAGCTATCTTTAGAAAGCTTTTTTGAAAGATCATATCCTGTAGTCCCAGATTTCCCGGACGGGGAGCCGCTCGTGGCTGACTTTAAAGCCGACATACTAGGTTTTCCAGACCCTGAGGAACTATGTTTGGGGGAAGAAATGCTGTGGTTTTTTGGACTCGAATAACCTGGCAAGTGCTTTGGGCTATTTTGAACTGGGGAGTGTCGTGGGCTATTATGGTGACTAGAAGTACCGGAGGGTTTTCCCATGCCTTTAACGGTGCTAGGGCTTGGCGACTTGGTTATAGACACCGATCTACCGTGAGTGGGACTCGGACTAAATTTTCTTAAAAGTGAGTTTGGGGATGTGGGTCGCATGGGAGACCCATCGGTAGGTTTTATGCTCACTGATACAGGTTTAGTTAAAGGGTCCTGTTTCGGTGGTACTTTTTCAGGAGGACCCATAGAGTCATCCCTGCGCCTCTTCTTTTTCTTTTCTTTGCTTCGTTCTTCGCCTGATTTACTGGATTTTCTTTCGGAGCGATGGCGATCGTCGAGTGTTTTAATTTGAGTTGAAGTAATGGGCGTGATGGTTATAGAGCTCGGTAGAGCCGTTGGGGCCGCTGCGGTGATGGGTATTATTTCGATGCCTGGACGACGATCCAGACAGAGCATCGACGATATGCTGGACCCGGAGTCTGATCTTGATATTGATGCGGAGGTTCCGATAGGAGTGATGCTCACAGACGACGGCATATAAGATTTTCCTTCTGTTAAATCCATTAGAAGAGACGATGTACTTCTACTGCTTCGAGATTCAGAATCCTTACTTTTAAGTTTTTGCCTTTTGTGATCAGACTTCTGAAAAGAATTCCTGTAAGAAAACATAGGTCATAAACTCATAGGATCTATCAGAGAGAAAGAAAGGTGGATAAATGTTTCAAAAAAATACCTCATCATGTCTTCCACGTCTCCATCGTTCGAGTTGTCTAAGTCTGAAGATGTCCTATTATCCTGGACTCCCAACGCATCAGTCGCGTCCATTCCAGACAGTTCCAAATCTGACGCAAACTCGTTTTGTGACACCGAAGACTCGCGGCCTTCAATATCATCGTTGGTGGAATTACTGTTCATTGTATTTTCATCTTCGTTGACGAAGCCGTCTGAATTGTCGCTATCACTGTCGGAATCTGGCATTTCGCTGAGGCCCGGTTTTCCTTTCTTCTGGGATGAAGGCCACAGATCGCTGTCGGATTTCCTCTTCTTTGACTTCCGTTCTTCTGACGTCTGGAGCTTGTTATCGCCAGCGTTGGGGTCTTGACACATCATTGAGAGGTGGTGCTGTTGTTCAGTGAGATATGCTCCTAAGGACAGTGAAATGTATTATTTTTCTCACTGACAGTTATATTTTTTCATTAATAATTAATAAAAAAAATTAATTAGTATTTTCTGATTTAGAAATAGGAAATAATTATACAATTTGAGTGTCAAACATAATTTTGGCTAAAGAGATATGAGTCGAAAAGTTTTTGAACTATTGCGGTCCGTACTGCGTGCAGCTAGTGTCGAGCTTTGTTCTTTTTTATTTTTATTATTTAATTATTCCTTGTACGTCAGGTTATACAGTTGAACTGCGAAAACATATTTTATTACGTAGAGCATAAAGGCGGTCTCAAGGTAAAAATGTATAGACATTGTTGTAAAATTTTACAACAATGTCCCACAAAATTATTAGACAGTTTGACTGAGAGGTATATTTTCAGGTTTACTTGAGTAAAAACTCACCGCCTTGGTGCGGATGGCTAACATTGGAGGGGTAGAGAGCTCGGCCGTGCATGGTCCCGGGTTCGTGCTTCACGTGGTCGCCCCCGGGGTCGATGCCCCCCAGGCCGCAGCTAAAATTTGAGTCCAGCGCCGAGTAGCCGCCATTCATTTGTTTTGTGGCTGCTTCGCGTTCCCAAATTTTCACCAGTGATCTAAAATTTGAAGAAAACACATATTTCAGCTTCAAGAGTGTTAAGCTTAGAAAATTATGTCATGAAATAAATCCTATGTGGAATCAGAATTAACATCGAAACTAATTAAAAATTGCAATGCCCATCAAATTCGACAGTTTCATAACAACATTAAACATTATTTTTTTACATTCAATGACATTGCCACGCTGTTACATTCTCATATATCATATATATATTAAAATACTACGTTAACGCAAGACTACCACAAAAAACACACACACACCAAAAGTAATGAAACTTACACTAACACTGTCAAACAACAATATACCTTAAGGTGATCGGTATAGAGTGGCTTTTCTGCAGCACGCGGCTGATGTAGTCGTCTATTTGTTCCCTGGGCGGAGAGTTGAGGGCGTAGACGGAAGCCCGCGGAGCTGCCGGGTCCGAGAGCTCGAGCTCCACAGTCGCCATGCTTTCATCTAGCGGGTGCTCCAGCGATATGGAAATGTGCTGCCAGGAGAGCGCACTCACTTCGAACATTAGTACGCTTTCTAGGTCCACAACTAGAATAGGAGAGATGGATTTTTCGAAAATATAGTTTGGGTCTGAGAGCTCACATTTTGAATTATTATAAATTAAGGAAGTAAATACCTACTATAAAAAATTGGTGTTTTGTATCTTGGCATGCTTGTGTTGACGACGAATTTATTTTGACTCCTCGGCACATGACTTTTCTTACTAAGAGCATAGTTGAACTTGTCCGTACATTACAATTATCGCAAAAAGTTTAACCTTATCTTCTCGGCAATAAAGTCCATTCATGAGCTCGATTCGACAAAAAACTCCTTCGTTTGCTTTAAGTCAATTTTATTAATAAAATGCGACCTACAGCCATCGTCCCTATCACACACTCACCGTGCTTCGACTGCAGGCGCACGCAGCTGGCCACGAGCGCGTTGAACAGCGCCTGTTGGCGCAGGCAGGCCAGCAGCGGCGGCACGTGTGACGGGTGCGTGAACGGCACGCTGCTAACTATACATCCCTCCAGTCCGCGAGTTTCGCAAAGAAAGTAGCATTGTGTTTGTTCCGGAAGATTCTAAAATAATATTAATCAATATTAATAATTTTAGGCAAGTATAAATCTGTAGATACCATACGATACAAAGCTATTTATGGGATTCTCACCACAAAGAGTCCTTTGCTGAGATTCAACTCGACAACTTTGCCCGGAGCAAGTTTATTGTAAGCCTGTTGGGCGACCAGACCTAACATCGGTTTTGCATTCGCCCAGTCTCCTGCCACTTCCACCTGTCAAAGAAACGATATAAACTAATGTTATCTGTTGTTTTGGAAGCCTTAATTAAAACTACTATTTTCAGATGTTCTACAACTATTAGTTTACCTCAGTGGTTGCATGTATTAGCTTGGATAGTCCAGCACAAAGGGGAGTGGGTTGTGACAACTTGAGTGTGAAGCACGCTGGCAACATGGCGCTGTTTTGGGGCACTAGTGGCGCATACACTGGTCCATTTCTACACAATAAACACATAGAATAACATTGGATATTGAAAATATACAGTGGTAAATATACAGTACAGTATTTTACAGTATAGTAAAATATACAGTATCGAATCAACAGATTTATCCTAGTTATAGTGCAAGATGAGCAGTCGCCTTTTCCAGCATGAGCTGTAATCTACCATAAAATGTAAACTTTCACAAGTAACAGTGAATCTCATTTGTATTTGAGAATTGTACAATTCAACTTACCCTTTACCAGGTCTTTGCCCACCAGAAATTATAGGTGACAACTGCAATTTGTTAGCGGTTGACCCTTCTAATAAAACTGTAGCTGAGTGTCCTATAGGAGTATGAGTTGGTGCTACAAGAGATGCTAAACCACTCGAAGCAGATGGTTTGCCAACAGTGAGGAGGTCGGCTGTTAATGGCTGAAGACCCTTATCTTTATCTAGTAACTCATAAGGAGATACAAAATATGTTAGACGCATGGCATGCCCTGAAAGAAGTGAAAGTCAGTGAATAAAAATGTGTACAGTAATATTATGCTTATTTAGAAAAAAAAAACTGAAATATTTGATTTTCTATAAATCGAATGCGATTCATATTTGTCATTGGGATTACCTCCACGTCGTTTCTGAAGGAACCCAATTGGACTTTTATGGACTTGTGCCCATGGGTCCTTTATAAAGCTCTGTAGCTGCCGTAATGTACAAAGGTCTTCTTCCAAGCTTTGAAGTGCACTAAAAGCTTTACATTTCACCTATGAAACAATAATAGATTTTCAATAAAGATCTTTGTATTGTATGATTATGTTCTACTTTTAACATTGTTGATGGTTCAACAATGTTAATTTTAGTATAAAAAGCAATTATACATGCTGCAGTAAATGTTACATTTGATATGCCCTTAAGCTATTCTAATCAATCTTAGGTTATTCAAATGTGGAAAAAATAAAGAAATAGGAAACTGTAATCATATACCTTTTTCTCAGCATTTAATTGATATACTGCAGTGAGTCCTTCTAATTGAGCTGTAAAATCTGCGAAGTCCCCTCGTGAAATACAGGAAACTAGCTCTTCACAGCTTTGTTGCTCAATCTACAAAGGAAAATATGATTAATGATATTTTAAACACTGTGAAACGGACATTTGTTTTCACAAATAATTATTATAATTAACTAAGTATCACAATTTATAACAGCTCACCTTTCCTTCATGATGTATTTTAACATCTTTAATGGAGCCGGAGGACTCGACCAAAATTTCCAGATAAAACATATCAGAAGATATAAATAAATTCACTCCTGATGTTCCAACAACAAACTTTAAACTGAAATCACAATTCTTAAGTTAGTAATCAGATAAGTACCCAGGAAAAACGATGTATGACGATTTAATTATAAGATACAAACCCAAGTTGCCGGGACAGGCATTCAAGTCTTTCAATTAAACTCTGTAGTGAACTAATTTTTATGCAATGTTGCAGACTATCAAGGCATTTTTGGAGAATCATCCGATCAGCACTATCCACAGCCCATCGTTTATCCTAGAAGTAAATGCCATCCAGTTATCTTTTTTTTTTAAATAAATTAACTATAATAATAAACTTAAAAATTGATCAAACTAACCAGTAGGGCCATGCGTACAGCTTTAGAGGTCTCAGCTAAGTTCTTGTGTTGTGATGTTTTGGACCTTAACTTTTCCATAAGGATTTCCTTCTGGAGCTCCTTGGATTTGTCTATCAAACCATTGGCAGGCGCCATCACTAAAGCCTTGTTGTCCGTCATGTTTCCCAATTGATTATTTATTTTCACTGATAGAACAACATAAATAGTGACACAATAGTGATAACACTGAAACAGGCACTTTGCAACCTCGAAACATCTGACAACTTTTTCCTCCTTTAAATTATTTATAACACACTAGAGTATCATTTTCACTAAATATCTTTAAAAAGAATCAAAATCAAATAAAATAAACAATAAATTAACACGAATACAATAATTACAAAGTAGGTACCTAGCTCTTTCTTTTTTTCTTTCGTCTCGGTTCTAATGGGATGGGTATCTCTGTCATTGGGTGCGTTCTGGCAGAGGCATACTAATCGCTAAGTCATCGATCACGTGGCCGATTAATTTAATCGATGCACTCTGCGGAGTAGCCCCTAGACGAAAAGCATGGCTTGTCAATCATTTACATTGCATTACCACCACCTACTATTTGGGGATATGACCTACTTTAGATAGACCACGGTAATCACGTGAATACAAGTGATTGACAAGCCGATGCAATGAAAATGATTGATAAGCAGTTTGGATCGTTTAAGGGGTGCAGAACGCATATTTTGGGGGTGTTTTTTAAAGCCGAAGGCGTACATGACCGGTTTTGCAACAAGAGAATTAAAGAGGAGTCCTCTTTAATTTATTTGTTTCAATACCATGCCATCCAACTTTTCAAAAGCATCAACGAACTATACATTAATTTACCAAGGTTGGCGAGCATGTGGAGGCGAATTATTTTGTTTTTTTATTCTAAGAGAACAACAACGTCCACAAACACTGCAGCACTGAGTTTATGAATCAAAGCTGCCACAAAACAGAAAAAAGTACGCACGACGGCACCTCAAACTTTACAAGTTGACCTTGAGACCGTCTTTATGCCCTACGTAATAAAGGCTGTTTTCGCAGTTTAACTGTATAACCTGACGTGCTGTCGTGTGTACACAAGGATCACTGCACAGAAGCACAATGGATCAAATCACAATGAATTTGATTACCATAGAAAATATTGTTCAAAATCTCGTCAGACCTCTTCTGTTGTTGAAAGTAGGCTTAGAGCATAGGTAAGACTAAGAGAATTAAAGCCAGAACCCATTAATATTTTTAAAGTTAAATACTATAAAATTACTCTGATATTCAATTCTTCAAACATTTCAGAATATACCCTATTAAATTCGTCCATGACTCTTAAGAATTTGCCGAGATAAACCAAAATAAAATTACATTAGGCAGGTTTATATCCTAGTTATTTTCAGCCTTTGATTTTTTCAGCACACACTACATGTGGTTCAATTATTCAGATAAATTGAGTACCTACAAACACTTTTCATTTTCAGGAATTTGCAAATCTACTTACTGGCAAGTAAACAGAAGTATAACAATGTTGCTGCTTTATTTCAATAAAAATACTCTGGATTAATAATTAAATTAAATTAAGAGAATATTATTAAATGGTTGATTTTGTTTTTCTAAAATATCTTTCAATTAAGAGTTCCTTTCCCGCATTATATGCTCCTGCATTTTATTATTTTCTTCAAATGGTGGTCTTGCAGTCGGGAATCCACATCCAACTGTCTTTTTACAAGCCATACTGTTGCCTTACAATTGCTTAGCCTTCTCTACTTTTTATTTTGTATTTGGACGTGATGACCTATTTATTAGTATTCATATATTATAATAATACTTTATACTTTATTAATGAGGACACACACAGTTTTTAATTCAACTAAAATTTCAAAAGTTTTTACCAGAAAACAACTGACAGCAACTCAATTAATTGCTGTTACTCATCGAAAATCAAGAGGAAAAAATGGCGTTCGATTCAGCAGATGATTAGCAATCAATGACTTCGCGATTAGTCTGCCAGAATGGTGTCAATTGTCAATCTGTCATATTCTCATTCTCACTCATCTCCTCTCCTCAGAAGAATAAAATAATTCTTCTGAGCTCATCCTCAAAACTCATCTCAAATAGGTAATTATGGTAAAATTCCGTAAAATCACGTCGTCGCCATTCTCGCGTCGTCGCGTGTTATTATCATTATGTATGTAAGTAAAATGGCGCTAGTAGTAACTTATATTAATTATCAATCACATAATAAAAAGAGTTAAAGAGTTATAACCTGCACGAGTAAAAGAGATAGATATAAAGAAATTAAGAAACGAAAATTAACGAAATGAAACGAAACAAAATTAAATGGATGGCTCTCATAAGGGATGGCTAGCTCCTTAGAAGCTAGCTCAAACTCCTATTCACAAATTATTACCTATATAAAGTTAATGTAGGTATATTCTTCGTCACAGTTCATCTAAAATTTGTAATTTTGTTTGCCAGTCCAGAAAAATTCTTTGTTTTTCTCTACTGGTGTAATTATTTTTCAGTTTGTCGCGAAAACAGTTTATTCACTTCTGAAAAATCACTATTGTTATTTTTCATTGCTTTAAATGCCTTATACCCAGATAATATTGCAAAAATTGTTTTAATCTTGAAGAGAAACGTTTGTCGAAGTTAAGTTTCAGAATCAAACTGAAAATTACAGACAAAAAAGACTGGTTGAAGTCATAACAGCTTCAAAATCAAAAGAGCCTGTACGTATGAAGTTAATATTAATATATATTCTGAATTTTTTGCTTTTAGTGGTAATATGTCTTGATAACAGTCGCAGAGATCAGCAGTGATCTTGCCACCCATGTCAAGACGCTAAAATGTCTACTTTTAAAAGTTTTGCGCTGTCATGGGTGTAGGTACTAAACTCAGGGTGCTGGAATCTTTAAAATCGTACTTTTTTTACAGTAATTTTGGAATTCATTTAAGGAGGTGTAGCAAAGTAAGTGGCGTAAGTTTAATCAACACACATTTAGAACATAAAATAGAGTTATTTTATACTTAATTGAGTTTTCACCATGACAGTAATTTTGGACAAAATACGAAACAATAACCCATGCAAAAACCACTGTCACTAACTCTGTCACACTCTGTCACATTCAGATATCATATTCGGCCAGTCGACATTGAACCAACCTTCTTTTACAACAGTAGGTAGGTATGTACTAAGTAGGTGGCAGCTATTAACTGAGCTCTCATTTGCATGATGAGGTATTAAGTATTATACAGATTAAAACAATTAGGTACCTACCTACCTACTACACTTTCCACTTTCTAAGTTGTGACGTAGGTAGGTACCTATATCATTTGTATTTAAAAACAAGTAATTATGTAAAGCCTCGTTATATGAGACGTAAAGTAAGTAATTTGATAGAAAGGTAATTTTATTTTTTACAAATTCTCCTAGGTAGGTACTTATCCGATTACCTATTCAGATATGGTACCTAAGTAGGTAATCAAAATCGTTAACGATAATAAAGCTTACAGCTCCATCATTAACATAACACGAAAATTATTCTAGAGAACTATTGCAAAATAAGATGGTAAAATAAATCTGTCTAATTTGCCATTACCTACTGAGAAAGATGTTATTTTTTTATTTTCTCCAAGATATTACAAAAATGTAGTGCGGCTGATATGATGACGACGGTGATGAGGAAACACACATCCTTTTTAACCGACTTCAAAAAAAGGAGGAAGTTCTATGTTCGTCTTTTTTATGTTTGCGACAGCTCTAAAAAGCAAGAAATAACTATTCAAATCTGCATAATTACTATTCAAGTACCTACGCATATCTGATATTAAAAAAACGTCTTATGAAGTCGGGTGGGGCTTTAAGAATTAACAAATAAAATTGAGAAAGAGAAACCACGATAAGAGTTTATATAAATTAAAAAAGGAAAATATTTTTTGGCCCCACCCGACTTCAAAAGACGTTTTTTTAATATCAGATATGCGTAATAGTATTTATGCAGATTTGAGTATTATTTCTTGCTTTTTAGAGCTGTCGCTTTTTGAAGCTGTTTTTATAAGGCTTTTTTGGAGGATGTTTTTCTTTTTAATTTTTAATTAAAATTGTTGTTGTGATACCACCAGACTCACTTATGTACACTGGTGGATGCTACCACCAATCAAGCCTAACACCTATATTTCTGCAGGGGTGGTCAATCCACTACACCACAAGCCCAGTTAAAATGACGGCTTGAACTACAAAAAATCTAGATTATGTTACCTACGTACAAAATATTAACATAACATTATGTTGCTTCAATCAAGTTTTTATTTTTTATTGCATTAAAACTCGTGCCGGCTGGCATTAATGGAGTACGAGTAAAGTATTAATTAGCTGTTTTCATATGTCACCGATGGTTCTTATAAAATAGTTATTTGACAAGTTCTGTTATATTCACGTGTTTAAACATCGTAGTCTACTCACGTTTACGAAACTAAAGGGATCACTCACTTTGCCGTGAGTCGGAAGGTTAACGAATTAAATTAAGGGTGTTCACCATTTTTCAACTGCAGACAAAGAAAGGTACCTATCTACCTACATTGTTCCTTTTACTAGAATAAATTTCACTGACTAAAGTAAAGAAAAGGATCTGTCTGACTAACATACAGGTATTCGATTCCTTGTATAAATTAAAATAACAAGGCTTACTTATTATGAGCAGGTTACTTTGTTTTGCCAAAGTTGGCAAAAGGCCATTGAACTCTAAGTCTGCCTATATTTTATATTTTACCGTTGATATTCTTTGATGATGGTATCTCTTACACCGAAAAAGTGCCAGCTTCAATAAAAAACGAAATTATAAAAAAACACGATTTTTTGTAAAAGAAAAAAATATTTCTCTTTGTGGGTGAAGCACCTTTTGGAAAAATATAGGTATAATTTATGTTAGAAATTATTATGTAACATTACCACTGAATACGTAGCATTTCCTTTTCCTGAAAAAGTATTTTCACAAAATATTTGTTCCTATGGCCTTATTTATTGGCATACAATTCAACAAAACGTAAAATTATTAGATTGGTATAATATGTTACCGGCCGAACCCGATTTCAGGACAAACTAGATTGACCTAGGCTAAACTAGTTCTTCCTATACACGATGGGACTAACTGGTATAGCGTAGACCAAACTAGTTTGTCCTAAGCCCGATAGGATATAAGTATATCAATGATCTTACGTAAAGTTAAAAGCTATCTTTTCACTCAGGATATTTTTGTAAAATATCTGCCTGCGCAACTTTTGCACCCAAATACCATTTACTTTAAACAAAACATATACATTATTGACCCTGAGGCCTGACTTGCTAGATGACAAGACAAATATCTAGGTTGATCATCCATACGAAACGGATTTTGGAACAAATATTTGAATATCGGTAATGCCGCGGCCATTTTCTCGGGCCAGAGAGGGAAAAAACGCTAACTAATCCATTTGACGTTACGTACGATGCAAACATAGACACGTAGCATAGACCATTAGTAGTATTTGATAAATTATGCTAAAGAACCCGTTCAACAAAGACGACTAGAAAACCTAAAACAACGTCAAGCAGTTGTCTAACTTTACTTAAATTAAGGTAAATAAGATAAATTATTAGTGTTAGTATAACGGGAATTTTATTATGAAGTCTTTTAAGTAATAATAGTACGTATTGTATTATAGGTGGCCGAAACTGAAATAATAATAGACACTGATTACAGACAGATTATGATATATTGAAACACTTTGTCTCGTTCGGAAAAAACAGTTTCCACCCGAAGTATGTTATTATATTGTTTTTTCGCCGCCCGCCCACGAGCGCATCGGTTTAATGTGTATGTAACAGGAGAATCCTCGGAGGACGAACTTTAGAATCGGTGGAAAGCTTTCTGTAGAGAACTTGCATCACGTTACTCGCATTTTGCGCAAAAACATAATAATACTTGTGTTCACTCAACATAACTTTATTTTTGGAAAAGATATGTGACAATGCGTATTAGCTACGTGAGCGTGGACTAAGAATGAAGAAACACCTTTTTACCAATGAACAATAATGTATTTCTGTGTCGGTTACAGATCTTTTTGTGACATTTTATAACAGCAAAAACTAACTGGCATTTTAGCTTCAAAAGAGCATAAGCGCTCTATGGCGACCAGCCAGTTTCCAACAATGAGTATTCTATTAGATGAAGATACATTATGAAAAGTACTGCCTTAGTATTGACTTCGTATTACATCTATATATATAAAAGGGAAAATCACTCACTCACTGATCACGAAATCTCAGAAACTACAAGTGCTAGGAGTCTCAAATTTTGCATGGGGGCTCCTTTTAGGGCGTAGGTGCTCACTAAGACGGGATTTTGCGAAATTCAACCCCCAAAGGGGTGAAACAGGGTGGCAAAGTTTGTATGGGAGGACGCGATTCCTTGGCCCGATTGACTTGAAATTTGGCATAGACATTTTTTCACAAAATTAATTGAACACGTGTTTCGTATTTTTTTAATATTTATCATCTAACAGGGTTAAAAAGTGATATAAAGCTAATTTTGCTGTGATTGACTTCGACGTCGGAATTGAAACTTATTTGTGCATTTGATTGATTAATTAAGAAAAATAAATATCATTTGTCATCTCAACGTAGTATTACATTCTCTTTGGTCATTTCCCCTGAGAGTAGGTAGAATGCATTTCATTGAATAGTACCTATGGCGTTATGTTGGCAGTGCTGTCATTTTTTCCTTCCTTGCGTTGTAATAAGGTGCAAAATTATTCCATTTAATTATCAGTTTCATTTTAAAAGAATACAATATTCGGTCAAGTCGCCTATGCTATGACAATTAATAAAGCACAGGGACAAAGTTTAAAAGCGGCTGGTGTAGATCTGCAGTGGTTGTTTCTCCCATGGCCAGCTCTAATGTCGCCTGCTCGAGAGTCAGCTCGCCGAATAGCCTTTTTATTTTGCAACCGGATAACATGACAAGAAATGTGGTAGGTATAGAACATGTTACAAAAATACCCCTAATGCCGAATATGGTATATAGGGACCATCAAACTGAACAACTTTTACTATTGGGACCAACTCTCAAATCGCGAAAAAATAATCAGCAAAAATTCAAATCGAAAATATCAAAACGTATGAAACACATTTTGATATTTTCGATTTGAATTTTTGTATGAAACAGCTGATTTTTATTACAGAGAAGTGTTGGATGATCGAGATTGAGAATCCTGTTAATGCACAACATATTTTTATTTAGAACTAGCTGCACCCGGCATGCGTATATTGCAATGCTCCGTTTTTTTAGCCAGGGACTTTCTCGGTCGTAAGCAGAACAACTCGCCAAAGTTTCATCATAATCGGATCAATGGTTTAGGAGTCCCGCCGTCTGTACACTTAGATCTTTTAAACTATGCATAAAAAACCGCATCAAAATCGGTCCATAAGTTTGGGAGCTAGGTTGCCTCAGACAGACAGACACACACAAGTCAAACTTATAACACCCCTTGCGTATGTTGTGTACGTCGTATATACATATAGTGGTGGCCACATAATTAAGGACACAAGTCGATTTTCATACAAACGAGGTAATTTTGAAGTCTTGGTTTTCAGCTTGGGATTGAACTAGCTGTGATCTGATGATGGCCATCCAGGGAGTGAATGGAGAAGATTCAGATAGCAATACACATCCAACTGATCTGGTCAGCATTCTAAGAGATGTAAGCATAAGAATTTACAGTTGCAAGTTTTCATACACTTCTATACTATATTCGCGGTTTTTTTAAACATATCCTTACATCTCTTAAAATGCTGGTCAGATCACTTGGGTGTGTATAGAAATCTGGATCTCCTCCATTCACTCCCTGGATGGCCATCACCAGATCACCGCTCGGTCAATCCCTGGCGGAGAAGCAATGCTTAAAAGTTACTTCGTTTGTATGAAAATCGACTGGCGTCCTTAATTTTGTGGCCACTACTATACCTATATAGACAGTCTAATAACTTCACACTCACCACATTAGTAACTACATTGTACCCGTGCGAAGCCGGGGCGGGCCACTAGTAATATATAAATGACATGCTTTATAGTATCTTCCCAATCGAAAATAAAGACAGAGAAATTGATTTTCAATTCAGTTTCATCATTATTTGAACAACGCTTTTCGATATGGTTTGGTTGGTACCTTCTGTATAAATTGTTACAAAAGTACCCCTAATGCCGAATATGGTGGATAGGGACCATCAAACTGAACAACTTTTACTATGGGACCAACTCTGCAATCGCGAAAAAAAAATCAGCTGTTTCATACAATTTGATATTTTCGTAATTAATTTTTGTATGAAACAGCTGTTTTTTTTTTCGCGATTTCAAATTTGGTCCCTTAGTAAAAGTTGTTCAGTTTGATGGTCCCTATACACCATATTCGGCATTAGGGGTACTTTTGTAACACGTTGTATATGACTGCTACTTATAAGTAGATATCAAATATTTTTATCAGACAGACATAGTGTAGATTTTTTTTAAAGATTTCACATTAAGCATTTAAATGATGTTGCAAATGGGGGCTAAACACGAGCTTACATAATGAATTTCAGAACGAAGCCGGACAAAGTGGTAAGATGCTATCCTGTTCCGCCAAAGTACACAAAGTTCAATTAACATAACATTAACCGCACCTAACGCGCTACACAATTTATTTTGGCTTTGCCATCCTCTTTTTAGTAAATAATGTGTACCACTTACCTTACGCTTATTTTTATTTATTAAGGAAAGTAGTTTTTACTGTCACTTTTTAGGGTTCCGTAGTCAACAAGGAACCTTTATAGTTTCGCAATGTCCGTCTGTCCTTCCCCAGCCTAGCTCATAGACTCTTAGTACTAGAAAGCTGTGGTGAAGTAAAATTTAGATTTATATTTTGTTTTAGGTTACCTCCCTACACGTGAAGAGGGGATGTAATTTTTTTTCTTGTCTACCCCATAGTGTGGGGTATCGTTGGATAGCAATTAAACGGGTTTGTGGAAACAGTTTTTTTATTGAGGCATCCGTTTGTGAATTATTAAGCTTTAATGTATGAAAGGTATGAAACCAAATGGTTGTTTTTAGGCTTTACAAGTGTAACATTCGACCAACTTATTAAATGTACTTGGCACAGTACAAATTCCTCATTGGGAACTACTTAAATAACGTTGTCGTGTGAAACCGGTAGTATCTACATTTAAGTATATGAACCATGGGCTACGGAACCCTACTAGATATTTTACTTTTTTTTTAAACTTTCTCCGGTCGTAATTATTCAACTTTCATCTTGAGTTTTTACAATTAATTAATAAAAATTACGCTACCAAAGAAGCTACTTCTATACTAAGCGGTTATTAACACGTTATTCTACAAAATCTACAGATTCAAGGATTAGAAGTGCTTTTAAAAGTGAAGACTCGAATTTGTGGACAGCATAAGTAAATAGCTTTTAGACCGATTCTGATTATGATAAGAGATTTCACTTATTTCCACATCGATGATCAAGGAGTCGGCACTTTCAAGTGGCCTTCTAATTTAAACAAATTCTCAAAGGCTGAAGATAACCAATTTATTCAGTTGAAAACGAAATTCTATGTGCATTGACAAATTCACTGTACTTAAGAGTCCAGCGAACGGTGAGCTTCCCATACAAACGTAATACCAAAATGATTTGCAATTTGAGCATAATTAACTCTTCTTGTGATGTTATTCGGATTAAGACAGTATTTGTCTAGGTTTCTATTAAATAAAAAATCCAAAATACTTACTAAACCAAATAAAAATTAATATGATTTACAGTTTTGTATGAAAAATAATAATTGGCATTTATTTTGAATTGGGTTAGTATTGTGGAAATTTTGTTTAATAGAAACCTAGTACTAATACTGTCTTACTCCGAACAAGAAGAGTTTTTATGCTCAAATTGCAAATTATTTTGGTATCACGTTTGTATGGGACGCTCACTGTTCGCGGACTGTTAAGAGTATTTATACAGGGTTATTTTTAATTCATTTAAAACCTCTCGTGGGGTTGATCAGACCATCAAACTGAACAACTTTCATTATGGGACCAACCTTGAAATCGCGAAAAAAAAACAGCTGTTTCATACATTTCGATGGAGTAGGCATTGTACTTTTGTATGAAACAGCTGTTTTTTTTTTCGCGATTTCAAGGTTGGTCCCATAATGAAAGTTGTTCAGTTTGATGGTCTGATCAATCCCACGAGAGGTTTTAAATGAATTAAAAATGACCGTGTAGAGTTTTACTCTTAATATTTTCGTAAATCTTTTAACGAAAAGCAAAATAATATGCAATTGTGACTCGTCGTTAGCCCAAATCCACAAAGTGGAAAGTAAAAAATACAAGGTTACGGGTTAGTGTATATTCTGTGGTTACGGTAGTCATTTGTTAACGGAATATATCGTATCCGAGATATGGATATGTAAACATTTCTCAACGACGTATCATTGAACATAACAATGACAACAAAAAAAATATCGAACAAGCATTGAAGCTCTATTATTGAATGAGGATCTCTTGCAACAATGATGTTAGGTTTTATTCTATTTCTTGTAAAGAATCTGTTCCCAGTTTATTGAATATTTTAAATTAAGTACCTAACTGCAGTACTCAGAGACTTCAATTAAGTTTAATGCTTTATTAAAATTGGTGCTATCTTTTTCTTTTCCACAGTGATAGTATAAGACGACACGATACTTAATGAAGCACTAAACTTAATTGACGTTTCTGAGTACGGTAGTGAGTACTTATCTTATTCCGCGATTATCCATCCGAATTTAAAGATTGCAAGAAGAAAAAAAGCGTGTTCGATACCAAAAACAAATTTTAATCAATACTTCTTGGACAAACTAATAATACTCTCCAATTTCTTGCTTTATCCATAGATGCAGAAAACTCTTTAAGTATGTTTTCCTATTTCAGTGCCCATAGTAAAAGCTTTATAAGGCTAGCTTCATTATTTATTTCCTTTTATAGTCTTCTATTCTAGAACTAGCCACGACGAGTAATAAAGAGGCAAGGCCCCTTGATTAACGCTTTGTACCGTGGCTAGTTGTGTGTTTATGTAGTTTTTCATTATCACACTGCTTAATAATTTCTTCGCAGAAGTTAGACAACATGCATGCACCAACAAAAGAGTGACAAAAGAGGTAAGTATCTATTTTATTTAGGTACTCACAGTGACCGCAGATTCACAATATTATCAGGTTTCCTGTCCCCATATAACAGTGACTGAACTACACGTCCCTTGCATAAAAAATACATAAAAAATCATCATGGGTATTGTTCTCCAAATTAGGCAATGTTCTTCCTCATACTTAACAGTTGAATTTATTCAGCTACGTTTATTGAAGAGAAGCTGTTAAAATCAAATACGATTTTGCTCATAATTCGATTTCGTGAACTTGGTAAAGTTGGTTTACAAAAAACGTGCCATGTATCATATTATGTGATTCATTGGACAGTGTACCTGTTATAGCATAAAAATGTACGATAATTTGGGTCCAAAAAAGTAAGTTTTAGGTGAAAGTTCACCATGACGTTTTATGTAAGGAGAAAATGACAAAAATGGATGATTAAAAATTAATGGGCTGGTTAAGTAGTTGGTGGGCTCGGGTCTTGAGAATAATGAGCGGTTTTCAGTAATAATGTTTAGTTCATTGAGGATTACATCGACATGCTCTTTGGACGTTGCGACAAAGAATAGTACACAGAATAAAAATAAAATATAAAAAAGTAACAGACTACAGTATGTACCTAGTGTAGTATCATGTTATTTATTGTGCATCAGTTTTGTAACAAATTCAATAACGTATTAATTCTAAAGTAGTATTTACTTCCTTTTTGATATTCTATTTTATAAATGGTCAATTGTAAAAGAAAGTTGTCAGTTTTATTTCGACTAAGAGCTGACCCGATAGAAGTTGTCCCGTTTTAACTATGAATATTGAATTCGTTGAATTCGATAAGAAATAAAATAAAACATCATTTTTTTATTTAAGAAGAACCTTCTCCTGACAATAACAAACACAACAAAATATAATTATACGGATATCCGTCCAGCCGTTCACGCGTGATGCCGTGACCAAGGTAAATAGGAAAAAAATATATTGTTATATATATTTACTATTAGATATTTATTAATTACATTATTTTACAGTACATTAGTAAGTTAGGAGTAAACTATTAAATGGCGAAGTTAGTAATATATTATTATACCATGCGTTGGCTGAATGAAGTTTCTCTACGACAAAGAGCATTCACTTGCAACTTATTCTAGCGCCATCTCTTGATTAAAAAAGAACTAAACTGACAATGCTTCTGGAAAACTGCTCATTGAATGTGTCATTGAAAAATAACTATTTTAGCGGGCGCCCGCAACTTCATCTGCTTGGGAAATTTTTTTTATCCCCCTAATTATATACAGGGTTATTTGAAAACCACCTACAATCTCGCAGGAGTATTTAGTTCCCTAACATCATCAACAAAAACATTTGTTCTACGGCTTTCCCAAAAAAGACAAAAAAACGACTTTCCATACATTCGAATCTACTACTTGTTAGTGGTTATTGGTGTCTTACAATTAACCCAGTATGAATTATTAGTATTTTATTATATTACACATTATTAAGTTAATTTATTTACATTATTAAGTTAAGTTAGGAGTCTTTACAGGTAGACAGATAGACGGACAACAAAAAAGGGTTGATTTTCATTTTCTTAAAAATGTGTACACAACAATGGACTTAGATTAAAAATGGCCTTAGACTCACAAATATGAAATTGGAAACAAATACAAACAAATCAACATCAAAATATGTTTACAAAATCTGCAGCCACTTCCAAAACCATAGAAAATGCAAACAAAATAAAACCACTCATCATGTTGAATGCAAAATAAGACATGCATCAGGTGTCCTCATACTCGGAGGGCGGCGCTTGTGCGTGCCGCCCGCCCAGCGCGTATATAAGCGCTCGCCGCCCGAATGCCGACTACAGCCCGCCGCAGCCTTCCGACCTCGCAACCGCTTGCCACTGCTACCAGGTCAGTGCCACTCGACTTAGGGGAACTTTCTTTTTGTTTTTATTTTTTAATTGCACATCATCCATTTTTAATGTCCCTACTGCTGGGAAACAGGCCTTCCTTATACGATGGCTAAGAAGGATGTCCATAATTATAACCCACCACAATTTAGAGAGATATTTTTTTTGATTGGCTTAAAATATGTGTTTGGATTTATAAGACTCAAATAATAATAATAATAATTTTAATAGTTGCATTCCAACAGACTAATTCCTAAGTCGATCACTATATAGGTTTTAATGAAAAGTTATGAATTTAATTTAATTTAACATTAAATTAAATTAAATTAATAACTTTTTATGGTTAAAAACTCTATGATGATCGATGACTAACGATAGTCTGCTGGAATTCACCCATTGTGAAACATAGGTAGGTAAACAAAGAAATAATAATATCAAAATAATAATAATAGTTAAATAAATATTATTAAAATTGTACACGAGTAAAACTGCTTTTTTCTTCCGGGGTGGTGTGTACTTATATTAAAACATTTATCTGCTTTTGTTAAATAAATAAAAATTATAAAACTCACTCGACTTAGTTTGAAAAAGTACATGATAATGCGAATTATTTAAAATTATTTCGTCAATTTTAACTGCTGCGGGTTATTTGTGTAAAAACTCTCTGATATATTTTACTTTTAATTTTCTGAAAATTTAAAATAATATGTAAGTAATAAAAAAAATAGTAAATTGTTTACGACTTAAAATGACTGTATTTTTGAAAATATGTGAAATTTAAATAAGTGGAAGTCATAGTTTCTCCCCCGCGTTTGTAAAAACGATAGCCAACTTTGTTATTGACATATGTATGGGATTCAAAATTCAAAATTCATTTATTCAGTCTAGGCTGAACCAAAAATTTACCAACAAACATTTACTGAATACATATAAAAGCTACAGTAAAACTGTTGCGCAAGAATAAATTAATAATCCCCAGTAAACCCTTCTAACGATGAAAACAGTTTTGTAGTTTGATCCCCGGCTTTTGTCTAGAAAATACTCGTGGACTACCATTACAAACTAACATTTTAAGTTTTACCGTTACTTTTAACTAATCTTTAAAATATGTGTGACATATAATAATAATAAATATTTGACAACATCACATACATTGTTCCGATTCCAAAGTAAGTAGCTAAAGCACTTGTGATATGGAAAACGGAGACAACGGTGGTATCACAAACACCCAGACCGGAGCCAATATAGAAAAGTTCGTTTTCTGAATTGATCTAACCGGGGATCGAACCCGGTATCTCAGAGATGGCGACACCTTGAAAACCGGTGTACAAAGCCACTCGATCAAGGAGGTCGTCAACAATAATATAAACTTTTCTTTTCAGTACAGCCTCCCCCCCGTAGATTTTAAACCAGTGTCAAATCGATAGCCTAACTATAGTTATTTATTTCCACTTTTCACAAATCAAATTAGTATAGGTATAATATTTTTTTAGTCTTAATTGTTCACCGATGTTATACAATTGAATTCAATTTTTAACAGCAATTAATTAAGAACAATGTTTTGAACTTGTACAATAATTTTCAATTTATAAATATATGCAAGGCATAGTTTCTCCCCCGCGTTTGTAAAAACGATAGCCAACTTTGTTATTGACATATGTATGGGATTCAAAATTCAAAACTCATTTATTCGGTCGAGGCTGTTACAAGCACTTGTGAATGTCAAAAAAGCTACGCCATCGGTTCGCAAACCCTAAGCGGGAGACCTTGTAACGAGAAGAACCGGCAAGAAACTCGTCAAGGGCTGCTTTTTTCTCCCTGTATATTTCATACAGAGTCGTCAAAATTTGAAAAATGAGGTCGGCATTTAAAGTGACGTCATTTTCCATTACAATAATTAACAAAGTTTACATTCAATGGGTAGGTAAAATAAATTTCAACTAGTTGAGAAATCGCTGTCTACTACTCGATAACACAGAGCTAAGAAAATCATTGTATGATATGAGAATTAGCCCAGGTGAATTAAGTCTACGACGGGGCAACATTAACTGGAAGTCACTTGACATACAAGTTAACATTAATTATAAAAAAATGCAATTATTACAATATCTTGCACTGTTTATATAAGTTCTTAACCAATAATCGTTTTTAGAGTTCCGGATCGGTTAAAAGGAACCCTTATGGTGCGACTCAGTCTGTCCGTCTGTCACAGCCTGATATTTCGAGAACTACTAATGCTATCAACTTGAAATTTGGAATAGTTTTAGATGACGTTTGCCCAACTATTTCGCAAATAAGAGAGAAATAAAAATATTTTATATTTTTTTTGCAACAGGGACTGAAAGGGGGTCTTAAAAATTCGAAGTGAGGCTACTACTACTACATATGGGGTATCATTTATGATGTGCGCTGCTTGCACATTCTCAAACATTTTTTTAAGTCACATAGTTTTCGACTTTCGATGAAAAATGTAAAAAATACCGTCCACCCCTTATCTCCGAAGTTGGCATAGAGAAAAATCTGAAATTATTTTATGTGAAAAATAAAACGATGTCTCTAAATAGTAAACTTTTTCAGAATGATGGTACGGAACCCTCGGTGCGCGAATCCGACTCGCTCTTGACCGTTTTTTAATGGTCAATCCATACATTTGCGAGTGCGAGGTTCGTCACTTTTACAAATGTGACTTTCGCTCTAATAAAAGTCACAAATGCCCCTGTAGGGGCCGAGCAAACAAAATATTTGCAAATTATGTAATCATATCTATTGATTTAATAATATTGCATTCGAATCATGTGAAAGTTAGATTAAGAGACAAGAAATATAGTACATACAAAAAATTAAACGCGTTGATGTCTTTTTGATCTAGCTAGTATTCAATTTCGAGGCAAAAATAGCGTGATTTTTGCATTTATATGTTGATTTATTTAGACTCTTCGACAGTGTCGACAGTCTACACAATTTTATATTCGATGTAGGTATGTAAAATAATAATATTACATTGATATAAATTTTGAAGTATCCTGCAGGTAATAATCGAATAACTTTATTGTTAAAAAATATTTATGTTAAATTTTTTCATTTCTTAGTAAATGCAATAAAATTGTGAGTAAAAGTGCGAATCTAGTTAGTACCCAGCAGTTTCCTAATTAGGGTTCCGTAACAAAATGGTTCCGTACCTTATGGTGCAACTCAGTCTGTCTGTCCGTCTGTCACAGCTGGATATCTCAAGAACTACTAACGCTTTTAACTTAAATTTGGAATAGTTTTAGATGCCGTTTGTCCAAGTATTTTGCAAATAAGCAAGAAATAAAAATATATATTTTTTGCAACAGGGTTTGAAAGCGGTTTTAAAAATTTGAAGTGGGTGCGTTGGGTATCATTTTATAAAAAAGCGCTCTTTGCACATTCTTAACCTTTTTTCTTTTTTAGAGCGCATAGTTTTCGACTTTTAATGAAACATGTAAAAAAATACTGTTCCCCCCTCTTATCTGCGAAATTTGCAGTTTCTGAGAAAATTCTGAAATTATTCTATGTGATAGAAGTTCATGTAAAGATTACAGGAAAAATAAAACGATGTAGAGACATCGTACAAAAATTGCACACTTTTTGAGAAATCATCAATTAAAAATCCATTATTTCTACTCTCGATCAAGAGATGGCGCTGACCTAAAACTGCACTATTCTACACCGCAGTGTATTTATGTCTAATATTAATTAATATGATGGTATGGAACCCTCGGTGCGCAAGTCCGACTCGCTCTTGACCTTTTTTTTTGGTAATAAAAGAAGAGTGGTTTTCAGTTTTCGTTAATGCAATAATTGTAACAATGCCATTAACATGTTACTCAACTTTCATATTATGTTTTTTATTTGACATTATACAATGCATTAAATTATAAGCATAGCAACAGTTTTTGTTTTGTAAAATATTGTCAAGGTTTCGTAAGGTTAGATGAGCTTTACACATTCTTTCAGTGCTATATCTATTATTGCATTCTCATAAATGTCGCTCTAAACGAGACGTTTCGCTTCTTTTATACAGATAAATAAAATTTTATAGCTGGTTGCTTTTACTGTCCGTGACGTCGATAAATTATATAATGAAGCTGGTAATGCCATCGAAACTCCTTATTCTTAATACAGATTATTCCTAATCGCTGGAAAGGATAGCAGCTTTTATTTTTAAACTTTTTGTGGAACACCCAAACAATAAAAGAAAATGAGAACACACATTTTTAAATAAATAACAGAAAAGGTAGTTGAATTACTAAATTGAAAAACGGTAATGGTAACAAAACCGTAAGTTCTAGCCTCTCTTTATATTTATGTAACTTGACTGTGTAAAAAATATCGAACTTCAAAAGATTCCGGTCAAATTCTTTTATAACGTAACGTTTGACTTGTTGAAATAAAAGTGTAACGAATAACATTTTAACGGTTGTTGATGTCTTGATTTACTTAATTTTTCATTTGTTATTTATTTTGCAGTTTCCGTAATGGTCATAAGGGGAACTAGAGCCACAATATGCCGCTACGTACTTTGTGCTAGAGCTAAATGTAACACCCAGTTTCATACTGTAATAAGTATATTGTTGATGACTAATTTAATAGTCGATTAACTTATAAAATTGGATAAGTTTTCGTTGATACAAATTTCATTATAATGTGTACCTTAGTTACAGTCGTTAATTGTGTCAAACAGGCGGTCAATATAAGTTGCGTGGCCAGACACGCACTTGGCCTTTTTTTTATATTATAATTATTATACATTAATTGTCAGGATACAAAATGCGTGGAGCCGGTGGAGCGCTGGCGGTGGCCGTCGCCGCACTGTTAGTTTGCTGCAGCGCTGATTCCCATCAGGTATGACATTCACGTATTTTTGCTTTATATGTCTTAAAAAA
The DNA here is from genome assembly GCA_963556745.1 of Catoptria pinella. Classification (NCBI taxonomy): domain Eukaryota; kingdom Metazoa; phylum Arthropoda; class Insecta; order Lepidoptera; family Crambidae; genus Catoptria; species Catoptria pinella. The sequence continues at coordinate 7,964,594 of OY750769.1, forward strand.
ATGAGCACTAACAAAAGTATTTCAAATTGGAATTAGAACCCTTTTCTTTGATATTTTTCTTTTTTGATCTATTTTGTAAATGATATATCATCAAATTGATAAAATAGAAATATTAGCAGAAACATCTTAAATTTTTTTGCAACAAAACTGTAAACCTAGTGCTGCACTAATGGTTTTACTCTTAAATTAAGGTACTTTTGGTAATTGACCCTAGCGATCGTTATTACATATACGTACATACAAGGTACATAGTGAAACTAATAAAAACTGGACTTGCTGGCTAAACTTTGGAACTATCTCGAAGGCTGTGTAACAGATGTGTCGGATTAATTTAGATCTCGTTTGTTCTATGTATGATCTGTATAGGTATTCCAGAAATATTAAATAAGTCTGCATTTTAATATGCAAGTTGTTGTCACATTCAAATTCAGACTAAGTATATGAAATAGAACGGTATAACTTGATTTCCATTGTCAGAAAATAGGGTCATGCTTCCGCCATATTTGTTTTTTCAAAAAAATCTATAGTTAGTGTCACTCAGGATGATGTAAGAATTCTAAAGATACCCCACACATCCAAATCTGTTGAGGCACTTAGAAGTTAAGGTGGAATAAAGAAACTCACACATATGCATACTTACTACTTACTTACATGAACCCAAAATTTAGGGCAGTCATATAAAAATATGTGAATTTTAAGGATTTTTAAATGTCTACCTAGGCATACCGATCTTTCATTATTCAATATTGAACTAGAAGTAATGTTTAATTGTACATTTAAACGGGAACAATATTTTCTGTCACCTAAGTTTAGATGTGTCACTAATCTGCAATACCCTAATTATAATATCTATCCCCAAGAAATATATTAGTCATCATAATTATCAAAACTGTCTCTAAGTGTAAATCACCGTATTAATGTAAATATGTCTCTTAAATTATAGTTTGATCACTTTTTTCTATCGCCTAAATATAAGATCTGTCCTCTAAAAAGTAAGTCCCTGGCAGCAATAATATATTTGTACCTAAAATAGTAAATCTGTCACCTTATAAATCTAATCAACAAACTATTAGTATCATTTAAATCGTTCAATCATCAAAATAATAGATGTGTCACTTAATTAATAGAAAAAATCCTAAGTAGGGGCGGAGTTAAATTGGCGGGCTATGAAAATTCACCAATCAGCTTGACCGCTTGCTTGCTCGCGTGACCCGACCGGCTGGCGCGCGGCCGGCGCGCAGTCTGCAAGAATATGTTACCGGCCAAACCCGATTTCAGGACAAACTAGTTTTGCCTAGGCTAAACTAGATCTTCCTAAACGCGATACGATTAACTGGTAAAGTCTAGACCAAACTAGTTTGTCCTAAGCCCGATAGGATAAACCAGTTTAGCTAAAAAGAAAAACTTTAAATGCACTAGGTAGGTTAGGTTAGGTTAGTGTTTAGACCACTCTAATATTTTTTTTAATTATGATTAATTTTTGAACTATGTAATAAATTAATATTATTTTTCAATGATCAAATATATTTTTTAGGTAAACATTTTTAGTTGTTTGGTGATTCAGTTTTAGTGACACTTTTATTATTTAGAAACCCAATATAATTATTTGATGATTGATATTATTTCCAAGTAATTCTTAATTAATATTTAGTTAAGCGTTTTTATATTATTTGGTGATTTAATTTAAGTGACAGATCTACTATTTTAGGAACAAATACTATTTATTAGGTCACTGAAAATGCATTTATTAGGTAATTGATAAAATCATACCCCATTTAAACACTTTTTTCTAAAATAAAGGATACCGTAATAGATGAAACTTTTTATGTATATTTTCTCGATGCTCACGTTATACGATTATTGTAATGTGCGTGAAGCCAAATGTAATATTTTGGAGAGGGCTAGTAAGAAGTAACGATAACTGACATCGATACCTTATTGCTTACAAAGCAAAAAACGATACCTGACAGACGTAAAATTCTTTCATTCGATATAAAGTCATAGTAGGTACTGGAGATAGCCCAAAGTATAATATAAAACTGTATTTTTCATACGATTTCAAAACAAACATTAATAAAAAAGTTTTGTTCATGAAAAAGAAAACACGGGGTCTCTTTATTTGAGATTGAGAAAGTATATTTTTCCGAATCACCCATCTAATTGAAAAGGGGTGCATAACAAAAACGAATTGGCCGTTTACATTCGTAAGAATTGATTGTTTTTGAAACAATTAATGAATTTTGAAAGCTGGATTGTAATTGAGTCCATATATTTTTAAGCTTTTCATTACAAACCTTCATGATTTATTTTGTCAATAAATCGACACGTGCAAGGAAAAACATCGTAATTCAGTTTTTGGCATTTCACAGGAGAGCGCAACAAAGTTTCAAAAAAATATTACTAATTTCGTATAAGTCCTAATGCCAATCGATCTTGCACATTTAAGTAAACGTGGTAAGCACTAAACTATTGTATTATTATGATGACATAAATGTATATATTTAATGATTTATTGTATGTTTTTGTGAGTTACAATCAAATTCATCCACATATACTTTATAAAATGACATTGTAACTCAGACATACAATCATAAATTGTATGAAATTGTTATATTCACAGAAAAACATAAATGTATGTCTGAGATACAATTTTTAAATAGTTTAAGTATGTGTTTTAGGGTTACAATTGGAAATAAAAATGTAGTTTTTTATATTGTTTTATATTTCCATGGTTCAATCGATCGACGTTATTAGAATAAACTATATAGTTATTAGAACATGGTGTAAATACCGACGGATTTACACCATGTACCTGTTTACTTTTGAGACTCCGATATTTCGGCGCAGTCGCTTAAACCATCGCAGGTCTTCGAGAGGAGTTTAGTTGGTAGTGGTGCATTCTCCCGTCCCCCATCTGGCCCGCCCACCATGAGTAGGTAGCCTTATAGGGAGCCGGGAAGATGCTTCCTCCCCCTGCCACTAGGGCAGTGGTTAGAACCACCCAGCCCTGACGCGAAGCCTATTAGGCTTGGCGGGAGGGCTGGGTGCGGCGAGGAACATGCCCCGGGTAATAACCTGGGGGGTGACCGACCCCAACATGCCGTTTGGTATGCGTAAAGATTGCATTCTCCTCTTGATAAAAATAAAAAGAAAAGTTGCTTGCGCCATGGTCACTGAAGAACTGTCGATTGTTGCGTGCGGGTAGATGTCATTGGCAGATGAATCGGTTTACCCTCCGTCTGAGTCTTTTATTATTACGCTAGATACTGGTACCACTGTCTGCAAACTCAAACTCGAATATGAGGGCCTAGTACGAGTTGCTGTTTTCACTTTTCGAATAGTAACTATCGTTTTCTCTTTTACTCATTCTCTCACTAACGTTGACTCTGAGCAGTATATCCGATAGTTAACTAAGCGAGAGGTGAAAACTCTAACTTGTACTAGGCCCTCTGTTCTCGACACACGACACTCAACAGATACAGATCTGTACGCGAAACGGCACTTTTATGATTTTTTGTTGTTTTTACACAACCGGACTCCTGAATTCCAGATACTCCACAAAAAACCCATCTTCACGATTAAAATTTTTGTATTTGGTAATTTCAATCGCTTCTTTGACCATTCTCGGTATGTAGTGGCATTCTGTTGAGATAATCTGAGGGTCATACAACTCGATCCAGTGATTTGTGTCAGAATGTACTAAATGTTCAGCGATGGCCGATTTTTGCGTATCGTTGTTTTTGACCGTTTTTATGTGTTCCTTTATACGGCATGCTATTGTGCGTTTTGTTTGTACGATATATGAACTACCACAACTGCAGTCGATCTTATAAACACCAGGTTTCTCCAAAGTAAAATTATCTTTCGGGGACCGTAGACATTGCGATACCTTTTTCAAAGGAGTGAAGATAGTTTTTATTACATACTTTTTTAAATATTTGAGACCTTATCCGTCACTCCCTTTACATATGGCGATAATACTGGCTGTCTACCTACTTCCTGCTTCTGTAATTGGTGCTTTTTCGTGTGTCTCGGTGGAATCGAAACACACGAAAAAGTACCAAATTTTCTAAGAACAAGATCGTATCTTGAATTACATTTTTATTCATGTAAACTAATAATGGTAAGCAAAAAAAAACGCATGTAACTAAATATACAATTTTAGTACCTGCAGTTGACCTCCACTTACGATGTTATTACTGTGTGTATATTTTAAACTATAACGAATTTAGATACGACGATAAGAGTGAAAAATTCCGCATTTTTTGCTGAGTAAGAATATCATCTTAACTCAATACCGCCTAAAACTGAGTTACGATGTTTTTCCTTGCACGTGTCGAAATTAAATAAGTATAACGCTCAAATAATCAAAACTTCAATAGGTATTTAAAAAAAAATCACGATTAAAGTTTAATCGTTCAATGTCAATTGGAACTACACAAGTTGCAAAGGAGTTAAGGATTATGTAAGTAATACAATGTGATATTATTGTTTATTAGGAATCAGAAGCTGGGAGTGAACATTCGGCGGAACGCTACGAGCCAGTCGCCGTCGCCGGTGGTAAGTTTACATGAAGATCAAATTTGAGTAAAGACCCTTGGTACTGTTTGTTAAAATAACACCCTTTTCACACCCGTCGTTTTCGCACATTACACCTTTATTAAACATCCCTAATCATTTATTTTGTCCAAGCACATGACCATATTAACCATAACACTTACCAAATAAGTCACCAAACTGCAATTACCTACGCACTTTTTAATACATTTAAGTACATTTCGTTGTTATGCACATTACCTATAACAAGTTTTCATTCACACAATTGCAACACTTCTTCCAAAACTTTTACTACTTTTACACGTTTTATACTATCTATAGACTTTGCACCAAACACCAACGATAAATGTTCACGTAAAAGACACACAAGTAGCACCCTCACGATATTCACATATTATCACTAGTGGTGATTGGAATTGTGCACTTACAGAATATTTCACAAGCTTATAGTGCACTTTGCAACCGTTTCACATATCCTGGTGAGTACAAATTTTCTTATAATATGTTGAATCCAGATGAGTGACTTTTTTAATTATAACTGCAGCGTGTTTGTTTCAGACCCGAACCATACAGAGGAATATCAAGACTACCTCCGATATTTGCTGACGTATCTAAATGACTTTGGCGTTCGCAACCGTGGGGGCAGTAGCGCAATGGTAGATAGAAATATTTTCGATGGATCTGTGGATAAAAATCCTGGTGGCTTTACGAATACATACCAAGGTAAACATATTATTGGCAAAACGGTAGACGGATATTGGGGTAATCAAACTCCTTTGGAGTATGGTAGGTCCGGTGCCGGGAAAAATATTGTCGGAGAGAGATACTCAAGATTCGTTGACTCTCTAGGCGGAGGTAACTTCGTTCGGAATTTGGACTCAACAGGAGGAGATTTAAGACATCTCGATACAATTGGTGGTGGGATCTTGGTCAAGAAAAATTTGGACCACATTGGAGGACCGAATTTGGTAAAAAGGATATTAGATTCTATAGGGGGTGGGAATTTAGTGCGAAGAGCTGATGGAAAATATACACGTGCATTGGATTCTATTGGAGGAGGAAACTTAGTTTAATATACATACTTCAAAAACGCTTAATCGACTCAACGATCTTCAACTCATGTTAGTCTTATCGTAATAGTTTTTGCTTTTTAAGTATGTTGGAATGTTTCAAATAAATCGATGGCAACAGTAATGTCTTTTATTGCTCCTAATTTAACGTGATACATCGCAGTAAATTATAGAGTAAGTAAAAAAGAGGTAAGATGTATTTTATTCTACAAATTACATACTAACAAAATGGCCCAGTGTTTCTGCGTGGAACGGGACCAACCTAATAAATTTGTATGAAATGTGTTGATATGATAGGTCACAAGCCCGCAGATCTGGAGCACCCTGGAGATAGCTTCAAGAGACAAGTTCGTGAAGCAGGCCAGTACGGTTTCGTACCTTACTTGATGACCAGACGTTTCGATTACATTAGGTAAGATATTAACACATTGGTTAGTTAATGTTGGTGCCTGTTTTACAAAACTACGATTATTGGAATAGAAAAGTTACAGTTTAAACTTAACCGGAACCTGTAAAATAACCCTTAGTGTTTGATCGTTGTATAGTATATTATAATACAAGTGAGCTACGTTGTTCATTACATACGACACGAGGCTGTGGGTTGCAGACAGACAGACGAATATATATAACGAAATTATTCTAAGTACGGAAGGGAATTAATTATTCGATTTGAACTCTATTCAGTTTTGACAGATTTATGTGCTATTTTTTAACTAATTTTGAACGAGGTTCTAGTTGTAAAAAGTTTCTGTTTACAGTCCGTACGGTGGCAAGCGCGAGCCATGGGCTATGGCGTACGGCGGATATTACGGGGACGGCTTTCCCAAGCGCAATTTTGACGAGATTGATCGGTAAGTAAGCAAAAAAATCGCAAACACTAGAAGTACGTACAGAAGTTCTGGATTTTGATGTCATTTCCTGAGTCTTGTGTCCGATATGCATGCGGAACATGTGTTGCTAACCATGATGCGCAAATTCGGGCAACATCGCGCCACGTTACCAGTCGGCGCTCAACATGAACAACAATTTAATACAATCTTTAGTTTGTAATGTGGTGTGTGTAATAATTTTGCTGTAAAACAAAAGAAGGTATTCATAATTGCAATAATTAGGCTAAGTTTTCATCGCCTTTTACTTACAACTTACAAGAAATCGTTCGTTCTACGTAAAGTAGGTTTATCTACCGAATGTGGTTTGGAAAAGGATTACGATATTTGTTGTTAATATTACACAGATATGAATTTGGCAACTCAATTAGCTTTTGGGTAAGGTTTAAAAAAGTTTGTTTGTTATCTCCTGAGTTAACAATCACCTAACTTAATTTTTAAGGCGTTTTTAGAAATATCTATAAATCCTCAAGATTTTTAAGATTTTAAAGAAACATCTATTATAGTATAAATATTTTCATATAATTCTTTGAACTTCATGATAATTTTGTGTTCAAGCCGTAACTCTGCCACTCATATTCTGTGAGATGGAATGTGAGAGATATCTCACTTTTTTATACGTACAGTTTGTGGGAATACTACGGTAAAATAAGAGCACACATATCCTAACTTCGGTCTATAGAGGCCTATTTCATAAACATTACAATTTGTAATTTACTACGGTAATTCGCATACATTGCGTTGTCTGTAAGTAGTTTATTTTATAGTTTCAAATTGCGACGCATTGAACACCAAATAATCGTTGTAATTTACTACGGTAATGTTTATGAAATAGGGCCCAGTACGAGCGATACGAATGTCTGATGAACGGTATCATACAATTTACTGGTCGACAGGTCGAGCTTGGACACGTTCGTGAGGAAGAGGAACTTCGACGAGATCGACCAGAGCTCGATGCCGTTCCCGTATTCGAAGCGCTTCTACCGCCCGTATGGACCCACTTAGCCTTAGATGATAATAATATGGTCATGTAATGCATACAAGTCCTATAGCAAGTGGTGGCACCTCTCTCAGTTACACAACATCGACACGCTCACTTTCTTACTTACGCTCATTATAAAGCCCATGCCGCTATTTTCAAGGCCTTTCTTCAAATGACAAAGTTTTAATAAATACTGGACAACATCGCATACATTGCTCCGATTCCAAAGTAAATAGCTTAAGCACTCGTGTAATGGAAATCAGAGTCAACGGTGGTAGGTACTAAAAACACCCTGACCTAAGACAATACAAAAAGTTCGTTTTCTAAATTGACACTGCCGGGGTGTCAATGTAATTTCCGAGTAGTGGCGGCCCTAGCTCTTTTAGGTCCTTCGTTTAATAGCGCCAAAGACTATGTAGAAATCTTTGAAGATCTTGAAGTCTATTTAGAAGTAATACCGGGATCTTCGATAGTTGTTGGCTGTCAGCTAGGGCTGCCGACGTAATGATCTAGCTAAATATTGACTTGGCCGTGTGATTAACAATTGTGCGATTTGTCCTGTAATTAAGTGTATAATTGTAGTTAATAGTTACTAATGCAAATCGTTTAGTTTCGGGTCAATTCTTATTATTTGTTTACAGGGCGAGTTTCGACAAGAAGAGGTACCGACCAGACTACCCCATGGATGAGATCGACCTCTCGCAGTTCCCTGTTGGTTCCAAAAGGACTCAAGACATTCTACAGCCACAACATTAATGCGATACTCATACTCAAACATCCGTCTAAAATAGTAAATAAGAAATAAAGATTTTTGAGAGCTGAATAATCTCTCATTATGTCCATTTATATCAGTAAAAAAAAATCCTTATCTTCATTATTTTATGAGATATCAAAAGTCTAAGTAAATAATTAAATAGCTCGTTACTCATTCATTGAAAAGATTTTTGAACTAAAACATAATCTATACTCATTTAAAATGAATGTTATAATGTTAAGTGTATTTATGGTCGTTTCTGTAGAACATCATCATCTTTAAGGGAGAGGTTTAGGCATAGGTTATTGTTATTAAGTATTATGTCCTCATATAAATTATATTTAAACTTACGAAATTGTACCTGTAAATTCTCTAAATGTTTTGTGACGCATGGCGTGTTAACGATTATTTAAATAAGTTGTAATGTGTATATGTATTATATTTTAATAAATTATTATGAGATCTCTATAACTTCGTTTCAATATCTTATTACCTATTTGAAAAGATCTTTTTTTGCACGTGTTTTTCACATTATTTTATTATCATATCACACATTAAAGTTTAATGTGTTTTAGTTTTTTAATTATCTTTATTGTACAAATACAACGGTACAAGAGGCGGACTTAATGCTAGTAGCATTCTCTACCAGTCAACGTTTGGGAAATAACGATATCGATGAATGCGGTACAGAGGATATATTAAAATAGAAAATAAATAAATTTCAATTTCAATTCAAAATGAAAAAAAGAGTCAATTTTTTTACATCTTTGGGAATATTTTTTTTTTCAAATTGTTTTTTATACAATCCTTGTCATGATAATAACAACACAACAAAAAAACATTATCTAATTTGGTGCAGTCGTTCTAAAGTTATGCGCTTACATAGGTACATTTCAGCGATTTATTTTTATTTAAGTATATAGATACACATACTATAAGAATATGAATACAATATAATACATATAATAAAATAGTAAAGAAAGATGTGGCAAACTAGATATTTAATTTATTTTATAAATAAAATACAAAAACTATTATAAAGCTACCGAAGTTTGATTAAGTTTTAATAAAAAGGTTTGAAATTAAACAAGAAACTATATTTTTCTATTTAATGTATGTTTTTTCCTTTATTTTTTCATTTAATTGGTAACAACAATTTCACCAGACTTAATTTTGAAGACTTTCTTCGGTAATCAACCACTTGGCTCGAGACATTGCTAGGGGTCATTCACTTCAATTTATATCGCTAAGCCAATGACTAAAATATTCCACTATAATTATATTTTTAACCGACTTAAAAAAAGGAGGAGGTTCTCAGTTCGTCGGAATGTTTGCTTTTTTAAAGAAATGCTAAGGATTCAATTTTTGACAGAAGAGCAAATACTAAAACTTTCGTTTGCTTCTTATTAAAATTAATAAATTGGAATAAAGGCTAACGGCTGAGCTCCCTCCGATTGGATGTCTTCTTCAATAAAAATAACATTAAAAAATAGACAGAAAACAGTAAACTTCCACAGTGTTGAAAATGAGCATTCTATTGTTGAAAGCACTTCTTACAAAAACCTATGAGTGAGGGACTTGACAGATGGATCAAGTATGTGGTGCTACATGGCTATAAAGAGCTATGAATTTTAAAGGTCCAAACATATCTGGGTTACCACCTTTACATACCTACCTTTACACATACCTTTTTTACAAATGCGGTATTAGGTTATTATTAGGTTGCTTTCTTATTTGTTTGTTTGTTTGTGTGTCCATAAATTATTATTTTTTAATTTTCAGGCTGTGATCATTTTACTTCCTAAAAAGCTTGATATATTTCAAGTTCAACGGCTTCTTCACCACTTCTTCATCATTTATTTATAAGTTTATCACTTTTTCTCTTAAGTGCACTCAACACCTTTTGTCGGTTTAAGTATATAAATTAATTTTCTTCAGAGCAAACATTGTTATGTTTGATCGATATTTTACGCAAAAAACTGGTGACGTTGCCTCGCAACATTTTTTATTTATTTTTGTTAAATTAAGTGATGAACTCTGTAAAACTGAAGATTTATTAAAAGCCCTACACACAACAGATAGATCGCACTACATGATGTTAACAATAATATTATTGATTACAAGCATTGCAAGTATTACAAGCTCTATTGTAACTTGCTAGTTTTATAAATGGCTTGCTAGTTTTAATCAATGTGTCTCATTTGTTTGCTAAACAGCAGCCTTACGTTTCGTTACTGCTATATAACAGTAGTGTGCTCGATTATGACTTCAATATCCAATGATTAATTTGAATTCGTATTCACGAATACGTAATAGATCTGCTGCTCATTCATTAGTGTACTAATGATAATGGACTTTAAATGATACGCTATCACGTGACCAATTAGAGATTACGAATAGTAAGCTTGCGCTGATGGCGTTCCTCTCTCAATTGTAGTTAGACTCAATACCGCCTTATTCTTAAATGTGGACTAAAGTTAGACGGTTTAAATCTGATACTGTAATTTGACGACCTCCGTGGTCGAGTGGCTTTGTACATCGGTTTTCAAGGTGTCGTCATCTCTGCGGTCCCGGATTCGATCTCCGGTTGGGTCAATTTAGAAAACGAACTTTTCTATATTGGCTTAGGTCTGGGTGTTTGTGATACCACCGTTGTCTCTGATTTCCATAACACAAGTGCTTTAGCTATTTACTTTGGAATCGGAGAAATGTATGTGATGTTTAAAAAAAAATGTCTTAATTATAGCAAACAAAAGTGACCGGACGTAAACTTACGTCCACGTTAGCAACTACGATTAAAAATTATTTCTTAACGTCTTCTCGGACTGCAAAGCCATACATTAATAAAGGTTCAAAAGCAAACAATGCTAATAGTCTTTCACTGATATATCCAGTGACTGAAGCTTATTTTCTGAAACGGTCCTACGGGATACACTTATTAAAAATTAAACAAACAAACGAATAAAGCCCTTGATAATATCGTAACGTTCAGCGAATATTTTTAAACAGTTAATTTTACGCTTCTGTACATTTTCTTTACTTAAGTATCCCCGAGGGAGAGTATCCCGACTGTTTTTTTCTCTTAGGAGGGGCAATTGAATAATTGAGTCGCACAGAAAGTGGTTTGAAGTTTGATTATCAGCTTAATTGGTTCAGGACCTCACTCATGTTGTAGTTACGAGGTTGGTTTTGAGACCAATCTCACGTTGATTTTTTGTGAAAAAGGAGTACGTAAAAGGGTGATTCAATTGATTCAACTTTATTGGAAGTGAAACTTCGTAAAGTTAGAACATAATTATCTAAAGATACTGGCTTATGTGTATATTTTTTTTGAGGATAAAAAACTTTTGGTTTAAAATTGTAATAGTGCATCTTCAATATTTTATCGGAGGATGGCAAGCCTACAAATATATTTGATTTAGTAAAAAAGCATAGGTATTTATTAATTCACCAACCGCAGCAACGTCGAGCATGAGCATTGTGCGTATGTTAGGACAACAACCACAATATTGCACATCAACCATTTTTCAGGCCTTCCTATACCCGTAAGGATAAGGAAAACGGGCCATAACCCACCACGCAGGACCAATGTGGATTCTGTTTACGACTGCAAATGCGACCGGGACAAAAGTCCAAACGAGCTTTCGGAAATGCGGAGGAACTCGAGATTTTCGGTCACCCATCCCATAAATGACCCTTGCGAAAGTTGCAGCTCCTCGTAATATTATAAGTATAAAAATAATGTTGGAAGAATTTTCGTTACTGTTGAGACACGTAATGCTCAGTGAAATTTCAAAAGAACCATCGAAATGGAAGTATTGGAAACGATGACCTTCATAAGATATTGATGTGATTTTCTGTTCCGAAAAATACCAAGCTGTTAAAAAAACTCACTCTATAAATGAATTTATTTTTCAGGTGTTATTATGGATATAAATCACAGAACGTTTGAAAACCAATAAAATTAAGCAATCATAGTTATGAAATTAGAGTTTTTTTATATTTCCAGAATTTAATCTGAAAATTATCTGCTCTATAAGTGAGAAACTAATGCTTGGCTGAAAAGCTCAACAAAAATGCTTAATTTAATATTATCTGTCACAGGCGTATCCATTAAACTGTTAGAAAAAGAAAGAATGGACTCGAAGTATCAAGGAAAATGTGTCACGATTTTTCATTTTGATGATCGATACTTACAGAACGAGCTTCGACAACTTGTACAACTTAATTAGCTGAAACTCACTAATGTACTTTTTAGGTTCTAAAACAAAATGAACGTTATATGAAATTTATGACAGTACAAATTAAAGTAGTCGTCGTGAAATTGGGTTAAATAAAGAAGACACTAAATGACTTTTTTTTAAATAAGATTTGAATACAAGTTAATAATGCAAAAGCATTTTTATCGACCGAGCGAGCGCGAAGCGTCTCGTTTCAGCTTGGGCAAAAATGCTTTCGTATGTCTGTCCGGCTGTCTGGCTTTCCGGCTGTCCGTATGTCTACAGGCCGAATTTCTCAACCGATTCTCGTAAAATTTTGCAAAATGGCGGAGATATGGGGACAATCATATTTCCCATTTCGAAAAATGATAATAAAAATACAAACCCTTCCGCGGAAAATTAGCTTTTGTTTAAGCAGTAGTTAGTACTTTATTGTTATTTTATGGCAATGTTTGAATATCATTGTCCCGACTTACAAAGTGCTTTCAGAGGCACCACATTGGAAGGCTAGATTAAATAAAATCATGTTAAGTTCCATCAAATAATTCGCGCGTTTGTATTCGACACATCGCATCAAACTTTGCGTATTGTGAATAAGTTCACCAAAGTTCGTTGATGGCTGTATTGTGCAGAAAATTTATGCGGTTGAAATCCAATCAGTGGGATGAATTTGTGATTGATAGCGGAGATCGCGTCTTGAAACCCTTAGCAACTCGGAAGTTGTATTGGTCGACAAATAAAAAATATGACGGACTAACATTTTATAAAGAAACTAAATACTTTGTGAGAATTTAGACGTATGAAACTGTGAAGATGAATCGGCGGTCATATGTGCGCGGCTAAGCTACTAGATTTAAAATTGAATGATGCCTGTAATAGGCATTTTACAGTAAAACATTAGTAAGAGCACAGAGGATTAAAATTTTTGTCTATAAGATTTAAAGTTTAGAATATACATAGAGCACTTTGAAAGTTTGCGTAGGTATCTGGCAACTCGCAAATATTTGAATATAGGATGTTATGTTTTTATAAAATTAAAAACTTTCTTGCCCGTAGTACAGTTAGGATAGTACTGTTGACTGGACCATCTCGTTAAAACTTCTTACCTTAATAAAGTTAACCGGACTTCGGTAAAATAAATATCTAACTGGTACAGTTATCTGTACCATGGAACAAATACATTTTCATAATATGTCCTGTAAACCTATTACATAAAAACAATGACTATCTTTGCCAGCGGTTTCGCTCGCGTTTTACCGGATAAAAGTAGCCAAAATGTGTTACTTGCATACTGATATTAGTTTTATAGATCAAAATTTTGGTAATATAGCTACATCAATAAAAAAAATACTTAGTTTGCATAATATTTGAAATTCAATGTTATTATTGTTGCACGTCTTATGTGGAAAAATATGGAAAATCGAAACTAAATGCGCTACTAAAGCTTAAAAAAAGACTGTAGGTGTGATGAAATTGTATTTATCAAGGCCTTTATAAATTAAAACGATCGAATTAGTCTTATACTCGTTCATGTGCGGTTATACTCGCAAGTTGCGCCGTGTAAGATGAAGTAGCACAACATTTACTTTCTAATTTAAGTTCAAAGGAAGAGCTTTTGAATTCATTGGAAGCCTTTATCTTCTGTAATAGGTTCAATATTCAATCTCGTGAAGGAAAGGATTAATTTTTCCATCATACACTATCGGAAATAGGTCGGAATCAGCAATGAAATGAAACAGTATAGCTAGTATTAAACCATTTGAACGGAAATGGTAGATTAGTGTTAGGAGTACTTTATTATTGTAATCGAAAGAAATTCATCTTTTAAATAAACAGAATAGCATAATAAGATATTAGGGATCCGTACTTCAAAAAGAACAACAACAATGAAGCCAAATAATATTAGAAAAAATACTAGAAAAATGTCACCCGTAGCATCTCAGACGGGATCCGTAGCTACGGGTGAGTCGTTTTATTTTCTAGTTATTTTTCTAATATTATTTATCTTAATTTAAAAATAGCATTGTGAATGCGAAAAATCTTAAAATAACAATGAAGCCCTTATAATTGGGGCCTTTAATTATTAATATTATAGAATCACTTTGCTGTCTGTCAGGCTGGCTAAGATACTTATAAACTATGACCCCTTGAGTCTGTTACAATATTAACCACTCCACAGAACAGTTGTTTCTTTACGTGGTCTACTCAATCAAAAGATTCGGCCATTATACTTATGCCGCATATTTTCACTTAGAACTTCAATTGTTATTCAATATTTATCATATAGGCATGTAAGGAAGCGGTCTCACGACACAATTGATGGACAGAATCTGAAAATTGTTTTTTTAAGTTATATCAAACAAAATTATTTATAGTATGTAACATACATTATTACGTGCTACGACATAGCATTCAAAACAAAGTGTAACTAATACGTATGTAAATAGGTATCCTGAAAAATAACGAATCTTACACCGACAAAAAAAAGTTATTTTTTACTAACATGTTACGAAAAACTGTGCTACTGGCATTTACTCTTCATTACGCTGCTACGTGCTACGACGTAGCAATATGAAGCTTACGAAAAATTGAATATAATATATAATATCAGGATGTTTTTCACTTTTGTCCAGAATGTGAGTGACTATATCTGGAATATACTGACTTTGGCGATTCAAATGAGTAATTTATTTCATGCTTTTTATAACGAGAAGAAATGAATTTAATGATAGGAGTTCTTAGTAAAAATGTCATTTTTAAATTGGTTCGTATGACCAGTAATGCAGCCCTAAAGTTTCGTATAAATACTAGCTGATGAGTTCTACTGTTTTGAATTTGGAATAGGATATAATCCGCGCGCTATGAGAATGAGATGATACCTTTTGGAACTGAGACGCGCACGGTCTGTCGGCCTGCCGTAGCGTCGGCAAACTCGCGTAGATGATCGCATAATGCTAATTGCTAGTTGTGTAAAACTGTGCGCGTGGATGTCTGCTCGAATTTTATTTTAAATGCGAGATTTATATATTATTGTGTGGTTATTTGAGAGAGAGAGAAGATCCTTCCTATATATATATAAGTTTTGTATTGAAATTCATTCCCGCACTTAATTTTAAATTTATAACATGATGAACCAGTAACCACGTAGATGTGGAACGCCCCCATTCTTTTTAACCGACTTCAAAAAAAGGAGGAGGTTCTATGTTCGTCTGTTTATTTGTTTTTTTTTATGTATGTCCACCGATTACTCGAGAACGGCTGAACCGATTGACATGATTCAAACGCCACTTTATCAGGTTTGTTCCCAAATTGGTCCCATTTTTTGAAAATTTCAAATCGATTCAGTGGTTTTCGAGTAATCCTGAAAATACTGTAATTTTTTAGGTAACTTTTGCACGAGTTTCAACGGATCTTCAGACATAACTTCTTTGTTTATAAACCGATTGAGATAAGTCTTGTTTTGTTAGAAAGGGGATACTTTAAGGGTGTTTTCATTAAAATTTCCTGCACATTAGACCTTGGACTTCGAAGATACTCAAGAGAACTCTTCAAAATCAAATAGGATTACTCTACGGTATTGAAAGGTTTCGCATCAACCATTTTTAGTGTCACTGTTGGGACTGGAATACAAGCCTTACTTATGGGCTAATGAATAGGATGGACCATAACCCACCGCGCGGGCCCAATGCGGATTGGTGAGTGTTAATGAGTGCAAATGTAGCTGGGACTAACGGCTTAACGTGTCTTCTGAAGCACGGAGGAGCTCGCGATAATACACTTTGGTCACCCACCCCATGACTGACCCTTGCTAAAATTAACAGCGCGAAAAGTGGAAATTGAGTTATTCGGAGTAGGTAGTATACGAGTACCATTGAAAAGTGTTGAAAATATGAATAAAATATATTTATATCATTGCTTACATTTACTTGTACATACATACCTACCACAAAAAAGTGAAAAAGAAAAAAGCTTTTAAAACTTAAAAAGAAAAACCTCCTTCAAAAAACCTTAAAAAAATTAATACTAAATAATATACCAGAAAAAATAGGACTCGCACCAGATCATGTTGTCGGACGGGAATCGAGAAACAGTAAAAAAACAGCTCCAAAAAGCAACAGCTCCTATAAAAAAACAGCTTCAAAAAGCAACAGCTCTAAAAAGCAAGAAATAATATTCAAATCTGCATTATTACCTACTATTCAAGTAACTACGCGTAATATTAAAAAAACGTCTTATGAAGTCGGGTGGGGCTTTAAGATTTAAAAAATCAAATTGAGAAAGAGAAACCACTATAAATGTTTATATAAAAAAGGAAAATATCTTTCAGCCCCACCCTTTTTCAAATGGAATAATAACATTTTAGAGCATGAGTGAGAAAAGTTTGCTACGGATCTATACAGCCGAACTACCTACGTACCCAAAGCTGTGTGCAAAATGTTTGCTAAAGTTCATTAACCTGACCGGTAATCCCTGTGGAAAATGTAGCCTAACCAGCAACAAAAGTGAACATGAGAATTTACTTAAATGACACAAAGTCTTTTGAAATATTAACATTTTTAAAACTGTCATGACCTCTGTCACTATACTACAAATTCAATTTGGAAAACGAACTTTTCTATATTGGCTCAGGTCTGGGTGTTTGTAGTTCTACCGTTGTCTCTGATTTCCATAACACAAATGCTTTAGCTACTTTGGAGTGAGAGCAAAGTTTGTGATGTCGTCTATCTGTATCTATATTTATTTATTATTTAAAAATATAAGAATTTGGGTCGCGGTAGCGTCGTAACGAGATACGGTTCATTATGGTCCGTGATGAGGCGGTCCGGCGTACTCTTACGGCGCGAGGTGAAGCTCGTTATTTTCACTAAGCACTAGTATAAGTAAGCTACTTGTATGTAAACTCTTTACTAGGCTTCTTGATACATTCCTTTTATACATTATTTGTCAACTTTATCAGCGTAATAAATACTACTTTAATAAGTAGAGTCTTTCATAACCAATTCACTATATAAGCACTCTTATTCGTAAATTGTATATTATGCAATTAGTGAATAAAAGACGGATTTAAAGCGAGTGATTCATGGCCCTCGATATAAATCCGTTTTATTCAAGAGTTGCATACTATATTTTATATCATGACTATGAGAAAAAGAAAGATTTAAGCGAAAATATTTTTTGCTCTTTTGGTTTTTGTGCTCTAAAAACCTTATTTTATTCACTGAAAACAGTGAATAAAAGTCACTATTTCGTGTTTGAATTTAGAACACAATTCGACTTCCTTGCGCAAAAATACTCGATACTAACTCCTTGTGCAAAGAATACTCGACATATAAACAAACTCCTTGTGCAAATAATATTTTCGCTTAAATCTTTCTTTTCCTCGTAGTTATGGTATAAAGTATAGTAAGTATGCAACTCTTGAATAAAATGGATTTATATAGAGGACTATGAATCACTCGCGTCGCTCAGGATTCCAACACTAGAAGCTATAATCGCTTTTAGTCCGTCCTTTATTCATTAATTGCATAATATACTATTCTTCACTTGTTTGAGTGATTTTAATTTTGATAGAAATATTTTTTTGATACTCTTGTAATTTACAGCTCATGCATAAAATTTGCCCTGTTGCTAAAGCAAGCTTTGTTGTCTCCTGACAGTAGATACGTAATTATTAGGAACGACCGTAGAAAAAATGTTGGAAACATGATTGATTTTATCTTACTTATGAAAAGATGAAATATTGTTTTCCCTACTATCTAATAAAACGCGAATGGCAAAATATAAAAAAAGCGTAACTTAAATTATCTGTAGAAGTACTTAGCTAACATTTACGATAGAATGTGACATTCATGGCTATTTGTCACAGTAGATTGTTGCGCAGATTGTGGCGCGTCACAGCGAAGTTTAATTACTTCAAAACGCTGTCGCGGCTTAGCGGCCTAGCCTCACGCACGCCACACTGCACAAACGAACCTAAGTGTTTACTGCGATTGACTGTGTCAATTTTTTACCAGGGGTGTGACTATCTTACCGCTAGTTATTACCTAATTTTACTAGGAGCCATAAGATACAATTTCTAGATAATAATTCATTAAGATGTTCATAACATTTACAGAAAAAAACATACTAGATAAAACAATAGGCACAAACGTAAAGTCGTGCTTAGTTTAGAACTGGAATGTGGAAAGGCAGGTGAAGTATGCTGCTATATTTTTTATATCAATCAAATATTTGAGTAGTTTAATATTAAGTAAATAGTAAGTGTTTGAAGCTAGAATAAGTCAAACAGTAAAGTAATTATAAGCTTAATTACCTTATACGAAATACAACGCAGCGGCACTTACTCCGACGACGCTACACCGCAACGCCTCGCCGCCGGCGCACCATGTGGCATTACCTTAACTTTCGGAATTAACGCTGATTGTGTTTTGTTTTTCACGAAACCCACTTCAAATGATTATGTCACGGGTAGATCGTGGAACTGACTCAATTATTACACAGGCGTGGTTTACAGTTTTATGTTATGCCACTTTATTCACTTTGCATGAATTAAGCTAATCTCTTGGTGTTGTAAAATTTGGTTCTTCGTGTCTTTGATTGAAAGTTCCCAATAAAAAATGTAATTAGCGTAGACTTTTGTACTTTTTTCAATTAAGTAGGTCCCTAATTAGTTTTTGGATGCGGTTAGTTATGTAGTCAATGCTCTCGATTTATATTCGATCAATTTTATTTACTGGTAGTTACGGGGTTAACTTATTAATGAGAGTAAAGTTTCAAGTTTCTTTGTCACAACGATACATTAATAGCATTGTAAGTTACACACAAGTACTTATTATATTACAACAAGAAATGCACAGCTAAGATGGGGTACAAATCTGGTCGGAAGATACTATTAATCTTCTCTTGTTGTTTCTAAGTTGCAGCGCATTGTTGCCCTGGAGTACATGCATCGTTAATTCTCATTGTTATAACACAACACACTGTTACTAATTCCTATAGGTAGGATTATCTTACCTATAGGAATTAGTAACAGAGTGTTTCATATTTACCAAGCCGATTAGCGCGCTATTTTCAGACTTTAGACTAAATCTGGAATATAGCAGGTAAGCTAAAGAGTTACCGCGAGAGCTTTAAAAAACGCGATTTTTCTCGATTTCTGTGTTGCTTTCATACAAAAAGTTTTAAAATAGACCCTGATTATAAGTTTTCGGAATAAGCGTTATTTAAATAATACATTGTAAAAAGGTACCAAATTATATACAAGAAAAAATTCGACTCTCACCAGATTATATTGTCGGACGTGAATCGAACCCCCGTAATAATTTAGTATAGTATAAAAATTGCATTGTGAATGCTAAAATCTCAAATTTAAAAAAACACATTATTAACTCATTCTTATTGTAAATAATAATACGATTAATCCATTTGACAAGTGAATATAAAAATTAAAAAAAGTAACTGTCTCTTTACTTATACATATAAGTTCGTAAAAGCGTAATTGAACATAACTCACAAATATTTAAAAGGGTGGCCAGAGCTAAATTCATCAATGCGGAATGAAAACGGCTTTACGTTTTCGCAATAACAGCGAAAATGACGTCGTTCGAAGACATAATAGCGGTTTTCCTGCATATTGCTCGACGAATGTTTATCTGTAATGCTGTTTTCACACGTTGTTACGTGCCGTTTATAGTTTTTTTAACCATGATTAGAAAAAAATAAGAAACTGTGGATTTTTTGTACAAACTTAGTATTATTGAGATCCCGATCTTTTTAAATAGTGCCCAATGCCCATTTGACTTGAAATTGTCACTTTATAAGACATATTTTGATTGAATGGATTGATTATTATTGGGACAAATACATTAATAACCTTAAACGTCGGTGATAAAAATCTAATATTTTAAGGTGATCAATAAAACAAGCATTACTTTAATTTCATCAATTTAATATACGTCACAAAAATAGATTTTATAATTGTGTGCTTTGCATCACAGAGTATTTGGAGTAGGTATTTGACTTACTACTTCTTACTTTAACATAGTATTTTTAGAAATCTTATAGGATGGTATGTATAAAGTAATGTGAAACGTTTTATATTTATTTGGCAATTTTGTTTACAATTCATGAGCTCAGTTGAACTAGAAGTTATAAGTTTCAAACACGTTATTTTAATACTTCTTTCGTCGCGTTCGCAAAAGACTTTAGATTCTGAAAGTTATACGCGTAGGTAAATGGATTTATAGTTATACCTTTGAATTTGTAAGCAAAGGCAGGGAAATGACTTTGCTCCATCTGATTTTGAATAAAAAATAAGTGGTAAACTATAGCTGCTAATCTGAAGAAACATTAACAGCTTAGGGCCAACTATAAAAAAATGGCGATAATCGGACGATGTTTCGTTGGATTATTAATTTTAAACCCTATTCCGAAGCCAGTAATTTAACTATACGACACGAAACGAACACCATCCGACTGTCACCACCATCGACCGGATGCAATTTTCGAAGTAGGCCCTCAGTTGCATTAGCTTTAATTTCCACAGGTTCTGTCAGGGTCAGGTCATAGAGTTTCTTAGAGCACTCCCTGTCATTTGAGTAACTTTTATTGTAATAATGAGATTACGTTTTGAGGTAATGCGTTGTATCAAGTAGTTGTGCCGAGTCTAGATGAATAATTATATACTAATGCGACAAGAAATGTTGGGATCTTTTGGAGCCAATGGGAAATGAAGAGAGGTCGATCTCATCCATGGGGTAATCTGGCTTGTATCTCTTCTTGTCGAAGCCCGACCTGTATGGAAAAGTCATCACACTAAAATCATAGTACAACTAGTATTCAATTGCTAACTACATTATCTTTTAAATAAAATATCTCCCATATAACAGGCATGTTTTATTTTGTGCCGTTTTTATAGATAATGGTACGGAACCCTTCGTGCGCGAGTCGACTCGCACTTGGCCGGTTTTTTAAGGAAATTAAGTTACAAACGAAACTACGCAGACAGCTATTTTGTGGAGCAGATATTTTTCTTTGGGGAAACTTTATGAAAAGTCACGAGGTTAAAATGCCTCTAGAAAATCTGTAACTTCATTCATTCAAGGTGAAAGTTGAAATAACTCGTAACTAAGTCATGACATTAAGTTCGGCCTATTCACTGTTCTCATGGCCATGAACTATTCAATTAATATACTTACTGTGATTTCTTTTAAATATGAACTATAATGATTTTCACTTTACAGTAAGTAATGTTTCCATTTTACATAAATGATATAATCTTATCTACATTGATTTTTCTTAAATTTTAAGAGCTTTCGTAATCTACCCGGCACTTACCCCGGCAGCTCCAGGAAGGACCCGTAGTGGTAGGAGCGCTTGTTGTGGGGGAAAGGCAGCCACGATTGGTCGATCTCGTCGAAGTTCCTCTTGCGCAACAAGTTGTTCAGCCCTGACCTGAAACCAAGAAGGGCATACTTATTATCATTGTCGGGGGTTGGGGGGGGAGAGTTATATATTTTCCCATAAAATTGGGGAAGGACATAAGGACATAGGGTAAAAGGTTGGAAACCCCTGCTAGATAGTCTAGAATAACCGAATGGTAGTGAACTTTTTTCAAAACGTATAGTTATTGTATATTCCTTTTGCTTTTTTCAAAATATAGTACTTACAGATCAATCTCATCGAAGTTGCGTTTTAAGTATCCCTCGCCGTTGTAACCAGTGAACCTGTGTGAGGGCCAGTGCCCCTGCTTGCTGCTACCGCCGCTGTTTGTTGGACTGGGAATAATAAAATACAATAATTATACAATAAGTAATAGCAACATAATTGATGCAGTATTTATCGTTAAAAATATATTAATGTTTTTTCTTTTATTTTTATTTTATTTATTTATTGAGCACTGCCACATGGTACATCTTATGACTTTTAAATTGATTTATTAGCTTACAATGAATATGTCTATAAATCTTGCTATTGTTCACATTACTGTTCCCCATTTAGGTCGGAATAATCGGTCAAGTTAGTATGTATTAATTTTGGTAGATTTATTTTCAACAAAAGAATAATTTGCTTTAGAGAAGAATTGTATAAAAAAAAATAAAATTGTTTATTTCGAGCAAAGTAGCCCATATTATAAACAAACACAATTAGAATCAAATAATAAATACAATAAACAAATTGATCTAGTTTATAATAAAAATTATTCGAATTAAAAATTAATTTAATTCGAATTAAAAATTAATTATATTTTGACAAACTTACCTCAAATAATCATGTCGTCTGGCCATGAGGTATGGCAATAGACCATACGGTTGTGTTTCCCGCACTTCTCTTACTAAGCTGCTACTACTTGCAAGGCCCGAATCTTGTGCTTTTTGTCCTAGAACACACATTTTTCTATTAAAACACCGTTGCATTAAGAACAGAACTATGAATGCGTTTGGGTTAAATTAAATAATATTCTCATCTTACCTAATGTCACGAATTTTTGCTCCAACATTGTAAAAATGTGAGAAGGACCTTATAAAATCATAAAAGGAAGAGAAAATTAAACAATCTTATAATATTGCCAAATATTTATTTTAATGTATTGATCTAGGTATGCACAAATAGTTATGTTGTATTTCATTTTTACGGTAAACAAAAATATGAAAATAATGTTGATATTCAAAATGCTTTAAACTAAATTCCCTCCTCCAATAGAGTCTAACTCGCGAACAAAGTTGCCACCTCCGATCGAGTCCAAGTTCCGGACTAAGTTGCCGCCTCCTAGTGAATCTAAATGTTTCTTGACCAGGCTTGGTCCGCCGATGCTGTCCAAATTCTTCTTGACGAAGTTCCCCCCGCCAATGGAGTCCAAGTTACGGACAAAATTACCACCCCCCAGTGAATCAACGAATCTAGAGTACCTTTTGTCGTCCTCGGCATCTCTGCCTAAAACTGAGGAACCACCAATGCCGTTCAAATTTCTACCAAGCTGAGAAGTTCCTCCGATGCCATTTAAGTTCCTCCCCAACATGGACGATCCACCGATGCCGCCTAAATTCCTCCCTAGTATTGATGACCCACCAATGCCTGCTAGGTTGCGGCCTAGTATTGACGAGCCACCAATGCCCCCTAAGTTCCTCCCCAACATAGAAGATCCACCGATTCCACCGAGATTTCTTCCCAACAAGGTGCTTCCTCCAATCCCAGACAGTGTCCGGTCATCATAACCATTTTGGTTATTTAGTAAGAACCGCAGAAAATCATCATATTCGTTTTTTAGTCTTAAGTCTGGAACAAAGGTAATTATTTATATGAAGTACTGTATCTAACTATATATTATAACTAAGGTTACAATATAAGGTAATATATTAGAATAGTAAGTACTTACCACGGTGCAGATGAAACTAACAGGAGTGCGTTAAAAGCTTGCGAAGTTTTGTTGCGCAAAGGAATAAGGTGCAATTGAATAGATAGGTACCGATGAAATTAATTTCTTGTAAGAATTTGGGTTTTGTGCTTTGTGCTTCATATAAAACGTGTGTTGTAGAGTTGAAACGTGCTATTGTGTAGGAAAAATATTGTAAGTCTAATACAAGGTGTTACAAAAATACCCCTAAGCCCCTAATGCCGAATATGGTATATAGGGACCATCAAACTGATCAACTTTTACTATGGGACCAACTCTGAAATTGCGAAAAAAAACCAGGTGTTTCATACAAAAATTAAAATCAAAAATATCAAAATGTATGAAACTGCTGATTTTTTTTTCGCGATTTCAGAGTTGGTTTCATAGTAAAAGTTGTTCAGTTTGATGGTCCCTATATGCCATATTCGGCATTAGGGGTATTTTTGTAACACCTTGTATATTCGGGATAGTGCCAAGTAAGTGAATGTTGTGAAAATCCAGCCTCCTGATCAACGTAACTCTGTTACTGACAATTCTCGATTGAAATCGTTTAGAATCTTTTGAAATAATAATATTTGCCAGTTTTACACACCCTTCAGACACTGCTAATAAATGAAAGTCAACATTAATTTCAAAAGATTTCAAACAATTTCAATCGAGAATTGTTAGCAACAGAGTAACGTAAGGTGGCAGGATAGTGTTAAGTGCGATTAAGTTTTACATTTTTGGTATAGGTACTATTTTTGTTGTTATTTAGGAACTTACCACCGGCGTCGTATCGCCCCCCTAAGTGGTTACCCTCGTTCTCTTCAAAATCCTGCACAAAAATAATAAAATAAAGTAGGTACATAGAGCTCTTGTATTAAATAAGGTTTCAATGATTTTAGATTAAGAAAAAAAGTTAAGCTTTTTACAAAATATAAACACCGCAGTTATTTAGATACGATTTTACTGTCACAGAAATAAGTAACTTTTTTTATGAAAGTACTTTTAATTTAATTCTAATCAGTTTGTATGAAATAAATACTTAATAAATTGAAGGTAGGTCTACGTTTGTTTTGTTGTTGTTCGGTTACCTATTTTACTTAAGTAACTTAAGAACAAGAATTAGCTGCCTGATTGGAAGCTTACTTGACATTAAGTGGCTAGGAATGAAATACAACATTTTATTGTACTTTATTAATATTCCGATACCTACTTACAAAATGGTAATTCCGCGAACGTAAGCTTTTGCGAAACCGTTATCTAAGTTCCGTAAAAATTGTGTCAATATTTAAGCATCATTTTGATTTGTATGCATTTCTTTTCATTTAAATAAGGCTGAGGAAAATATTTGAAGCTAAGGGGTAGATTTATTTATTTATTTTATTTCTTTCTCTTTACAGTACACTCAATGCGAAAGAGTAGGCAAAAGATATAAAAACGATAGTAGCTACTTCTGGGCCGTGTAGTCCCCGGTCAAGAATAGGGCTACCCCATCTCATCCCGTGGGTGTCGTTAGAAGCGACAAAGGGAGATTCTGAGAACCTGTGCAGAGCATAGCAAATTAGGGGTCACCCGTGAGGTGGCGGGAAAACAGTACCACCAACAACAGCATTCCCAAAGAGGGTTGGTGTCAGGCAGGCGGCCGACCATAAAATTTTAAGCCAAAACCTTTTTGCAGTATGTTCACCGACCCCAAATAAATTGGGATAAGGGTAGGGGGATGATGAGTAGCTACTTCTGGGAAGAATAAAAATTATTACTAAAGAGTTATTTAGTAAATATTATACACATAAACAGAACATGGTTGAGTGTTTTTCAATATTGACATGGTTTAGGGGAATAATATTCGTCGCATGAACAATATCTACTACTGAATTTATTATTGACTTTCAGCGATATATCTGTTATGTAGAGCATAAGGTAGTGTCTCCGCTAAAACTGCTCAAACTCACGAAATGAAAATGTTTGTAAGGCGTAGTTACCTAATTAAAAAAAAATAACCAAAGTCAATTCGATAAATTCATAATATAATGATCCAATGCGATGAGAACATCCATTGAGTAAGATTGCTTGCCCGACGGGGTCCATACTGATCTAAATTACTTTAATTTATACCACCTTTGATACTATGGAATGCATTTTGATTGAATCAGGCATTACTTGGCGGAAGTCCCAAACCATTATTTCTCTTTTCACAATACTATGGAATGCAATAAACGTAATGAGTTAATGAGATTTGTAATTAATCTTTAGTACTTATTACCGATCTGCAAAATCTCGGTTCACTTCCATACTTTATTAATGATATGAAACACAATTTAAAAGGGTAGCCAGGGAAGTAGGTAGACTTGTTATTTCAAAGGGGAACAGAACCGAATGAATAAAAAATTAGATAAAACTGTTTTGGGTGAGGTTTGTCGTCATACATAATAATACTCGCTCCCTCGTAATTTTACCGCTTTAGTTAAAAATGTTGACTCAACTTGAAGGTTATTTATGTTGAAGTTGCCGACATTATCACTTGATAATAAAATAAACATTTAATGATATACCTTTTTTTTAAATTGACAGTTTTAATTTTAGTACTCGAGCCCATAATTTGGCTCAGCAAAGCCGGTGCTAATGACAATTAATAAAAAAAGTTAACTTCAAACGAATTCCTAGCTCTCACATTAATTTAAATTTTACGGAAGTCATAGTCAAAAATTATAAAAAAGTTTAAAATGTAGTCGCCTTTATATATTATTGTACATACCTATCGAGATTGCGACTGATTTACTGAAACTATCTTTGTATGCCACATCATTTAGGCCCAGTTTCCACCAAAACGGAGAGGAGGGGAGATGTCTCATTTTTCTATAGAATATTTCCACATCTCCTCTGCCGGCTTGCGCGCGGCACAAGATACTATCGAAAAATAAGACATCTCCTCTCCGCTTTGGTGGAAACCGGGCCTTATTCTGGTGTGTCATGGATACTGTATAGTTAATGCATCCAACAAAAACCAAGTAAAACAAATTATTCTGCGAATGTATTTACCTGTCGTGGATCTGCGCTGCAGATCACTAGCAGAGCTGCGACGACCAGCGCATAGGCACCACTGCTTTGATGCATAATTTGATCTGCGAACACTCGGATGTGTCACACAAATATTAAAGCTAGTGGTTGCTACTTCGTATGCGTAGACTTTGTTCCGACGCCATACGAACTTGCATCCTCTATCGAGTGATAGGATAGCTTCGATGTTCATTTTCACTGCAAAAGGTAGCATAAGTATGTGATCCGATTATTTCTATACTAAATTTTATCTAAATTGGTTTAATGGTGAAAACATAATAGACAAAGTCACTTTCGCATTTTACTTTATTAGTTCGAGTATTTTTCTATTACAAGGATGTTGCGATTGTCTAGTATTTCTCTTATATTTCGCTTGAATATAATTCAAAGGAATTCTAAAATAATACTCAAGGGCGTTGAACTGAAGTCCAGTTTCAAATTAGTTACGTAAAATTACGTAAAACTATTTTCCTTGTTATCATTACTTATGTAGGTAAAACCACTGTCCTTGTTATTAAATAATACAGTTCATGCCAAAACGAGTAAGGAATAAAGCTAAAATTTTATTTTTCACAAACAGAACATAAAACTTATAAGGACTTTATATTGATAAAATCAATCCAAGACATTTTAAAAATGAAGTTAATACACGTGCGATCTAATATGTCATTATCCCTGTCTCCCATCTGATTGTGGTTTCTTCAACATAAGTAATATTATTATTCGACGAAAGCTAATTTTAGAATGAGAATAAGAGATGTATCGCATTTTACCTAAATAAACATGAGGTCACCTTATTTTTAGGCAACACGTGTCAATCATGCGGGCAAGTTAGATACTAAGTCAATACTTATGGAAATTTCAAAAGTAGTAGGTACAATACGCAACAGAAGTGACCCACTTCAGAACGCTTGCGGTACAAAACAACGTATTTTAATCTGGAAAATTTTCTCTTTGCCATACATTCTCGAGTGAAGTTCACTCACTGTCTATTGTCAACTTAATCTCATTTTAAATAAACTAATAACTTGTAAAGCTTCATAAAATTTCAACTTATTTGCAAAGTCCCCAGTTGAAAACACTATTGTTTTGAGCAAAGATGTGATCATGGCCTTTGACGCATAAATAACTGCTATTAAAGTATAATTACAAAGTTCACTCTTCTGCGAGCTCTCTTCATTGAATTTGTCAAATATTTCTAATAATGTACATGTATTAAATAAAATATAGTTTGACTTTAGGAGGGGAAAAGCACATTATAAAAATTAAAAAAATAATAATATTGTAGCCGCTATAGGACGATTTTGAAAGAGTCTAAATTGATGTTCCTAAAACTCTTCATCACTTTGATGAATTTTGGTTTAACTTTTAAAACAACCTTAGTACATTTTTAAATTTTGTTGTATGTGCTAACGAATATTTTTAATACGTGCAATAATACCTAATTATAACGCTTCCGGTACAGTATTGTTGTAGGGGTTATGGTTTTTATTATATTGTAAAAAAATCTTACCTGTTCGGTTGATAGTGAGGAGGGAATGTGTGTGTGGCGGGTTGCGACAACTTGTGGCGGTGTAAAGTTTGCGCGCGCTTTTATACAGGATTCGGTCGCTTGGGCGGGCGGCACGCATAAGTGCCGCCCTCGGACTTTGCTTATCACTACTCGTATTAACACGTGCGTTTTGATGTCCTTTAATCCATTAATGCCCTTAAAAGATCGAGGGTTTTAATTCCGAAAAGGATTTTCGAATGTCATCAGTAAACTTTTTCAATATTTTTGCCGCACAAAAACATTGCTTATGTCAAGTTGCACTTATACGTGCGTTTTGACGGACTCCATTTAATTCTTTTTATGCCTTTCAAAGTTGGGGTTTTTAATTACCTATTTACAAAAAATATATTCTGTTGTCACTGTTCTCTTTCATTGAAAAACAGTTGTCAATTTATTTGTTACTTTTCGATACACTATTTTTAAGTTTCCAAAAAAATATGTATAGGTATCAGAATGATTCTCACCTATATTGTCGTAGTAATTACTATTTTTTGTTTTATTTATTTCACATGCAATTATTTATACTCGTATGCATGCATAATAATAGATTTATCCTACTAATATTATAAATATGAAAGTGGGTTTGGATGTTTGTTCCTCAATCACGCTTTAATGGCTGAACGAAATGGGCTGAAATTTGGGACACATAGATTTGGATCCAACTTAACATGTAGGATACTTTTTATCCCAGTTTTTGTTCCCGTGGGATAATGGGATAATACAGGACATTTGGCCTTTTTATAAAATAAATCTTGTGGTCAACAACAATAGAAACGAGTACGGGAACGGGAACGGGAACGGGAAAAGGATTGTTATATCTCTTGATCCCATTAGTTCCGAATTTTATAAACTAGCTTCCGGCCGCGACTTCCTCGCGATGCAACGCGCTTGGTAAGGCGGGGCCGCCTATTAATCACGTTAAAACGGCTGATCGGATTTTGATGAAATTAAAACAGAATACTTTCTATCCTGGTCAAAGGTTCTCTACCGATTTTCTCCAATGTCCACGCGGACGAATTTGCGGGCGGAAGCTAGTCTTACATAAAATTGGCTCTCGGACCACTTCCCACATAAAATACAGTTTCCTTTTATAGTGACGCGAGGACTTAATTTGAGGATCAAATTGATAGGATTGGTTTCGCTGATAAAAAGTTATAATTATACAAATTGTATGTGATACGAAGTTCACACAGGTTCCACTAGTTTTACTTATAAAAATGTTTTGGCACAAATCACAATAATATATTATTTTGTCTTGTTTTATACAGTTTGACTGCTATTGTGTAAAATGATAAATAGTAACTTATTAAATTTAGACTTTTTCCACTATTTTCAACATTCATGACGCTATGAACGTTGAAAATAGTAACTTGTTGAGTACCAAACGTAATATATAAAAAAATAGTTAAAAAGACGTATTGAGCCAGTGGAACAAACAACTATTTATATCCATATCATCTAATTGAAAGAAATAAATTATTTCCCGTACTTTAATATTATCGTGGACGGTTTACGTCAACATCGTTACATTTCATGAAAATAAGGTTCATGAATATATTAACAGAAAAGGTAATGTCAAGGAGAAACTGAAAGTTCGATTATCTCAAAATAAAACTAAATTTTGATAATGATCAAATAACGACGTGCAGGATACCATCAATTTGTAGTTTATCTAAGAATGATAAAAGGAGTCTTTTAGGAGGCCAAAATAGTTATTGACTAGACTCAACCATATCAATACGGTATAGCATAGAATAGTTTTTATTGCCATAAATACTGTGTACAATTTGCAGGTCGGATTGCAGTATTATATTAGTAACAACAGTAGACCCATAACAGGTATGCAATTTGAGTTACATAATAATATTTATATAATGAATACTTAAAAAATTAATTACTAATCAGTACTTATGACTAGGTAGGTATAAAATAAATGCATTTTAAGTTTAATGTAAATTCTGAAATCTGTTTATCACTTACGTTACCTACTTTCATAAATTATTATGTCGTCATAATATGTCAGTGATTTTCAATAAGTGTCTAGTAAGTTTTTTTAGCTTTGAAAATATTGTTTGATCTCCCCAAAATATAAAAATAAACTTGCTCCCGCCTGCGACTTTCTATGTATAGAATATGTCAATGAGGAGTAGCGTAGCTTTCTAATATTGTCAAGAATTTTTGAAATAGGAAAAGGAGGAAATAGGATGGCTAGTTTAAGAAATAGCGAACTTTCGAACTAATGGTAGTGTAAATTCAAAACCAACTTTTCATACATGAACGAAACCAACATTAGAAATGTCAAAGACAAAATACGAGTACATTCGTATTCGCCCCGAACGGCTTGAAAAGCTTTTCTAATTTATAATTCCATGCATAAAGGGATTTCCCAGAATCCATAGAATACGGAAACTTGTTGCGTCGCGCAATTACTCGATGAATCGCTGTTGGTATTCCATGCATTCAAAAGAAGAATTGAAAAACAATTGAGGATATTATAAGATGACGCTATGAATGTTGAAAATTGTGTCGTAGGTTGTTTTTCACAGAATATGTTAACACGTAACGTCAGACAAATGTGTAAAATTTTGTATACAATTGACACGGGTGCAGAAAAGGACATAGGGTACTTTTCATTCCAAAAAAAAGAACTGTTCCCGAAGGATAGACAAATACTGTCCACGCAGACGAAGTCGGGGGTAAACTAGTTAATCTTTTTAATGAACTACTTGCAACTCGAAATGTATAAAAAACTAATGAAATAACTCCTATGGTATCGACGTTTCAGTGCTCTCGTTACTATTAGTGCAGTGAATCGCATTGGTATTGACAAGTGCGGCAATATTTTTAAATCGAGGTTACCCGCTGGACGTACGGAAGGATGAAATGTGTCATCCAATGAAGACTGCAGCGGGCACTCGGTGGAAATAGCCTTTATTTTATTGAAAAATTCAAACAAAACATGACGATTCAGAGAGTATCATGACGGAATAATCATAATAATCGTGTCGGAGTTCGCACATTTAGGGTTCTGTAGCAATTATGGCTAAGGGGCGGGGCTTATTTGTGCTTCGCGTTTGGTTGGTTTGTAATTGGAAAATGAGGGAATTTAAAAGAGGAAAAAAATTACAGAATTATCAATATATTGGTATTTGTTGGTAAAATATACGTAATAATACACATAATCACCTTTCAAGTTCATAGGTAAATTGGTAGTTAAATTATTACCGCGCATGCCATAACCTCGATGATTAATTAAGTAGGTACTATAAATTGACAATATTTTTTTTAATTTAATCACTAATGTATAATTTTCAGATTTTTCCCTGTACTTGTAGTTTAAGACGATATTACTTGCCAAATTTCATAGTTCTAGGTCAAAGGAAAGTACCCTTTAAATTTTGAGTCAAAATACGCGTTTTTTTGTGGCATAAACGGCCGTATCATTTTTTTACGTTAACTTAGAAGTTTGAATTTTTCTCAACTTCAAGGGACTGTAGACCTGAGTATATGGTTTAAATTTCAACTCAAAACCTCCAGGCGTTCCCGAAATCTTGACAGACAACCATACAGATGGACAACAAAGTGATCCTATTAGGGTTCCATTTTTTTCTTTTGAGGTAAGATACCCTAAAAATAAAGAAATCGTGACTTTTTAGTGAGATAGAGAATTTGTAAAGGAGTAAAAGTTCTTTTCGTTAAAAATACTTTCCATATTGAAATCATAAAAAGGCAAACCTTATAGTTTAGTGTGAAAACTTGAAAAAAAAATATACTTCTAGTATAAAAAGTACCGGGAATTCATAATTCACCGGGAATTCATTTCATAGGGAATTCATGAAATAAATTCATATAATCAGTATTACAGAACACGCGGTAAACATATCGACCAAGAACTTTTAAATGACATAAAACCTGAATTTAAAGTTCTTGATATCGATTTAGTTTTGTTTTCTATAAGTTGGTGGCACTGTGGTACCTACTGAGTTACCGCGCGAACTTTGAGAGCTATCGGTCACTCAGTGTAATTAGGTATTGTTCTTAAGAATTATGAATTAAAATACTTCCATTTTAAAACTGCGGTTTTACTATGGCAGTATTTATTGAACAATTGTTTGTTTAGAAGGCTTTGCCTTAATTTTTGCGCAAAGAGAATGTAATTACTACGTGACACTAAATCATCAGTATACCTTTATTGAATTTTAACTAACTGGCCCTCATACCACACGCAAGCTGTTTTACGGATCAAACGGTGAATAAAGAATACTATTAAGGCGTCATGAGGAGTTTGCGAGAGAGTATTTGGGGATCGACAGTTCATGGATTTTACATCATGATAATGCATGGTGCACAAAGCCTGAGCCTCTTCATTGTGCAAGAGTTTTTGCCAAAAAATCGACCAAGTGCCATACTCACCACCACCATTAGCAATTCGATGAAGGCGTTTCGAGTCGATTGAAGCTATAAAAGAAAATTCGCTGAAAGAGTTGAAGACCTACCTCAATCAGCTAAAATAAAATGTGTGGAGGACTAGATCAAGTGCTTGCGTAGATGTATTGCAAGCGTCTGCTTTCAAGGCGACAAAATTGACGAATAAATTACTTTTTTGGTTTTATTGAACAATTCCCGGTACTTTTTACACAAAAGGTAAGTACTTAAGTTTAACTTTTGTAGCAGGTACTTATTATAATTAAGGCGTTTTAATTTGTTTAATTTTAAAGCAATGAAGTATTCCTATAGGTAAAGAAAAACAAAAATATTCCAACTTTTTTAAAAGCAAGTTTTTGGAAGCGGAAGTGCGGCGCGGTCCTTTTGACTTCTAAAAACCGCCCGACCAATCAGCGACGTTTTTTATCTTCCACCGAAGATACCGACATTGAAAGAGTAAATTGAAAGCAAACTGCTGACCCAGCGAAGTAAACAAATATTTGAATTGCCGCTTGGAGAATTTAAGAACTGCCTTATTGCCATCCAAATTATACTTTTAATTGAAAATTATTATTATTACTAACTAAGTAGATACAGCTAGTGATGATGTCTCGAGATTAGGAAGGTTCTAATAAAAAGATCATAAGAGTCCGGCGAACAGTGAGCTTTTCATACAAACGTAATACCAAAATGATTTGTAATTTGAGAATATTTAACTCTTCTTGTGATGTTATTCGGATTAGGACAGTATTTATCTAGGGTTAAAAATCCGAAATACTAACCCAATTCAAAATAAATGCCAATTACATCTTTTCAAGTAAAAGCATTAATTTTAATTTGGTTTGGTATTTTTTACTCTTGTTAGTATAGGAAGCTCACTGTTCGCTAGACATAGGCCATACATTAAAAATCATATAATATGCATTTTAAGCTGATGCTGTATCTACACAGTAAAAAATTCAGTATGCAGTAATTTTAAAGAATTTATTAAATCTTTTGATATAGACGGCTGGTCTGATTTTAAATCTTATAAATACACCGCCAGAACAAACCACCAATCAGTATTTGCCAATGTTCTATTCTGTTAAAGCGCAGCCCGGCGAATGTTTGTTCTTGATGAATAGGTTAAGTCCGTTACACCACTTCGTATATAATATCTATTCGTAGCAGAGGGCTCGCTATTCTGCAAGCATCGTCGACTAATGAATAATTTAACTCTGATTGCGGTCAATGTGTTCAATAATGTAATTTAGAATACTCATCATAAATGCCACTAAACTGTAGTAGGTAGGAGGTAGCCCACAGGGCAGGCACTTCGTAACCTTAAAAACCCTATGGTTTTTGTTAGTTTTAAGATTTTAACCCCTACCTAATTTAAAATAGTTTGGAGAGCAGGTACTTTAAGGCCGGCGCCCACTGCCGACACGGTATGGCATGGCACGGCAAAGGATTTTATTACTCATACAGTTATTTTGAATCTTATTCTAATGAGTTTAGAATTCATGTTACTTTATTTGGATACCATGATGCCGCGGGATGCTGCAGCATGACGCGATGCGCCGTGGGATGCTGCGGCATGCCACGGGACGCCGTGGGATGCTGCGGCATGCCACGGCATCATGGTATCCAAATAAAGTAACATGAATTCTAAACTCATTCCAGCTTTCACCAGTCTACAACTGCTGTTTTATTATTTTTATTGTATAGAGTCAACAAAAAGACAAATAAAAACTGTTATTTTGGTATTGGAAGGTTACTTTGTTTTCATTTTTCCTTGCCCTGCAAGGTAAGTTATTATTATTTTAATCGGACCTAAACATTTTTTATAGATTACATTTGACAAATGTAATTCTTTGACTATGACATCATAGATGACGTAAATAAAGTCAAAATATTATGGTATGATTGGTACAGAAATTAAAAACTGTTCATGCTAGGATATCTTTTCAATGCATCGAATCATAAGAAAAATTGCAGATTATAAAAGGAGTTTACTGAAACACTATGGGCAATGAAACGCCAATAATCGAAGTCGAACAGTAATCGACATAAGTGGCAAAATGCAATTACTATGAGGGTCCGTCCGCATCTCGTGCGCTCCCAAAGTAATTTATGCGATATGTGACATCCTCGTAAAGTGATTTTACCGTCGATAAATTCTTAAGTACCTATCTAAGTACTTACAATGTTACGTGAAAGATTATCTTATTACACGTGGAAAAATAGTACGAGTTTATTTTATAGTTGTTTCATAGTGTTGACGTTGATACTCGTCTCATGTTAATAGAGATGTAATTAATAATAATTATCGTGCTGATTTTCGTTACCCACATAACAAGTAAAAAAATACATTTAATTAAATAGATTTTTAGGTTTACTATTGTTTACAAAACTGTTCATGTGTCATAGCATTTCTTATTAGGTACCCAAATACAGCTGCTAATCTGTCACGTAGAAAATTAAGTGTATCATTTCGGGTGGAATAATTTGCACGCTACTGTGGCCGGTGGTTATTTTTTTCCCATTTGCAAGTCTTTGAGTGTTCTCGTATGCAAAACACGATCATGTCATCTCTATTAACATGAGACGAGTATTTTTATTTAAGACCTCGACAAGTTAAAGAACGTCTACACTATACGTACGACATTTGAAAGCATATCTTTCACTAGTCTAGTGTCTGGTTTTTTTGTGAAGTTTCTCCAAATCTGATGTTTCGGATTCAATCCCCGGTAGGGTCAAACCATTTCTTTTCTACATTGTTTCAGGTCTGGGTGTTTGTGGTACAGTTGTCGTTTCCTATTTCTATAACACTTGTACAATGTTGTGTTGGGTGGGACGTTGAATAATAATAATAATATATTTTCTATTATTTATAGTTATTATTAATACGGAAGTACTAAAATATACCTTTTACCTTCTATAACGCTTCGACACGAATAACATATCTGTTACTTACATAATTCTGTTAAGATAGGGTCGTTAATATATCCGCTTTGGAAACATTTCTAAATAAAAGGGGTATGCCCTAAGTGCGAAACTCCTAAGTATTAATGTAGTCCAGTCTGGATTTTAATATTTTCATCGCAGTATGTCCGACCTCTTAATTGAAAGAAAGTCTGACGCCGCACTTAATGATATTAGCAGAGGAATTCTCGACTGTGACGTCCTGCTCACTAATTAAAATTAGCTGAAAACAGCACCTCATCCTTCATGGTACGGCAAAAATACAATCAGATAAGTCTGAAATATTTAACCGTCTTTTTTAATTGACCCAAAAATATGGTTAAATAGTTTACCAAATACTTCACCAGCCGATACATTTTTAACCATCTGTCTTTGACGTTTTGTCAATATATAAGAAACGTAAAAAAAACTTAATTAGAACTTCAGCCACAATTAATGATAACTTCAACCACAGATAACTATAATAATAGTGTCGATTCGGTTGTCACAACTTAACTAAATTGACATGACTAAACTTAATTTTAGCATTCTGTTCGATACAGCAAGAAAAGGATGGAAAACGGAATTTAGTTTAGTCTTGTCTCTGACAACCGAATCTTACACTAATATCTTTAATAGCCGCAACCAAAATGCTTAGAATTTATTTAGATCTTGGTGCACATCAAACGCAAAAAGGATACGAAAAAGACACCCACTCACGACAATAACAAACACCCCTCTTAACGTCAAAAAGAATCAATGTTGTTAATAATTATTATGTGTTCATAGTAATTATTTAAAAATTTATGCTCAGTTATCGCGGTGTCGGGTGTTTTTTTACTGCGAAAGAGTTAATTGCTTTGATAGATGTTCTGTATAATAAAACGGTAGTACAGTCCAAAGCTGCTGTATTTACAATCTCTTCAAAATTGTATTAAAAAAGTGTATCTACGAAAGAATAGAATTTGCAATCGCATTTTAAATAGTTGCCTTTATTTAACTTCGATATCTGACTTTTTAATCTGTGAATGCCGAAAGCAATTTTAAATCTACTATTTTCTGATGATATCCATATTTGAATTCTCTCAAATAAACGTAGCATGAAAACGTTTCGATGTTTATTTAACCGCTGGACTGTGGCGTGTGTGCTCAGTGGTAGGTTAAAGGGAAATTCCCAACTCTGTACATAATGTAAGATATAAATCTCTGTTAGTTTATCTCTACTTTTATTTTTAATCGACTGATAATTATTTAGGTTAGGTAGTAGAGATTTAAACATTTGAATACTTTATTTATAAGTTTACATACTTACCTAAAATACGAAGTTGGTATTTTACGTATTTTTTTCTACACGACTAAATCTCGAGTTGGTATTTTGCATATGTGGTATTATGCGTCAAATAGGATATGTATAGTGATTGAGATAGTGGTAGGTTTATGACAATCTAAAACAAACCAAGCTATGGTCTGCGACGTTTTGGACTACACTTGGACTACGAAGTACGAAGGCACAATGGAACTCCTTAAAAACAAACAGCGTGAATTTGGAAATTGAGTTATGGGCGTTGTACCATAGAAAATATTATATGAAGTTAAAAAATATTTACACGCTTATATACCTTACCACAAATACTATATAAAAAGCAATAAATAATATTTAAATTATTAGTTAAGCATATCAATAT
This sequence comes from Catoptria pinella, assembly GCA_963556745.1. Lineage (NCBI taxonomy): Eukaryota > Metazoa > Arthropoda > Insecta > Lepidoptera > Crambidae > Catoptria > Catoptria pinella. The sequence goes on from OY750769.1 coordinate 8,002,103, forward strand.
TAATAAAACATGTCCAGTGGACGGCACATCAGACTATACATGTTGACCTTGAGACCGCCTTTATGCCCTACGTAATAAAAGCTGTTTTCGCAGTTCAACTGTATAACCTGACGTGCTGTCGTGTGTCCATTGAAGTCGGGTGTGGCGGGAGGACCATCTTTTCTTTTTCTAATTCTAAAAGCCCCATCCGACTTCATTAGACGTGTTTATTAATATTGATATGCGTAACTAATAATTTGAATATTATTTCTTGCTTTTTAGAGGTATTTAATTTTAAAGCTGTTTTTGTTTTGTTTTTAGGTTTATTGAAGGAGGTTTTTCTTTTCGTAAACATACACTGACTTTATTAACTTCATTACCTTTCCTTGAGTTCCTTGAACGGCAGAGTGGCCGTAGTCGGGTAAAAAGGTATTCCGAGTGACTTACTCGGAATATCACAAACTTTTGAGCGACTTTACTTTTTTTGTTTAGTCATTTGTACATTGGGGACTCTACTCAGTTAAATATTAGATTTGTATTATTTACTAACGTCCGTATTTTTTATTAGCGATTTGAAAAATCACGTTTCAAGTACTCACAATCAAAATCAATAAAAACGCAATAATCTAGTCTAGATCAATAGGAATATTCAGTGGCCGACTGTGGTTTTAACCAATTTCATTATCTAGAGTGGCGGGAAGTTAATAAGCTCACTCCACTCCAGTGATACAAATCTCAACACTATTCCGATGATACATGCTACGACTATGATGTCACGCGCTACGTCAAATACAGGGTTGAAATGTTCATTTGCGACGACAATCACAAAAATTTCTCTGTTCTGTGGTCATACCTCATCGTCATAGAAAAATTTTCGCGGCATTCTATTTCTATGCTCATCGTAGACCTATCTATAGGTACTATAACATGGTGGCATAACTGCATGTAAAAGCGTCCTAGATGGTTTTTTGCAACTACCTATACTTTTTTCCTGCTAGAGGCCTGTGCCCTAGCAGTGGGGACATTCAAAATGGCTGATGGTCTAAAGATAACTGTCGCCCGGAAAATCGACCCGTGTAAGTGCTCCCACTGCTAGGGCACAGGCCTTCCTTATGGGTAGATACGGAGGATGGGCCATAACCCACCACGTGGGCCCAATGCGGATTGGTGGGTGCTAACGACTGCAAATGCAGCCGGGACCAACGGCTTAACGTGCCTTCCGAAGCACGGAGGAGCTCGAGATAATATTGTTTGGTCACTCATCCCATGACCGACCCTTGCGAAAGTTGCTTAACCTCCGCAATCGCTGGGCCAGGCGCTAAACCACTGCGCCATCGAGCTCCTCATGCAGTTATCAGTATTGCGGTTAGATTCTGACTCAAAGCAACCACTACTGGGCTCATTTTAAAGCCTTTAAGATCGGTGTACCTAATGTGTAGACGGAATAAGTCTCTACCTAAATGACATATTTATTAGCTTTATGCCTAGGACGGTGTTAGTCTATTTAATAGATTATAAATATTCGTCAGACTAGGTCGCGTTATGCCAATTTAACAAGAGTCATTCATTACTCATTATCTTTGTCGCCTTTTTTCAATTCTACCAATTTATTTATTTAAAGGAAATAACATATTACATTCTCTGGGGGCGAGGAATGTTTATCCTGCCGGGGCGCAATTTTATACTAATACCATAGACTTATTTATAAGTTTAAGACTAATACCTAAGGAGTGTAGGTGAATTTTGCTCAGTGGTTCTTATACATAACTTAGATGCTATTATTGTATTTTTCTCTAGATAAGAACCTTTGTACTGTTAAGCTACAAATAAATATATTTTTTATTTTATAAATAGAGAAGATTGATGAGTGCCTCAAATACATTTGAATTTTTACGACATCTTCGTTTTAAAATAGCTGTTTAATCCATTTCCTTTTAGGATTCACGCAAAAATATCTCAAAATTGGTGAAAACTTGTCTACGAAATGGGTAGATTGATAATTGGAAAAGTTGATTAATGAATCGGCATTGTGAGCGCCGACACGACGAGTGAGCGCGGACACTCGAGACAGCCAATATTCGCGGTTTGCAATATCGTTGCAAAATCCTCTATCGATCCTTTTCTAAATTTGAACCCGTTAACGACTATCTACGAGAGGTTTAGTATTTTTTTATTTTTTTATGAATATGTATCTTTCAAAATACAAGTTATTATAATAGATTGTTAAGCTCTCTGCGATGGGAACGACTAATAACATTGTGTGTTTAAAAAAGAAGAAGTGACTGACTGACTGACATATAAACGCACAGCCCAAACCGCTGGGTCTAGATTCCTTTTGCACGTAGATTTCTTATAAGGTTTAGGGGTGCAATAAGAGAGGATTTTTGGAAATTCCATCCCTAAAGGGGTGAAATAGGGGATGAAAGTTTGTATAAAAGTCCCTCAGTTTCAAAGCTTTAAGGATCTTAAAATTTTGTGTTTATGCTGACGATTGAAAATTAATACCTATATATGTGTCTCAGCGTTATTGATAATTCTACCCCCGAAGGTATATAGATAATTTTTCATTTTCGAAGTAAAAATTCACAGATCTCGTGCTTTTAACCTTTTGGTACACATTGAAAATGATTTTAATTAATTTTATAAAAATAGTCCATTGATACAAACATTAATATTTTATTGAACTAGTACAATACTTTGAAATCACAGCAAACCCATGAACATATTTTGGATCTACTTTTCTATATCAATTCGTGTGATACGTGGATTACGGTGTGGGTTTCACAATGAACCAAACAAAATTGTATGAACACAGGTTTGTAAGAAATACAATATTGTGTAAACTGTTTGTTGTCCCTAATAAAATAAAATAAAATAAGCATAAATTTTATTGTTTTATTCAATAATCCAAATTTGCTATAACCCAAAACATCAAAAAAAATATTAGATTTGTTTTGAGGATTTGAGGTATATTTTAAGTTAAGCCCGTTTCTTTAGGAGTAATTTACATCAAAAAGTTTAATACCTACGAGTATAATAACTAACATTATAAGGCTAGTTTTACAGCTTAAGTTAAGATGACAGATAGTTTAATTGAATTCAAAAAAATAATTAATTAAACCAGAAGATAATGTGAAACAAGCTTTAAGGATTTCATAATAAAACAAAAAAATTGTAAGCTATCTGAAACTAAGGATTTCGTAGAAAAATAACAATATTTCCTTAGCATTTATTTGACAAAGTGACAGTAAATAAAGTCAGCCACGCTGGGTTCTAACTTTATTATGTCAAACTTATTGTAAACATCATCAAATTAATCTAAACAAAACTACACTTATGATTTCCTTTTACGTAATCGAAACTTGGGGGTCTTTCGGTAGAGAAATCTTGAACTGAAGCAAGACTATGAGGTAGATGGCAATCATGCTTATTGCCTGAAAAATAAACAGTATTTGAATAAATAACTAATAGGATTATTATACTAAAAGGGGATGTAAATGTATAGTAAAAGTAAGAAAAGATTAAGCCAATGATTTATTGCTAGATTTTGATGCGTTTAACGCAGGGCCGGCCGCGCCGGACCGATCGTCTTCGTGATCCTTGCATGGGAGGCATTAGGTATAATTTGTTTATCCCATAGACTTAAGAGGGAACACCACGGTCGAGAGAATTAAAAAAAACCTATGGAAAATTGACAAAATCAACGTTTCGTAGTCCCCTGTTTCCTCCTCCAAAACTAGGCCAATTTATATATTTTTTACATAAAAAAATAAAGAAAGGATTTGGCGTTGTTCCTATATTCTGCTTTTTTATATAATCTCGTCAAATTTGATTATTTGATGTGTAAACAATGGCAATTTTTTTTTAGGTTTTTGGAGATTAATATCTCTTTTAATAATTATAGGGTAAGCTTTACCTATCTTGGCACACCCGCAGTGATTGGCACTTTAACATTTAAACACAGATATTAATAATTGTAATGGTAAAATCGTACTTATCTGTTATTTTCTTTAATCAGGCATTACTACACTTCAAATCTTTTATAATAGATATTTCTTCCGGATTCTAATGGCAACACAGTATTAAGAAATAAGAACGCGCGAGAAACTTCTTGTTTTTTCTAGCTAATTTTAACGGATCCAATAAGGAAGAGGTATGGAAAAAAATATTGTTTTTTATTATTTTGACTTTCTTTGAGGTGCGAAATTATTATTATTATAAACCTTAATTATTATTATTATAAATTATATTACAGTTTTCAATAATATTTTTTCCAGTTTTGTTAACACAACTTCAATTTACAATGTGCCAACCATTGATTAAATAGCTTGTACTAAAGTGTAGTTCTTTAGCAACCGTGCCAATCACTAGATTTTAAAATATTTTTTTTTAATTAATGTTTTTACTCACAAATTATTTAGATTTTAAAATATTTTCACGATACACTTGAAAAAACATTTGCGCTACAGTACTTGCAATTATTGGCACTATACTTTAGGTGGTCAATCAATCAATCAATATATTTATTTGCTTGAACATGGGTATAAACGATACAGATGACTTAAAATTAACAAAGTACGCCATAATGTAGTGGTGCTATTCATACATTTTCGTGTTTGCATTATCACAGTATAAACAATTTTTTCCCTACAGTAGGCCGACGGAGACATCTAGTCAGGGCAATCGTGCGGGGCGTGAGGGGGGAAAAACGAGTGGCACGAGCCCCAGCTGCATACTCTGCCATTATAAGAAAACAGCAACACAATGTTAAAAATATTAAAAAATCCAAGATGGCGGCCAATTTTTTTTTATATACCGATTTCGATGAAACTCGTTTTTTGGTACTTTCTTGCGTTACTGTTTTCTTGTCAAAATAGTACTAAAAACCTAGTTTTATAGAAATCGGTTCATAAAGAAAAAAATTGGCCGCTATCTTTGTTTTTTAATATTTTTAATATTGCATTGTTGTTTTCTTGTCAAAATAGTACCAAAAATCGAGTTTCATCGAAAATGGACCACAAACAAAAAAGTTGGCCGCCATCTTGGATTTCTTATATTTTTAACATTGCGTTACTGTTTTCTTGTCATAATACACTCGGCGTCAAAAAAATCGCACCTTCTATTACATTAGTTTAGATATGCCTACCTGCTACTGCTAGCACACGTAATATTTATTTAATATTTATATCTATTGAAAGTACATTTATTGGTCTTTTAAACAATCATTTATTGTTTAAAAAACATAACAGTTACCACAATTAAACACATGTAATTACTTGCGCATTCATTATAAGGGTATAAATAGGGGTCAATCCAGGAAAATCGGGTAAATTCACTATCGAAACGTTAGAGAGAACGCACGTCAACTGCTCAATTAAGAAAAGAAACACCCAAGATGCATACTATTGGCCATGAAGCTTGTCAAATGAAATTGTTATATTGCAAAAAATGTGACAGTGTAATGTTGCTGGGAAACTAAATCTCAGTCATTTATTCCGTATGACGAGTGTTCCAACGGTTTGAGAGACTGTTGGTTATATACGAATGGATAGAAGTATATGACAACATTTACTATTAATTAGATATGATTAAAATGGTTTCAAAGAAATTTTTTGAAAAGGTGCGAATTTTTTGACGCCGAGTGTAGTAACAAGAACCGAGTTTCATTGAAATCCACCCACCCATGCGTCCATGCATCCATGCGTCCGTACATCCATCCATTCATGCAACCATCCATCCATTCATCTATCCATTCATTTTCTTCCTTCCATACTTCCTACCTCCCTCCCTCCCTAAGTCTTTTCTCCCTCCCTCCCTCCCTAAGTCTTTTTTCCCTCCCTACCTAGGTCTCTCCCTCCCTCTTTAAGTCCGTCCCTCCCTCTCTCACCTTCATTCTTTCTTTCTAACTTTAAAACTTAAGTTTTGGAGAAATAACGTCACCGTATCTCATACTAAAAAATGAGTGCCAATCACTAGTAGGCTTGTGCCACTGATTGTACTTGGAGTGCCAATGACTATAGTTTTCGATGTTTTTAGAAGTTTTATTTTTTTTTCCATAAAAAACGTTTATTTTTCATATTTTTTTCGTTGTTATTGTAATAAATAAACCCTAAAGATTTTTTTAAAAGTCGTAAATTACGCCTGTATATCTTACTGATAAAATAATCAACAAAATAAGGAGAGATTTCGCTTAGGGTGCCAATGACTCTATAGTTTACCCTATTATGAAAAAAAAAAGAAAACATAGGAACATAGCCAATGCATTCCTTTAAATTTTAATTAATAAAATATTTCAATCGGTCCTTTTTTTTGGAGGAGGAAACAGGGAACTACCAATCGTTAATTTTGTCAACTTTCTATAGGAATTTTTCAATTCTCTCGACTGTGGTGTTTCCTCTAAGGTATAGTCCCGTATAGTCTGTATATCCCATAGACTTATTTATACTATGGTTTATCCTTACTTGTTTTATTTGGTAAACCCAACTTTTTATTGAAAAATCTATTATAAAATACAACAAATGGTTTATCCACACATAGATTACAAAAGAAAATAAGCTAATTATTAGTGACAATTTGATTTATTAAGACAACATATTTTTAAGTAACGATTTTAATTTATAAGACGTATGGCAACTGTCAAAAACTGTTTGCAATAGGATAAGTAAGGATAAACAGATTATACGATGCATAGCAGCGGCGAGTAATTCTAAGATGATGATGATTAATTAATTATTGGGGTGAAGATTTCCAAAAGATTTATTTGTATAAGAATACTGGCCAGAAAGCTCATAATACAAGTTTTAAAAATGAAATTTCGTAAAATTATCGTACTTTTAGACAAAGAAATAAAAATTACCAATGATAAACATGGCATGACGTTTATGGTATCACTTAACGGTAGCAAATAAAATTGATCCATTCAATAGAGTCTAGATAAGAATAGAGCTTTTAGTAGAGATTGATTCGAAATGGCTGCGTAGTTGGAACGCACTTGAGAGAAAATACGATAACATTTTTAGTTGATAAATTCCACATACTTTATCAATTGGTGTCATATAGATACAGTGTGACAGTATTTCTCATTTAAAAACTGAAAGTTTTTGTATTTCAACATAAAGTAAGTACCTACTACCTAACCTAATGGATTTTATAAAATAATGTTGACTTCACTTAAAAGACGAAGTAACTTGATAAATTCTGATGAATGATGAATGAATGATCTACTGCGAGTCGTATTTTTCCTACTATAATATTTAGTATTAAAGAATTCTGGTTTTGCGGTGTAGGCGAAAGGCTAGCAATCTTTTACTAGTTAGTACACTTAATTAATCAAAATCTCAACCCAACCATTTGCCTAGTATAGCTTTTACGTACCTACCTAACCTTGTGCTACACAACTATTAATACTTAATATGAAGGTACACAATAATTTGTGATGGTGATTTATCAATTTCTTCACTACACACCGATGTCAGAAGTTCTCTATTCACGTTGGCATATCCTTTAAGACTTACTACAGCTGGATTCATCTCGATGGCCTGGATGAAGTGATCGATCTGTGAATTAACAATATGAAATAATAATACTTATTTAGATATTGTAATAAAAGTTTTGTCTAAATATTACTTCATAGTGTTTCGCATCGCAACAATCTACAATAACGTTAAATATTTAACGACCAGTTTAATTAATGGAGGTTTAACATAATACTAACTACCTCTTTTTGTGTTGGTCTGTCGACGGTTAAAATATCAATAGTCAAAAGTGTTTCTTGAACTCCATCCGCCACCTTAAACAACAGATTATAAGAGTATTGACGCAGTACTTTTAGGTAAGCCATATTCAAATTATAATAGGGTATGAATTTATTTTAGTCAGTTTAATGTAAAATTACATGTTGAAGAAATCTGGAGACTTTTCAGTGAGAATTTTTATGAAACGTACACTTTCATGGTACTTAATAACGGTTCGTTAGCGAACTGAAGTCTACCGTTAGGTAAACACAAGATCAACTTTGATAGAATTTATAAGGTAAATGTTTAAGGCATTTTGTGCCACAGGGGCGACGAACCTTTTGAGTGGATTTATGTGAACAATCAGCAAATATGAACAGCAGTGTGGAGCAGTAGGCGGCGTCCACAAACAGACCCATCTCCTTGAAGCTGAATCCGAATCCGTGGTCCACGATCTCTGATAGGGCTCCATACACCGCGATTGTTATATTCGTGAACCTGGAATATTTTACCTGTTTCAGGCGGTCAGTTTCTACTGAAAACACAAGTTTGATTTCGCACTCGAAGTCAAACGATGTATATGAATATGTTTTATGATCGATGATTTTATTTAAAACTATTGCATTACTGGTAAATAGTTATGCAGGTTTAAGAGTCCGACGAACAGTGATTTTCCCATACAAACGTAATACCAAAATGATTAGCAATTTGAGCACAATTAACTCTTTTTCTGATGTTATTCGGATTAAGACAATAATTGTCTAGGATTCTATCAAATAAAAAATTCAAAATAAATGCCAATTTCATTTTTTCATATAATATTTATTTGGTTTGGTATTTTTGTTTTTCGATTTAATAGAACCCTAGAAAATACTATTTTAATCCGAATAACATCACAAGAAGAGTTAATTATGCCCAAATTGCTAATCATTTTAGTATTACGTATATGTATGGGAAGCTCACTGTTCGACTCTTAAGCATGTTGGAAACGAAACAAATGAAGTGCATCACTTTTTTTAATAATACGAATGTAAATAGTAGGTATAATAACAATAAGTGTAAATTAACTCACATAAACAAGCAATAAGTAGAGTATGTGCGGGCATACGCGTTCCCTAACAATTGTAATAGCTCTGACAGGTTCAGCCATAGGTACCGGTAACGGGATATGAGCTTAGCTGAACATTCTATTCTGACATCCTGGGAATAAAAGAGAAGAGAATTAGGTACTTACTATAATCTAGAATTTACTATAATCTAGAATTAACTGCGACATTTCTATGCTTCTGTTAAAAATCGTTTCCTAAAAATGAAGCAAATTTTTTTTTACAGTTGTTTGTTATGTCCTAACTAAACATAGACTTATTTATACGAGGTCCTAAAAAACTTAATTTCATGGTACTATAGAGTTCGTCTATATTTCTGCACTGCGAGCTGGCCATCACTGCCGTTGCGGGCTGAAGTTAATTTGAACTATTTACTTTTGAAAAACTTTCAAAAGAAAAGAAAAACAGACGACGCCATGCAAAGAAATGGACGGCGGCCAATATTGAATTGGAAATAAGTGCCTTTCCGTAAAAAAACTAATAATAAATAATTATATCGATTTAAAACATTATTTTAACTAATCTACGCACCCACACGCTACAGTACACTAGCTTACGTCATCTCCGCCATCGGTATTGAAAATAACGTTCATTCATCATTAACTTGAACTGTTTCGTTTGCTTAGAGAAACAAATCGCAATTAAAATGCACTAATAATAATTTTGTAATGAGTGTGATAGAAAAATATCCTTAATTCTTTGCTTTATAACCGACTTCAAAAAAAGGAGGAGGTTATCAAGTCGAAGGTTTTTTTTGTATGTTTTAACATAACTTCACCAGTTGTTAACCGATTTCAATCATTCTTTTTTTATTTGAAAGAAAATAGTTTGTGTGTGGTCCCATAAAACAATTACAGAGATCTGGCTAGTAGTTTTTTCATAATCCTGAAAAATATCAATTATTTACTATCGCACGAGTTTTTACGGATTTTCAGGTATAACTTCTTTGTTTATGAACCGATTTTTAGGTACCTACTATAAAGTCGTGCAATTGGATAGTAAATAGTAAGCAAGTGTTACTCCCGGAACGCCAGACCTTGTTTTCTTGGACCATGGATTTACGAACCGTAAAGTAAGTATTGTATGTACTACGCGTTCACTTTGTGATTGCCGTCGACGACCGTTATGACGTCACAGCTAACGGTACTGTAGACAAAAAAGTAATCATGTTTTTCAACTGTTTTTTTTTTCTTGATCAAATAACGTCATTAATTTATATAACAAGTTAGGTTCGCCATTATGTAGAAACTTTACTCTTTAATCATTATAACAACACAAATAACGAACGTAATGATTAAATCAACAGAAACAAAAATTAAGCTTTGTGTTGCTAGCCGTACTAGAAAGGCGACACAGGGGGTGCGGTATGACGAAGCGGGCCGGGAGGTAGCGGCAATGATGAAGTGAACGCGTAGTATAGGTACATACCTGACGAAAACACTCGGAAAGTCTTTGCGATGCAATTTTGATTGCTTCACAGTTGATATACCACAGCGCGCAGTTCATATTGATCATCGTGATGATGTGGAAGTAGGCGGCGGTGTGCTTTAACGGAAACCCGTCCAGTAACGCGCACAAACTCAGGAGGAAGCATATAGCCAGCAGAAGGCATCCGATGCTTATTATGACAATCAGAGTCTTCAGATTGGGAAACTGTAAATTCTCCCCTGTTACTTTGTAGTATCGAACCTGGAACACTCCTTTTATTATAAGAAAATAATTAAATAAAAAATAATTAAATTTAATAAATATTAAAAACACGACTGCCCCGCCAAAAAAGAACTAAAAAGTTAAATAACACGTGTAATTGTCGGGGACTTCTTTGATTAAAAATTGATCCTCAAAATTGTCCCCCGACTGCAATGACACTTGTTATATAACTTTTTAGTTCGTTTTTGGAGGGGCAGTCGTTTTTAATATTTTTAAATTTTATTTCACACATTTAAGTGACAAAATATATATTTTTATTTAATGCTCATATTATAATAATTGAAGAGATTTTTTTTTTTCACATTTGAAAGTATCGTACAGTCGCACTATTGATTTGGTTCGGTATGATGTATAAGGATTCGATACCCTAAACATCATAATCCGTTAAGGCGTGTGGAAGTTATGGTGGAATAAAGAAACTTACATACCCACAATCATACATGAACAAGGGGTTACACATTACACTCACTGTTTTTATGGGCATTCGTGCAGTCTTGTGATAAACGAACTTTGTTTCAAGGATCTTTGATAATCCTAAAGCTAAACCAGCGAAACTATTTCCTTAGGTAATGTTACCGAAACAGCAGCTTCTGTATGTTTTCGTTATGTTATTTTAAATCTAATATTTACATTAATGCTAACCTGAAATTTACCCCAATTCGTTTTATATATAGCAACTTGAGGAGCAACCCCCCAACCTACAAAGGGGATCCAGAAATGGGGCACCAGGAAAACAACGAATATAATTGCATATATGTAGTCGTCAAACTTCCTGATGGAGCGTAAAATCATGATGCGTTCGTATCCCACGAATAACACTACGATTGTAGATGCGACGTAGAAGCAAATGGCGTAGGCCGTAGCGGAGGATCGCCAACTGAAAGTGATGGTACCTAAAAAGAAGGAAACTGGTGAGACGTCTCCTTCATCTGATAGGTAACGTGTGGAACTACATTCAAATTCAGACAACCAACCCGGGCGCGATCTCGTGATGGGCATGACAGCAAGGGCGCGGAACAAAACCAGCAGGAGCTTATGATCTCTGTAGAACTGGTCGTGGATCTCACAGGTGTCTCCATCTTGAGACGATAATAAATCGCGCTGCTCTTGCTCCTGCCAATTTGCCAAGGAAAGTAATTATTAGTTTTCCGTTAGAATAGAAGCCTTCTGCAAATGGGTAGGTACCTACTGTCAAAGAATAGATATTAGTACTACTACTGTGACCACTTAAAGCCATTTAAAACAAATTATTTACACTATATACAGTTTCCAATAACAAATTAACAAAACTGAACAACATTTAAAATAATGGTACCAAACTAACTTACATAATCCCTCTGCGTTCTTTCGTAAACGATTTTGTTACTTTGCACATGTTTCATGTCAGTTCTCAAGAGAGAATTATCGATGGCTTCGTCAAACAAATGATCGGGGATCATCATCTTAAGAGTTGATGCTCGCTCAAGTTCCGGAGGCAAAATGACGAGTCTTACAATTAATCTTCCGTCGACTTTACTTGTTAAATATGCAAGACCCTAGCCATTATCGTACAGGTAAACAAGGAGAGTAAATTTCATTAAATTTTAAAGCAAACGACGTTGCCGCTCTTTGCATTTCAATAAGTATAACTCCTCAGAAACGGGTAAGCAAACATTAAAAAACCTTGAACTGTTAAAGAACCGTCACTGGCTTGGAATAAATAGGTTAAAAAAAATATTAAAAAATATAACAAACACGATGGCACTGCCAAGGACGAACTAAAAAGTCAAATAAATGACAAGTGTCATTGCAGTTGGGGGACCATATTATGAAACAATTTTTAATCAAAGAGGTTCCCCGACTGAATGTCATTTGCTATTTTACTTTTTAGTTCGTTTTTGGCAGGGCAGTCCTGTTTTTAATATTTAAAAAAGAAAAATATTTATCTTTCACACATTTTAGTGACAAATTATAGTTTTGGAATGTGCTCATCAAGGTCATTAATAAAATATTGTAATATTGAAGAAATTCGAATGTTAATGAGCCGAAAACAAGTCTATTCGGTCAGCTAAAATGGTTAGTTCGCACCGCCCAAAATATGATTACGTTCTAAGTAACCATAGAAAAAAATCCTAACGGAAATATGCTATTTTATAAGGGTCTACTTTCAGCTAGAAAAATAATCTTATTTTTTGAAAGTATAGTTTTCATAATAGCTCAGTTATAAAACGTCGTATTTGAATCTCCTTTCCAGAAAGAGTGTTTCATTACCTTCACTATAATTTCACCCCTCGCCACTGGTAGTTATTGAAATGGGCCATTATAAAATCCATTAAAACCATCCGTTTGGTAACAACAATTTTATTTGTATCATATAATACAAAAATATCACAGTTTATTTTCACATTATATGAACAGAATCTTTAATTTTTAACCGCCTTTATGTAATTTGTAATAGGAAATCGATGTGCATGATTATATTTTATATCTGAATCTTAAAATTCACATCACACCAAGATTATGTGTACTGTAGGCTGTTTTTGTCAAGACCAATAATACAGCTTAAAAGACAGCAATCCCAAGTATTGCCAACAGTAAAAAAGTAAAATGTGTCAAAAATGGACAAAAGCCGTTTTTGTAAATAACGCCTTTATTGTCAATTTAATCGCATTGTGTACGTCGTATTTGTTATAAGGTCTGTGATTGTCAACCGAAAAAATAATAGATACTTAATGCAGAACAAGATGTAAATTTTGTTATTGCTCATTAATTTTCCCATTGTTTCCTTTAATATAAAACTTACTTCAATTACATTTTTTGTTGGTAATATATATTATTTACGTGCCTCAGTAGTATGCAAATTTACCTTACAATGACTTAATATTGTATTGTGAACTTATTGTTGAAAGAAAGATTATTCAGACATTTCAGGGTTAAAACCATTACTAAGTATTGTATAACGACAGATTTGAATGATGCTCTCACACAATTAGCATGGACTAATCTTGCAATTACTAAATAATATCCTTTAAATATATCATAAGTAAAAAAATAACTATCAATACATTGCCCCTCCTGTGTGGGAGCATAATAATATTTAAAATATATCTTAAAAATACATTATTTAATACGGAAGGCTTATCCACAACACCTCATGGTTATTTTTCCTTAACTTAATGATAAAAATGAATCCCAGACCCGTTAAGATTTGGGAAATTGGAATAATATAATTAATTATTCTATGAAGATTTAAGTCTAGCAAGCTGCGCCATTATTTCCTTATCTTCGTCTGTAGTCGACGCTCCAATTTTATTGCGAGCAACCGACGGTGCATCGGCCATCTAAAAGCAAACAAAACAATTAAACATTATAATAAACACAAATAAATCGAATCGAACCCGCGACCTTTGGAAGTCCGGTCCAATCCAATGCTCTTCCAACTGAGTTACCGAGTCACTAAATAGCTCAGTGACTCGGCAGCTCAGTTGGAAGAGCATTGGACCGGACTTCCAAAGGACGCAGGATCGATTCCCGCCTGAGAACATGATCTGGTATTTAGTCTAAAAAAAAACGTCTTTTGAAGTCGGGTGGGGCTAAAGATATTTTTCTTTTTTAATCATAATAACATTTATCGTGGTTTCTCTTTCTCAATTTGATTTTTTAATTCTTAAAGCCCCACCCGACTTCATAAGACGTTTTTTTAATATCAGATATGCGTAGGTACTTGAATAGTAATTATGCAATTTGAATATTATTTCTTGCTTTTTAGAGCTGCTGTTTTTTGAAGCTGTTTTTTATAGCAATTTTTTTAAGGTTTTTTGAAGGAGGTTTTTCTTTTTAATTTTTAAAAGTTTTTTATTTTTAACTTTTTTGTGGTAGGACATGGGGTAGGTGACCAAAGTGTATTATCTCGAGCTCCTCCGTGCTTCAGAAGACACGTTAAGCCGTTAGTTCCAGCTACATTTGCATATTAACACCCACCAATCCGCATTGGGCCCGCGCGGTGGGTTATGGTCCATCCTATTCATCAGCCCATAAGTAAGGCTTGTATCCCAGCCCCAGTAGTGACAATAAAAATAGCTGATGCGAAACCTTTCAATAACGTAGAGTAATCACTAATACACTATCATATTTGATTTTGAAGAGTTCTCTTGTGTATCTTCGAAGTCCAAAGTCCAATGTGAAGGAAATTTGAATGAAAACATCCTTAAAGTATCCCCTTTCTAACAAAACAAGAATCATCTAAATCGGTTTATAAACAAAGAAGTTATGCCTGAAGATCCGTTAAAACTCGTGCAAAAGTTACCTAAAAATTACAGTATTTTCAGGATTACTCAAAAACTACTAAACCGATTTAAAATTAAAAAAAATGGGACCACCTGGGGAGCAAACCTGATAAAGTGGCGTTTGAATCATGTCAATCGGTTCAGCCGTTTTCGAGTTATCGGTGGACATACATAAAAAAAAAAAAAATAAAAAAAAACAAATAAACAGTCGAACATAGAACCTCCTCCTTTTTTTGAAGTCGGTTAAAAATAGGATTGTGAATACTAAAATATCAAATTTAAAATATAAACCTGCTGTTTGGTATAATAAAACCGAATATGGTAGATAGGGTACCATGCAAACATCCTCAGAAAGTTGTTATATACATATTAAATAACATTACATTAAAACCACCACTTTTTTATTTTTATTTTTATAATAATTAACTGCTGCTTAGTGACAACCCAAGAATTTATTTTTTTATTGTTGCCCATTAATGGGATTGATTATCGAAAACTACAGTCTATTTGCGTCTAGAGTTATCACTTTTACTAATTTTACTAATAAAAAACATAATTTCTAAGGCATGGGGTGGTTTTTAAGGTTTGTGATAATTTTCCGGGTTGTGAGCATGATACGGTATTGGTAGCCTTTCCTATCTAAAATATTCTTCATTCATCTTATAAGAGAAGCTCAAAGATGCAAAAATTTATTAGCTCATCTGTCCTTCGGAAGGCACGTTAAGCCGTTGGTCCCGGCTGTATTTGCTGTGTTAACACCCACCAATCCGCATTGAGTCCACGTTACTACCCACCCTTCTTATTCACCCGTAATGAAGGCCTGTGACCGTGCAAGGGGTATTAAAAATGGCTGACATGTCAAAATGTAGCTTGTTTTATGACCACTTTTTAACATTACTTTTGAATAGGTATGTGTATTTATAGTACAAAAAAATACCTTTCCACTGATTTCAATGCCAATCTCATCAAGCACTTTATTTACAATGCCCTCGGTCTCCTGTTCATCGTCTGATTCATCCATGATGTCATCCAGTGTATCTGAAACTACAGTAAGAGTTGAGTAAATAACAATTAGGAACTAAATTCTCTAACTGATTTACAGCATTATTTCAGGCCCTTTCCATATAAAAAAAGGCTCTATCCATATCCTATTTAGATAAGGTAACAAATGTAATGTAGATGTGATAAAGACGAATTTTATTATTATAGTTGCTTGACTAATTAGAAAGAGTACCAACCATCCATAAAGATATTATAAAGATATATATTATTTTTTTTTTCCTGCTTTTACTAAATTACTGCTAATGTATGTGAGGGAAATACTTTTAATTATAATCAAAAATATCAATGACATACTCATCTCATCTGTCATATCCATCTTTGCATTAGCCTGTCTGAATGCCTCCATGTCTTTAGCTATTTGTTGTGGGTTCATCACTTTGTTCATGCTGCCCATAGTTTTGGCTGTGGTCCCCATAGCGCCTGCTATCGCAATGTTGGCACCCATTGTCTTGTTGTGAAGCTGCACATTTGATATCTGAAATTTAAAGTGTGATGATTGATAGACTATTTTGTTTTCTTACCATTTAACTTTGAAACATATTATATTACAGGCTGCGACTTCGTCCACGTGGACCCTAGGCAATCTATAACCAGGACAAAAGTATCCTATGTTTTAATCCATGTTAAATACTATCTGTGTGCCAAATTTCATCCTAATCCATCCAGCCTTTTAGGTGAGAAGAGGTAACAAACACACACACAAAAAAATGCATTTATAATATTATGTAAGGAGGATAGTTAGTTATATAAAATTAACTTACTTTACTGTTAGCAGTAAATATCCTGTTTCTTTGTTTTCTCAACTGGACCAGTTGCTTTGCTAATATTTTACAACCTTCATTGTTACCTTCTTTAGCCATTTTCTTTATTTCCATCTCCTGCAAAGAAATGATAATCACAATTGTTATACTGTGACTGTCTTTACTCAGCCTTAAAAATTTATTAAAGAATCTATTATCATCATCAAGCCGGGTATTCCCTAAGCAATATTCGTTGAGCATCACTGTCTATATACAATGTTTCATCACCTCAAACAGCTGCGAAATATTTCAGCAACTATTGTGATACTTACAAGGATGGTGAAACATTGTTTCAGATTCATGTAAATAATCTTGTATTGCAACATTAATGAAGAAACAAGTGTGCTTATATCATATGTGAATCATCACCATGTTGCGCAACATATTATTTTGATATTAATACTGGCTTCACACCATCATCATTCATCAATAAGTTTTTCCATATTATAATAAGTTCAAAGCTAGATTATTTATATGTCTAGATAGAGTATTGCGCTTTTGACATACTAAACTAAACCAAAGAGGCCAACTTTTTTAGGTAGGGTGCGTTTTTACCATCACCATGACCATAGAGTATAATACTATAATAAAAACTATGACCCCGTCATGTCACAATACTTACAATGTGTGTGTTTTATCACTCAACAGTTGAGTGATATTTTTTTGATGCGTTGTAGTTGTAGCTTCGTCTGTCATCTACATGTAAATATTTAAGGGTTCAAAGAATGTAAGTATGAAATACACACCAGTTTTTTCTCTTCTCTTTCAAGTGCATTTTTATCTCTATCCAAATCTCTGGTAGCCTTTCGTAGTTCTCTGTCGTTTTGCCTCTGCTGTTCTAAATGAGAAGAAAAAGTAGGCATCATTAAAAATATGTAACATTGTAGAACCATTTTTGATTATTTTATTTAATAGCCATATTTCATGATATTTGGGAGTCTTGCTGATCAGAATCTAAAATTAAGTACTTACCTGTTTCTCACTACAAAGCATAGGTACACACGACTTCCTGACATATCTCATTATTTTAAAAATAACACACCTAATTTATAATCCCCTTTTTTATTATTAGATTGTGTTGTTAAGCTTTGATTATTATGTTATGTTAGGTACTGAAAAATAACAAAACAAAAGCTGCTTATGTCAGCTGACAACAAAAAAATTACCTTTGACAGTTGGCTCCTTTCTAAAGAAATTCATAGTTTTGTTAATTCCCTTTTTTATAGTCAAGTAAATTCACAGAAGTTCCTTAGTTATGTTACTTGCTTTCACAAATTAAAATTATTAAGTATATTCAGGGATGAATCATAATTGTTTGTCAATTTCTATTTTCTTCAGTGTTGCCAGTGGCAGATAGTCAAATATAACATGAGACAGCTCAAAAAGTAACATTTTCACGAGAAAAGTAACATTATCTCACTGACCTGAAATAAATAATGAGGTCAGTGCATTACCTACTTATTGTGGAAAACGACAATACTATAATATGGCATTTTATTACACAAAAACTAAAATAAGCTGTCACATTTGTTAAACATCGAAAAAATCGTAATAATTGTTGATAGAATAATCGACTGGCGATGCTGAAAAATGCCTAATGTGGACCCTTATCCACTTGTGAACTAATTAGTTACAGTGTTAAAAAAAACATTTTAGTAAGTTTTTTTATATTAAAATTCTACATAGGTGGGTTGTGTTTGAAAGATGGCTAATATCTTTGTTTGTACCCATTCGTGTAAAAGCCTAGTCACGGCGTGCGCAGCGCGCCGCGCGCTCCGGGCCCTGCAATGATGACGGTTTGGTCAAAAATCATTACAATCAACCTGTACGTAATGATTTTGTTTATGCATTTAAAATTTTAAAATCGATTGTAATCATTCGCTGCTAGCCACCACTCGCCTCACTTGCGCATGCTTCAGTAAGCGGGATAGAAAATTGGGAAATACAGGCGAGTGAGTGAATATGTCGCATTCGACAGAATCAAGTGCGTCAAGATGACGAACAAAAAAATTATTGAATGCGTTACGTTTTACGATATTAATTGTTTCCTGGAAAATCTAAAAAGTAACATAAAGTAACATATTGAGTCATGTAACATGGAGGTAACATGAGAGGGTCAAAAGTAACGTAAAATGTTACTTTTGTAACATTCTGGCAACGCTGATTTTCTTGTCACTTTTGACAGCTTGACAGTCAGTCAGTTGATTTGTTTGACATTGACATTTTGTCAGTGTTGCCAACGCTGCAACGTTGAAAAACTTGAAACTAAAACAAGCGCTAGATTATTTATATACAACGTGTTACAAAAGTACCCCTAATGCCGAATATGGTAGATAGGGACCATCAAACTGAACAACTTTTACTATGGGACCAATTCCGAAATCGCGAAAAAAAAAACAGCTGTTTTATACAAAAATTAATTACGAAAATATCAAATTGTATGAAACAGCTGATTTTTTTTTCGCGATTTCAGAGTTGGTCCCACAGTAAAAGTTGTTCAGTTTGATGGTCCCTATCTACCATATTCGGCATTAGGGGTACTTTTGTAACACCTTGTATATTTTTTGACTGCTAACAATCAAGAGAGAAGAGAATTCGCTTATCACTTTGTGGTTAACTACTTCGCGTCGCGTGGCCTGTACTTACTATAATGCATCCAATTAAAGGTATCCAATCCAGTTAGCTTCTCAACTCCACTTTACGGAGATCAATTCTAATATTATTTCAATAAGGTGTGGTATGTACATACAGCTTGACCATAAAGAGTTGACAAAAAATGAGGGCGCCACTTTCTATGCAGACATGTCAAAATCACGAATAACTTGGCAACACTGACTATATTTTGTATTGAAAAATTACAGTTCCATTTTATTTCATTTCATTTGTTTCTGGCCAAGCTGTACTTACTTCTTTCTTACAAAGTTGTCCGGAATGGGGAAGATGTTTGTAACTATTATATAATATAGAAAATCAAAAATAAAATCTAAAAAATATTACTGAAATATTTTTTTCGATATCTCAAAAACTGAATTTTCTATAAATTTTCAAAGTTGAACTTGACCGCTCAACGCGTGAGCCGTGACGTCACTTAGCCGGTTACGTCCGGTCCGCCGCCGGAATGTTCGCGCGCTACGAGTGCTGCCGCCGCGCCGCCCCGCCAGTTGCACAACTGGCAACGTGTCTCGAATTTTTCGCTACTTCCAAATTGATTTGCTTTCAAATAAATCAATTTTCATGATATCAACAAAATTTTTACTCTTAAAGTTTTTGTTAAGCCCAAAAGAGGGAATAAATTTTGTGCGCAAGGGTCGGTCATGGGATAGGAGAATAAAATGTTATCTCTAATTCCTCCGTGCTTCGGAAGGCACGTTTAGCCGTTGGTCCCCTTTGCATTTGCAGTCTTTAACACCCACCAATCTGCATTGGGCCCGCGTGATGGGTTATGGCCCATTCTCCCTATCCACCCATAAGGAAGGCCTGTGCCCCAGCAGTGGGGACATTAAAAATGGCTGATGTCGATACTTAATAGTTTCTGTCTTGCTTGACCCTTGTAAATAGTTACCATGAGTCCATGACCTTTATGTACAATGTATATTACAGTACCTAAGCTAGCTCTGAATAGGTTTTTTTTAAATAAAACAATTTACGGTAATTTATGTTTAAATTCAATCATTTAATGAATAATATATTTTCGAGAGCAAAATCGAAACCTTTTAAGTCACTTCATTTTTATTAAATTACCTTCTTATAAAATACGACATAGTAGGTAAACAATGATATTCTATTAACAATAAATTATTACAATGATGATTTCTAAAAAACGTACGAAAATCATCACAATTACATAATGAAGAGACTATGGACGTGACCAAAAATTATTTAAACTCAATGATTGGCAAATATACACCAGAGTCAATTTGAAATGTTTACAACAAAAATATACATACAGACAAACAGACAGAACACAAAGAAAAGACAATAAATTAAACTAAATTAATCACGTATGACAAGACGACGAACGATGAAACAGACAATGATAATTAAACAAACATATAATAAGTAATAGGTAACTGGTTTTTTCAGAGAATGTAAAATATATCAGTCGAGAAAGATCTTTAGCAAAAACAAAACCATCGTTTTAAAAATAAAAAAGGAGTTTGGACTTAAAAATAAAATAGATGATTGGAAAATAGGACAGTAAAAAGATTCACCAAGACCATTTCGGTGCAACTGGTTCGAAAGCCCATTTGTTGGGAAGTCCTTGGTGTTTCCTATTTCCGTATTCACTTTCCGACCACTGGAATGGCTTAATTACATCTCTATTGAGGAATTCCAAGTTCTCCTGTTGTGCTTCTTCAATTTGCTGTTTCACAAGATCCCTAATTTCCAGGCCGTCGATAGTCGGTTTATTATCAAACTGGTGAGTGTAGATTGGTGCAATGTTCCCTTTGTTTAGTTTAGTGGCGTTCACTTTTGTATATGGTGGGCCGGAGAGTGCAACAAACTCGGTAGATTTTTTGCTAGAAGTACCTGCAACAAAAATGAAAAGTTAATTTGTAATTTAGTTGTGAATACTTACTGTCAGTTTCTATCGGTAATACAGTTCTTACCGCTGATAACTTTAGTATCAATGATTCCATACGCTTCTTTGTAGTTTTGGACCATATCGCCCCTCACGCCTAGCACGGACCAATATCCTTCTTCTTCCACCATGCAGGCGAGGCCGTCACTACATTCGGTACCATTACTGGCGCGGTTGATGGCGGTCACGTTGTTCTGGCGCATCAACTTGATGATGCTGTCCAAGGAAGTGGCATTCTTGAAACCCCTTTTGAATACAACTGCTCTAGGTGACTCTTTCTCAGAAAATACGTTGCCGTACAATGTTTCCATTTGATAAATATGGGTATCTTCAGCGATATCCTGAAAATAAAGAATTCATTGGCAACACAAAAAAAACTGATTAAAAATCTAATACAAAAATTCAACGGGTGATCAACTTACGGTGAAATAGGGCAACCCGTAAGTAGCCCAGTAGCCCTGTTCCAGCAACACCTCGGTGAGGTCGGCGGAGTGCGTGCGCCCAGGCACCTGCTCAATTAGCCAGGCTAGGCCTTTGCCGCGTTTTGTGGAGCCATTACCGTGAATGACTGTGTGCTTGACATCCCTGCCGGGAAATATTTTTTTTTCTGTATTTGTAATATTGCATTGAATTAGAATATAGAACAGAAAGTCATTGTAAAGAATAAGGGAGGTAAGATAGTTTTATCGTAAGAGAGTATCTATAAAATGTTTCATTTTATTACTGAAGCTCAATACCACCCACGCCCACTACAATCCATTTTTACGTGAGTAGTTTTTGGAGACAAAATTAAGACAACATTTTAGATGAAACAGCTATGACAAATGTACCTAAATGGTAAAACAACCAGTAAACAGTGGTTTTTACCTATCGACCGTACTTTCAGTGACGACATCGTTGGTATGCCTGGAGAGCTGTTCTTCCAAAGTGAGTTGGTGCACATGTGGCAACATGTCAAAATCGACTACCAACCACTGCTTACTCCCAGTGCCAGAATTGCTTGTGGCCAGGGTGTGGGCCCATGAGCTCACGTTGGATGCCAAGTGGTTGGCGGCTTGGATACGAGGGCCGAGGGGCACCTGAAGAAAAACACATTTGAATGTTAAGTAATATAAGATGTGAATGGACTCAAAAAATTACAAAAAGGTTGTCATAATAGTAGGTACATTAACTTTGAAAGTTTTTTTCGGTACATACCAAAATTATTAGAATCAAATATTTATACATGATATTATCATGGCCTACTTACGTGGTGGGTAATGTTAACTTCTTTCCATAGCTTATCATTGTAAATCCTTAAGGGTGTTCCTGATACAGCTAGCCTGTGGTCGTTTCCTCTGACCATATAGAACTCATCCTGACTGGTGACAGAGCCTGGATAGCCTGAGAAGTCAACTGTCAGCCCAGGAACCAATTCTGAAGTATTTCTGGACGTTTGATGGTAGTTAAGTTTGTAGCGTTTTAATATACGAGTCATTGAAACGTAACTATAAAAGAAACAAAGAGACTAATAAAAAAATCATTCAAGACATTCCATAATATTATTTTCATTAGTGTCATCATGTACAACATACCTGCCGGCTTTGTTTTGACCGAGATACATTTTCTTTGTGCTTCGTCCCGCAGATGTGTCGTTGACAATCCTCAAGAATCCACTGGACAAATCTGGTAGGGTGTCGATGACGTCATCGTCTAGTGATATGTTCAGCTTGTGCTGAATTTCTGTCACCTCTCCGATGGAGTTTAGCCAGTAGAGATCAGATATGTCCGTATCATACTCGTTTTGGCTGCGCTCTACGCCATGCTTCCAACCAGTAAATATGCCACTAATTTGGATGTAATATAGGGAAACCTGAAATTGAGTTGAAAGTTAAGTACCTAGTGGATCAAACTAGTAATGTACAGATAATGCATCAGTATAGAAATAATGACTTTTTATGTTAAAAATAAGGGCATGTATACATACCAGAGTTTTACGGTTTACGGTTTTAAAGTAGAGTTAATAGAACATTGACGAGATAAAGGTTTTCTACTACGAGTCTACGAGAATCTACGAGTATTCAAGGGCGACTTTTTAATTTTACTTTGGAGTCAAGTTTCGAATGACAATTTAAGACACATTACTTATTGTATACTTAAAAAAAGATAAGTTTTCATTCACATACCTGATGCCAGAATGGATCTTCGCTGCCGCGCTCTATAGCATGCGCCTTCCAGATGTCCACAGATTTGTCCAAAGCGTCTTTCAGCTTGTTGCACTGTTTCTCCAGTGGAGTCCCTTCACACCGCTCCCTGATGGTGTTCTCTAGGTGGGTGTGTATCAGGGACCAGGTGAGAGCACCTTCGACTATGCCCGCTGCGTACGCTTGGATCTCGTCCGGGTAAGAAGCGTCTGTTTCTACTTCTAATAGAGACCAGCTGAAAAGATTGCAGATTTGTCGTATGAGGGAAAAATCTTTAGTGCAGGTCATATTTACAAGAGGCATTGGCACGTAGGCTCTATACGCAAAAGTATCTGCTAATACGCGGGAGAATACACAACCACGGCCTGCCCTAAGATATATATATTTTTTATCATAAAAGGAATACCTATCCTTTTTAGATTGTTGAATTTTTATTATGGGAAAGGTCACCTACTCCAAGTAAATACGGTACAGTATTGAGTATACATTATTATTCATGTTTAGTCAGTGCACACATCCCGTTTAACATGACGCAAAACGGAACACCGACCGATATAACATGACTTGAGTCTTTGTCATTTAATTCAACTCAAACAGATTTATTATTAGGTCCACCAATGAAATTGACGTTTTGTATAGAGAATTTTTATTTAACAAATTGCATTTCCATACTAGCATTTTCATAATTTATTTAACAACTGTGAACGCTATTGTAACAAAACTTCTAAATGTACAAACGTTTGAACATTAAGCTAACTTCTAGGCAACATAACAAGCGAAAAAAATAAGTTTCAGCTAAGTTACAACGGAAAAAGTGGTAATTTTCGCTAACAAAAAAGGAGTCACTTTCAAGATATTTTTAATACTAAGAAAACAAAATAAATAGACTTTAATGATGCTGATAGTTGACGGCTATGATCATAATTTGATGTATGTCCAGCAACTAATAAATATTTTGAATCACAGAAGTTATGAGGTTCTCTGTGTGTCAAAAAAAAACACCAATTTCATGGGTAAGGACCCATTATTTTCTTTTAATAATTAAATATTTTAAAGAAATAACTTACCCAGTCGTTTCAATATCCATTCTAAAGTAAGCACGAGCAGCTCCTCTAGGTATGTCCGCTAGTTCATTGCTTTGACCCCAGTATTCAATACGGTATCCAGTTTTCTCGGAGTAAAATACGGTTGCTGCATAATTGCCATCTTCCTGAATTCTACAAACAACATCATAAACTTGAACGCTTTAAAACAGGGTTACTTATGTTGTTCAAGCGCACGATATCAATAAGCAAACATGAATTATTTTTGGGAGTATGCCAACGTAATACGTGGTAATACATACATGTACCTAAGTCTACCTGCGTCATTGGAGGAATGATAAGATTAAAGCTCTAAAATACTACCAACCTTTCGATCTGTCCGACAAAGAGTGCCAATATTGCCAGGACGCCGAGTATCCCAAGCACGTAAGAGCTGATCTTGGTTTGAAGCCACGAGGCACCGACTACTTTAAGCATTTTAGTCATTTTCCTGCTTTTTGCGGCGAACTTATTAATAAATATTAACTATAAAATGAAGAAGATGTTGAGGAATTTAATAATAATGAAGTGACAGTCCGAGTAGACGATCTTCTCGAGCAGGGCCGCTGGCATCAAAAATGCTCTGCGAGATGTTCACGGTGCTGAATATCCTTCGACTGCTCGCTGCGGAGGCCACATTGGACTCTGCTCCGTTAAGCTCTATTATTTTGGTGTTTCACACCGCTATTAATATTCTATACTTTTTAACCCTGTAACAACAAAAGAACATCTATATGATAGCCGTCAATCATCAGTTTCACGGGAGTATTTTAATAGACCTAACTTCTTTTCAAAAAATAAAGCTTTTTTTAAGTGTATTATTACACATAACTGCACTTAAAGTACGTAACGTTTGTCATATAACAGTTGATGATAAACATTCATTAGATTTGCATGAAGATATCGAAAACAAAATAACCGCCGAAGTTCAGTTTAACAATGAGCGATGCATTCCAAACACTTTTCAGTTTTGTTTAACCAGCACATCTTCAAAATACTTTTAGAAAGTTGCATTTTTCTTTTTACAAGACATTTTCTGAATTTCTACAACTTTATTGAATACTGTATTTCTCTAGAATTTATTCGCTGTTCTGTTAGCGTATCTGGATACTGATACCTAAATTAAACGATTTTATTACCGCACTCTAGCTTCTGTGAGCTTCTTCGATCGTCGACTGTTCATGGAATGAAATACAGAAAGCAAGCACTTGCAAACAAACTGATACGAAAACTTTATTACAATACACTTAAAGACTGTAATTAAATACAACAAAACTTTTGTTAAGTATTATTTTTATTCGAAATTGTTGAAATTATTATAAATATATAAATATAAATTTACTTCTTAATCACTCAGACGTTAGCTAGTTTACGCGGCCACGCACAATAAGAACAAGTAATAGTCAGGTAAATTGTTTGTTATCAAAAGTTCAATAAAAGATATTCCTGTGTATATAAGGAGGCATATTCTCTGTTATCTATAAACATGTCACGTTTCTGTACAAATTAAATAATCAATGTGTGACTTATTTCCTCTACTGAAGTATTAAAATCAATTAAAATAAAGTGTGTAATTAGATATTTATGTTTATTTGGGGCAAAACATTTCCAGAAAATATTAAGAATAAAATTTTAGCACAACAAACTATACTAGCTAGGTAGTTAAGTACTCAAAATAAAATAGGGGCCACTATACAAGGTGTTACAAAAATACCCCTAATGCCGAATATGGTATACATATAGGGACCATCAAACTGATCAACTTTTAATATGGGACCAACTCTGAAATCGTGAAAAAAAAAATCAGCTGTTTCATACAAAAATTGAAATCGAAAATATCAAAATGTATGAATCAGCTGATTTTTTTTACAAACGAGTTAATTTCTGAAAGATTTTTTAAATATAAATTCAATCTGATTTTATTTGAATTTGAAATTGTTTGAAAGCTGTAATTGTCAATTTGCGGACTTTACTACTTTCTTGTATAATTTTTCCTATTTGCCGTGTGTCAGTTAGAATAGAAAGAAATTAAAGTTTCGCGATATTAAACATTTTTCACTTCTTACTGAAATATGGCGAATAGAAGGAGTTCTACAGTAAATTCGAAAGTAAAGTTCCCAAATTGACTAGGTATTTACAGCTTTCGAACGATATCAAATTGAAATAAAAACAGATTGAATTTATATTTAAAAAAAATTTCAGAAGTTATTTCGTTTGTATGGAAAACCATATAAAATAGGGGCCACTATTTTCTTTGCGATATAATGGCATATACCTGAAAGTCCTGAAACGAATCCAAATAATTTCTGCCACTGCCAAAATGTTTGATAAATAATAATGCATAATTAAAATTATTTGAGTAACATTTTGATAAATAATTTTACCGGCACGACCACAAAACGAGAACACTTTACTTATTATCCTGTTTCACCACCACGACAGCTTGGATCTATTAGCTTTCGAAAGGAATGTCTATGATAGTATGGCACACGTCTCATTTATAGTAAGCTTAAAGCGTACACTTTAAAACTTTTAGATACAAGTGGCAAGAGTCACCGTACACGACATGGGAAAGTCGTGTACGGTGACTCTTGCCACTTTATCGTATAAACAAATGCAACAATAGGTTGCTGAAATAGAACACTACCTAGCTTACACGTGGAACTAAGACAATCACTTCATTATTAATAAATTTATCTATTTATTTCTCCACTGTTAGCAACGCGAGAGATTTTGTTCTCACGTTTAAATTGGATTGAAAAATAAGATTTTCATGAAAATCTAATCCCAGCAAAAACATTTTCGTGTGAAATGTTGCCAAGACGAGACCATATGGCTCGCACTGTAAAAAAGTTATCAGATCTCATGTAGAGCCTTATCTTCATCCTTTTTAAGCAGAATTTTCAGATCATACCTACTTGGTGGAATGTATGTACAATAATATGAATTAGTCATAAGAAGTAACGATACAAAGTTCATTAAAATGATGTAATAATCTAAATCACATTTTGGTTACACGTAAGCATTTTTTTTTGCCAATTTTATGTAATACAACTCGACTGTTATAGTATTTCAATAGGCGCCTAAACTGTTTATTAAAGTTAGCTCTACTTGTTTCCTGAAAATGTAAAGTCATTTCATAAACAATTCAATTCATTAACTTTTTTTTACTTTTTAGGATTAAAAAGTTACGCTAATCAAGCGGATGATAAAAGATTAAATTATGAAATCGTTCAGTACCTACGATATCTTTACGCTACTCAGGTACATAGAAAACACATCATCGAAATCAGTAAGTTATAGATTTGTTTTATTTTCTCTGAGCAATAGTTACTGAATAAACCTAATTAACATGTTTGACGCAGATGTTTACGCAAATACCGCAAAATTAAACCTACAGACTTCGATCGTATACTATTTACTAACCGAACGAAAGTAGTTAATATTTTATTGGTTATCAAACTAATTCAGATTTAGTTATCAATATTTTGTATAATTGAACACATGTTGTTTCGGTCGTTAGCCTGAGATAGAAAAGATTTTAAAGTAACCCTAAAGTAACTATCAACTAAACTAATATATGGCTCAAACTCAAAATGAAATGTTTCTGAAGTTAGAGGGCATTTGCCTTCATCAATATACTTTTTAGAAAAAAAAACATGCTTCTGCCCGCGACTTCATTTGCGTGGACATTCGAAATATCCAAAGGGAACCATTGACCGGGACAAAAAGTATCCAATAATGTCCAGATCATCATTTATCTGTGTGCACATACAAATCTGTTCCCATTTTTGCGTGAATGAGTAAAACAAGCGAGCAAGTGGGACGAACATCGCATAGCTATAGACTTATCGCGAAAGTTTTTGTAATAGGTCCTCAGTATCAGACCTTTACATTTGTAAACTTCCCCTACACATTTTAAGAAAGTGATACGAAACATATGTAATAAATAAAGAAAATAAAATCAAACAGAAAAATGTGCAATGCAAAAGAAGTGTTAAGTTTTAAAGGGGCCGACTTTTTGTCATCGCACTAGTAGTACCTATAAATAAATCAAAACATGACATGGTTCACAGAAATAATGGGTACCTACTTAGTGACAATATTAAAAAATAAGATGAGAGTACAATGATACATTTCCCAATGTTACAATTTACAAATCGACGTGAGCTGCGCGAGCACAATGCACAATGGATTGCGTTACGGCGACGCGACGTCCAGCTCCGGCTGTGTCGTTTATTAAACACCGATTGGAACCGAAGAGAATAATGCTTAAGCAAATATAGGTACTAATTTTAAGTATTCTGTAATGAAGCACACCTATTTAATGTGCTATAATAACTGTGTGTGAAGCTGAAGCTTCAGAGATCAAAAGATACAAATTCCAACAAACTCTACCAAATGGTTATTCATTCATGCATTTAAAGAAATGAATTTCCATCTAAACTAAACCCTACTTTCTAGTAACAAAAACACGAAGAGAAAAGTCTACAAAATAATTACTTACTTAACTTTGAGAATTTTTATCTGGAAAACAAGAAGCTGGCAAGTGGCGATGGCACTCTTCAGATAGTCCGTTTTAATTTGTTTGGTATTAAAAGAGTCTATTTTATTTTGTCATTACAACAATCTACTTTATGCGCGTGTATTTTGTCTTTTTCGGTACAACATAACTTTAAATTCCATTAGTCCATAGAAAAATATTAATTCAAATGACAGTCATTTTTTTGCGCTGGTCAGAATAACCTATTAACAATGTAAATGAGACAAGTTGTTTTCGTGTTAAACACACTACTACCTATATAAATAATCAAACAGGTTTAACTTTCAAAATGTGCTATTCATAAACGTAATATTATTGTTCACGCGTGGTTCACGCAGAAAATAGCCCAAGATATGAAAAGTTCTTATCACAATTTTTGTTTTGTTTTACTTTGGTGTTAAACTCTTACGAAGATTTTTGTTTACCCTGTGCTCATACTTAATAACATGTAATACTTCATTGAGGTTGATATTTCATTAGGTAACCTATAAAACTTGTTTAAGTTAAAAAATATACCTACTTTAATGACATTACGCGAATGTCAACATCAGTGTATAAGGAGTCGTTGGTAACTGTTAATAAAATTACAACGTATTGACCTTCACTAATAATACAAAGCTAGAAAGGTCGAGGTTGCTAGAGATTTCACTTATTTATAAAAAAATTTGGAATTGCCCTTTAAAATAAAGTATTTAAAAAAATAGCAATGTTCGTTTGATTCTATTTGTAAGAGCAATAACAGCATGTCAACCCACGGGCTAGCATGATTAATCTAAGTATAAATAAAATGAAGTAAAAAGTTACCCATTTGATTATATTTATATGTAGAACTTTATTTCTCTCTGCTTGTAACTCTACTTACTCAGTCCAGCGAAGTTTCAACCTCGTAAAAAATAAAAAAATATATTATGGAACAAAACAGTCATAGACTTGTCTTATCACCCTCGTGTGTAAGTTTGTGTCGTTAAATGAAAGAAAACATAATTCATAACAAAATGTACCTACCTACACTTTGGTTACTTACTAAATATTTGCGACTTTGGCTCTTCGTAAATTCCTAATCTTTAGAACGAGTGCCAAAATCTATACAACGTGTAGGGATAACGTTTGATGGAAACTTATCCAGAACATTATTCTAAAAATAAAATCTATCCCTCATATCCTTAGATTTGGAATAGCACTTGAAATGTTGACGAACACGTACGGGGTACGGGTTGCTTATATGTACGATCACGTGAGTTTTTTTAGTCAGCTTTTTTCCCACTTTATTGAATTCAAACAATTTTTTGGATTTTAACGCGATACTTTATCAAAAAGTAGTACCTACACCTATTTTATATCGTTTATTTGGTTAGACAAGGTCTTTAAGCAAAAAAAATAACATTTTAATAAGATTTTCTTAACATTAAAATACGGTTAATTTTTTATATATTTTTTTATATTTGATAGACATAGGTACAGACGCTATTTACTTAGATATTTCGTTAAATGAAAAAAAATGGGAATCTATTTGTCGTTTCTTAATGTTAATATACAAGGCAATAAGTGACGAAAGAAAAAAACTGAAATAAAATAATGTCACAGTATTTAATTGCATTGGTTTCAAATTATAGTAGGCACGTAAAGCTAAGCTTCCGCAAAGTATGCAGTTTACTTGGCGTTATCTTGCTACGCGATACCTCTGTCTGCTGCCGTAGCGCCATGGCAACTCGGCCGATCTTGTCTCCCACAACACTTCCTATTACACTATTAGATTGAAGGCTCTCTGATATTAAAAACGATGTGTGCACACGCACAAAACACAAGAATCACAACCGGCAATATTGTACGCCACGCCACTTACCAAATATCCGTGAGAAGATAGGAACCTGTGATGCGATACTGCGAAACTCACGGTCAAGGAATAGGTACCTTACCTATTCTAATCAGTCGAATTCGCGGGGTAACTAAAATTGAATTCGAATTTTGAAACTGAATGTGTAAATGTACGTCCGCCGAATGCGTAAGCATATTGGAAGTAAATCAATACCGACCGGCGCAGGAGCACATATATTTGATTTTATGAATTTTATGATCTTAGTATCTTACTGACGTCCGATACAGAATGTTTTTGTGGAGTACATGCAAGTTAAGTATATTTAGAACCATCGGAATGGTACCAAACTTTAGCGAATATGACTGAACAACAATATCATAAATCGTAAGTATTATTTTTTGTCGCCAAAACGTTACATAACAATACTATTCGATTTTACATGGGTAACGATGCTATTCGATGTTCAGCAAACTCTCTTTGCCTAGTTATGGCCTAGAAGCATTTTAATTTAAATAACTAAATGACTTAAAATAGCTTAATTTTAAGATGTTTATCAATAGATAGTAGGTGTTTGAAGAGAAGAGCTGTAGGCCTGAGGCCAAAAAAAAATTGTTTCATTACTACGAGTCTATAACGACTATGTAGTTCACCAAACCTACTTATTTCTATCACAATATTATAAACTTTATTTATTTTTATTGTTTGCTTACCACGTGTAAACTTTGACCACGTTCTCATTTTTAAACAAATGCTGATTTAAACATATAATAAACGACAAAATACACATTCATTTGTTTATTTTTATTTACAAAAAAGATCAAAAAGCATTTTTTTTTTTATAATTAGAAACATAATTATTGGACTATTGAGTAGACTTATTTTCTACTTAAATAAAACTTATTTCATTCCAATTATATACGAGTACTTACTTTTGTAAGTTTTTAAAACTTTATTGAATTTGCGTTTACTACACTGTATGTATAGTATAATCATCAAACATCAAATATAATCATATTCTGTGTTTGTGTACAAAAAATAATAGAGGTAGTTAAATAAATTGGTGAAAAGAAAACTCTATTACTATATTTTTTACTGTAAACAGTAGTTTTAAAAACGAACATGTGCCATAAATTATATTAGTTACATAATCTTTATTTTACTATTTAAGCGAATATCAAAACATAAGTGAGCTTACACAATCTGGTAAACAAACAAAAGTGAAAACCGTGACGTCATAATAATATCATATTAGACCGGAGCTCTTTCTAAAAGTAGAAAATAAATTACGCGCTTATTTGATAAGTAGACGAGTAAGAAGTAGTGGTGTTTGCATCAGCTGTGGTATGAAACTATTCGAGATAAATTTATGATACAGATTACAAAAAAAACAATAATACCTAATGTTGCTATGGTGTTGATACTCCATAATAGCAGTGTGTGATCTTGTGCACCTTGTGATTGTGCAGTTTCACAGTTAATTGAACTGTAGAAATTTAAAAAGGAAGATAATAAGAGAAGTTGGTTTAAGATCAATTTGCAAACTTTGAGCAAAAACAAGGAAATCTATTATTGTTCTAATAATAATTATACTTTGGGACGTCACCGAGGTAAAACTAGGACTACTCGTTATGTAGCGTTTCTCGTAACTTAAAAAGAAACAATTGTTTTAGTTAAAACGATTTCAACGACAATACTGATTAATTTAACAATAAAAATATCATTACCCTTTCAAGCTTTTAAACGGTGCAATTATTATTGATCACGAGAGGACGAAATAAAAAAAATCGAGGGTTTATTACTATGGCCCGAATGCAGGTAGCGCTGCATTCTTGTTTCCTAAGTATGGTATTCATGACAATTTGGTTTACATTGCGGTGTAGCTATTAGTAGTTTGTTCTATTTTCAAACTGGTTAGCGCAATGGATATAAAATTGTCATGACAAATTGTCACGTTTATTAAATAGGGCCCACGTATGCTTTAGAACTTGTGGATTTCCTTTAAAAATAAACTGAAATAAAACACTTATCAGGCAACATGCAACGTCTGCATGCTTGACTTGACGGATAGTAACGCGTTTTTTTTTTTCAAATATATTATAGTTAATTACGAAATCTTTTAATTAGAAGCGAAAAGAAAGACAGGTACCTACCTACCTACACTGCTAGTACTAATACTAGTAAAAATTCTCATAAGTAATCAGAACTAAAATAAAATAGAGTCTTAGCTTATCAAGCCCTCTCCTTATAAATTTTGACCTTACACAATATTAGTAATACTAAAATGAACCCGAGAGAATTCCTTCCTACCATTGCGCCGGAAATTCCTGTCTGGTAGAAAAAAATGAATTCCCGTTCGGTGACGTGACGTTGCCCCGGCGAAGTACGAAAATGCTCGCAACATGTTGAATGCGTGTTTGAGTGGAATCGTATTTTTTTTTATTCGGAGCCATTCAGCAACCACAGATAGAACCAACAGAATGAAGGTGAAGAATAAACCCCTCAATTTTATAATTGGAAATCTGATTTATGAAAATAGACGAGTACTTTTTGAGGATTTTTCTATACTTAACCAAAAGTCAAAAGAGTTGATGTGGTCGATGTTTTGAGACGATACAAGATGTCACAAAATTGAAAAGCTTTATTTAAGTTACCCTTACGTACTTAATAAAATTCATTAAAGCTTATAAGATATTTATAGAGATGACAAGTTTTTAACATAAGTTTTGGGCCTACAACTAGATTCACTTTTACTTATTCTAGCTATATAACATATTCTAGCTAGTCTAAAGAGATGGCGCCTCGCATGTGTGATGCAACCACTTGCATTCTGCATGAATGAGTGCAGGGGTCGACGACCCTCCAGACAAGACTGGTCGATCGATCGACCGTCCTTTAATTGTCTTAAGTGGGACTAGTAAACGTCACTTAAAAATTCTTGAGGATACTCGAACACGAAAATCAAAGCGAAACTTCGTAAAATCGGCTGATATTTTACGAAGTTTCGCTTTAATTCGTACGAAGTTGGAATCGAAAATCTTGAAGATTTTTTATGAGATGAAAAGATGAAGAATTCTGAATAGATTTTAAAATACCTACGTACTCATAATGAAATGAAAAACAAAATTTTCTGACGTATAGTTCCAATGTGAATATATCAAAAATATCAATAAGTAACCTATTATTCTGCATGAACTGATTGATAAGCTTGTTATTGTTATTTCCTCGTTGTAGCGTTGTAGCGTGGCGTGGTAAACTGGTAACAGATTAGTCATGTCAGAAAATACTATGAAATTATACATGCAGATAGCACGTAAAGTTCGTGAGTAAACGAGTAACGTGACAAATTCACAGATGACACTTAGCTATGTATTAGTAAACCTTTCTTTTTATCTATAGATAGGTATAGTGTTATTTTAGTAGCGTATTAGTGGTATTAACGCCTCTCGCCTCCGTAGCAGTTAAGTACGTTATAACATTTTCTATAAATAATGTATCAATCAACTTAAATTGTTGTCATAATTGTATCGTATACCGCGACATTTACTGGATTTTATGTTACGTCTATCTGATTTAATAAAATTATAACATTTTTTCGACTTTTATAAAATATTTCGTATATTTTAAATAGCTAAAATGAATATCTCGCGCCTACGATACGATACTGGGGCCCTATTTTGAAAGGCGGCGAGCGGTTTATTATCACACACGCACTCGAAAAACACAAACTTATCTGACTCGGTGACGGCATCGCTATAGTCTCTGTACAGGTAGTCGACGGCGTAACCTAGGTAACAATATTTAATAAAAACTTTTGGCCACCAGTTTTATTTTAGCCGCCGCCGGGTTAAATAAGTTTGTGTCACTGTACTACACTGACAACTACTGACCAACGAGTGATTCAAAAATACGGTTTGTGATATGTCGAATGAAAATGAGTACTAAAGAGCGCCACGCCAGCCGATGATTTAAAAAATAGGGCCACTGGGTATTTTAGAACTTATCAGAGATTAAACGCAATATCTCTCTGTGTGCTAATCGTTGCAATCTAATAGATACAGTAAGTTATTTTTAACATAGTTAGGTATAAAGAAGGAAGTTATCTAAATCTAAAGGAGAAATGGCCGAATACCTAAACGCCTCTTAGCTAAAATCTTTGGCTGAGAAGAAGCTGTCAGTATCATAGTGTTTCTGCAAATTTAACAACTTAATTTAAATAAGGCGACCATAAATAATCCTTTGATTATATTCAGCCGTAAGACTATTAAATACAAATCATAAACCTTTTGGTCAATAACTTTCTGGCATATTATGAGCAATTCGAAAATGGTACGGAATGACAGTAGGCTCTATCAAACTGTTCTAATAAATACTAACGTGTAGAATTTACGAATCTGATATTTGCATCATTATCATAATGTCTGACGGTTTGTGTACCTAAGTAAGTAGTTAATAAACTCTACGATGCATAATTAGTCGGCTTCGGTACCAGTTTACAACATGTTTTATATTTCCGGACATTTTGGTTCATTTTGAGGGTCAATTCTAAACAAATACAGTGAGCGCAGAAGTAAGTATTTATGAAGAAATACTTATTTGTAAATCATTTTGTACTAGTTATTTAAATCTAAAGAGCAGTTTTGGCACTGTATGACTATCAGGGCTAAGTAGCTCGATCTTTTCCTTTCGAATACCAAAAACTAATACCAATATTTTTTTATATCCATTTTTTTATTGCCGTTATAAAATTTATATTCTTAACGAATACCAAATTTTATATAAAATACATTAAAATTTTTAAAATTTGGTATTCGTTAATATAAATTTTATAACGGCAATAAACAAATACCATTTGGTATTCGTTTTTGGTATTCGAAAGGAATAGATCAGTAGCCCGAGAATAGCCCTGTATTTGTTAACACAAAAAAACTTACAGCGTTGGTGGTGTGCCCACAAACACGACGAGTCGGCGTTCTCAACCCATTAGGAAGACACTGTGGCTGGCGGTGGGTGACGGTCGACCTCTGATCTAGACCGCTACTCTGTAACATTCACAAATAGAAACACATGACGAACGTTACATACACACACTCATAAACTGCCTTTCAATAGGAAGTTATATAAGAAGTATGAAATAATTTGTAAAATAAACTAGATGGCAGCACCTTTTAACCTCCACAAAGCAGTTTTCCGATAACAATACCAATATGCGTTTTTGAACTATTAGGCTTTCGGTTACGACTGCGTTTTGATTTCGATTCTAAGTTCTGAAATCGAGGATATAAGTTGCAACACTGTATTTTTAAACAGCTTCTTAATTCATAGAGGGAGATTACACAATCAGCCTGCCACCAGTCTGCCGCCAGTCCATTCATAAGTCTGGTTAGACTGGCAGGAGACTGATCGTATAACCTACTGACTGGCGGCAGACTGATTGTGTAATTATATTTTGCGGTTTTGCCCACGTATGTACTTGTGTACTTAGTAAGTATCCAGGTAAGTCTTCTTAAAAATCTTAAAGTTGCTTTTGTTTTTAACATTTTCAAGCAATGCTCTACTTCGACTCTACCTATTTTATCCTAAAAAAACAATCCATTAAAATAAGGGTATGATTTTATCAATTACCTAATAAATGCATTTTCAGTGACCTAATAAATAATATTTGTTCCTAAAATAGTAGATCTGTCACTTAAATTAAATCACCAAATAATATAAAAACGCTTACCTAAATAATAATTAAGAATTACTTGGAAATAATATCAATCATCAAATAATTATATTGGGTTTCTAAATAATGAAAGTGTCACTTGAACTGAATCACCAAACAATTAAAAATGTTTACCTAAAAATATATTTGATCATTGAAAAAGAATATTAATTTATTACATAATTTAACTGAAATTTGACGATATGGGTACAATTAATTAAATTAAACTACAATAGGTTTAAATCATATAGGTAATTAACATTTATAATCGAAACAAAAACACTACATATCTAAAACTAAACAAAACACTGCAGTCAAGTGCGAGCTGTGCGAGTTAGTTAGGTATATTTGTTACCGGCCAAACCCGATTTATCAGGACAAACTAGTTTGGCCTAGGTTAAACTAGTTCTTCTTATACGCGATGGGATTAACTAGTATAGCCTAGGCCAAACTAGTTGATCCTGATATAAGCATTATGGCCAAACTAGTTGATCCTGATATAAGCATTATATGGAGCTTCGCTCGCTCCGCTGTCTAAACACTAACCTAACCTAACCTACCTAGTGCATTTAAATTTTCATAGCCCGCCAATTTGACTCCGCCCCTACTTAGGATTTTTTCTATGAATTAAGTGACACATCTATTATTTTGATGATTGAACGATTTAAATGATACTAATGGCTATAGAAAAAAGTGATCAAACTATAATTTAAGAGACATATGTACATTATTACGGTGATTTATACTTAGAGACAGTTTTGATAAATATGATGACTAATATATTTCTTGGGGATAGATATTATAATTAGGGTATTGCAGATTAGTGACACATCTAAACTTAAGTGACAGAAAATATTGTTCCCTTAAAATAATACCAATAGTTCATATTTTTAATTGAATGCTAAGTGCGCGTGACTACATACTTATTTAACTTGCAAATTCACTTAACAAAAATTGCATCAGTATTGTTATTTGTTTTTGCTAATTCTCACAAAATACACGTGACGACTAAAAGTCCAAGGATTTCATGAAATAAAAGAATGAGATATTTTGCTTCCCATTTTCAAACGAGTTGCTGAGATTCATAATAAATAGATTCATATAATCATTGCCTAGTTAGTAAATTTTTTTAGCGCCGTGAATGACTTAGTGTTTTCCGGTTGGAGTATAGCAAAGGGTGTGCGTGCAAGGTGTTAGGAATTTATGACAAAAAAATAAAAATCTAACTAACTAAACATTTCTAAATTTTATTGTATAAAGTGGACAAAAACAATCACTCTTTTCATTTTTTTCTCCGACCGCCGGTTTAGCGAAAAAGTGAGGAAAAACAACCAAATTAAAAAAACGATTCAGAACGCACGCCATGAAAAAAGTCTAAAAAGTTCAGATTAGTATGGTGACCAAAAACGCGCAAGCCGAGTGAGCGGAGCGAGCGTGCCGCGGCAGCGCTGCGGCCGGCGAAGCGCAAGACAAGTCTCATCATAATTATAAAGTTCTTGATCTCATCATAATTTGTGATCTCATCCCTGTTACTTTATTTTTTTTCTTTATTATTTCAAAAGGTGGTGTTAAAAATTAAACAAAACTGTTGCGAGTCTTTACTCGCCAGAAGCGCCCTTTTCGTGCTGGGGAGGTGAAAAAATATGTTTTGGCTGATGAAGCGTCGTGATGAAGAACGTTGCAGACCATAGCTCGGTTTGTTTTGGATTGTCATAAACCTACCAATATCTTAATCACTATACCATAGGTATCCTATTTGACTTTGAGAAGTTCCCTTGGGTATCTTTAAAGTCCATGGTCCAATGTTAATGAAATTAAAAAGACTAT
Organism: Catoptria pinella; assembly: GCA_963556745.1. Classification (NCBI taxonomy): domain Eukaryota; kingdom Metazoa; phylum Arthropoda; class Insecta; order Lepidoptera; family Crambidae; genus Catoptria; species Catoptria pinella. The sequence goes on from OY750769.1 coordinate 8,040,495, forward strand.
ACAATTAGGTATTCCTTTTCCAACAAAAAATAATCATCTAAATCGGTTCATAAAAACAAAGAAGTAGTCAAGGTAGTTCATCCAAAATCGTACTATGATTGGATGAACTACCTTGGCGACTAATAGAATATTCAGGATTACTTAAAAACTACTGAACCAATTAGAAAAAAATGGGACCACGCTTCATAATTATGTTCTTTCAGATAAAAAAATAATTATTAAAATCGGTTAACAACTTACGAAATTATTGTAAAACATACATAAAAAAACCGACTTGAGAAGCTCCATCTTTTTTGAAGTCGGTTGATAATAGTTTTTAGTTAAAACAAAATATAAGTGTTTCATATGTGAATATAGTGTTGTATGTAATTGTATCAACTACGGCGGGCGACGTCATCCTACACCGAAGTCGTTAGCCGAAGTGATCCCCTACCCCTATTACCCATTATAGCGTCTGCGAAGCGAGACGAGATGAGCGATTACCGGCGCGGGCGCACAAGGTGGGCCCATTAAATGCTCGTCAATGATAACAACGAAATTTTATACCCTTGTTTCTATGCCGAAGCCATTCGGCTTCATATGAAAGGTTGATGAAAATGTCTCATTGAATAATTATTACTGAATGAATAAAGTTATACGTTAAGTATTAGGAAAAATTGGTGCCAAATACATTGAATACATAAATCAGTGTTTAAAGCAAAATAAATTTTAATTTGCACATAAAAAGGAAGCGTTATTCTAGGTTAGCTTCTAAATGTATTATGTATGTATCACAAAATTAAATCTTTAAATGATAACCTTATGTAGTTATATGTTATGTTACGTGATAACATTATTATCACGTGCCTGTAAAAATCACATTGACTAACACGTTACAGGGTCACCTACCTACCTCGTTTTATATCTCGTCGAATTTACTTACATTATAACGTGCCAGAAGAATAGTATTTGCAAAATATTTATTACAATATTTTGGTCAGGGCTCTTAAAACTTGTCAGTTCTGAATGGCTATCAATGCGTCTCTTTCTCGCTGTACTTATAGTAAATAAAAAAGTCACATTCATAGCCATTCAAAAAACTGAGCTTGTAATAATACCCCCCAGGTAAAGTTCCCAGGTGTCTGGCTTTAGCCGGACATTTCTGGCTTTTTGACCTCTTGTCCGGCCACGGCCTGTCCGGCTTTTTGTGTGACTGCCGCGCGAGTCGTAAGTCGAGCGCAAGTAATGCCACGACACACTGCCTCGCTCCAAGTCCTTCCGACCACTGTTCGCAAGGCGGTAATAAATATTGTCTCGGTAATAAATAAAATTCGAAAAGTCGAATATGTCCAGCTTTAAAAAAGCTATTAAAAAAGGTATATCCGGCTTTTAAGGTAAAATGTCCGGCCAAATTAAGCGCCGAGTCCGGCTTTTGTGTCTTTGGACGGTAACTGGTCGATTAAATTACAGGATAATTTGGAGTACGGCTACGGCCGGTCAGATCCCAGAAGTAGCTAAACACTTTCGCCTCTAGGGTTGTGTCCATGTACAGCTGCAACTTCTGAATAACCGTTATAGTTGGTGTAGCAAAGTACTAGGTACTAGAATGTCCAGCTATTTCTGAGCACATAGGTAGTCATATGTGAAAAAACAAGCTCACTTTGCAATAAAAAAATCAATGAACAAACGTTTTCTAACATTGATGTTTGAAACCATTTAAAATACTTAACTTTATTTTTATTTTAGCTGAAATTCTGAAACATGAGCACGTTTTATCAAAGCAGAAATACTCAAAATAATACTTTAAAAAGATTATTCACGCATTGAATACCTGTTCGACTTACATTTTAGTTCTGACTAATTAGCTACTGATAGACGCAATATTTAGATTAATTAACAAGAAGTAGGAAATTAACTATAAAAACTATTTAATAGTTTAATTAAACTATTATTCATTAAAAAACAGAAGATAAGCATATAAATAAATAAAACTTAATTATTAACAATTATGTTTCGGAAACTTCCAATGTCATTTCACAAATACTACTTAATGTACCTCTACCAACCTTGTGAAAAGACACACACAACCAATGACGTTCAAAGTAAAGTTTAGTTCCAAAATTCTTTACATAGGATTAATAATCTTACAAATTTACGATTTTGTGAACCGATTCCAATTTGCATCCTTATCAGACACACGCTGAAAGTTTAATAACTCTGAAACGCAATTTCCTTGTTTTCAATACGCAGATAGGTAGGTACTTTAGTTACGACGATAAATAGTTTCTTCAATACAATTAATTTCATAAGGTTTGGTCAAAATGATCGACACATTAATAAAAATGTTAACCAACACAACGCAAAGAATTCATTCAAATAGAGGTCATGAAAACTTATGAATATGTATTAAAAAATCCTTGGACCAAATTTATATTCGGTAAGTATAGTTTATTGTTAAAAAAGTGATAATTACATAAACGTGTCTTTTTTTCGACTATTCAAAGAGGTGTGAAACATACGAACTACCTATTTCTATGGAATTTGCCATGATTCCGGTCAACAACTATCAGAGCGGCAAATCTTATCGCATAGCAACAAAAATTTATTATAGATAACATGCATGTTTTATTCATGAGATTTATACGGGCTCCGAATTCTAATATTATGTTACTATAATACTCTACTGTCAGTGTCAATCAGAAGATTTTAAGAAGATCTACTGTTTAAAATGTACAAGGAAAACTCGCGAACGTTCAAGTGTTGAAGTTTAAAGCAATGAATCACCGACTCTACAAAGTGTGATGTACACGTGATAATTGCTCAATGATGTTATGAACAGTAATTATCACGAAACAGAGAGATACTTTAGGTGTGCCAGAAGATCGGCTCTATATTTAACAACCACGTGCTCTTGAGCAGAGTAAATATTCTGTGGTAGAGACGAGGGGACATTGTTCCGACTTGCTCGGTTCAATATCCGATTGGGGTCAGATGCCGTATGTGTACAAACATCTAGACAACGGACCAGGCGCGCCTCTTCGTTCATTCATGGAGCCATGATTCCTCTTTTTTGTCGTACAATAAAATTATCTAAGCTCACTACCGCGATGTATGTACCATCACTAAAGAATAAGGTCGCTAAAAGCAAAAGAGAAAGTTGCGAAAAGGACGCTCTACAAAACAAGTTAGTGCAATTTTGCACGAGCATAAACAAGTTTATCGCGGAAAAACCCGTGTAGATTGTCGTGAAAATTGTGCAATTTGTTCAATTTGGAAAATTTAAATTTTATCAAATGCAACTTACCTTTTCATCGATTTTCCTCTCGAAATTCAGAAGATGCCTTAGTTAGACTTTGGCAACACGAAGGCGACTACATTTGAAAAGGCACTGTTAAGGGCTTTCGTGCGAACTACAATGAGCCCTGTAGCAACACGACCGCACTTGGTTACATCGAAGTCACGAATGACGTCGACGGTCGGTCGCGGTCGGCGCGGACGCAGACGCGGAGCGGTCCGAGCCCGACCCTCGTTCGCCAAAACGCACCCAAACGCATTTACTTTTCACTGTATTCAACAGTGTTATAAGTTATAACAAGGATCACTTATTTATTACATTAATGGTAGAAATGCTGCAAATTATTTATCAAATTGCCACAAATCTATAAATATTCTTAAGCGTAGTTTTGTATCATTATATATACCGTGTAACAGTCATGGGATTATGGGAAAATCCGTACCTTTGCGAAAATCTTAGGACGATCGATTGACGAAGACGATCCGGATAATTTGAAACTGATAAAATTGTTCGCTATTAAGTATCCGAGTTATTTTTAGGATCTTTGCAAAAAACTTCTGAATAAGTAAACAAATGAGAGAGCCCTTAACTGCGATACCTTCAAAAATACAAAGCATTCGGTGACATCAGGCGCTGCCGTGTCCGCCATAATAATATTGTGACGCTGTTTAATTTTAGAATTTCTACTCTATGCTGTTTACATAAGGTGTACGTAAAATGCTAAGCCGCCATGTTTAGCTGCGTTTGTATGGAGAAGTATGAAAGAGGTATGCAGGTTATTTTTTCACAGGAATGGCACTTCCATGACTTCCATTAGATTCCTTATTCAGAGCAAAAAATCGGCTAACTTCAGGATCATTGCGAACAGATGGTCAAGTCTTGTGTGCTTATTGACTGTCATGCTATGACAGATGCGCTGATTGACTAACAGCTACAAAGAGCCATGTATTGACCAACCAGTACAAAGACATTAAATCTATGTCCCAACCAGTGTTCAAATTTCCTATTATCCTAAACCAACTCGGATTTTCGCTGGCTGCATTCTAGCAGTCTAATCGCTAAGTCATCGATTGTGAATTAACTTCTGAATGCTCAAAAAATTCGATGACTTTCAGTAATTGATAGCAATCGGACGCCAGTTTTTCTATCGCTCTTAATTTTCAATGAGAAACAGCGATTATACTTGCAATTAAGTTGCTGTAAGTTGTTTTCTTTCAAAAACTTTTGAAACTTTGTGAACGCTCAAAAAATTCGATGACTTTTAGCGATTGATGGCAATTAGAAGCCCCGTTGTATGAAGACAGAATACTGATAGATATTATTACCATGGCTCAGATGTTTGTGTTGTGGACGTTGTGGTCAAAGAGAATATAATCACTATTGTGGTCACAGTCACAGACTAATAAGTGGCTGTGGATCTCTTAAATTAAAACCCAAAATATCGGCTGTACACGCTCGCCAACCTCGGTGAATATACAAGGTATTACAAAAATACTCCTAATGCCGAATATGGTGTGTAAATTTTGATATTTCCGATTTTTATTTTGTATGAAACAGCTGATTTTTTTTCGCGATTTCAGAGTTGGTCCCATAGTAAAAGTTGTTCAGTTTGATGGTCCCTATATACCTAGTTCGTTGATGCTTTTGAAAAGGACCTCTTTGACTGACACATTTGTTACAAAACTGGTAATGTACGCCGGCCGGCATAAAAAAACACCACAAAAATATGCATACCGCTGAATGCATCGATTAAATTAATCGGTCACGTGATCGATGACTTGGCGATTAGTTTGCCAGAATGCATCCAATGATCCTAAGATGATTGCGAAAAATCTTTCTAGATTTTTTTTTCCAAACTTCTAGGTTTTTCACTAAAATCCGACTTTTCCTATTTTCCTACGGCATCACAATATAATAATACCTCTTGGACTGAGAATAATGCATTCCGTTTTTGTGTAGAAACGCCATCTTTGACTCATACAAGATATTAAAGCGTCATTCCCGCAATTCTATTCACGCCCGCCCGCCCGGCGCGCTTGCGACAAGGATGCTTCATTACTTTACAAGTATTATGTACTTTGTTGAATAGATGTCGCTATTCAACAGAGTAACGTGCAAAAACGTCACAAATCACAAGAGGCGAAGAAGGAGAGCGAATGCAATGAAGGTGCACACTTTATTATTATCCGACTACGGCGAAGTAAAGACGAGGGTTATGATTTTGACCGGTACGTATGTAGGTGAGTATGTATATGTTCATCTGTTCCCTCTTACTTAGAGGAAACACCACGGTCGAGAGAATTGAAAAATTCCTATAGAAAGTTGACAAAATTAATGTTTGGTAGCCCCCTGTTTCCTCCTCCAAAACTAGACCGATTTAAATATTTTTTCATTAAAATTTAAAGGAATGAATTGGCTGTGTTCCTATGTTTTCTTTTTTTTTCAAAAAATAATTATTAAAAGAGATATTATACTCCAAAAACCAAAACAAAATTGCCATTGTTTAGGCACCCAGCGATCAAAGACGAGATTATATAAAAAAGCAAAACATAAGAACACAGCCAAATCCTTTCTTTATTTTTTTAGGTATAAAGTATTTAAATTGGTCTAGTTTTGGAGGAGGAAATAGGGACTACGAAACGTTGATTCTATCCACTTTCTATAGGAATTTTTCAATTTTTAAAGTCCGTCTGTCCGTCGTCCGTCCGTTCGCTGCTTTGCTCAGAGTAATTTAGCATGAATGTGCATATTAATTACGCTAAAAAAGTGGTAGAGTTTATATCGGAAAAGTTTTCGTAGAACACATTGAATAGTTAGGTACCTGTGTACTTTATAGTCGTTAGTTAAGTAAAACAGGAAGAAAAAATATGTTTACAGCCATGTACGTACACTGCGATTACTGCGAGTGGCGTTTTTGAATTTTGACTTGACTGAATATTTTCTTGTTTCTTACTTTTTAGAGCGCGATTTTCCGTACTTGGGTTTTTAAACTTCTGTTTTTATTGCTAGAGTTTAGTCACATTACCCGTTTCTATTGAACGGTTGATTTATTTAGGTATTCATTTTAGGATGACTATCGACTATTACATTTTATTAAATAACAAGTTAGCAACAAAGGGTCATTTATAAGTCTCCACTAGTTGATAGCATTCAATGATGAACTCTTAATAATCTAGTATGCAATATTAGTCGGTCATAATCTAATGAGTTTTTGAAACAAGATATTTGCAAAAAGGAACACTTTGATTTTTGTATCGGTTACTTTGAAATTACATATTTATATACAGACGAACATAGAACCTCCTCCTTTTTTGAAGTCGGTTATTAATGACCTTTTACAGGTTTACCTTTTAGGATTTAGTAATCTGCAGCCCACCCTGCCCAGGTAGGCAGGACTCTCGAGAGGTCTCCTGACTGTTACTGAAATGTGCTGCAAGATTTACGGGCAAAACAATAATATATTTTAATAATTATAATTGGGGCAAAACCTAAAATTCAGCACCTACAACTTTTTTAAATCGGCAGAAAGAAACGAACTTTCTGTGCGTATATTTTTTTGGTAGATCAATGCACATTTATTAGCTTATCAATGTCTGCCAGCTGCTTTCAATAAAGGTTAATAGAGCAAGCAATAACGAGACATTTATTAGTAAACTAACGGCTGCCTGAGACTTTGTCTGCGTGGACTTTGTTCTAGGTCCCCTCATATTATTTTTAGGGTGCGACTCAGTCTGTCTGTCACAGCTGGATATCTCGAGAACTACTAATGCTATCAACTTGAAATTTGGAATAGTTTTTGATAACGTTTGCCCAACTATTTTGCAAATAAGAGAGAAATATTTTATTTTTTTTGCAAAAGGTTATCTTAAAAATTCGAAGTGAGCCTACTAGGGCATACGAGTATCATATGAAAGAGCGCTATTTGCTCATTCTCACTTTTTTTTTTTTAGGCCGCATAGTTTTTGAGTTTTGATGAAAAATGTAAAAATTATTTCATGTTATAGAAGTTATTTTTTTTCGTTGATTTGTTTGTGATTTTGGTTAAAAAGGTGTGACAAATGAAAATTGTCACACCCATCAATCGGCAAAGATAACCGACCATTAAACTTTTGACATCTATATATATAAAAGGGAAAATCACTCACTCACTCACTCACTCACTCACTGATCACGAAATCTCAGAAACTACAAGTGCTAGGAGTCTCAAATTTTGCATGGGGGCTCCTTTTAGGGTGTAGGTGCTCACTAAGACGGGATTTTGCGAAATTCAACCCCTAAAGGGGTGAAACAGGGTGGCAAAGTTTGTATGGGAGGACGCGATTCCTTGGCCCGATTGACTTGAAATTTGGCATAGACATTCTTTCACAAAATTAATTGAACACGTGTTTCGTATTTTTTTAATATTTATCACCTAACAGGGTTAAAAAGTGAAATAAAGCTAATTTTGCTGTGATTGACTTCGACGTCGGAATTGAAACTTTTTTGTGCATTTGATTGATTAATTAAGAAAAGTAAATATCATTTGTCATCTCAACGTAGTATTACATTCTCTTTGGTCATTTCCCCTGAGAGTAGGTAGAATGCATTTCATTGAATAGTACCTATGGCGTTATGTTGGCAGTGCTGTCATTTTTTCCTCCCTTGCGTTGGAATAAGGTGCAAAATTATTCCATCTAATTATCAGTTTAATTTTAAAAGAATACAATATTCGGTCAAATCGCCTATGCTATGACAATTAATAAAGCACAGGGACAAAGTTTAAGAGCGGCTGGTGTAGATCTGCAGTGATTGTTTCTCCCATGGCCAGCTCTAATGTCGCCTGCTCGAGAGTCAGCTCGCCGAATAGCCTTTTTATTTTGCAACCGGATAACATGACAAGAAATGTGGTAGGTATAGAACATGTTACAAAAATACCCCTAATGCCGAATATGGTACATAGGGACCATCAAACTGAACAACTTTTACTATTGGGACCAACTCTCAAATCGCGAAAAAATAATCAGCAAAAATTCAAATCGAAAATATCAAAACGTATGAAACACATTTTGATATTTTCGATTTGAATTTTTGTATGAAACAGCTGATTTTTATTATAGAGAAGTGTTGGATGATCGAGATTGAGAATCCTGTTAATACACAACATATTTTTATTTAGCACTAGCTGCACCCGGCATGCGTATATTGCAATGCTCCGTTTTTTTAGCCAGGGACTTTTTCGGTCGTAAGCAGAACAACTCGCCAAAGTTTCATCATAAGCGGATCAATGGTTTAGGAGTCCCGCCGTCTGTACACTTAGATCTTTTAAACTATGCTTAAAAACCGCATCAAAATCGGTCCATAAGTTTGGGAGCTAGGTTGCCTCAGACAAACAGACACACACAAGCCAAACTTATAACACCCCTTGCGTATGTTGTGTACGTCGTATATACATATAGTGGTGGCCACATAATTAAGGACACAAGTCGATTTTCATACTAACGAGGTAATTTTGAAGTCTTGGTTTTCCGCTAGGGATTGAACTAGCTGTGATCTGATGATGGCGATCCAGGGAGTGAATGGAGAAGATTCAGATAGCAATACACACCCAACTGATCTGGTCAGCATTCTAAGATATGTAAGCATAAGAATTTACAGTTGCAAGTTTTCATACATTTCTATACTATATTCGCGGTTTTTTCAAACATATCCTTACATCTCTTAAAATGCTGGTCAGATCACTTGGGTGTGTATAGAAATCTGGATCTCCTCCATTCACTCCCTGGATGGCCATCACCAGATCACCGCTCGGTCAATCCCTAGCGGAGAAGCAATGCTTAAAAGTTACTTCGTTTGTATGAAAATCGACTGGCATCCTTAATTTTGTGGCCACTACTATACCTATATAGATATCCTGTAGTATAGTCTAATAACTTCACACTCACCACATTAGTAACTATATTGTACCCGTGCGAAGCCGGGGCGGGCCACTAGTTACTTTATATAGGGGAGTTAAAGAAGACCGTAAAAAGTTTGAAAAAATAATATTGGTTCTTCATTGTTACTTTTGAAAAAGGAATCATACTAACCTACTTTTGGGGTTTTTTGGCGCCATTTTGTCGAGTTCGGTTAGGTGTCTATTTTAATTATTTTCAAATTGATTCATAGTGGATATTGTGTCTTAAAATTGGTGCAGTTATATGGTACAAGTGTCTACGCAACTGAACAATATGTGGGATAATTGAAATAGGCGCGATCTTGGTTATGTGAAGCTGAGACTTTTATTGAACCTCGGCAGAACTAACCGAGTAAACTGTCTTGATATACTTGGTGCCAAATGCTCCAAGCAGCATTGGAATGCGATGCACCCGCATTCTAATGAAACAAATAAAAAATTAAACAATATCTACCACTGAACTATTTAACACTTGACACTGGCAAAAATTACTTCCAAGAGGAAAGTAGATTGCCATAACAAAAAAAAGAAGAAGAGAACCTACTTTTGATTGAAAATACCGTTTTGTGTGCGAATTAAGGACAGCCACGTCTAAAAATATGTGTATACATATTTGAAGACCTGATCTATTACTTTTTTGAACAGAAATCAATGACACTATGTTGGTCAAAGTTCTTAGCTATATACATATTTTTTGACGTGATTGTACCTATGTGTTTTAGCTGTGGTATTTTCCCTTCGTCCCTTCTAAGAAAAACATTTCCCATTACATACGAGCCAGACTAGACAAGGCAAAGCTAGGGCAGGCAAGACTGGACAGCGCAAAGCATATAATTGGCTAATTATATACTTTGCACCCACACGTAACCGCCCGCCCCGCCCGCGCCGCATGTTCGCCAGATTCAGTTTTTTCAACATACAGTATGTTTTCTTTTTCGTTATGCTTGGTATTGCATGTGCATGCACACCAAAACCATTACAACTGTATTTTTATTAAGTACTTGTCTATTTACCTGGGTTTAAACCATGCATAATAAAGTACTAGCTTTTTTTTAGGCGGAGACCAGTGTCCAGTAATGCCCAGCTAGTCTATGTCCTTCCCCAAGGTCCCATCTATAGCCGTACCGCCGAAATCGGTCCAGCAGCCTAGGCGTGAACGTAACAGACAGACAGACAGAGTTAATTATGCTTAATACTAAAGAAAAATGAATTTTGTTAATTGTACTTATATCATTCAATAGCAGATGCAAAAAGCATTTGATGACAATAATAACTAGTTATCAACCAAAAATGAAAACTAGGCAAAGTTATTAACGCGCGGTGCCGCGCGTCGTCGCGCGATAGGACCATTCCACACATGATAGGATATCAATATTGGACGTGGAAGAGAGAGGCAATTCATTGGGAAACAGCGCGGCCCAATAACCGCACGACACGGCACCGAGCGGTACAAGATCTTGCGCGCAGGTCGCACGCAGCGCGCATCGCTGTGCCGCGCGGTGATGGCGCGCGGTAATGTAGACGATAAATACAGTTTAGTTGTACCGCGTGGCTAGTAGTTCCGCGCGGTACCACGCGTTCATATGAACTTAGCCTAAATATAATTATAAAGCTCTTTTCAATCAAAATTCTCAAAAGGTAGGTAAAATCTTCTTAGTGCTCTTTAATAAGTATAAATTTCCAATGCCACTGTTTATAAAATGTCATTACATAATACTGATAAAAGTAATAAAAATGTTCAACTGGTTCATATTAACGGTAAAAAGTAACAAAAGAATATGTACTACCTATAACATATTGGAATCCTTATTCCCTTTGAAGGATGTTCAATATACAAGTATAAAATGTGTTAGCAGCTGGCAGCCCTGCAAGGGCATTCATTAACTTCCCGTCACGACCTACCCCAAAATGGCGCCGACGACGGCTGCCACGGGTCGATGACCTAGCTAACACATTTTTATCTGCCTCTGCGCTTGTATTTTTAGCGCAATTTTTACCAGAGACTGTAAAATGAAATATTCAACGACATACAATAATACGAGACAACGTTATCTTATCGTTCTAAACTTATCCGCAACAACTGTGTTATCAGTATACTGGCCCAACATGAGATGGTACAGTAATTTTTGGTTCAATCTGTGACTAAAGAAAATAGAAGATGGTGGATCTTCAGTTTGGGCGGTACCTACCTATGTCAAAAATTATGACACATAAGTAAGGTACGGAGTTGTGGTTGGGCTTAAATTAAATTGAAATGTAATATCTATACTTTCAAAAAGACAACAACAACTACTGTCAAAAAAAATAGTTTACGAATATGGATTGCAACTGCAAATAATGAAAAAAGGACCAAACATTTTCACGTATAAGCAGGCAGCACCTCTTTTTAGGGTTCCCTACCTAAAAAGGAAAAAACGGAACCCTAATAGGATCACTTCGTAGTCCGTCTGTCTGTCAAGACCCTTTATCTCGGGAACGCGTGGAGGTATCGAGTTGAAATTAAATCTATGTACTTACTCAGTTCTACAATTCCTTAAAACTGTAAAAAAAAAATTAACTTCTAAATTAACGTAAAAAAAAATAAGGCCGTTAATGTGGTAAAAAACGCATAATTCGACACTCTCAAGGGAATTAAAATTTATAGGGATCATTTATAAGGATTTATAGGGATTTATAAAATTAAATTTTATCGTTAATCTAGCTAGAGGCTAGAACTAGAACATTTGGCAAGTAATATCGTCTTTCACTACAAGTACAGGTAGATAAAGTCTGAAAACTGTACGTTTGTAATTAAATCATAAAAAATATAGTATTTATTGTACGGAACCCTCGGTGGGCAAGTCGCCTGCCAAGTCGACCCGTGTAAATACCAGTATAAATATTTTTAGAGCAATCGGTCAGCATGCCGCCGGACCCAAGATATAAATATAAATAAGTAAATAATTATATTTTTGAGACATTACTTTTACGTTACTATTTTTCAATATTAACAAATTTAATCGGAACCAGAACAGAAATATCGTGCAGCATTCCACGATCCAAAGTTGTACTAATATTCCTTTCTCGTTGTTATCGTTAACTAGCAGGTGTTAAGGAAAAGATGGAAAGTTCCGCTCAGCGATAAAACAACATTAAAACAATGGAGTCAGTAGATGCGATTAATGTGGTGACTACCTACATTACAGTAATACTACGACTGAAATATTGCATAATACCTAATTGGTTATTCGAACGCGTCGATATTTATCAACGTAGGTAGCTATGATGCGTAAATGCAACGTCTTTAAGTTCAAGGAGTATACACGGTTACTTTGGATAGAGTGCGCATTTTTCTTCCATGTGATCAGTATCGTTTAATAGAACATAATTATTAATTTTATAATATGTTGTAGTCAAACCTCGAAGCTCCGGCGCTCCTGGGTTTACAAACCTCAGTTTTGACAAGAAGTTTCGTGCTTTGACTAACGTTTTTGTCTAATCCTAGGATGTCAAACGCCGAAACTAAATGCGGTCAAAACGGGGTTTGAACACTCAAACCTAACTTAGGTAACTGCAGTTAAAAAAAACATAATTGACCGAGCGAGCGAAGCGTCTCCGGGTCAGTTTGGGAAAAAAATACGTAAAATCGTATATGTCGTTCCGGTGGCCGGATGTCCGTTTTTCTCCTCTACGATAATTATATTATTTTTTGTCGATTTAGTTTTTAAATTTTTCCGAAAATAGAACATATTTCAGCAATTTTGAAAAAATATCAAAAATGTCACAAACGCACAAAGCCACATTTCTGGATTTCAACAGAGGGAAACTGACATCATAACTAACATAAAGAAAATAGCACAAACAACAAAAAACATTATTCTAGTACCTACGGACCACCACGCTTTAGCTTTACAGTTGCAGATTTGCAACAATTTTATTTTCTTTTCCAATACAGTTAAAGATTTATTTGGTTGTTGGTACTTTTTGCACAAAAACCGTGACAGTAACGGTGCATCGTTCGCTTTTGTCAACAAAAACGTTTTCAGATCCGTAAATTAAGCAAAACTAAATTCGACTTTTTTATTTCACATTTGCTTGGGTTGACAAATATGATATCCTTCTGGTTTAGGCCCCATATACAAGGTGTTACAAAAAATACCCCTAATGCCGAATATGGCATATAGGGACCATCAAACTGATCAACTTTTACTATGGGACCAACTCTGAAATCGCGAAAAAAAAAATCAGCTGTTTCATACAAATCGAAAATATCAAAAATTAAAATCGAAAATATCAAAATGTATGAAACAGCTGATTTATTTTTCCCGATTTTAGAGTTGGCCCCATAGTAAAAGTTGTTCAGTTTGATGGTCCCTATATACCATATTCGGCATTAGGGGTATTTTTGTAACACCTTGTATAGTGAAATATGTTTTATGAAAGCATAGTACCTACCGGACTTCTAAAAAGATTTCCTTCGTTATATTTTAGTATGTGTAACTTCAGTCCTTTAGCTAAATAATATATGCAGAACAGAAACACTATTGGTAATACTTTTCTCGATAGTTTTTTATTTTGAAAATGTGCTTTTTATTTTGAAAATAACCAAATATTTGCAAAACTATGCCGAAACTAAGCAATTAAAATGCTGTATTCGATACTTCTCCGTCAAACTAATTTTATGACCGAATATTTTAGCGATACGTTTATTATTTCAATTACTACGAAATAATTCGTGATTTTCTCGCCTAATCTGTCAAATCGGTTTCGCTCCCACAACACGTCGTTTTCTCATTGCTATCTCGCTTTAGTAAAGGATAGACAATTTTGTATAATTCTATGTTTACTTTGAATACAATTTTTTTTTCATCAAAATCGTATAGAATTTTAGATTTTTCGCTGCAGCAGGTCTTTTTCTCCCACATAATAAGTATTTATAAGCCGTCATCACATTACAACAAAAAAGAACAATAATTTATTTAACTTAGTCATTCCGTATTTGGCATTTCTCTACCTAAATTCACATGTATTGTGCGTATTCCACTTTAACTCAAAACTTTCCACATGACATGTTTTTCATGTCTTCATCTTCATAGTCGGCCGAGCGAAGCGTTTCTGCTGCTTTCGTATGTCTGTCCGTTTGTTCTCCTCGCATTTCTCAACCGACGATTCTCGTAAAATTGTGTAAGCATGTTGGATATGACTTAAAAAATCGCTAAAAATTTACAGATTTCTCGCTCCACGCAACTACAGAGTAGGTATGCATTGAAAATGAACATCAAAAATAAATTATATCTAGTTCAGCCATCAGGGGGTCTAGCCAAAGTAACATTTGCAAATTTTCGCTATCCCTTCGTTTTGAAAAATGTATGGATTTGACGTTTTAAATTTCGATTGATAACGAAACCTTATATTAATCCCATACAGGGCCGGATTTAAGGGAGGGCAACCGGGGCAACCGCCCGGGGCCTCCACAAGAGAGTGGCCTCCACATAAATTGTATTTATTAAAAAAGAATCTTATATACACAACGAAAGAGTACCTACCTAATATTACGATTTGAAAACATACCTAGTAATTTTGATTTTAATATTATTTGTGACTAGCGGTGTGTGTCATTTATTTTGTGCCATACGACTAAATAAATAAATGATTGAAACACTTTGTAGGAAAAATATTATATAACCTATTTGAAGAATAATTAGGGGTCTCCACTCCCTTGTTGTCCCGGGGCCTCCACACCTCTAAATCCGGCCCTGATCCCATACATGTTTCAAGAGCAAGCGAAAACGAAGATTTGCAACTTTTTTTTGCAACTGGTAGTACCGACGGTAGTGCCAGGGGCAAGCACAGATCTCTACCACAGATTACTAAATAGTTACTTCTCTACGCCCTGCACATTTTGACATCTCTCCCATAGAGATATCTCAAATTATGACCGACCTACGGCCATGTTGCACTTTTAGTTGAACATCGGGCACATACGAGTTCACTGGTGATCACATATAAATAGAATGCCACAGCGAAATTTGCGCAGCGAAAATTTTTCTAAGTCTATGGGTGATCACATAAACATTTACAATGTAAAAAAAACACATATTTCATTTCAAAAAATGTTAAATAATGTCACAAACTCGAGGTCTGCTCACAGAGCCACTAGTATAGTAATAGCACAGATAATATTATATAATACTATACTAGTAAGGTAGTCGGTAGTATTATATAGTAATTTTATAATAGTTTTAATTTTCGACTTCGACCGATTCGATTTAAAGAAGAACGTTGCGTTATCACTGTCTTATGTGACCTCTCACAACCTTGAAAATAATTGTAAACGTATTTTTTTTAAAGATGCCGACCTCCAGTTTAATTTAGGACTGATTTGCCTCATGGTCACTTATAATCGTTGCAATTTTATTTTGCATGCCATAGCAACAGCTATCTACGAGTTTATTTATGTATAAAAAGAAAATACTTTACCTTATTGTGTGATATGCTCGTAACTTTAACATATACGTGGCATGCTTTGTTTTATTTGCCACTACGATGGAAAAGTGGAACTTTTTTACCCGACGTGGACGTAAATATACTTTAATGTTTTTTGTGACACGGGGGGTAATTGTCTATGTTAAATATCTATCGTAAACGCTTTCATTTGACAGTTGGATCCGACACATTACTGTATTTCTTTGGTAAGTTTTTATTTGTGCCAAAAAGAAGCATCAATGTGTTTCATCCTGAAAGCGATTGCGATAGATTTTGAAATTAGACAATAGAAAGGACGGTCGAACAGCTGCCAGTGATGCTGTGACTTCTAAGACGGAAGTTACTGCAATAAATTTACAATATGGCAATTTGATCTCATAAAGATACCATAATATAATAGTCTCTATTGAATGCTCATATTATGATCCACCCAATTAGTGATTCCCATTTACTTTATCAAAGAAAGACGAAATACTTATACTTGCCTTCATGTGTCATTGATTCAGCTTACGCATGTCGGGGTTCTAATTTCAGCGAGTTATTTTGAGTAGAAACGTTTTGTTTGAGAATCACGAAATTGGCCCAATTTACTTACTATTGTACTGGCTTTTGTACCTTTTCATTACTTACTCCTGTGGCTCTACCATGACTTGATGCCATAGCCTAAAATAAGAAAGTGTTTGTTCAAGGGAACAGCATTATTTTAGAACTAGAGTACGTTGTTTTTTTTTTCATTTTTTATGGTCATATTTAATAACATAATTTCTTAGAACGATTTAAAATCGATAGCGAAAACAGTTTGCATCAACTCATGGTAGAGCTACAGGTGAAATAGTTTTGTAAGAACTATTAAGTATAATAATTTTAACGTGAAGGTGAAAATAAATTAAATGTTTTATAAAAATGTTTATTTACAATAACAGAGATTATTGTTAAGAACTGCCTCCCTGACTCCAATAATCTGAAATGAGGAAAAAAAACATTTAGAAAATAAATATACTTACATAAATAAGGTACACACGACAGCACGTCAGGTTATACAGTTAAACTGCGAAAATAGCTTTTATTACGTAGGACATAAAGGCCCGGCGGTCTCAAGGTCATCATATTGTATAGTCTGAGGTGCCGTCATGTGTACCTTACCCATTACAAAATATCAACAAGTTTTTTGATAACATTGTTTACGAAATGAAAAAATACTGCCAACTACTCGTCTCGTCTCGATTTAAACTACTCGTTCTAGGTAGTATGTTTATTAAACCTTTC
Source organism: Catoptria pinella (assembly GCA_963556745.1). Taxonomy (NCBI): domain Eukaryota; kingdom Metazoa; phylum Arthropoda; class Insecta; order Lepidoptera; family Crambidae; genus Catoptria; species Catoptria pinella. The sequence continues at coordinate 8,057,432 of OY750769.1, forward strand.
TGAGATTTAGGGCGACTAAGAATAAGTCCGATATTTAACAACAATTAGTAGGTTGGAGGAGTAGCTCGGTGGCGCAGTAGTATAGCGCCTGGCCCAGCAATTGCGAAGGTCAAGCGACTTTCGCAAGGTTCGGTTATGGGATGGGTGACCAAACATTTTTTATCTCGAGCTCCTCCGTATTTTGAATTTGCAGTAGTTAGTACTCACCAATCCGCATTGGGCCGGCGTGGTGGGTCATGGACCATCCTCCTTATCCACCCATAAGGAAGGCCTGTGCCCCAGCAGTGGGGGCATAAAAAATGGCTGATGTCGATACTTAATAGTTTTTGTCTTGCTTATAATACGAGGGGTATTATACTTTGGATAGTTACTTATTATATTTTGGACACCCAGCAGTGGATACATTAAAAATGGCTGAATGATTGTAAGAAGTAGTATTTTAAAAAAATACTCTTTAAAATTGCTTGTATGATTCCCACCTTTCACTCGTGTTTTGCGTTTAGACATCTAAATGAATTTCTTTTTGGTTTACTAGCTAGTTTAATGTTCGTAGCAATATCTGTGTTGTAATACGAGCGACACTGTCTTGCCCACTTGACCTTATAATACTATAATAATTATAACATTAAATTATTCAAGTTTGATATCACAGCTGAAACAATATTTAACCATACCAATACCATTTGATGACCCTTGTTAACTAATTTCACTGAGTCGATCATGAAATTAGCTGACTAGATTATATCAAATTATATTTAATTAATTAATTGTACAAATAAACAACAACGGCAAGTAACATGAACTAAAATACTTCACCTCTATTCTACACGTGCCCGATTTAGTGCTGTTGATCCCAAACAAAATACAAAATCATGATTTGTATTCAGGGTAATCTGACCAACTTGAAAAATTATGTATGTACATATTATGAGAACCAGGGGCTCTACCGCGTAACTATATTGATATGAAGTTCATTGTAACTGTTGTCACTTATGCCCGTTTGCACTAAACTTAGAATCGCTTAAGTCTTTTCCTAACTACAACTTGACCAAATTAAAACGGTGTCATAATTAACTTAGCTGTCATGCAGCTTTCATGCGCCTATTTATCTTGGTCGAGTTGTAGTTAGGAAAAGACTTGGCGATTCTTAAGTTTAGTGCAAACGGGTGCTAATGACCCTATTTTTTATTTGTTTGTTGTTTACAACGAAGCTGGTCTCGTTATTACGGATGACGTTAAAAAGAACAAAAAAAATTGCCAAAAAAATACCATAAAAATAGGGACTTGATTGTCAACATTTACATGAACTTCATTCAATGTTCTTACGTGGTAGGGGGGCAGATGAGTTTATAACTTTAAACGTTCTTACGTAAATCCATATCAACTGTCGCAAAAAATAATTAAGCCCCCATAAAGATTATATAGCAGATGAATAGTTACACAATGGTTACTCTCTGTCAAACTATTTAAGTTTGACGTTAAAAGAAAGGGTCAAAACACTGTGCAACTATACATCTGCTATACAATCTTCATTAGTAAGGGCGTAGTATATAGGTAGTAAGTAGGAACCATTGTAGCCTTAAGAAGCAGCGGATGCATCTTCAAAATAGTAAAAGTTATCAGGCTTAACAGGAAAGCAAACATCATTATTGACTCTCTAAAAAAGATAACAAAATAATAATAAATCCAAAATCTTGCCAAATGCTACTCGTAAATTAAATTAATCAAAGAGACCTTGATTCAAGAGGAAATTGGATTACAAAGTGAAATAGGTTAAAGAAAATGTGATACTGTGGATTGTGGTGTAAATAAATCAAGGCCTCCACGGGCGCCATTTTACTTCTTAGTATTCGGGTGTCCCACGGCTATGTCACGTGGAGGGAAAGTACCTCAAAACTATAATACTATAGGTACATCCTACATATACAACGTGTTACAAAAATACCCCTAATGCCGAATATGGTATATAGGGAACATCAAACTGGACAACTTTTACTATGGGACTAACTCTGAAATCATGTTGTATATTATTTTACATATATATTTATGATTAATCAAGTATGTCATGCTCTCTGACGTACTTAGGCTACCCATGTTAAGACATCGAATTAAACTGGGGAATTAAAAACTAATGTCCGATAGCTTTTCATATCAGAACAAGGTATTAGTTATATCGTAATTTTATTTTATGTTTTGAATAAGAAGTGCCATACATACCTATAGATAATATTAAACAGAAAAATTTATACGCCCTTAATACAAGCAGCAGCCCCATTCCTTATTTTAAGTTCTAAGTATTTTCGTTATTATTCTACGTTAATCTTATATCGCTTTACTTCTTATCTCGCAGTATTGGTGCCTTCGCGAGGTAGCGAGATTCCAATATCTTTCAAACAAAACATTTAGTATTAGGCATTTAATTTTGTAATAGGCGACAACTCTTTATACTTCAGTTTCACTTGTAACACTCGGCTTTTATCTAAAAATAGTGATCAATGCAAACATACATAATAAGCAGTGTCTAATAACATATACAAGCATCCTTACTAATATAATAGTATAAATGCGAAAGTCCGTTTGTTTGTTACTTACGCCTTCACGTCTAAACTACTGAACCGATCATCATGAAATTGTGCATACACGTTGTCAGGGGTACAGAGAAGAACATAGGGGACCTTTTATCCCAAAAAAAAATTGTTCCCGAGGTATAGCAAAAAATCTTTCCACGGAGACGAAGTCGCGGGCGGTCGCTAATATTATCTAAATATTGAACAAAAGTTACATAACATAAACGCTTTTATACAATTTTGTGACACTGCCCTATTGATTGAAAAATTTGCATCACCACAGTTGCACATTTTTTATTTCAGTAACTTGCAACATTATTCTAACATCCTCATTTTAAGCCTAAGTATCAACCAAAATTCTTAACCATTTTGATTATAAAAGTCATGTACCACTTTATTATGTATTCTGTGGTAATATAGCACAGGAACACACCAAAATGAAATAATGTAGTAGGTAGTAAGATGGATTCTCATTTATTCCCATTTTGGAACTGGAACTAATGTTCAAACAAAACCCTTCTCCTTATTTCGAGTACTAGAACCGTTCAATGGTAAATTGAAAATATAAATATATAATCTATCTATATAAAAGTTATCTCATCTACCTCGAAAATGTTATTATGATAAGTGTAACCTTAAAAGTTGTTTTAAAAAAAATCTAGACAGTTCCATCCCTTACTTTGCGTCAATAGATATAGTTTTGAAATAAAGGTTCATAAAACTTCCAAAAAAAGAGTTCAAACTTATAATCTTCAAGTCATTCGTTGACTTACTTACTCTTACTTCTACTATGTGAAGAGAATGCCGTTATATGATCGGAAAATTATTATAAGTCGCGAACACATATTTAATTCCCTTTTGGTCCCATAGCACCACCGGCTTGCACCACCAGTTCATCTGATTATTTCGCGTTAATATTGCATTACTTATAAAAAAACACACATATTATGTAAACCTTTTTTTTGTCTATTCGGAACTGTACTATTATGAAATGTTTTATGCAAATACATTAATACGTATCTACACAATGAATTCTTTCAACAATTTATTTAAACGTTTATTGATGTTTGTCTTTATAACATTTACATATTACGTAAAAGAAACGTAAGCCTTTTGTCAGCGGAAAGATAAATAACCCATGAATATGGATATTTCTTCCGTGCTCTAAGGTGAGTTTATTCAATAAGGTCTGCTTAGGGACTCAGCTGTTTGGTTGACACTTCTAAATGTTCAAAAATGTCACAAACGCGAGGTTTGCGGCCTTACAAAGCCACTAGTAGATATTTAGAATGACAAAGAGGTACATTTTCGGGTAAATTTTTTAGTCAGTTTAATTATTAACCAAATAAAAAAAGTCATTAAAAAATTTGACAGACAAATGTATGAAAAACATTTTCAATTTAGCGGTATAATATGCTATCAAACGAATGATCTAGCACTGACCTCCATCAAAATTTTTTTTCAGGTCAGTGTTTATCTAGGTATTAAAAAAGTACATTATATATTATTACAAATGAACATCAATATGACAACGGTTGCCATGCGTCACACGTCTGTTGATTTTATCGATTTTTGGAAATTTAGGAAATGAAGACGAATGATTTTCCAACTTTATTGCTGATGGTGGGAGAGAAGGTTGCAGAGCGCCCAATCTTTGTTATTCCCTGGTGATTAGTCCGTCACAGGACAGAAATGATAATGTGCGCGGGTGTATTTGTATGTTTGTGTAATTTTATATGTTTGTTTGTAGGTGTCTATTGATAGTATTAGGAAAGGTAACTGATGATTTTTTATAATTTATTAATATTAATTATGTCGTTACTGACAAGTCTTTAAAGACATCTTTAAAAAGAACAGCGACTAACACTATATTGTAGAAAACGTGTACAGTTAAGTGATCGCAACGTTCAACAAGAAGGGTGTTTTTTGTCCGGCACTTTTCGTTTCAAACTCAGAACTTAAGTAATTAGCTTGACGACCTAAAGTCACGATTAGTTAACACGCTGAGTCTGGCATTACCGTCTACAATTTTGATTCCTCGGGTTAATTTAAAAAGTTACGTTTTGTGTTTGACACAGTTAGGTTTTTGCGGTACGGTTGTTGCTTCTAGTTTCCGTTAGGAAGACATTCCATTATTATTTATACCATTACCACTCTAAATAGTAGATTATGCAATAAGGGCTTAAAGTAGTGTATTATGTCCCGGGCGCTATATTGAACCCTGAGCATGAGGGATTCTATGGTCTAGTTAAGGCTAGAATCCTGGTACAAGGGGTTTAAGATCGCCCAAGACAAATACACATTTAAGCCCGCGATGCATACTCTACTTTTTATACATTCTGCGAGGCAATTGAAACCAATGACTGTTATAAAGAAAATACTTTAGTGTTTATACATTTTTTTTTGTCGTCTATTCTGTAGTGGTCAGTTCGACATTCGAATAAATCCTTCTTGGTGCGCGGATCGCGGGAGAAAATGAATTTCGTAAAAAGCTTTCATGTTTTTAATTTATAGGCAGTGCAAAGAAAATACAGCCTAACTCAGAAGAAAATCTCATTGCACCTTAAAACCAACCTCGATCAAGCACGACTACATGGGTTGCATTCCAAATTCATATCACATTATTTCCCATGGGAAAAAATGACTTACTTTAGGAAAGGTTTGCATGACACATAATATGCCATTGACGAGCAGGTAGTATCAAAAGCTTTTTATATTCACTGAAAACAGTGAATAATAAAAAGCACTGTTAATCACTATTTTGGTGTTTGAATTTAAAACAATTCGACCTCCATCGTGCTCATAGATTTAGAAATATTTTCGCTGCGCTCAAGATCGTGCTCCATCTCAAAGCCAATGCTATACATCCTCCTTGCTCAAAAAATACTCGATTCAAACTCCTTGTGCAAATAATATTTCTTTTTCTCGTAGTCATGGTATAAAGTATAGTACTCTTGAACAAGATTTATATCCATGAATCCCTTACGTCGCTCAGGATCTATGGCCCTCGCTTTAAATCCGTCATTTATTCATTAACTGCTTAATATACTATTTTTTCGAGTTTTACATACTTAATAAAATTACTACTGCCGGTCTTAGTTGTCAAGAACATATTACAATCACGGAGCCGTTAGGGAGACATTTAAATATTATTAAAAAAAATTCTTACATAAGTACAACTGCCAGCCTTTGTTTGTCAAGAACTTATTGCAATTACTGAGCAATACTTGATAGTAAGTCTTCGGTCGGTGATGGTGATGTGACGGCATTACGGAAAATATTTTTTCTTATAAAACCAGTATCAGGCAAAGTACCTAAATCAAAAGTCCACTAATAAGCATGCAAGCATAGCATTTCTTTTTTAATTTTGAGATTTTAGCATTCACAATGCTTTTTATATATAAAACTAAATAATATACTAGAAAAAATACGACATAGTATAATATACTATGTTAAAATTCCTGCCAAAATTAATCAGGTTGTGATGGACCATAATATAGGAGATATTTCTTCGGTGCCTACCTACGTCAATTTTGCGAATTTCAACTTAATTCATATACCAGTAGAATCGCAATTCATTCTCTATCGAACTGCATTCAAAAGTCGTTTTCGTAAAAAATGTAAGTTAGGAGTTGTTAGCACTTCCCCGTCAATATTATTTAGTATTATATGGCATTTCTTGTCAAGTTTCTCTGACAGTTCTTGGTGGCGCTCAAATAATACCTAAATCAAGTTTTGATTTAGGCTTAGTCTTAAAGAATACCAATGTGTGAGCGCAGTAAATCAATAGTCCGTTTCTACCACACACTACATAATTATTATAATGCCAAAAACTGCCATAAAATACACTCTTTTTTGTCATTATCAACGGCCAATCATGTAAAATACATTTTATTATTTATTTATTATTATCAACAGCTAATTGTCCCCGTTGCCACGGTATGATCCGCTGCTAAGGCGCCTTTCTTATGGATGGATGGAAAATAAGGTGTCTTTACACAGTCGCTTTCCCGTTCCTCTTACGCTTTCAACAGAGGCATGCCTCCATTCAAAATCGCATGCCCTATCATTTCAAAACAACGTCGAATTTAAATAGCAAAAAGGTCAGGAAAAGCGCATGGTTTGGAGGCAATATTGAAAAAAACGACAAATTTGTATGGCAGAAAGTTAAAAGGGAATGCCCACGGTTTGGATATTGCATGGGTCTGACGCAAGTTGAATTGAAAGACAGACCATGGTCTGTCTTCACCAAGTCGCTTCAACTTTCAATTCATGCAATGAAGCAGGTCTCTGTTGAAAGCGTAAGAGGAACACGAAAGCGACGTGTCAACACACACCACCAAATTGGGATGGGTCATTACATTACTCACCAAGCGGTGACTTTGTCGATTTACCAACATCAAGTATTGCATTCTCCGGGCAGTATTTGATGGTGTGCGCTCGGTCTCCGGTGGCGGCGCAAAGTGGGCACTTAAACGCACTCATCACGGGACATATCACCCGGCCACGACCATCCTTCAAGCAGTGAGACGAATACAAATAAGGATGGCTCATATTGTCAACTTACCAGCATCAAATATTGCATTCGCCGGGCAGTATTTGATGGTGTGCGCTCGGTCTCCGGTGGCGGCGCAAAGTGGGCACTTAAACGCACTCATCACGGGACATATCACCCGGCCCCGACCATCCTTCAAGCTGTGAGACGAATACAAATAAGGATGGCTCATATTGTCAACTTACCAGCATCAAGAATTGCATTCTCCGGACAGTATTTGATGGTGTGCGCTCGGTCTCCGGTGGCGGCGCACAGTGGGCACTTGAACGCACGCAGCACGGGACATTTTACCCGGCCCCGACCATCCTTCAAGCAGTGCGACAAGTACCAATCCATCGATTCACCGTTGTTTTTGCAAAAGGAACACTCCTAAAAAGTAAGCGAAAATAATCGGTCAAATCTACTTCTGTAAACTTTGCGTGCTTCACTCAGAATTTGAAACGCAATTGATTGACTAAAATGTTGAACTTGCTGGTGACTCGAATGAGTTCGTTTATAAGAATGACCGCTATGTCAAAGAATGCTAACATTTACAAAGTAGATATGTGGTAAGCAGACGCTGTACTGAAACGACAGTTAGTAAGGGTTTCTTGTTGACTACGGAATCGTAATTAAACCCTACCTAATTAGTGAAATATAATTCATTATAAAACTACGATTCTCACTCTGGAATTATTTTTTAATCGTCAGCCTAAACACAAAAGAAGATCCTGGCTTCGAAACAGGGACTTTCATATAAACTTTCATCCCCTATTTCAACCCCTTCGAGCTTTTTTTTAAAGCGATAAAAGGTTCCTATGTTTGTACTAAATTTCATCAAAATCGGTTCGGTCGTTTAGGCGTGAAAGCGTAACAGACAGACAGACGAGAGTTACTTTCGCATTTATAATATTAGTATGAATTACCAAACAGCCTGTTTATATAATAATAAAATATAATATAAAAAAATGAGTAAGTACATAGATAATATCTGCACCCTTAGCCTTTGCTTCGACATCTAGTGGTATAAAGTCGAGCCTGGAATAATTTTCTAAAATTAAACCTTCTAAGTATAATAAAACTTTATAACTGTTGCTTATTTCAAAAGTTTGAGTTACCATCTAACTCGATTTTCTGCTATTTGAACAACGACTGAACGCGTTTTGCTTTTCAAGTCGTAAAAGTTTTCTTTAAAGGTATAGAACTAAAACCATTTGAACTTTAATGGGGACTCCTTTATTGTTTATTATATCATCCAAACGAGTGTTATAATGTTATACACATAATGCAACTTCTTCAAAATCATGGTTACTATCACACCGGTTGTTTTAATGTTGGCTAAGGCTACTGTTTCAAAACCTTTTATAGAGGCTTCATGTCATGGATGTTGATAAAGTCTTGTATGCAACTGTACATAATTAGGTATTAAAACACAAATGCGATAATAGTATCACATGAGAAATATATACCTTATTGTACTACAGTTGCATAAATAACTTATAAAAAATTTGTGTGAAAATTTTTAAACTTCGCCCTTGTCATTCACCAAAATGATGACCTCCATTGTCGAGTGGGTTAAATTGTACATCGGTTTGTAGTATCACCAACTTTTCTAGGTATACTGTCTTAGATGAGTGTTTGTGTTACCACCTGTGGTTCGTCTCTGATTTCTATAACACAAGTACTTTAGCTACTTACTTTGGAGCAATGTACATATGGTGATGGTGTCCAAATAAAAAAATAGAAAGTCTACTTAGGTACTAAGTACCTTGAATTGAATGAAACTTCTGCGATAATTGTAATTTAAAATTATGCTAATAAGAAATATTTTTGTGATTTTATTGCATGTATCAAAAGGGAAATATGATCATCAAATCCTAAGCCACCAAGAGATCTGGTGATCACTTAGGTACTAATTCTGGAGATTAGGTTAGGTTAGTATGGTGATCATGATCAGGTGTTAAACATAAGCCGTACCTTTTAAAAACTAGTGGCTCTGTGAGCTGTAGACCACGTGAACAATATCCGTCATTTTTTAAAATTTCTAAAAACTGAATCGACCAATAATATACAAGGTGTTACAAAAATACCCCTAATGCCGAATATGGTTTATAGGGACCATCAAACTGAACAACTTTTACTATGGGACCAACTCCGAAATCGCGAAAAAAAAATCAGCTGTTTCATACAAAAATTAAAATCGAAAATATCAAAATGTATGAAACAGCTGATTTTATTTTCGCGGTTTCAGAGTTTGTCCCATAGTAAAAATTGTTCAGTTTGATGGTCCCTATATACCATATTCGGCATTAGGGGTATTCTTGTAACACCTTGTATAATTATCGAACCCTGCTCACAAAAGATTCCCGAGAATCTGTAGAGAAATGCCTGTAGAGGAAAACAGTCGGACAGATATACTGAAATAGAGACGCTTTGGCTCGCGCTTGCGGCCAATTATATGAAAAAAACCGGCCAAGTGCGAGTCAGACTCGCGCACGAAGGGTTCCGTAAAAATCACGTTACGTTTGTTGTATGGGAGCCCCCCTTAAATATTTGTTTTATTTTAATTTAATTATTTATTTTTAAAGTGAATAATATAACTAGATATTCTGTGAATATTTGAAGCGTTTACCTGTTCCCGTTATCAATATCGAGCAAAAACGAGCAAAAAAATCACGTTTGCTGTATGGGAGCCCCCTTAGATATTCATTTTATTGTTTTTTTGTATTTGTTGTTATAGCAGCATCTGTGAAAATTTCAACTGTCTAACTGTCACGGTTCATGAGATTGATGAGATACAGCCTGGTGACACGCGGACAGACAGACAGACAGACAGACGGACAGCGGAGTCTTAGTAATAGGGTTCCCGTTTTACCCTTTGGGTACGGAACCCTAAAAATAGGAAAAGTGGCATATCTTTCAGATAGTTACATTGAAGAATCTGTAGTAACAACAAAGTTGAAATCAATATAGTTAGATACTTGAAACATGTTTTAACCAACAGTACAATCTCCAATAAATCTATTCAAATGCAATACGGCCGTTTCCCGCTGAAGTTGAATAATTTATGGAGACCTTGTCCTTGGTAGTGTAGGTACGAGTACATGAGCTTCGTCAAAACAACGCATTTGTTTCAGTAAAAATGGTGTACGTAACTCACATTGTTTAACCGACTTCAAAAAAAGGAGGAGGTTATCAAGTCGACGGTGTTTTTTTTTTAAAGTGATTTGATCTAAAATTACGCTGACTCAAGAATGAATATTACTTAAAAGTTGTCACAAATATACGCTTCGATCAAGAATATCCTGATGGCACCAGCTGACAAAACAAAAAGCGACTCGAAATTTTAAAATTCGAATCCCTACATTTTTTTTATCTGGGTTCAAATTACACCAGTATTAATTGTTGTATGGTCTGTGACAAATTACTATTATAGTAAGAAACAAAGAAGAGAATACTTTGTTCAAAACAAGCGCCCAGTTAAAAGTAAGGGCGTTATTTCGAGGTGCCTTTTTTGGGACTGTGACCGGATGTCTAGGGTACCTATTCTTGATTGAAGCATATACGTGATAAATACGAATATTTAGCAATCATTAAAGCTATAAACGAACAGTGTAACCCCCTAAGAAGATGTGTAGTTACACAGTGTGACATAGTTTGACAGAGACTAACCATTATGTACTATTCATCTGCTATACAATCTTTATTAGTAAGGGGGTAAGTGCAGAAATAAAAATAAAGTACGTACACATAGTTACAAACAATCAATTATTTAGAAGCAAGAAGAAGTCAGTTGTGCGATGTGCGCATAGGGATTTATGACACACTATAAATACCTTGACTGTCTGTGACTTCACTTGTTTACACCTTGGTGTACTAATTTTAAATTCAAAATAACTCAATCTGTTGACAGTATTGTAATCACGAGTAGCAATTTGAGATTTTGACAAGACTCACCATGATTTTTTGGGTAATATTACGTTTCCGGCGCAGGGTGTCTGCGAAGTTCATAAGTAAGTCCAACTTCTGAGGAGTGAGAGACAACAGTGCCGCCTCCTGCTGCCTGATCATCGTTTTAAAATCTGTGGTAGGACGAGATCTTGCGTTTTCTGCAAACATTGATAATTACCTTCAGTTATTAGTTCCTTCCTTCAGTTAGGGGTATTTTTGTAACACCTAGTATATTTTAAATTCTAAATTGTTACACGAAAATATGAAATATGTAAGAGTTTTGTTTGTGAACTAGGAAACTGACTTTTTTGTTAAATGTGCAGTTGTAATTTGATTGTTTGTTAAACATAAATTGAACCGAAAATTATAATACCTAGGTAGGTACATTTAAATAGATAAAAATATACATAAAAAGATGGTTTTTAAAGTTTTCGTAGGCAGAAACGTATTGGCTGTCATTTACAATGCAAATAAGAGTAATAAACTTGTGTATGTGTTTATATTTCAAGACGACAGTTAAACTGCGACTGACTGCGCTACTTGTCTGTACTTAGTAAAGTGCTACCGAGTCGCTCACATAATTGGTCAGTGCATTGGGCCGGAATCCCAAGAGTGCGGGTTCGAGTCCCGTCTGAGGTGCTACGGGTGAGTCGATTTTTTCTAGTATTTTTTCTAATATTATTTATCTTAATATAAAAATAGCATTGTGAATGCGAAAAATCTAAATTTAATAATGTACTTAGTTTCAGGAGTTGCAGAAGAAACAACTGCATCGCCAACTAAAGGCACGAATACTTATTATAAAATGTAGTGTAAAATAAAAGTACGTAAAATAGAAAATTATTGTGATAGACAAGCAGACAATAAAATTAATAGTAATTCATTACTCAACGCATGCAGCGAAGCTATCGCCGTTTTACTAAATAAAAGTTAATTGTTAAACAAGTACAAAACTGAAGATTAGTTGGTACGAAATGACGCTTTGTTTGAAAACTATTGATAGATTAGAAAAGGTTTTAAAAGGTTTGACACGATCAAAACAAATAAGAGTATGGTAGTTCATCACGATGTTTTTAGCGTGACTCTTATGATGACAGTGATAGAGTCCATTAATATAAAGCAACCCATTAGTAGTGTTTATTTGCCTACTCATTGAGCTGCCGTTACTTCGTTTCAAGGTTCAAAGGCACCAGGGGCCCTACCGACTAACTTTTCGAACATCGGCGGGTCTGCCGAGCTTCAACTTAAAACAGATAAATCGAAGTAAGGAGTTTCGTATTGTACTATTCGCCGAAGTTATTAAGAAGATATCGATGTTCGTGTGACATCATGAATCGGGGTTGGCCATTTTGGCCCGATTGGGGCTTGATTTATCTGTTTTAATTTGAAGCCCGGCAGACTTTCCAAAGTTCGATGCGTTAGCCGGTACGGCCCCAGAACGTTTTTCGGCATGTTTTTGCACTGAGTCTATATAGATGGGGAGTAGCCAGCAATAGCCATTAGGTACAGTCAATGACGTAGGTACATATGAATACTTTCTGCCAATAAGCACTAATATTTAAGAAACATCATAAGTGATCTAAACGTAATAAAAGTGATACAGTTTTAAAATCTCTTGGAAAGTTCTACGAGTATGTAGTTGTCATTGTCATCTTTTTAACCCCCGACGCAGCGCAAAGAGGGGTGTTATAAGTTTGAAGCCTACGTTTATGTCTGTACGTATATTCGTAGTGCCTTAACGGATCAAGCGATTTCAATGCATTTTTTTAAATTGAAAGCTAATCTAATCGAGATGGTTCTTAGCTACGTTTGATGGAAACCCATTTAGCCATTATGGAGATGGTCAACTGCGTGCCGAAACGGTAAAAGATACAGAGATGGTGCTTTGACTAAAATAATGTACCTACACCTTGGGCAAATTTAGGCGCAAGAAAAAAACAAAATGGCGGGGAAAAAAATGTCCGGCAAAAAATTTTAATTTATATCTTTTTTTTTACACTTTGTTTTTCCGAAATTATTGATCACTTTGGTTGTTCCTATATTGTGAGTGTATTGACTGCATTAATTACTGTATTTGATGTATGATGCTGCTGACTGTACCCACTTAGCTACGGATGTACCATTTTTACAGATTATTTTCGATGCTCAATTTTCACCTGCTATCAAACAATCCACTTACTTTTACAATACCGCTATAGTGATGGCTAAATTGCTCAACTAAGTTTTTTTAAGTGTAAGTAAGTATAATAATATCGTCTTGAATTTTGGACGCATACATTCGCGTAACTCTAAATCTCAATCGTGATAATTATATTTTTTAGGATTGTAAAAAAGTAAATGACGACCCTCAGAATAAAATTTTGCTTTCCGAACATTTATCCATTTTAATCCATGTTAGGTATGTTACTTATAAAACTATGTGAACCTATATGAACTATTGTCAAAGACGTGTTCTTTCGCTAATCTTATCAATCAATTGCATACCTTTTTGTAATTTACCTTTTTTTATCGAAAGAGGCAAAAATAGACCATACCTTCTTTCATAATACTTACATTTAATTTTGCGAAATTTCAATACAAATAACCGAAACAGCTCTGCGCGAGCAAGTTATGAAGGAAAACTTTTAAAAAATCCTCTTAATTTACTAAATTGAAATTTGATTTATAGAAACGCAATATATTCGACAAATACCTCGTTATTCCTATAAAAATGGCTTTTGAATCTTCAAATAATAGAAAAAAAAAACATGCGAACTGTGTACAGACCTACTGATTTGAACATTTTTTACATGACTGGCCAAAAAATAAGAGTGTATTGTGTTCAGGTTCAGGGTTCATGTATATAATTATGTTTGTATGAATAACTTATATGCCTGAACAGATTTGGATGTGTAAGGTATCGTTAGAATTCTTACATCACCTTTAGTGACACTGGCTATAGATAAAAAAAAAAGTCAATAGTCAATAATGACCGCTGCATGACGCCATTTTGTAATGTAAAAAAACACATTTCTTTTTCTTCAATTATTACAATATGGGTATCAAATGAAAGGCCTTGTTGAGAACATTCCAAAACTATGTAATTTGTTACTAAAATGTATGAAACAAAAAAATATTAAAAACACGACTGCCCAGCCACAAACGAACTAAAGAATGACACTTGTTATTTAACTTTTTATTTCGTTTTTGACAGGGCAATCGTGTTTTTAATACTTACTTATCTTATTTTCTTTGTTATGAAAAACTTTTTTTTAATTTTCCTCTATCACCACTTCTTGACAATACACAATAAGAAAAAAGATATAATTATTCGTTACAGGTACAGCTGAAACTATCATGAAAATTGCCTGGACATGCAAATTTGAAATGCCGGTTGAACAGTGCAATGATTTCGTTTAAAAAAAATGATATTTTTTTATCCTATCTATACGGCACTAATTTATGTTTTTGGCGTCCTAAAACTAAAGTTTATATCAAAGCTTTCATTATTGAAATTTCGTCTTTAGAAACACGCTTAGTCTTGATAAAATTCGTTTGAAATGCAGTATGCGACTTTTATGAGCTATTGACCCCGTTATCGACAACCGATGCTATTTTTTTAAGTTTAAAGATAAAAAAACATACTAATGCAAAATAATATAAACTTTAATCCAAAACTGATAACCTCCTTTATATGTCAATCAGCTATCTATCAGATAAGGAAGGAAAGAAAATATAGTACCTACTTTTATCACATTAACTAGTACAAAATATAGGTATTAAACAGTAGTTACTAAACAGTATTTAGTAGAGTACCTAAATCCTTTTATAATAATATGGACCACAATCCTGTTTCTTTAATACGTTCAACTAAACACAATAACATGCAAAGAACTGAGGTAAACATACGTAAACCTGTTCGTCGGTTCTTTATAGTTTTTTTAATCATCATTAACTTTTAACACTTTGCAGAAACATAATATTCCTCACATGAAGTTATATTACTCACAAATGCAAATTCATAAAACACTTATCCACATTTCATTTAAATTTGAGAAATAATTGTATCAAAATATTACAAAAGGTATTTCCAGCAATTAGTAATTTCATACTAAAATTACCCTATTATTGCCCTATCCTTAATATTATAATAATAGTTTACGAGTATTTGGAACAAGTTACATTGTTACATTTAGTATTGTACGTTAATAACCGCAAAAGTTAATGTCGCAGCACTAACGCCCGTCTCCGGTAATAACAGGGACAGCATTCCAATAAATAAGTAACACAAATGCACTATTTGATAGATAAAGGAATACACTAAGACTGTCCGAAACACAGCAATATAATATCTAAGCACAAAGCCAAAAAAACTATATAATTACGGATAAACACAAAATAATATTGAAATATATTTTTTACCTTTAGTTGTAGCTGCCGAAGCTTTTTCACATGTATCTGTCTTTCCATGATCGAAAGTCTCTCCATCGAAAGCCTGTATTTGGGTATTGATGGTGACCTGTGCTTCCAGCACCGCTGGATCTAACTTCACGGCGCTCAGAGCATCTGAAAATTACAGGTAAAATACAAAGTGGAACTTTTGATATGCACAAGCCATTTTTGATGTCCTCACTGCTGGGGCACAGACTTTCCTTATGGGTGGATAAAGAACATGGACTATGCTATAGCCCATGCTCCTTAAGGCTTATAAGCATAACCCACCACGCGGGCCCAATGCGGATTGGTGGGTGATAACGACTGCAAATGCAGACGGGACCAACGGCTTAACGTGTGCATACTTAAGTCTATTCAGAAAATACTGTATTGTAATAGCATACCATTAGTCAAAGCCAGCGGTCAAAGCTGGAACAATGACATTCTCAGCTCAGTCAGAAGACGCTTGGGATTGTAATGGAAAATGACGTCACTTTAAATGCTGACCTCATTTTTCAAATTTTGACGACTCTGTATGAAATATACAGGGAGAAAAAAGCAGCCCTTGACGAGTTTCTTGCCGGTTCTTCTCGTTACAAGGTCTCCCGCTTAGGGTTTGCGAACCGATGGCGTAGCTTCTTTGACATTCACAAGTGCTTGTAACAGCCTAGACTGAATAAACGAATTTTGAATTTTGAATTTGAATTGGGAGAGTGAAAATTGCAATCAATTATCATTTGTACTCTGAAGGTAGTAACAGCCAGGAAATAGTTGCGGAATCCTATTAAGATAACTAAATGGAAACAAACAGTTCTCAGAAAAAAATAAGTTGCAAAAGTAGTTAGACAAGTAAAATTATTTTTACTAGCGAACCCTGAGTCCTGAAATTGTAAGCAATGAAAATTTGTTATACAAGTGACCAAAGTCAATTTGTGCTGCGAGTGCCGACTTTAAATCACGAACTTGTGAGTGATTCTAATATATACTACTGAGCACAGTGAGTGATTTAAAGGCACGAGGCTAGACAAAAATTTGGTCTTGTATTAAACATACAACTTTTCACCTGTACCAGCGAGAAAAGTGTCATAGGTAAGAACAATTCTTTTCACGTGACTTTCCTGGCAAAGAGCTAAATTCAGCATTAGAAACTTGTTCTCGTAACTCTTTTTTGGAGTTAGACATCTATCTTCATCGCTGGACACACTCATTTTTAGGGTTCCCTACCAAAATGGTAAAAAGGAATCCTTATGGTGCGACTCAGTCTGTCTATCTGTCACAGCTGGATATCTCGAGAACTACTAATGCTATCAACTTGAAATTTGCAATAGTTTTAGATGACGTTTGCTGAACTATTTTGCAAATAAGAGAGAAATAAAAATATTTATATTTTTTTGCAACAGGGACTGAAACGGGTTCTTAAAAATTCGAAGTGAAGCTACTAGGCCACTAGGCCGTATGAGGTAGATATCATATAAAAGAGCGCTGATGACAAAAATATATATCGTTGTGTTATCTCCGAAGTTTGCATAGAGAAAAATCTGAAATTATTTTATGTGATAGAAGTTTATGTAAACATTACAGGAAAATAAAACGATGTCTCTATAAACTTTTTCAGAATGATGGTACGGATCCCTCGGTGCGCGAGGGTCTCGCTCTTGACCGTTTTTTTTAATATCATTATCACAACAATAGTACGATCAAATCTATGCTGAAAAAATTTGTAAAGAGTAAAGTAAAGGATTCCCGTCGTTTTGTTTGGTTACGTACCTAAGTACGTACTAGAATATTGCAATTCAGAAGTAGATCCAATCCAGTAGGTAGGTATTCGGATGACCTTCATGATGTTATAATGAGATAAGGAAGATATGACAATCTAATCATAACGTTGCTAAGTATATTTATAAATAAAAGTTTTCGTCTTTGAGTAGGTACCTACCTACTTTCTTTTCTTGTCATTAAAACTAGTCAAATACACTCTTATTGGGTACTAACTTGATATCCTACCATATTCTATAATGTTGTGATGCTGGTTAGTTACAAAGTTTAATCATGATTCTAATGGTTCTATTGTCATCTTAAACAGCTTGTTTAGACTTGTACTTTGTTTACTAAACACTGATTTTACCTGCTCAAATCTTATTTATTCCTTCTACAACATTTTACTTATGTACGGTCACGTCTATAAATATGTACACAGCTTAGAACTTTGTCACTCTATAAGCTATTACTTTTTTAACAGAAATCAATGACAAATGACAACTACAACAAAGTGACAAACTTCTAAACTGTAGGATACATAGATTTAGACGTGACTGTACGAGCAAATGTTCCAAACACATTATATATTTTACTTAGGTAAGTCTCTAATATGGGACAACTAGAAAACAGCTGTGACTTACCTACCTATAAACTTTATTGCGTACCTTTTTGACTTTCAAGATGAACTGTCATTCTGTCACCGACTCCATCCTGCGAAAACATATTTTATACTTATAACATGAAAATCATAAATATTCACTGTTGTTACTACCTACCTAAGTATATTTAACTTACAATACTACTTACTTAAGTAAAAACTTAAGATAAAATTTTAAAATTTTAAGCAGTGTGTTGGCCTTGTTCATTATAATAACAATAATTTGTTTATTCCGAAAAAGAATTTATTTATTACATTACTAGCTTCCGCCCGCGACTTCTTCCGCGTGGACATTGAAGTAAATCGATAGAGAACCTTTGACAAAGATAGAAACTATTAGATTTTTCGCATTCACAATGCTATCAAAAATACTAGAAAAAAATCGACTCACCCGTAGCACCTCAGACGTCTGAGGTGCTACGGGTGAGTCGATTTTTTTCTAGTATTTTTTCTTATATTATTTATCTTAATAAAAGTATTATGTTTTAATTTCATCAAAATCCGATCAGGTCCGCACCAAGCGCGTTGCATCGCGAGGAAGTCGCGGCCGAAAGCTAGTTTATAAAATTCAGAACCAATTGGATCAAGAGATATAACAATCCCTTTCCCATTTTCGTTTCTGTTCCCGTTCCCGTATTCGTTCTCGTTCCCATTGTTGTTGACCACCAGATTTATTTTATAAAATAAATGTGGCCAAATGTCCTATATTATCCCACAGGAACAAAAAACCAAATCCAAACAAACAGCCCATTTCGTTCAGCCATTAAAGCGTGATTGAGGAACAAACCCACAAACTTTCACATATATAATAGTAAGATTTTTCTTTAAAACTAGGAAATATTGCACAAGGCTACTTTAACCTGTGGAATATCATTACTTATGTGCTAAAAGTGATTACGTAATCAATGATGCTTAAATGAGCTGCCTATACTGTGCTGTGCTATAGGCATACTAATATCCATTCTGTGCTATAGGTAAGGAGGTAGTCCACGTAGAATAAATATATGAAAAATATATATATTGTAAAATCTCTAACTATACTTTTGATCGACGAAACTTGTTCTAGACTGCACTGAATAATATTTAAAAAAAATAAGACTGAAGAACCCATCTACAATTTTATTATTTTGTAACCTATTTTTTGGATGATCTAGAAAGAATCTCCGATTTAGACATCGATTTGTCAACGACGAAAGCAATAAAAATGGACCGCGTGCACTCTAATAAGTATTGTCTTTTCAATGTCTTTGACTTTTCTGAGATATTTTTATACATTCATTTGATATAAAAAGAAACGAACGTGATAAGTAGGTATTCGACAGGTCTTGGGTTTTAAAGGAATTAACCTTAGAAATTAACTCACACTACATTCACACAATGGTGTTTTCACTTACCTGTGTCGATGTACTCTGTATAATATTTGCACTTGAAGATGGCGAAATATCGCAAAATACATTATTGGTTGTGACATCCATTACGAAATATTTAAATAACTTCAGCAAAGAAAACTTGTTTCTGAATTAACTTAAGTTAAAACATGCACAAGAAACGTATGCACGAAAATATTCTACAAGCTTAAAGATTACCCACTTTCAAACAAAAAAAAATGGTAGGTATTCCTTACCCTGTAAATAAAGATTTATGGACAATTAATTTAATAATTAAAAAATAAAGGGATATTGTTCATCCCGAGTTTCACTCTCATCATCATAAGAATTATTTTAGCGTAAAAAAATATACGAGTATATTCTGTTGATTTGTAAAATAAAAGTACCTACCTACTTAGATACTGTGGTCATTTCGTTTTTAACCGACTTCAAAAGAAGTGGTTCTGTTTGACCTGTAGGTAGGTATTTTATGTTGGTGATTTTCTCGAAAACTACCGAGTTGATTTGATAGGGTTTTCACTATTCGACTGCATTTATTACTGGGAAAGTTTTCAAGTTTTTCATTTAAAACAAAAATTTTCATAATTCGTTTTTCTGCCTAAGCTCATGTTTAAGTTCTTCACAAAAAAGTATTTTAAATAAAATATAATCAAATAAAACGGACAAAATAGAAAATGAAAATATATTTTTTTTTTTTTGAAGAAAAGAGGCCCAATCGCGCTTATTTTAAAGGATAAAATCGTTACTAACCGACACAAAGGTCTTTACGTTAGCTTAAAACTTCTGTGAGGGGTCACAGTATTGCAAAAGACCAATGTGTGGATTTCACACGCCAAAACCACACAAAAAGGTCGCGCGCAGCACGCACCCTATCCTTAATTTTAAACTAGAAATAAAACTTCAAATCTAAACCAAAACTCTTTACAATAGATAAGTGTCAGGACCATTTTTACTGTATAATAATGTTTATGGTCAGCGGCGGTATCGGCTAAAAACATTGAAGTTCATGTTAACTGTGTTTTGACAGATGTATGTGATACATTGCTACTTTTCTTTGGTAATTTTTTATTTGTGCCAAAACGAAGTAGCAATGTATCACATACATCTGTCAAAACACAGTTAACATGAAGTTCAATGTTTTTAGCCGATAGAGCCCCTGGACTTAAACGAACAAATATCAAAATCAACAAGTTAATCACTGACTTGTCAACATATCATAGACCAAGACAACAAAACAATGGTCAACACCACAGAGTGAAAAATCAATAACATAGCATACCAGAAAGAGGCGTGGCTACAGGTTAAAACGTCATTATTATATTATTTTGACTTTATTTTATATTTTCTTCCTAGACATATTTTATTCTACCTGTCAGGACAAGCTTTCAAAGATAATTATAAATAAAACATTCTTTATTTAATTTACTACTTGCCAAACGGCCAAGAAGTTTGTAAGCGATGCAGTCAAGCATCACAGTACCTACTCTATGACCTTTTTGTAGGTACCTACACCTAAAAATGTGTATGCACAAGATGACCGGTTGAGTAGATAAGACGTGAAAACGTAACAAACAAACGCACATAATAGTTGAGATAGTTAGGACTAGTATTATACATCGGCCAAGAAAATCGGCGAATGTTTGTTTGAGGGGCTCCAGTCCGCAGACTACGGCAGTGGCTACGGCGGGCGCAGCTACGAGACGACCTCTTCTTACAAGTTCTGTACAAGTTTTCCTACACAAAAAAAGATAACTGGTCACTCGTGTAGGCTATGGCATATGGCAGTGACTACGGCCGGCGCGGCTACGGGGCGACCTCTTCTTGCAGGCTCTGTGCTAGTTGCCACACAAACTATGGTAACTTATGTAGGCTATGGCAGTAGCTACGGCGCGGCTACGGGGCGACCTCTTCTTGCAGGCTCTGTGCTAGTTGCCACACAAGCAATGATAACTCATGTAGGCTATGGCAGTGGCTACGGCGCGGCTACGGGGCGACCTCTTCTTGCAGGCTCTGTGCTAGTTGCCACACAAGCAATGGTAACTCATGTAGGCTATGGCAGTGGCTACGGCGCGGCTACGGGGCGACCTCTTCTTGCAGGCTCTGTGCTAGTTGCCACACAAGCAATGGTAACTCATGTAGGCTATGGCAGTGGCTACGGCGCGGCTACGGGGTGACCTCTTCTTACAGGCTCTGTGCTAGTTTGCCACACAATGGTAAATCGTGGAGAAATACGAACAAAATACAATCACAATGAGTATTCAAACAATATAATACTTTGGAATAAGTGACTTCATAAAGTTGGTATTTTATTTATTTATTCTGAAGAAATTAAGAACATTAAATTTGAAATTAACTTTTACCTTTACTTGCAATGCAAGAACGGCTTGGAAATAATAAAATGGTCAAAATTATTAGTTGAAGAAATGAGAAAAGAAAAAAGAATATATTACATTAACTACCTATTCATTATAATATTTGAGGCCGACAGTCTTTTATTAATACTAATAGTAACGTAACAGAGTAAATTTTCAGGATTAATCTGCAAACCTTCGATCAACTGAACACTAATAAAATGACTAAAAAGTTTAAAAATCGGGATCAACCTAGGAACAAAGATGTAATAATGTTTGAAACATCTCAATCTGCGAAGTTAGAGAAAATTTAACCAGAGGAAATTTTTTCTCTGATTTGTACCATTTTCAAACAGGTTTTTACAAAATGAAGAACGTTTCTCAGATTACCTAGCTAGTTATAAAAAAATAGTAAAAAAAAACGTAAAAAGTACTTATTTCCAATGACACACCTTTCATTTAAGGAAGTTTCAGTGGACTCCGACTATTACATTACAATGTAAAACAGCGTGGGAGGCGGGAGGATGGGAGGCAGACACGTGTAATCGATAAAATGCACCATGCAATTCCCGGAAGGCGCTTCGGGAACTTTCCAACGAGTTTTGTCAAGTATATCTGCTGGGCTTTGTAATCTCCAATAACGTCCTGATTACTATCATGATTATATATTCTGTGCTATCATTACATTATTTAATTTATTAAACAACAAGACTTCGTCCGCACTGACAATAAAATTTAATCATTTCACGGCAACATATAAGTCGGAAAAAAATTATCCTTTATAATCCAGACTTTGAACCACAGATGATATAGGTAATTAATACTGTAGCTTTGAACAAATTCGTTCAGCTGTTTTTTGCGATTGAGTAACAAACATCCAAACTTACAAACTTTCACATATTTTAACATGTTTATATTAGGTTATATTACCTATTTAGTATGATGATTTGAAAATCCGATGTTTCATCCATCATAAGTTGGTTGGCGAGACCACCAAAAAGGATTTAGTTAGAACACAGAAGTGAACTAAAGATTCCAAATCAACATGGAAATCCTTAAGGGAGATTTATGGCGTCTAAGCAGTCTAAGACGGATAGGATAAATATCTATAGTCACATCTTGTGGGAAGCAAAAATCAATCTTTCTAATTTCCAATTACAGTTTCCTAGTTTTATTATGCGCTATGTTCTCCAGCTGTCCAAGGCCACGATGCAAGATTGACTCCTTATCGAGCGACGTACGCACGGTCCATGTTACGCGCGCAGTTTTACGTTCCGCGTTATCGTAACGAAAATGCGTAACGTGTAACTCGTCAGCGATAACGTTGAGGCAACGTCGTCGTAGTGTCGTGCTGCTCACGCCCAAGGCCGTTTTCTTGAAAACGAATTTCCATTCAGCGAGGTACTTAAATAAATGCGTACGCTGTTTCATAAGAAACTTCAGTTTCTAGTAGATGATTAGGGTTGCCACCCGTACTTTATAATAATGTATATACTTTATTTCGGGGTAATTGTACTCTATCTATACTTTATGAGGAAAACAAAGTACTGAAAAGACTTTATTTCACATGGCTCGTTATTTCTCTAGAATAAATTGCAAAAAGTAATAAAAAGTATGTTTTTAACCCATCAAGCAACGCCCGGAAAATGAGACACAATAGCTATTCTATTGTCATCCGGCCGCATGCGGCTGCTCTTCCGTTGATAAATTAAAGGCAAAAATAAATAATACTTTATTTCTATACTATGTACTTTTACTACCTTTAGCAACCAATGTACTTTATTAGTCCAAAAAAATGGTGGCAACCCTATACATGATTATGAAATAAACCGATGATGCGACTTTCACTACCTAGTACTACTTTACTGGTTTACTTTACCTTAGTGGAAAAGTCACGTGAAAACAACTATTCTTACCTTTAACACTTTTCTTTAACACAAGTTGTGTTTAACACGAGACTAAATTTTTGTGATGTATCGTGCCTTTAACATCACTCACGTGCTCAGTAGTCTTTCGGCACTCGCAGCACAAATTGACTTTGATCTCTAATATAACAAATAAATATTGTAGATACATTTTGTTTCACAAAATAAATGCCTAGATCAGCTATACTCTAAGTGTGTTCCGCGGAACCCTAGGGTTCCATGATACCTCTGTCGGGGTTCCGCAAGAATTTAGAAAAAAAATCAAAACACCTCTCTCTGGTTGCTCCGCGGCTGCGCGGAGACAAAACGCTATGAACGTTATTTATTTATTTATTTGTATTTGTATAAACATGTGTTACAATATCTCATAAGTTTAGTATTTTCCCGAAGAACACAATACAAAAATTAAAGTGAATTCATGGATTTATAATCCTTTTTTACCCAACTTGGAAAAGCCTGAAAACATGTCAAACGAGATACCTATATGAATCTCTTTTAGAAATGTCATCAGACACAAGTATGGAGTCACTGTTCAAAACGACGCCTCTCAATGATTTTTGGTGCAGAATCCAAGATGAATATGCAATGCTTGGCCAAATGGCTCTGGATATTCTTCTCCCGTTCCCAACTACATATTTGTGCGAAACAGGATTGTCTACCTACGCAGCCACGAAAACAAAATATCGCAATAGACTGGACGCCGAAGCTGATATGAGACTCCAACTTTCTTCCATCAAACCTGATATCAACCAATTGATGAAAAATAAAAAACAGTTTCATACCTCCAACTAGTTAGATTTTTTCTTTTTTAATGTTTTCTATTATTGTCCTTGCCAAGTGGTGAAGTAAATAATAATTAGTAACTGTTACATTGTACTTTTATTATGCTGATTAATAAAGAATACATTTATAAAAACAATTGTTTAATTGTAGGGTTCCATCAAGTATTTTGCTTCCCAAAAGGGTTCCGTCATTAAGAAAGTTTGAGAACCACTGGCCTAGATGAATGCCCAGTGGGCGAGAGAGAATCTGCCAAAAATGCCCGGCATTTTCCCCGTCACTAGCTCGAAATCAAAACAAACAAGCAACAGAGAGATGCGCATGATATCGCTCTGTCTCTCTCTCTTTTTTAGGGCTCCGTACCTCAAAAGGAAAAAACGGAACCCTTATAGGATCACTTTGTTGTCCGTCCGTCTGTCTGTCTGTCTGTCCGTCTGTCAAGACCCTTTATCTCGGGAACGCGTGGAGGTATCGAGTTGAAATTAAAACCATATACTCAAATCTAGGGGCACTTGCAGCTGTGAAAAAATTAAACTTCTAAGTTAACGTTAAAAAAAGATACGGCCATTAATACCTCGAAAAACGCATATTTCGACACCCTCAAGGCAATAAAAATTCATAGGGTACTTCCCGTTGACCTAGAACTTTGAAATTTGGCAAATAATATCGTCATATACTACAAGTATAGGGAAAATTCTGAAAACTATACATTTGTAGTTAAATCATTAACTGTCTGTCTGTCTGTCCATCTGTCTATCAAGACCCTTATCTCGGGAACGCGTAAAGGTATCGAGTTGAAATTCAAACCATATACTTAAATCTACGGACACTTGCAGCAGTAAAAAAATCAAACTTCTAAGTTAACGTAAAAGAAAGATACGGCCGTCAAAAACGCATACGGCAACGCATTTCGACACCCTCAAGGGAATCAAAATTCATAGGGTACTTCCCGTTGACTTAGAACTATGAAATTTGGCAAGTAATATCGTCTTATACTACAAGTACAGGGAAAAATCTTAAAACTATACATTTATAATTATATCATAAAAAATAGTCATTAAAGTAAGTACTCAATCATCGAGGTTAAACGACGGTATGCGCGGTCATAATTTAACTTCTAATTGACCTATAAACTTGAAAATTGGTGATAATGTTTATTATTACGTGTATATTTTACTAACAAATACCAACACATTGATAATTCTATTTTTTTTTTTATTTCGTTTTTAAAATTTTGTGGTCAAACGAGTAGCACAGATAAACCTCGCCCCTTAGCCCTATTTTTATAATTTTGTTATGTAATAAAACACAATTCTAAATAGGTACCTACCTACTTAAGTGTCTTGTACTTAGTAGTAATATTATACAAACATAAAAATAATAAATAAAACAAATATAGATGTCACATTCAAAGGAGTGCTCGCGATGTTTCCGAAATACCGATATAAAATACAAGTATACAGGTGCGGTGGGTTGGTGGTCGCCATAGAGTACATTTTAACCATGGAAAATAATAAAATTGAACAGTAAAAAAATTACTTTCCATGGTTAAAATGTATACTGTGGTGGTCGATGACTTAGCGATCGGTCTGCTGAATACACCGATCCGTCCGTTTTGGGTACTGAATTTTGGGTGAAGGTCGGAAAAAACTGAGACTCGATTTCTGAACTATTTATAATGTAGGTACGGAACCCTCGGTGGGCGAGCCCGACTCGCACTTGTCCGGTTTTTTTTGGCAAGTGCCACTTGCGATTAGATCGTGTCCCTCCCACGTGTCAGCTCACACACTTGCTTGTACAGTCGAGTTCATTAATATGTTGGCACTTTTGACAGTTCATCAACCTTTATACCTTTGTAATTAAAGTCAACATCTTCTGAAAAGTGCCAACATATTAATGGACTCGACTGTGCAACGGAAACAATACCCGAATTAATATCATTCTTAAATAGATATAAAGTTTATTTGCTAAAACACACACATTCGTAAATAACATTAGGTACATTAAAATTTGAAAAAATATAAGTATAATATAAAATACATTTTTATACAATACTAAATAATGCCTATACAAGAAGTAATTCGACTCGTCACTAGGATAATCCTAGTGCCTATTTCTAGTATATTATATTTTAGTATTGTATAAAAATAACAAAGTGAATGCTAAAATCACAAATTGAAAAAAACACGTTTTTAAAACGGACTAAAAAGCATAAAATAATTTCTGCCGTAATGAATTATAACCCTATACTTACAGAAGTTCTAAATAAACTAAAAAACGTGGGGCACATGCAAAAGACAATTATTGATGATAAATCTTACAATGATTGCGTGAATTTGGAAATTAAGTTATGTTGAATATACCAGAAATATTATATAAAGTAAAACAATATTTAGACGCGTACATACCTACCACTAAAAAGTTGAAAATAAAAATCTTTTTTTTTTTAAAGAAAAACCTCCTTCAAAAAACCTGGAAACAAAGCCTCCTTCAAATAATCCGAAAACAAAAAATATAACATATTAATAAAACACGTCTAATGAAGTCGGGTGGGGCTTTTAGAATTAGAAAGAAAAAGAAAAGCAGTTGTCCTCCCGCTCCACCCGACTTCAATGGACGTGTTTTATTAATATGATATAATAGGATATGCGTAACTAATAATTTGAATATTATTTCTTGCTTTTTAAAGGTATTTTATTTTAAAGCTGTTTTTGTTTTTGTTTTCGGGTTTTTTGAAGGTTTTTCTTTTTTTTTAAAAAGCTTTTTTATTTTCAACTTTTTAGTGGTAGGTATGTATGTAAATATTTTTTTACTTTATATAGTATTTGTGGTAAGGTATGTAAGCGTGTAAATATTTTTTAACATCATATAATATTTTCTATGGTACAGCGCCCATAACTCAATTTCCAAATTCACGCTGTTTGTTTTTAAGGAGTTCCGTTGTGCCTTCGTACTTCGTAGTCCAAGTCTAGTCCTAAACGTCGCAGACCATAGCTCGGTTTGTTTTGGATTGTCATAAACCTATACTAATATCTCAATCACTATACATATCCTATTTGACTTTGAGGAGTTCCCTTGTGTATCTTCGAAGTTCAAGGTCCAATACCAATGAAATTAAACTGTGACCACTCTTAAGGTATACCCTTTCAAACAAAAAAGAATCATCGAAATCGGTTCATAAACAAAGAAGTTATACCTGAAAATCAGCAAAAACTAGTGCGATGGTAAGCCAAATAATTGTTATTTTTCAGGATTATGAAAAAACTACTAGCCAGATCTCAGTAATTTTTTTATGGGACCACACACGAACTGTGTTCTTTCAAATAAAAAAAGAATAATTGAAATCGTTAACAACTGGTGAAGTTATCTTAAAACATACATTAAAAAAAACATACAGTCGATTAGATAACCTCCTCCTTTTTTTGAAGTCGGTTAAAAAACAAAATCAAAGTTCGAAGTCCTCCTGCTCCACCCGACTTCAATAGACGTGTTTTATTAATATTGATTTGCGTAACTAATAATTTTAATATTATTTCTTGCTTTTTAAAGGTATTTAATTATAAAGCTGTTTTTGTTTTTGGGTTTTTTGAAGGAGGTTTTTCTTTTTTTTATCTTTTTTCTCGTAGTCATGGTATAAAATATATCTCGTGATTCATCTATGGCTCTCGCTTTAAATCCGTCTTGTATTCACTAATTGCTTAATATACTATTTTATGCTTAATGTGACAAACAGTCCTTGGGTTATTATGATTATAAAGTTTATTTTATTTATTTATTTATTTATTCTTGTTATTAAGTTCTTGGGTTATAGAGAATTCCCGTAATACTCAGTGCAGCCAAGAGAGCATACGCACGTCAATAGCATGCGCGTTGCAACGTGACTCCAGTCATCCTTGCAACCGTTCACTCACTAAGCAATCACTACGTTTTACGTTCACTATGCTGTGTCATCTTACGTTTTGTTGTGTTTATTTTCTTGGCATCGAAGCAAATTAGTTAAAGTTAAAAATTCTCTTATATTTACAACGTTGGAAGAAATATGAAAAGCAGATGCAGTTTCACTAAAACATTTCGTCCTGAAATAAAATGTTTTCGCTGTCTTTCTTGTTCTGTGCCTGCGGCTACAGTATCAAAGCAAATTAGTTAAAGTAAAAGATTTCCCTAAACAACCCTGGAAAAAAATTTCATAGTAAAAATATCGAAATTATTGACAACATTATCGTTTTTAATTAATCTATACCTACCTACATATAAACTCTAAATTGATTGATTGATTGTTGGGATACGCCTAGAGCCCTAACGGCTGAAAGTAGAGACACCATTTTTGGAGGGTAGATACCTTTCATGGGATAGGTGAGCACTAAGAAAGGGAAAGGGGGGACGGTGACGGTTACGGTGATGGTAAGTGCAAGTGTTAGCGAAAGCGGAAGCGGAAGCGTAAACGTAAAGTGAAAAGTGAAAAGTGAAAAAGTAAAAAAAAATCTTCTGTTTTACCTTCAATTTCTTTTTTTTTTACATACGGGTATCAAATGAAAGGTATTATATGTTTTGTCACTAAATATTAAGAAAACATTTTTTTTCATAGTTTGGAAGTGAATATATTTAGTTATAGGAGTAGTTGCAAAATATTGACGCGCGTGGAACCCATAGTGTCAAACACACATACACCGAAGTGAAGCGAGGGCGGGTCGCTAAAACTAATAAACTATTTCTTAATTTGGAAAACTGACTATTACAAAACTGGAGAGCTAGCTAAGGTTTTTCTATTATACTGTCAAGATTATAGGTTTATAGTTATTATTAGTGGGCACATCAGTGAAAAACTAAAAAAAATTGGAGGTCACTTTACGATTTTTTCCTATCAAGAAAAATTTTAGCTTACATGTTTCCGTCAATTACATAACTTAGTACTATAATCTACTTTCTACATAATTTTTTTGGGACCGATAAATCTAGTAATACTGTGTGAATTCCTTGTTATGTGTATTTAACGTTGTACGGCCCCTTAAGCACCTAAGCTTATTTCTTTTGTTCAGCTAAACGAATGGCTCCCTGGAAGAAATTGCTGTTTAGCGATAAGGCCGCCCATTGGGATAATATAAATATTATCCTTGTGTTTTATTAATAAGGTGAACAATCAAGTATATAAGTATTCATTTATTAACTCAAACTACAGGCGTAATTTTTTCTTCAAGCTTCCGTAAACTCTGACTTTAGTTTATCTTATTCTGCCCCCCGATAGCATGACTACTGAAACGAAACACGACAGATATACCTATTTTAATCACTTTTATCTACTACTAGGTAGGACTACTAATACTACTACAACGAACTATGTTTTAAGGAGCTTTTGCAATCAACGAACATGCCAGGTAATGTACCCCCACTCTCTATTAACAGCTAAGATAATGTAAACCAGCCAATATGTACTCAGCGAGCAATAAAATTAATATAGATTGATGAGGGCGCCACTTGAGGACTATAGGAGCCTTAACTGTCAAAATTCTACAATGGAAAAGCGTACGAACTAAATAATCAGAAAAATTTAATGCTGCGGATCTAAGCGGGGAGGCGAATTTTATTTCTGAGTAAGTACTCGTTCCATAGACGACGGAAAGTGTAAACCACCATAATAATATATGTGTTTCATAGAAAGGACGTTTTCAGCTACCATAGAGGTAGCACATGAGTAAATTATTTACTCATTTGCCCGTCCGTACCGTAGTGGTCGGCGTGGATACAGGCTTTATAAAACAGCAAAAGTAATTAATACCTTTACCCATTAATTATTATATTCTGTTTTACAGTACCGTAGCTATAGCGCCACTAGAGATTCATCAAATAGGATAATCCAAATCCGAATTGCAAAGGTCATGCGTTACAATATTATTATGATGACACAAAATTGTGCCAAAATGCTTGCTGTTTCATTCAGCTTGTTTAAGTTTCTAAAGATTTTTAATTTAAATATCACTTATGTGTTTATGAAAAGAACATCGTCCTTGATTATTGAAATGGACAGGTCAACGTCTGTCAGTCGGGCCTCAGACCAGCTAATTCTCAATAAATTAATAATTATTAATATCATCAATAGACATTATTGTCCAACAATTAATAATGGATTGCGATGTGAGTCATATTTTCTGATAAGAAATGTGTATTGTATACCTACTTACCTAAGTCGCATAATGAAGTTGTTTACGAGGTGTAATGATCGTATACAAACCAATGATATACAAACATTCTTTTGAGGATAAAATATTAGATCATGTTTATAATGGTATAATCAATGATACTTTTTTATATCATTAGTTCGCTCGCGCTCGCTCGATAAAATATTGTCAAATTCAATATGTTATAAGTACTTAGTCACATCAGTGTTTTATTTTTTTGTATAAGTGTTAAATGCCTTTTTATTTTAATAATATTTTATATCTATTTGACAGGTCAATCAACGCTTGTATGAGAAATGAGAAGTGGTCGTTGTACTTTACAAAATGGCCGCAGTCCAGTGCATATCGAGTTTGTTGTGATCTTGGCATTTGTTCCGTTTGTTCTATAATATCTACGACATACAAAGTAACACTAACACTTACATAAACATGTAAGTAGTCATTTTGTAGCCATTTTATTATGCATACCACTCCCAACAACGTTAATTGTTTCTGTGTACCTACTTACATTATATTTTATTACATTTTTACAATGTTTTATGTTGGTAGGTAGGTGTAGTTTATTTACATAACTAATTTTGAGTGTCGTATAACTGGGTAGTAGACCTGACCTTTGTAGCTATACCTACCTAGATAAAACCACTAAAGATACAAACTTGTTTTGAAGAATGTCGCTAACTAGGTAAGTAACTTACTTATGTATTATTTAATTAATCCCTACGAGGGCTCGTATCGTAATAAGACCTCACTATAAAAGTAGGTATTTAACTAATCGTTTGTCAACAGTAGGTACCTACCTACTCTACTCGTACAACACACAGACCGCGTTCATTGTATAAAAATCCAGGTGTTTGCGAAATGGCAAAACACAGACTTGGTTTAGTTGGAGGCCGCCCTGGCCGCCCGCCCGCCGCCGCCGCCGCCGCTTCGTTCCCTAGGCAACAAGGAGTACGCACCAAGGACAATAATAGCTAATTGGGAAGATTTGCTACCATAATGCTACTTTCGATTGGTAGGCACAATATTATAATCATAGAAATCAATAGAATGGAAAAATATCCTAATAAAATCCATCCTTTACCTCAGGCTTCAATGATCATCATCAGACAGAGCCAGACTGCCGACCTGCCGAATCTCATATTATTCCTGTTGACTAGGTAGGTACTCTAGGCGACAGGGTGGTTGCGGAACGTCGTAGCCCTCGTCGTCGGTCGTATTGTAGGTAGGTACCAACCCTACTTTTCTAGTAATCAGAGAATTATGTACCTAATTTTTAACCGACTTCAAAAAAAGGAGGAGGTTATCAAGTCGACTGTATGTTTTTTTTTATGTAGGTATGTTTTAATATAACTTCACTAGTTGTGAACCGATTTAAATTATTCTTTTTTAATTTGAAAGAACATAGTTTATCTGTGGTCCCTTAAAAAAAATTACAGAGATCTGGCTGGCTAGTAGTTTTTTCATAATCCTGAAAAATAACAATTATTTAGCTTACCATCGCACGAGTTTTTACGGATTTTCAGGTATAACTTCTTTGTTTATGAACCGATTTCAATATTTTTTTTTTGTTTGAAAGAGTATACCTCAAGAGTGGTCACATTTTAATTTCATTGTTATTAGACCTTGGACTTCGAAGATACACAAGGGAACTCCTCAAAGTCAAGTAGGATATGTATAGTGATTGAGATATTAGTAGGTTTATGACAATCCAAA
Organism: Catoptria pinella; assembly: GCA_963556745.1. NCBI lineage: Eukaryota > Metazoa > Arthropoda > Insecta > Lepidoptera > Crambidae > Catoptria > Catoptria pinella. The sequence continues at coordinate 8,089,643 of OY750769.1, forward strand.
ACAAACCGAGCTATGGTCTGCGACGTTTAGGACTAGACTTGCACTACGAAGTATGCCTTCATACTAACGGAACTCCTTAAAAACAAACAGCGTGAATTTGGAAATTGAGTTATGGGCGTTGTACCATAGAAAATATTATATGAAGTTAAAAAATATTTACACGCGTACATACCTTACCACAACTACTATATAAAGTAAAAAAAAAATCATGCGTACATACCTACCACTTAAAAGTAGAAAATAAAAAAGCTTTTAAAAAAAAAAAGAAAAACCTCTTTCAAAAAACCAAAAACCAAAAACAGATTTAAAATTAAATACCTTTAAGCAAAAGCAAGAAATAATATTCAAATTATTAGTTACGCATATGAATATTAATATAACACGTCTAATGAAGTCGGGTGGGACTTTTAGAATTAGAAAAAGAAACCCCACCCGACTTCAATAGACGTGTTATATTAATAATTATATGCGTAACTAATAATTTGAATATTATTTCTTGCTTTTTAAAGGTATTTAATTTTAAAACGGTTTTTGTTTTTTGGTTTTCTGAAGGAGGTTTTTCTTTTTTTTTTAAAGCTGTTTTTGTTTTTGATTTTTTGTTTTTTGAAGGAGGTTTTTCTTTTTAAAAAAAAAAGCTTTTTTCAATGATAAGATATTAGTAGGGATTACTTCCAAAATTTTTCAGGAATTTCGGTAAGTAAGTCCCTATAGTCAGTAACTTTTATGTTGTCTGCCCCCCTAGCATGACCACCGAAACAAGATAGGTATATATCGCGTGATATAGAATTTTATCGACATTTAACTGTCAAAATCCATTGTCTTTTGACAGTTATTACAGCTAAGTTTAACAGTTAAACGTGATAAATCTCTACAGGGTGAATCTACGTTGTTTTGTTGTTTCTTACTTCCTGCGTCATTGTCGTTTACTCGAAAATCTTTAAAAATCCAATGCATCACAACGGAATTTACCATCATTTACGTTAGAGTACGATAATAAATTATATTAACTTGCATATTTTTAACTTATTTATTGCGATGCATTGGATTTTTAAAGATTTTCGAGGTAAACGACAATGACGCAGGAAGGAAGAAACAACGTAGATTCGCCCCATCATAATTATCACGTTTCGGTGGTCATGCTAGGGAGGCAGGACAGGACAAGAAACTAAATGGGTTGACAACATTAAAACCTGGTAAGTAGGACTATAAAAAAAACATATTACATCAGGCTGTAAAAATCCTAGCTTAAGGTAGGTAGCAGCGAACTGTATGTACAAATACTAAAATTAAATAATCAATGTTTCTGCTAAGTTTCCCTTCTTTATTTTTCTAGTAGGCCCTCACCTTTTTCCCTCCAAATACCTACATACCTATGTGTGTCGCGTTGTGGACAAACCTTTTCTTTATGTATCCAAAATTACTAGGGATAGGAAGCGATAGACAAAAAAAATCGGGTTCATAATGCTCGTTTATTTATTGCTCGTGGTCGTAGTCCCGGTTCCTTTGTCCCTGGAAGGAACCACGAGTATTTTTTTCCCGTAGGTAGTTTCCTTCAAGAAATATAATAGGTACCTACTGCCGAATTAAATTGTACTCAGCCAGGTGATTTGCGACCTTATTGAAATGTGAGATTGTTGGTTTGTTTTTGGCATTAATTTCTTTTTTCGACATTCATTTGTTTTTGCCATTCATTTGTTTATCAAGAATCATTAGGTACTAATCAAAAATTTCTGTTCCGCGAGGTTTGATCGTTGGAACCATAAGCGGAACAGAAATTATTTGTGGTTCGATTCGTACGGTTCAGGCGCTTCGCATAGTAGGTAGCATATTGGTCTCGTTCGCAAAAGGTTATTGAATGTCGAAAAAACAAATGAATGCCGAACAACATACTAACAATCTCACATTTCAATAGGGTCACAAATCGCCTGACTAAGTACAATTTAATTCGGCAGTATAAAAGGTATTTTTTTTAATGAATCACAGGAAAAAAGTACTCGTGGTCCTTTCCAGGGATAAAGTGACCTGCGGCGGTATCGGCTAAAAACATTGAAGTTCATGTTAACTGTGTTTTGACAGATATATGTAATACATTGCTGCTTTTCTTTGGTAAGTTTTTATTTGTGCCAAAACGAAGTGCCGATAGAGCCCCAGGACTACGGGCGAAAAAGGTGTAGGTAGGTACCACGTGAAATAACCACAGAAAATAAATTATTTCCCGTGGTACCTACCTACACTAAAAGGTCAATGAGGTCAATGTTTACAGCACCGAGATATCTATTCTGTAGTTTCTACGTTATTCTTTTCGCTGAGAAACAGTGGAAAATTCAATTACAAGATATATTCTAGTAACGGCAGTAAACCTTCAGTATCTACAGATAAACGTTTGTTTGAAAAAAAAATAATTTAGATGGATGGAATGGAACCTTCTTTGTCAACTCAATATTAAATTGATAAGAGAATACAAGTTTTAAAATTGAAGCCTAAAGCAAGGTTTAGACTAGCAATAAATCTTGGAGAAGTTGACTTCCACAAGCTGTTACCACTGTCTAAGCAGAGCCCGTAGCCAATGTCACATTTACAAATTTTCGCTATCGCTTCGCTTCGAAAAATTTATGGATTTGTTTGACGTTTTAAATTTCGATTGATAACGAAACCTTATGTCAATACCATACATGTTTCAAAAGCGAAGCGATAACGAAAATTTGCAAATGTTACTTTGGCTATACCCCCAGAGGTATGGCAAGCTAAATTATCAAAGTGTTGCAGCTTGCAGAACTAACTCTCCTAAGAAATTGCAGGAAGATCTTGCTAGTCTAAACCTCGCTTTACCACAAAAGATTTTAAATCACTGTTGCCGAGCCGGCCTCTTTTTTACTAGTTTTACTTTTATTTTATATTTTTGAATTCTGTAGGTACTTTTTATACTATAGCATATTTTCCTTTGGTTTTGTACTCTGTGTTTTTATTACTTACCTATGTCAAGTTGTGTTCGGTAGGTATCAGTTTACAATAATAAAACTACATTCAAACCCACTTTTGATTATTTAGAAACTCACTTTAGCTCAGTTTAAATCACTGTTTAATTTAGACACATGTTTAAATGTGATGCCGTCTCTTTCAAACAATATTGTCAAAAAGTGACAGCCTCACATTTATCAGTGTCTAAGTTAAACACTTATTGAACTGTGTTTTAAAATCTTTTGTGGTAGGTAAGGCCGCTAAAGTCTGAAATCGTTTTACTGACACACTAACTGGGACGTTATAAAATTAGCAGAATTGAGACCCTGCTTCCTGCCGCTGGTTGCCTAGCAACCTCCCGGACCTCGCCAGCCCCCCATTGCAACGTCTACCTCCATCCACCCCCTCCTACTCAGCCCGGCTCCAGCCATTTTTAAGCTTCAAATATAAAGTATTACATGCGTACAATTTGTTTTCCAATCAATGGTAGGTGTTCGTACTATTGTTCAGTCATTAGTTAAGTAATTTATATTAGAAAAGTAACAAACCTTTATGAGCTTTGATCTTGGGAACTTGACAGATAATTTGACAGTTGTGATAAGAAAAATATGTCAAACCATCTGACAAGTAAGCTACTCAGAAGTAACTTCTCAAGTTGATAAAGATATTATCTGCACAAGCAATGTAAAGGAGCAGCAGCTGTATTTGCTATTATTGGATTTATTAAATAAATAAATATTTGATAACATCACATACATTGCTCCGATTCCAAAGTAAGTAGCTAAAGCACTTGTGTTATGGAAATCGGAGACAACGGTGGTATCACAAACACCCAGACCTGAGCCAATATAGAAAAGTTCGTTTTCTAAATTGACCCAACCGGGGATCGAACCCCGGACCTCAGAGATGGCGACACCTTGAAAACCGGTGTACAAAGGCAATCGACCACGGAGGTCGTCAAATTCATTGAAAAAAAGGCAGTTCATTGATATCCTTTATTTACAGGATTAATTCCCTTCCGCGCCGGGGACTTTATAAAGGTTTTCCAATTTATGTAAACGACTATAAATAGGAGAGAACAGAACAAAAAAAAGTCGTATTTTTTTACTCGATAACTTCGCAATTACACTATATCAGTGATTGATTTTATAGCGGGGCGTAGGCGTTCAGGCCGGCGTTGAAAGGTTAACACTTAACACTTTTTTTACATTAATTTTTTTAACTATATTTTTTGGGGTTTTTTGACCTTTTTTCCCAACATTTTTAAGGTTTAGCTGGAATGCCCCGTCATTATTCTGATTACCCGGCTGTTTGTTTATATTCATGAAATACTATTTCTTCATTAGGTTCTTATATTTCTTTATTAGCAATTATATCAATATTAATTATTATATGTGAATCAATAATTAAGTAATCAACGAATTGTATTATTTTCATTTTTATCCTCTTCAATTGAATGATATCCAGAACATTCTTATTCATGAATGCAAAATCTTAATTCTTAGATTCATTCTTAATAATTACGCTTAGAGCATTAATTACGTAATATAAAGAGTCTTCGCACGCTTTGTCGAAAGTGAAGCACTAAACCGATTCACACTTTCGTGACGATGTGACACGCATACGTCCACTTGTAACTCCGTCGTAGTGTACATTGAAAACTACGGCGTTTGGAGCCATGTCTGGCTCCGAAAATTTTTCAAAATGTACGCGCGGACTTACTTTCTATACATAATTATTTAATTCTATGTCTATCAAAGATAGTGACGTAATCTCGGTGCATGGTTGGGAGAGGGGGAGAGGTGTGGGGGGAGGAATAGCCCATTAACCGAGAGCCAGGCATTGTCAAGTCGACAGTCGACACATGCAAGGCCGCCGGGTTCGAAGACCGAGCAAAGTCACCTTTGAAACTAATGACTGGCATGATAAGCCCGACCCCCGTCCCCCGTCCCCGCTGCACACACTTTATCTACACTTTGTCAGCACTGTAGACTTAGCAGTGCATCTTTTATCTACATACACCACACATGTCCGATTTAATAAAACTTGTATTATGAACATCGAATTATTATTAAGTACCTAATAATAATTCGACTATTTTGAATAGCTATTTAGGTATTACACTTTCATTTTAGGTATATTTTTTCCTACTTCCTCACAAGAAACTCTATTGGTAATTAATTATGAATCTAGCGGCCTTTGACGGACCTAATTAACTTTCGGATTTCCATCAGTAGTGTTAAGAATACACGAAAGCATAGTTTTTTGTCATCAGTCATCACCATTTTTTTGCTGTCTGGTAATCAAAGCTTAAATTTCCTAAAAAAAATATTAATAAATTTATTTTAGTCTAATTATACGTATAATCTATTTATTAGTTTCAAGTTAGGAAAATTTTATAAATATAGGTACTCAATTCAAAGACCATTCGATTCCGATAGATTTTTGGTGCTAGATAGTTAAGGGTAACTTTAAAAATTTTACAAATTATACTATGCCGGAGCAGAAGACGCTATTAGTCCTCAGAATTAGGGTAGGTTACCTAGTCGTACGATGGGTTCTTTATTCTGTTCACTACAAATCTGCAAATACGTTCTTAAATTGTGGTAGTAAAGTAAAATTAATCCTGATTCCGCTTACGTGGTATAGATACCTATAGTGCGACGTCTAGGTCTAGACTTCTCACTATATCTGTCTCTTTCCTACGGCGCAGTTGCACATATAATGTGTATATTTGGAGAGGGGAAGCGGTTCGTTCCGAAGGGCACCTTGGATCACTGCCGTTGACCGTGGTCACGGCCATCACAACCTCGCGTCGGGCCCGACCGCTGACATTCCACTTGGCCCAAATCGCATTGATGTAATAGCTATAATACTGCACCGACGTTCGCTCGTGATTATTATGATCCGCGTTGGCATGGGCTATCTTTAACTTTTCTGGCATTCGGAATCTAAATTCTGCACTGAAAACGTAATGTTTCGAGGTTTCGACATACCTAGGTACTTATTCGTCGTTGAGAAATTGAATTAACATTTAATTTTAGTACGTTTGGTGTTTTTGCATTGATACTTTCTTCGATTCGGCTATAAGTAAATAAGGCGCACCGAAAATCCCATTTAATATTATGAATTAAGTTAATTAAATAATTTTGTCTGTAGACACTCAATCAAACAAAGAGGACGGTTTTGGAATAAAAACAGTATTTTCCAATTAATTGTTTATTACATCAAGTAATATCAATTTAACATACAGCAATCATTTTAGACATACAACTCCATTGAGCTCACCTAAACATTAATATCCACATCATATCATAACACTTACTATCTAAACACCTTATTCTATCGTCCATACACAACTTTAAAAAATAGGTAGCTACTTACACAATGTATTCGAACAATATTTCACAACCTTACATTCATACAAAGTGTAGAACATTTAATATTTTATAAGTAGGCACGTCCTACGTACCATTCGCACAGAATTCTGTGTACCTACTTACTTACAACATTATAATTATCTAAGTATTTATTACTAAAAAAAAGCAGCAGACAAAATCGGGCAGATAGATATTCATTTTTTGACATTAAGTATTGCCAATTTTATTATTCACACTTGGTCGGATACGCAAAAGGTCAGATTACAAAAGTAAAGTAAGTTAAAACTTACTTTAGTTAGTTTAACACTTTGTTTGGGTGATTTCATAATATACGTAGTACTTAGGTACTCAATATTTATTTAATTACATAATATGTGCAGATTATTATAAAGTTGTGGTGTAATAATTTACAGGGCATGCCAAATTCGATATTATTTGAGACAAAGTAACAGTCTAACATTTAAACACCTAGTTAAACAGTTTGGGTAAATATAAGTAATCATGGGAAAATACTACATTATAGATTTTATAATATAATTATTATTATCGGTAAATAGTTTAAAAATATGCTTAAGTATATAATTATTTAAACATTACCCTCATAGAGACAATGACCAAAGAAATTGAATTATTTACTTTAACTTTTTTTATTTAAGCCTGCTTTTTTTTAGTCATAATTTTAGTAAAGTTCTTGCTTTTCAAGCCGTTTTCGCCATGATTAAAAAAAATTGCAATTATAATAAAATAACAAATTTAGATAAAAAAAAACAATTCATTTTACATTGAATTGAATACCTACTACAAAAAATTACAAACAGGTATCTATGCATTGCGAACCTTTGTCTTCAATTTATTTACAAACTAGCTCTGGTGCCCGGCTTCGCTCAACGAGTTGATAGGTATAAGATTGTGTGGTAGTTGTAATGAAAGGATAAACTTTAAAATATAAAAGATCTAAGATGTTCCCGAACGTTTCAGACCAGCCTTTACCAAATGGAGGGTCGCGACCCAGCACCGGGCCACGAAAATAAAAATACCAGGTCGCACGCAACATTGTCTAATTATTTACAATCAGTCAAACAGCTTCATACATCTCACTAAAAGATCGTTACTATGATTGATATAATATTAGGTAAAATTATTGTTAAAAGTTATGCCGAACATTACAGAATGCTCTCGAATTTAAGGAATGTTCTAGATATTACTAGAGGGCAAATCTTCGAGCCCTTATATAATATTTATATGATAAATCAGCATTGCAAAAGTGCACATTTGGGGATTTTCAGATTACGAAAATTTAGTGTTCAAATTATGCAAACATCTTATAATATGATACGGCTAATACCCAAAGTGCCGCTACATTTAGTTCTACCGGTTAAAACTAGGTGTAGCACGCAGCTGTTGGTTAAACCTAGGTGTAACCGATTTGTTCACGGCTAATACTAGGTGTAGACGTTTGCATTCGGTTAAAACTAAATCTAGCCTTCTTTGTGCTGGATACAACTAGATGTAACCAACCCTACGTAGTTAAAACTAGATGTAGAGTAAGAGAAACACAAGCGTAATTAATTTTAGTAATAATTAAACTTAACATTAGCTTTAACCTTTTATCCAAAAGCAGCAATAAGAAAAGTGTTCTACGGTCATAGCAACTTTTCAAATATACTGTAGAATGTCTAAAAAAAAATTGCTGAATATTTTTTATAAACTTAGGAATAAGCTACTTTATAAATAGAAAAAGTATCTGAATTTTTGGTTTCGTGAAAAAATTGCAAATAAATAAGTCGCAAATGTAAGGATATAACAGCAGATTATTATACTAAGAGCTAGCTCCGGAAATAGGTTTGGAATTTACAGAGCAATGAAATCCCTCTAATTAGTGTGCCAAATTATCATTTTTAATAGATCCGGGCGCCTAGCAGCTGTTCAGTGGTCGGGGTGAGAGTGGTTGGGCAAATCCTTGTGGTTGGGCAACAAATAGGTTGTAAAAGCGATTGAAGGTATACAATTTACAGAGTTCTAGAATTGGTGTGGGTGGTATTATAGCCAATCATGTACCTATCTAATTCGAATATAACATTGTCATGTGTTTTGGTTGGAGGAAAAGCAGTGCCAGGCGGCATCCAAGATTCATCTATTGGATCAAATTATTTCGTGTTGCTTCTCCGTGAGGCTCGGCTCTGTAATTCCGGCGGGGCTAGCTCTTAGTCCAAATGCAGATTATTTCTCACTTCAGCCCCTCGCTGACTCTTGCGTTACTCTACATCTAGTTTTAACCATGTACGGTTAGCTAGTTTTAACCGAATGAAACCGGCTACACCTAGTATTAGCCGCGAACAAATATTTTACACAGACCTAAGTTTCTACCAACAGCTACCGGCTACACTTTGTTTTAATCGGCTAGAACTAAGTTTAGCCGCACTTCGGGTATTAGCCGTAATACACATTGAAAATGAATTGATGTTCGTTAGTCTGGCTGAAACTCTAAAACGCTTAACCGATTGGAATTATATTTTTTTTTTGTTTTGTCCGTTTCGCTATAATGCTGATGCTGAGGTGGTTTAGAAACAAAAAATAGAATTCAAGATTGGCAATTTTGTATGGGCACGGTAAAGATATGTATACCGTGAAGATATCTTTACCGTGGTATGGGTTTCGCCATTTCCGATCACTTTTAACAGCTAACTTTTAATAAAGATGTTTGGTCAAATAGAGGTTTATTCTTAAAGATACCTAAAGACAAGGAAATATACCTGATAAGCACTCTGTGAAATAAAGCATACGTAGTGTTGCTTTCGTTTTAGTACTCAGCTGCTTTGTTATTAAGTACTAACTAATTGAATAGATGGCGCTGGATTTCAATATTTTAAAATTCTGAAGGTAAAATTGATAATCATATTAATGGATGCACTGAGCAAGTAATCACTACGTTCTAAGTAGGTGATACGAAGTTCACAGTGCAGGGTCCACTAGTAAGAAATTATTATTATTTCTTCTCTATTCTCATAATATTGCCAATTTTTTTAAACATTCTTTCCCTTATTTAGTAATGCATTTTACTAGGCACCTTATTTAATAAAGATTTGTGTTGTAATGATTCTACTAATTGAAACATTTATTTAATCCTTTTTTAGTCAGATGGCCTTCTAAGCGCAGTAGACTTTTTATAATTTTAATGTTTTTTGGCTCTAGGGGGTCTATAAATCTGATGTTATTTAAGTATTGGATTGTTACCAAGTTACTGTTTTTAGGATTGTTAAAGTATAGATGGAAACTAAGAGACGTTCATAGAATTATTTTATTCACTTATCAAAGTCGGATAAATGTCTGAAAAGCTATTTACGCATGTGTGTAAGAATCTATAACATTATAGTGGCTGTGTAGAGCTGTAAACTTCGCGTTTCTGACATTTTTGAACATTGTTTGAAATGGCTGAAATATGATTTTCAACATACCTATCTACGTCATTTTGAAAAATTTCGAAAATCTGAATCGTTAAAGAAAATGTATATAATTATAGAACCTGCTCACAATATTTCACGAGAATCGGTTGAGAAATGCGACTGTAGAGGAGAACAGACGGACAGACGGACAGACGCACAGCCGGAAAGCCAGACAGTCAGACAGACATATAAAAGCATTTTTCGCCAAGCTGAAAGGGTTCAGGACACAATAAGATTCTTAAAGATATTAAAATGTTGATTATAATATGGAGTATCAACTATAATTTTATTTCTACCTTGCCGTAGAATGGAAATTGTGGCGCCAAAAATGGAGGAGGCCTTTGCCAATGGGCAAACAGACTAATAAATAACTTCTATTACAACAACTTTAATATGGCGAAAAAGTCTGAAGAAGGGTTTATGTATTTATCAACTATAAAATCTTAAAACAAATTTTTCAAAAATAAGCTGTAGGCTAGGTACTCGTACAAATGGCTAACAGAGAACATTTTTTAAGAAAAAGTTTAGGCAAATATTGACAATCATATTTGACATGCAATGTATTTAGGAAAAGCGAATTTCTAACTGGCACTTTCACTATTATATATTATTATGTTTTATTATTTTCAAATGTTTGTGAATTTATATTATAAATCATATTGACTTTTTATATTTGCATGCTATTTTTATTACTTAATGGCGAAACATGTAAGTATGCGCACTTTACTAATTTTGTACCAGCTATAAACCGTGTTTGAAGCAAAGAAATATTTTATTATTTATTAATTCCGTAACATAATCAAAATTGTTGGCACAAACTGGGTAAGGCAGAACTTCCCGCCACGTGTCTTAACTTTATTCATGGCCCGGCTTCGCATGGGTGGCACCATCTAGGCCTTATTTAATAAACGTGCAATTTGTCACCTGTCATGACAATTTTATATCCATTTGCGGCGGATTGCCCCTTGCCGGATTACCAGACATTGTAGTGTGTAAGCTGTTCACATTTGCACCAGTCAGCGATTTCATAGTTGATCTTGTTTTACACAAAGTCTGTTCTAGACTAACCATGATAGTGATAATAATCTGCGCCACAGGGTTGTTTATCCTTACTTGTCCTATATAGTAAACAGTTTTTGACAGTTATGTCTTTGAAGTTAAAATCGTTATTTAAAAATAAATAGGTTTTTTAGTTTTTAAAATTTATTTATTTTATTTATATCTTTTTAGTTATTATACATATATATTAAGCATGATATACCTTTTTTAAATTTTATGATAAGCCCTTTGATTTAAGTACCTATATTGCAGCATTAAAAAAAAAATTTTTTTCACTTAATATAGCACCAAACAGCCTGAACCGTCATGTTGGACTTTTTTTAACGTCAGTTACAGCTTGACCATAAAGAGTTGACAAAAAATGAGGGCGCCACTTTCTATGCAAACACGTCAAAATCACGAATAACTTGGCAACACTGACTATGAATAGCCCTTTGATAAAAATAAAAAAATTGTACTGAAAATTTATTTTTTTAATTTCTTCTCTTTCTGGCCAAACTGTACCTAAGAACACTTGGGCTGTCAAGTCAAGACAAATCTAACGATATATTAATATTAGAAATTCGTTCAGCCGTTTGAAAGATATGAGGTAATAAAGAATATTACATACAAACATACATACAAGTATGTACCCTTTCCTTGCAGTCGGGTAAAAATATGTTGTCTTCTTAAATCAGTTGCCACTAATGATTAGTACCTATTTGTTTCTTAATCTATGTTGGGAAAACCATTTATCGTATTTTATAATAGATTTTTTCAATAAAGAGTTGGGTGAAGATTGTTTACTAAATAAGACAAGTAATGATAAACAAACTATACTTATGTGACTTACTACAAATACATGTTTTTAAATTGAATTATGAAAGTTGTTTTGACTAAAAGTACCAGGGTGACAGAAATGAACAGAAGTTATGCGCCTAAGGGGCTTAAGCAATCTCACTAAATTGACATTACTTGTAATACACTGGGCCGCAAAACGGGTCACCACATTATTTTCATACAAACGAGGTAGCTTTGAAGCCTTGGTTCTCTAACAGGGATTTACCGAACTGTGATCAGATGTGACCATCCAGGGAGTGAATGGAGGAGATTAAGATCGCTATACACAACCAACTGATCTGATAAAAATTCTAAGAAAAGTTTTAAAAACTGCGAAATTAGCATTAATATGTATGGAAAACCTGAAACTGGAACTCTGATCCTAACATCTCCTAGAATACTGATCAGATCAGTTGGGTGTGTATAGCGATCTGGATCTCTTCTATTCACTCCCTGGATAGCCATTATCAGATCACAGCTCGGTCAATCCCTGGAGGAGAACCAAGGCTTTATAATTATTTATCTCATTTGTATGAAAATAATGTGGTGACCCATTTTCTTTGCGGCACAGTGTAGTTGTATTGATACTAATGGTGTAGTTAATACCCAATGATATTATAATACCCATCTCTATCCATCGTTTCGAGGAATAGTTTAAGTGTGCTTCATTAGGTGCGTTTGAAATGGGTGCACTTGAGGAATACCTCTAATATTCAATTAGTTACTGAAGGTAGGTATTATCACTTGTAGGCTAAGAGTAACAAGGAAGGAAGACATCACCATAAGTAGAAGAAGCCATTATCAGACATCTCTGATACTATAATTTTGGATTAGGAATATTAATAGATGAATGAATATTATGTATGATCCATGACCCTATTAATTATTACCACCTATGTTACACAAAAAACATTCTGTGAGTTACTACTTGCAGGTTCAAAAGTAGAAAATTTACCTTTTTTTTAATTACAAAGAATGTTGTCATTCTCACATAATATGTTATCAGTATGGCATACCTATCTACCACTATAAGTACCTACTTACAACACTCATCAGTTTCAGTCATCTCAGTCACTTCTTTCCTCTCTTTATTCCTAAATTAATTCCTATTATCAGACAGTGAATGAGCACTACTCCAGCTAATAACGAAACATTGTAGTTATTACCAATTTATGAATAACTAAACAAATACTTCTCTTTGGTGTCAGTTTACTTGATTAATAAAACAATTAACATTGAGTTCAAGGACTGAGGAATTCATAAACATTAGTCTATATTAATATAAACAGCAGTTGTAATTTTCCTATGTAGGTAATGTAAATTTGTCAATTAACAAAGTTTTATAATATGTCTGAATCCAAGTTTAAATAACATAATATTTACAACATACATTGCCCAATTAATTCAAAATTCCATAAAGGGGCAGATAAAGGTTACTGTCATATAATTGAGAGCCTACTACTAGGTAATTGGTTGGATATAAATTGTCCAGTTTATTAAGTTGATTATAAAACTATTTTTTTTTAATCTTAGGAACACAAAAATTATAACTTACATTTAGATCAAAACAGATCAGTAATTGAAGTCCTGTAATCCATTATGTCTTTTTAAATGGTCACTGTTTTCACTATCAGAATTTTTCCTTTTACGTGAATCAAATCGTACACCAGTTTCTTGCACTACCTTTTCACTGTTTTTTATAGCTGTAATTATATTTTCTCTAGAAGGAGGAACTAGTAGCAATTCATCTGAACTTCCCGATGCTGCCCCCGATGGCTCTACTAGGTGCATCACAATGCGCTCCAGTCGTTTCGGGTCCTCAACTGGGGCTTCATCAACTTTGTCATTATTTTCATTTTCTTGTTTTTCCATGTCTACTATCACAGAATATTTGCGCTTCATCTCATCCATCATACGTCGCCCGTAATCTTCCCCAACTACACTGTTTACACATACAAAACTCTGCACTTTCTTTGTATCTTTATCTATTTCCAGGAAGCCACGAGTTCTCATGTAAATAAAATGGCCTGAACGTGACATTAACCTGTAATATGACTCCCCAAACTCTCTACTTTGATCATACATTTGTCTCAGCACACAAATCACCCATCTCACATCATCTTTGTGCATGAACACAAATGCAGATGTCCCTGTTACTTCTTCTGTCATGTAGCCTAATGCCAGTGAAATACTTTGATCACATTGCACAATACGACCATCTACTAAATGTCTCGTCCAATACTCTGAATATGCAGTTGGTGGCAATATTTGTGCAGGCAATTCATTTGACTGAACTCTCATCATGCCAATAAAGACAAAATCATTTCCACTTGATGAAAATGTGCGAATCCTCCTTACCCTCTGCCTCCTTATTATCTGTTGGTCTTGTACTCCATTGGCAGTTGCATGGTCCGAGCGTCTCAATACACCATCAATTCGGCAATGTTCATATCTTGGCGGATCAGACTTTGCTCCTGCTCTCATGACACGGATGTGAAAATTGTGGTGGCGCTCAAAAAGAGTCTGATCACAACCACTTTTTAATTCAGGTGGGTAAATGTGTTGCCTTAGTATATTTTGATCTTCAATATGGACATAGTTGTAAAAATCTTGACCCAATAAATCTATATGGCAATAACCTAATTTTTCTTGCACATTTGGTGATAATAGAAAAATTCTTCCTCTACATGTCAATGAAAACATGATACAGTTAAAGAGATCAAAGAACTTCATGAATGAAGCTGACCAGGTTTCAAGGTGGCAACAAGTTATAGTCTTACCTAAAATATGATGGACTCTCAACTTATTGGCTGCAAGTCTCAAAACACTTGTTTTATCCACTTTGCGGGGAGCATGTACTATATCAGATAATAAAGCTGTCAATTGTGAGATGTGAGAATTATATTGACTCCTTCTCTGTTTTTCAGCAATAATCCGAGATTCACGATCACTAGCTTTGGGTGAGTGCATCTCAGGGGAATGAGTTTCAGATGATGAATCGGTCAGAGCATCACTACAGGTGCCTGCATGTAAACTGTACCCGTGTGGAAGAGCTGGGGGCGGAGGTACCCCCACACTCATGCTGAAACTCGAAGGCGGATTGCCCGTTACCAAATTACCAGACATTGTAGTGTGTAAGCTGTTCACATTCGCACCAGTCAACGATGTCATAGTTGATCTTGTTTTACACAAAGTCTGTTCTAGACTAACCATGATAATAATCTGCGCCACAGGGTTTTTATCGTTTCAAAATAATCAGAAACATAGTTTATAAATCCAATGGAATGGCCACTAAAAGTAAAACAACAACACGAATACACATGCAAATGAGGGCTGGTCACTATCAAGAATAATATTATATGTTCACTATTACGTTACGTTAGTAAAACCGGCGGCATGTGGTAATTCACATCACAAGTCACAACTAGGCACAAAAACACTTATTAGTTATTTTAAGTGCACCGTGCCGTGCGTGCCTCTGTGCAAACGACGTTCCTTTCCTTTCCTTCGTCCAAAGAGTAAAGTAAGAAATCAATCACAGAGTTCACAGACTATTAAAAAGTTATCTATAGAGTTCAAGAGAATTTAGTCATCACTACGACAGTTAATAGAGTACTTCGTTCAGTGTTGCCAACAATATATTTTGAATTCCGCTAGGCAAGAAGTTGGTTTTCGTCAAAAATCCGTCGGAATGATATATATTTCCGTCAATTAAATTCCTGAAATAGAATACAGAGTACTTCATCGGTAAATCGTACGAGTTGCATGCATTGCCATTATTTCTGGCCAAAATTTATTTTTAAAATAGTACCTATTGACCAATTTCCTGCACTTTTATTTATTCCTTTATTTCGTTTTTTTGATTGGCGCAGAGGGAAACTAGGAGTTCACTTTTAAATCACTTTATTATTTTTGGAGACACACAAGTGGTTCCAGGTCCGTGTATACAAAGTATTTTTTACACAACTACTCCATAGCTGCGGCGGTATCGGCTAAAAACATTGAAGTTCATGTTAACTGTGTTTTGACAGATGTATGTGATACATTGCTACTTTTCTTTAGTATGTTTTTACTTGTGCCAAAACGAAGTAGCAATGTATCACATACATCTGTCAAAACGCAGTTAACATGAACTTCAATGTTTTTAGCCGATAGAGCCCCGGGTCTCAAACTTAAGTTGAAAAGTGACAACTGAGCTGCGCATGTGCATCGCGTTTGTCAAACTTAAGTATAGAATAGCCAGCTGCCTAAAGAGTTTGATCTCACAAACCTTAACATGCTCGAGTACTTCTTCATTATAAAACTTCTCCTTCTTGACTTCTTTTTCATTACAAAACTTCTCCTTCTCGACTTCTTCTTCATTATAAAACTTATTTTCTCCTGCTCGACTTCTTTTTCATAAAATATATTCAAAATATTATCTCGTTTCGACTTCTTAATTATTCTAAATTCTTACCTTCTCATCATGTCAACAATAATCAGATAACCAAAAATAATGTTCAAAATGGCTTCAAATTAAAACAGATAAATCGAGCCCCAGTCGGTCCAAAATGGCGAACGCCTATTCATGATGTCACACGAACATCGATATCTTCTAAATAACTTCGGCGACTAGTACGCAATACGAAACTCCTTACTTCGATTTATCTGTTTTAAGTTGAAGCTCGGCAGAACCGCCGAAGTTCGAAAAGTTAGCTGGTAGGGCCCCAGTACCAAAAAAAACATAATTCTTTATAAAATTTATACTCAAAACTTTTCTCTTTCACCTTCATTTGTTTCACTATTATTTCTTTTTAAAATTTTCTCCCGTTTTCTCCTTCTCAATGAATTTCATAATGATGCTTTTTATCTAAAATATCAAAATGTATAAAACAGCTGATTTTTATTTTTCGCGATTTTAGAGTTAAAGTTGGCCCCATAGTAAAAGTTGTTCAGTTTGATGGTCCCTATATACCATATTCGGCATTAGGGGTAGTTTTGTAACACCTTCTTCGTCTCTTGGAAGTAATTTTTGCCAGTGTCAAGTGTTAAATAGTTCAGTGGTAGATATTGTTTAATTTTTCATTAGAATGCGGGTGCATCGCATTCCAATGCTGCTTGGAGCATTTGGCACCAAGTATATCAAGACAGTTTACTCGGTTAGTTCTGCCGAGGAAGCCACCACTTCAATAAAAGTCTCAGCTTCACACAACCAAGATCGCGCCTATTTCAATTATCCCACATATTGTTCAGTTGCGTAGACACTTGTACCATATAACTGCACCAATTTTAAGACACAATATCCACTATGAATCAATTTGAAAATAATTAAAATAGACACCAAACCGAACTCGACAAAATGGCGCCAAAAACTCTCTTGTAACACCTTGTATAATAGTGATACTGCTGAATGAAGCCAAAGCAAGCCAAGGCAAACTCAGGGGGGAGTCCCGAGGCTCTATCGGTTAAAAACATTAAAGTTAATGTTAACTGGGTTTTGACAGATGTATATGATACATTACTACTTCGTTTTGGTACAAATAAAAACTTACCAAAGAAAAGTAGCAATGTATCACATACATCTGTCAAAAAACAGGGGGGCTACCGCGTAAGTGTCGTCGACTTCGCCGTCGGCTTCATTTGACAGATGGATGTAATACATTGCTACTTTTCTTTGGTAGGTTTTTATTTGTGCCAAAAAGTAGTAGCAATGTATCTCATTCATCTGTCAAATGAAGCCGACGGCGAAGTCGACGACACTTGCGCGGTAGCCCCACAGTTAACGTTAACTTCAATGTTTTTAGCCGATACGATACCGCCACCCTTAGAGCATTAAGTGATTACTTGCTCCAGTGCCACACTCAGTGCACTTTTCTTTATGAAAGAAGAATCGCATCGCATCGATAATTTAATTGTTATAGTTTTGTTAGTCGAACGAAGGCGGCGCGGTTTATTACCACGAAGAGAAGGAAAACAAACAGTCGTATTTGTACTGCACAAATTAATTTACTTCTGTGACTTACACATTGCTTCTATCTAGTCTAGTGTATAGTGCGATTTCCTTGTGATATAAAATGTGGCACAAGCTATTAATCGTATGGAATATTATTTTAATAATAAATATATCAGCAGAAGAAGGTGATTTGTTATCATTTGGTTTATTCTCTTTTTAAAAGTGAATGGGAATTAACACCAGCTGACTGGAGCCCAAGTGCATTATGATTCAAAAAGAGTTGCTGTGAAAAAACAAATTCAACAAAAAAGTTATTAATCATACACATGATACTATACTAATATACTGATAAGTATTAATTTGTTTTTAGTGGGAGATGACTGCATCCCAAATAGTGAAGTTGTTGATGGAGTTTGTACATTGATCACACGATGTGAGGTGGCTGTGAGGTCAGTATTAAGATAGTGAATGATAAAATGCATCAAATAATTAACTGTTTTCCAATGTATGTTGGTTTTTAATTGATTTTGTTTTAATCATAACTAGACACTGTTATTTGAGGTATCTGGTTATCTTGTTAGATAACCAGCTTCGGAGCGCTTGTGGTGGAGGTAGTACAATACAGTGTTTTTTAATTTGTGCACATCATACATACTTAAATGAAGTTTCCGCAGACTACAGTCCTTGTCAAATTAATCGCATTGTACCTACCAATATAAGAAATATATCATCAATAGTTTAATTCAATAAAGCCCAAGCGACCAAATGCGGCTGTGTCTCATTTTCCGGGTCTTGATGGATTAATAGACCACAACTTTGAAACATTAGTGGTTATTTTTCGGTTGCATTAAATAGCAACTTACTAAATTTTATTATACTTGATTAATGAAGATTTAAAATATAATTATTAAGATGTGTCTGAAAAACATTCGATTACTAATGTTATGATGAATTTTGGTTTTTAGTGAAATAAAGAAGAAAAATTACCATTCTTTTGAGAGATGTGGTTTCAGTGGTGAATATGAAATAGTATGCTGCCCTCGTACAACAGACAAGTTTGGTAATTTGATCTTAAAAATGTCAAGGGTAAAATAAAAACATCTGCTTGTCAATGATCAAAGTTTTTCTATAATAACTGTTTAAGAGCATGTAGTCTACACACTAACGCCGCCAATTAAAAGAAAATCATAGTGCTTAAATAAAGACGAAATTATGAGTTATCTCTCTGTATGTTACGACTGGCTAGAATTATTGTTTAAACACTACAGAGGGATAATTAACAATTTCGTGTGCAGACTACGCGCCTTTAAAACACTCATGTGTTTTAATACCTAGTTATGTACAGTTGCATTTACTTTATTTACACCCATGTTATGAATGCAAACTGTTTCAGAACGTTTTAAAGAGGATTTAAATCATGGGTATAGATAAAGACTAATATAAGTTTTTCTACAGTATTCTATAAGTGGACTTTGTTTGATTTTCTGCTGTACTTTAGTCTCAGTTCTACCTACTTTTTTGCAGGCCCACCAGAGAGAGGGAAAATAACTGAAAGGAAGGCTGACAGAGGTAGGTAAATAAAATAGCCTTAAGGTTTTACTCTTCCAATTTCTTTGTCCAGTATTTGATCTTACTGTAATGGGGACCATACACGCAATAGTATAAGTACCTGAGAGATTTACCTGTGCCGGTGTACCGTTGCGTGTATTGCAACAAGAAACATGGATTTGGGTTTAAAATATGATTGTTTACTTATATTAATAACGTAACAGCTAAAAACTGAACATCCTCAAGGCGCAGTAGCAGGAATTCGCACGACTTGCCTCCTGGCGTATCGAGGTTCGCCTCGATACGCCAGAAGGCGCATTTGATTAACGCTGCGCTTCGCCCGTGGTAAGGCTCAATTTACGCCCGTGGTGTAAATTGAGCCTTAGTCGAATATTTTCAATTTGATCCTGTCAGGTATGACAGCAATGCTCTCTTATATTTTGTGGCAACAGTGAGGTGATACAAGTCTTTACTTGGTGCTGAAAAGGCGTGAACGATTTTCGAGCCTCTCTAAATTGAACCTTACATCATACAGTTACAAAGCTCATTTCCCTAAACATTTTGTCTGTTACAGAATGCAAAAATTTTGTTCAATCGTCGATACAACCCATCAACTTGAACATAATTGGAGGTGAAATAGCATCTCTAGGAGAATTTCCTCATATGGTAATATCATGACTATAATTATATATTTTTTCCTTATAAGTTTTACCTGCTATTCAATTAACTGTTGATAGCATAGCCAAAAGCGGGTATTACATCATCCAGTTTACAGAAGTAGTGCATGAACCTAATGGCGGGTCGGAACATCGCGCGAGACAATGCGCTGAACACAATTTAGATGTTAGCGAGTGGGACAGGCTTAGTGGCTAAATTCACAACCGCCATCAAGTTTTCGAACTGTACCTATGGCATAATATGCACGCTAGCTTACCTAGCGCTTTGCAAATTGTAAATCGACAATGTAATGACCGCTTGCTCGTTAAGCCCAATACTAAACAAAGCAATCGCGAGCTAATTCCAGCAGCTTTCCCTGACAATTTTTGATGACCCTAAAATACCTACCTATAAAAATATGGGCAAAGTCAAAACACAATTTAGGTCTAGGGGTTCACTATGCAGTTTATTATGAAATATTTTTTTTTTTCAAATCGTGGCCGTGTTCAGGTTTTTATAATAATGTATGCATTGTACCATCTACTGTATTCGATTTTAGGGTTTTTTTGTAACACGTGGTATAACTCAATTTAAAAAAGTAACTGATAGTATAAACACAATGCTTGTTATGCAATCCCTTATCACCTACCTAACTACACTTGACTGGTGGCAGTTTGTTAAGGGGGCGTACGACGCTGGCATTATCGTAATTATTGAAAACATTATCGTTTTTAATTGATTACTAAAAAAAACTATTTCTTATTATACAAGGTGTTACAAAAATACCCCTAATGCTGAATATGGTATATAGGGACCATCAAACTAAGCAACTTTTACTATGGGACCAACTCTGAAATCGCGAAAAAAAAATCAGCTGTTTCATACAAAAATTAAAATCGAAAATATCAAAATGTATGAAACAGCTGTTTTTTTTTCGCGATTTCAGAGTTGGCCCCATAGTAAAAGTTGTTCAGTTTGATGGTCCCTACATACCATATTCGGCATTAGGGGTATTTTTGTAACACCTTGTATATATGAAAACTGTCAATCACAAAACTAGAGAGCTAGGTTAAGGCTAAGGTTTTTTTTATTATAGTTTCAAGATTATAGGTTTATTAATGGTTAGCACAGCATTAAAAAACTATAAAATAACAATGGGAAAAAGCATCCCCACCCTTGTAGCCCTTTTTATGATATATCATATAGAGCGTTAAAAGTTCAACATTTTATTGTATGGCAGTAAATATCTGAATAATAAGGGAAAATAGTTATTCATCCTTAAAAATAAAGAAACACAATAAATTATTTTTATTTATACAATATTTTTAAGCTCACGGATTTAGACATTTTAAGATTACGGTATTAAGTAGGTAAAACAATAACCACTTGATTTACTAACCTGTTCACCGTTAAGGCTCCTATACAAGGTGTTACAAAAGTACCCCTAATGCCGAATATGGTATATAGGGACCATCAAACTGAACAACTTTTACTATGGGGCCAACTCTGAAATCGCGAAAAAAAAAACAGCTGTTTCATACATTTTGATATTTTCGATTTTAGTTTTGTATGAAACAGCTGATTTTTTTTTCTCGATTTCAGAGTTGGTCCCATAGTAAAAGTTGTTCAGTTTGATGGTCCCTATATACCATATTCGGCATTAGGGGTATTTTTGTAACACCTTGTATACCTCAAGTGGCGCCCTCATTTTAATTAAATTTATTGCTCGCTTAGTACATAATGTATCGAAAATTCACATGTACAGATTGAAACTAAGGTTCTATAGTTTATTTACAAACAATAACCTCAGTAAAATTTTGTTCGTTGTAGTAGTAGTTCGCTAAAAGTGGCCACTTTTAGCACTTTTGCGAACTACTACATTAACGAACTGTATCTTAATGAAGTTATTGTTTGTAAATAAACTATAGAACCTTAGCTTCAATCTGTACATGTGAATTTTCGATACATTATGTGCTTAGCGAGCAATAAATTTAATTAAAATGAGGGCGCCACTTGAGGTATATAGGGGCCTTAATGCGTTCCATTACGAATTCCGTAAATCACAAGGTAGAAAAAAAGGAATTGATTTAAAATGAAGTTGTTTCCATATCAACGTCACATTTGACATATCAAAAGAAAAAGAAAAATTGTAAAAAAAACTATGATATACGATAATGGGTTTTTACTGGGTTTAAACCCAGTAATCGGATTTGAACCGGGTCCTTTGCCCTTTTGCTTTTATCTCTAAGACTGGCGCGATTCTCGGTCGTAATTATTATTTATTTAAGCATGTATAGTGTGCTTAAAAATATTTCATAATAAAAATAATTTATTGTGTTTTTTTATTTTAAGGATGATTCACTATTATTGACATATTTACTGCCATACAATAAAATTATGTATTTTTTACACTCTTTCATATGATATAATGATAAAAAGTGCTACACTACTGGGGACGTGGTCTATACAAAATATTCCCATTGGAACAAATATTTTTCCATTGAGAAAAGTTTTGGCTAGCATGTTTCTGTCAGTAGGTACTATAAGCTACTATCTACTTTATTTTTTTGGGACCTAAATCAAGTAATGCTGTGTAAAATCGTTGCTCAATTATGTGTGTTTGATATTGTACGTTGTACGGCCCCTTAAGGAACTCGTTTTTTGGGTTGGGTGGGTGTCACAAGTTCACACATAGTGTTGGTTTTTATCTGGTGTGTTTAGTCTTCTCTAAAAGTACTTCAAAATCGAGGATTCTAACCTCCTTATGCTAAAACGCGGACTAAAGTAAGACCTGCGTGGTCACCGAAACATGTTAAGTGCTCAAGTGCTCATCCCCCAGAATGGACGGATCCATACGATATAGCCATTATCGACATTCGACACTTCAGCTCGACAGCTCTGCTGTCAGTGGTCAACACTCATTGTCTTTTGACATGAGTGTCGATAAATCACTATATTAATTATTATCATATCGTGTTTCGGTGGTCATACTTTCCGAAAGGAAGACTCCACGGTAGTCATAAAGTCCATGTTTTAATTTAAGCGGGAAAGAGTTTCTTACCTCTTCTTTGCATCGGATACGATTGAATAAGTAATCACAATATGTAATCGTATCAGTTAAAAATGTTCTAATTACCGCAAGTGGTTAAAAATGTTCTAATAACAGCAGATGGTTAAAAGTGTTCTAATTACCGCAGGTGGTTAAAAATGTTCTAATTACCGCAGGTGGTTAAAAATGTTCTAATTACCGCAGGTGGCTCTTGGGTTTGATCGGGGTAACGGATACCAGTTCGACTGTGGTGGGGCTTTAATATCCAGGTCGTATGTGCTAACTGCTGCACATTGCATAGATAATTTGGAAAGGTAAAAATAATTAACTAATGAAGTAAATAAGGTACCTAGTTTGGCTAATACACTTCTAACCGAACTAATATTGAACAAGAAATAACCCTAAGGCCTTCATCAGTGCGACGCGGATTCCGTGTATTATTTGGTATTTAGATAAAATAACAGTAAAATATTATAAAAAGGTAAATTACTAAATCAATTATTTTAAATGAAATCTGATGTTTCTTTGCATTTTATTATACAATACTAAATAATATGCTAGAAAAAATACGACTCGCACCAGATCATATTCTCGGACGGGAATCGAACCCGCGACCTTTGGATGTCCGGTCCAATGCTCTGACCGCTGAGCTACCGAATGACTTGTGGCTCGGAGTGACTCGGTAGCTCGCTTTGTGGGAACGACGCCAGTGGTGATGACTGGGAATAACTTAATAAAGATAAGTACTTACAAACTTCTATCTTTAAATAAAGTCCTTTTACAATTTATCAGTGACTAATTAAAACCTACGTAAAGTTACTTTCTTCTACAGTAAGTACCTACAACCTTTAATTACATTTACAATAGTTGCCTTTGACTTATGAGAAGAAATGAAATATTTTCGATTTTTGCATTCACAATAAAAAATAACATTATGTTAATTTTTTTAAGTAGGGTAAGTAACAACTACTACCTGAGTGGTTGTAGTTTAATTAAATTTAAAATAAAATGTATGTTATTGTGAAAAGAGAAATATATGTAGCTTACTCCCGCAAAAATATATGCAGGATGCACCGCCCGCCCGCCCGCAAAAAAATGCACATGCACGCCACAAAAATATCAGTGCACAATACTTGCATTTAGCATGACAGCGACACACCTTGCACCTTCACCAATTAGACTACTCTACACGTGTTTCGCCCCAACCCGGAGCATCCTCAGGAGTTAGATCGTACGTGAACCAACACCGAATGAGTAACTACGCCTACCGACACCGTATTTAAACTATTTGCGGGAGTAAGCTACATATATTTCTCTTTTCACAATGGTTTGGGACTTCCGCCAAGTAATGCCTGATTCAATCAAATACTTAAAATGTATGTTTCAGAGTGGAGCCAACCATAGCTCGGGCGGGAGTAGTGGAGCTCGGGGGTAGCTCCTGGAATGATGAGACTGACTACAGGATAGCGCGGAGCATCGTCCACCCGCAGTACGCGCGCCGCTTCAAATACCACGACATAGCGCTGTTGAGGTGAATTTTAGAAATCGGATGACCAATGGCGCTGCTATGGGTTGTAGCAATAATAGTTTGCTAACTCTGAAAGAGTGAAAGAGAGCAAACATTTGTAACAACTCATGGTAGAACCACAGTTTTTTTTTCTAGTACTTAAGTAGACTTTCTTATAAAAAAAAGCATTGTCAATGCAAAAATCTAATCGCCTTATTCATAAAAACAAGCAAAGTAATACTCCTATTAAGCCTCCGCTTATAATATAAAGTGTTTTGTCAGGGGGGCTCACTCCGCGCTTAAACTTTAATATTAGCAAACTGCTCGCGGCTCACTCAGTCGAGCCAACGCACGAGGAATGTCGTGTGTTGGTTGAGACAGAGCTACGCGACTAAACTGACTGAAAGAGAAGGTGCATACAATAATAAGCACGCAGCGCTATGCAATTTGAAATTGTACTTTATTGCCGTGCGGCGAGAATAGTTTATTTTTTGATTGTCCTCGCCAAGATGGGCTTCTGTACGTTTAGTACTCTTATATTATATTCTATGGTTTTGTTTCTTTTACTCTTTTGATAAATGTTAAAGATAAAACCTATTTTATCGGTGTAATAGCTAAAATAGAATTATTAGGTATTTATGAATAAGGCCGTAAATCTAAAAGCAATATTATATGTTGGCTCGGTTTAGGTTAGAAACCCCGGTGACCGTATCCAGCACTTTGAATGCGGTATGCTTACACACGAGCGAAGACGACCCCGCCGAGGAACTCACCGTCACAGGCTGGGGCAGAACAAGCTCCACAAGTAAGGAACTATGCGCTACTGTGCGGAAGGACAACCGGCACTTTCCTTTATGTTGACTTGGCTTAAGACGTACCCAGACCGAAAATGGCGCCGCCGCCGCGGTGAATTTTATTTAATATTGTAAATTATAATACTTTTTTTTTTATTAATAACACTACGTGGAAATTTTAAGACCCATATTTAGAAGGTATCAATACTGCTAAAAGTGGCCGTTTTTAACACATCTGTTATCTATTTCTACGAATGACTACGAGGGAATGTAATGATACCTTCTAAAAATACTAGACTATGGGTCTTAAAAATTCCATGTAAAGTTTTATTAAAATCCTTTTCTGTTGACAACTTATTAAATAAAAACCTCTTCATGGGGTTACTTTCGGTATGCGATGCACAGTGCACTTTGAACGCGGTGTGCTTAGTCACGAACGACGACCCCGATGAGGAACACACCGTCACAGGATGGGGTAAAACCAGTTCCACAAGTATGAAACTATGGGCTTTTGCGGAAAGGAGAACTGGCACTTTCCTTAGTAAAATAAGTATGTTATGTTGACTCGGCTTAGGGTGCGTGCTTACATAAAGAAACGGGTTTCTGGTGCAGGCGAGTCTGTGCGGGTCACGTACCGATCGGTGCAGGTATAATATCCCCATGGCATCTTATGCGTTCACTTATAAAGAAACATGTACCTGTTACCGGTACCTATTATTACCCGTTTCTTTATAAATGAACTCATAAGATAACAAGGGAATATAAGACCTGCACCGATCAGTACCGACCCGCACAGACTCGCCTGCGCCGGAAACCCGTTTCTTTATGTATAACCACATTAACCACCCTTAGGTTGTAAAATCCAGTGACCGTATCCAGCACTTTGAGTGCGGTGTTTACTCACGCGCTGGCTGTGCGCTGTTTGTCACAAGCTGGGCAGAACCAGTTCCATTGTCTTTTGACAGCTTTAAGCGATAATTCCATCTAATATTAGACATTCTAAAACGACGGTGTTTCATTGTATTATATTATAGTTTATGATCGACAGAAAACTTAAAGAGCAGCGTGCTACTGAAAGCTAACATATCGGCCGTAAGTCGCGAGCGGTGCGCGCCGCACTACAACACTAGCGCGTGGCGCAAACTGCCGCAGGGGATCATCCCCGAACAGATCTGCGCCATCGACCCCCTCGGGCACAGCGACGCGTGCCAGGTACGAACCCGCCCACATACTTCGCGGGCCCAATCGGGACTCCTCACCATAACACCAGCGGCGGTATCGGCTAAAAACATTGAAGTTCATGTTAACTGTGTTTTGACAGATGTATGTGATACATTGCTACTTTTCTTTAGTAAGTTTTTATTTGTGCCAAAACGAAGTAGCAATGTATCACATACATCTGTCAAAACACAGTTAACATGAACTTCAATGTTTTTAGCCGATAGAGCCCCTGAAAAGCTGTGATCGACGTGCGAGCCTCACCGCGGCTTTGTTGGCTCGAAGCGAGAACGCGCCATAATTAACTATGCGGGGCTAATCCGGATTGATGTTATGCCACGATTTATTTTATTTATCTCGATTTTGAAACTGATATTAAGGGTCAATTCACAGTTGCACACCGAGATGCGACGTGACTAGCATGCACTCTGCGACAAAATTTTCTCGTGTTAGCGCGATGTCTGTCCCGCTTAGGTACTCCGCTCTGAGAGACATGACATGTGGCAAACGCTTATAGCTTTTCGTTTATTCAAATATAATAGAAGTATGAAATTGACATTTCAAATTGTCGTGATCGTCTATGGTTAGCGACGTTTTACGTCAATTACCTACATATAAAATATTCTATTCTATTTGTAGAAAGCCACTCGGCTAAAGGGCCTGATGTGTGCGGGACAGACGTGTCGCAATATGAGTATCGCCGTAGCCCGGTCGGCTGAAGAGGTTAGTTGTTTCGCGCTGCATCGCATATGTTGCGGTTCGACACATCGCGGCACTGCAAAATGCATCGTGAAGCCATTCAAATTCATCTCGAAACCGTCTTGCCTGTTATAGATTTTTCACTAAAATATGTACCCGTTTTGGGTAGTTGAATAAGTTCTAAATTGTAATGATGTTTTTCAAAAGTGCGCGTCGCGTTGTGTCTCAGTAAGTGAGTTGACCCTATGTTTTGCGTAGAACCCCTCAGAAAAACCTACGCCATCGCCACTACATTTCAGAGTAACATTTAAAAAGTATATTGCGTTTCATATTATTGGCAGCTCACAGCTGGGAAGTTAACCACTATGCGCGTAGCCGTGCCCCACCACTCGCCTCTCCCACTCACTTACATCGGAATTGTGTTCTGCGCATCGTCTCGCGCAATGTTACAAGCCGCCAATAAGCTTGAAATACAGCAAACAGATTTAATAAATAGACTTATAGGCTCTATATTTTAATACAGTTTTGTTTTATTCGGACAGGGCGACTCGGGCGGGCCACTGCAGGTCTCGTTGAAAGGGGAGCATTATTACCGATTAGTCGGCGTCACCTCGTTCGGGAACGGCTGCGGAACAACCACACCGGGCGTGTACACGCGCGTCTCGCGCTACCTCGACTGGATCGAAGGTGTCGTTTGGCCAAACTAAACGACCCAATACTACAAAGAACAATCCGATTTACGTCACTAGTAACTATTTAGTAATCTGTGACGTCACTGAGGACTGATTTTTCAATCCTCTTTTAACAGATATCAACCAGTTTAAATATTAACCAAAATGTAATAAAAGTCTTTCTAAAAATGTGACAGACAAATTAATGACAAACATTTTCAATTTGGCGGTACGCTATCAAACGGTTAAAGCTTTAACTATGCATTGAAAAATCAGCCCTAAATAAAACACGGTCCGAATAAATATCACGCCATGGCGGCGATCTTATGGCGAAAAGCTTATGATAAAACAGGGGCCGTACCGGCTAACGCATCGAACTTCGGAAGGTCGATATCTTCTAAATAACTTCGGCGAATAGTACACACGACGGCCCCTCAGACTATACATGTTGACCTTGAAACCGCCTTTATGCCCTACGTAATAAAAGCTGTTTTCGCAGTTTAACTGTATAACCTGACGTGCTGTCGTGTGTACATTACGAAACTGCTTACTTCGATTTATCTGTTTTAAGTTGAAGCTCGGCAGACCCGCCGAAGTTCGAAAAGTTAGCCGGTTGGGCCCCAGACTGAGGTATAAATAAACTTCATGAATAAGATCGACCTCCCTAGTCTTGAACATTCGGTGAGCCGATGAACAAAAAAAAAGAAATAACGCGACGAAAAGACTTGAATTTGGGTGCGGTCCAATATAATTTGACCATAATCCCGACCACTGTGGCCACTTTGTTAATGTCTAAGGAATCTTGCATATTTTGCACAAATAGTGAGAGTTAATTTTCTCAGACAAAAGCGTTGCGACCCACAGAAGAAATAACGTCTTATAATTTATACCTACTTTTACTATTGTATTGTAGTTGGTAGCGTGTCTCTATACTTCGGTATTTCATGTGGATAGGGTTGCCAGGTGTCCGGATTTAGCGGGACATGTTCGGCTTTTTGATCTCTTGTCCGGCCTTTGACTGCGTCCGGCCTGTCTGGCTTTTGCTAGGCTTTTTGTGTGACTGCCGCGCGAGTCGCAAGTAATGCCACGACACGACTGCCCCGCTGACGGACCGCTGTTTGTAAGGCGGTAATAAATATTGTCCGGCTTTTGAAACATATGTCCGGCTTTAAAAGAGCTATGATTAGCTATTAAAAGAGGGTATAGGGCTTTTAGGGTAAATTGTCCGGCTAAATTAAGCGCCAAGTCAGGCTTTTGTATTTTTGGACCTGGCAACCCTACATGTGAACATGAACACAAAACCTGAAAATTATGGGTATGATTTTATCAATTACCTAATAAATGCATTTTCAGTGACCTAACAAATAATATTTGTATTAGTAGATCTGTCACTTAAATTAAATCACCAAATAATATAAAAACGATTACCTAAATATTAATTAAGAATTGCTTGGAAATTATATCAATCATCAAATAATTATATTGGGTTTCTAAATAATAAAAGTGTCACTGAAACTGAATCACCAAACAATTAAAAATGTTTACCTAAAAAATATATTTGATCATTGAAAAATAATATTAATTTATTACATAATTCAACTGAAATTTGACGATATGGGTACAATTAATTAAATTAAACTACAATAGGTTTTAATCATATATTTTACATTTATAATCGAAACAAAAACACTACTTATCTAAAACTAAACAAAACACTGCAGTCAAGTGCGAGCTGTGCGAGTTAGTTAGATATATTTTTTACCGGCCAAACCCGATTTTCAGCACAAACTAGTTTGGTACTGATTAATTGGTATAGCCTAGACCAAACTAGTTTGTCCTAAGCCCGATAGAATAAACCAGTTTAGGCTAGGCCAAACTAGTTGATCCTGATATAAGCATTATGGCCAAACTAGTTGATCCTGATATAAGCATTATGGAGCTTCGTTTGCTTCGCTCGCTCCGCTGCGAGTGGTCTAAACACTAACCTAACCTAACCTACCTAGTGCATTTAAAGTTTTTCTTTGTAGCTAAACTGGTTTATCCTATCGGGCTTAGGACAAACTAGTTTGGTCTAGGCTTTACCAGTTAATCCTATCGCGTTTAGGAAGATCTAGTTTAGCCTAGGCAAAACTAGTTTGTCCTGAAATCTAGTTTGGCCGGTAACATATTCTTGCAGACTGCGCGCCGGCCGGTCGGGTCACGCGAGCAAGCAAGCGGTCAAGCAGATTGGTGAATTTACATAGCCCGCCAATTTGACTCCGCCCCTACTTAGGAAATTTTCTATTAATTAAGTGACACATCTATTATTTTGATGATTGAACGATTTAAATGATACTAATAGTTTATTGATTAGATTTATAAGGTGATAGATTTACTATTTTAGGTACAAATATATTATTGCTGCCAGGGACTTACTTTTTAGAGGACAGATCTTATATTTAGGCTATAGAAAAAAGTGATCAAACTATAATTTAAGAGACATATTTACATTAATACGGTGATTTATACTTAAGAGACAGTTTTGATAAATATGATGACATATATTACTTGGGGATAGATATTATAATTAGGGTATTGCAGATTAGTGACACATCTAAACTTAGGTGAAGAAAATATTGTTCCCGAAAATTATTTGTAGAGTGGATCATTATTAACAACTTTTTACAATTTTTTTGAGCGCTAGTAAAATGAATGCTTACAAAACAGATGAAATTTTTTCGCGATTTAAATGTTGTTTCCATACAAAAAGTTGTTCAATGATTAACTCTACAAAATGGCTTTCAGGTTTTGTGTTACCATAAAATAACATCGTACTTAGTTCAGTATCAATCTGTGATAGACATTACGTGCCTTGTGTGAACGCCATCCTTATTTTAATTTATCCTTAATGTCTCAAATAAATAATGAAGAGATTAATATTTTTTAGAGAAGTATTGTAATTTTTTAACCGATTTCAAAAAAGGAGGAGGTTATATTGTAAGTATTTTAGATTTATAGGAATAAAGTGGCGTGGATCGTTCCGATCTGCAAAATAAATTGTGTATATTCTGTTAAATTTCTACCACCCTTTAAGCTTTGCATACAGTACACTAACGTCATAAACAACGCAAGCACAACACGCGATGGCAGCCTAGGTTGTCCGTCCTTTACAGATGTTTGTGACTCCACTCATATTCGCTCAGATTTGTATGTTTGGACCACGAAGTGGTTTGGACATGCCTAGATAGTTTATAACCTGGATTAATACATAGGTAGGACTTTTTATCTTGGTCAAAAGTTCTCTAGAGATTTTTCGAATGTCCACGCGGATGAAGTAGCGGGCGGAAACTAGTAGGTTCCATAAATGATGTAAAAAAAAGTATGCCTTATTAAAGCGCGTTATAGACCACACAATTTCTAGCGCGCGTTATCTAGACTCAGTGTAGTGTAAACAGAGTTATCCTGTTCGAGTCTTGAAATCGCGCGGACGAGTCCGCTCGATGAAGCTAGCTAGAGTTTTATTACGTACGGCATAAAGGCGTTCTTGTGGAAGTAATTTAATTTAAAAATCTTTAATGTATGTAGTACCAACTAAAATCCAAAAGACATACTTAATATTGTGAAATATAACTTATTAGGAAAATGTTAGTATAGAAAATGCAACTTCATTAAAAAAAAATTATACATATAGGCAATTTCATAGTATGTACACACGACAGCACGTCAGAAACTGCGAAAACAGCTTTTATTACGTAGGGCATAAAGGCGGTCTCAAGGTCGACATGTATAGTCTGAGATACCATCGTGTGTACATACATAAACCCCTAATATTAATATTAACTTCCTTGATTTGTTAATTTGACAGACCAATAACAAATACTACGTATCATCAACTAATGCGTCGGCATCGGCAGGGGGCTAGGCTTGCTATAACTAGATTAACTAGTCCCTTAAATTGTGAGGTGGTGAGGATGACCTAAGGCGCAACGTCAACGATGTGATGAGTATATTTTTACAAAATTTCCCCAGCTAGCACCGAAGTGTTGCCTATTATTAATGTGCTTATCTTCCTCATTTTGGGATTAAAAGACTTAGAGCTAAAAGTTCTTAACTTGAGGCAAAAAATATTAATATTTTTTGCACAGTGACTGAAAGGGGTCTTAATCATATAAATCATGAAAGAAATAAAAAAGATCATATGAAAGAGCGCTGCTTGCACAATCTCAAATAAAATTTTTTTTAGGCCGCATAGTTTTCGACTTTTGTTTGATGAAGAATATAAAAAATAGGTACCGTTGTGTTGCGTTGCGAACTATTATAATAAAGCCTTTTCAAATCACTCACTCGCGCAACGCCTAAGAATAATAACAACTAAAGCCGCAACGCATATAGCTCTCTCACTCTCATAACATTTCATAACGTATTGGTCCAAAGATTATAAAGGAATATAATATATTAACTTAGAGCATTAAGAACTTTAATGAACTGAATTAATGCTCTAAGTATATTAAAGCCCTTTTGGGAGCTCGAATATATTATACGTTATATTTATAAAGCCTATTTATAACAGCTATACGTTATATTAGCTTAGCCCCCGACCCGCTGCGGCCTGGCATAATGTACGCGAACCTTTACGGGTAATTTCTGATTTTCGGACTTTTCTTATTTGAGCAACGGCAACACTGAATCTGATGCTCAAATTGCTCAAGTCAAAAGTCAAAACCTCAGAAGAATATCTGAGCTCAAAACACATGTGTATGTAAGTAAATTATAATCTTTCGTAGATCCTTCATGTTGATTTTTTAAATGGAGAACCAAGATGCCGAGAATGTGAATCTTGAACAAGGCCCAGTGGAAAATGCATGGGCTATGAAGATTCCAAAATTCACACCTGAAGATAACCCCCATGGCTTACTGGAGGAGAGCAAGTTTGCCACTTTATTTCCTAAATACAGAGAACAATATCTTAAAGAATGTTGGCCACTTGTACAAAAGGTTTTGAGAGAACACCACATAGTAGCAGAGTTAGATTTAATAGAAGGAAGTTTGACTGTGAAAACTACTAGAAATACATGGGATCCATACATTATTATTAAAGCCAGGGATCTAATGAAACTCTTATCTAGAAGTGTACCGTTTGAACAAGCTGTAAGAGTTTTGGAAGATGAAATTGGATCAGATATTATTAAATTAAACTCGTTTGTGCACAAAAAGGAAACTTTTTTAAAACGAAGGCAGCGTTTAATTGGTCCCAATGGAGTAACATTAAAATCAATTGAATTATTGACTGAGTGCTATGTTCTTGTGCAAGGAAACACAGTATCAGCTGTTGGTCCATATAAAGGTCTTGTTCAAGTAAGAAGAATAGTTGAAGATACTATGAAAAATATCCATCCAATGTACAACATAAAAAGTCTAATGATAAAAAGGGAATTGATGAAAGATCCTAAATTGAAAAATGAAAACTGGGACAGATTTTTGCCTAAATTCAAAAGTAAAAATGTTCCAAGAAAACAACCAAAGAAAAAAGTTAAGAAGAAACCTTACACTCCATTCCCCCCTCCTCAAACTGAGAGCAAAATTGATAGGGAACTTGCAACAGGAGAATATTTCCTTAAGGATGAGCAAAAGAAAGCAAAACACCGACATGAAAAAGAGGAAAAACAAGCAGAGGCAAAGAAGGCGAAACAGGAGCAAAGACAGAAAGATTATATACCACCAGAAGAGAAACCAATTGAGTCTAATTCTACATCTGAAAATACTATTGATTTAAATAAATTTAAAGCAAAAATTAAAAAGTTGTCTAAAAATCAGAAGGGACAAGTAAAAAAAAGTAAGGATTGATTTTTCTAAAATAAAGATATTGATCTATAGTTTTATTTCTTTATTTTCACTAATTTTAGTTCAGGTATATTATTATTGCGAACAATGAATTCTTTTCCATTCAGAAAAGGTTGTAACACCTTTGGGATTCCTATCTTTCCTTTGGGGTCTTGGTGAGTTTCAAAAAGTGCAATTAGCATTCTTGGCACTGCACATGCTGTACCATTGAGGGTATGAACATAATTATTGCAATCATTATTCCTAAATTTAATGTGCAGTCTTCTAGACTGATAATCAGTGCAATTACTGCAACTAGAAATTTCACCATAGCTTCTACGTCCAGGCATCCAAGCTTCTATGTCATATTTTCTGGAAGAAATTTTGACTATTATTATTATTATTCATTTCTCTAATAAACCTCTTCATCTCACAAACTAAGATCAATAGATTAGAAGGAGGAAGTGACAACAGCATTGTCTTGTCATTACCGATACGCAGGTGCTCCTAACTCATGAGGCGGCATATCCAAGACTCTCATGTGGAAACCCAGAGTAGAAAACAGATCTTCTTGTGTTTGTCTTATATACTCAAGCATAGTATCCGATTGCTCAGGTGTTGTAACACAGAACATCTCAACCTTTGTAAATTGATGCACTCTTGAAAACAAAATTATCATTAGCAGTGAAACAAACATAACAGCATCAATTAAAAGTCTTTATTCGCAACGAGTCACACTGAATAGTGTCACACTGTGACTGGTCGAAAAGAAAATTCACAACGAGTAACAGTGTGACACAATGCGAATTTTTATTCTGGTCTATAGTGTGGTTTGCGTATACATAGTGTGACACATTCGGAAAAAATCTCATCTAGTATCATTGGTTCGTTATTTTTCCTACGTTATGGTTGCTTATCTCACTTTTCATCATGTACTCAACACTCAACAACACTCTCACCAACAACAACACTCTCTCAACAACACTCCAGTATCGCAAATACTTCCGCCTGAAATATGCTAGTGTATTTGCCCAATAATAATAATAATAATAACAGTGACTCTTTACGAATTTTTATTCTCATCTAACACCGGTTTGTATATAGTGTGACACGTTAAGAAAAAAAAATCCATTGATTTTTTTTCTTAACTAGTCAAAGTGTGACATGATTCAGTGTGACTCGTTGCGAATAATGGATTTAAATCACTATTTACTACTAACCTATATATACCCCTTTCTTCAATTACATTGGATGTTTCTGCACGATAACATCTACTTACAGCTGCAAGTTTCAATGGTAAATTTTGCTTTTCATGGACAGAGTTCATTAATAAACTGGCTAATGACATTTCAGCTGTACCCGATAGATAGAGATCAGGACCATGAAGTTGTGGATCTAATGAATATATCTAAAACATAGCATTGAAGTTAACAAGCTGGTAAGTATATAAGCTAAATTATTGTAAAGTAGGAAAGAGGAATACCTGAGTTCGATCACTGTTTACTGACATACCACAACTCTCCAAAACATTGCTAGGTAGAATATCAGGCACTGATAATAATTGGAAATCTTTGCTTAGAAGGAATGAAATTGTGTATTTTATTAATGCTTCTTCTAGCTCTGCTAAGTGGCCTAAGAAATAATAGCTTTTGTGTCCACATGTAGTTCCTAATTTGTCTGTCCTCATCAAATTGAGTCGTCTTGTTATTTCACTAAATTCCAAAGGTTCATGTTCTTCAAACTTTTTTTTTTCGTTGATCTTTCGAACTATACCTGGGCTTCCTTTGTATTGTTGTACTTTAGGATGAGTTTTGTTTGGTAGCCAGCAGAGTTCCTTATAGAAACTAGATTTTAATGATTGATAGGAACTGTCAGTATATGGAGTAGTCTTCAAAATATTATAAAAATCTATAACGCGGTCTATATTGCCAATACCTTTCCTCAGTTCAACATTTTGTTTAATCTCAGGGATATTAGCGGGATTACAATAATAATCAATATCAATATCCGGCAAAGCAGCTGATGAACATGTTCTTGTATACATAAGTCTTTGAAGATATGGAACCTTGGTATATACGTGTAAAACCATTTTACCCTTCACATAAATTGAAACTTCTTATTTTTAAAGATGGGTTACTTATTTAATTATAGAAGAGATAAGATAAGATTGAAAAACCTAAAAAAACAAGCAAAAGCAGAGTGGTGCCAGATCCAATTTTTGAATGTCCGTAGGGCGACGATAACTTGGCAACACTGACTATATTTTGTACTGAAAAAATTTAGTTTCATTTTATGCGGCACGCCCCCTTCCACTCGCGCTTATTCTAAGGGTAGCATGCTCAAAAATCACACGACTCTCTATTTTGAGCAAACTCGAAATAAGCATGCTCATTTATTAGCAATGTTTTGACACACATGCTACCTACTATGTAGTAACTGCTCAATAGTAGGATGCTTTCGTGCTAGTAATGAGCATGTGCCTCCAAGAGCATGTGTAACTGTACATAAAGCTTAGTTTAGTATAATTCTTCTGTCAAGTTCTGTCTGAGTCGCACGCATTACTTTGCTTTCCTTTCCTTTAATTTGTCATTATACTTAAATAGATATTTTGTTTAACCTTAGATTATACTTAATCTAAGTTTGCCTTAGGTGTGCGTTCCGTCGTTTTGGGTGTAGTTGTTTGGTTAAAGTTTCACTCGTTTGAGTTGCAACCGAGCCACGGAACGCTTAAGTTGTTTTTATAACCTAAAAGAACTTTAGATGTCATTAAGTTCACAGTTTCCGTTTTCTATTTTGGAACACGGATAATTTAAACATTTCTATAAACAAAATCAGTGTTTTTGAGGAGCAACCATGAACTTTTAGACACAAAAACATCACAATACAAAATAATGTCAAATGACATTGACATTATGATAAAAGATAAACGTCAGAGCGTTTTTAACGACCGAATTAGGTGGTTGTTTGGTTGCTGCACTCTGAGCCACGGAACGGGTGAAACTACGCTCTGACAGCTGTCAGAGTAAAATTTCACGAAGCCACTGAACGGTCAGAGTGCGCACCCGAGCGCACTCGAGTGCACTCGAACGAAGCGACGGAACGCACCATAGAAGTTGCTATGTTATTGTTTAAGCAGACGGCCGTGTAGCCAAAGCTTTCATAAAAAAAAATCAACACTACTTTGTTTGACGTTTGGGAAGGAAGCCCAATTTTGGCGCGTCAATAACTCTATTTTATTCTATTCTATATCTTTATTCCTGCATTCCTCTTTCTTTAAATTCGATTTTGATATGCCGGCGGCGTTAAAATCTCGTGCTGGGCCCAATAGCCCTAGACAAAAATCCAAATTAACTTCTCAAAGGTAAGTGGTAGTATTTAATTTTCATCAGAATATTTTTTATGGTTACCTATTGTCTTTTTTCATTTAGGTAATATAACTTCTTTGGATGTTTTAGAAACACTATTTCACATAATGAGAATCAAAAATGCATCACGGACATGTTTCCATCTAAAAGAAGTAGAAGCCCAGTAATAAATGAGGATGACATGGCATTTGTAAGTACAAAAAAAATACTGAACAGATTAATGTTATGTACACACGACAGCACGTCAGGTTAAACTGCGAAAACAGCATTAATTACGTAGGGCATAAAGGTGGTCTCAACTCAAGGTCAACATTTGTATATCTGAGGTGCTGCCGTGTACCAATTTGATTAACAAATTCTTATTTTCTCTTCATATATAAGTAAATGAGATTTAAAATAGTTAATTTTATTTAAGACGACAGGACTACCTTATTTTTATAGACATTTTATGTTTACTGATTTATAGAAAAAAGCAAAGCTGGATAATCATAATGAAGATTCAAAGACATGTAGTTCTGCTCTGGAAAACAATAATATTGAACAATGTGGTGAAGAAACTGAAGGATTTCAAAAAACAACTACTGAGGAGAGTGGGAAATTTTTTATTAAGGTTTCTGAAAGTTGTCACAGTCAATCCAGTGTTGATGAAGTTGGAAAAGTTAATGATGGAATAACTACATCTCAGTCTAATGGAAATGGAAAGTCTAAAATAATCTTAGATACTGAAAAGTGTGATATATGTGGTCAATTTTTAAACAATTCTGACATAATATATTATCAAGGACACCCACAAGATGCTGTAGAAGAATTTATTGCTCTGACCAATGAAAAACTAGTTTTGGCTTCAGGTAGGTAATTTGTATAAACCTAAATGTGTGATAAATAATAAATAAATTCCACACCAATTGTTTAGTTCCAAACTAAGCAAAGCTTATTTACAAGATTGGTGACTAAATAACTGATAAAATAGAAGAATAAAATCAACAACTATGACTCAAGAGCAAATGATTGTGCTGATCTCAAAACCATTTGCGGGATCCAAATTTGGCACCTTGTGCATTAGTAGGAGTCACTGCCCTGTACCACAGGGTTGTCTATGTCCTTGATTTATGTTCTTATGTTGCTTTTTGTGAAGTTTTATGAATAGCTTACTTTTTTATATTGTAGGTGACGATGGTGATGTAATGGAAAGACCACAAACAAACATTACAGGATTTTCTATTTTTGATGAACATGGTCATCTTTGCCCTATAGACGGAGGACTTATAGAAAATGATGTTCGAATATACATGTCTGGTTATTTAAAGTCAATATGTTCTGAATCACCTGATATTGATGAAGAATCTGTACCTGTAAAAGATGTTGGTCCAATAATTGAATGGTATGAGTTTCTTGATGTTCATAAGGAAAATTTTAAAAGCAATATATTTTAAATTTGCACCATTTATGTGTTGAATTTTCGTCAACCTATTCCAAAATTTATCACAATAGGGACTCCTGTTGGTTAAAAGTTAGAACTTTTATTACCAAATATAGGATAGCTTTGGTTCCACTCAGTCTCGCACTTTTATTGATATTCAAGAAAGGAAATAAAGTAAACTGCAGAAAATTAATTCCAGGTTTATACATGGATTTGATGGTGGTGAAAAAAATTGCATTACACTTTCAACTGAATTTGGAGAATACAACTTAATGAGACCAAGTGAACAGTATACTCCTCTCATGAATAGTCTCTATGAGAAAATATGGCTGAGTAAGACTGTTGTAGAATATTTAGAAGAATATCATTATCTGCAACCAACATATGAAGATTTACTTGAAGTACTCAGAGAGTCAACAATTCCTGAGCTAGGTGACATCAAAATGAGTGAGGAGATGCTTCATAAACATGCTCAATTTGTTTGTGATCAAGTTATGAGCTTAGAAGCAGATGAAGATGACGATCCTCTTATTACATTACCATGTATGCGAGAACTTATCAAACTTATGGGGATAAAGTTTGGGAAAAGAAAAGTTAAAACTAAAATAGATTACAAAAAAGTTGATAAAAAGGCTTGGACTAAAGCTACGACAACACCTTTGGTTAGGAAAACTTTTGAAAGTTTCTTCAGTAACCAGTTGGATAAAACCAACCATGAATTGACATTAAGAAGAAAGAGGTGTGGTGTCTGTGAAGCCTGTCAATTGCCCGATTGTGGTGAATGTAATGCATGCAAGGCAATGGCTAAGTTTGGTGGACATGGAAGAACAAAGAAAGCATGTGTAAGAAGGTTATGTCCAAATATGGCTGTTGAACAAGCTGAAGATTCAGAATTAGATGATGATGATGACTTCCAATTGATGGCTGAAAAGAAACAACATGATAAAATCGACGATATTGTGCCTGTCAAATTAACAGGCAGTAATAGTAGGAAAATTAATTGGGTTGGAGAACCAATTAAAGCAGATGCAACAAAAATTTACTATGAAAAAGTCGAAATTGAGGGGTCTGAACTTCAAATTGGTGATTTTGTGATGGTTGAAACTTCACAAGCTAACATACCTGCTTTAGTTGCGAGGGTTGTGTACATGTGGAAGGATACTAGTAATCCGAAATCGGGATACTTCCATGGAGAAGTATTTATCAGATCATCTGACACAGTGCTGGGTGAAATGGGAGACCCAAGAGAAGTATTCCTGGGTGACAGATGTTGCCATGGAGCACCTTTATCTTCCATATTACGAAAAGCCTGTGTAGAAAAAAAACATATGCCTGACGATTGGTTCAAACTAGGAGGTAAAGAAGTCACCGATGAACACTTTGAAGATGACGGCAAAACTTATTTCTATAAAAAATATTATGAAAGATTTACTGCTCGTTTTGAAGATATTCCTGATGACCCAGTTTGCCCTAATGTCTTGAGAAAGCATAGATTTTGTCCTTCTTGTGAGCGCAAAACAAGGAAAGATGGAAAAAATATTCCAAAAGTTTCAGGAAAACTTGTTGAAAAATCTGCTGAAGTACCCGAAGCAAACAGAACAGAATGGTTGTTAGTAAGGTGGCAAGATTTTGATTTTAAAAAAGGATGTGGTGTATTTCTAAAACCAGGGACATTTTTGCTTAAGAATAATTTGAACAATCATCAAAATCAGAAACTCAAACTGGACAAAGTAGATGAAGATATTTATCCGGAATACTATCGCAAAAGTGATAATTATTTGCGTGGTTCAAATTTGGATACCATGGAGCCATTTTGTGTGGGCTACATTGTGGCAGTAGTATCAGGAAGTAATGGGCCACTGATTGTCCCACAAGATATTTACCTTAAAGTTAATGTTCTATACAGACCAGAAAATACAATTAGTAGATTTCCTCAGCATGAAGATCTCAATGTTGTGTATTGGAGTGATGAAATCAAAGAAGTGCCATTCTCTACAGTAGTTGGGCCTTGCAACTTATATTATGAAGAAAACATACCACATCGTGATTCTTTACATCAGTGGTTAGAACAAGACCCTACTAGATTTTACTTTAGAATGGCATTTGACAAAAAATCTGAACAGTTTATAACTGTTCCTCAACATGCCACCAATGTGGGACGCACTGATAAAATGAAGGACAAGGGCAAGGGTAAAGGGAAGTCCAGTAAACCAGCTGAGCCTAATGCTGGGAAAAAGGAAGAAGTGGCAATACGTCCTCTTAGAACATTAGATGTGTTCGCGGGATGTGGCGGTTTGTCAGAAGGCTTGCACCGAGCAGGACTCACAGAATGTCGATGGGCTGTAGAGAATGTCGAACCAGCTGCTCATGCCTATTCACTGAACAACAAAAACTGCATTGTGTTCAATGAAGATTGTAATGCATTGCTTAGGGATGCCATGTCTGGAGCTACGCACAGCGGAGGAGGCCTGCGATTACCGATGCAAGGGGAAGTAGAATTGCTCTGCGGTGGTCCGCCATGCCAAGGATTCTCAGGAATGAATAGATTTAACTCTCGCGAATATTCGAACTTCAAGAATTCTTTAGTTGCTTCCTATTTATCATACTGTGATTACTACCGTCCAAAATATTTTATTTTGGAAAATGTGAGAAATTTCGTTGCCTTCAAAAAAGGGATGGTGTTAAAACTTACTTTGAGGGCATTACTGGATATGGGCTACCAATGTACTTTTGGCATTTTGCAAGCTGGGAATTATGGAGTGCCACAGACAAGACGAAGGCTTATTATATTTGCTGCGGCTCCTGGGTTCAAACTACCTCTTTATCCTGAACCGACACACGTATTTAGTAGGCGCGCTTGCTCGCTAACTACCACGATAGACGGAAAAAGATTCGCGACCAATATTCACTGGGATGAGTCTGCTCCTCGGCGGACGTGCACAATACACGATGCAATGAGCGACTTGCCCAGAATTTGTAACGGAGCCAACAAAATAGAGATCGAATACGGTTCTATGCCGGAGAGTCATTTCCAACGGTTGGTAAGGAGCAAAGATGAGTCAGCGAAATTGCGAGACCATATATGTAAAAATATGGCTCCACTAATACAAGCGAGGATTTCAAGAATTCCCACAGCGCCGGGCTCCGACTGGCGTGACCTTCCTAACATATCTGTTACACTGTCTGACGGCACTAAATGCAAGGTGTGTATAAAAAATACCCATTAACGTCATCTGAATTACATTAAGAACGTTTTGTTTGCAGGGAATATTATATACATATTCATCCAAAATCACATTAATACAATCATTATTTCTCTCATCCAGAACAGCTATATCGCTCGATATCATCAATGAATGTATTGATCTGTCCACAAAGTAAAGAACTAGTGTTACCAAGGTTTACAAGTTTTCTATTCTACTTATGGCAGGTGTTGCAATACCGTCACGAAGACAAGAAGAACGGGCGGTCGTCTAGCGGCGCGCTGCGGGGCGTGTGCGCGTGCGCGAGCGGCGGCGCGTGCTCGCCCGCCGACAAGCAGGAGCACACGCTCATACCGTGGTGCCTGCCCCACACCGGGAACCGGCACAACAACTGGGCCGGCCTCTACGGTCAGTACCCTGCCCCGGGCACAGGCGGAGTGCCGACAAGCAGGAGCACACGCTCATACCGTGGTGCCTGCCCCACACCGGGAACCGGCACAACAACTGGGCCGGCCTCTACGGTCAGTACCCTGCCCCGGGCACAGGCGGAGTGCCGACAAGCAGGAGCACACGCTCATACCGTGGTGCCTGCCCCACACCGGGAACCGGCACAACAACTGGGCCGGCCTCTACGGTCAGTACCCTGCCCCGGGCACAGGCGGAGTGCCGACAAGCAGGAGCACACGCTCATACCGTGGTGCCTGCCCCACACCGGGAACCGGCACAACAACTGGGCCGGCCTCTACGGTCAGTACCCTGCCCCGGGCACAGGCGGAGTGCCGACAAGCAGGAGCACACGCTCATACCGTGGTGCCTGCCCCACACCGGGAACCGGCACAACAACTGGGCCGGCCTCTACGGTCAGTACCCTGCCCCGGGCACAGGCGGAGTGCCGACAAGCAGGAGCACACGCTCATACCGTGGTGCCTGCCCCACACCGGGAACCGGCACAACAACTGGGCCGGCCTCTACGGTCAGTACCCTGCCCCGGGCACAGGCGGAGTGCCGACAAGCAGGAGCACACGCTCATACCGTGGTGCCTGCCCCACACCGGGAACCGGCACAACAACTGGGCCGGCCTCTACGGTCAGTACCCTGCCCCGGGCACAGGCGGAGTGCCGACAAGCAGGAGCACACGCTCATACCGTGGTGCCTGCCCCACACCGGGAACCGGCACAACAACTGGGCCGGCCTCTACGGTCAGTACCCTGCCCCGGGCACAGGCGGAGTGCCGACAAGCAGGAGCACACGCTCATACCGTGGTGCCTGCCCCACACCGGGAACCGGCACAACAACTGGGCCGGCCTCTACGGTCAGTACCCTGCCCCGGGCACAGGCGGAGTGCCGACAAGCAGGAGCACACGCTCATACCGTGGTGCCTGCCCCACACCGGGAACCGGCACAACAACTGGGCCGGCCTCTACGGTCAGTACCCTGCCCCGGGCACAGGCGGAGTGCCGACAAGCAGGAGCACACGCTCATACCGTGGTGCCTGCCCCACACCGGGAACCGGCACAACAACTGGGCCGGCCTCTACGGTCAGTACCCTGCCCCGGGCACAGGCGGAGTGCCGACAAGCAGGAGCACACGCTCATACCGTGGTGCCTGCCCCACACCGGGAACCGGCACAACAACTGGGCCGGCCTCTACGGTCAGTACCCTGCCCCGGGCACAGGCAGAGTGCCGACAAGCAGGAGCACACGCTCATACCGAGAGGCCCACTTCCTGTAAAATATATTCGTGCAGTGCAATTAAAATTAAATAATGATTGTTCAGGTCGCATATCGTGGGACGGGTACTTCAGCACGACGGTGACGGATCCGG
This sequence comes from Catoptria pinella, assembly GCA_963556745.1. Taxonomy (NCBI): domain Eukaryota; kingdom Metazoa; phylum Arthropoda; class Insecta; order Lepidoptera; family Crambidae; genus Catoptria; species Catoptria pinella. Next base: position 8,132,988 of record OY750769.1, read on the forward strand.
AGCCGATGGGCAAGCAGGGCCGCGTGCTGCACCCCGAGCAGAACCGCGTCGTGTCCGTGCGCGAGTGCGCGCGCTCACAGGGCTTTCCCGACACATACCTGTTCGCGGGCTCCTTGCAGGACAAGCACAGACAGGTACACATTCGCATTTAAAATAAAACTCGAGCAGAAATCCACGCGCACAGTTCTACACAACTAGCATTTTGCGAGCACTTACGCGAGTTTTCTGACGCTACGGCTGGCCGACGGACCGTGTCTCCCATTGCGTCGCACGCGGATTGTGCAACATAATATCTTTTATCTACATACACGAATTAAGCCTCTATAAAAGGTTGAAACATTAACACAACCGGTGTCATAGTAACCATAATATCCGAACAAGTCTAGGCTGGTCGCGCCCCCCGCGCCCGCGAGTTGCATTATGAAATTCAGTAAAACATTATAACACTCGTTTAGATGATATAATGACGGAATCGCGGGTGCGGGGGGCGCGGCCAGCCGGGATATTACGGCTGCTATGACACTTGATTTATTCTTGGCTTTATGCTTCTGTTTCAAAACCTTTTATAAAGGATTCATATCATGGGTGTAGATAAAGTCTTGTATGCAACTGTACATAATTAGGTATTAAAACACTCGTGTGATACTATTATCACACGAGAATTCGTCTTTTACTACCCCTCATACTACAGTTGCATAAATAACTAGTATTTCATTATGTTTTTTCAACATTTTTATTTTAATTAAATATTTTTCCAGATCGGTAATGCGGTTCCTCCTCCTTTAGGAGCAGCTTTGGGCAGGGAAATAAGGAAAGCTTTGATGGCTAGCACTGTAAGTTAAAAACAGAAATAAATCATGGATATGTTTTTCAAACATTAAATTTTGTATACTTTTTGTGGACATTGATCATGGACGTTATTATTATACATTGACATACATAATTATTTGGGTTTTTACTTTATTCTTCATTCTTTATTACCTTGCATCTATTATTGTGATACTTTCATAATACTCTTAAGGTAATATTAAGTAGTAAAATAAATTTTGATATCCTGTTAATTTTACTAAGACATAGCAGTACCCCTTTTTATATTATGGAAACTTGTGCATAAATTAATAATCAAAATAAACTAATTTCATATTTTTTATTCACTGTTATACTGTTTATAAATAACTTGACAATGCAACAACCAACCAGCACACATAGCTTGTAGTTCACTTTTTAAAAGCATCTTTAGTTTTTCTTTTAATACTTTTTACCAATAAACTTAGTTCTGCATCTTCTTTTGTCTTTTTTGCCTGATGCTCGCCGTCAACCGGTATATCAGCTGGTCTTCTTTTAAGTTTTTCTTGAATCAACTTCTCCATATTTTTGGTTTTCTTATAATTTGGATTCGTAGGATCTATATTGAAGAGGTGAGAGTTGTACAACGCCGAAAATCGTTGATCGTCAAGATTAATTTCGAAATCTGGCAAGTTTTGTTTCTGTTGTTCTATTTTTTGTTTAAGTTTCTTTTTTCTACTAGACTTTTTGTTTGTGTTCTCATGCTCTTGAATTTTTTTGAGACTAAAGTGTGCTTTACCGTCGCTTTCGTCATCTAATAAGAGCTCTAATTCAGCTTTTCTTTCTTCTTCACTTCCATCAAGCTTAGTTTCATTGTTTAGTGACTTATTTTTCTGACTAACCTTTTTGAATTCAGGCTTGTTAAATTCTTCTGCAAAATATGGATCATTCATATCAACATCAGATGGAATATCATCACCAGAGTCAGACCTCTCTTGAGACAAGTCAGCTGCTGTGCTAGTTTTGAGGCTTTCTTTATTTAATTTCTTCAGCTTTTTCTTCTCTTTCCTCTTTTGAATAATTTTTTCAAATGGTGTTAAGTCTTTATCTAAAACAAAAATAGTGTTGTTATAAAAAACATATTTTATAAATGCGAGTGATGTCTGTTTAATTAAATTCGAACATTCACATCTTAATTTTTTTAGAAAAAAATATTCGTTCCCATATAGTAAGGTGGGATTTACCTTCATTTAACTTCTTTTTTACTAATTGTTCAGCTTTATCCTTTATTCCTATTCCCCACGTGATTTCCATTTCCATGTCTTTATTGCGTTTATTATCTTCTTTCTTCTCAATGTCTTCTAGCAATGATTTATATTTTTTGATAGGATCATCATCTTGATCAGATTCAGCAGATTTTACTTCTTGCAACAGATCTTCATCTAATGAACACAACAATAATAAAGCTTAAATATACATAGTAATACACACACAATCACACTTTGTTAGGTACGATAGGCAACTTTGCAGAAAAATTCGTGTGCGCGCGTAACGCTCCGCACGAACTAAACGTATGCTAGTGACGGCGCGTCGTGCAAGCGGAGTGGTAAAGCGGAAGTGTTGTCGAAAGTATAAATAAATTAATGAATTATTGTTTACCTTCACTACTGGATGCCAAGTACTCTTTAAGGTCTAGATCGTCGATTTTACCATTAAGTGCGCCACGTATTGTCTCAGTTCTATTAGGGTTGGTGGCATCCCAAGTGAGCTCGACTTTTGCTTGTTGTAGTGCTGTAGTTGTGAAGAGTCGAGGTTTGTACTTAGACATATCTGGTAACTTCGTACATACTTCCCGAGGTTCCTAAAATTTATTTTAAGTCAGACCTTGATAGCAAGCTTATTTAGACCAAAGCGTTGCGTCGCGTCAAGACCCAAGCGCTGCGTAGCATCATGAAAATTATAAAAACTTACCTCATCAAAAGTAGTATCATCTGGGATGAATCTCATATCTAGCCTTGTGGCGCTGCTTTCGTACTCCATGCCGTCACATTCGCTATAAAGTTTATCCGCTGTCGCCACTGAGTCACAGACGACGACAGCGTAATAATATTTTAACCTATTAAGTTGGTAACGCCGCAATTTTTCCATGTGATATGAAGAACCTACAACAAGAAAACTTATTAAGGGGTGTCTTACCCTTATCATCGGGATTATAATAGAATGGCGATTTTGGATTATTGACCGAGCAAGAGCGAAGCGTCTCTGTTTTAACTTGGGCAGAAATGCTTTTGTAGGGCCGGCTGTCCGTTTTATTTTGTCCTTAGACCTAAACTAGTCCAGGTTATTCAGAATTTATTAAATACCTTCTTCATTGCCATCTTCATCAGATAAATAATCCTTTGTTTTTTCAGTAAGTTCTATGGGGCCACGCACTTCTTCTTCATGCATTCTTTTCTTTCCAAACTCTGATAGATATATCTAAAATAATTTGTATTTATTTCAACATTATTTTGAGTACAGTTCAAAAACTTTTACGCATGTGAAATAAGAACTTATTAGAGAACCTCATCTTGAAATAGTAAAAATTCCAATAACAACAAAGGCAAACAAATACTTACAGTGACACTATGAATAACCCCTCCAGATGGAAGAAATGAGTTTAATAAAACCATGATATCAGCTGCTTTGATATTGTCCCAGTCCATGTTGCATAATGCAATCCTGAAAATAAGATTTTTTTATCATCATAAAGCTTTCCCTTTAAAGCTAAGCCACAAGATTTTTTTTATACTACCTGCTCGTCAATGGCATATTATGTGTCATGCAAACATTTCCTAAAGTAAGTCATTTTTCCCATGGGAATAATGTGATTTGAATTTGGAATGCAGCCTATGTAGTCGTGCTTGATTGAGGTTGGTTTCAAAAATGTTAAGGTGCAATGAGATTTTATTCAGAGTTAGGCTGTATGTTGACAAACTCCGTGGTCGAGTGGCTTTATACACCGGTTTTCAAGATGTCGCCATCTCTGAGGTTCCGGGTTCGATCCCCGGCTGGGTCAATTTAGAAAACGAACTTTTCTATATTGGCTCAGGTCCGGGTGTTTGTGATACCATCGTTGTCTCTGATTTCCAAAACACAAGTGCTTTAGCTGCTTACTTTGGAATCGGAGCAATGTATGTGATGTTGTGAAATATTTATTATTTATTATTAAAAAAAATAATGAGATTTTATTCTGAGTTAGGCTGCATGTTATCATTTTCTTTGCACTGCCTATACAAATTAAAAAAAGAAAAATGTAAACTTTTTAAGAAAATTTATTTTCACCAGCGCATCAAGAAGGATTTATTCGAATGTCGAACTGACCACTACAGAATAGATGAAAAAAAATACTTAAGTACTTTCTTTATAACAGTCATTTGTTTCAGTTGCCTCGCAGAAAGTATAAAAAGTAGAGTATGCATCGCGGGCTTAAATGTGTATTTGTCTTGGGCGATCTTGAACACCTCGTACTCAGGATTCTAGCCTTAACTAGAAGCCTTAACTAGAAGTCTAGCCTTAACTACCTCGCTCCGCTCGGGAGTTAACCATAGAATCCCTCGTACTCGGGGTTCAATAAAGCGCCCGGGACAGAATACACTACTTTAAGCCCTTATTGCATAATCTACTATATTCACATTGTGATTTAAGGTGCGCCCTGACTGGAGGCATTCACCATAATATTATTATAATATGATGTTACAGATTCAAGCATCACATCAATGAGGGAGAAGAACCAAGTAGTCATATGATGATACAACTTGCAACATCATTGTGTACCAATATGATATGACTACTGGTTTGTGACATTTACCAAAATGGCTGAAATGTGTTTTTTTTTTCGAAAATAGATTGGGTAAAAAATTATATATAATTCGTTATCGAACCTGCTTACAAAATTTCATGAGAATCGGTTGAGAAATGCGACCTGTACACTGTACAGGAGCACAGTTGGACAGGCAGACATCTGAAGCACACAGTCAGGTGATCTCTAATGTGAAAGCTCTTGGAGCGTTCCTGGTTGAGCAGGGCTGGCTGGAGTGATCCGGCCACACACCCTCCATACGCAAAATAGGCGCAATAGACATCGAGTTGCGAAAACCACACGTATTGCAAAGAAGAAGGAGATTCCGCTCACTTACAGCGAGTCAAGTTGTATGGGAGCGGCAAGCCACTGACTGCCTGTCGTTGGCTTTTTCTTATTGACGTTATATAATATATTTTATGTCACATGATTTAATGCTCTAATTTGAATGACAAGTGAGCGGTGCCTTTGTAGTGCTGGTATAGTGTGCCATGACCTTTAATCTGCAATGTTACATTACAGGCGAAAGGTCCCGTGGAGGGAGCACCAGGAAATTGGTATTAAGTGCATTACTTTTATTAATTTAAAATTAAGAAATAAAAAAATAACTACCTTCTAGTCGAGTCTTCAGTGGTGTCTGCATCTGCACCTAATTCACCCCATTCATGTTCTAATTCACTCTCTTCCTCTTCATCACTAGTGACTTCATCGGATGAACTGTCAGTCAATAAGACACCTGGAACATAAACTCACAACTATGTAATTTATAACTCCTATTGCAATAAAATATTTTTTTATACAAACACAAAAAATGGTTTACAGTACAGTCACCTTAGTTAAGAAGTAATTAAAAATATATTTTGTATGTACCTTCTCCACGAGCATAATCTATATCCAGATCTAATAATTTCGCCTTTGTCTTTTTGTCAAGTTTCCCACGAACTAACTTGTCATTTTGGACCACTGGTTTTTCGTCTTCTTTGCTTTGTTGGTGTGTAACAAATCTACCAAGTGAGCCACTCGCATTGACTTTATCATCAATTGCCACAGGTTTATCATCTTTTGATTTCACTGAAGTTTCAGATTTATTGTCATCTTCATCAGAGCTGTTATCTGACTCCAGATCATAGTATTTTCTCAAATTCTCAGTTGAAGTTTCGTTCACTGGCCGACCACGTTTGTCCACTGTATATTTGACTTTGAACTTTTCATCATTGAACATAGACTGAAACCTTTTGTCAATTTTTATCTTTCTTTCATGTTTAGGTATTTGCCTGTACCGTGGATCATTGAGGTATTTGATGAATCGGCTATCTTTGAGAATATCCCCCATTATTTGAAACTATTTCTTCTTTTATCTAAAGTTGTTTGTTGCAAAAGTTGCACTGGTTGTATTATCTATTGGTTCTAAAATACAACTGTATAAAAAACCACAGTACTTACTGCAAGTTCTGCTTAACACAAATTTGTCTGACCACACTTCACCGCAAACAAACTTTTCAATTTCCCCGAAAGAAATACCATCAATGATCAAAATATAACCTAACTTTTTTAGGTGATATATTTTTGTTACTTAATTAATATATCTACTCTACTAATATAACTCAGATTCCTATTTATCTAGGAAAGCTTAAAATCCATCCATTAAAAAAACAAGTAAAGAAAATTTATTTAATCACTATGAAAACAATATAATAATAAACGTGTTGAGAAGTCTCTTAAATAACCTCAGTAGTAGTAGTAGTAGTAGTAGTTATATTCGTCCTTTTCAGGACAGGCGAAGGTCTAAGCCATACTGCCAGTTCTTGAGTTGATATTATTTCATTTTTCATTAGAATGCGGGTGCATCGTATTCCAATGCTGCTTGGAGCATTTGGCACCAAGTATATCAAGACAGTTTACTCGGTTAGTTCTGTCGAGGAAGCCACCACTTCAATAAAAGTCTCAGCTTCACATAACCAAGATCGCGCCTATTTCAATTATCCCACATATTGTTCAGTTGCGTAGACACTTGTACCATATAACTGCACCAATTTTAAGACACAATATCCACTATGAATCAATTTGAAAATAATTAAAATAGACACCTAACCGAACTTGATAAAATGGTGCCAAAAACTCCTTAAATAACCTCAGAAAAATAACTAAAACATATTCATAATAAGTAAGTTTGTCTCGTCTTCGTCTAATAATGTATGTACTCTATGCTGTGCACAGATGAATATACTAGTATGCTGTGAAGAGTGAATGAATGAATGAACCAGCGGCGGTAGGCTAAAAACTTAATGCTCTGATTGAAGTTCATGTTAATTGGTTTTGACAGATATATGTGATACATTGCTACTTTTCTTTGGTAAGTTTTTATCTGTCAAAACACAGTTAACATGAACTTCAATATTTTTAGATTTTTAGCAGGTACTCTCTGTTATTATAGCACGATTAAATACCATACTATCAAGCAAGGATGTTGGACACATGGACAGCGCCATCTAGTAGATTTTTAAGGAACGTAGTCTGGAAGTCTCAAAATTAGCGATTTCACTCGGTCAAGATCTGCGGCGGTATCGGCTGAAAACATTGAAGTTCATGTTAACTGTGTTTTGACAGATGTATGTGATATATTGCTACTTTCCTTTGGTAAGTTTTTATTTGTGCCAAAACGAAGTAGCAATGCATCACATACATCTGTCAAAACACAGTTAACATGAACTTCAATGTTTTTAGCCGATAGAGCCCCTGGCCACACTATGTGGAAATAATAAAAGCCATATGGATGGAGTGATGGGAAATGAAAACTAAAATCTACTAAGAACTGTAGTATTGTACAGTACCCTAACTCTACAAGTTCTTATTCAAAAAAGAAATTACTACATCATAAATACTTGGTGATACTTGATAAAAAAAATTACAAAGGTTGTACCGGACCACAGAATTAGTATAGTAGGTACTGACCGAGACTAAGAAAACGTAAAAATTATAACCTGCCTAGAAAATGAATAGTATTGGTGAGGAATGTACAGATTTAAAGAAAAAGTACGACGATTGCTTCAACAATTGGTTCTCCGAAAGGTTTCTGAAGGGCGATCACGACGATTCGGTGTGCTCTGGTATATTTAAAGTTTATCAAGAATGTGTAAAGGTAACATTTTGCTCGACTAACCTGCGTAAAAATAGTTAACTACCAGAATTTTGGACTATTTAACTGTGTTGTGACCGTTTCAAGCTTTGTCAGTCTGATTTAAAATTAGAAAATAATCATATTATGTTTATTTATTATGATACATTTGAATCTTATTTTATTCTCATACTGTTGCAATTTACAAGTCAATGTACTGTTGCAATAAAAATAATCTCATAATATCATTTCCAAAATATTTGAAGGTAAGTATCTACTTAATAAAATCATATATATTCTTTTAATATTTCAGAATGCCATGAAACAACAAAATATTGATTTTAAAGAAATTGATAAGGATATACTAGGCACTGATAATGAATATAAGGCACCCCCTTCGGACAGCAGTAGTTGACACCAATCTAACTTGATGTGTGCATTTAACCCAGGTACATGCTGGAGTATATTCAATGGATATATTCACAAAGAACTTAAAATAGAGTGTAAAGAGAAGACCAAGTCAAGCATACAAGCCATAGTTTAAAATTAAATGAATGAAGAATTAATACATACTTATTTACTTTATTTACCTGTGGTTAGATAAGCTACATTTTTTTTCATACGCATTTGATTCAACTTACATTCAGTGTAATCATAATAAGTAAATTACATTAAAAATACTATGTATGAGATTACAAACTGTAGCATATTTTTATTTATTTATTTATATACCAATTGTTGTTGCAAGCAATGACATTATGTATTTATGTCATTAACATATAAGTTACGCAATACAAACTTAATATTTTGTATCATCACTACAAGAATGTGGATTTGTGCTTTTATATTTCATAGAATAGAATATTTTGAAGTTATTTGTAGTTAAACTAAAAATATGTATTTGTTTTATTAAATGTAGTAAAGTGGTCAACTAATTAAAATGTGTTTTTTATCTCTCATGAGACATGAAAACTCCATAAAATTTTAAATAATTACTTTAATAGTTAATTAAATATACTTTTGATAGTCTTATATTGGTATTTTTTATCTCTGGCTAGTGTCTCGAGGTCGGTATACCAATCCACGGCTCTTCATTTCTCTAATAACACCAGCTGGTAGTCTTCCTGATACCGAAATAGCATAAACACCCTTACAAAATCTGCCTGTAAAAATAAAATAATCCTAATATATATTTTCTATGGCAAGGGAAGATCAATAATGTATGGTACTCAAAACTAATAATGCAAACATTCTACTGAGTATTGTTCAATAATAATAAAATCTTTATTGAAATTGTCTTACATCACAAGTTACAACTTAAATAATATAGGGAAAAGAAATACAATGTGCTTGAACTGAACTAGGATTAACATGTGTTTCAAATAAGGACTTTCAAAACTACTTAATCATTAAATTAATGAAATCATTGAATTATACTATCTAACTATTGATTATTAAGTATGTAACATTCAACTTACTTATTCTCTGCCACTTGCAAACCCAACTGTCTTCAGGACTCATTACTGCAATCATTCTACAAAAAGAAATTAAACCTTATAGAGATCAGATATTTGGATGCATATTTACCTAAACTTTAGATGTTGGGTATTATGGAAAGCACTTTTTTATTGAAAAAAAATCAAGAATTTTAGTGTATACTCTGTGAGATGTAATAAATAAACCTAGTAACCAGTTATTGGTTGATTTTTGAAGAAGCAAACACAATCTTATTATGTTGTTACAAGGCCTATTAGTTTAAATCTCTTGGGAATATAAACATTTTAAGAATTTTAAATATCTTAAGAAGCCGCTTCTATAATATGTCAGCCAACAATTGACTTTAGGTAAATGATGTGCATATGATTATCCGATCTCTAATTATAAAGTAAACTATGTAAAGACTGCAGCAAAGTAGGTACAGCTTGCTAACTTACGAAGTTATAAAAGTAGTAGTAATGTAAGTCATTTTTATTTGTTTCAAACGATCAAGCTACTAAGGGTACAATAATTATTATAACTCTAGCCAACTTAAGAAAATAAAGTCTTATAAACTAGCTGCTCATACTTAATAAGTTGTTTTGCCTTAGTTTGATATTTCAAACAATAATTCACAGAAACAATAACACATTTGTGGAACAAATATTATCATACTTTTGCTAAGTTTGCCACTAGAAAATTTAACACATACCCATCAAAGTTGTTACTTGTACAATCATAGACATTGTCTTTGTTGTTTTTCATACGCAAAAATTCGTCACAATTGTCGCAACCACTATCTTCAAACTGGTCAAAAGTCTGAAACATAATATTTTACTTATTTCAAACAAAAATTACTGTTACTTTTACTAGTAAAGCAATTGAATGTCAGTCACTTGCGAGCTACAAATAAATTATATTCTATGAAATATTTCCCTTCGTTCGGACTTAAAAAAGAATAAGGAAAGGATATTTATTACAGAAATTACACCGTATGGGAGTGGACTAAGAATTTACGAAAAACTTGCTTGAAATTATATAGGTACCTTGATTAATGAGCAAACCAAACAAGCACGCAGACCTCGCAAATCTGTTGGCACAGTTTCTAGTGATAGAGACATTTCTCTCTCTCTTTTTATATCACTAATTATTATTATGCTAATTAATTATTCATCTACAATCACTAAAAAGAGTTTGGGGTTGGTTTGATGTATTTTTCCTATTATTATTATTTTTTAAAACGGTGACGGCCGGTGATCCTGAGCACAGATCATATTTATGTGGCGACGTTTAGAGCAGAGCATAAACTTATTATATACTCCCGTATAAACTTAAAATAAGTCTATGGGACGGAGAGTGAACGAACCACTGACATTGACCTTTTTTTTGGAGCGAGCGCAAAGAGAGAGAATATATCAAAGTCTCAGAAGAATAACTAAATCAAAGTATCAGAATCTAATGTAGTGAGCGAGTGAGTGAAATGAAGAGTATAAATAGTCTTTGGTCTGCATGGCGATGATATCTATAACGTCGGCGTTTGCAATGCTCATGCGCGGTCCGCACGCACTCGATATCGCGCTTAGTAATGACGTCTTGAGTGATGTCACACTAGATATTGTAAACGCGTTAACGTTCATATGGACCAGCGGCGGTATCGACTAAAAACGTTGAAGTTCATGTTAACTGTGTTTTGACAGATGTATGTGGTACATTGCTACTTCGTTTTGGCACAAATAAAAACTTACCAAAGAAAAAAACTTACCTACCAAAGAAAAGTAGCAATGTATCACATACATCTGTCAAAACACAGTTAACATGAACTTCAATGTTTTAGCCGATACCGCCACTGGGGCTCTATCGGCTAAAAACATTGAAGTTCATGTTAACTGTGTTTTGACAGATGTATGTGATACATTGCTACTTCGTTTTGGCACAAATAAAAACTTACCAAAGAAAAATAGCAATGTATTACATACATCTGTCAAAACATAGTTAACATGAACTTCAATGTTTTTAGCCGATACCGCCGCAGCTGTTATCGTGATAATTTCGATATTATCGTTATGCGGATTGCATTGCAGCCATAATCGTCTTCCTGCCACTGTCAATCAAATGTATTTTTTTTGTCTAATGTTGTTTTTTATTTAATTCTTCTATTTTGGGTAGGCATAGAAATCCATGCCCATGCAGCCAAATTCTTCAGTAACTTTATTTTCTTCGGTTTGCATTGCATCAGAATGCGGGGTCATGGAGTATTAGTTTTTGAAGTTAGCCTACCCAGTAAGTTCTGCTGAGATAGTTTTACAATGGTTTTAATGATTCAACATAATGTCCACCAGTTGCGTAGATACTCGAGACTTCGTAGAGCCACAGTTGCGTAGATACTCGAAACAGTTGATTAAGATGAGAAAGCTTTCTCATCTTAATCACTGTTTAAAAATATCTGGAAAGATGTTCAGTTGAATGTCGAGGTTAATTCCTTCTACATTGGTGAGATGGCGCTGGCTTGCAGCGTAAGGGTTGATATACTAGAAGAAATTCGACGTTCCCACTAGCGACTCGGTAGCTCAGCGGTCAGAGCATTGGACCGGATATTCAAAGGTCGCGGGTTCGATTCCCGTCCGAGAACATGATCTGGTGCGAGTCCTATTTTTTCTAGTATATTATTAAGTTTTGTATAAAAATAGCATTATTTTAATAATATATAAAAATAGCATTATTTTTTTAATATTATTTATCTTAGCATTATGAATGCTTAAATCTCAAAATTAAAAAAACTCGAGACATTTAGTTTAAACTACCTGTATTTTAATCTGGGCTCCCATCATACGATTCGATTGATACATACAAACACGAACCAATACGCCAATACGAACTGCGTGAACGTTCTTTCACTACACACCACAAAAGTCGAATAGTAACTTAATAAAATATCACTGTTCATTGCCCTCTCGTAGTTCAACTTTTAGTTACACACTGTCCTTACTTTTTCATAAAAACATCTTCACAACAGACGCATTTCATTTCTCTATCTACACCCATGCTTTAAATCCTCTATAAATTCTGTTCTAAAACAGTTAGCTTATAGCATTAAAACAACCGGTGTCATAGTACCTAAACATAATATCCGAAGTATCGGAACGAATCAAGGCTGGTCGCACCCCCCACTACCACGCCCACGCCCGCGAGTTGCATAATGAAATTCTATACAACATTATAACACTCGTTTGGATGATTTAATGACGGAGGAGCGCGCGGCGGGCGTGAGCGCCTGGGGTGGACACTCGGGACGGCGGCCACTCGCTCGGATATTACGGCTACCATGACACTGGTTGTTTTAATGTTGGCTATAAGCTACTGTTTCAAAACTTTTTATATAGGATTAATATCATGTAGATAAAGTCTTGTATGCAACTGTACATACTTAGGTACCTATTACCTACACTACAATTGCATAAATAACTATTATCTACACCCATGCTTTAAATCCTCTATAAAAGGTTCTGAAACAGTTAGCTTACTGCCAATATTATAACAACTGTCTCATTATTTTTCTGAGCGTCTCAAAGTAACCATAATATCATCTGATCGAGTGGCTGGGGGCGCCGCCGGAGTTGCATTATGTTGAGGTAATTTTAATTAGATATAATTTTAAGTTGCAAAACCCTTAGAGCAGGGATGCACAGACTACGGCCCGCGGGCCGCATGCGGCCCGCCGGTCGAATACTGGTGGCCCGCCGACAGCAAAAATAATACTCTCGTACATTCGAAAATATTGAGTTCTATTCCAGAATAAAACCAATAACAAATGTTCGAAAAGTAATTTGAATCTCGCGCGCGCGCTCTATCAATCTTATCGGTGCGCCGTGCATGCGTCGGTAACAGCGGTCGGTAATGTTCGTGCTGATCTCGGTTAAATTCGTTTTCTTGAGGAAGCGCGCCGCGTTATACTGTTCGAGCGAGCGAGATAGCAATAGTCCCAAATTCCCGATAGCTCGCGTAGGTAGATACACGAAGCTTCCAGAGTCGGTTTCGAGATTTCTCCAGACAGTTTTCGACTCTATGCGCGTGGTATAAAAGCCACGCTAACCGCAGCGACCGACAGTTCGGTTTTAATTTGAGTAAAGTGTCGTTAGTTCTAGTGTAGATTTTAACTCGACTAGCCGGTGTCATAATTATAATATATTTTGATCCACATTCAACGTAGATTTCCCGTCAAGTGCCGTGTATAATTGTGTTGTGAAATCGTAAGTAAAACTGTTATTAATTTTATCTACATATTTTATCAATTATTTTTGGTAATTAATTAGGAACTGTAATTGGTTTTAGGTGCTGTGGTAATCCTAGTCAGGATTAAAACGCAACATGGACATGCCAGGAACTAGTAAAAAACGTAAGGTTAAAGATGAAAATCGGCAGTTTCAAGAAATTTGGACTGAGAAATACTTTTTTGTATGGTCGCATAACAAAGTCGTTTGTTTAATTTGCAAGAATTCTGTTGCGATTGCAAAGGAATATAATGTAAAAAGGCACTATGAAACGCAGCATCCTACTTTTACGAAGTTTACAGGCGAATTAAGAAAGCAAAAAGTTTTGTCTTTAAAACGGGAGCTTATTGGTCAACAAGCTATGTTTACAAAACCCATTCAAGATACAGAAACAGCTACAGAAGTTAGTTATGAAATTTCTCGAATGATAGCAAAGCGGAGTCGCCCCTTCAATGATGGGGATTTTGTAAAAGAATGCATAGAAATTGCCGCTAAGAAAATGTGTCCAGAAGCAGCAAAAAAGTTTGAGAAAATTCAACTGAATCGTATGACCATCCAAAGACGAATTATGTCTTTGTCAGATAATATTGCGGAACAATTAAATGAAAAAACTAAGATAATTGATTTTTTTTCATTAGCACTCGACGAATCCACTGATATTAGTTCCACAGCTCAACTTCTTATATTCATACGAGGTGTTACTCAAGATTTTGAAGTCTTCGAAGAGTTATTAGGAATGTGTTCATTGAAAGGTCAAACCAGAGGAGTTGATATACTCAATGTACTTTTGGACGAGTGTTCAAAAACTGATTTGGACTTATCGAAATTATCGGGAGTTTCGACTGACGGTGCTCCTTCGATGATTGGTGTCAATTCTGGGCTAGTTACTTTGTTGAAAAAGCATTTGCAAGAAAAAAACTTAAACGCTGAAGATCTCATGCAGTTTCACTGCATTATACACCAAGAAGCCCTCTGTTCTAAAAAAATTGAATTTGAAAATGTCATGAAAGTGGTAGTTTCGACTGTGAATTTCATAAAATCACGAGGACTCAATCACAGGCAATTCAAACAATTCCTTGATGACATTGAATGCGAACATGGAGATTTACTGTATTATACAGAAGTAAGGTGGCTAAGTCGTGGATTGACACTGGAACGATTTTTAAATTTAATAGAAGAAATTGATATTTTTCTGGCGGAAAAGCAAAGGGACGTCCCGGAACTTAAAAGTCCTGATTGGTTGTGTGATTTGGCTTTTTTAGTTGACATTACAAATCATTTGAATGTCTTGAACACACGGCTTCAAGGCAAAAATCAACTGATATCCCAGCTCTACGCACATGTATCATCCTTTCAATGCAAGCTGACACTTTTCAGATCGCAATTGAATTCTGGAAATTACAATCATTTTCCGAATTATAAGAAAATGGCTGAAAAATTCAAAAAAACTGCTATTAATTTCAGTTATGTAAAAAAGCTAGATATTTTGATTCAATCTTTTCAAGACAGATTTTCGGAGTTTAAAACAGTGAAACCTCTGTTGGACATATTTAGCAATCCTTTCACGATTTCAGTTGAAAATGCGCCAGAGTTAATGCAGTTAGAAATTATCGACATTCAGAACGACCAAGATTTACGCAACAAATTCAACGAAGGAGACTTGCTGAACTTTTACCGCTGCATTGATAAAAATACGTACAAAGAGTTGCGCATAAACGCTCTGAAATGTGCAAGCTTATTTGGTTCTACCTATATATGTGAACAAACCTTTTCAATCCTAAATAATAATAAAACAAAAAATCGAAACCGCCTTGCAAATGAAAGTTTGGAAGCAGTTTTACGTGTTGCTACAAGTAAATTTGAGCCAAATATAAAAAAGATTGTAAGCACTATGCAGTGCCACGCTTCAAATTAATAAATTATTTTTCAATTTGAATACATTATTATCAATTTTTCATTGTCTTTAATTACCTATACTTCTGGTGGCCCACCATCAGTTCATAATTTTCCCGAGTGGCCCCTAGTCTTAATAAGTCTGTGCATCCATCTCTAAGGCTTAGAGGGTCATGTTTATGGTACTATTTAACTTTGTAAGATCTTTGTAACCAACATGTGACTATGACTAAATTCAGCAAGTACAACATAATAAAGGATCATTCCCACAGCTCCGGCGCGGCGCCGGCACGGCACCGGCACGTCCGTCAACTTCACAGACGTGTGTGAACAAGCATTTCAGATCACCGGCGACTCGCCGGCGCCTCACCGGCATGACAAGCAGGGTTGCCACTTTTTTGTTTTAATAAAGTATTGGTTGCTATAATAGGTAGAAAAAATATAATGTTTTAAATTTCCATGGTTATTGACATTATTAGAATAAACTATATCGGGATTTACACCATGTACCTGTTTATTTTTGAGACACTGATATTTCGGCGCAGTTGCATGCGCCATGGTCACGGAAGAACTGAATGAAATGAATCCAAAGTAAATAAAAAAGAAGGTAAGAAAACATTATCACAGAATACGTAAAAATAGTGGTGCAAGCGATTTTCGACCTTAGTGGCGTTTGGAATGCGGATGTTTTTTCCTATATTCTCATTCACTAAGTTTGAGGTTTCTCTAAAAACAGTTAATTTGATAAATGTCATTAAGGTTGAAAATCGCTTGCACCCGTTTTTTTAACTAGAGATCAGTAGACAAATGTATTCTGACCGTACAAGCGATTTTCGGCCTTATTGACATTAATCAAAATCACAGTTTTTATGAAACAGCAAAGTTAGTAAACGAGAATATTATGGGAAAAACAACCGAATTATCATACGTCCATAAAGTCGAAAATCACTTGCACCTATTTTTAGGTATTCTGTGATAACGTTTTACTACCTTTACTTTAAATTATCTTCTCACATTCTCTATTTAATTTTTCTAATTTGTATGAAGAGAAGATTTAAAATTTCCCCAAATACGATTGTTTTTATTTCGTTAGATAACGTTTTGTATGAAAATAAGATTATTTTATCTCCATTAATAAAAAAAACCTAAATTTCGTTAAAATCCTCCTATCTACCAACCCTGCTAGTCATGCCGGTGAGGCGCCGGACGTGCCGGTGCCGTGCCGTCGCCGGGCCGTCGCCGTGCCGGCCGGCAAGTCACCGGCGCGGCGACGGCACGTCCGGCAAACAGGGTTGCCACTTTTTTGTTTTGATAAAGTATTGGTTGCTATAATCGGTAGAGAAAAAGTACATTGTAGTATGAAAATAAAGTATTATTATATTTCAACTTTCAAAAACATGCTTTATACTGCTTTTGGTAATAGTTTGGTAACTTTATTAGACTTAATCCACCTTTTCCACTAAGTTCAAGTAAAGATACTATTTTTTTAAATTTTCACTATAATTGTCATTAGACAATGTACTTGTACTATTATTTATTCTGTAATAATGTTTTACTACCTTCACTTTTATTTACTTTGAATTCGACAAATTATATTAAATTATCTTCTGACATTCTCTATCACTTTGTATGAGGAGAAGATATAAAATTTACCGAAATACGATTGTTTTTATTTCGTTAGATAACGTTTTGTATGAAAGATACGTTTTGTATGAAAATAAGATTATTTTATCTCCAATAATAAAAAAAAACCTAAATTTCGTTAAAATCCTCCTATCTACCAACCCTGCTAGTCATGCCGGTGAGGCGCCGGACGTGCCGGTGCCGTGCCGTCGCCGGGCCGTCGCCGTGCCGGCCGGCACGGCACCGGCGCGGCGACGGCACGTCCGGCAAACAGGGTTGCCACTTTTTTGTTTTAATAAAGTATTGGTTGCTATAATCGATAGAGAAAAAATACATTGTAGTATGAAAATAAAGTATTATTATATTTCAACTTACAAAAACATGCTTTATACTGCTTTTGGTAATATTTTGGTAACTTTATTAGACTTAATTTACCTTTTCCACTAAGATCAAGTCTTTACTTTTAAAATTCTAAAAAATAGTATCTTTATACTATTTTTTAGAATTTTCACTAGAATTATCATTAGACAATGTACTTGTACTATTATGTATTCTGTGATAGTGTTTTCCTACCTTCACTTTTATTTATTTTGGATTTGACAAATTATATGAAACGGAAATTATCTTCTGACATTCTCTATCAATTTGTATGAAGAGAAGATTAAAAATTTACCCAAATAAGCTTGTTTTTATTTCGTTAGATAACGTTTTGTATGAAAGATACGTTTTGTATGAAAATAAGTTTATTTTTTTCTCCAATAATTAAAAATGTTCCCAAAATTTCGAAAAAATCCCCTTATCTGCCAACCCTGCTAGCCATGCCGGTGAGGCGCCGGCGACGTGCCGTCCGGCACGGCGACGGCCCGGCATGCCGTAGCAATACGCGTTTGATTTGCCGGTGACATGCCGGCGAGGTGACTGATGTGTGTGAACAGTGTAGTACAACTTGTATGTAACTATATTTTTGCCGTTGACTCGCCGGTGGCGCGCCGTTGCCGCGCCGGAGCTGTGTGAATGATCCTTAACACTCGTTTGGATGATATTATGACGGCGGCGCGCGCGGGAGGGCTGGCGACGCCCCCAGCCACTCGTTCGGATATATTATGGTTATTGTTTTGATGTTGGCAATAAGCTTCTGTTTCAAAACCTTTTATAGATAATTCATATCATGGGTGTAGATAAAGTCTTGTATGCAACTGTACATAATCAGGTATTAAAACATTCATGTGATACTTTTTGACGACCAGAGTGGAGTAGTGGTCAACATGCCGGTCTACCACGCAAGAGGTTCCGGATTCGATTCCCGGCCGGGCAGAAATTGAAATGATGAATTTTAATTCCTGTGACGGGTCTGGGTGTGATGTATAATAAGTATATCAGTTGTCTAGTACCCATGTTACAAGCTTTGCTTAGTTTGGGGCTAGATGGCGCTGTATGAAATTGTCCAAGCATTTATTTATTTATTATTATTTATTTATCACATATATGAAACTGAATTTCATATAATAGTCTTAAGAAAATTGAACCTTTTTTAAACTTTATTAACAGCGGTTCGGTTTCCTACAATGATTTGGTTTCCTAATTGTAAACAATGTAAGCATGTTAAAACATACTATGTCAGTAGTAAGTTCGACGTATATGCACTGCGCTGATAACATTATCAAGAAACGGTTGATTGATTTGTGTTATAAAATCATAGAAATCAATGAATGGATAGGCGAAAGGTCAAGCCCCGCCGATATCGTCACGCGACCATCTGTCCCGCTGCGCGCGCGCCTTTCGGGCCCCTATTATTTACGAGGAAAGCTGTAACTGCGTAGTGAATAATTTATTACCTCCTAGAATTGGAACGCCATTATACTTACTAATGCGCACTTTTCGACTAAACTCAATAATTTACGTCGTTTACTATGCCTGAGTATTTTTAAAGGTGAGAAGAGTCCCTATAACTGGAAGACATTGCTTTCAAAAATAAGATTGTCAAGTCCATTTGTAACATCATAGAATAAACGTAATATTGCTTTTCTGTCTTTTTAACACGTTTTTATTTTTCTTGTGTGGTGTAAGGTGTTATAAAATAAAGTGTTACTTAACTATCTTTTTTCTTTCTCCCGTAGGGATAGAGAAATATACTTAATATAACTTATTTCCATTTGTGACTATACTAATGTATTTTTTTCGCTTCATCATCTCTTATTATGACAGATTTCGGGTAGCTATTAATATTTGTACCTATCAAAGCATTAACAAGTACCTGCCTAAGTAATATTTAACATAAAAGCACAATCAGTCGAAGCGAGTCACCAGGATAGGACAGGGTTTCTTTGTGTGCGTGTGCACGTGCTTTAAAGTTACTTAAGTATAGATTTTCCGAAATCTGTTCTCCCGATTCCTGATAACTTTACCATGACCGGTGACCGGTAACTACGTACCTACCTAGTATTTGTTGTATGGTCTGTGCCGGTAACAAAACAAAACATAAGTTCACCTAACTACATTCATTGTTTTCAGTTCATACAAAAGTCTTATAAAAAATAAGAAATAAACCTAGGTAAGTAATTCGGATTATATAAAATAAATAAATAAAATCAATTTATTCAAGAAAACACATAACATTAACAGCTAAATATGAACAGATAATAGGACGCGCCGCCATTCTACAAAAAAAAATTCGCGCCCCCCTCTACCCAAACAACCTACCGTTTGACAAACTGTACCGTTTGGACCTACGTCGTTTTCTATGTTATTTCTAAATAAAGGGGTGCAGACTCGTTGTCACACCAGTGTGACACAGAAGCATATAAATAACATCGTTAGCCCCTTGGAAAGACTTTGTCCCCCCCTTGGAGGGCGCCCTCCCACTTTGAAAACCCCTGATATAAGGTCACCCTGTGTTATAAGAGACACAAATTCGTTATATTTAAATACCTATATAACTAACATCTAAAACAAATAAAAAAAGCCAAACCACGGTCCAACCGTGCTCAAGTGATGCGTTCACCAACGAATAGCATTTTTCATTTTTGTAATGTTTAGTTATTATTTAGTCAAATATTTATTTGGATAAGATAAGAGATTTTATGCTTTATGCTAATCGTGGTCGGTATAAGTATGCCATTTAATTTTAAGATAATCGAAATGTGCGTTTAGAAGGGCTCCATTTTTGTTCAATCAATATATAACTATTATCTCCGATAATAAAATATTGAATTGATATGGTTTATATTGATTGAATTGAACAAAAATGGAACTGCTCAACACATGCCTACTTGGTAATAATTATTATGACCAGACAGTGTGATAATTATGTATGTATATTTGAGAATTAGGTCACGCAGAATTCCTACCTACATAATAGTACGGTTTGTGGATCTCAAACTTCGGTTGTTTGTAGCCTTTACGACCCAATCCTAATCGAGTAAGTACGTACTTACATATGGATTCAAATCAGTGAACACCTGGATATTTCGTCCAAAACACAATTTAAATATAAAATCAAAGTCAAATTTTATTCATGGCAATTTTAATAACAAAGTTTTGACATTCCTGTTATTTCGAGACCATCATGTTTGTTTGTATCATTATTTTCAAAATAAAATAGCGTTAAATTCACTATAGGGATAACGGACCACTGAACTTCAATTATTTCATAAATTTTCAATACACCTACTTACCTATCTAACTGTGTGTATAATATTATACTTACACAAAATTCAAAATAATGATGAAATACTTTAACCACAACTAAGTACTTGAAGGAAAGTGGGTAGCGATCGAATGTTGCTTTTAATAAAACATATCATGTACCTACTTATCAGGTGCTATCCGTGCTATCGACAACACTTCCGCCTGGTAAGGCGGCCATAGGTAACTCCTAAGGTTAAAATCGCTTGCACGCTGCGCCGTCACTAACGTACGTTTAGGTAGTTCATGCAGATTTTTTTCTGCAAAGTGGTAAAGCACGTGAGTTGCTGATCGTACATAAAATAATCACAGCACGTTTGTTGTTGTGGTGACAAAGGTGATATCACTGAGTGACTTCACTGATTTGCAGTAAGGTTTGTACCTACTGTTTTTTAAAACTAATCAAAACGTAAGAAAAGTGTCATACATCGCACTGGAATTATAGGCGGAAGAAGGGGGAGGTCACCCCTTTCACACCTATACCACAGAATAGATATAAGTACTACGTACCTATACTGCACCATCCCCCTCCCCCAAATCAGGTTCATTTTTTACCCCAGATCTTTGAGGTAAAAAATGAATCAACACTTTCACCCCGAAAAGAAAAGGAGGTGAAATTATCCAGGAGCCAATTGTCTAATAAAATACTTGTTAAATAATAAAATACTCTCCAATAAAATACTTGTAATACTTAATTTTATGTAAATTTATAAGCAACTGCAATGCAAAGAAAAATAAAATTTGTTTTAGCATTCATGCCTTAAAATGATCTAAGGGTTCAGAAGGTACACCCTGCCAAAGGATGTCCCTCTATCACCAAACGCCGTATTTTTGACCGAGCACACCACTATTAGCCTTATTTTTGGAGTAGAGAGAAACAAAGTTCGTTCAACTCCTACGAACACAAGTCCACAAAAACCTGGGCTTTATTATTTTCCTTGATCACCTATTTTTCCATGAGCAGATTTTCTGCAATTTTTATTTATTTCTAGGACCAACAAACAACCTTAAAAAGAGATACGCGTTGATGTCTTTTCGTCTTTTGTACAACATAGCGTGCAATCATAAATTTATTTGCGGATGCAGCGAACAAAAATTTCATTAGTTTGGAAAAAGAAGTCTTTTTTTCTGTCGCTTCTCTATTTAGTTTAAGATCGAAGAGAGGTCGATCTTCACCCATATGTTTACGAGAAAATGATGTATGAGATTTTTGCGAAAAACTTGCCTATTAAATATGACCACCGCAATATTAAAAGTATACATAAGTAGATCCGTATATTGAACTTTTTACGCATGTTACGGAGCTGATGTTAAGACATGGTAGTTATGATAAAAGATTTAAACTTTGTACTAAGTAATTTAATTTTTTACCTAGTTTTTTCTGAGCCATTCTTCTGTTTTTTTTGGCATTGTAGGAAACAGATAAAAGGAGAAAGTACATTCGAATATTAATTTAATTCTTTTGGAAAAATGAAAGAAAGTGACATGTGCAAAAAATATCGTATAAGTTTTTGTTAAACTCATTAGTACACTTGCTTACATTTTCTCAAAATATTTATATGACTTTGTTTGTGCCGCTGTCCATCAGTCCAGTGGTGGGCGGATAGAGCCACAACTTTATTAGATTTATTTAGTACCTATTGAATTTAAGGGAGTGTATTGATATTTTCTTATATTACGTACCGGGTAGAATGGTGGTGGTGGGGTGGGCGTGTAGGTACTGTGGGTACCTATACTTATAGTCAACTCGTCCCACATGCCTGCGGCCCATTTAGTGCGAGTTGAAGAAAATCAAAATAAATTAAATTTTTAATCTGCAACTCGTCCCACTTTATTATCTTAATAAGAAATAGTACAATCTACAGCAAAAGTGTTAGTGTGGAAATATTAAAAAGACCAATTTGTTTGATTAAATATTTAATCGTCATAATATAGTGACACATACAAAAGTACATAATATATATCACAAATTTGACAAATAGAACATACATAGTGGTAGTGTAGGATTATATTAAAGTTAAAATTATTTATAATAAGCAAAGCAATGGTCATAAAGATAATAATCAACAGTTATAAAGATAATAATAAACAACACAAAAAATACAACAATTTTACAAGGTTTAACAACGATATTATGAACTTATGACTGAATGTCAGGTTTTCTAGGATTTATCATTAACTTAACTATTGTAACTAAAACTGCAAAAAAATCTATGGAGTTTCTATGACAGTCTTATAATTGATAATCACATTAATCATATCACAAGGTTTACAATACATACAGATTTAAATAATCAATAGTAATAAATATACATAAATTATCCAAAAATAAAAATTGTAAAGTGTTAAATAATTATGTGTTTATAAATATTAAGACTATTTTATATTACGTAATTTTGTCAGTTCACAAAAATAAAACGTTTTACTTGTCTTACAAACTGTACAAAACGTTTATAACGTTTAAAATTACATACAAAAGAAAACGTGGGGCGAGTTGCACAATAGAAATATTAATCAATTTGACTTTCTTCAACTCGTATTAAAGGGCCGTAGGCATGTGGGACGAGTTGGCGAATCACTCAGCGCAGCGGTGTCAAACGAAAACAATCTCATAACCTGTAGCATTAACCTGTCCACAACTGATCAACATTGGCACAAAAAAATGTGCTGCCGTTTACGAGAATTGGAGGTACTGGGTGAATCTACGTTGTTTTGTTATGTTTCTTACTTCCTGCGTCATTGTCGTTTACTCGAAAATCTTTAAAAATCCAATACATCACAACGGAATTTGCCATCATTTACGTTAGAGTACGATAGTAAATTATATTAATTTGCATATTTTTAACTTACCTATTGCGATGCATTGGATTTTTAAAGACTTGCGAGTAAACGACAATGACGTAGGAAGTAAGAAACAACGTAGATTCGCCCTACTGCGGTACTGGAAGTGGTAGTAAGTGATGGGAATAATCGGCCGATAAGATAATGAGATAAATCGACGATCGTCGAAAGCAATTAGTATAGATTCATACATACCTAGGTCAAGCAGAAGTCGAACAATCTTTTCTTTTCTGCTTATTAACCATAGAGGAGTGGTGCAGACGCCGCAGATTTCTGAAATTGTGTATATTGACCGTCAGCTTAGCGGACTTCTCTCTATTGAGCCAAGCGAAAAAGTTTTTCAACTCTGGCTTTACTTGTCTATTCTCGGAAGTTACCATGATTTTTTCATTCATTGCTTACAAAAAAAGTGTGCGCTTACGAGCGGTGTAGCATGCCATGCGTACGTGACCGCGCGCGCGCCGTGTCATCTCGTCCCGTGGGCCGCCGTGACTCACATTGGCAGGAGAGTAGACGCGCGCGCAGACATTAATGAATCAAGAGCTTTTATTGTTGTTTGTGGGATTGGGACATCTCCCGACGTTCACTTTTAGTGAAGCCATCAAATCAGAATTTGTTTCGGTGTCGGAACATCTGAAGAACATGGCTGGCACCGACCCAATTTGTGCCGTCAACAACCTGGTTTCGCTTAATTTCCCTAGGTATCCCTTTTGTATACATACATACCTCAGATGTAGTACAAATACCAGTCTCAGTATTGGGAATTTGGGATAGGTAAAAGGATGTCGAGTGATGCCAACACCTATCAATAGTTATTTTATTGCTTTCTGTTTTTAATAATTAGGCTGCCCCAATGGTTTTTAAAACAAAAGGATAAGTTTCCCGTGGATGAAACGCCATTAAAATTTTATTTGCACATATTAAACGTGCATGGACAAAAAACCAAAAAAGCAACTTAATAAAAACGTGTTAAAAATAGAATAAAAATAATTTGATTGATGAATATTATTGACTCAGACATAATTAAATGATTAGATTACTTACACGATGATTGGGAAAGATGTTTTGATTTTTCAAAATAGTTGGCCGACAATACAATAAACCCAAATTATTTTTTAAACTCAGACAATATTAGGTACCTTCTTAACTATATAATTTTAGTAAGTATACAACAGTTCGGTGTTTTAAATCAACCGGACTTCTGCTACTAAAAAGTTGCATTAGTTCGGTTAACCGGAGTAACAACCGAACTACTGCAACTGAATGATTCATGCTGTCCTTTTCTTTTCTACATCTTGCTTAGAAAAGAAATACAATCAGAGTATTTTTAAACTATTCTATGTACCTACCTATTTAAAGTTCGGGTTCATCTCATACATGTGACACACTGCATTATGTTTCTGTGCACTCGGTTGCATTTACTGGCATATTTATGCGTTGGTTATTTTTGGACTAGACAGTTCCATCTGGGATAGTTAATATTCTCCGATACTTCAAGGTCTTATGTTGAAGACTAAGAAACTGCCCGTCATTTTTTGAGTTATTTTTTTCACGGTAAAGATCTTTACCGTGTTTTTTTGGTTACAGCCCACTTTAAACAAGTGTCGGGCCACGCGCAGTTTAAGTTTCCGTAGTTACCTTAGGTAAGTATACAATTACCATATGGCTATTACCATATATATATTTGCTTCAAGTTTTACACAACTAACGATTATAACTAAGTAGGTATAGTGCCTAACTATTCAATAAAATTTGTTATACGAAAACTTTTCCAATATGAATTAATTTTGCAAGTTGATCGAACCAGTAATTGGTTAACTTGTAAAGCCTACCTAGCACTGATTGTTTTCCTTTTAAGTTCATTATATATAATTATGTACTAGATACTGTACTGTTCTGATTTTTTTCACGTTTCCAAAAGCAATAGTTTACTTGGTAGGGGGTTGGGCACTTGAATCTAACAAAATTTAAGCTTAACACGTTAACCGCTGCGTAAGTCACCGCCTCACCGGTGACCTACGTTTTAAAATTACTTATAGTTTTACTTCTTTAAAAAAAAAGGAATGTTTCCTTTAAGCAAAATGCCATCATTAATATTTAGGGTATAAGGGGACTTTTCCCTCAACAATAGGTAGTCGGAAAAGTTCGCGGCCTTTTGTACTAAAAATAATAAAGATACCACAGCGAGGAACTTATCATCAAAAATACAAAACCTGAATCTGCTGAACCATGTTTTTGCAGTAGATTTTGTAAAAAAAGATTGATTTATTTACATTTTTGGGGGTTTCAACTACTGGTAAAGGCAGGCGATTTTTTTAAATATCTTTGTATACAGTTGCAATTATTTCAGTAACTTATCTTCAATATTTAAGGAACTGTCCTTACGTGTGGCAAATGGGACACCACCCTGTATTATAAAAATGAAATGTTCGTTAGTAAGCGCATCACTTGAGAACGGTCTGATTGATTTAGGTAATTTTATTTCGTGGTAAATAGTTAATTGGTTTGTAAAGAAAAGAAAATTTTGAATTTTCCGCGGTTTTTTTTTTAAATGAGGATAAAATTGAACTTCCATTAGACAACTTGATAATTGAGCTTGCATGTATTTTTTTTTTTTATTTATTTATTTATTACCAGAAACACAGAAATTAATAAGATGAATTTTGTAAGTTTGGCATTGGGTGAGGTAAGGGAAGCAAACAACTTTACGTGTATGATGCAATCGCCGCCGCCGCCGCGGACGCGGTCGCATCGTCTCAGGGCGACGACTCTCCAAGGGCGGGCGTTTGTTATAACGACTTTATATTAATAGACGAGTCGTCGGACTCGTCGGACTAAATATTAAAATCAATCCCGTAAAACTTACCATAATTTAGGGATGTCTTGATAAATGTATTAATAATACATTTTTATTTATAAAATCATTTATTCAGATTTGTGTATTTTTTTATTGAGAAGTTAAGTTATTTTTACGTAAACTTTGAAATTAAGTAGGACTTTAATCTAACTTTAAAAATCTTTTAATTTACTTTGAATTATGTGTGACAAAAATGCAATGCAACACGACTGACTAAGCTGACTACAATGGATTTGTTTCATTGCATGTTTTATTTGCATTTTTTTTAAATTTGGTTATAGTACTATTAGTATAGTAGCTAAACTCGCGTTGTTGAAGTAAAGCACTATACAAGCCTTGGTCCATTATGACTGCACTGTTGGCCACGATATGATGGCCTCGAGATAAGCTTAATTACGCTCACGGCCTTCAAGCTCGGTCATCGTTGCAGCCCTTGCTGTCCGGTCCGCGATATAAAGGCCTCGACCTACGGTCTCAGACGGACCTTATTTCAACTTGTCCATCAAGGGATGCAATGCTGACCGCGCTGTGACGGTCTGGACCAGCGCTAAGCTCCGCTCTCGACCATCATCATCATCGCTGCCAGCAATGCAGTTATTATAGACCGCGACAGTATTGTACTATTAAAAAATAGAGATTCCTACAAAAATTGCAATAATGTAACCTACGGTACCAAAAACTTTCCTATAAAAGTAATTAGGTATTTGGCGTGCACTGCAAAAACTATTGATAATAAGTAAACATAAAATAATATTAGACAGAAATAACAACGAACAACTTTTTCTTACTTAGCTTGTATCTATAGCGTCTGTTTGTCTAAATTCTGGGTCCTAAAGCTAGGCTACTTAGTGGATTGGATAGTTCATTTTACTCCAATCTATTCACAGATTTACTGTGACTATATTTAATTTTATTTTGATAAGAGTTTTGCTGGTTATATTAAACTAGATACTATTTTCGAACAATACTTTATACTAGAAAAAAAATAGACTCGCACCAGATGATATCGGACGGGAATCGAACCCGCGACCTTTGGAAGAAGTATAGTGACTACTAGTCACTATACTTCTTTCAATGTTTTCTAGTCACTGACTAGTGACTCGGTAGCTCAGCGGTAAGAGCATTGGACCGGACTTCCAAAGTTCGCGGGTTCGATTCCCGTCTGAGAATATGATCTGGTGCGAGTCGTATTTTTTCTAGCTTATATTATTTAGTATTGTATAAAAATAGCATTGTGAATGTTAAAATCTCAAAAAATGCCTTCTTTATTTTTCGATGTAAGTACATATATTACTATCCGTACCTTTACGTTTATGCATGATTTTAATTCTTATAGGTACACCGTGTGCCATGCACCTGAAATATTAATCGCATAGTACCTACTTATTATGTATATCTATGATATAATATATAAATTTCTTTTAATTGCCATGGGAAAGCTGAAATGTACAAGCAATAATTGATTGAAAACGATAAATTCTGATTATTTACTATGGATTTTCTGATTTTTTCAAGAGATTTTGTTTTAATCCGAGTCAAAATGGCGAATGTCAGTTGAGAGGTAGTCGGTGGAAGATAAATACAACCAACATAACACGCGCAACCAAGACGGGGCCTCTATACAGAGTAAATAAAACACATTAGGGGTCTGAGCATTTTTTTACTCTAATATTTTATCATGGGGTTGACTGAGGTGAAAACTGGCGATTGGGATTCCCCACGGCCTAAGCAAACAGAGACATTTTTTATTTAATTTTAGTTAATCTTCCTTTCACTTAGATTTTTTTATTCAAGGTATTTAACCAGTCGTTTATCTATGCGGGCGGGTCACATGACGTCAATAATTTTCGCGCTAATGAACCCTGCGTAAGCGCGATAATTAATGGCGTTTAGCGGTTAAGGCAGTGTAACAATCCTATCCTAGTGTCGCCCCAGAATTATTGTTGTTTGGAAACCATGGGCGGCGCAGCCATAACTTTGTAGGCGCAACAAACGACAGTTTTTAGGAAAAGCGATATTTAAAAAAGCTATTATAAAGTTGTGACAGGGTGTCAGTCAACAGGGCAGCCGGAGTGCAGGGGTTCTGTCGGCACTCGACCGCGGTCTTCCTTTATATAAGCTGCGCGCCCGCCCGCGCCGCTGCCATTCCGATGCGGTCCAGCGCGAACCGCACACATTTATAAAACTTCACAACATTTTTGCAATCAATCAAAATAGTTAATTAGTGACAATGAAGCACGAGGTGATAATTATTGTCCTGATCAGCTGCGCTTTCGCAGTGGCTATGGTGCCTAGGGAAAGGGTAAGTTTGCATCTTTTTCTAATCTTAATATTTTTTTATTAGATTAAAATCACAGGTATTATACGCTTTAATATGCTTTTTTATTTTGATGATTTAAAATTTAAAGTTTTAATGTTTTACTGATAACAGCAATAAGATATAATTTTAAGACATAATTAACATTTATTTAATTTAATATTTAATGAATGTTAAGCATTAACGTTAAAATGGTAAAAGCTTTAACTAAAAATTTACGCGGGTAACCTATTATTATTATTTACCTATTAATTATTAAATGCTACCAGTCAATTATGTTTACAAAAGCTCGTTAATGTTTCTGACATTATTTCTATTTAAAACTTTCGGACTAGGCGTATCGAAAAGGGGAATAAAGACATCGTAAATAAAAAAATATTAAAAACACGACTGCCCTGCCAAAAAACCAAGTTAAATGCTTTTTTTTCTGTAGAGCGTTTTTTAAAACATGGACCGACCCAACCAAATAAAGCTGGCCTCATGCCTGTCTACGCCTATATGGTGGTTCATAAACTCCGTTAAAACATGCGTAGTTTGTTTACATAATGTTGATAAACTAACCGGTGCGCGATGTAGATGTGTAGATGAGACGCGATGACGTCTCATGACCAGTACTAATAGTGAATATAAACTATTTGTACTATCAATCAGTAGGTACTAGTTTCTGCGTTTTAGCTAAATAGAGCATCTTTATGAAAATAAATACTCCCTCCACGTTACCCAAGATTGAATTCGGTATACAAGGAATTTAAGAGTCAGTTTCGAAGATTGCTTCCAGTTCCTTCAGAGGCACTTTGGTTGAGGCCTGTGGCCCTACCATGAGTTGATGCAAACTGTTTATATTATCGTAAACTATCGGATATACTGATCACAGTTAATGCGAGTGAAAGAGAGAAAACGATAGTTTACGGTAGCGTAAACAGTTTGCATCAACTCATGGTAGGGCCACTGCTCTAAGGTTGAGGCACAGAACATGAGGTGTTTACTGTTCACAAAATACTTTTTTTTAACGAAGAAGGCTTTATGCAGATGGTATTACAGATTTAATGGTTAAACCCTTTGTCGAAGTCGTTATGACTGTCACATTGTCAGTACTACCTACTCCTTACCTACTCTTACTTATTTATTTATTTATTTATAGAAATGTTTCGTTAACTGATTTAGTTGTTGTTGAACTCGATTTTTTTGGAAATTAGTAATAGAAATCATAAATAAGAACATCATAATATTAAATGGTACGTACAGATGTTGAGTTTTGTCAAAACATCTGCGAATGGTAATAAAATATTATCGTCTTGCGCCACGCCTTTTTCAAATGGATTCTGGTTCGTGGTGGATTTACTTTTATTACCGACTTCGCAGAACTTTTAAAAAGACCGCTACATTCAGTTTGTGGGAATACCACTTAAAAAGCTTTTCTTTACTGAGTTTCTCGCAGTTTGCTGCGCTAAAAATTACATTGTTTGATGCTAGCTAACTTACTTATTTCTTCGTATCCTACTAAAATTACAGTGACTTATGAAAAACTTACTTTTCTTTTAATTTTTTAAAGAAACTTAAGTAATAATTTCAATTCAATCAATCAAGCATAAAATAGTATTTTTACACTACCTACTCGTCAATGGCATATTATGTGTCATGCAAACCTTTCCTAAAGTAAGTCATTTTTCCCATGGGAAATAATGTGATTTGAATTTGGAACTCATGTAGTAGTGCTTGATTAAGGTTGGTTTAAAAAATGTTTAGGTGCAATGAGATTTTATTCTGAGTTAGTTATAATTTTTTTTGCACTGCCTATACAAATTAAAAAAAGAAAAACATGTAAACTTTTTACGAAATTCATTTTCACCCACGCATCAAGAAGGATTTATTCGAATGTAGAACTGACCACTACAGAATAGACGACAAAAAAAACTTAAGTACTTTCTTTATAACAGTCATTATCCTGAGTACGAGGTATAGCATATAATATAGCGCCCGGGACATAATACACTACTTTAAGCCCTTATTGTATAATCTACTATTTTATGCGCAACAACAGCCTAAAGCTTTTTATGTAAAACTTTATACAACTTAAAAAAAAAAAAAAAGTAGTAAAATGTTTTTCAACACACTTGTTCGTAAAGTGAGCCTTTTAAATAGCTTTTATGGCTATAAACCGAGCTAAAATACACACGTGCGTAATAACTTTACACACTAGTGTGTAATGGAATTATCCCTACATAGTTAAATTAGAACCTTACTGCAAGCGATATGCGAGTAAACACAGCATTCTCCATTTAACCGAGTAATACATTTTTTTTAGTAAGAACAAAGAAGTTTTATGCCGCTAAAAATCCAGACAGATAAACAAACATTTATTATTATCAAATTACTCATAATTCACAGTATTTTTTTTATAAAATATTAAAATATTAGAATTTTATCACCTAAAATTGTAATTTTGAAGTGGGCTGTATGTTCACTAACCAAAAAAACTTGCGCGCCTTTTCCCATAGTAATTACATTCTCTTTGTTCCCATAATTTTCATATATTGTTTTTATTGCATTTGTCGCTGTGTGGTAAATTGTTTTGTTTTTTCCTCGTAAATGTAAACTCGTGAGCTCTGCTCTGCTACTATAGCTCACTCGTATCATAATATACTGTTATCTACTCTCATAAAAGATCAATGTTAATAAAAAGCGACAATACTTCCACGATAATATTTCCAACAGTTCGCCGGCAAGTACCTGAAAGTTTCTTCATTCCCTTGGTCTGGGTAAAACTCCCCCCATGTTAATTCCTACCCCTTTTTTCTTAATGAATTTAAAACTCATTTTTCTTCGACTCCCTCTCTACAGCCCACCATCAAGTCCAACACGATCACACACATGGCTTCCAAAGGTCCTTTATGCTATGAATCCTTTTCGTTCTTTCCCGTAACCTTAGGTGAGATATTTTATTGTTGTACAATAGAGAGATTAAATAAATAAAATGACTAAAAAAGACATTTTTGACAATATTGTTTGAAAGAGACAGCATCATATTTAAACAGGTGTCTAAGTTAAACGGTGTTTATAAATCTTTTGAAATAACACGGAGCATGTCAAAAATACATCCTACCCACCATAGATTTTACTAGTGAACATTTTCGTATTATTTATGCTACGATTATAAGTTATCAAGTATTTAACAGCTCAGTCTCCCACTATTGAAATTAAATTCGTTGCAATTTTCATGTAATATCTATGCAATCTTCAATATTGCGCAATTTATAATGCACTATGGGAGTATGGGACGGCTAAAGATGTCATCAATAGTCCACATTTGAATCAAGGCCAGGGGTTCGCAAAGGGATCTTTCCCGGAATAGACACTTGTTGATCACGATTTCAGTTTGATTCCAGACAGCCCCGCCTCGCAGCAATTTACGACATATTTACAATTTACTACAGACAATTTCCATAAAAACTTTCAAGACATTTTAAGATATATCACATCACATAAGACATAATATTTTGAAAATGCTTTCACTTCTAATATCATCGTGGAATATCTTCACATTTCCTCAGAAAAATTGTGCAATTCGACGAGTTAGTTTTCTATAAAACTTTTTATAGTTATGATAAATAACTTACATATTTACTGCTTGGTGACTGCGGCCTTAATTTAATTGAATAAAGTTTCCATCGGCAAAGATTCCGTC
Source organism: Catoptria pinella (assembly GCA_963556745.1). Lineage (NCBI taxonomy): Eukaryota > Metazoa > Arthropoda > Insecta > Lepidoptera > Crambidae > Catoptria > Catoptria pinella. The sequence goes on from OY750769.1 coordinate 8,165,374, forward strand.
CGTCGGTCCTAACTAAATTCTCTCCGTTATCAATATTTAAATATCTAGGTATTTACTATTTTAAACGGGAATGCACCAGAATGTAATTTATATTACCGGCGCGGTTTATAACTCGTTCTATGCATATAAGTTTCCTATTTTCCTGTGTATGTTTATATAATTTTGCGACGCACGTGAAGTTTTTCTTTATTTCAACACGTTGTTTTTCAAATGATTTCATACTAGCGACCGCCCGCGCTTCGTCTGCGTGGACAGTTATTTTTATAACCCTCTGGATTTTTTTTCTGAATAAAATTCAAAATAAATGCCAATTACTTTTTCATACGAAACTGTAAATCGCATTAATTTTTATTTAGTTTTTTTATTTAATAGAAACCTAGACAAATACTGTCTTAATACGAATAACATCACAAGAAGAGTTAATTATGCTCAAATTGCAAATCATTTTGGTATTACGTTTGGTTTAGTCGACAAATTTTAATGTCAGTTTCTGGAAATGTCAGACGAGTATAAAACGCCATTTGCCCTCACTCTAATAATAAAAAAAAAGATTCTATGAATGCCATATTCTACTAACGGCAGATTCTACGGAAGCTCACGGTTCGCCGGGACGTCTCAAACAACATTTTCTTAAATTATTGTCCAGTGAAATATAAAAAAATAAATAATTAAAATTGAGCCATATTGGGGTTGAAAGCTTTATATTGTAATATTTTTTGGTTCTAACTATTGTTAATTGACATATTTTGGGTGAATAGTTGTTCGTGTTATTAAACGATCACAGGAAATGTTAATCGTCTGATTCGTGAGAGATGTCGTTGATGAGATGATGACATTTATATGTAAGCGAAAGAAGAAAGCTGTATCAAGTAAACACGTATGAACGAACAACTAAGGATTATTTTGTTTTAAACGAAATTTTAAGATAAATAATATTAGAAAAAATACTAGAAAAAAATCGACTCACCCGTAGCACCTCAGACGGGACTACGGGTGAGTCGATTTTTTCTAGTATTTTTTCTAATATTATTTATCTTAATATAAAAATAGCATTGTGAATGCGAAAAATCAAAAATTTAATAATTAAACGAAATTTGTCAATAAAATATACAAACTTATCGAATCAAAAAATTATGAATTTTTGTTTCCTTTAGTTCTCCCTAACAACATCAAAGTAATTATAAAACTTTATTTTCATTGATTTAACGTTAATCAGTGGTATAGTGATAGTTCACTGACCTGAAATTTTTTTTTGTGTGAAATATATGGAGGTCATTGTGATAGTTAGTTTCCATCTCAGAAGATAGTTATTCTTCTGAAGTTTTCATAGTAATAACACGGAACTATCAAATGAGTGTGTCTTTTTTACAGACATTTAAATTTTGATACAATTTTTATGATAAAATTACTAATGTATAGTTTTCAGATTTTTCCCTGTATTTGTAGTATAAGACGATATTACTTGCCAAATTTCATAGTTCTAAGTCAACGGGAAGTACCTTATGATATTTGATGCCCTTGAGTGTCGAAATATGCGTTTTTTGCGGCATAAATGGCCGTATCTTAGTTTTACGTTAACTTAGAAGTTTGATTTTTTCACAGCTGCAACAGACCGTAGACCTGAGTATATGGTTTTTTTTAATTTCAACGTGATACCTCCATGCGTTCCTGAGATAAAGGGTCTTGACAGACGGACAGACAGATAGACAGACAGACGGACAGCGAAGTCATCCTATAAGGGTTCCGTTTTTTCCTTTTCCTTTACGCAATGATACTGCACTATTTTAAGAAGTTTACCTACCTACGTCTTAGGTACTTTGTACTTTTCATCTGGTTTCCTAATGTTGTTCTCCAGTATCGCGATCGCTTACAGTTTGAATATGTATGTGTATCTTTACACTATAACTACATCCACTAGGGGGGCAATACAAATTACTTGTTCGTCTGTCTTTATAATACAAGATGTTCGGTAAAGCCATCTATAGCCAAATATGGTAGATAGGGTTAGTCCATGCATACAACCCGGAAAATTATTATAAACCCTCAAAACTGTATAAGCCAGTATGTACATAGATTGTTATATTTAAAACTAGCTTTCGCCCGCAACTTCGTCCGCGTGGACATTCGGAAAATCCTTTGATCGGGATAGAAAGTATCCATAAACTTTCTGTTTGCCAATCCAAATTCGATCTAACTATTATTCCTTCCTATGGTTCCTTCAGACTTTTATGTGTTCCCATCCAAAGTCAGCTCGGTAGTCTTTTATTCATTAAAAATTTCCAAGTCAATCCTTCCTCAAGTCTTTTCAATCCACCATCAATCATAACCACTGTTTGTGTTACCTAAAAAATCCTTGTGAAAATATTCTAGAAAGTAACTAGCGCGCGGCAGAATTAAAGGATATCACTTTTCTCTGAGTGAAGCCGCAAATATAATATAGCACTTATGGTTTAATGTTATATGTAAAGATAAGTCGCTTATCGCTTATCTATCACGTTGCGGGTAACCTTTAATAAGTACCTAATCAGATGTTATTTTCCCACCATAGTACAATGTCTGTTTTCAAAAATGTGCCAAAATGTTTGCTTTTCTTGGTTGAGTCTCTATCTGTTTTGCTCGTGATTGATTTGTTTACAACGACTCTCCTCATAAAGTAGCAGTCCCTTGTAAAAATGGTGACGAACTTCATCGAACTAGTTATTAATGAACTCATTTTTGTCGGCGCAGCCGCCTTCCTTCACGCAGAACGTTTTGCCAGTGAGTCATTGTTTTCGTGACCCGGAGGTGAAGGCCCAGTGGAGACTCAAGATTTGGTCGTAGTAAACAGTGTGACCCTGGTCACTGACCCGCATACGCAATGCTACTTCCTGTTTATGCTACACCGACGATCCACGTGGTAGATACGCTACCATTGATTGATCCGATTCATTCATAGTTCGTGTACGTAGGCGTGCTGGATGTCGCGACAGCGATACGCTCAAGGGCGACACGGCGGCGCGGCAGCGCGGCAGCGCGGCGGCGGCGGCGTACGCGCATCGTATGTTGTGCCATGACCGAGCACGATGCCGCTACACTACGTACGAACTCACCTAAGATAACTGCGATGTTGTCACTACTATGTTACTTCAAAGTCATTTATATTAGATACCACTTATTTACATACAATGTACAGGCAACTGTTGTACCTTACTTACACTAGCATAGTATTATATTATCTGTGACCTCACCTACCTAACTTTTAGGTATTTAATTTACTTTTATCTGTTAATTTATTTATTTATTTGTTGTAGGTACCTACACTTAGAGATTAAAGTCATTACATGAACTTATAAACTATATTATAAGATAAGACGGTATAATAATCCAAATTTACACAGCATGCTAATTTTTCTAAACTTACGCAAACATGAAAAAAAAACAGTTACAAAAATAACACTACAAAAAAAAAACATTATAATAAAGTGGGTATTTTAATTTTCGGACTATTTTGTTCATTGTTACGTCGAATAATGAAACTAGCTTTAACTCCGAGAAATTAAAACTCCTTGAATTAGTTCCAGGCAAAATATTCCGAATACTGGACTACTATCCTCCCTCACAGTTCTTGCACACTTTAACGCCCTCAATATGGAGCTTCTGATTGGAGAAAAATTTGCTCCTCCTCCTCTATGACATATTGACAGGAATATGTCGGTCGTCACGGTCCTACAATAACCTTGCAGAATTTATCTTTTCTTTGATCTCAGTTACCTACCTTTTCATTATATTCCCTGACAAGACGAGTCACTAAAGAAGTTTTTATGACGCAGAAGGATAGGTTAAGACCCCGTTATCAGCTTAGTGAGGATTGCAGAAAAAGTTGACCTATTTATCATTAATGAGCCGACTCTCTATCATACATAACATAACTATGCAATTTGCAATACGATTGCAATTTTTCTTTATTCCTTACTTTATCGTAAAGTGAAGTGGTCCTTATTTTGGTAAGCACATAAAAAGTAAATACTTTTAGGAGATGCTTAGGAGATAATGTCTCAAGTCGAGTGGACACTTCGTCTTAACAGAAAAATCCATTCCATCAGTTCGGTTGTTAGTCCGGTTCACCGAAGTAATACAAATTGACGTACTTACTTGTACAATAGTTTTTTTTTTTGTAAAAATTATGTTATAGTAGGCCAGTCACCGCTAGATACAAAAATCACGTTAGGTCAAATAAATAGCACTGTGCTATTTTTAGAGTTCCGTACCAAATGCGACTCAGGCAGTCTGTCACTGCTAGATATCTTGAGAACTACTAATGCTTATTTCCGTTCCGTACCGCAAAAATAAAAAAAGGAACCCTTATAAGTAGGATCACTTTGTTGTCCATCTGTCTGTCTGTCTGTCAAGTCAAGACCCTTTATCTCAGGAACGCGTGAAGGTATCGAGTTAAAATCAAAACCATATAATCAGGTCTATAGTCCCCTGAAACTGTGAAAAAATCAAACTTCTAAGTTAACGTAAAACAAGATACGGCCCGGCCGTTTATGGCGCATAAAACGCATATTTCGACACTCTCAAGGGAATCAAAATTTATAGAGTTAGGTACTTCCCATTGACCTAGACTAGAACTATAAAATTTGGCAAGTAATATTGTATTATACTACAAGTGGTACCTACAGGGAAAAGTCTGAAAACTATACATTTGTAATTAAATCATAAAAAGTATAGTCTTTATATTTATACCAGCTACAAATTTGTACGGAACGGAACCCTCGGTGGGCGAGACCGACTCGCACTTTTTTTTCAGTTTATGACTTACTTACTTAAATAAAATTTTCCTAATTGCATGCGATGAGAAAAGTTTCAGAAAATACATATATAGGTAGGTACTCAGACCTTGTCCAGGAAGGGCAAATTCTGTTAATATAGCACACGTTACTGACGTCGCTGGTCCTCGAACATTGTTTATCGAAACGCGTCTAATCGCGTGTAGCTCCTGGACAGGATCTAATGAGCCCTCCTCATGCACAGGCCTGGCCTGCAGGATCGATTATGACCGGAAGCCGCGGGAGGCCACGCCGTACGATCCTGCAGGCCGGGCCTGTGCATGTAGAGGGCCCATTACTTTAAGGTCGCGTACACTTAATCTAAAAATCAAAGTCGCGAGATTCTTAGTAATTGCTACATTTCCCTTTATCTTGTCACATACATGGTCTAACATGGCATGGTATTCACATTTTCATTCAGTTTGATTTTTATATTGAACTTTTTCAGAGAGCGGTGAACACTGAGGAAGAAGAACATGCTCGGAGCACTCAGCAGCCATCGAGCTCAAGCACGAACGCGAAGACGCGCGAGATCTGCGCGCCGCACACGCCCTGCGCATGGACTATGTACAAGCCTATCATCAGGGTCATGGAGGTCAACTTCACTAACAACTAGTAAGTTTGACTGTGGACCTTGGACCACACGATTCAAAGCAGTTTGTGCACTACTATGCAATTAATTTTGGAATAACGCTATGGTCATAGCGCTATTCCAAAATACGTTCCACACACTTTCTGTAAGTGCACGCGTGCTGCAAGCATGCTACGCATTTTCAGCGTATTTGCCAGGTGTACGGAGCCTCTTTTTCTTTTGTATGCCGAAGAAAATGCATTTACGCATCCCCCCTCCCCCCTCGCAGGTGAGCGAGGGGTTCGTATGTGGGACTTGCCAGGAGGGGACCGCAACATTCAACGTTGCGACACCCTCCACGACTACCTCCCGTGATTCCACCCAGCCGGGTGGCTCGGCTGGACCTCGGGACGAGGGAATACCCACTAAAAACTCCGGCACTTGCCCTCTCGCCGCCGGTTGGCCCTGAGGGACCCTTGTGGGATCCTACCTCATTACGTGTACGGAGCCTGATGATAACTGTCCCCCCTATCACAGTTAATATTAGGAAGATTATAAGAGTGTTATGATTGTCCCCAGTTGCGAGTGTGGGCCTGGGCTGGCGTGCGTGGTCGACGATGACGACATATCGGCGAGCGCGTACGTGTACCGCTGCAGGAAACCAGAAGAAGGCAAGCGCATCTTCACCCGATGACGCTCCTCCACCACCTCTCACCAGCTGATTGCACAACTACCACGAAATTTTGCACTATACACGAGCCATAGCTGGGGAATTGAAAGAGGAATTAAAATTCCATAAAACCTCACTCGCGAATCATTAGTATTCAGAAGAAATACCATGAAATCTCTCGAATAATATCGGTGTTGAGTAGAAAGTACTTTATGCCAGCTACTAGAGTACGTCAGTGTTTCACTTAATAGCCGCCATTACACCCCAAGTTCCCATCCTCATAGGACTGAGACACTGAATGAAAATCGAAGTTAATATTATAAACATGTGGTTGATTTAAACTTTTCAATACAACATAATAATAGTCGTTGCGTCACAGAATGTTTGTGACGCCCTAGTACTTAGGTTAAGTATAAGTATATTCCTATTGACAAAATCAAGGACTCTGTTAAGCTTGACTCACAATTACCTATTCTGAAAATGTTTTCTTTATAATTGATTACAAATTATCCACTCATTATGGTATATGTTATGCTTTTAATTGTAGATATTTATATAAGAAGGTCCTACCTCGTTTTTTGCATGTTCGAAATAATTTTTGGCTTTATCTATTGATAAAAAATATTAACTCTTTTATGTCGAGCATTAATGCTCAATTTCAGTGAAATAAGTGTTAGGTTTCGCATTAATACTACTAAATCACAAAGATGATCTTTGAATAAGCAGATAAAATGTAATATGCATTATTCAATAAGAGCGTAAGTAGCACCCGCCCCACAACCCACAGACCACATACTTAGCAATGGGGTTTGGTGGTAATTGGGCGGTTTTATCTAATGTCATAGCTATAGCCTATATTATCAATGAACCGATTGCTATACATATTATACCTACAACAGCAATTTTTTTGTCTAAAATTACTATTTATTTATACATCTTCATCAGGTCATCTTTTTATTGTCGGCTATCAATTTTATGTTTTGATAAACACGCGTTTTTCATTATCTTCTCTTCTTATGGTGCCTCTCCAACTAGTGAAGGCTGGCAGTCAGTTCCGCATAGTTGGTCTTGTCCTTGGCAAGGCGAAAGAGTTCGGTGGCACTTGTTGTTCCCGTCCACTCCCGAATGTTTCGCAACCAAGACTTTCTTCTTCTTTTTCCTGCTACCTTTCCCATCATAATTAGTTGCAAGAGCTCGTATCTATACTATCTACGCTGCCTAAGCACGTGCCCCTGATATGCAACATTTCTCTGTTTGAAGGTTTGCAAAAGCTTGCGTTTCTGTCTGACTCGTCGCATGACATGGAATTATGTTCGTGACATGGCATTATGCTCATCACATATACTTTATTAAGTACTTATTAGCTTTAGTTTAATTAATAAAAAAAACATGTATTGTTTTTGAAGAGCTTTGCTGAATGAGAAGGATAAGCGCGTCATTTTGAAGTTCCTATTTTTTATATTTTTCTTCATTTTAATTTATAAAGTAATTATAACTGATCGATTAAACAATATTGATTTATTGAGTAGGTAGTGATAGCTTGTGACATATTAAAAACTGTATTATTAGATGTTTTAGATATTTTTTTTATTAGTAAGTATTTGATGATATAAATCTATAGTTCCAAATAATTGTGTTTTTGTTTTATTGCTCCCTCTTTCCCTAACTATTAAGCATAGCGAGCCCTAGACTATGGCCCTCTCCAAAAGCCCACGATTCAGACAATCCTACCTACCAAATGAAAGGTTAAGGAACTTTAGTCTTAGTACCGGCACATACTACCACCACCTGTTTATGTTCTTAGCTACTGATTTTTTTTAATTATAAAAAAAAGGTTTAAAATAAATCACGAGTAGGTACCTTTACTTACTTGTGTACTAAACTCATTGGTTACGGTGGTAAGACTACCTATTTTCATGGACTCCGGCAGGGGGGTGCCAGGTGGTGCACTTGCACCCCTTGGGAATCTCATGATCTGAAAATCTCCGGATCTTCTCCTCTCCTGAGATTTTAGCATACCCCGTGCTATTTTTATACAAACTAAATAATATACTTGAAAAAATTCGACTCGTCGACAAACCTGGTGACGAGTTGAATTTTTTCTTGTATATGTTCTGTATTATTTAGTATCAATTATTTAGTTACAATTTAATAGGCATCAATTTCAATAACGCATCGCATAATTCCTTTGCAGTCATGTTGGCAATATTATTGTCATTGTAATATTATTGCGGTCGTATAACGTGCAAAATTAAGTAGATTTTCGAAAAACCAACAAAACCGCAAAGGAACTATTAAAAAAAACGGACTCTAATCGACATGAAAAACTAAAAGCTGCCCGCCCTGAGAATTATTTCTGCCGGCGCCCTTGCCTATGTTGCTTAACTAATCAATAAATAACTCTAAGCTATCTCATAAAAAATGTTGCTAACATTTTCTAGAATCTCGCCCATCATTAAAAAGTTATTGGGGGTAGTTCAAAATACTAAACAATGGGACGAACCGGCCACCTAGCCACATATCTATACCAGAATGCAACAGTCGTATAAAATGCGATCATTCGACGCAGTTTAGTCTTTTCACAGTGCAGTGTGCGCGCGCTCGGACAAGGATATAAATAAGATATACCTATATTATTTACTATTTTCGATAACATATTTTTATACCTGTCTTAATATGGACTCTATAACATACAATAACTTTACAATGGATGATACAAAGCCAATTTTCACTACGGCCAGTGATACTAAATCTACTACTACAAAAGTAAGTTATAATAATTATTATTATTATAAATAATTCGTTAAAAGTAGAAAGTTCTTTTTTATTTACATTAATTCAAAATACTTGTAAGTTAGGTACTCAATTTTTCACCTTCAATTTAGGAAATTAATAATTTGTAAGTTATTAATTTCTTAATTGAGGGTAAATATCTAAAGCGCATGCATCTACGTAGGTGCTGACCTAATTTCCATTTTGCTCGTCTCCAACGATTTCCCAGATTGAATCTATTTTTTTATTCTTTTTCTGCAACAAAAAGTTTGATAATATTTTTAACTTCATGCTCTATAAATCGAACGTGAATAAGGAGATAAAAGTAGTTGGATTGGAAAATTCCCAGTTAGGAATTTTGGAAATGTAATTATAAGTTTTTACTTTTATTTATGTAATTAAAACTTTTTCTGTGTTTTGCCAGGAAAGTTACGCTCCAACAGACAACAGAGGAATGCCCAATGGGCCGGAGAGTGTGTTTTCTCCGTTGGCGCCAGTGTTCCAAAGCAGAGGAGGTGGAAATGTGCTCAACTTGCTGGCTCAGCAGGAACCGAGAGCCGCTGACACAGGTAGGATATTTGTGATAACGTTTTTTATTATTCCCAAGTCCACTAGTCCCAATAATTCTCAACCAAGCATTTTGCTCTGCCTGTGACACGTATTGAATTAAATTTCTTCAAAGCCAAAGCCACGCGGCCACGTAGGTAACGTACCGAACTTTCGCGTATAAAGACGACATAAAATTTTAAAAGTGCAGGTTAATGATGTTTTAATTTCGTTTGGATTTTCGAAACACTTTCGGATTAAAACCGTTATAAATTAGCGCAGTGTTAGCGATTCTGCGTCTTGAGCCAAATTTTCCGGGTTCGAATCCTGCAGGAGTATACCTGTTTGTGTGATGGACGAACATAAATCGGCATTTGTTCATCTGTTATTAAGCATCATATACCTACAAGTAATGTAGTTGGTTGGTGGTATAAAGTTCTATAATAAAAATCCATTCGAGTCGTCGATTTTTCTTTTCTAAGTATAAATTGTGAGAAGTTTTCTACCTACTAAATAAACGTATCTACAGGCTTTTTGACTCGACGCCTTAATATGGGTAGCTTAAGCTGGTTCATGTGTCATGCTCGTGAACGGTTGCTGCCAGTGGGAATGGGTCTGCTTCTGTCTGCTTATATTAGGGACGTCGTATATTTAAAAAAAAATCTGTTTAATATTATCAATATGTATGGCACTCTTACTCAAAACATAAAATTCATAATTACTAAAAACTTGTTTTGATTACCTACTTTCATTGGATTTTTTACTTTCTATAGTCGGTACTTTTGTAAGTAAAGGCCTATGAAAAGCTTTTGGATATTAGTTTTGATGTTTTCTTTAATAATTTCTGCGGTGGTGTCGTGTGAGGCGGGTCGTTACGTTATGTGTTATGCTCGTGGGGTGCTGCCAGTGGGAATGGGTCTGCTTCTGACTATCTATCTTATTAACACATATTGAATTTTATTGTATGACTTGCATTTTTGTATCAGCCTAGATTGAATATGTGTCTTTGAATTCAGATTGAACCCGACATGCACTTGTATGTAAGGATTCTAATGATACCTTACACATCCAAATCTGTTCAGGCATTTATAAGTTATGGTAGAATAAATCAACTTACTGACATACAAACATACATGAACCTTAAACACAATACACTCTTATTTTTTGGGCAGTCATGTAATAAACGCAGTTTGTCATTTGTCATGTTCAATAGAAGTTCTTTTCTAATGTTATTTATTTCTCAGCACCCACTACGACCGATATGGATGATGCTATGATGAACCTACGTGTAAATGGATCGGACCTCTTTTTCGATGAAGCTGAACACAGCTCCCAGAACTACTTCATGGGTGAGTTCTTTAGATTATCGCCATTTACCTAAGTGTAATACTAGTAGGTAAACTTGCATACAATTAACTATCTACTCGTAGAGTGCCATAGCAAAGCAGCAGTGTAATAAAGACCATTTCTAGGAAATTAGCTCAATTAATAAAAATATTATTTATAAAATCTCATAGTCTTCGTAACCGTTTCTGTATAATTAGTTGATACTTAGGTAACTTCAAAGGACAGGCAGGTATTATTTCAAAGTTTCTAAAGTCTACCCTCCAAATGTTGGGGTGGTGCCATGCCATTCGTGTTATCCCGGAGATCTTTATGAATGTCTGTTCTTTATTAACTTTTTATGGGATGTAGTGTGGATGGATTTAGTAGTTTAATTTTATTTACGTATTTTTTTTGACATCTTTTATAACTAAATTTGGTTAATATTTGATTGAATCAGGCATTACTTGGCGGAATTCCCAAACCATTGTGAAAAGAGAAATATATGTAGCTTACTCCCGCTTACTTTTTTGAGGGATATATTTCTCTTTTCACAATAAATTTGGTTAATAATTGTTAAGTATTTAAGCTACACTCTCTTTAGTTAATGTTTTCACCTTTGACGACGTTTTTTTTAACAATTAACAACAACTTAAATGTTTTCTTGGCGCAGGCAATATGAGACCTGAATCAGTAGCGTCTTCCAACCTGTGGAATGACAACAGTTCCATGGCTTCTGCAAGAAACGGAGAAGCACTTGACACTTTCGATTTTCTCATCAAAAGTAAGTAAACACCGTTCATAGAAACAATATCCATCGATCCTACTCGGGTACCAATTTATTTTGTAACGATACAACTTTATGAGGCACATAAAGTCCTATGAGGAGGTTCCAGCACCAGCAGGCACTGATTAAAGATGATGGGTAATCTACTATTAGGACATCATCACCATCATCATCATCAAGGACGGTCCTGATAATTATACCAATTAATTTAAAACGTTTACGTTTCGTCGAAGTAGATCAATTAGTTTACTACTTTTTCTGTATTACCTACGTATTTCCAAAGACCCTAAAACTTAGTATTATTATTTGATAGTACAAAGCGAATCTATGAGCAGGTCTGTCGTCGGCCAACAATTTCGTGTCGATGCTGACACGCGAGCAGCTGTCGGTGCTGCGTTCCATCAGACCCAGCGTGCTGTACGAATTCCTGCAGGAGGTGGCCAAGGTGCGCAGCGACAAGCGCATGCGCCGTGCACTGCCCAACGTAAGTCACACTTTGACTGAAGCCACTGAACCACCACTGAACTTATTCTCAATTTGTACTTTATATTGCTTGCCACATCGAAAGTTCATGAGATCAATCGTTCAGGACATCGAAAGCTTATGAAATTGAAATCGATCATTTATGGAATGTTATGGAATCGAAACTTGCCATGATATCGAAAGATTGTCAGTTTGAAGTTTGACTCCATTCTCAACTACGCCCCGTCGCCAGTTAGGTACTACGAATTACGCGCGTAACTACTACGAAAGCACGGATCAGAGAACAGACAAAGATTATTACTCTGCTGTTCCGTTGTCGCTACCAAGAATGAAAAAGTGTGATTTCTCCTTAGTTATGAATCGTAATCTTTCGTATTAACGTATCTCAGGAGTGTGCGTTCTGCAAGAACAACGGTGAGAACGAGGAGTGCTACTCGTCGCACGCGCTGAAGGACTGGCGCGGGCGCGTGCTGTGCCCGGTGCTGCGCGCGTTCCGCTGCCCGCGGTGCGGCGCCACCGGCGACCGCGCGCACACCATCAAGTACTGCCAGGAAAACGTCGACGCGGGCAAGTTTTAGCTTTTAATCCAACTTCCAAGTCTCCTCCTTTTATTGGTTTTGACGTTTGACGGGTTTTAATGACTTTAAATGCGCAGCTTATGCGGCTAAGCAATTTTAGTTAATAGTTGACCATTGCAATCGAGTTCCGAATCACCATCGAGCTTCTCCACCGAGCTGTGCATTCAAGGATTTTTCGTTTTGAATATTTTTATTATTTGCGACAGTCTCAAATACAAAAACTTTAAGAGGCCGGCGGACAGAGAATTTCTTATACTAATGTAATACCAAAGTAATTTGCACTTGTGCATAATTAACTCTTCTTGTTTCTTGTGATGTTATCGGATTAAGACAGTATTTGTCTAGGTTCTATTACATAAAAACCGGTCAAGAGCGAGTCGGACTCGCGCACCGATGGTTCCGTACCATCATAATAATATATTATAAATACACTGCGGCTACGGTGTAGAATATTGCAGTTTTAGGTCAGCGCCATCTTGTGATCGATAGTAGAATTAATGTAATTTTTGTTGATGATTTCTGAAAAAGTGTGCTATTTAGAGTGCATTTTGTTCTATTTTCATAAACTTCTATCTCATAGAAAAAAACTGACTATATTCATGAGACATCCAGCTGTCAGTGTTACAGAGAGACAGATAAAGTAATGGGACTTACACTAAACATAAGGGTTTCTTTTTACCATTTTGGTACGAAAACATAAAAATCCAAAATACCAACCCAAATAAAAATAAATGCCAATTACATTTTTTCATAAAAACTGAAAATCGCATTAATTTTATTTGGTTAGGTATTTTTGATTTTTTGTTTAATGGAACCTTAGACAAATACTGTCTCAATCCGAATTACATCACAAGAAGAGTTAATTATGCTCAAACTTCGAATAATTTTGGTATTATAATATTGCGAATAATTAGGAAGTTCACTGTCCGCCGGCCCCTTTAAGTACTGTTTCATTAATTGTAATGGAATTTCTTAATCGTAGGTTCGGAGCGTCCGATGGGCCTAGCGGCGCGTCGTCGCGTGCCGCCGTCGGCGTCGCTGCTGCTGGGCGGGCGGCGCGCGCCCTCCGCCGCGCCCTCGCCCGCGCCCGCGCCCTCGCCCGCGCCCACGCCCTTCTCGCAGTCTGCCTTCTGGTCCAGCTTCGGCATGAACTAACCGAACCGTCAGCTCGGAGCTTAGGTGGCCACTCGCCCGCTTTATTTTTCACAACGGTATGGTACGAAAAGGCATTGTTTACGTTAGGCACATTGCACTCTAGTCGACCACGACTCTGACCAGTATAGCTACGGAGATTGGTCGTAGTCGTGGCCGTCAGGCGCGCGATGTGCCCGTGACCAACAAAAAATCGTTGTAGCGGACGACTGCAGAAGGCGAGTTCACAGTTTAGCCGCATTGACAGAGCGACGCAAAAATGAAGTCCAAAGTCTATTGAATATTGAGTTTCCATGCCTTCAGTTCGAGACGGCACGAATGAGTGCGCTCGCACTCGTTTCAGCATTTTATGCCGTTGGTAATAAAGTTTATTTTTTCAATTTCAACAAAACCTCGCTGTGCTATTCTTAGTCTGCGCTTGGCTTGGCTACGTTTCCGCTTTTTTCTTCTGTCAAACTTAGTTTAATTAACCGTTTCGCCTGCACGTCAGGCGAACACTAATTATAGCGATATTTCTGAAATATGTTCCCATTTAAATAAACACTTCTACGACAGAACGACTCGTGGGAGCGACCCGTGAGCATTGCTCTCAAGTCATGAACATTATTTTCATAAAATTAAATTTAAAATATTTTTAAGATTAATTATAGATCCAGTTGTTTTTTCAATATTTATATGTAGGTATATCTGTTAAATTTAACTTTCACTGTTGATCAGTAGATAAGTAATTTAAATTATGTAGATGTCAAAATCATAAAGATTTATTTGAATAGCCGCTCATTATAAAAAACCCTTTACAGCTTTTAAAGTATAGCGTAGTCTGATATCACATGAATACTGACATCAGATTTGTGTGCTATGCTAGGTTTGACCTGAAACATTTCTAACACATTCACAAAATAACGCTATAAAACTGACCGTTACTTATTCTAAGGTATAAAAAGCCGAACATTAAAACTGTACCATGTCTAAACTAAAGCTACTTGCCTTGATTTAATCTAATCATGCTTAAATTTTTGCCGATTCGTTTGAACTTTCATGTACTAAAGCAATGACACACATTTATTAAACTAAACAGTGATTTAGCTAAACGTTCGAAGTTTTCTGACGCCCTAGGCAGCAACAGCATCTAGTGTTCAACCACAGAATACATTAGATCCTGCTTGCTATCACTGGCCTAATCGCCGCTTAGCCGTAAGCAAACCTCTAACGTTTATTTGTGTTTTGGGTTGATTAAAGCAAGGCAAATACACGATCATACGATAAGTGTAATTAAAATAATATAGAATGAACATCAGTACAGCACTGACTTAATTTTAGAAAATTCATTGGGCTTTTTCGCTGACTAGTTTAAAAGTAGATTGAATAAGTACGTATATGTAGATTTTTCTTTATGTTTACATATAATAATTATATCACAATATTGTTATTTAATTTTATAGGTATTTTGCGTTTTGTTATTGCAACAAATTTTGTTATCAGTCCACGAGTTGTAGCTAGAGTATAATATATCAATGTTTTCGATCAGAATACCTAGTTTGGTAGCAAGCATTATTATTATTTATCAGAGTTGGTTACAGATTTGAGTGTTTCGTAATGTTCACCTTTCTATGTCACAGTAAAAATGTGAATCGTTCGTAGCGCCGTCAACGTCAGCCAGCCGTAGCGGTCATTCTCCAGTATGCGGGTCATATATGTTTGAACGACCTAAACTTGACTGAATCTGTAACTAACTAGATACATCACCCATCTTGTTTTCATTCGTAAATTTTTCATTGGGTTTTTAATCGGTCTATCTATAATTTCAAATTGAAGCAGTTTTAATTAATTTTATTGATGCGTGTTTCAATATAATTCAATCATTACAATTCTAAATTAATGAATTTATTGTTATTACTGATGGATTCATTCGATTATCAAATACTTTAACATAATACCACCATGAAATCCTTTATTTTTTAACTTTGGCAGATTAATTATAATTCAAATTAAATTCAAGCAGTTTTACCAATGAAAAACGTTTTGTCTTCTTTCGGGTGTTGGTTTATATTTTTGTTTTTTTTTTCAATAAATTTGTGAGCATTACGTTGTTGTTTAATTTACAAAAAACACATGGCTTTTAATATTTTTATTTAATTACACCTATTTTACAATATATCGACATTACGTCAACAGTTAACATAGTATTGATATACCTTGTGATAATAAATATCTCGTATTCGTTGAGATTACAAACAATTTAAATATTCATGTCTATTTCATATGATTCTGCGTGAATACCGTTTAACTTGTATGAGCTACGCGTGCCTCCAGGCAATGGCACTTGACAAATATAGGCTGTTACTACACTACAACAAAGTATCCTCAATCCTTAGAATAATAACAACCTAGAACGATAGTTTCCTACAAAGCGCACTGTCAAAAGTGAGGCAAAAAAAACTGAGCCAAAATTTCTGTTTTCAGATTTTTATCCTTCATACGTTACCTAATAGTACCTATAAGAACGAAAAAGTTTCAATTTCCCTATCTTTAGTGAATTAGTTGCTATTTTAATTGATTTTAGTTACGATTATGAAGGATATAAATCGGAAACTGAGCCATTTTGGCTTAGTTTTTTTTGCCTCACTTTACATACAAGGATTGATTTAGGAACTAATTCGTCAAGCAGAAAGAAAGTTCCGATTGGTCAAGTGTGTTTTTACCGCGTGTTTTGGTTCTGATTTGTCAAGCAATGCAAAAGTAATAATTAGTCAAGTCCCAATTTTGTTTCGATTTGCCAAGCCTTATTTTTATTTCAACTGGTCAAGCCAATAAAAAGTTCTGAATTGTCAAATGTAAAAAAAATACTTCAAAAAACATTTTAAACCCCTTGCTGCATAATAATAACGTAAACTGTTTATTTAAAAACAATTTGTTGTACCGAATCAGAAAACAAAATCATATAAATAAATATTACCTAATTGGCGTTAACAGTACATATTTCTTCATACATTTTTAGATCGCTTAAATACTTTAGTAAATACTTCGTGTAATAAAAATGGGATAAAATGAATCAGTTCATATAGAAAATCAATTTTCTTAATGAATTTAGACATTTGTAAGCTGATACGTTTCCGTTTATATATTTTTTTACTATTTTTCTTATTTTACCTTCTTTAGTTAAATATTTTTGCAATCTTTTGTTTTTTTGAATCTTGTTTAAATTAATAATTTCGTATTCATGATCTGTAAAAAATATAATAAGTTCGGCTTCTTAAAATTTTTTGTTAAGGCGGCTATTTCAAATACACTAATAATTTTTACATTTGACAATTCAGAACTTTTTATTGGCTTGACCAGTTGAAATAAAAATAAGGCTTGGCAAATCGAAACAAAATTGGGACTTGACTAATTATTACTTTTGCATTGCTTGACAAATCAGAACCAAAACACGCGGTAAAAACACACTTGACCAATCGGAACTTTCTTTCTGCTTGACGAATTAGTTCCTAAATCCAAGGATTCGGCGTCTAGATGTTATTATTCTAAGGTTTAATCAAACTAATCTACTAATACAAAAAGTGCATAAAAAATGAATATATCATTTTACTGAGTATGATACTAAAATGTATGTGATACATTGGAACTAACCTTTTTTATTTGAATAAGTTACACATCATAGCACATCATAAAAGCTTATTTAGATTTCATAATATTAATATAAATTCATCAAAAACAATTTGTAATATAACTTATTTCAATGGTATAATGACGATCGATTTCTGTAAATTCGGCAAGTAGGTACAATATTTTTGTATAATTACAAATAATTTTATAAAAAAAAGTTGGCTTAGTAAAAGTTGGCAAGTAGGAATAGATTTTCAGTACAACAAAGCTTAAAAGTAATGCAATGCAAATAACAATAAAAAATATTAATATTAGGCCTAGGAAAACATTTTCGAGATTCTTTTGAATTTATTAATTAGTAATAATTTTATATTTATAACTATCAAATGCACTACAACAGGAATGGTTTCGAAAGTAATGTGAATATTGGTAGTTGGAATGTAACTACTATTTTCGTATGTATGTAGGTTTATATGTGGAAACTTGTAATTGGCTTTCGATAACTATTTAAATTACCTACTTTATTTTAACCTAGCTGTAAGTTTCCCGAAGATTTGTGAAATGAAATAAAATGTATTGTATTGGATTTATTATAAATAACAATACAAGTCACATTTCTGTTTGACAGAGTTTTAGACATTATCACTACTATTTCAGCTGGAGTATTACGTTCTTACTATAACTTTGTAAATAAACGGGGTAGGTATCCTAAGGAAATATGTAAGTGCAGTCAGCAACGAAAGTCACTTGGCACTTTAGCAAAAGTACACACAGCGCGTCCCAACTATCAATCTCATACGTAATACGTAAAACAAACGAACCAATCACAGAGCACTATTTCAAAGCAGTGCGTTTGCATAGGCAAGGGTCGTTTGAGTATTGTCTTAAATACGGGTGACTGAGAATACTAGATGAAACTGTGAGTCATCTGTCAAAAAATATGTTTTGACAAAGTCTCTTAGACTTTCGTTGCTGACCATACCTAGTGTTTTGTCTATTTTGCTGGAATTTAAAATGTGGTTCTACTGGCAAAAATATATATTCCAAGCTTATACTTCGTTTATTTAAAAGTGGGTTGATGATGATATCAATTAGATTAATTTAGTTGAAGTAAATTTAAGAAATCAACAAACTATTTCGTTTTTATTCATTATATTAAATGAAAGAATCACTCAGTTCGATCAGAAAGCCTTTAACATACGAATATTCAGTTAACACTATACTATACTAACAATAAAGTAACTATTTGTATAATATTCCTATATATTCCCATAATACCAATACTCAAATCTTTGGTATACTTAATAATAAACAACGTGGATATAAAATCACGATATACATTATATTGTATCGATATAATTAACCGCGAGTGCCGTTTACAAATAAGGCCTCTAAAGTGTAATTATTTGCAAGACTTGGAAACGAGTGGGTATAATTTATATTATTTAACAAACATTAACTATTATTTTATTCATAATTCGTCTTCTTGTTTGAAACATGATTAATTTGTCATTCTTACAAAAGCAAAGATTGATTCCGCTTCATTATCGCAAGAATTTAGGCATCTTCAAGTGTGTCATATATTTATTTAAACTTTGATTATCTAATCAAACTAATGTTAGTTTTGGGCCTAAGGAAAATGGAACTTATTAGTTATTTTACACTGAATTTCTTTAGTTTCTTCTGTCAAATTGATTATATAATTTTTGGTTAAACAAAAGTTTTGTCTACGTCTTTGGAAGCATGCCACTTGACATTTCCGAGTCGATAAGTCGATCATAATTTAATCTATCATTTCAATTTAATATGAAAAATTAGCATTTTACTCAAAACAGGATTAGACGTTAGTTAATATCGATCACTATTGAGATCATTATCAGAAAACATATTAGTGATTTCATGAATCTCATTAAAACATGTAAAAATCAACTACACTTATTAGAATTAGACATTACACATACTTATCAACCTATTATTCAGTACAACAGATAGGTACATAAGCCACACGTCCAAATCTCACAAATACGAATTGTCATTAAACTTTATCGTAATTTATGTAATCAAATTGGAATAAGTGTGTCGATAATAAAATCTTAATTCAACAGACGTTAGTATAATTCGTCACCATTAATTTAATAACTTTATAAGTAATGTAATAAAAGCAAGTAAAATGGAAGTTACACTTCAAAGTTTTTAACCAGTTCTTATAACAAACAACTAGGTATTAACAATTTGGTTCGATACATGTGTTATTTTGTCAGTTAATTTCATTATAAGAGTAAATCAAATTAGAAAGTTAAAAACGTGTTTAAAATGATCAATTTGATTATGAGCATGTGATGTTTGTATCATCACTGTCGTTGAATAAAAATAAGATTTACCTTCGGTTTTTCAGTTTGTATGGTCGCCAGAGTCAGTACGCCGTCGTCGCATTACCACAGCCATCGTCGCTTCGCGCCCGAATCCCTTTGTCATTCATTTGGTTGTTCGCCTGAAAATAACAGTTATACAATATACAAAACTAGCTACGACCACGAATAACGCTAAGCAATCAAACACTTTTTTCTGAAATCACAAAATACTGGTCTAATTTGAAACGAAAAAGGTCGATATTAAAATTCATTGAAAAGCACTTGAGAACTTTGTTGCCCTGCCTTCGTTGAACTTTTTATTCCATAAAACAATCCATAAATTGTGTTGCATTCTTTTCTAGTATATTATTTAGTATTATATCCTAAATAGTTTTGTGGGACTTGTGTAATAAATATTATAATAATATTATTATCTTTGTTTAACAATAAAAACAAAGGATCACACGCAGGTTGTCAAAAAAGCAAGTAGTCATATACGCATTTCGCCAGAAAACGCAAGTTGTCAGAATCATAACTCGTCAGATTCGCAACTTGTTAGTTTCCCAACTCGTCACATTTTGTAACTCGTCAAATACACAGATCGCCAGAAACGCAACTCGACAGATTTTGCAGAATAGTGTTCGAGCCTAATCTGATCACCTATCTGGCTTTGGGCCACACAAAAAATGTCTGCACAATATTTTTCGAGCCTAATTTGGTCACCCATCTTGCTTTTGATTACACAAAAAATGTCTGCACAATCTTTATCCAACCTAATTTGGTCACACATCATGCTTTTGACCACACAAAAAGTGAACGCACAATCTTTATCGAGCCTAATTTGGTCACCCATCTTGCTTTTGACCACACGAAAAGTGAACGCACAATCTTTATCGAACCTAATTTGGTCACCCATCTTGCTTTTGACCACACAAAAAATGTCTGCACAACGAGGGATTAATAGTTATGTAATATTTTATAATAATAATAATCATTTATTTCGACCGACTTTGGATCATACATGGAGCATACATAACATAACATAATAATTAAATTTATCTGTACCATGTTTATATATGTTATGTAATATTATATGGTTTGAATTAATATGCCGCGTGCATTAAAATCATTAATGAGATGTTTTATTTAAAAAAATACTTAAATGATCATTAATTATTCGATTGAATCAGGCGTCACTTGGCGGAAGTCCCAAAACCATAGTGAAAAGAGAAATATATGTAGCTTACTCCCGCAAAAAATAATAAATAAATAATGTTCATTAAGTTTTGTTTTATTTGACTATTTCTTTCATTTACATCAATCGGTGTATGATTTAAAATATCTGACGAAATGCGAATCTGACGAGTCGAGTGTCTGTCCAACTGCGTATCTGTCGAATAGCGTTTTCGACAAGCTGAGTTTCGGTCCTGTGAGATGACGAAATGCTTATCTGACCACTTGCGTTTTTGACGACATGCTACGAATTCAAAATAAGGCTACATGTACATGTGTGTAGGCGGCGTACCTTCGTTGTTGTTGTGTCGCCGCAGCAGGCGCTCGGGGTGCGAGTGCGCGAGCTGCGTGTAGTCGCGGAACACCTCGTTGTACGTGTCGTCGTTGGACGACATCTCGCTCTCACGCATCTCCTCGTTCAACTTGGTTAGTCGTAGCCTGCAGCAGACGACGACGTTTGAGTATGTAGCGGCGCGATCATACCGCTACATAAGCAATCGACTAATGACGAAGAAATGCAGGATCAGCGAAAAGTACAAAATGTAAACATTACGCAGACGTGACGTCGCACTACGTCAAGCTAACATCGAGGTAAAAATGTATGGAGACCTGACTCACGATATCGAAGTTTTCTAAGCACTTCACATATATACAAATTCCAACATCGAACAGTTGGATCGCGGTCTCCGAGCAAAGACACTTAGCTCGGCGGAAGTACTTCCCTTTTCGCTGAACACATGGCGAAGAGCTACTGCCTCATCAAAGTATTACGGTAAAAGGTGAGATGGATCGATTGGCACTTTGAGTAATAAGATAGGGGCGGGGCTGAAATTTTCATAAACTGCTGTGCCAGAATGTATGTATGAAGTGGAACCAAATTATGTGCCAAGACTTCAGGGGAGGAAGGACTTTTCAAGTATTTAGAACACATTGGTAATTTTTTTTTACTGAAATATTTTTTTAGAAATTTAATAAACTTAAAACTTCCATACTGAAAAGTACCTTTGCAATGAGGTTCATTTTGAATCCTGGAAATTTGAAAATCATACTTACAATGTAACAATATCAGCGTTGGCGTTTCCAACGGCTATGTCGAGCGGAGTCCGGCCCTCCTTGTCCGCAATGGCCTGGTCCGCGCGGTACCTCAGCAGCAAACATACCTTACAAACGATCGTTTAATATCATAATATCTGTTCACTGCAATAAACCAGGATTACGAAAATGTCATAATAAGTCCACCGATAATTTTCACTAAATAGAACAAACATCTAGCTATTGATGATATCTGTATAAAATGTCGTTAGTTATTATTGACTTTCGTACACATAATACTAAATAATATACTACAAAAATACGACTCGCACCAGATCATGTTCTCGGACGGAAAATGAACCCGCGATCTAGTATATTATTTAGTATTATATAAAAATAGCATTGTGAATGCTAAATTCTCAAAATTTAAAAATTTCGTATACATTTTGAGTTAAAAACTAAAACGTCTGAAATGAGTGAAAATAAAGCTCCAAAAATTTAAGTAAAGTCAATTTGCATTGCAAAAACAGCTTTTATTACATAGGGCATAAAGACGGTCTCAAATTCAACATGTATAGTTTGATGTGCCATCTGTACAATATTTACAAATTGATTTTATGTTATCAATGCCATTACCTTTAAAAAATTATGTTTTTGCAATTCTCAATGCTATTTTTATAATAAGATAATTCAATACTAGAAAAAATCGACTCACCCGTAGCACCTGAGATGTGACTGGACGGGACGGGTCAGTGCATTGGACCGGAATCCCAAGGGTGCGCCTTTTAGTCCCGTCTGAGGTGATACGGGAAAGTCGATATTTTCTAGTATTTATTTATCTTAATATGAATTACCTGTCCTGTATGGCCGGCCTCTGTTGCAAGGTGAAGCGGCGTTTTCCCATCCTCGTCTTGCAAGTTTAACTTGCTACCGTTGAGTAACAAGAACGAGCACGCCATTACTGACCCCTGAAAAGCAATGGGAAACATGGAATTAAGGTTTGTAGCAGTTATCAAGATCAACCTGGAAACGGGTCAACTCTGTAACGCCGTCAACCAAAAGTCAACTGAACGTAAGCAACAGAGTAGATCAGCAGCTAGGCTAGGCTTTGCCAAAACTAAAGCGTATGAAACACGAAACGTAAGTGTGTGTGGACTTCGAGTTCAGCACAAGCTGCTTATGGGGCGGGTACACTCACGCTCAGCACGGCGGCGTGCAGCGGCGTGCGGCGCGCGTGGTGGGCGGCGTCGTGCTGTATATGGGGCGGGTACACTCACGCTCAGCACGGCGGCGTGCAGCGGCGTGCGGCGCGCGTGGTGGGCGGCGTCGTGCTGTATATGGGGCGGGTACACTCACGCTCAGCACGGCGGCGTGCAGCGGCGTGCGGCGCGCGTGGTGGGCGGCGTCGTGCTGTATATGGGGCGGGTACACTCACGCTCAGCACGGCGGCGTGCAGCGGCGTGCGGCGCGCGTGGTGGGCGGCGTCGTGCTGTATATGGGGCGGGTACACTCACGCTCAGCACGGCGGCGTGCAGCGGCGTGCGGCGCGCGTGGTGGGCGGCGTCGTGCTGTATATGGGGCGGGTACACTCACGCTCAGCACGGCGGCGTGCAGCGGCGTGCGGCGCGCGTGGTGGGCGGCGTCGTGCTGTATATGGGGCGGGTACACTCACGGTCAGCACGGCGGCGTGCAGCGGCGTGCGGCGCGCGTGGTGGGCGGCGTCGTGCTGTATATGGGGCGGGTACACTCAAGCTCAGCACGGCGGCGTGCAGCGGCGTGCGGCGCGCGTGGTGGGCGGCGTCGTGCTGTATATGGGGCGGGTACACTCACGCTCAGCACGGCGGCGTGCAGCGGCGTGCGGCGCGCGTGGTGGGCGGCGTCGTGCTGTATATGGGGCGGGTACACTCACGCTCAGCACGGCGGCGTGCAGCGGCGTGCGGCGCGCGTGGTGGGCGGCGTCGTGCTGTATATGGGGCGGGTACACTCACGCTCAGCACGGCGGCGTGCAGCGGCGTGCGGCGCGCGTGGTGGGCGGCGTCGTGCTGTATATGGGGCGGGTACACTCACGCTCAGCACGGCGGCGTGCAGCGGCGTGCGGCGCGCGTGGTGGGCGGCGTCGTGCTGTATATGGGGCGGGTACACTCACGCTCAGCACGGCGGCGTGCAGCGGCGTGCGGCGCGCGTGGTGGGCGGCGTCGTGCTGTATATGGGGCGGGTACACTCACGCTCAGCACGGCGGCGTGCAGCGGCGTGCGGCGCGCGTGGTGGGCGGCGTCGTGCTGTATATGGGGCGGGTACACTCACGCTCAGCACGGCGGCGTGCAGCGGCGTGCGGCGCGCGTGGTGGGCGGCGTCGTGCTGTATATGG
The DNA here is from genome assembly GCA_963556745.1 of Catoptria pinella. NCBI lineage: Eukaryota > Metazoa > Arthropoda > Insecta > Lepidoptera > Crambidae > Catoptria > Catoptria pinella. Next base: position 8,189,654 of record OY750769.1, read on the forward strand.
GGCGGGTACACTCACGCTCAGCACGGCGGCGTGCAGCGGCGTGCGGCGCGCGTGGTGGGCGGCGTCGTGCTGTATATGGGGCGGGTACACTCACGCTCAGCACGGCGGCGTGCAGCGGCGTGCGGCGCGCGTGGTGGGCGGCGTCGTGCTGTATATGGGGCGGGTACACTCACGCTCAGCACGGCGGCGTGCAGCGGCGTGCGGCGCGCGTGGTGGGCGGCGTCGTGCTGTATATGGGGCGGGTACACTCACGCTCAGCACGGCGGCGTGCAGCGGCGTGCGGCGCGCGTGGTGGGCGGCGTCGTGCTGTATATGGGGCGGGTACACTCACGCTCAGCACGGCGGCGTGCAGCGGCGTGCGGCGCGCGTGGTGGGCGGCGTCGTGCTGTATATGGGGCGGGTACACTCACGCTCAGCACGGCGGCGTGCAGCGGCGTGCGGCGCGCGTGGTGGGCGGCGTCGTGCTGTATATGGGGCGGGTACACTCACGCTCAGCACGGCGGCGTGCAGCGGCGTGCGGCGCGCGTGGTGGGCGGCGTCGTGCTGTATATGGGGCGGGTACACTCACGCTCAGCACGGCGGCGTGCAGCGGCGTGCGGCGCGCGTGGTGGGCGGCGTCGTGCTGTATATGGGGCGGGTACACTCACGCTCAGCACGGCGGCGTGCAGCGGCGTGCGGCGCGCGTGGTGGGCGGCGTCGTGCTGTATATGGGGCGGGTACACTCACGCTCAGCACGGCGGCGTGCAGCGGCGTGCGGCGCGCGTGGTGGGCGGCGTCGTGCTGTATATGGGGCGGGTACACTCACGCTCAGCACGGCGGCGTGCAGCGGCGTGCGGCGCGCGTGGTGGGCGGCGTCGTGCTGTATATGGGGCGGGTACACTCACGCTCAGCACGGCGGCGTGCAGCGGCGTGCGGCGCGCGTGGTGGGCGGCGTCGTGCTGTATATGGGGCGGGTACACTCACGCTCAGCACGGCGGCGTGCAGCGGCGTGCGGTGCGCGTGGTGGGCGGCGTTGACGTCGGCGGCGGCGGCGAGGGCGGCGCGCATCACTGCCACGTTGTGCGCGCGCGCCGCTCGGAATAACACCGCGCTCGGTGATAGGCACGATATGTCTTCTGTATAAAACACAATGAAAATTAAAATAAGAGTAAATACGTAACGTTATATAAAATGAGACAGTATTTTAATGGAAAAATAGAGTACCTAACTGTAGTATCTTATATGCTTTTTAAGGCGACATCGCTTGACTTGGAACGATCAAAGTTTTTAAATATTGTATTAAAAATTATTTTATTTGTTTGGAACAAGTGGAACTTAACCTAGAAATAACACACTTTAGTAGCATATAGTCAATTTGATTACATATAAAGTTATTTGTCGTTCACCTAAGTCATCAGTATCCTCGCCTTCGGTGGATTCGTGGTCGGACGGCAGACTGAGGTCGACATCGCGCTCCGCCGCCAGTTCGGTGCCGATCAGAAGCACCGGGCTGTCTGCTTCCGATTTACTCGAACTTTCAGACACTAAATCATACAAAAACAATAAAAAATAAATATGTAATGTAACTAATATGTTTCATCGTTTCGAAAAAATTTGATGGGAAATAAAATATTACCACTGGTGTTGCTATTGACGTCACTTTTCTCATCACTGATTGTCTCTGGTACAGCAGGCGGTGCTCGAACCCTGAATGAAAATTGACGATTCAAATCTTGCGTTTTATTTTCACTTACAGAAAATTTCGATTGGATCCTTATTTTTTTTAAACGTTTTGAGAAATGCAGGGTGATTTCTACGTCACGTACCAAAATTTCAGGACGTGTTCAGTCCATGAATCTAAACAACTTTCTCTAAGAAACATGTACACCTAGCTAGCGCGGAGCTAGCAATATCGCACACAAAAAACAGCTCTATCTATCTAGAACATGTAACAAAAATAGCCCTAATGCCGAATACGGTTTATAGGGACCATCAAACTGAATAACTTTTACTTAAGGACCAACTCTCAAATCGCGAAAAAAAAATCTGCTATTTCATGCATTTTGATATTTTCGATTTCAATTTTTGTATGAAACAGCTGATTTTCTTTTCACTATTTCAGAGAAAGTTGATCAGTTTGATGTTCCCTAAATACTATATTCGGCATTAGGGGTATTTTTGTAATATGTTGTATAGAAGGTGTTACAAAAATTAAAATCGAAAATATCAAAATGTATGAAACAGCTGATTTTTTTTCGTGATGTCAGAGTTGGTCCCATAGTAAAAGTTGATCAGTTTGATGGTCCCTATATACCATATTCGGCATTAGCGGTATTTGTGTAACACCTTGTATAATAGAGCAAGCTAACGTACCTGCGCCTGGCTCGGCGCACCGACCACCGACACGCGTTACGTAGCGGCGACTCTGGCGCGCCGCCGCCGCCGCCGCCGCCCGCGCTGGCAATATCGCGCACGAACGACAGCGATACATATTTGGCACGAATCCACGCCTCACGCACTGACCTGTGTAAAACCGACGTAATAAAAAAACGGTCAAGAGCGAGCCGAACTCGTGCACCGAAAGTTCCGTACCATCATTCTGAAAAAGTTTACTATTTAGACATCGTTTTATTTTTCCTGTAATCTTTACATAAATTTCTATCACACAAAATATTTTCATATTTTTCTCTTTGCAAACTTCGGAGATAAGGGGGGGAAAAGTATTTTTTTTTTTTTAATTTTTCATCAAAAGTCGTAAGCTATGCGGCCTCAGTTGCCTCCCTGTTGCAAAAAAATATAAATATTTTTAATTCTCTCTTATTTGCAAAATAGTCATCTAAAAGTATTCCACAAGTTGATAGCATTAGTAGTTCTCGAGATATCCAGCTGTTACAGACAGACAGACTGAATCGCACCATAAGGGTTCCTTTTTACCATTTTGGTACGTAACCCTAATAACGATTTATTTATGTGTACGCGTTTATTACAATAATGATCCTTTTTGAAACTTATGAAAAACACCGCGATTAATAAAGACTTTTGCACCTTGTGATACTCAGTAAAACTAGAAATATTTACAAAAAAACCATCCACATCCCCAACTTTTGATTATTTATATGTCTAGATCGAGTGTAGCGCTTTTAAGGTTACAAACAGGTTAACTTTTTTAGGTTGGTTTGTGTTTTTAACATCATTTCGTCCAAAGAATATTAAAACTATGGCTGTGTCACACTACTTGCAATGTGTGTGTGTGTGTGTGTGTTTTTATCAGCCAACAGTTGGCTGATATTTTTTTCGACGTGTCCGTAGCTTCGACTGTCTATCTAGAATTCTAGACATATAAATAATCAAAATCAAAGCCCCAAACCTTTACCTTAGGTGTAGGTACAGCTTGGCCAGAAAGAGTAGAAATTAAATAAAATGGAACAAAAATTTGTCAGTACAAAACATAGTCAGTGTTGTCAAGTTATTTGTGAATTTGACGTGTTTGCAACTTTGCATAGAAATTGGCGGCCTCATTTTTTGTCAACTCTTTATGGTCAAGCTGTACCCCACGCTTACATATTACGACTAAAGCGTGGTAGATATTATTGCAAAATAATAACGAAATCTGCTCACGTTTCGCAGTCCGGTGTCGCACGAGGAATGGTTGCCCCTTCCGTCTTCGCTTCGTATATTAAGTTAACTATTTTATTGCCGAGTTCAGCCATTACCTGTGAAATCGTTTATAAATTAATAATATACGTTTTAATGAAGTCAACGCATGCGTAGAATTTAAACAATATATACTTTTATAATATCGGGTTCCCAGTCATCCAGAGTAAGAGACCTTACTTTGCTGACGTGAACTCCTAGAGAGCGATGTATTCCGGAACATTCTGTAAGAAGTAAATACAGTCATGTATGCTTTATTCACCCTAATTTTACTAAGAACTGATTTTTCAATGCCTAGATAAAGATTCATTCGTTTGATATCGTATTATATCGCTAAATTGAAAATATTTGTCATACATCATTTTTGAATGACTTTAATTTTTTTTGGTTATTAAATAAACTGACTGCTATCTATTAAGAGCGCGTAGTCCGCACACTAGAGCCGTCAATAAAAAAAAAAACGTAGTGCTTAAATAAAAATGAAATTGTGAATTATCTTTCTGTAGTGCACTCCGAGGAAACTTTTTGGTACTTTTTATCGTTTAAAGCATACTTTCTAGCCTATCGTTTAGCTAAAAAATTTGTACAAGCGATAAAAAGTACCACAAAGCTTCTTCGGAGTGCACTACAGAAAGATAATTCACAATTTCATCTTTATTTAAGCACTGTGATTTTTTTTCCAATGGCGGCGCTAGTGTGCAGACTACGCGCTTTTAACAGGATTGAAAATTCGGCACTAAGAAATAAAAAAAATGGCTTACCTATACAAAGCGTAATGCCCAGGTTGATGCTAGCCCATCGCGGATTTGGACTTCCGCAGTCACAACAATTGTTGTTGCCAGGAATAGTCAACAATTGCTCCCAAATTCTAAAGCAAAATTCATATTCTTATTCTCAGGAGGAATCAAGATTTCAACAACAAAACAGCTGGAATACTGCATATTTTATAAATCTTTCTTTTTTGTTCTTACCTGACTTTCCTCATGCGAACATTATTGACACTGTTTCTATTGTCATAAGGTTTAGAGTTGTCTGGCACTAGTACCAGCTGTGAATCGGGATTCTCCCGGCTTTGGCCTTGCTGTATGGCCGACCTTATTCCGTTCTGTAAAGCCGCTATCCAACTGTTCACCATCTCTTCAGAATCAGCTTGCAGCATGTGACTTCTAAAGTAATTAAAAAAAATATTCAGTACTATAACATTGAATTAAGTTTTGAGAGTGTGTGGTTTGCCAAGGTCTTTGTCAAAAGTATTCTTTATTGCGCGTTTACACAGCTCGACTAAACCGAATAAGTTTCAGTGGCTGAATTCGGGCCGCAAACAAATACGTACGGCCCTACCGAATAATGTAAGTGCGTCATTATACCATACACAGGTTAATATTCTAGAGACCCTGTAGCATGACACGGCACCGAAATACGATAATAAGCACGGTGATATAATATCATATCGTATTTCGGTGGACATGCTAGTGGGGCAAAACAAAACCTTTACTTACTTGGAAGGGGACAGAACTTCGAAGCAGAATCTCCTCTCGCCGTCCAGGACCGGCTTGACAGTGCACAGGCGCAAATCCTCCTCCATCACTGTCACATTCAGTTCACCAGTTCTTTTTCTACAACAAACACATTTTACGTTTAAAATATAGAGTCTTCGCCGCCAAAGAAGTCACACGGAATTTTGAAGGAACTATAATAATACGATATCTAATTTGCAAATTTCTTTGGACTTAAACGATACCAGTGATTTAAATCCGAAAGTATGAAAAGGGTGAAACATTTTTTGCTAAATAATACTCAAATAATTACTACTAATTTATAATATTACTAAAGTATGCTTTTCGTGTGCTGTTTGGTTTCAAATATCAATAATTTCACTGACTAAATAAAAAACATAACAAACAACTGTCCAACCTTAATTCGATGAGTTGTAAACAATGCAATTTTGTAAAAGGCCGTGACGCCACTGTCAATAATTAAGCGTCGTGACCTACATTGCGCAGCCTTCAAATATACGAACTGAGTTCAAGTTAAACAAACAGTAATCAATTTCTTTGCTTATTAAACAAATAATTTTAAATATTTAAATGGAAATGGCAGTCAATTATTCAACACAAAAATACTAGGGCTTCAAAAATTAACAAACGCACAAATAACGCTTGTTTAGCGAGAGTTTAATTAGTTACTCAGTGTTTTGTCTCTTTCTTTTTGATGTCACAGTATATCTAATAGTTTGACAGTTACCGGATATGCAGTGCGTCAAGCATAAGCTGGCGCGCGGTAGGAAAGGGAACCAAATTTGACAGTTCTTACACCCTATTTATAAGGGTCAGTTTCCAATAATATTCATTTGACAAAGAAAATAAGCGCCACCGTCGCGTTGGGACGCCAACGCTGATAAATGTCGGACTGAAATATAATCACTACATAAATGTATTGTATGTATGTATTGTATTATGTATTAAGTACCCATACCGTACATAATTCTCATACAGTCTGTCTATTATAAAAATTGAATTCTGACGTTTCACATTTTTCAAATCAAACTAACCTTGTTAAAGCGGACACGTACGATTTAAAACTCAAAATTTCATAAATCCAACTATTTTTATTTGGATGTCTCACCAATTATCTTGCACTATCTATACTAATTTTCACTCAAATTCTTACAAAATCTCCGTAAATAATAAATATTGTTGGTATCGATCATCGCATTGACGTCCCTAGAGTCGGAATTTTGACATGTGTCAGAATTCAATTCTTATAATAAGTCGACAGACTCTAAATAAATATATATAATAAATAATAAATAAATTTGACAACATCACATACATTGCTCCGATTCCAAAGTAAGTAGCTAAAGCACTTGTGTTATGGATATCAGAGACAACGGTGGTATCACAAACACTCAGACCTGAGCCAATATAGAAAAGTTAGTTTTTCTAAATTGACCCAACCGGGGATCGAACCCGGGACCTCAGAGATGGCGACACCTTGAAAACCGGTGTACAAAGCCACTCGACCACGGAGGTCGTCAAAGTATGTATGTATAGCCAGGGAAACGTAACTCTTCTAAGCACAAGCAGATTTCTCTTCGCTTTTGCTCATGGTTTGAGTCTGGTTTGTTAAAGGATAAACCATAATATAAAACTAGTAGTACTAAGTACTTTCTTACGTGTAGTACTTACCTGTAAACGAGCCTGTTGTCGTACAGATAGAACCACCTTCGGTTCCAGGTTTTGAACGCGTTGGAAGTCCTCTTGAACAGGTAGCCCTGCATGCGCGGAAGGTTCTTGAGGCACGGAGTACTGAGCAGGCCCTCCTTGCTGTCGCCCTCCACCTCAGTCTTGCAGCTCGGTAACACCGTGTCTTTACTGTTCACTATCGTGTGACGATTCTCCATCTCTTTGTCGAGAATCTTTGTATCGTTACGCATCGTGGAAACCTAAAATATAGTCGTTAATCATTTAAAATATTTACTATTTCATTTGATAAGTTTCTGTTTTTTTAGCTTGTTTGTTGTGTTTCCAAGTATTTTTCAAGTCGTATTCAATATCTGGAAGGTTTGATACTGCCAAGTTGATGTAAGAAAACAAGTATTTTACTGTGCCAAATAAATTATAGATTAACGTTATTAATTCTCTCTATTCTGATTGCAAAACCCACGATAACGGTAACATTTGTAATCGGCAGCCTTTGTTGTAAATACTCATCACTTTCTAGGTAGGTACCTAAAGTACAGTACACAAAAGGTGAATAAATGAAAATAAAGCTGTTTCTACAATCAGTACAACCTTGAATAGTCACATAATTCATTAATACCGTTGCATATCTGATTCATATTAACTATGATCAAATGTAATGATAACTTATGGTTTTCCCTATTTAATTAAATTAATTAATTTGATAATAAAAAACCGACAATTTTAATTAGGTTAATGCGTAAATATAATAGGATTAATCGAAAGCAAAATAATAAAATAATGATCTTACTTCTTCTGCAGTTGTCTTGAGGAAAGGGTCCAAATCTTCAGTAAGGTCAGCGCCCTGGTGGTAGTACGTGCAGCACGCTTGCAAGTACGACAAAAACTGAAACAAAATACCGTCATTTTACTGAAAAAGTTTTCACGACCATCTGAAGTGATCTCTGCCGTTTGATCGGCGTTTAGGACTGAAACTAAAACAAGTATTGCATGAGTGATTCAGTAACAAATAGTCATAATAAAAAAATGTAGAAAAGTTTCATCAGCACCAGCGTTTAAAAAAACAGAGCAGAGAACGACGTCGATCCTTTTGAAAATAAATAAGAGTCTAATGAATAGTAAGGTAAATTCAAAAAGTTCAAAAGGTCATGCGATCCGATCTCAGATCGCTGCGATCTATGAGATCGGAACGCAACCAGTGTGGAAGGGATAAGATAACTACATCGCATAAATCGCAGCGATCTGCGGATCGGATCGCATGACCGGAACGTATCCTGTGTGTTGGAGCTCTTATTGAAAGTGAATCATATAATAACGGAGACAGGTAGGTAATATTATGCAAAGTGTGCGCGTCATTCAACGAAATGTTTGTGGGTCGCCAGACAGCTATTTTAAGTGCTACTTTCAAAAAGCAAAAGTTTAGCAAATACCGAATTTAATAATAATGCTTCTTTTCAAACATCTCGTACAGGGCCGAATTTAGAGGTGTGGAGGCCCCGGGACAATAAGGGAGTGGAGGCCCCTAATTATTTTTCAAATAGGTTATATAATATTTTTCTTGCAAAGTATTTCAATCGTTTATTTATTTAGTCGTATGGCACTAAATAATATTAAAATCAAAATTACTTGGTATGTTTTCAAATCTTAAAATTAGAAAGGTACTCTTTCGTTGTGTAAGATTCTTTTTTTAATAAATACAATTCATGTGAAGACCCCTTTCTTGTGGAGGCCCCTTTCTTGTGGAGGCCCCGGGCAGTTGCCCCGGTTGCCCTCCCTTAAATCCGGCCCTGATCTCGTAACTAGCAAAAACTTGTAAACCCACAGAAACCTTCAGTTGCTAGGATTGAATGAGATCACCCATTCTAATTATGTACTATATTATTTAATAAATAAAAATGCTTAAAGGTAATGAATATTCAAGGGTAATAAGGTAATTAATAAAAAAGGGTACATAAGTCATTAGTTGTAATATTATTGAAGGTCTTCCTATTTTTTTTAAGAAATTGATCATCCCTCAGCGTCCCTGTTTTGTATTATTTATTTGATAGGTAAAGAAGTGGTAATAAATACCCAGACTTAATAAAAGTTTACACGATTCTTGCATCATCATATCATATGAAATACATAAAACTTAAATGTAGTGAATTAATAAATTATGGTAATGCAAATAGTTTAGCGCTAGCGCAATGACGATAACAATTAATAACAGTGCAGCATGCATATCTTAATTACCTGTTGCGCACTACAGTGAGACAATGAGCAATAACCAATGTCCCACGTCCATCGAACCACTCAACTATGAACACAGTTATTTTAGGCAAAAAGTTCCGTCGCTTGTGCAACACAATACATAACTGTCGCAAAGACGGCCCGATGCCCGATCACAACAAGAACAGACTGACTTGGCCTAGGATCGCCGCACAACCTCGCTTATGATCGCCGCACTTACTTGAGTCGCCTTTTAGAACTGATTGGGCGGTTCGGTTCTAATGAATGACTAATAGTTACTATTGTATAGATAAGATTACCTTTCTTGGACGAAGGACGCATTTTGCGAACTCGTAAAGATTACGCCCACCTTAGTAATTATTTACTTACATTGATAATATTCCTTAATTATCTGATAGTGATAACACAATGTATCTATTTTTTTCGTTAGTGTTTTTCGCTGCATGAACGTTAACGCATGAGTAATTCCTGTTCCCTGTGGTTTCTTATTCATATACCAAACCGGTCGGGTCATATCACGCTCTGGTTAAGTTATTGATAAATATCACAATGTACTAAAAGGTAGTAATATAAAGGTACAAAAATCGCACGACTGTCGCTTTTTGAGCAAATTCTAAATGAGCATGCTCATTATTAGCAATGTTTCGACACACAAGCTACTAAGTAGGTACTGTTCAATAGTGGCATGCTTTCATGCTAGTAATGAGCATGTGTAACTGTACCTAAATGTGTTTGTACTCAAAAATAACAATTAAACACCAACTAGATCTTTTCTAGTATATCATTAATAATTATTTAAAAATAGCATTGTGAATGCTAAAATATCAAATTTAAAAATTAAACACAAATTAATTATAAAGCATAATAGCAAAGCAACAGCTCATGACTTGAAAGGGGCAAGCAAGGCCTACTTATGGCATTTTATAATTTGAAGATTGAGATATTTGAGAAGGAAAGATAGTTCGAAGTCATATTAATTTTCTCCGGATATGTGGCTTCCGCTTAACGCAAACATTACTAAGCAACCCAATTAGTACGAAACGGCAACAGCGATAAATCCTTAAAGAAAGTTTGCGCTTGCGCTTCTTTATTAGGTAGTTGCGCGATACAGAGAGAAGGTACTAGCCAGAAACAGGAGCCAGGAGTGCTGTTGCCATTTTTTTTATCAAGAGGAGAATGCGATCTTTATGCATACCAAACGGCATGTTGGACTCGGTCATGACCCTAGGGCATGTCCCTCGCCGCACCCAGCCCTCCCGCCAAGCCTGGTAGGCTTCGCGTCAGGGCTGGGCGGTTCTAACCTCTGTCCCACTCCCTAACGAGCTCGAAAGCTTGAGAGGGAGCTGGACACGGGGAGGAAGCTCCCCAACTCCTCATAGGGCTACCCACTCTTGGTGGGCGGGCCAGATGGGGCGAACGGGAGAAGGCACCACTACCAACTAAACTTTTTCCAGAATCTGTCTAGCTAGCGTATCGCTTCTACTGCTGAGAGTCTCGCGGCACTTTAGCTGAGCAATCCTTTGAGCGTGACGTTTACTTTAGTTCCCATACGGGTCTCTTCACTCCTAATTCGAACACGTAAGAACCTGTGTGACCTCGAGTCTTATGAGACCCATGTATGTTTCACTACCATAAAATAGGTCATCACTGGCAATGACAAGAATACGTACAACGTTAAAAAAATTTCGTCTTGAGACACTTATGTGCGTTTGTGCAGTACAATAATACGGGCGAAAAAACCTAACAAAAAAGTTATTCGAGTCCGTATTCATGTGTATACAAACATGTGAGTCACGTTTTTCATAATGATATATGTACCATTCGTACATAGAGATGCCGAGTTCCCACGTATAGACGATAGCTTAATGGTATAATCGCGTAAGCGACTACAGTAAAGTTGAAAAATATCAAACCTTTTGTCTTTACGACACGGTACGAAATTGATTAAAAATCGATTGGTATAAAAATAGGCTTCCCTGTGAAACGAGAGAGGCAGTTTGTATTATCTCTTTTGAAATAATGAAACGTTATTTTGAAATAAATTATATAATAAGTTTAAACAATACTTTATTAATACACTGTTATTTGAAACAAATACATAATACGCAATTTCTTAATGTGTACTTATAGGAAAAAATAAAATACACATAACGCAATGACTTCAATTAAGTTTGAAGAGCCTTTTTCCTTATTTATTTATATGGTTTATGCAGCCAGTGCTCGCTCGTTATACAAACACTTTACTGGCCGACAATGGTCGTAGGCGATAGCGATATTCTGTGTTGTTTCGTACAAACAGAAGCTTTATGTTCCGCGCGCGACCTTTCACTTTTTTAACTCGCACTCAGGACCTCTAGTCAGGAGTTTACCACGACCGAGGGCGTTATCAGCGTGTCAGTCAAATAGACGCATCAAGCAAATGTACTGCCAGTCACAGTACCCTTAGAATATGTATTTTGTTTCTGCCAGATGAAGAGCTCGATGACGCAGTAGCTTAGTGCACTCGGACTGCGATTTCTTTTAGCAACATTCGATAGTGACGGTCCTGGGATGTATGACCAAATTTTTTTTATCAAGAGCTCCTCCATGCTTTGTTAGGCAAGTTCTATCGTTGGTGTCGGCAGCATTCGACCCTGCAGGCCCTATCCGTATTGGGCCTGCGTGATGGGTTATTTTATAGCTCATCCTCTTTATTCATCCATACAGTAGGTTTATGCCCAGCAGTGGGAACATTTAAATAATTATGAAGGCGATTCTGCCTCACAACATGTCATGTAAAATGGATGGGAACCACCACCATTTATTTAAAGTCTATTTAATTGAATTTTTTATAATTATTTTGTATACTTAATTCATATAAGTAGTTATAGTTGTCACAAAAAATATTTAATTAAGGAGAAAATATGTACAAAACAATATGTACTTCTCTTAAATAATATTATCTAGATATCTACTATGGACAGTATCTACTATGGAATTTGTAGTTATATTTTCAAGATTTTTTTACGTAGAAATTCAAAAGGTAAATAGACATTACTTACAGTTGCAAGTATTTCATGACGCTTCCGAGCTTGTAGCATTGTGATTTTATGAACATGATCTAGAGCAGTGTGTCTAAAGCATGACCGAGTAGCAAGTAGGAGATTCACTGCTTCCTCCACGTCCATTGATTTGTGACGAGATACCTGAACAAAACATACATTACAACAGAAAATAATAGTAAAATGGTTCTTATATTATTTCACAAAAAAAATCTTTCTATGGAGATTAACAATAGATAAAAAGAAATTCAATACTAACCTGAGAATTCCTGTTTAAAGCTATATCCAGATCATTTGAGATTTTTTCAAAGTGGTGCTTGCTTTCCTTTACTCCTTTGATATCCCTGGAAAAACCTTAATTTATAGCAGCACATACTTATTCATTATAATATAGGTACAAATTTTGAATCATGATATAATATTCATTGAAATTATTACACTTGCAAAATATTGTAATTTTTGACAGTCCAACATGTCAGGTTATACAGTTAAACTACGAAAACAGCTTTATTACGTAGGGCAGACAGGTCAACATGTATAGTCTGAAGTGCCGTTGTGTGTACAATAAGAAAAAATTTAGGATGGTAAATTTGATTGAATTTGATCAATCTTTATACCTAAAAGTCAAGCACATCTTTATGATCATACTAGTGTGAACCCTAGGGAACTTTTGACCAGGATAAAAAGTATCCTATGTGCCAAATTTCATCCAAATCTCTTTAGCTGTTTAGGTGTGAAGGGGTAACAAACACACATACACACAAACTTTTGCATTTATAATATTAGTAGGATAATTAATTGGATACAATATAAATTCTATGTGCTCTAAAATATGATAATTCCACCACTAGTAGCACTTTATAGTATGGATTTATAGTTCTCTTAACAGCTATTTCCAGCCATCCAAGAATGGAATATTAAAGGTTATCAATAATGAATTTGAGTAAAGCTAATCAGCGACCTTAACATCTCCAGGTGATTATAATCAAATGCTTATTTACCAGTGCTTATCAAAAAAAAGGTAGATAGGATCTTATTCAACATAAGAGGTCCACTTTACAGTTACTTGTTAAAAATGCAGAATCTATCAACATTAGGAACCTACACTTTTATGAAAGCTGTGAGATTCTTCAATATAGTCCTGGAAGCCTGGTCCAGTAATATGGAGTGGAATTTATTCATTTCCTGTAGTGCATGGATCATACGATTCATGTTGGCCATGACTGAAGGGTCTTCTGAGAAACTTCCACTTAAGTCCCATAGAGCATTAGTGAAAGAACTGCAACAAATAAACAATGTATACCTAACTTGAAAATATATTATAACCAAATACTTTGGGCAGGAAGAGGATTATGAAAAAAAAATTAAGATCATAACTTTTATAATAACTTACAAGTTTAGAATAGTAAGTATGTATACAAACACCTATTAGGTGTATGCCTATAACTAACATCACACTTGTTCAAAGGAAAATGATGAAAATTCATTGTTCTATTTTAAGTAAGAAATGCTTGGTAATAGTACCGCCCCGAACTTGACTCTCCGACCCTACCTAGATCAGTTTTTCTTATTTAATGTATGTTAGATCATAAAAGTATAATATAGATATCTCTCACCCTCTATGAGTCATATAAATCTTCCCCGACTCGATCATAACAGTACATGCTTTCAAAACCTTGTCTAACTTCTGTTCCAGGTTATCTATACTAGCTTCTTCCGTCTCCAATTGCTCCCTACAGCATTAAAATGTGGTTACTATAGCGAAAATGAAAAAAACACTTTCTATAATATAACAGTAACTTTCATTGATTAACGTTACCTAAACTTTGGAGAGTCCCGAAGGCATTCATCGAAATCAATTAAAGGCTTCATATTAGCTTACAAAAATTCGTGCACTTATCAAATTCAAGACACAATGAACTAATTTTACAACATTTTGTTTTGTAGTAGACAAAAAAACACTGAGAACGAACACCACAAAATTGACTGACACATTTATCACTGACACGTCAGTGTCAATGTGACAACATTTCTTGATTGTTAGTGACATTCTTTTTTTTAAACTGGTAGAGATGTAACGAGTTAAAATCATAACGCTTTGTTAAACTCTCAAAACAATATCAAAGTTAAAAAAGGCAAAATTACGTTTTTGTGAAAGATTATCCTCATTTATATGAAGGAAAACGAAAGAAAACAATTCTTAAAAATAAGTCACAGTGAACCCTGGATCATAGTTATGATTAGATCTTTATTATGATTATGAATGTCTTAGAGCATTAAGCAGCATGTCTTAGTTCTTAATGCTCCAAGATGAATGTGAACAAACCAAGAACAAACCAGTAACCATCTTAATAGTTGTTTTAAGTAGGTAATATTATTTAGTTTCTATGATAGGTATTTACAACACAGAAAGGCAAATGAAATAATATTATTTACAGCATGATTGTATATTTACATAACTACAGATACAATTCAAAATCAATACGGTTTGAAGTATAAAATTGAGTGTCTTCACCATGCTTTCTGACCCAGACACCTGTCTTAAAATACCCTTCCTCTACCCATTTTTGCATTTGCTCTGTAGAATGAGGACCAATTATTTCAGCATCATCGTTTTGACTCCATTTAAATTCCCATTTGACTTCTTGTGTCTCATCACTTTCGCCCTTAGCTTCAGATGTAGCTGTATTTTCAGATTTATTCTGGCCAAGAGTTTGTTGCTCCTTCTGATCAAAATCATCAGCATACATATCTAAATCAGCATCATCACTTTTGTTTTTGTCTTTGGCAACTATAGAATTTATTTTTTCATAGGTCTCTTGGTAAATGTCCATATTGCCTAGTTTAGTCAAAATTTGATTTGCAAGTTCTGTTACTCTTGTAACAATTTTACTATTCTCATCAACAATTCCAGCCTTCTTCCTTTTCCAACGTTCTGCACTTGAAATCTTTGAGGTTGTGCCTGTAAAAGTAAGTAATAAATTGGTTTTAATCTGTTCATTATTATTGAGGGAACAACATAATAATCCATCATCTTTTTGGCTTAATGTTTGTAAATCTGTTCAGACAAAAAACAATGTTATTAGATTTCAAATATTGCCACCTGTAGCGGAAAGAAAAAATAAAAACAAATGGATACTACCTAGCCGCTGCAAAGTTTTGGCAATAGTCTCCTTAGGTTTCATATGTTGCAATATTTCTTTATAGTTATTAATCAAATCAAATTTTTCCTCTGGCTCTTCGTCTTCACTGCTAGAGTCATCACCAAGGCCTTTGTTGTCATCATCTTTGTGCACCTTGTATTTATCTTCCGGTCTTCCTTTTATTTTCACCCAATCTATGTTGTCAAGCCAACCGTCTCTTATTTCTTTTTCTTTTTTCCAATGGTAATGCCCCTGGGTGTCAAAATGACCCTCTTCAAGCTCTTCTTTCATATTGAAAGGAGTGATTGTTATCTGTAACAATGGATTCAATAATTTTAAGGAAATAATTAAACATCATACCTAATTGTATGGATTTTAGTCTGGGAAAGGTAGCACAGTTGAGTTGTTATGTTTGGCCACTGTTCACCGTTTTAATCACTATTCACACAATTTTTTTCTCATTTAAGAGTAGGTATTTCAATTCTCTCAACCCTTTTAAGGGTTCCATATAAAATATTAGAACATTTTGTTGCACAGTGCTGTAATAGCTGTTTATTGTTAGTAGGTGACGTCACAATACTGAACAATAATATGAATTGGTGTTGGCTATAATGGGACTTTAGAAAAACTACATTTGACTTGATAGTATGTTGTTGGTACTCACTTCACCTTCTACAGCAGCAACACCCTCCTCTTCACCCTCAATATCATCAGCATTAAGAACATTCTGTTTCTCTTCTTCAGCTCCGCTATCTTCTTCATCTGAGTCCAAGGAATGTTTCTTCCCTTCTTTTGTAGATTTTGTTTCGTTTACTACATCTGAGTCGAAAGCTACAGCAGCCGATCTTTTAGCCATTGTGTATTTTTGATACCTCCCTCGTTTTTCACCAATAATCATAAAAGTACTTAGGTTACTACCTAATTTTCAACCGACTTAAAAAAAACGATCAATTCATTGCACAAATTCACTCTCGTTCGTATATAACTTTACATACTCTTTTGCAAAATTTGCAAAAAAGCTACTGTATAATCAGTATAATCAAAACTGACTGCTGACACTTTTTTTTAAATGGGTTTAACGGCCCTGGGATCTTGCCCTTTTATGCCAAACATGACAGTACAAGTCATAAACTTAATGGTACAAGTTCAAATTCCTTTTGTTCTCGGACTTCTCGGTTGGTTCGGTTCGGTTTTCTTTTTAGATGTCTCCCAGGGTACTTTGAATGAATTTGCTTATTGGTCCAAAATATTTTAAGTCAGCTAATAAATCTTCCAGTTTGTTTGGTACATCTTCAGTAATATCTGCGAGTTCAGCGACAAGCAATAAACGTTGCATTGTAAAGCGATTACATTTGAATACAATGTGTTGGAGGTGTTTTTGTTCATCACAACTGGAGCATTTTGCGTCAGCAACCAACTTTATTTTATGAAGGTGAGTGCCAAATTGTCCGTGTCCAAATCTCATTCGGTTAATGGTGGATATGAATTTCCTATTCTTTTTCAAAAGCCCGCCCGGAAGTCCGGCTGCTGTCACTCACAACAAGTGATGCCAGAATTACATCAAATTTTCTCTAAAACTACCGTACAACTACCGCACGTCTTAATGCTCTAAGATTCACACAAAACAAATCTCTTCTTTGGCTTAGATAATGGAAATGCGTTGTACGAGTAGCTGATCAGTTGTTTCCATTTTCAGTAGGTCATAATGGTCTGTCTTCACCAAGTCTCTTCAACCTTCAAGTCAACTTTCGTGAGAATATTACCTTCAAACCGCTTGGGTTTTTTCATACTTACTTAACATAGCATTATATGGTACCTAAGTATAAACTTGTGCGGAAAGAGAAAATATAGTGTTTTTGTGGGCTACATGGCAAAAAATTTAAGCAACTTTAGGCTACTTTGCCAAGAATAATATTGGGCGACTTTAGGCTACTTGCCTTGCCATATCGAAATTGGCGATTTCACGGCCACACTGTCACAGAATACAATTTTACGTAGAAGAATACAAGTTGACGACTGACGTTTAGAATGGTTTTGTTTTCGATTCGATGTTTTCGATTTTCTCTTGATTTTCCTTAATTTCTTTTTTTTGTATTTTTTTAAAACAGGTGCAAGCAGGCGGAAGTCAGGCGGTTAGAATTAGAGTAATCAGGATGTTAAATATTGAGAAATTTTTTGGTGAAATTTAGGTACGAAAGATATGAAATAGCCAGTTCAAAACGAAAATATTATGCACATTCAATCAATGTTTTTAATCCAGTAAGAAAATTGCTACTATTATTTTGTGGTGCTGTATTGGAAAAAACCCTGCAAAATGTTAGAAGAAACATTTGAAGTTAAAAATGAACAATCCAAGAATTCATGCCTTAAAAATGATCATTTATTAACAGTTTTACTATGTGCTATTTCAATTCCATTATCGATGTCCATGTGGATAATGAATATTATTTATTCCAAATTCTTAAAAGGCAGCGAAGGACATGATGGTAATACATAAACTTACTTTATTATCATAAAATAAAATAGTAAGAAAGTATTTCTTCTTACTATTATTTAATTGTACAATAATAACTACATAATTTCAGAACCAGTGGTTATTTCTCCAGTAAGATGGATGGCATCATGTTTCATACCTCTGGCAATGGCTGTGTATGGTTATAAAAAGAAAAGCGTTAATTTGAGTGGTGCCTGTCTTGGGTTTGGAGTTGGACTAGTACTTACATTGAGTAACTACTGTTTTTTGGCAGCTTTATTCACATTTTTCATAACTGCATCAAGAGCAACAAAAATAGGCTCTCGTATCAAAAAAAGAATCGAAGAAGAATTCAAAGAAGGTAAAATATAGCTTCACAACACATCTATACATACGCTTAGGCCTTTTAGGGTTTCATACCAAAATGGTAAAAAGGAACCCTAATGGTGCAACTCTCTCTGTCTGTCTGTCACAGCTGGATATCTCGGGAACTAAATTTTATAATAGTTTTAGATGACGTTTGCCCAACTTTGTTGTAAATAAGAGAAATAAAAATATTAATATTTTATTTTGCAATTTTTTTTAGGCCACATAGTTTTTGATGTTCCCCCCCTGAAAAATCTGAAATTATTATATAGAAGTTTATGTTTACATCTCCTTATAATCTTTAGATTACAGGAAAAATAAAACAATGTCTCTAAATAGTAAAGTTTTTCAGAATGGTGGTACGGAATGTACATATGTAGTTTTTGTGGGTTTTTATTAAAAATATTTTCAGGTGGCCAAAGAAATTGGATACAAGTACTCTGTAATAGTGGCATGGCAACTCAACTGGCACTGTTATACCTATTAGATGTAGGAGCTTCTGAAAGGCCAATAGATTTTGTTAAAGATTACCGAGCTTCATGGCTCTCCATAGGTGTTCTTGGTAAGTTCATCTTTAATATTCGCCTTCTCCGAAAACCTGTTACTCTATGTAAGCTCCTGATTTTAGAAATATTCAGCGTTATAATTTTTCAGGTGTGTTTGCATGCTGTAATGGTGATACATGGGCATCAGAATTGGGCACAGTGCTATCAAAATCAGATCCTTATCTGGCAACGTCTTGGAAAAAAGTTCCAAGGGGTACAAATGGTGGTGTCTCTTTAATAGGCACATTTTTCAGTACAGTTGGAGGACTTATTATAGGCATATCATACTATCTATCTATCCTATATTTTTCTGATAAATCTGTGTGGGCCAATGCCCCCCCTCAATGGCCAGTAATTCCTTTTGGAGCGTTAGCAGGATTTCTGGGAAGCATGATAGACTCAATAATGGGAGCAACTTTTCAATATTCAGGTATTAGTTTCTTTAATTATTATTATCTTCACCCATGATTTAAATCGTCCATAGAAGGTTCTGAAACAGTTAGCTTATAGCCAACATTAAAACTAGTTGTTCGCTTTAGGACTGATTCGCTTTGAGACAGATTCGCTATACGGCAGAAGTACAGTCAACTGTCTATAGATTCTGACTTAAAGCAAATCTGCCCTAAAGCGAAAAATGGGTTTAGTCAACAAATGCCAGATTATAGTATATTATGGAGAAATAACATTTTCATTCATTTTAGTTTTTTTTTCATTCATTCGTAATAAAATTTGCTCCAAAGTAATATCCAATTACTTTTTGATAATTTTGAAAAATATTGGTTAACTTCAATAATTTTCAAAATCCTTTTTTATAATAATATTTTCAATCACTTCTGGGTATTTTTATAAGTATTTTTTTCGTAAATAGTATATTAAAATTATATTAAAAAAGGATTGAAAATATTATAAAAATATATATATATATATATAAAACCATCAGACCATTTAAGACAACTGTACAATAGCGAATCTGTCCTAAAGCGAATAAGTGGCCTGCGAGTTGCTTTATGAAATTTAGTACAACTCGTTTGTATCATATATTATAATGACGGACGCGAGGGCGCGGGCGCGATCAGCCACTCGCACGGCTATAAGGCTGGCCCCAGACCTACCGGTTTCATTTCTTTGCTTTGCTTTTTTAGTTGAACAGGGGCTACCAGCTAACGCATCGAACTTCGGAAAGTCTGCCGGGATTCGAATTAAAACAGATAAATCGAGCCTCAATCGGGCCAAAATTGCGAACCCTAATTTATGATGTCACACGAACATCGATATCTTCTAAATAACTTCGGCGAATAGTACAACACGAAACGTCGATTTATCTGTTTTAAGTTGAAGCTCGGCAGACCGGCCGAAGTTCGAAAAGTTAGCCGGCAGGGCCCCTGTTCTACTAGAACAGCAAAGCAAAGTAATGAAACCGGTAGGTCCGAGGCCAGCCTTATGGCTACCATGACCTTCTAAACCTTTCAAAACCTTTTATAGAGGATTCATATCATGGTTGTAGATAAAGTTCTGAATGCAATTGTTCACAATTAGGTTTTCAAAATGTGATAAACCCATATTCGTGTTTTAATACCCCTCATTATACTACAGTTGCATAGATAATACCTTTTTTGTGATTTAATGAAATACAAGTAGAAAAACCTTTATTTTTTCAGGTCTGGACAAAAATGGGAAGATTGTATCACATTCCAGTCTAACTGTTAAACACATAAGTGGGAAAAATATTCTAGATAATCATAGTGTTAATCTCATATCAACAGTTATTATGGGGCTACTTATGCCCACTTTATGTAAATGTACATGGCCTCTGTTTTGAATGGACACTATCAGCATTGCAGTCATTATCATGAACATAATGTCTACTTTATTATATATATATTTATTTTCTAAAGCGGCTGTATGTAATGTTTGGTTGAAATTGAAATTCATTTTTGAAGTGTTCTCTGTTAGGTTGGTAATGTAGTAGGTATTGTACTTAGTTTTTGATGATTGTTTACATTTTTACTGTTTTTTATTAAAATAAGAATTAAAAACCATTGGAGCCTTTTTTGCCACAAGTGTATGTAGGCCTTCCTTACACAATTTGAGTCTTGAAAAAAACGGCCTGCTTCATTAATAATCAATGGATATTATGGGATCCTATTTGACAGCAAGGGATTAATTAATTTGACGAATGTATTATATATTATTATTAAGATGAAAATATAATTGATTATAATATAGGCCCTATCACCATATTTTAATATCAATAATGAAAAAGTAAGGACAGGAAAAGGAAAAAGATCGTCACATCACGCGATAGCAGCGCCAAAACGGAACACTTGGAACTAAAGTTGTTACCCCTGAGTGATATGGCTGCGGTCCGCATAGCGATAATATCGATATTATCACGATAACAACCGGTCCGTATGAACGTTAGCGCGTTAAAAATATCTAGCATGACGTCACTCATGGCGAATTGGCGTCTCGGTGCCGGGCGAGGGAAGACGGCGTTCACCGACGGGAGCCGATTGGTCCCGAAGCGCCTCGATCAACGGACCGACTCTGCCCGATCGACCGACGAGTTAATATTTAAATGAATGCATAGTAAAAATATCACATACGATACTTTACTGTGATATTTTACGCTATCTGTTTGTCAGTTACCTTTACACGCGACTCACGTAGGTACCGTTGCTGTCACATTACAGAGATACAATGATACACAAATAGCGGTGTTTAAGATTCGGATCAGGGGTGCGTTCCGTCGCTTCGCTCGAGTAAGGCTCGAGTGCACTCGAGCGCGCTCGGGTGCGCACTCTGACCGTTCAGTGGCTCAGTGAAATTTTACTCTGACAGCTGTCAGAGCGTTGTTTCACCCGTTCCGTGGCTCGGAGTGCAGCAACCAAACAACCACCTAAATCGGTCGTTGAAAAACGCTCTGACGTTTATCTTTTGTGATAATGTCAATGTCATTTGACATTATTTTGTATATTTAGATGTTTTTGTGTCTAAAAGTTCATGGTTGCTCCTCAGAAAAACATATTTTATTTGATTTTGTTTATAGGAATGTTTAAATTATCCGTAATCCAAAATGGAAAACGAAAACTTTGTACTTAATGACATCTAAAATTCTTTTAGGTTATAAAAACAACTCGATCGTTCTGTGACTTGGTTGCAACTCAAACGAGTTAAACTTTACCCAAACAACTACACCCAAAACGACGGAACGCACACCAGCAGATCACTTTGAAGAAAAGACTCACTGAGTCGTTTCAGTAAAGAGTTACACAGGGCTAGTCAAAAGTATCAAGTGACTGTCAAACAAGTCGAGTGTTAGAATTTTATTTCGACAAAAATAACCCTCACGACCCGTCCACCCACTGGACTTTTCCATTGGTGAGTGGACGGGTAATTCACGATTACCCTTTTTCCCACTACGCTAGTGTGAACTGAATTTAAATGTCGTTATAGAAGGAGCTTTCATTTATAAATATTGAGCTTATTTTAAAAGGTGGCTGATGCAAAAAGGTGAAAAAAAAAGATATTGGGGTGGTCATGACTCGATAATCATTTTCGTGGTCATACTGGTATGACAAACCAGTATAACCACGAGAAAACGGGGTAATCGTCCGTTCGCTCTTCATCACTATCGTCGCTTTCGAGAACGAAAATAGTTAAGTTTTTTATCATAGCCATCAATTCATCTTGTTTTTGAGATTAGAATGAATTGTTAGCGCATTTACGACGTAAAAAAAAAATTTTTTTTCAGGTCAGTGAGCCATACCTACTCAACCGCATGCGGCCCGCCGGGCCTTTGTGGTTGGCCCACATGGAATTTTAAAACTTTGACTAAGTTTTTAAATTTCGCGCCCATCAGAAAAACTGGGCGCTCTAAGTAAATAAAATAGGTACTAGCTCGATAGGCTTACCGCGGTGCATTGATGGTGCATTGCATCTCTAGTGTAAGCGCGGGTCGCGCGAGCGAGCGAGAGAGCAGGAGTCGTTCCACATCGCCAATTTTGTATTATTATTTTTTTTAACACCTAAATATTTTTACGGCCCGCTCTTAATGCTCTAAGGGCCCGCGCTTCAAGATCGAAACGTGTTTGTGGCCCTATCAAAAAATGTATTCTATGGATAATACACTTGCGTCTCGTCTGTGCACATTTAAGCTTTTTAATAGTCTGTGCGTCTGCCTTCTTCTTTGTTTACCTACCTACTACTATTGAAAAAAAAATCCATTAACTTTTATTTTAATTTTAGTGGGTTTTAGGGATGACTCACGATAATATGAAATATAATATTTTAAAAATTAGATAATTTTTATTCAATTTGTATTTTTCTTGGTCTCTGGAAAGTTACGTTTTAGTTTGAATAAAGTGAACCATGTCGTCGTCATTAGAAGAAAGTCCTATAATTAATTCTGATATTGAAGATGATGTTACAAGCAGTCACAGAAACCTTGTCGTGAACGAAATAGGTAATAAGAATTTATTCGTTTTACTTGGCATTTTAATATGATTCAAATTCTGCGTATTTTTTTTTAATTTAAGTTGAACAAAGATATTTTTCTAGTAAATAACAACAAAGGATATTAGTTTAAATAATCATCAATTCGAATAATAAAAAATAAACAATAGTTAACACTGAGTTAAAAAGGGTTATGGTTTAACTCTTTTAGTAGAAGAGACCACAGGATGGATCAAAAGTCGAACAGTGCTTGGAATCATGGGATTCCTGGGCTTCGCCAATGTGTATGCCATGCGAGTGAATCTTTCTGTGGCCATAGTGGCTATGATAAACTCCACAACTCCCATGCCATCAAATGATTCATCTCTTGATGTGTGCCCAGCTTCTATACCTAACAACAGTACTGCACCTGCTGTAAGTAATATAAAATAACATTTAATTACTTGGTTATTTCTTCTAGTAGCGGTTTGTGAAATGATTTCTGGCAGTGAGCTGCCAGATGGTATAAGAAAGGTTCTAGAGTAAGGTTGTGATCATCAGAAGTAATTTCCTGATTCTGGTAGATCATTCTCTACTATATTATAAAATAAAAAGATATCTATACTATCTAATGTTTGCATTTCTTTAAAATAGCTGTAAGCAAATTGGTACTCATTTCTGCTAAGCTTCAGTCATGCCACAAAATAGAGAGACTACAGAAGTTAAGCTTAGTACTACACTCGCTCGAGCAACGCACACATAGACACCTATCACCAACACTGTATAATTGGAATCTCAGGCAAATCTCAAACTAGTTCAAGTGCGTGACTCAGTGTGTGCGCATAGTACTAAGCTTAATTTAGCTTAACTTCTGTAGTCTCTTTATTTTGTGGTCATGCTTTATTATATTATATTTGTTTTTAAACAGAAACCTGGTGAATTCAACTGGACAGCTGAACAGCAAAGTATCATATTGGGTTCCTTTTTCTATGGCTATGTCTTAACACAGGTATGTAATATTTTGTATACGTTTCTACTTTTTATTAATGAATTGTTAGACTGAATTGATTGTAAAATGTAATGAATTTTATCAGGTCCCAGGAGGAAGAATAGCAGAAATATTTGGTGGAAAGCTTGTGTATGGTATAGGGGTACTGTTAACTGCAATATTCACAATCCTCAGTCCTATTGCAGCTTTTGTGGACTTCAAGTTTTTTATCGTGGTGCGAGTGCTTGAAGGTTTGGGTGAAGGTGTGACATATCCAGCCATGCATGCTATGCTGGCTAGATGGATTCCACCAATGGAAAGATCGAAATTCGCAGCTTATGTGTATGCAGGTAAACTTGTCTATTCTACTTTTAAGGGTATGTTAGGTACTTAATCTTTGTTTCTTACTCAGAGTGTTAATCTATTCCTAACACAAATTTTAGAATAAATATAATGTATTATATTATCTTTCAAATTCCAGGATCTAATATTGGCACAGTGATATCCTTGCCTATATCAGGGTGGTTGTGCACTCTAGATTATGCAGGAGGATGGCCATTGTGTTTTTATTTGTTTGGAGGACTTGGTGTGGTTTGGTTTATAGCATGGATGTTTTTAGTCTATGACTCACCACAGAGACATCCCAGAGTATGTCCTAAAGAAGTTGAATACATTACAGCATCTATTGGTCCACAGGTGGGTAGCTATTATAA
Source organism: Catoptria pinella (assembly GCA_963556745.1). Classification (NCBI taxonomy): domain Eukaryota; kingdom Metazoa; phylum Arthropoda; class Insecta; order Lepidoptera; family Crambidae; genus Catoptria; species Catoptria pinella. The sequence goes on from OY750769.1 coordinate 8,214,422, forward strand.
TGATGATGATTCTCTACTATTCTGTTGTCTTTGCTAATTAAATTATGTGTGATCTAATTCAATTACTATTTTTATAACTTTTCTCAGTAATTATTGATAATGAACCTCACTATGCAGCTCTGAACCTTGACTTAGATTATGCAAGCATACTTTGGGCTGTCTTGAAGAATAACATTTAGTTTATTGTTAAGTTATCAGTTATTTTATGATAGAAAGACATAACCTTGATAAGACTATGTTATAGAGTTCTACAAGCTATAACAATTCGCTGATTGGATAAGGATTGATTCCTAGTTGTGACTGTATCCCATAAAAAGGCATAAGAATAGATTCTTTAAACATTGTTCAGTTTGGCTTAATGATCATTTTTGCGTTGTATTGATATTCAATTAGCAGTATGCTTGTGTTGTGCTTATTATCGGTAAACATTAAACTGTAAACGACTCGTGAGTCATCTGTGGTTCCAATCACACAGCTGCACGAATGTTGTAGTCAGGTTGTATTAAAATTGGGCATTTGCGTGCAGGATGATACAAGCAATAAAATGGGTCTTTGTTTATAATAATATTAAATCAAGCAGCCAGAACACCTTTTATAAATGAATAATAGTTATTTTTAGTAATAAAAAGATTTTTTGTTTTTAACTCAAAAACACTCGGAAAAGATTTTGTATTTTGTTGAAAAGTATAAAGATTACGTTTGACTACACGCCGTGTTATATTAGTATAAGTAGGTAGTATTTAGGTTCGTGGTTATATTAGTATAAGTAGGTAGTTCAAGTCTACAATTAATTAAGGTCAAGCTACATTGTTCCGCCCGTCGGCACCAGTTTTTTCTATTTTCGTCAAGCAAAAACTGCGTTTACGAGATCTAGAAAACCATTCATCCACTTCCACGCTCTTTGGCATAGATGAACCGGTCATCGCCGAGCGGTATTCTAACGATGTTTCCGAGCGGCAGAAAGACATAGAGCTGTATCAAAATTGAAGCCAGTGATCCTATAAGGCTTGACTCTGAACAAAATATACTTATTATACCGGAATTTATGGCCTTTTACGTACTTTTTTTATTATCTTTGTTTTATATTATAGGACGATAAACCGAGCATGTCGATACCATGGTGCAAGTTTCTGAAGTGCGTCCCGCTGTGGGCGATTCTCATAGCGCAGTGCGGCCAGTCCTGGCTATTTTACACGCAGCTTACGGAATTACCCACCTACATGAATAACATCTTGCATTTCGACATTGTCTCTGTGAGTACTACTTTAAATATATATTTAGTAATTTGTGATCTTGGATCGCTAAAAAGCGATGTATAAAAATAATGTTTATTCCCTTTTCAGAACGCTCGGTTATCCGCCCTTCCGTATTTGACGTCTTGGGTTGCTGGCATATTGATAAGTATATTTGCAGACTGGTTACTATCAAAAGGTTGGATATCAAGGCTCAACAGTATGAAATTGTGGAACACAGTAGGTTAGTAACGTATTAGAAATGCATATGGAAACGTTGGTACGCGTTACTTATGGAACTTAACGTTTTAAAGAGGCATCAGCGCCCCAGGGAGGTGATTCACGGGCGCGTGACATAGTGTCAAATTTGAGATCTCGAAAAAGTCAAGAAATCGTAGAGATTGCAATCTCATTCGACTTGTAATGTCGAAAATCGCTGAGAATAAGTTTTTTGGCTACAATAGAGATTTTAGTGACATTTTTAATAGAGATTTGTGATTAGAGTAAGTCTCGAATTCGAGACATGTCGCAGTGCGCGAGTATCAGCCCCCAGCACTATTTAGATAAACTCCAGTAAGCTTAGCATGACGAAATCGATTAAATGTGTCCACAATGCGATTAAATGGACAATAGACAGTGATCCGCTGCAACTTCACTCGAGAAGGTTTGGCGAAAAGTAAATTTTACAGTTATCGTTTTGTGCGCGAGTCCGACTCTCACTTGGCCGGTTTTTATATGTTTGTGGAAACTTGTTATTAGTTCATGGTTGTTCGTGTAAATTACTAGTATTGTAGCACTAAGTTTTCCTAATGAATAAAATAAAATACGTGAGTAGGGTTGCCAATATTTATTACCGCCTTGCAACAGCGGTCAGTCAACGGGGTAGTCGTGTCCTGGCATTACTTGCGACTCGCGCGGTAGTCACACAAAAGCCAAACAAATCCGGACAGGCCGGACGCAGTCAAATTTAGCCGAACACGTCCGGCTAAATCCGGACACCTGGCAACCCTCTTGTGACTAGGCGATCGTACAATGTGTTGTTGTTGCGCAGCGGCGTCGGTTCCGGCGTTCGGTCTGCTGGGCATCGCGTGGGCGGGCTGCGACAGCACCGCCGTCACGCTGTTGCTGTCCATCACCTCTGCTTTCGGAGGCGCCGTCTACGCAGGTAAGTTGTTGACGTTTAGGTACCTAATATATAAATAAAAAAAATAACTTTATTAATTAGTTTCTAAGCTAAAAACAATTTATAGTGCAGGTGTTTATATAGGTAACAAACAATGGATATTGTCTATATTTCTTGGACAAAATGAATTATTTCTATTTTTTTATGATTCTGCATTAAAAATCCATACAACCCTAAATGTTCACCCTTCTACCACCATCCCCTTTTTTTTTAGTAGCGATACTAGTACTTTAATAATTTTCTTCTCTCGATGGTCGATGATCAGTTTATATGGCAAAACAACGTTTTATAGACTCTTTATTGTGCACACAGAAACAAACAGAGACACTGTACAGTCGAGTTCACTTTTGACAGTTTTAAAAGTGAACTCGACTGTACTGTGTCTCTATCTATTACGAAGGCATAAAGGTTGATGAACTATTTAAGGTGCATACATTTTATTGAACTTGACTGTATAACATAAAGGAGACATACAAATGATGGCCTTATCACTAAAAAGCAATTTCTTCTAGGTTAAACGACCTTATGCGGCATCTTCACGAACAAATTGATCGCAATGATTAATGATGTTGATCGCGATGGATCGATGACGATTTGCACACGTATACATATACAACATGTTACAAAAATACCCCTAATGCCGAATATGGTATATAGGGAGTTAGGGACCATCAAACTGATCAACTTTTACTATGGGACCAACTCTGAAATCGCGAAAAAAAATCAGATGTTTCATACAAAAATTAAAATCGAAAATATCAAAATGTATGAAACAGCTGAATTTTTTTCGCGATTTCAGAGTTGGTCTCATAGTAAAAGTTATTCAGTTTGATGGTCCCTATATCCCATATTCGGCATAAGGAGTATTTTTGTAACACGTTGTAGAAGCAATTTTCGAAATTATGTAGTTCTTTATATTTTATATCAGTTCCCATTGGAGATCCAGCGGCTAACAATTTCCACTGCTCAAATAGTTTTCAATTCATTTACATTCGTGTGAAATTAAAAGAACTGCTGTTGGCCGTTAGAACCGTCTATCTTGTATAATTATAATTATTCTGAATGTTTACTAAAGATTCCATAATTGTAACTAAATCCAATAGGAAGTCTATGATAGTAAAGTGAATTCTCTTGCCTTTCACAGAATTCCTTTGTATCTGTTTTTTTTTTTCTGTTCATATTCGTATTGAGTGAGCTACGACACGACCTATAGGCAGCGTCTTAGCTAGGGATTCCCAAGGGGAGTCTACAAGGAGCGAGGCTGCCAGGGGCGCAACACATAGGGGGGCGCACTTTGTTTTATTGTGTTGTTTATAATAGTATTGGGGGCGCAAAATTAAAATCTTGCCAGGGGCGTTCATGTCATGACCCTAGCTCCCGACGCGACTTATAGGTGTTTATTTTCTGTACAGGCAACCAAATGAACCACATGGATCTGTCGCCGCAGTTCGCGGGCACGATGTACGGCATCACCAACGCCGCGAGCAACATCTGCGGCTTCATGGCGCCCTACGTCATCGGACACATCATCAGCGACGAACAGGTGAGAGATATACTGTACATATTTATCACGATAATATCGTAATATAAAAAGTACATAATATAATAAAATAGGTACCGTATCAATGTTTTAAGAATCAAATCTGGGGCCGTACCGGTTAACGCATCGATCTTTGGAAAGTCTGCCGAGCTTCAAATTAAAACAGATAAATCGAGCCCCCATCGGGCCAAAATGGCGAACCCCAATTCATTATGTCACACGAACATCGATATCTTCTAAATAACTTCGGCGAATAGTACATACAATACGAAACTCCTTACTTCGATTTATCTGTTTTAAGTTGAAGCTCGGCAGACCCGCCGAAGTTCGAAAAATTATCCGGTAAGGCCCCTGGGGGCCTTCAAATCGCGAGTGAATAGGTATCTTCTAGGCAATCGCGTTTCATCGTAGATCGCATCATCGCGCATTTCTAACCAACATAAAAAACATTGAAATACTGGAACTCATTTTTTTCGTATTAAGTATGAAATCCTAGTGATCATATCCACGAGTTATACTGATACTGAAACGTTTTTGTGTTGATGTTATAAAATGAGTTTGTTCACGCAAACAACTCCCTATTAAGACCATACATATATACTATTCTCTTTATATGACACAACTCCATATTAAGATCATATATATTATTATTTCTATACGATAACAAACCTTAGCAATATTAGGATTACTAATTTCGTCGGTTTAGTCACGGGGGGTGTAACTCAGTGGTAGAGTGTCTGCTTCGCATGCTGAAAGTCCTGGGTTCAAATCCCAGCACCTCCAAAGATAACTTTTTGTTTTCGTATTTATTTTTCATTCATCGGTGGTAATTTTGTGCATTACTTATTTCCATGAATGTTGTACCATTTTTATTTACATTTTATTTTTTTTCAGCAAACATTAGGTCAATGGAGGGTAGTATTTTATCTAGCTGCGGCCATCGACTTGGGCGCAAATCTGTTCTATTTATTCTTCGCCAGCACAGAGGAGCAGGTAATAATATTTTTTCCATTACCTATTTTTTTTTTATAAAAAATCTAACTAATCCTGTAAATTTTCAATAGATCAATAGGGCTGCTTTTTACAAGCGTTTATTTAGTTTCACTTGTCCAGTGTTTGTTTGTTCTGAAAACCACTTTTTTCTTTTTATGATAAAATGCATAGTGGTACAACTTAAACTGTGTTTTGCTTTTGTCTATTAATTGGATTGATTATCGAAAACAATAATCTATTTGCGTCTAGGGTTGTCGATTTTCAGTGTTCCATTCAAATAATAAAAAAGTTCAGGGTTTATAATAATTTTTCGGGGTTGTATGCATGCTCCTATCTACCATATTTTGCTTTGCCCTTTATGATAAGTACAATGCGATTAAATTGACAAAGTGACTAACTTCAGAGCGCACTACCGGAATACAAAACGACGTATTTTGATCTGTAAAATGTTCTCTCTTTCATATGTTCTCGAGTGAAGTTGCGGCGGATCACTTTCTACTGTAAATTTAATCGCATTGTACACGTTATACGGGGTGGAGAATACGACAGTAAATGAAAACATTTGTGACACTAGTTCATAGGAGTTTTTTAAAACTATCAAATAATTCCTAGGAACGAAATATTTTTTTTTTCAAACAAAATAAATAGCACGAAAATTAGTTGTACTGAAAATCGTAACTGAAATATATTTCCTGTGACTAAACTATTGGATATTTTTAATTGTTTTTTTATGAGAATGCATGGGAGCGTTCTTAGCTATACGACATTTAATTTATTGTCGTCTCCAGGGGCTCTATCGGCTAAAAACATTGAAGTTCATGTTAACTGTGTTTTGACAGATGTATGTGATACATTGCTACTTCGTTTTGACACAAATAAAAACTTACCAAAGAAAAATAGCAATGTATTACATACATCTGTCAAAACACAGTTAACATGAACTTCAATGTTTTAAACCGATACCGCCGCAGGTTGTATATTATTTATGAACAATGATTGTGGTGGCAGGACTGGTCGGTGCCGGACGACGACGACATGACGGCTGCGGCGCCGGTGGAGAGCATCCTGTTCCCCGAGTCGTAGGCCCGCCGCGCCCGCGCCGGCACCTCCGACACGGGCCTCTAGTCTAGACCCACCACCACACACGTACACGCACTACCTCTGATTGTACACGGCTATTTGTAAAACACCAACAAATTAATGGCTACGTTTGTTCCACGACAAATGTCCGAACAGCTGATCGGACATTTAAATGGAAAGTCGATTTTTTGATCTTTTTTTGGAAAAGATAAACGAACGTTTACAATGTTAGTAATCTACTCCTGCAAAGTTGTTGGTATTTTACAAAAAACCCTGTATGTACAGGATAGTTTTGAGACCCTTTTTCAAAATTAGATATGAGGTAAAGGAAGTGCTAAAAAAATTAGTAAGAAAACTGAAAGATTTCTTTTTAAATTATATGTTTGCAGCCACTTTTTATATCCTGAGTATATTGGCGCGCACGCTCACCCTCGCGCACGGGGCGTGAGCGGGTGAAGGCGGAAAAGGCTTGCGCGTATCGGTTGCGCGATATGCAAACAGTGACAACAATTTCAATTTGTGTAGGGATAAGTTTGGGACAAAAATGTAAAAAGAAACATTAATTGATTGTACTGCTGTTTTAGAATGATCTGACAAAAGACAAGGGGTCCAAATATTACCCCTAAACCTACACACAAGAAGTGATGTGGATAATGTGGACGATTGACAGGTGGCACGTTTAACGTCATAGCTATGTTTTATCTAGTAGAGCTAGATATAATGTAAACGAACAATGTGCTTAGTTTTTATTGCCAAGTTCATAAAACAACATGTTTTGTGCTAACTTGACGAACTGAACAGTTCCTTGAAAATTACGTAAAGTACCTACTATGGTACACACGACAGCACGTCAGGTTATACAGTTACCCCCTTACTAATAAAGATTGTATAGCAAATGTGTAGTTACACAATGGTTATACTCTCTACCCCTTAATAATAAATATAGTTTAGAGTATGTATAGTTACACAATGGTGACTCTCTGTCAAACTATACCTTAAAAAGAAAGGGACAAAACACTGTGTAACTATACATCTGCTATACAATCTTTATTAGTAAGGGGGTTACACTGCGAAAACAGCTTAAAAGCTGATTACGCTACGCCTTTATGCTATACGTAATAAATTACGTAAAGCATAAAGGCGGTCTCAAGGTCAACATATATAATTTGAGGCGCCGTCGTGTGAACTGTCTGTATATTGATGTAACCAAATTTTTAATTCCTCAAACAAAAACTGAAGTATTTATTACTTTTTGAAAGTAAATAATTTGAGCTTACTTCCTTTTTTAATTATTAAATTTATATATGTAGATATATATATTTTTTATTTTTTGACCAGTGCTAATAAAAACCATTGATAAAGTCTAGTAAAGTTATTCCGTTAAATTTTGATTGAAAAGCAACATAGATTATGTATTAGTATAACTGTAGGTTAGATAGTTTCAATTTTGTCGAGAATTTTCAACTGCTTGCTGCCGACTAACATCAATCAATTATATGCAACCATATTTTAAACTTTATGCGAGTAAAAAAGTTCCTTCCCAGGCCACAATATTTTTATTTGTAATAATGAAGCTATTTTCTCAGACTGCTGAAAATAATTTACATTATTTATATTTTTTTTCTTATTTAATTCGATGTAAAGTGATAATGTGATAAATAAGTACTAACATTACGTTCTAAGTAGTGAAATGAGCTAAAAATAAAATATTGTACGAATTAATGAAAAAAAAAATAATTTCTCTGGACCGCTTAATGACCACATTATATATTTTTTTATCCATAATGGGATAGTGCTTGGCCTTCATCTCAACTGATGTTAAGTGAAGTGACGGTTAAGTCCGAAAGTGTAAACGCACTACACCCGGAATCCTCACCATTGAGGAACTGGCCTCTAACTGTCGGAACAGAACAATTTATTAAATTGTTGTTATGGCGTCAGACTTATGTAAGATGGTGGTAGCTAGCCAGGCGGACTTGAAATAAGCGTTACCATCAACCAAACCGAGTACAATTGTTCCCCCCTCCTGGGAATCGAACCAGGGACCCCTGCGTCTTCGATACAAGTGCCCAACTGCCCACCCACTAGACCACAGAGGTGGTTTAAAATAGTAATAACTTATCGTAATCGAAAATTTTCAAATAGCTATTACAATGTTATGGTGCTGTAATTACGATAATTATAAGTAATGATTGAAAATCTTAGTCAAATTAAAATATCGCCATAGATATCAGATTTTGTAAAGTGAACGGGGACGTTAATAGTATTGTGAGCACGTACTTTTTATTATTATTTTAACTTTGGTCGACATTCCGAAAATTATTTTTAATGTTGTTTAAAACCAAGATATTAATGTATGTTTTCAGTTATAATGCTCAAATGAAAATGACTGCGTATTTAAAAGGTTATCAAGTCGACGGTATTTTTTAGTATGTTTTTGTGATGCCTTAGAACTAGTTCTGTACGTTTTGATTTTTTAAATATTTATCATCGATTTTATTTGCAACTTATGATCTCATGCAAAACAAAAAAGTCCCAATATTTTTAAATCTACAATGAATATAAAAAAATCAAAACGGACAGATAAGCATTTTAACAACATAACGCAAATTCATCGCCCTTTGTGTGGAGACAGTTTGCGTAATAATCCTCTTAGTGCCTGTTTTTTTTTTAAATTTATTATAGATAGAAACAAGGTTGACTCAGCTTGTGGCGAGTTTTGCAAACCGAGTCTGTAAGCATTGATGAGCACAGTGCAGCACTTATATCTATTCTGTGGCATTACGGTCATTGTGCAGCATCTCATTTTATTCCAGTGCTTGTTATACTTAGCTTAATAGGAAATATTATACAAATCACACACCAGTATTCATATTGTGATGAATTGTTTAAAAACTCCATATTTTAATGCTTTGTTATTTTTAATATTAATTACAATGAATAAATGTAACTGGTTTATGTACGACCTATTTTTACTTTACTTGGCACATTTGTATGGATTAATTGCAGATCAATATTATAATTATTTTAATTGATAATAATATAAATAAATAATATTTTATAAATCCATGACATTCAAGTAGTTCTACGTCTGGATTTTGAAGAGGTTTTCTCGTGTTGAAAAGACAGCAATAATTGCTTCCATTTATAATTAATTCTTTTTTTTACCTTATTAAAGTTAAATAAAGTAGGTACCTATCAAGTCGATTATATCGAATCTCTGTAATATATGATTTGCTTACCTATACCTACCTACTTATCTAAATGATATAAACGTAAATTAAATTTAAGTATCGGCCATCAGGTTTAATTTCCTTGGCCGAACTAAAACTATGCTGTGATTTATTTCTATGAATAAAAATGAGGATCGGTGACATTAGGCGTAAGAATATTATGAAAACAATTATGTTTAATAAAAATGATGTATTTTTGTAGAGATGGCAAATAAAGTTATTGGAAATCTAACGCTACTTATTATTTGCAACCTACATATTACGCGCTATTTATCCGTGGGCGTAGGCCTACCCCAGAATAGTCTGGTGCCCAGCTCAGAAAAAACTGGCCAAGCGCGTGTCGGGCCACGCGCAGTATAGGGTTCCGCAGTTACCTTATACAATTACCATATGGCTTTAAACTTATATTTAATTTCTGTTTTACACAACTAACGCCTAAAACTAAGTATACTGAATACCTAACTTTTCCATGAAAGTTCTACGAAAACTTTTCCAGTATAAATTAATTTTGTATCGACTATTACTTGTTAACTTGTAAAGCCTAGGTACCTAGTTCCTTTTAACTTCATATATGTATTTCTGTCCTAAATCTTTTCAGGTTTCAGGGGGGGGGGGGGGGGAGGACACACTTGACTCGTAACAATTTTGTACTTAAAAGCTTAATATTTTGCAAAGGGATCCCTGAATTACCTACCTATCTAATGACACCCCACACTATGAGATTGATGAGAAAAAAAATCATTCCCTCTACATGTAGGGGAGGTACCTACATAAAAAAATATATTTCGAGATTTTATTCTACCACTTGTAGCGTAATAAATATACACATTCATGATAAATTACTGCTTTCTAGTACCTAGAGCCTCTAAGCTACGCCGCGGACGGAAGGACGGACGGACAGACGGACATGGCAAAACTATAAGGGTTCCTTATTGACTTGACTATGAAACCCTAAAAACCTTTACACAAAAAAAGAAAAACCTTAAAAAAACAGCTCTAAAAGAGTGAACCGAAATTTGTACTACAAATTTCGGTTTGCCAAGGTATTATAAACCGTACCTAACCGTAAGGTGTAACTAACTAATGCGATCAATACAGTAACTCAACATTGTGCTCAAAGCGTGTCAAAAGTTTGTGTGAAGTGGTTAACGCGTTATTTTTTGTGGGTCCCCTTAGTCCGGTTGTTTCGAAGCGAGAAAATTATATCTTGCGGGCAAAATATAAGGGTGCGGACGAATTTTGCCGCCAATCTTTACACTATCAGCGCAGCCCGTGGCGGCGCGCGGGCGGCGGGCGGTAATTGCGGCGTGAACGACCGCGTGCCAATGCTAATATTTGTTTTCACCCCGAAGTGTGTTTTTTGGTACAGGATGGTAACGTTTATCATGTAACGAGGTGTGGTTGCCGTATAATTATGACAGTCCTCGATTTTCAAGTGGATGCAGCAAAAAAGCGCAGGTGCTTCGCTCTTGTCGCAATCACGCTGCATCAGGTCGTTAGAATTTGATGATGAATGATGTCAGTGATTTGATTTTGCTACACATCTTGGTAGTGGTAGTTATGCTTGTGAAATTGTCTTTAGGTAGGCAGGTACTCTATTTATGACGTATTGCAGTTGCAGTAAAACAGCAATTTCGAAAAGTTGATAAAACACGTTAAAACCTTTCTCCCGACGTTGTAAAATGTTCGAATACAGAAAAGAGTTTTATTACCTACAATGGCAAACGTCTCTCTGTTATTATATTAGCGAACCCTTGCAGTAACTGTTAACAAAGTATTTTCGCCGGACCGTATTTGCCAAACAAGACTGCCTTTTGTCTGTTTATGATTAACCCGTCAATTTGTGCGAAGGCCGTCGCAGACTCGGCAGACAGCACGTTGAGCGATCTGTGATAAAAATTCAGAAAAAACTGGGGAAAAAATAAAGCCGCCAAAGGCACAGTGCGAACAGCCGATAATGCAACAGCCAGCGTTTATGGCCTGCGCGCGGGCGGTTGTTTAAATCTTTGTTGTAAAACCGATGTTTGTGTTTTGCTGCATTACAGAAAATAACGGGCCATGAATAAGTGTAATTAGTGGATACCTTACTTTACTTAAATGTAAAAGATTTTAACGATAACTTTCTACCTAATTTTCACTCCAGTTTTCCTAGTTAGTACTTGCGTACATTCAGAACAGTTTTATTATTTTTAAATCATTGGTTTAATAGACACTTTTTGTATGTTTAATGCACGAAATCTGAAAAGATCTAATCAAATTACCCCGTACAAAAAATGCAAGAAAAACATTTATTGACTGCACGTTTAAAATTATGCAATGAAGTTATAAAAGTAACAAAGACGTTTTACTTAAACAAAAAATAAGGCTATGGGATGCTGCTAGATAGACCCCTTAAAATGCTACCTTAGCAAAATTAAGTCTTTTATTAAAATGTGATCTAAGTATTTATAGCATTTCCTAAAAATGTTATTAAAACAATTTTTTTTAGGAATCTTAATGTTACGAACTTATCGACGTGACGTGATGACTGTGTCCATGGCTATTACTTACTTGCTGCGCTGGCTCAGCAACCCGAAGTGGATCTTGGTTACGGTTTTTTTTAAATAGTGAATTTCTTTTTAACAGCAAATATACGCCTAGCAGTTCTCAGGGCTGTTGGTTTGGTAGCAATAAAACCCACGTTGCCCCAAACAATATCGCCAGGCAAAACCTTCCTCGAACCGCAAACAACAATAAATAGACAGCTTTGTGTATGTCGGCATGAATTGGAATTAGTAAATTGTAATTTTGTTAATATGGACCATGGTCTGAAATAAAAGTATTTTTATTTTTTTAATTTATCATTATTATTTTATTTGTAAACAATGGGTGAACACAGTGCTATGTCCAATAATTACGGGGCTGAGATTTCAAAGAAGAAAATTAAGGGTTCTTGTGGTTTTAATTAAGCTCTTCTTTATCCTCTCTTCACTCCTAGAATTTCCTACACTATACTTGCTGCTTTATATACCTACTTTTATGTTTATAAGTATACTGTATAGCTGATTATCATAATTTTATATAGGAAATGTAAAGTAATACCTGTCGCCACGAAAAAAACATCTTACTAGATGAAGAGTTGGACTAGCTATGCCTTACGAAAATCGAATTGAGGATAAACCTGATAAATGTAAAAAAATTAATATAATTAACAACGTGCAAATAGTAGATACTGCCTTTTTTTAGGCAGTTTGAAATTTGATTTTTTTTTTACCAGAATGAATTTCAATTGATTATAATTATGGACTCGGGTCACCTAACATGCATTGGAGAGAGGGAGAGAGCATGCTCGGCGTTTCCCTACGTGATCGAATCAGAAACGGAAAGATCCGTAATGCTGGGGCCACATTATCGCGCTGTCGCGAAGCTTTTCGTTGTCGTGTTGTACAATTATAAACTTTGAGTCAAGGAATTAATGTTTATTTTCATTAAATCCCTTTAATTTATTTCATTCAAGTGAAATTAAACTCTAGTTTCTTGACCCAAAGTTTCTAATCGTACAACGCGACAACGAAAAGCTTCGCGCTAGTGCGATAATGTGGCCGCAACATAAGAGAACTAAAGTAGCCGACATCGCTCAATGGATTGCTCAGCTGAAGTGGCAGTGGGCGGGACACATAGCGAGAAGAACCGATGGCCGTTGGGGCGGAATGGTTCTGGAATGGCCACCGCGCACCGGACGTCCAGACAAGGTGGACCGACGATCTGGTAAAGGTCGCGGAGAGCCGCTGGATGCGGGCAGCGCAGGACCGATCGTCGTGGAGATCCTTGGGGGACGCCTATACCCAGCGGTGGGTGTCGTGCGGCTGACATGATGATGATATGGACAACTTGGACGAATAAACCACAACAAAAACAAAGAATCCATTGAATGTAACTGATTGTTTGCGAATTTTTAACGCAGAACTGAGTATTGTTAATATGGAAAACAGAAGGGTTGTTCCGTATTCATCCAATGACGATTCATCCTAATTCTTCACTCATCCCAAATTGGTATTCCTAACTCAACCCATTACATTACTTTAATATATTTTCTTAATTCAACCCAATTGCATTCCTTACTCATCCCAAATTAATTTATCACTAAAAGTATGGATAGCAGTACAATGATTAAAATTTTATCAGAAAATTATATAGGAATACAATAAATTGAACTAAGTAATACTAAGTACTTTTGTACTTATTAGAAATTAAATATGCATGTTTTGTAAATAAAAGTATACCTCAGATAGGCCTCAGATTTATTCACCACTGTCCCCGGGGCAGTTTAATACTTTATTTTATTATTTTTTACTCTCTACTGACCCTTATATATTATAGTCCTCACGGCCCCCGAATTATAATAAAATTTATTTTTAAGTTAAATTTATTTAAATAAATTTCCAGATTTAGCCCGATTTGTTATGACCCCTATCATTGTACCATCTTTTAAATATATTTTTTATAAGTGTTAATTTACTAAAGTTCTGATGTCTATAACATCTAAATTTTTTTGGATTATCAAATGGATAAGTAAAAATTGTTGGTGAGAACAAAATAATACATTTGTGACGACTGATTTGGCGCAGGGGAAGGATACCTTCTGCGCCAGATGTTTCTGATTCGATTCCCGAACAAGACAAATATTTGTGTGCATGATCATGTCTATTTGTCTTGGCCTGGGTGTTATCTATGTCCCTATATATTAAGTATTTATTTACTAAAAAGTAAGTATATAAGAATATATTTATCCACTATGTAGATTCCATAACACAGTTTTTTAATGAAAACCACTTATCAGCTAGATAATTGATGTGATTGTAAAAAAAAAATATTATTAATAATATTATTTGTGTTTCTTTTACCATTTTTATTTTTGAAATATACGGTTTTTTTAATATAACAACAATAAAGCAAAAATGAACTGAGTTTAAAATATTTCTAATAAGTGATAATATTTTTATTCAGGCCGTACACATAAATCTTAAACTTTTGGATGGCTTTACGTAATGGGTTGAGTTAGGAATACTTTTGGGATGAATAAGGAATTAAAAATGATATTATTGTTGTGGGTTGAGTAAGGAACAAAACTGGGTTGAGTAAGGAAAAAATAATAAGTGGGATGTGACGTCATGGGATGAATACGGAACAACCCAAACAGAATTTATCGGAAATTTCTTTTGTCTTTGTTATCTAGTAGCTGATTTTTTTTCGCAATTCCGTGGTTGGCCCCATAGTAAAAGTTGTTCATTCACGTGGTCTGAAATCCCCATTTCATTTTTAGAAATACTTAAAAATTAATGGTGGAGTTTCTATCATTTTATTAATGAGTAGTAAACGTAAAATTTTATTACATAAAAAATGATTTTCCCATAAAACATATAACAAGATTATTTGGAGAATGTTAAGATAGAATAGACAAAAAGGAGGAGTATGAGTACCTATAATTAAACAGTTTGTTAACAGTGTGTGTGTTTTTTTAAGCATCTTTCCCGGCTTAATTCCGCTATAAGCTTCTGTTAATGTATGCCTTACTGTAAACATATATACCTAATACGTAGCTAATTTGAAATTAGTCCACGAGTTTTCACTGCTTTCTAAAAAAATATATAACTGTCATGTTTGTGCAAAACCCAAGGACAGAATGAGCTCATACAAAAAGTTAACTTCATTGTTATTTTTAGTGGTGCTCTTATATTCGGATCGTAAAAATTAGGAAAATAGAGCAACCTTTTGTTTACGTCGCCGGCAAAATGTTGGGTGACAAGATGTTTTAAAAAATTGGTCCGTTAATTGTAACAGACGCCTTTTTTGTGAAAAATAACTGTGTCAAATAAACAGTTTACAAGAGTTTTTTGTACTATTTGGGGACGGTTGAACGGTATTTTTAATTGATAGGGTCTTCATAACTGTATTTTATTAGAGCACGACAACCGTACTAAGTGGTAAAAACAAGATTTTTTCTTAAGGTTCTTTGAATAACGTCATCACTTTGACGCTTAAAAATGGTAAGTTTGCAAAGTAATTGAACTCGTATTTTCTCCAATATTTTCACGCGTTCGGTACATGCTACTTTTTTTGTTAGATAAATTGTACTTAGAATATTCATATATGTAATCTAGTTTGCCCACGCTTGACGTGTAACGGGCGTGGAACGTGCTGCCACAGCTACGTCTGAGAATAATTGTAGCTAAAGCAGAAAGGCAACTACTCAGATATATCAAACGTCCGAACCAGAGCGCACTCACACTCGCTCGACGTGTAGGTATTTACGTCGCTACGAGGGCTCTCAGCAAGGTTGGCAGTGCAGTACTGCCAGCCAGCTAGTTGCGAGTTGCGCTAGTGACGCGTCCCTCTACCACCTATATTACGCTTGAAACGGCTGCTGCCACCCGTCATCGTCGGTCGGTCGACCGCCGCCTTGCCGCCGTCGCGGCCCACTGAGAATGCCAACCCTAGCGCTCCGACGAGCGACGTTGGGCGGGCGGCCGTAACAAGAAAAGAACTAGTTGACATACTGCTTTAGCTATTTTTATTCTGTGGCCAAGGTATGCGGTGAGTGAGGCAAGTATTGTTCCTTCGGAGCCTTAAAAAGCGTCTCTAATTAGTTGCAGACGGCGGCGTCTCACAATAGGGCATTTGAATAAAAACCTGACGCGAGGTAGCCGGGTGGTCGGCCATTGCATATTCATGTTGGGCTGCCAATCGTAGCCTCAGAGAGTCAGATGATACTTTGGAACTGAGTAGAGAAAAAAAAAATAAAGAAGGCCTGTGCCCCAGCAGTGAGGACATTAAAAAAATGACTGCTGGCAACGATCAAATACGGCTTTGAAACAATAATTATTATTTTGTATTGATAAAGAAATGGCGCATGTTTTAACTGGTCGTTGTTAACCGTTTTCCAGGCAGTTTTCGCGCGGGCACTTTGATGTGGCGAGCGGTTGAGCGGCGCGAACTAATTTATGCGCGCTGTCAATACATTAGTGCGGGCGGCGCCGCGTCTGATGTATCTTAGCTATTTGAATAAGTGATGCCGAGAGAACCCAGTTTTACAGAGCCAACAGCTATAGCTTTTTGCTTTCCTTTAATTTGATTTGAGAGTCCTAATTTTTGCATAATGGTTGCGATAGGTATTAATATAAGGAAATCCATTGTTGTACTGGCTTCAACGACTACACGAAACTGCTAGTTGTCTGTACTATTTTACTTTATCCGTGAATTAATCTCTATAGTTTTCTTACTAGCGTGTATCACAAAAATGAAGCTAGGTCTGTTTAGCCAGAGTACTTTGATCAGAGTAGTAGTCTCTATCATTGCAATTTTACTTGCACTCTCTTACATTTTCACGTCACGTGCGTCGTTATCTTTAAATTTTACTGATGTAAGCACGTAAGCTTTAAAACACGTGGTGTTGCTCGTGACGAAATGTGTATATTGTAATATTATTTTACTTTGATATTAGTAGTGTGATGAAGGGACTGTGACGTATGGGAAACATCGATCATCACGTTTTTATTGGTAAGATAATAATTTTGAAATGCGGTAGCGACTCTAAATTTCAAGAGTAAATAACGAAGCTTTCAAAATCATCATGAAATTAGTAAAGTCTATTAATTTACAATACTATGCGCTTAAAAGATATTTTCAATATTCATAAAGATTCATAAAAATTGAGTATATTTGACAGAAAAGGAGTAGACCCCTGACACGGTAGTATTAGCTCGGCGCAGATCTCTGAATTTCTTAAAGCGCTTAACTAAACTGGAAATATTTCTAATAGTGAATGACAAAATTTTTTTTTAATGATTGTAATGTAGTATATTAATTATCTTTACTAATATTATAAATGCGAAAGTCCGTTTGTTTGTTTGTTTGTTACGCCTTCACGTCTTAACTACTGAACCGATCATCATGAAATTTTGCATACATGTTGTCAGGGCGACAGAGAAGGACATAGGGTACCTTTCATCCCGAAAAAAATAATTAAATAATTGTTCGCGAGGGATAGCAAAAAACTTTCCAGGCAGACGAAGTCGCAGGCGGTCGCTAGTACTTACATAATTGTCAAAATCGTGTACTGTGTAGTGTAGTAGTTAGATAACTCGCAGAATAATTTAACAGTCCTCTACTCTACAAAAATTTTTATTTCAATATTTTTCTTGAATATCAGACACTTTATACTGACGCAATTTTTCAGACCTTGCCTGCGTAACTGGAGTCGCATCCGTTGCTGTGTAAAGAAGCATAGGTATCAAACAAACGGGGTTTTACTGCGACGGCACGCGAGAGCAGTGCGTCGCAGTCGCGTGCCAGCCGCGCTCCGACCACGCGACGGTGCCACACGACACGACACGGCCCATCCGCTCAGTCGCGCGCCGGCATCCCTTAGTGACGCCCGTCACGTCACCCGCGACATGCAGTGACTTTTCCCAGTGATAGTGCGAACGGAAAATGGTGACTGGCACCGCAGGCCCTCAGGGCGCCAACGCGGCGGTGGTGAACATGACTTCGCCCGCCCACCCCGAGACAAAAAAGTCTGGAGATAATAGGAGGGTGAGCTATTGCAATAAAATCTAAACTTTATATTTACTAGCAAAAATAACAAGATGTTTAAAATAACGTTATTTAGGGCTATAGTTTTACAGGTTATGGATAGCACTATCTTTTGTGATGTTAAACAGAATGTGATTATCTAACAAAAAGTTAATTGGGACTTATCCGGAATCTGTGAAACATGCCCTAAAATATAACCAATTTTTTTCTTTAAATCCATGAAAAAGACATCAACGCGCTTTCTTTTTTTTGACTCAAAATGCTTATATTTTCCAAAATACTTAGTAGTTATTAAAATTAGCTTGGTCAAACAATAGGAATATTGACTAAGCAAATAAGAAACTATAGGCTTTACCAGTAAAGTAGTTTAACTAATTTTCATAAGTACTCTTTATTTCAACTTATACGAACACGGAAATTTTTTAAAGAATTTCTTTGAATATAGAAAATATCTTTTAAAATGCTGTATGCATTTTAAACTTATGCAACAACAAAGTTGCGATCAACACCAATAATTTCTACAGCGCTGGAGTCCAGAGCGCTACTTTGGAAACGCGCGGTTATTCACAAAGTGTTCCTAAAACAAACAAGTGCATTATTATCTACATTAGTAGATACGGAGGATAGATAGTTGTTACACAGAGTGCTAATGTGAAGAGCGTGGGACCGCGGGCCCATTAGCGGAGACTCACGAACGACGCAAACCATTGTATCACGATTTGTCGTGTCGTGCACGACGCCATGCGCCACGGACGCAATATTGACAAATAGAAGATTTTCCTTGTATAACCGCAAAAAACTACACAATGCTGCACATTATTCTATGACTTGACACCCTACAAATCACCGTCTCCTTAGATTTCCACGCATTACATGTTTTATTGAAATAAAACACTTTAAGAATTATGTTTGCACATTTTTCCTGAAGATTAGGATCCTTTTCAGGGGTGGCGATCCTGTGAAAACAGCCAAATGGTCAAATAGGTTCTCCTGTAAGAACCCATTTTCTATATATTTGGATATAAATCTGTGAAGAATATCAGATATTTGTCAATAGTCTCTGAGACATAAAATGCAAATGAAAGTGGTACGGATTTTTTTTCAATAATTCAATAAGCTCCCGTCAAGCCAAATGAACGTAAATAAACCTTAAAACTACTTTCACCTTCAGAACGTTAATTTTATAAAATAATTATGTTAAAAATTTCTATTATGCTTTAGCTTAACTGAGAATGAGATAACAATTTATCATTAAATGATATTTCATGTATTGTGAGGCTACTCCTTCCGTGCGGCAGCAAGCACGGTAGTTGCAGGGCTGTCATTACACCGATATTGATTAAATTACTTATGAGGAAATGTAACTGCATTGTACAATTTATTATACTACATTTATCAATAATTAAATTGCAGATAAATGTGAAGAATCACTTTTTTGTACAACAGAAAAATAAACAATAAATCGTATTAATTAAAATATTTTTTAAACTTAACTTTTTTCCTTGTTAAATCGGGATAACTCTTGTCGCCAGAGACGATAGTGAATCAGAACGCGTCGCCCGCCATTGTCGGTCGCTGTGTAGGAGGAACGTGGGCTTGCCGTCTCGCCGTGACGCACTCGACATTCCCACAATCAAATCCTGGATAGTTTTCTTCACCAGACGATGATATTTTCTCTAGAACTATGAATCTAATTTATTCAATCGCTGGTTATTAACCCAATTGACGTTGCCGTCTATGAAGTTCCTCAGATTATTATATTTTCGTGTTGTTTATTGTTTTTGGTTGCCATAATGGAATGTAGGATTAAAGTCTCTCATCATGATGGTAGAAAGCGAATTGGCTTTTCGTGAAATATTATGTTGCGCACGTTCACTCATAAGTTAAAAAAAATATTCGTTTGAATTTGGACACAGGTGGTTAAAGTGAAGAAAAATGTATCCTCTGATATAAACTTGGCTCTAACTTAGTTTGAGTAACTACATGAAGTTTATCTATGTATTTTTTTACTTTGCGTAGCAGCCCTAAGCAGTGTCGGCACGCTAGGCGGCGTGAGTCAGCGGCGGGCGGCGTGGGCGGCGGCGTGGGCGGCCGACGCCCTCGGCTAATTGTCGTGGGAACGCGCCGTCCACCCGCCACCCGCCCGCCTTCACCCGCTGCATTTGACGTAAACATAATATTTTGATTCACATCTTCATTCCAAAAATATGACCGAAACAAATGACAAACGTTTGTGATTGCTTTTTGTTTACTCTTCATTGCAAACCGACCGCAAGCAGTAGAATAAAATAAAAGCCAAGTGCATGTCGAGCCACGCGCAGTATAGGGTTCCGTAGTAAACTCGTATGGTATGGCCATATGGCTTTAAACTTAAATTGACGACCTGTTTTACATTACTTACGACTACAACTAAGTATAATACCTGACTATTCAATTCAATAAAATTTGTACCATCACCAAAAGTACTACCAAAACTTTTCCGAGTATCAAATCGATTCCTCGTCAACTTGTAAAGTACCTAGCAGTGATAGTTTTCCTTTTAAATTCATAATAATTGTACCTACTACTGTCCTGAATTTCGATTATACCTAACCTGAACCCCACATTATGAGATTAATGAGAAAAAAATCCTCCACACTTTACATATAGGGGAGGTACACTAAAAAAAGATTTTGTTTTACCATTTTTTCAGAGTTAATAATATACATATTCGTGCCGCATGAGTTAAACCGCAGACAGACAGACGGACATGGCGAAACTATAAGGGTTTATTTTTGGCTTGACTAGGGAACCCTAAAAAGCTTGTTTGTTCAAGATATACCACATACATACCAATTACAAGATGTACCATAATACAACCGCCACTACATTACTTAATCGGAGTGTGTTTAGTTAGAACGGTAGATTTGCATATTTATGAGTAAACATTACGAAGAACGTTTCTTCCTGTAAAATAAGACTATGGGTTATTCCTGTCAACTGCACAAGGTTTCAAATGTTATTATTTGACATCCTATTCAACATAGACATCATCACCAATAATTTATTAGCAAAATTGCTACGCGCTGGTTGACATTTGAAATAGTATTATTGTATATTGGCCCATGTTTACATTTATATGGCAACCACAGACCACTAGTCTGGCAAACAACCTAGGTGTGTAACCAAACAGGATTGGTTAAGTTAGATTAGAACTGTGACCAGGAAAAACAAAACAAAATAGTGATCGAGTTGCCACCAGACTTGTTTAGTTTGTCGCTTCAAACTGAAGTAGTCTGTCGAAGGAAGCTATTAAGGGGCAGGCGATCCATCATCGCCGATAAGATCTGAGTTTGGGTCGCGTGGAGCTCCCACGCGCGATAACAAAATAACGCGTTATCGCTACCAACACCAACACTCATTGTGCTATTGTCTAACTCTTTTTTCCATAAACGTTGTATTCGTGACTCTTAAGATTATTTTCTTGCTGCTTTATGCTATGACTTGCCGACTAATGATGTTACCTTAATAAGTGGCATTCGAAGAGAGTGAAGCGTGGCGACATCTATAAGATTAATTTTTAAACAACATATTAGCGAGGTCTACAGCTCATTGAACCACTAAGTAGTTTAACTTTGAATTAGTTTGGTACCGATATCGAACGGTTATCCTCATACACGTGGTAAAGCGCGAAGTGTGTGGCGCGCGTGCCGGAAGCCGGCGGGGCGGCGGCGGCGGCGGCGGCGGCGGCGCTCCCACGCACCTCGCCGCTCTTGGCACGCGCCGTCGCCGCTGTTGCCAACTGTTGAAATGTCTGCCAACGCCGACGCGACACGCCTCTGCGACCTATTGCGCGCTGACGGATATTTCTAGGATCCAATTTAGATCTGCTGCAATTAAGTGGCTATGGCATGGTTCATTTTCCAAATTTTCAATTACTGTTCTACGCTCGTATAATCTTATGACTAGTAGTTTATTATTGGAATAATAATAAAAATCTTTATTGCGCACGACCCAGAAAATGATACAAGCAGAAGGAACAAAAAAATGCAAATAAACTTTAAGGAATAATTTCATAAAAGTAAAAAGAGCACAAATGCAAAGGCGAATAGGAAAACTACTTAAAAATAAATATACGAATGCATGAAACCTAATTGTACGTAATGTGTTTTTATAGCAAAATGTATCACTATATAGCTTGTTTCGCTGAAGTTTCATTTTGACTCGTTTCTGTCAACTCAAACAAATGTAGACTTCTGTTGACTGACTTCCAGACCGTCAATTACTCATGGCAACGGCTGAGCAATAAAGTGTATTATATTTAACAAATATGAATGAACTGTTTTGCGTATCGGCGCGACGCGCGATGTCGCCTGTCTGGTCTGGGCCGACGGACGTGTCGATGTGTGTTACATGGCGTCTATAAAAATAGTGATAAATGTTGTGCCCGCTGGTCGTCAGCCAAACGAGAAAATAGTCGATAACGAAAGCCGCCTCTGGCCACAATTCGCTACCTGTTAGATACAGGTAATTCAGGAATTTTAGATACAGTCAACTACACTTATTAGCTTAGTTGGTATTTATCTATCCATCATGTCGAGATTATCTGGAGATATACGAAGGAACTGCTAAGATCACCATAAACTGTGAAACAGATGGACCAATAATCCATAATCGAACGGAACACTTAGACAGTTTAAAGGGCACGCAGTGCGGCGAATCAATTCAAAATCTTTTTAGACATCTTTTCTAATAATAGTTATATATGACCAAAAACCTGCCCACCTCACCATAAATAACCACAATTGCAAATGCATAGATAGCAACCGTGCTATTCCAAAACGAAACTGGCAATTCACTTCGAAAGTCACCTCACTTCGCACAAGTTTGGTATTAATAAATAAGATAATAATAGACTAAATTTATTGATTGCAAGAGATTTGAGGTTGCTTCTGTAGTTATCTAATTTTAATTTTCAATTGATAAAGTAACCTAGGCTACAATTATTTAATTTACAATATCAAACTCATGCGACGCGTGAGGTGACTTTCGAAGTGAGTTGCGAGTTTCGTTTCAGAATCGCCTTGCAGGATGCAGGCACTATCAGTTGCAATGACAAATTGCCTGTACACAAGTCAATAGTAATAATAAAATAATTACAATTTTAGTTTAAGAATTAAATATAACTCCACTCGCGATTTCATCCGCGTAAACATAAAGAACCAGAATAAAAAGTAACCTATGTTTGAATCCAGGCTATAATCTCTCTGTGTGTCAAGTTTCATCCAAATCCGATCAGCCGTTTTTGCGTGATTGAGTAACAAACAACTAACCATCCAAACTTTTAGATTTATAATATTAGTAGGATAATTTCGTGCTACGTATGTACTGGCACGTTGCGCGAGGCACGTGTCGCGGCGGCGCCTCAGCTAAATGCGCCTCGCATGACACGCGCACGTTACGTAACCGTTACGTTCTCTCTCCCATCGAGCGTCTGAGAATGTGTACACTACAAATACACACAAAAAACTCTGTAATACTTCGAAAATGTGTTATTTTTTTTGTTTTTCCAATGATTTTCACGAAAATATTGTTATAGGTATGCAATTATTTTTATTGTAATGGACTTCCGCTAGGAAACAGTAATATTATAACAATTACTATTCATTAATGTTTAAATATTTAAGACGTGAACCCACCACACACCACATTGGAAGTAAAGTGGAAATCCCTGTGGTAATGTAATACGTGTGACGAGAGAAATCAAAATTGAATAAGTTGCTTTTATAAGCTTATTATTATCTAAAACGAATGCAGAATCTGTGAGTATTCATTTCCTGGACATATTCATTTTTTGCGTTGCATTTTGTATGAATTGGAAAGAGTTTTAAATAAAATGCAAGTGGACGTTATTCGTCCAAGTTATAAACTTTTCTTGATGTGTGTGAGTGGCACAGACCATTTAACAAATACGTCTCGTGCGTCGTCTATTAGAAATTTTAATGTCGAACAATAAGTCTTGGCATGAAAGAATTCCAGAAACCATTTTGAACAACCTTTTGTATAATTTAACCCTGAAATAGCAAAAAAATATATTTTTTCCTTATATTTTCGCATAGTTCAGACGAAATTTTGCATGAAAGAGCACATTGTTTTTGGTGAATTCAGAGTTGCTTTCATACAAACAGTTGTTCATAATGAATTAATGATGAACTCTACAAACGATTTTCAGGTATTGTGTATAAAAAATAAAATTTTACCGGGTAAAACATTAATCTCGTGACCCTTATATTCAAATCTAACATCATTTCAAGACGAAACATTTCAGGCATAGAAGAAATTTTCCATGTCATGAGACAAAAAGTTCACGCTTTCAAATTCGTAAATATTTTCTAGACATACACTTTCTTTACCACTTTTCTTCAAAATAAAAGTTGTTATAGGTACTTATTTGTTTTGTTTTCTCAGTAGCTTGATTTGACTAACATTATCAACAATTGGTTGAAAGTTCTTGATTTCAGTGAATATGAGGCAACATGATGTTAAAAAGCGTATTTTTATTTATTTCGAGTTAGGTATTTCTTCATAATATTAATTTATCACATTTGTGGGATATCTTTTATGTATCTAAATAAATGTATAAGTATAAGAAGTTTCAACTGAGTGACTGGCCGATTGACATATACAACGTGTTACAAAAGTATCCCTAATGCCGAATATGGTAGATAGGGACCATCAAACTGAACAACTTTTACTAAGGGAACAACTCTGAATTCGCGAAATAAAAAATCAACTGTTTCATACATTTTGATATTTTCGTAATTAATTTTTGTATGAAACAGCTGATTTTTTTTTCGTGTTTTCAAAGTTGGTCTTATACTAAAAGTTGTTCAGTTTGATGGTCCCTATCTACCATATTCGGCATTAGGGGTACTTTTGTAACACGTTGTATATCAACGAACAGCCCAAACCGCTGAGTCTAGAGATACCAAATTTGGCACGTAGGTTTCTTATGAGGACCGAGCGAGCGCGTAGCACGAGCGAAACGTCTCCGTTTCAGCTTGGCCAAAAATGCTTTCGTATGTCCGTTCCGCTGTCAGGCTGTCCGTTTGTTCTCCTCTAAAGGTCGCATTTTTCATCCGACTCTCGTGTAATTTTGTGAGCAGGTTCAATAATTATTTAGATTTTTTTGTCAAGCCAGTTTTTCCAAATTTTTTGAAAAAATATCACATTTCAGCCATTTCGAAAAACGACCAAAAATGTTACAAACGCTAGGCAGCTCACAGAGCCATATGTTTTTTAATGAATGAAGACTCAAGTGAAGGTAATATAATTGAGACCGTTCCAGCAGCTTTAATTTGACCTTTGTTTTTTATCTGCAAAGACCTATTCGCGTCATGCAGTGTTTGTTTGTTAATTTGATGAGGCGGCGGCGGTGGCGCGGCGGCGCGGCGACGGTGGCGCGACGCGCAGTCATGGCGATGTTAAAAATCAACGCTGATGATTCGCCACGTAATTAGGGTTGTTCGTAAAACATTACTTACATCAAAGCAGGACTATATTTTTTACGGCGGCGGTCGGTGATGTGCTATGGAAAGTTCCGTAAAGTGTAATCAGAATACTTAAAACAAACGGAGTTAGTTCTATTTCCAATTGTATTTCAGGGTTCTCATATCTACTTAATAGTCTTCTCAGAGGCTCATTTATTAAACCTATCGACATATTCGACATCTAGCTACTAGATTCAAATTCAACGCTGAAAACGATTAAGTATTATTACGAATAAGTAGTACAAGTACCTATCTTTTGAAATTTTAGGAAAACTATAGACAAACATTTCCTAAAATTAGGTGTTCATTAAGGTCGTTCTACAAGCGTTCATTTAGTTAATAAATAGGTGACTGTACAAACTGGTGAAAATGTTACATTACTTTAGATATACCTACCCCAGCTCGGTAGTTTTTCATACTCGGTGTATCGAGGTTGGGTACCACTGAGCATAGACAGACTAAGTTTTGCTGGGTACTGTACTGGGTATGACAGAGGCAGCCCTAGCGCGTGTCACGTGGTGGCGCGCGCGTGACGTCCGCCGCTCCAATCACGCCGCGACCTTCACCTTGAGCGAGCGCACGCCGCGCCGCCGCGCGTAACGCGAGATTAATGTCCCTTTTTGTCACGCGTCTTGTTTATATCGCCGCTAATAGATAACACCCATTGTAGCTTTTTTACTGAATTTTAATAATAACATGTCAAACTTCTTATGTTTTAGCGCTGTGAGATTTTGGGTGTTGTCTGGTTTGAATAGTCAGGGATTTCTCATTTACACTTATTTGCTATCAAGTGTAATTTTGCAGTCATATACCATAACTAGTGGCTCTGTGAACTGTAGACCTCGCATTTGTGATATTTTTGATCATTTTTCGAAATGGCTGAAATATGATTTTTCCCATAACTCAGGCGGAGTTTTAAAAAATTTCTAAAAACTGAATCGGCAAAAAAAAATGTAATGTCGAATTTGTTCACAAAATTTCACGAGAATCGGTTGAGAAATGCGACCTGTAGAGGAGACAGCCGGACATACGAAAGCATTTTTGCCCAAGCTGAAACAGAGACGCTACGCTCGCGCTTCGTGCTCGCTTGGTCAATTATGAAAAGTCTGCCAGTCCGAAATGAAAGGTTTACTTAACACTCATTTAGGTACTACTTATAAACTTCATAAACATTTCATGAGAATCTTTAGACAACTATAAATAATTCGACAGTAAACATAACTCAGCACGAATTATGAGCGAAGAGTCGACAACTCGAGTAAGGTTTATTGATACGGGCTACACTTAAAGCACTTTATAGGGCGATCAACGCATTACCATAAAATGGCGTTTGCCTCCTTTCGGATTTTTAAAGTAGAGAGTAGAGGTGCATAGTTTTCTGCAACTTTTCATTTATACGAAATTCTTATTCTATTATTGTATTCGTAAATAAGATGGTCCTCATTTGTTACAGAGCAACAAGCCGATTATGGAAAAACGGAGGCGGGCTCGTATCAACAACTGCCTGAACGAGCTCAAGGCGCTGATCCTCGACGCCATGAAAAAAGACGTAAGTTACAATACAACGCTATAAATTCATTTAACGACGTCAAAGATCTTATAAAAACTGCAAGCAAAAAGTTTTTAAGACGACCATATAAACGCTGCATTAAATGAGTACTGTGTCTTGAGGATGTGAGTCAATTTGTTTTTGCGATACGGATCTTGAGAATAGATAAAGCAGTTTTTGTATGATAACAAAATTGCAGGCTGATGGGCACTGACATTGCAAGGAATATCATGTACTTAATAGGATAAATCATATTTTTATTTTTACTTTTTTGAGCATTGAATTCGTAACTTATTTTCGTTTAACTACCTAGTATTCTAGGAAAAATAGGTTGTTTACGAATGTATGCGGTATTGTCCAATATACTACATGTGCTTGATTCATATCTACTTATTTGTTGCAGCCAGCCAGGCATTCGAAGTTAGAGAAGGCGGATATACTAGAGATGACGGTGAAGCATTTAGAAGGTCTGCGTTCTGAAGGCAACGGTTCTCCCGACCGGTTCCGCGATGGCTACCAACATTGCTTGGCCGAAGTGGCCAAGTTCCAGGGCCTGGACGCAGGGCTCCGCAGGCGGCTCGTGAGACATCTGGAAGGAGGCGTGGCCACACCTAATGCAAGACCAGTAGCGGCGCCGACTCCACCTTCTGACTCGGAAGACGCGAATCCTGCACAACATTCAACCATTTTTATATCAGGTAATATTGGTATTTTGTTTCTTCTTGTGTTTTAAAATTCTAAGTAAAATAGATGATCGGGATAACATAACATTACTTATCACTCTTAGTTGCTTCTTAAGGTGGTTGTCCATGGAAAAGTTTCAAACGACTTTATTCAACTTTGTGGCTAAAAGACTGGTTCTAATTCATCACGTTATGTTACAGCCGGTCCCGGGTCTGGGGTGCGTTTAGTTCCAACGAGGTTATCTAATGGAGACATTGCCTTAGTTTTACCAGCTGGCGTGAGCGCCAGTACATTGGGCAGTGTACCAACGTTAGTCCCGCTCTCCCCAAGAGAAGCGTCATCCTCTTCATCTTCAGAGCCTAGATGTTTCTCCCCTGCAAGCTCAGGGTGGGGTAGCCCACCGCCCTCAGTTGATGACCCAGTCCCTCTCGCGCTAGTCACGAGGAGACAACCTGCTGAAGAAAAACCTTGGAGACCTTGGTGACACACTCTCTAACAGAGCTGACTTTATTATAAATGAAAGGGAACGTCTGCTTTGAAGTCGGCTCGCGATCCATTCCCTTGATTGCAGTCTGTGATATAATAAATTTAAGAGTATAAGTGCTGTTGTATGATATGTAGTTTCGAAGTTCCTATGCGCGAATGTCTATAAAAATAAATAACATATTTACCTACGAGATTAAGATGATAGATAAGATGTCGTAAAGTAAAATTTCTTGGTCAGTTGGATATATGTGATATGTAATATCTAGTTAAGTGCTTAGTTTTATTTTCATTGAAAGTAAATGAAGACGCCATTATTTTGTTTCATAACGTCATGATATGGAATTTATAGATATAATTTTAGTTTTATTTCGTGTAAATTTTGGGATGACATCTGAGGCAGTATTTCATGAATGTACATAAAAATATAAGGACTTCGTCCTGTAATGATTTAAGATATTTAAGTTTTTTCGTTTTAGGACTTAGTGCCATGTATCTAGTTATTTCCATCATCGTCATTAGTTTACCAGCCTGTAATGGCGTTGGGACGGAGACCCGAAATGAAACAATGTCTTGCGTTGAATGAATAATCTTTATCCTCTAGTGTATCATCTTAAATACTAATTAACATCACATCTATACGTGACTAGAGGAAGGACGCCTTGTCAATCAGGAAGACCTTAATTATCACGTACTATTGAGTACGTGCTGATAGTGTAATTCACTATATCACACCTCCCCTGAAAAGGCTAGGCATCCCTTCCCTGAAAAGTAAACTCTTATTTTCTAAATATCTTAGTTCTATTCTTATGAACTATATATTCTTTATTATTCTTTAATATTTTTACATTAGTACCTAGCTCTTCTAAAACTTCAAATGGACCTAAATACAAGTCATTCAATTTATTATAATTTTCATTCTTATACAAGAGTAGATCACCTTTTTTGTAGTGTACTTCCTTACAATCTAAATCATAATTAGTTTTTCTACTTTGTTTTGATATTAATAAGTTGTTCCTGGCATCATTATGAGCTTTTTGCAATCTAAATTTTAACTCCGATGGATAATTGTCGTATACATATAAGGGATCAACTTTACTAACTAAATTACTAGGTACGTTACATGTTTTCCCAAAAACTAGTTCATAAGGGGAGTATTTGGTACTAGTATTTACAGAATTATTATAAGCAAAGCACCAATATGGTATCCAGGTACTCCAATTTGCCGACTGATTCTGTGTTTGTATTCTCAAGTAACATCCGAGATGTTTGTGCCAGTTTTCTAGCGAACCTATACTCTCATGATGATAGGGTGTTGAATTTAACTTATCAATATTTAGCAATTTACATACTGTTTCTAACGTGGAATTAATAAATTCCGTTCCACAGTCAGTCGCAATAACCCTGGGAGTACCATATCGTAAAATAAAATTTTCAGTAAAAACCCTAGCAACAGTTTCAGCTGACTTATCAAGTATTGGGTAAGCTTCTACAAACTTTGTCAATTCGCATTGTATTGTTAATATGTATTTATTACCCAAATTATCGACCTCCAACGGCCCCACAATATCTAAATATAATTTTTCAAAAGAAGTAGATGCTGTAGTGGTTATTACCATTTTCTCTTTATTATTTTTATTACAAAATTTCTGCTTTTGGCAATCTTTACAGCGAGTCACATATTCAGTTATGTCTTTTTGCATATTACTCCAAAAATATTTTTTTCGAATATTCTTAGTCATTTTATTTATGCCTACATGACCACTTGTCGGCAATAAATGATAATCATTTAGTATAACACGTATCAAGTCTTTATTTGTAACATGTTCAACTTGGTTATTAATAATACATAACCGCGGTAATTCTTTATGTTTCATGAAAGTTTGGGTCAAAATTTTAATAAACTTTTTATTAAACCCATTTTTAATCACAACGACTTCTACAATATTATATTTTTTACATAATGCACTCAGTTCTCCTATCGTTGCGTCTCGGCGCGCCTCCGTTAGTAGAGATTCCTGATTTATGTAAATAGTAGAGTCACTAAATAACATATCACCCGTCTGTGAGACGTATCTTTTATTTTTCCTCAACTTCACGAAGTTTTTATACGTATTTATACGTAGTATTAACAATTATCTACCTCAGCGCTATTCAGAACGAAAAAAAAATAATCGCTATGATGTTCGTTCTGACGTATACTCTGACGTTCACTTTCGTTCTCGTCATTAGACTGTTCTGCTGAGTCAATTAAGAAATGTACATTCCTATGTTTATTATGAGGTGACGTAAACCTGGTGTTGCGCTGACCCTGAAACCTATTCGAGTTATAGTAGGCACGATCCCGACCTTGCTGACTCG
The DNA here is from genome assembly GCA_963556745.1 of Catoptria pinella. Taxonomy (NCBI): domain Eukaryota; kingdom Metazoa; phylum Arthropoda; class Insecta; order Lepidoptera; family Crambidae; genus Catoptria; species Catoptria pinella. Next base: position 8,244,860 of record OY750769.1, read on the forward strand.
TCGCGTTGTTGTTACGTGACTTATTATATTGCTGATGATAGTTTTTATTTATTTTTGCATATCGCTGGTTCGGAACATAGTTAACATAATTGTTTATTTGTGGTTTCACTACCGAGTCTTCTTGTTCTAAGGCTATAGTTATTGCCTGTGCTTACTGTGCTTACGAATCTAGACGTAACTATAATGTTTGTACGAGCATTGTTTAGGCCGTCAGCGAAACGCTTGATAGCCATAGTTGTTATCGTTTCTGAATGGAATGATGCGAGTTAACGAGCGACTCGATTTCTTCAAAATTACATAAAACTTTGACGAGATTGCTTTTGTTATTTGTAATTCATCAACATCTATTCCTTTTTTTTTTTACATAAGTCTGAAGATATTTGTTCGAAATTATTTTTAATTTCCTTTGCTCTTAAAACTTATTCTGTCTCTGAGCGGAATAACGTTTGTCCTTACTTAATTTAATAATAGAGTCTCTAATAGCCTTAAGCTCACTCAAGAGTTCTGACAGATTTGCCATGAACACACTTTAGGAGAAAAAAAAAAAAGTATATCACTCACACACACATAGGTTCTTGGTAGCATAGTTCTATTAATTCGTGCTGGCTTACATGTTCTGTGCTGGTCCAATTGCCCGTCGAACCCTCTGCGTTCCACCTCTTCTAACAGTTGTGCGTAACCGAAGGTCTCCGAAGGTCTCCGTCCCAACAGCCAAGGGAGTTGATGCTGCCGCCGATTGAGTTGGTGATTGACTGACAATAATATTGTCTTTAGATTGTGGGTTTCCCATAGTTAAGACAATTTTGGCTTACAGTTTTTTCTTCTTATTTCTTCTTGTAGGCCCGTGTAGCACTATTTTCTTGATATTTTGTAGACTTCAACTAGCGATTTCGCGGCGCGGACTTGTGACACCATGTCACGGTCGCCATGTAATGGCGTTTTCGCGGCGCGGACTGTCACGGTCGCCATGTAATGGCGTTGGGACGGAGACCCGAAATGAAACAATGTCTTGCGTTGAATGAATAATCTTTATCCTCTAGTGTATCATCTTAAATACTAATTAACATCACATCTATACGTGACTAGAGGAAGGACGCCTTGTCAATCAGGAAGACCTTAATTATCACGTACTATTGAGTACGTGCTGATAGTGTAATTCACTATATCACAAGCCTGTAAATAATATTAGATGGCCAGTATAACAATATGAACTAAAATTTTAACTTTATGATAAACCAGTATTTGACGCATTAAATGAATTCTTTGTGCCTTACAGCAAAATCGTATAGTCTTCCAGATTTATTTTATATTCCTACTTCATAAATATTTGTTATAGAGTAATTTGAAGCGAGCCCATAAAGAAATATGAGACATTTAATACCACACGTCGTTGTGGCAATAAAATTTATTATTTTTAAAAGGAGTTATTTTCACACTTAATTAGACTTGTAAGTAATTTATGCGCCACATTAATCGAAGCTCAATAATATAGTAATAGGGGTTAAAGTATGAAATTGCCGATTTTTTCTCACACACAGAGACTCTCATATCTTCTATGATTTTAAAGATGCTTCGGTTGTTTATTTCGAATTATGATTATGAAGGCCAACTACCTGTCTGCAATAAAAATATTTCTGATTTTCTTTCCTTAACTTTAAATAAAGTACCTTATTATTAGTAACTCCTTTTGTTGTTAGCCGAAATTACCTTTTATTTCATTGTAACTTAGCCGATACTTATTTTTTTCGCGAAACCTAAGTGGCATACGTTATCTTAGCGTTTAAACATTGGTGCATAAAAGTTTTAAAACATTAGCGTTCACGGTTGTTAGTCAAATTAAGAAAATGTTGTATGGAAAATTCAAATTCTTTAAAATTCTCTATACAAAACGGCAATTTCATACTTAAACCCCTAATAATAATATGTTACCGTATAACCAGTAGTAATAATTGTCTTCCTTTATCAGTTACCGTTAATAAACAGCACAATTTAAACAAACGACTACATTAATGATGTTGTTTGTATGTAATTTTTCTTTTTATTTAGAAGCAGAATTTCATTTATGTTGGAGATATATAAAACAATAAAAACAGCTATTTTTATAACGATCGTAATATTTTATGGAGCTTAGTATTTAACATTTAAGTAAAAGCCTTTTATGCTTGCTGGAGACAAGTTACGTGATACTATTTAAGATTACAATTATTATACTTAAATTCATAAGCATAAGATGATGTACCTAAAAGAAATACCTATAATTATATAATAGCTACCTATGCCATTAACTTAAAATAAAATATACTATGAAAACTCTAGTTTTGTTTTCTTTAATTCGGAAAATCAAGAGTTCGTTATGTAGTCGGGGAAACTTAAAGAAATGTTATTGTTTTAGTTTTACCTTAACAATTGCATTATTTTTTTAAGGATATTAATAATTTTCTTTCGTACAAAATATCCTTATTATTTCTAATAAAACAAATAAATTAGGCTTTAGAGATTTTAGTCACTCAAATATAGTACCTAGTAAGTTAATAATTCTGTCGTTCAGTTCAACATTGCGCAAACGTCAATGAAGAATGTAAATAAGTAGGTACGCATGTTTCTTTGGAATGTTCATTAAAATGCTTTGTTATAAAATCAAAAGTGGACAAATGTAATTTTTATAATAATAATAATAAACATAATACATATTGGTAAATATAAAATAATATATCATATTGATTATTATTAATTTAAACGAACAAGAACACCTTCCATCTATACAACATATTACAAAAATACCCCTAATGCCGAATAGGGTATATAGGGACCATAAAACTGAACAACTTTTACTATGGGATCAACTCTGAAATTGCGAAAAAAAAATCAGCTGTTTCATACAAAAATTAAAATCGAAAATATCAAAATGTATGAAACAGCTGATTTTTTTTCGCGATTTCAAAGTTGGTCCCATAGTAAAAGTTGTTCAGTTTGATGGTCCCTATATACCATATTCGGCATTAGGGGTACTTTTGTAACACCTTGTATAACCACTTAAAATAATAACACCTAAAAGCCGAGTCCTTGTATATTAAGTGAGGCAAAATATACTGAGCCAAAATAACGAGGTAACGTATGAAGGATATAACTCTGAAAACTAAGCCAGTATTTTTTGTCTAACTTTTGACAATGCGCTTTGTAGGGAACTATCGTTCTAAAAAACAAAAGGTTGTTGTTATTCTAAGCATACCTATATCAACTTTGATGATAAGTAAAGTATTGATTTGAGTTAATAGTACTGCAATAGTCTCGATGGTTGCTCTTATCAAGGTACCAACTCACACCGTCAAGAGTATGATAAAGCAGGGTGACCGAGTTGTGAATCAGGGCTCATAGAAACACAGTAAAATTTTATAACGCCACGTTCCCAGATAAAATTTTATCGTTTTATTTATAATGCAATTTTGTAAACCTATAAAGAAATACGGCTTACCGACTAAAAAAAAAAAACGGTCAAGAGCTAGTATGACTTGCGCACTGAGGGTTCCGTACCATAATTCTGATACCCCATATGCCCTAGTAGCCTCACTTCGATTTTTTAAGACCCCCTATCAGTCCCTGTTGCAAAAAAACATAAATATTTGTATTTCTCTCTTACTTGCAAAATAGTAAGGCAAACGTCATCTAAAACTATTCCAAGTTTCAAGTTATTTCATTGGTAATTCTCGAGATATCCAGCTGTGACAGACAGACAGACTGAGTCGCACCATAAGGGTTCCTTTTTACCATTTTCGTACGGAACCCTAATGATACATTCGATTCAACAAACGGCAGCCAATGGTTCTATAGTTGTTGTTCCTATAGATGAGAATGAGGTAAAAGTACTGGACTTGAAGCAAATGAGCAACTGGAGTAGACCAAATTTCGGGACTTTTTGTACGAAGTTATATGGACTTACTGATTACTCCTATAACTTGTGTATCCTGTCTGGAGGCAGGAATTTTTCCTGACCTTTTCAAAAAATCCCTAGTAATACCAGTACCTACTCAAGGGTGGAGCCAAACATTGTCTTAATAATCATAGACCGATATCTTTACTCCTTGTTTTATCCAAAATCCTGGCTCGCATCATGTACAAACGTTTAATTGACGACCTTCGTGGTCGAGTGGCTTTGTACACCGGTTGTCAAGGTGTCGCCATCTCTGAGGTTCGATCCACGGTTGGGTCAATTTAGAAAACGATCTTTTCCATATTGGCTCAGGTCTGGGTGTTTGTGATACCACCGTTGTCTCTGATTTCCATAACACAAGTTTTTTAGCTACTTATTTTGGAATCGAAGCAATGTATACGGTGATGTTGTCAAATATTTATTTATTTATTTATTAAATAAAAATTTATTTATGAACCTACTTTATAATTAGCTTTCAAGAGTGTAATAGATTGTCGTCTTGCTCGCAATTTGGTTTGGCTTCGGTAGGTTCGGCGGATGATGCTGTGCATGAATTGACTTATTTTATTTCCACCGGTAAAAGAAAGGTTTTAGCTATTTTTCTCGACCTCGCTAAAGCCTTTGACACAGTTTCTGTTCCTATTCTAATCCGCAAGCTTGAAGCTATAAATAGGTGTTAGAGAGTTAGTTCTCAAACTTTTTTCCAACTATCTTACTAATCGGTCCCTGTCGGTATACTGACTTAGGTACTAATACGTAAGCTGCAGGCTAAGCTATTCTGCTTGTGACGAATTTTTCAAAGTTTTAAAATAAGTTTATGACTTTTCAAGTAAAACATATAGGCCTTGGACCAATTTTACTTCCAACTTACAAGACGCTTATTTTGAAGCCCAACGTTTTGTTTTTGATAAATCTCTTTTTCTCTCGCAAAGAAGAAGTTTAAGTCCGAATGAAGCCATTATAAGCAATCTATTAATTGCAGCTCAATGTGTGGTCGGCCAATTCATCGATGGCGGTTTGATTACAACTGTGTTTGCACTGTCGCGCCACCGATGGCGGGCCGCCGAAGAGTTATTGCGCGGGCGCCCGGGTAATTTGCCACAATCACTGTTCGCCGTGTGCAATCGACACGATACACTCAAGAGTCAGTTATTATTTTAGAAGTTTTTTTTAGTTTTAAGACCCTCCACATCATCCAAATGGCACTGTGACATTTGGATAATAGGTGTATGTTTATAGGTATAATTATTTATATAGTATATATAGTAGTATATAGTATAGTAGCAGTAATAAAATATATCTCTAACTATTTCATAGAAAAATTAAAGACGATAACAAAGGCATAAAAAGAAAACTGACTTCCTTTTATACCTAAGTAATTCATTAATAAACGATGTAGAAGCAATTTATTTATAGATAAAATCGCAGTAAAAATCGTGTCGAATATTAATTTTATCTCAGCATTGAATCGATACCCGTTCGCGAGTATGCAGGTTGCAAATACTGCTGTGTTCATTAAAATTCATGAGATGATGTGTGTAATGCACCGATATAGGATTCTAACGACCAAAAGCAATTGAAAAGTGACTTATTTATGTATTTTAGCGGCATCCGCCATACCACCCACGCTGCGCACAAACTGAGGGTTAAGCGAGTGCGCACTGCAATTTAGCTTTTGGACCTTCTCGTAATTTCCATAAGTAGTGGTTAAATTATGTAGTATTCCGATTAATAGAGATATTTTCTAAATTACGCCGTTATCGAAATTGAGAAATAATAATCATGCATAACAAGTTGAAAAGACCTGTGATTAAAGTATTCGGTGGATACGTTGACTTTATTACCTATCATTCAGTTGAAAACGAGGGTTGGTATCGGGTTGTATATAAATTGGAGTTTTCAAGAGAATGGTTCGACGGGACCGGTCGGTGACGGGCACCTCGTTACTGGAAGGTCGTCGGTTGGTCGTCGTTATCTTTTTGCTCGTGTCAGCCATCGTCCAATTAATCAGTGATATGACGCGTGACACGACGTAATGAGAGCCGGGGACGGGCCGCATGCGCATGCAAATGCCACTGGCCACAGTGATCATTACACCTCACGAGATGCTAAGTAATTTAAATGACTTTAACCTCGGAGACAAAAAATATTACTTAGAGTAAATTTATCATATTTTTTTTAGTGTTTAGAGAAGCGGTGCACGGTGCTGTTTGCGAAACTGAAATGAAAAGCTTTAAGTGAGGAAGAATCCTAGTTCCCTTGGAGATCCCAGTTAGCCAGGTTTTATCTGATTTTTCTTCTCTAAATTGTGTATGCGTGAAAATGTGTTCTTCTAAATGGATTAGGTTTTTTACTGTTTGAATATAAATCAAACGAGCAAAAAGTTTATCTGAAGTTGCATTTTATTGTTCTCCTGGGAGCCCAATCAACGAAGGTTCGAGTCCAAGACAATCTAGGTGGTCGTTGTCAGAGTGCCGTGCCCCCCAGTTCGCCCGTGAGAGCATTCGGCCACCAACACTCAGTTATTTGCAGTATTCGTAAATTTGTTCAAAGTGGTTAGGTTTTCGTAGAAGTGAATGAGGAATTTACCTCACAGAGGCTGCATGCATCTTCAACTGTTTTTATTCATGGCGTCCACCACCTATACGTCTTATGTGAAATGGTAAGGGGTATATCGAGAGTGTAAGTAACTGTGTTAGCGATAACGACTGAATAATATTTAGTATATCATTATTGAAAAACCTCTTTTAAAAAACACCGATTTAAGTCGACCTAAGGTGACTCAAAACTTGACATGGTAACAACTCAACCATCGATGGTCATGTGATAAATATTGAAAACAAGGTATTGGATATATGGTATGATAAAATGTTTGATATAATAATTTCGAGAAATATGTCACTAACTAGAAATACAGGTCAAATAGGTACCCCATTTTGTATAGCAAAGCTTTATATACTTTAATTAGCTGTATTAAAATTAAAATACCACACGCGTTACAAAAAAATTTGGAATAATCCGACTGCATTTGTTTGCCTTTAATATTTGATCTTGTTTCCATATTTTCAGTTGACTTGTCTTTTGATGCAGGCGGGCTTTTTAGATATCAATATTTTTATTTGTTTATATCTTTTTAGTTTTTTATATGTTACGGTCTTGATCAAATAATAGCACCTTATAGCCGTTTTGTTGGTTATTCTTCAACGTCACTTAGCTAAGAACACTTGGGCTGACAAGACACACCTAACGATATCTTAATTATAGAAATCCGTTCAGCCATTTGAAAGATATGAGGTAATGAAGAATATTACATAGTAACATACAAGATACGCGCGAAAAACATAAGCCTTTCCTTGCAGTGTGGATATTAATCCATGTGATGTTCTCTCGAAACTGAAACAGATATACAAAAGAGTTCTGGGCCTGACGAAGTCCCCCCAAAGTTTTTAAAGAATTGTTGTGAAGAGCTATTTAGGCTAGGTATTTAGGATTTATTATCAACCAAAGATTTTAAGAAAACTTCCAGCTTGTTGTTCCTTTTCGGTAGTTTGATAAGAAGGGGGCTGGGTTGCTGTCCGATTTGGTCCCCTTGATAGACATAAGATAATAGAAAAGGTCCTAAAACGCCGTGTAAAATACTTATTTTACACAGCGTTTTAGGACCTAGGGAAAAACGCTGTGTAAAATACTTTAGGTATTATCTTTCTGTCTTGAAGGTACAATCTTGAAAGGTCTTAGGTCTCAGCTACAGTTACAGGTTATCTAGGTTTGACATGATTTCTCGTTATATAAGATATTAAGATCTACTTCACTCGTTACATAAGATATTAAGATAAACTGTGTCCGAGCTTCTTAAAACATAATGTTCTTTTTTTGTAATGTAATTTTTTGTTATGTTTTTTTTAATATTTGCGTATAGTTCTAGTATAGTTTATAAGTTCTTGTAATTACTTTAATCTGTAAGTGTACCAACAACAAATAAAATGAATGGTACGAAAGCCTCTTGAAAGCAATCGTGGTGGTCGACAATTGGGAATTTTTAATAATGGCAATTAGAGTCAAACCTAATTGACCACCTCCGGTTTTGAAAGATAATGTCTATATGCCAAATAGGAACAACTCGTTTGATCACACGTTTGCAATAAATAATAAAGATTTATTGATGTTGTATGAGAATAATTAAATGCCTTCTTCCGTACAGTAGAAATTTACGGGATAGTTATTGGGTAGGACTTCTTTAAATAGAAAACATTTAAAAAATATTATAATACTTACTTTGAAACATTTTAAAAGTAGAATTTAAAATTATTTGACTCTACCTAAAGTACTACCCCTCGAGCGCGAAGCGCGAGCGAAGCATCTCCGTTTCAGCTTGGACAAAAATGATTTCGTATGTCTGTCCCGCTGTCCGGCTTTCCGGCTGTCCGTCTGTTCTCCTCTACAGGTCGCATTTCTCAACCGATTCTCGTGAAATTTTGTGAGCAGCCGGGTGATTCCGAAACGAACCTCACCTCACCACACACCCTCACACTTTATCAATTGAAAATTAAAATTAGATAACTACAGAATCAACTTGAAATCTCTTGCAATTAATAAATTAGTCTATTATTATCTTATTTATAATATCAAACTCGTGTGAATAGAACTGCAGGTTCTATAATCAAATTGTTTTTTTTGTCAATTGAATTTTTTTTTCAAAATAGCGCTGATGTGGGGAAAATCACATTTCAAAAAGTCACAATTGCGAGGTTTACGCCTCTACAGAGCCACTAGTATTATGAGAGTACAAAAATTATTTTAGTTGTCTGCCAAGTCAAGTTATTTTCGCAAATCTGTCGGGAGTGTGTCGGTGGTCTGCCGCGGGTGTTTGTTCGAAGATCACGTGCCAGCCAGTGCCACGTTAGATAAAAAATGCAAAAACAACCGCACACCACCCACGTAGCTACGACCCGCACTCGGGCGCACGTGCGACTTTGACAGAAAATCCGTGTTTACTTCGGACTCCAAAGTTCGGAGGCCGTTCGAGAAACGCTGTAATTTCGCATCTTGCACATGGGAAACTGAAGCTTTTGTGTTTTGTTTTAATTTAGGTAGGTAGAGCATAATCGAATAGGGTTGAAATTTTGCTCATTATGTAGACACTGTCATTCATGGAAGATTTGGTTGAATGAGTTTTAAAATTGAAACTTTTATTTTGAAGATGAATGCAAATGGTGAAATAATTACGTCTTTAAAAGTTTAACTTTCTCCTCATTCTTTAAATTCCTCCTACTATCCACTTTCTCACTCCTCTCACAACTTTTTATAAATTACAAAAAATGAGAGTACAAATTTAAATTGTATTATAAACGCTGATAGCATATATCAACGAAAACCTGATTAGGTTTTCTTTCTATTCTGAATTTTGAAAATTCTACTGAAGATAAAAAAAAGTACAAGTGATCTGTGATAATTTCTTTAAAAAACCTTACATTATTCATGCCGATTAAAACAAAATTATATTACGGTGCATCTTCTATTATTTATTGAATGACTGGACTCTCGGGCCCTCAAGAATTAACCTCAACAATATTATTACTAACGTAATAGATTATTAATAAGTTTAAATAGTGTCAGTTTTTAATACCATTCACGATATAAACCCGCAGTGAAAATCGATAGGGTAACTCAAACCGCTTACAGATCTCAAACATTTGCATTCCATTGCGCATATAGTAGAAAGATCTGATACAAAAACTACAATTGAGGCCAGTTAATTAACCACTGGGCCGTCTGAAGGCTTCATTATCGATTTAATCTCTATGTCACAGAGCGCGGTTAGCCCGGCGGAGTCCATTCCGAACATGCCTTCAATATGTCTGTTCACTATACAAAGAAAGAATCGAATCCGGGGAGCATTAATCGTTCCAATTACGGTTGCACGCTCCATCGGAAGGTAGCTATCGTTTCAAATTAATTGAATTGATTAACCAATTCAGTTTAGCGCAATTCAGTTTTTGTCCGCATCGCGCACCGCGACAGGCGCACGGATGCCTTCGATTACACCCACCGCAATAGTTTTAACTGTACTCTTTCGATTCGGTCATAAATCCACGTCGAAACGCATTATCTTCACCTTGTAAGCGCACTCTTTTATTTCTTTGAAATGTAAAACAACATCGTCGCGAATAAAGCTTAATGTGGGTGTCGTCAAATTTGGAGTCGGTGTTTTTATGATATTTTTTCTGAGTTTTGAGTGTGGTAAGCGTTAATAGGCCGAGTTGCAGAAGTAATTACTTAGGGCGACGCCCGGTGCGGCAGTGAAGTTTCGGTGCTTAATTACCTTGGCTGTTACTGTAAAAATAAAATGGCCAGATGAACATTTTATCGAGGGGCCGAGACCAGCCGTAGCCTTCATCGGCCGCTCGACTATGGCCAATAAAAACTCTTTTAATAAAAACCCCGTAGCGGCAGCGGTCCAACTCGATTCAGTTTTTTCGTTCATAATATTAACCCTTATATGTCATGTTCAATAAGTCCGTCAGACCCAGTTTTGAGTGTAAAAAGGTTCGAAAGCAGGTATTTTTTGTAATCTAGTTAATGTATGTTCTTGTAATTATCTTCAGATCACAACAGCGTATATTAAAAATAAGTAGTTACGTATTATAATGAGGTGAGATTCTAAAGAAAAAAACAAATGGTAACTTTTTAATCTTTTGTTTTAAGTAGGTAGTGCCAGAATCTGAAAAAAGTTAATATGGAACTAACACAGCAAAATGCATAATTTCGTTTACACATTGCAATAATTTCCTTGCGCTACAACCGCCAGCGAGAATACCCAAGTTTTGATTTAATTAAACTTGAATAATGCGTTACTTATAAATGGCCGTATCTTGTGTTTGAGTCGGTCATAGAAGCTCGATGTTTACACTAGAACTAAGGCTAAGAACTTTCGGAAAAAAGTGTTTTGATTGAAAACAGATAGACAACCAAGTGATCCTATATGGATTACGTTTTTACTTTTAAAGTTACGGAAGCCTACAAAGCAAAACAAAAGAGTGGTCTTGAAATCTTTTCAAATAAGCAATAATTGTTATTATTTTTATTTTTATGTATAGGTACACTACCTTTACCCCCACCATTGTTTTTGGTTGGACCATTTGGACCTCTGAAAAGTAAGGTTCTTAACTAGGTGTCGACCTATGTTACTTTTCAGGTGTTTCAGCGTGTTTGGTTGTTGCAATTAGCAGCAACTACTACGTATACGACTACTAATAAATGTCTGCTCTATTTGTGCACAATATAGGTGTAAGCGTAGGTTTGGTATCTTACTATATTTTCAGGTTGCTGGGTTTGAAGCAGTTGATTTTGAAACTAAGATGTTGAATAAGGTCATGTTTAATAAGTTTTATCGTTTCCACGAAGTTTGACGAATCTGTAGGTATTCAGGTAGAGCGTGCCACCCGCCGCCGCCGCGTGTCGTGAAGTGAGCCGCACGGCGCACCGCACCATCACCGTCGGCCGCACGCGCAGCTGCGGGGACGCGCCCGTCACGACTCCGAACGGTTCAGTAATTACAGCCTCGCTAGTGGTACATCACGCTCGCACTTAAATAGGCATAAGTTTATGCCCGTCAACTCTATATTCGTGAAGCCGTTTCTGCCAGGCTTAATAACCCTTCCTTTTATTAAAAAATGTTGCTTAAGAAAAAAGTAAGGCGTCGTCCTAATTGGCTAACGATCGTACGAGCAAGCAAACGATGCGTTTTCGTCGCTCGACGAAATTAAACACACATTTCTTTAAGGTCCTAATCGCGCGTCACTCTGTCATCGTGCGACGAAATTACAAGGACGATTAGGATCTAAAGCGACTTTAGCGCTACTAAACTTTTTCTTCTATAAAATACTTTGAACGCAATGCCAGCGTAGATTTCTATCGGTGACGTTGGCGACCGCCGGAACATTTAAAAATCTTTTGTCATATTGCTCTTGGGTATGATTTTAGCTATCGTCGAATAAATCAATGTTTAATATATGACCTAATAAATAAGATCTGTCTCCAAAATCGAATCACCAAACATTATAAAAACGATTATCTAAAAATGTATCAAAAATCACCTGCTGCAATTCACAAAATAATAGATCTGTCTGCAAAATAGTAGATCTGTCGACAAAATCGAATCACCTATTGATAGTAAATTTTACAAAAATAATGAGATACGAATACGATATGATACGAATTTAAAGACCGTTATGATGAATATGATGAGAAAAATATTTGTTGGGAATAAATATAAACTTTGGTGGTATAAATAATTGTCACCTTGTTTTTTTTTCTTGCTTTCACTAAACACTCGAGAAAATTACCTATATTTTTTTAAGAAACGGAAAGATGGTGACTTACAAAACATCATTGTGGGTCTGACTTAGCTTTAAATGTAATGGAAATCTTAAAATCAACTTTTGCCCTGTGTGTGAAAGCATCATTTTTTTAAATTAACTATATATAGTAGTTTTTTTTATATGTAATAAAATAATAATCAGATTGGCAGTAGGTAAAATTTTAGCAAAAAATCTACATAAACATCAACTTGAGTTGCAATACAGAGTTTAGGTATTCAACAAGATCGTGACCGGCATATTTTTGAATTTTGGAATGCAGTTTATAACAATAAATATTCGGCTGGATAGAACAATCCTTTGCCTAAAATATTTGGTAAAAAAACATAAGTATTCCCATGATTTCTGGATTCTGCAAGAGGATAATGACCTAAGTCGGCTCTGCACCACTTGGAAAGCGGAACATGGTATTGACGTGTTGGATTCAGCGTGACCGGCATATTTTTAAATTTTGGAATGCAGTTTATAACAATAAATATTCGGCTGGATAGAACAATCCTTTGCCTAAAATATTTGGTAAAAAAACATAAGTATTCCCATGATTTCTGGATTCTGCAAGAGGATAATGATCTAAGTCGGCTCTGCACCACTTGGAAAGCGGAACATGGTATTGACGTGTTGGATTGGCCCTTACAGTCCCCTGATGCTAATTGAATTGAAAATGTTTGAGCGTGGATGAAGCTTAAACTAAGGGCAAAAATGCAGTAACCGTCGCCGACCTTACTCGTGAACTTAAGCCTGCGTGGAGGTCTTTACTGAAAAATTGGCGAAAAATATGCCTCGAACTTGCTAAGCAATTATGGCCAATAATGCAGATTGATATTAAAGCATCCGGCATGAATAAAATTCCCAATTGGCTACAATTTATCGTTTGATATTTCTGGTTTTCATTTTGCCGATCGCGCTCTTTTGGTACATACTGTATTTTGGTAACCACCTACTTCCTGATAAACCCAGTTCGTCCAAGGTGAGGGCAAGAAATAACTCCGCCTCAAAGCCTTCAGCGATAATCATTGTACGTAGTGGTTTTCACATTTTTTAAGGCTGCAAAGAAATTCAAAATGTTTAAAATCAGCTGGCATTTTATGGTACCGTAAAATGTTGTAAACTGTTGTTGTTTATTATGTTAATAATATCAGAAAATATCAATTCTAATACATGTTGTTTTTATTCATTATCTTATGTGAGTACAATTAGTAATTGTAATTAGTAATTGTACATAAGGTAATGAAAAAAATCAACTAAAGTATAGATACTTTGTCATGTGGCAGAAATGTAGTCCGATATTTTGAGAGTTTCGTGTGTCTCGAATGGATATGGTTTATTGGAATATACTTGGAATATTAAATACATGGGCTCGATAATGTGTAGGGACTTATGGTATAGAAAGAACGTCGTAAATAGTTAAATTAGTGCGTATCGACATGAAAGTGTGAAAGTAAAATTATATATTCCTTTAAGATTTTTAGAGAGACTTACAAATTGAGAATTAAAATTGTTTAGAGTCCTGAAATCTGAAGAGGACTCTAAACAATTTTTATACTAACATTATAAATGTGAATGTTTGGATGTTTGGATATTATTATTTGTTACTCAATGACGCAAAAACGGCTGAACGGATTTGGATACAATTTGGCTCACAGATAGTGAGCCTGGATTGAAAATAGGATACTTTTTACCTCATTTACAGGATCCCCAGAGATTTTCCGAATGTCCACGCAAACGAAGTCGCGGGCAGAAGCTAGTTTAATATAAGTACCTATTTGTGAGCATAATGTGCCATCGTAACGTTACATGCCTAAGCTATGGATAGGATGTTGGGCATCGAAAACATCGTGTTGCATTTCTTTTGGTTATAATTATTCTCGAGTCGCTCTATTTCAGTAGGCAGTAAATAAGTATTGAGGTCGTGAGGGCCTATAGGTGCTATTTAGCCCTCAAGGTGGTGCGGGCCACTTCGTGACTTACCGCTTGCGCGCAGCGAATAAAAAATAAACGGCTGTGCGGCCGGCCGCCGCCTTAAAAATGTTAAAATAAATAAAATGCACACGTCCCGGCTTATCTCGCCGAGGAGCGAGGACAGTGAAGGTTCAACGCATATTGCGTGCAATATAATTTGCAATAAGGTAATTGAAATACAAAGAGAACCATTTTAAAATATTGTTTATTATGGGACATAATGCTTGAACCTAGCTTGGGACTAAGCACCTAAGACTTAGGACTAAAATTTTAGTAGCTTGAACTCGAAATTGTTACATAGGCCCTAAGTAACAATTTCAAGTTCAAGCGGCTGAAATCCGTCATTGAATAAATGAACCTGATTCTGCGACTGCGTGATTACTCGCTTCCTGTCTTGATCTAAGGTCGTGTCTATAACGTTATTGTTCCCACTAAATACCTAAATTTCTCGGTTTATATAAAATCCAAAAACTAAATTCATAATAAACCATTGCAAATGTGGGATTGCCAGTGTGCGTCGCGCGCGCGTGGCGTGTGCCCGCGGCAGGTGCGCTGGCGCGGCGCGGCGACCGGTCCCGGTACTGCACGCCCGCGCACTATCACATACATAATCATACGTTTATCTATGCGTGCGCGCATACCTATATGCAGCGACTGCAGCGTCCTATATTGTTTAACATTGAAATGATTGCAGCGCTCTTCTGATATTCAAATCTCTATCGTTGTCAACACTACTTTTGAACACCTTGTTATATTTATTGAAATATGTTCTTTATATTTTATTGAATAAAACTAATCATACGTTTATCTTACGCATTCCTCTATAAATAAAGCGTCATATATTGTTTTGCATTGTTTTAAATCTCTATCATTCGCTAATAACGAAGTCTACTTTTGAACACTTGTTATAATTTATTGACAAATCTCCATATACAACGTGTTCACTGTTTTTACGGACGATCAAACTAAACAAGTTTTACTGTGGGACCAACTCTAAAATCGCAAAAAAGAAATAGCTGTCTCATACAAAAATTAATAACAAAAATCTAAAATATCCGACCGTCATACGGATATTATGGTTACTATGACACTGTTTGTTTTAATGTTGGTTTTATAGCCAATATTAAGGTCCACTTGCAGCAACATTTACTAAATCTCGATTTTGTTAAACCTAGACTTTACTCATACGAATATGACAAATTTTTTAATTGACATTTAAATTTTGAAAGATTCATAAGGGCTACATCTAGGTTTAACAAAATCGAGATTAAGTAAATGTTACTGCAACTGGGCCTAAAACAACTAGTATCATCCAGTCAGAGCTTATGCTGTTTCAGAACCTTTTATAGAGAATTTTAAGCATGGGTGAAGATAAAAGTTTGGTTACCAAATAGATAAGGATAAATAATTTCATAATAGTCTGAGGTTTAAGATAACACACAATCATACTTTTTTTGAACTCATATAAAATGAAAACAATGTAACTAATACAAACTTTTTTCATATTGCGTTTTGTAAGGTAATGTACTCTTTTTAATATTTCATATTTGGCTGCGACTTCTTTCAACACTGTCAGGGATCAATTCTCCACCGAGAGGGCCACTAAGTGGTGCATGCGCAGTGACTTGCGCATTCGCACCTTTCAATTCGCAAGGGAGCAATAATAAACCCAAACCCTTTTAATGCATTGAGTTATTTATAAAAGCGCAAGATGAGTTAGCATGTTTAATTACAGGTAGGAATTATTTTTTAAAGTTGCGGAAGTAGTATATCGAAAAATATTGCTTAATAGTTGTCAATTCATTACTTTTGTACTAATTATTACTCTTGTTATTGAAAAAGGAATCTTTTAAGGAAATGATTAGTTAGGTAGATACTTCTATTTTATTCTGTGTTAATGACCAATCCCAGATTCTCTACAGTAAATGCCCAGACATCTGAGACGAAAAGTTCATACGAAAACATTCGTGCAATTCTTTTATGCTCGAAAATTTATTTCTGATGCAAACATTCTTTCACAGTGAATGCTAACAAGCGATTTTGCTTGAAATTACAGGCGATTAAAGCGCGATTATTAGTGTCACTTGAAAAAGTTTAATTAAAAATAAAAAGTGACATAAAGTGTGGGCTAAGACGCCGTTCACTCGGCGACGACGCAAATCCGGTTTCTGCCGATTGAGGTGGCCAGAATATACTTTTATATTTTTTGGGCTGAATATTTCCCCAAAACTAAAACTGGCAGGAAAAAGAAAAAAGTGGTTAAAGTTAATATTATTAACAAGAAGTTTTGCCGACATTCGTCTTTAGGTAGCCCACGGAGGTCTATTAAGGCCTCCGGTAAAGATCAATTGCGATTGTAAATTTTTACGTAATTGATGCGAAAACTTATCGTTTAAATGTGCAATTGAATCGATTGTCAATTCTTTCAACAATGGCATTGACGTAAAAATTGACAATCGCAATCGATCGTTACCGGCAGCCTTAAGGCAAGCCATTTGCTGTTACTTTTCAGGAAGTGCTAATTTGTGAAATATTATAAAAAAAAAGTTTTTTTTTTGTTTTTTTAAATCTTTCAACATTAATTTAAGATAAAATAAAAAGTTTTAATAGTTAAAAGGGTTATTTTGATTATTTAATAAAAAAATCCCTAGCTTTAAAAATGTTTGGTCGCAACAAATCGAAACGTTGAGCTATCTACAGTTTCGTTTCCTTTTTTCATTCGCAAAACTGTCTTATTTAAGTTAATTAAGTGAAGTATAAGTTCGTGACTAGTTCGGTGGGAGCGCTGCAAATATCGCTGAGAAACGTGACGCAAATAATTCGCATGCGCCTTCTTAAATCATATAAGTATTGAACAATTTTTAGACTTGAAGAAAGAAAATTTTTAAGTATTTTTTTTAGTGAACAACCAGTGATGAATTTTATTACCAATTAAGAAATGAAAATTATAACAACATCATAAAAGTGCGGCATTATAATGTTTTTTCATAACCATCTGCAACCTTGCACCTAAAATGGAATAATACTTTTTTTATATTTTGATGCTTGAACATCTTTTGTTTTAATTAGCTCCGAAATTTTATTATTTTTGCAGTGAAATCAAATAAAAGGTTCACCTTTGTAGTGGTAGAAGCAAGGTTGCTACAGTTCACAACATGGATATAAAAAACAAGTGTTTTAATTTAATACCACTAACATTAATATAAGTATTATTACACTATATGGTAGGAAATGCAACAAATCCTGCCCTGTTAGCATATCTGCTTGTGCATTCTAATGGTCGACAGTCATGATGGCATGAGAATATTGTGTTTCCGCGACGTTACGACTGAATAAACATCCGTCTGACATTTATATTATGTCTTTAGAGAATGTAATAAGGAAATGTATGCGTGAAAGCCTCTTCAGTGACGAGAAAGGTGACATTATAACAACCTGTTCGATCATGTGTACGCATAGTTATGACGTTGGCATGTACTCATGCAACACTGTAAGTGTGAATATGTCATCACATCATCTTCGATAATTTGTGGATAATTTTTGTAATATCAGTTTAGGGGTGTAGGTAAGTGAAATATTAAATTAGCTCAGTAATAAAAAAAAAGCAATGTAAGAGTTGTTGATCCATTCTCGAGCCAACGTAATGATCAATCGATCATTTAATAATTACATTCGACAGTTTCACCGAACAGATGAGTTTAGTTTTTTTTATGGACGTCTAAGCAGCATAACTAATATTATGCAAATGATAGTTAACTGAATTTCTAATTCTACGCATGCGCATTTTGCAAGACCTCGTTCCTCAGCAGATAGGCGTTTAAGGTATTGCTCGTTATTTTGAAATAAAAGATTTCATATAACAGCTCCCGGAAAGGCCGCCAACCTCTTATCCGATTGAACAGATACGCTAATTTCATGGTATGCTATCCATTTTAGGCACAACTCGTGAATCATTATTGCTGCGGTTTCAGCTTTAGTTATCTGCTAAATTTCAAAGCATAGCTATAAGCTACATTGTACATTGTACATACGTAATGTAACTTATAAGTTACATTACTGTTTGCAATCTTGTAATAAAAATCTTTTAGAATAAATATGGTTACAGTTTTGTTTAAAAACTGAATCGCAACTTACGGACAGTTAAAGAGTTATTATGTTCAATTTATTTCATGACATTTGTTTCATGATGTGTCGGCGAAATAAATTGCTTGATAAAGTGTAAGGCGAGCGAGGTGAGTAGCGAGCGTGACTGCGCCGTCCATCCGTCCCACATCAGCTACGCCTTTCAAGCGCACCTCTTGCATAATATAATGCGTTAAAACCTTCGTCGATAGCTCCAACGTTGTTTATTTTGAAAAATAACAATCCTCGTAGCACAGTCATCGCAAATAATAAGTAATGGCGTCATTACATCAAGATGGAGTTAATTCACTGAATCGTACGTTTCGAGATCGGCGCTGCATAATAATCTGGAATCGTAATGAGTGGGTGCAAACTTCGTTACATTTCAAGGATCTGCGCATGCACGACTCACGAATAGCGGAAAAGTTTTAAGCAACCACTTCACGTTTTCAAAAGTAACAAAGGGGAAAGTGTAAATATAAAACACAATTATTTATGTGATATGTCCTTATTTTTTATTGGCTTTCTGACTGTACTTTGTCTCTTTATTTTATAAGAATAAGTTCAATGGGACGAATCGCAGAACAAACATTTTTTTTTAAATTCAGCGATTCGTCCCCTTGGGACGAACGTGTGGTGGGACGAATCACCGAATGACCCTAAGTACGGGTTGGGTCTTACTTTTAGGAATTTGTAATATTTTTTCTCCAGTTTAATTACTTTTGTTTGGTATTCACAAGAGAGATAAAATTTTTATTGGTTTTCAAAGACTACTTTGTAAAGTGAGTTTACAGCCTTAAAAATTACCATCTTATCGGTTTTTATAGTTTTATATCAGATTATCGTAAAGTTTTTATTAACAGAAGACCTCGCATTTGACGGCAGCTTTATGTGTCAGTGATAGTGTTTTTAAACCATGCTCGATCTCCTAAAATTTAATATATATATATATATATAATTAGATTAACTAACATAATAGAATAGAATGAATGTAAATTAACAAACACTTGTCAGTTATTGTCTACGTGTATGAATCTTCCAGGTACTATACTCAAACTCTTAGAGGTTTAAATAGTACTTTTTTGTAAAATATAAAATGTATTACACTGTTTCTGGTAATAAATTAATAATAATAATAATTATTATTATTTTTTACTTATTTTTGGTAACCCTAGACGGCGCTGGCTACTGGTATTACAAACTTTGCTCAGGAAGAAGAAATCATCATGGGCTTAGAGCCTCTATCATTGCTGCTTTTTGCAATTGCTGATGATTGCAGTGAGTGTTTTATTCTTTTGCTTGTAATTGCGAATTTACTCTCTGACGTACAGAAAATTACGTCTGATTAGATTAATACATGTTTTCTGCAAAACTGGACAGCACGAATCTCTTTTGGTTTATCAGATCAAATGCAGCCAACGATTTTAGCAAATATTCTAATTTTAATGACTTCTGGCGACTTCAATGTTATTTGTTTAATCCTTGATTCGTTGAGTTATTTCGAGTGTAGGAGAGCAAACATTCGTAACAATGCAGCTAAGTTTACACATCATATAGGCTTATCAACCATCAATGATTTGTTTTACCATGTTTGCTGCAGCATTTGTCGTGCAAAATTAAATGACTTTTCAAAATGGTTGTAACACGAGCATGAGAGCAAATCGAGTTAAACAATTGAACTACAAAAAGTTTTTGTTAGACCCGAGCGGCCGAATGCGGCCGGACAACAATGGAATATCATTCATTTTCTGGGCGTTAAAGGGTTAAAGACGATCTTAAGGTCAACATCATATGCTTAATGTACTGTCGTGTGTACGTTGTAAGTGGTTAAGTTACAAATACCTATCGTCTTTTATGCCGCAATAGTTCAGATTTGTACAGCATCCGTCGATGCGTGACTTGGAAGTCCTCACGCACTATCTCACGTGCGGGCATCTTTGTTATGTTGATTGGTATACACAGCAGTGTGGCGTCATAAAAAACAGGAAGGATGACAATTTGCTCTTTTATAACATGAAGAGCTTAGATCTTCTCGTTGCATGAGATCGTGGCCAATAGGTTAATCTTCAAACTTATTTTTTTTATAATGCTTGGGTCATTATTCGGAATGAAGTCACTGGAATTAAATTATCAACACGGATTTGGGGTTTTTTTTTCTTCTATAACTTTAAACAGCTTTCAACGAATTTCATTCGAAAAAAAATTAAAAAATGATCATTAATCACAAATTAATGGAAAGGGAAACGGAAAATTAGTACGAAGTGGAAACTGCGAGTATCGGAGTTGAGAAAAATTTTTTTAGCTTAGTTATCTTAACAGTTTCGGTCGGTATTAATTACCTACTAATACAGTTTTTTTTTTGCTAACATAATAAACAAGATTTCCTAATCATACTAATTTTCCACTGTCTTTCCAGGCTTCCACTACAGAACTAAAGTTTGATGAAAAAATTCATGACAGTCGTTTTCTGCGGTAGGAAACGTTTAGAAAACAGACCCTATATTAATAAAATCAGTTTAGTTTCTCGATGCAATAGATGCGTGATCGGCTGTTTCAGTTTTATTATAAGGTATCGTTCAATTACTTATTTATAATAAGGTGTGCTTCATAGATAGTAGGTAGTAGGTATAGTAGGGCTGCCTGATTTGGAGAAAGTTGAATAATAAACAAAATATCCCGTTTAATTAAAAGATTTTGATATCAGGCTTTATTTTGTCAATATACAGGCATATGCACGATCACTCAATAATACTATGTATTTAGCGTTACTGCAATTTAAAGTCTGCATACCGATAAAATCGGAGGTTAGTTAGTATAACAGTTATTACACTGAATTAACTTTTTTGCCTCTAATGAGCACACAAAAAATAAATCTTTACTTTAAAAAAAAAAGGAAACTGAGAAACATAAATTCAATTCAACAAAGTGGAACAAAGCTAGAATACGAACTGCCCTATATTAATACTCTGTCAGTCTCTTGTCTATTTTGGAATCTAGGAACTACTTTTGCTAGCCCACCGCCGGCTAAGTGTAAAATTTAAAGAGTACACACTAGCGCAAGGTTCGTTCAATATGATCATAAATAAACTTTCTAGTAGTTTTAATATAAAACCGATACTCGTAATATAGTACTATCGGTTTTATATTAAAACTGCCAAGATAAAGATAAGGTGGCACATAGGGAAAGAAGGATGATCTTAGTGGTAGCCCTACGTAGTAGTATCATCCCACGAGCGGCGGTGGCGCGGCGTGGCGGCGGCGGGGAGTGGCGGCGCGAGCGCGCGACCGCGGCGACCTCGCGCGCAAGCCGCGCCTGCGTACACCCGCTGGTGGAGTTCGCTCATTTTTGTTTATTTACGTTATTTAAAAAAAATGAATCTAGGAGGACATAGGGCTGATATTTTGCACTTGTTTACCTATATAGTTTGGCGAATCATAGTTTAGTTTCATCGGTCGTATACTTTCATTTCATTTTTATAGGGCCCGCGTGGTCGGTTATGGCCCATTCTCCTTATCCACTCATAAGGAAGGCTTGTCTTGTGCCTCCGCGTGGGGACAATAAATGTATAACGCTGACTTTCATTTCACACTGAACGACCGAAATCTTTGCTATCTTCATAAAATTATTATACTTAGGTATCAATAATCACTATCCATAAGATTGTAGAAGCTTCGGATTTACAAAGTATCTAGATATAACGTGTGCTACACGGTCGCCAACAAATTCCCGGACTAAATCACCTATCTGAATTCCAATCACGTCGCGGTAGAAATTTGGTCACAAACACTGTCTAGTTAGACAGTTGGCAGCCGTGTAGCCCTCCATCAACTCACCTAATGTTTAACCCAAAGGTGGACGACAAGCCCAAAGGAGGATTTCACGCGAAACCCGGAAAACTGCCGGAACACAACTATACACAACAGTGAAAGACTTAAGTAAGATGCTTATTTGTAGTGTAGGTAATGTACTATAGCTAGGGCGGAATTCAATAAAACCTACAACCAACAAAACCGACTACAAATTCTGGGATCGGGACCTCTGTCTTACACGGGTGGGCGAACCACTAGACCACAAAGGCGGTTAAAATAAAGTTTTGCTGTTTTTGTGCTAGTCACTCATTCTACGTATACGTGATAGAAGTTTTTAACATGTTCCTTCTAACCGTCCACTTTTAGCCTCGTTCCGTTCCTAATACAGCAGTGGGTGTGCTTGTGCGCTGGGCGCGGGCGGCGCGTGGCTGGGAACCGGCGGCGCGCGCGCGTTCTCACGGCCTCGCTGACCTGCGGCCTCGCGCCCCCCACACCCGCCTCGTCTGCCCCCGCCTCATCCTCCATCGCCCACCTCTAAAGCTGGGTGCAAACCGACACATTTTGACTCTAAAAAGGATTAGCTCGTAGTCTGTGCGGAAAGAGAACCGTCATGGGATTTGTGCTTGGTTACCGATTTTGTCATGTTGACGGCACTATAACGCCATTATAATGCGACTATCTTGATTTGATAGATATCAAGATATTACAGTCGCACTATAATGACGATGACTCTTTTGTGTGGATGTATTACCATTTAAAATAAGACTAGTGGACCCTGTGAACTAGTATTTTCCCTCTGGGTCTGCAACAAGCCTAACGCCCTGCGGTAGTGAGCTGAGTGAGCAGTGCCGAGAGAGTGCATTACACACCTAATAGTGCTACTTGTGGCTTGGCTATCGAGACAGGTTGCGCTTAACTAATATATGTATACACGCATTTCATGAAGGCTTTCATGATAAAATATCTCCTCTAAAACCAAATATAAATAGAGTTTGTATGCAGTTGGATAAGTATTTAAAGGATGAAGGAACTTAGATTTTTAAATTTCTTTTAAAGCTGTACATAAGATAGGATAAAAATACGATCCGATAATCTTATACAATCATTATTTGCTAGCTGATATATTTACTACAACTTTACGCTAAAAAAGTTAAAAGCAAAGTGAAAAGCTCCATTAATAAAATGGTCAGGGTTATAACGCTGGATGATATTTCTGTTGACTACACGCTTTTAAATTTTATCTGTAGCGTTTATACTTAAGAAAGAATGTTAAAAAAACGTTTTATTCTACATCGTAAGTTTCAACTTTAAGGGTCATTACGCATATTGCTCTTAATAGCTCAAAAGTAACGAAGCTGAGTAACGTACATTGATGGAACTTAATAAATTCACGTCCGATACAACAAAGATAGTTTCTCATAATCAAGCTCGATTATCGGTACAGGTCCGTTCGTGTTCTTTGTAATAACTCCGGTTATATTCATTTTTTACGAACATTTAATCCCCGCACAGTAACCCTTTCGAAGCCCTCTCGCAATCCGAAAAGAATGTTATGAAGGTTCCCACGAGCGAAGTGTGTATTATCCAGATAATGGCTACAAGGCAGTCGGGCTCGCTTTTTGTACTTCATATTTCAACATAATTTCTCTGGTCCGTGAAAAAACACTTCGAATAAGTCACGAGGTTCTATAGAAAAATACGCGGGAAAGTCTCGGCTGCCGTTTAGTGAGTTATGTCTAAGGGTATTGTCGGTCTTTAAAATTAATAATAACTACTTGGTTTTAATTACACTAAAATTAATGTTTGCAATTAAAATAGTCTACAAAATGTCTATAACAAACTTTTAAAAAGGAAGTCTATGAAGTCTATGGAATTGTACAACTCGTACGAGTCAACAAAAAAAGTCTATGGAATTATTTTTGAACACAAACTACATAACTTGATTTTTAAGAAGTGTCCAGCTTTAATTACATAAATGTCTTGAAGATAATGCAGTGTCACGTCGCCTGACTCCACTCTTCATTTTGATGTAATCTGAGATGTCCTGCACATTATTATCCATCAGAATAAATAAGAGGCAATAAAGAAAGCCTCGGGTCTTATTTATTCTTAAGGATGCTCATACACAACTGTATAATGATTATAGAGTCATTTTAAACCATCAATATAAATATTAATAAAAAAAAGCTATTATAATAATGCATATACTTAGTTATTACGAATATATTGGCAGCTAATAATATACAGGCTGTTTGGTAATACCCTTATAAAGCCGAATGTGGTAGATAGGGTACCACGCACACAACCACGGAAAATTATTATAAACCCCGACAACCACCTCATGGCTGAGAAATTTTGTGTTTTATTTGTAAGAAAAACTAAAAAGTGAAAACCTTAGACGCAAATGGACTATTGTTTTCGATCAATTTAGGGTTTATCATAAAAAGAGAAAATCGTTTTTTTTTAAAGGAGATTTTCAGTGTTTAATATTTTTTTTTGGGGTTTGATAATTGTAGACGGAATAAAAAAGCATGGAAATACAAACTACAATTAATTCTAGTAATCGATCGAAAACAAAGTGACAATCGACTTCGCATTTACTTTCAATTAAACATCGTTGTACGGTTTAAAGTTGAATGCGAATCTACATTCCGTCGAGTATTCAGTTTATGCGGCGGCGGCGAATCCGGGCACGTAGAGCGCGACACTCAGATGCAATCTGTTTGCTTTATGCGCTTGCGCACCGGCCGCCTTTAGCGGTCGCCTTGATTGTGCCATTATACATATAAAACGCAACGCGGCATCGTAGGAGAGGAATAAAGATTTCACGGATGGAATTGTTTTATTTGTATTTTAGCAAGCAAGCAAAAGTCGACTGCTATATGAGTCATTCGATTTTATATAGATAACCTTAAACCTACGTATGTTACAAAATTTCCATTTTGATGCTTTTAAAGATATTCATTTATTCTTCAGATTAAAGAAAATGCAATAAGAATTTTGTTTTTTTAAATATAATAAATAATTTGGGTTTATACTTAAATATTCCTGCGCTGCGACATTTTTCTCGTTAGCATCTGTAAACCGAACTCCATTCTGTTATTAAATAAAGAAAATTCATGGCGGCGTATTTACATACAAAATGGCCTACGTTTGTGTCACCGAAAGACGTAAAGAACAATAACTCGACGCAAATGAGCAGAGCGGCGGGCACGTACGGCGTGTCTTCATCTGCATCTTGAGACATCAAGTTAATTTACCCGAGACGTAGGACTTTAATAATGTAGGTACTTACCACGCAGCGCGTGGGCACTACTTTATATTTCTACTTGATTACAGATAAAGTCCGTAACTCTTCGGCGCGGCTGCGGGGAGGTCACGTGGCGGTCTCGTGCGAGGTCACAAAATAAACAAAAGAATAACCGCCGACACGAAATTAAGTGGGACGAGCCCGCAAAAACACGCTACCTGCGCATCGTCATTCTAGGACCTTATTATAAAGATGCCGCCTCCGGAGGCACCGCAGCATCTAAACAAAATGACGATGCATCACTCGCCGAGAAAGGGACAGCCTGCAGCGGTTGTTGAGGTTAGACAGTAATGCTCGATCCCGTCTAACCCAAGGGTTATGTCAAAAGCGGCTGGTAGCCCAAACGAGTTATTTAAATTTGGAGTTTGGAACTTGCGCACACCTTACGTTAACCTACACCAGAGGACTTATAATTAGTATTTAATTGATTATTTGAAAGCATAGCTGTTGAAACAATAATTGTACAATCGTTTGTTATCCCAGCAAATAAATAAATAAAATAAAAGGACGGTTATTACTCTGACAATATGCCTCATTAATTATACGATACTTTTTGTCCAATTATTTTCTAAATGCATCTACAATTATGTTAATGCAGTCGTATTGTGACATATAGCCAATAAAGTTGTCATGAATATGGACTAACCAATTATGCAGCAACTGACTCATTCGTCGCTGACTGAAAATTAAAATTTAATTGATTGCGCACCGCAGACCATAAGTTGCGAGCGCGCGCCGACACCTGGTGGCTCCTACCATTTATGCAAAATAGGTTGTAATTCAATTTTCGCTTTTAAACACGCCAAATGCTTTATTCGTCAATATCATGCTATAACTTTGATCGCACTGAGCGTAGGTATTCAGTAATAATTCTCTCATTTTCGACCTCTGATCTTTATTTTACATTACGAGTTATTGGTTTTTTTTGCGAATACCATGTTTATTGAGAATATTTTACAAATTTAATTTACGTACACCTTGTGTCTGCCCAATTTGTAAAGTACAAGCATTGCGCTTTGACCTTTGACATATATTTTTTACTTAAAAAAGTAGTTGTATGGACACTCTGTCTTTGGTGAAGGAATTTAAAGCGATACTCACATAACGACAGGCTAAGTGGCTGGAATCGTGCATCCTCTATAAGGGTACGCAAATACGACTCCTCAGACGAGCTATTTACGCGACATGATTGACTTTTAAATGGGCTTAAAGCTTCGGCAAATCGGCATATCTCAAAAGTCGGCGCATTCGACGGGTATTGGGATGGGTGCCACGTAAACCGGGTTCGTTTCAATTACTCATATGGGGAGCTTGAAAAACATGCGATACGTCGCTTTTTTACCGAAAAGGTTCGCATTTCAGCATCACAAAGAACGTCCACTGGTAAAGGCAATTTGTTTTGGATTGTGCGGCGCGGATGGATGGGCCCGGCGGCGGTGGCGTTGCGCGCCACGCATTACGAATACTGATGAGGTTCCGCCACCGACCTCCCGCTTCTAATGCTAAGCCAAATTTTTAGTTTTTCCTCTTATACTGTTCTGCCTTTTAATCAGAAATCAGTTAAACGTTAATCTTATAAGAAGAAACAAAGAAATGACTGTAGTCAGTTCATTAACCCCGGTAAACGTGCGTTCTCAGTCTTATCATAAAAGACTTCATATTCGTATACAAAGAATTGTCAAGTTCATTTATGTCTTGCCATTCACCGTCCTGTAATCAATTTCGAATCAGAAACCGAAAACCTCACGTGCACTAATGGCCATTCATTAATTACATTTTCGAACTTCAAGTTACTCGTATGATCCAAAAGTATGATTAAATTGCGTACAATTTACTCTTATTGGCCATCGAGATTATTTAATACGTACCTCATGAGGTGAAAAATAAGAAGCGAGTGGGCATTTTCAAAAATCGATTAAGGAAGACATGATTAAGTAGCCAGGTTTTTGCGCCGTTTTATATATCGCCGTCGATTGTGCGCGCGAGGCTTTCAGTTAAAATGTTTGTATATGCGGCAATAAAGAAATCCGCCGGTAAATAATTGCGTTACGGGGTATCTTTTTGTTGGTCTCCATGTCGCCGTAATCATTGGCATTCTGCTGCGCTACTGACTACGTTTAGTGCGCAGGATCGATGCTCAATATATTGCGGAGCGGAATTAAAGTCATAAAAATTTTTGAGTGTATGTTATATTTATGAATATCAAATTATAACAAAATACCCTTTGTTTCAGTCAAAACAATGATTAAGGTTTTTCTCAAAACGATAAAAAGAACCGTAACAACTTCATATGGGAAACCAATACAGATAGCAGATCATTTAAAATCAAAGCAAGTTATTATAAACGAGGATCGATTTGAATTCGACACGCCCACAGGGCGAGATTTAATTACAAAATCAATAATCGAATTGCTGCGAGTTAATTGATTGTCTTCAGATGATCCCGTTATCGATGTGCGTGCATCGGTGACTGCGAATATCCTCGAGATGTAGCGAATAAACAAAATAAACGATGATATTGAACACGCGCGGCCGCGAATGTTGCGGTAGATCAAGAATTGATACTATCGTTTATTTGCATTTCATCTTTAATTTATAATCACAGACTGTAGAACTATTTTCCTAGCTGATGTGGTGAGGCACATTTTTATTTATAGTAGGGGGAATGCATTTACGCATCCTGGAGGTATGTGTGACTCCCGGGGGCACTACCCACTAAACCTCCTACGACATCCCGCCCTAACACACAGGACCTACGGGACCGTGGTGACACGCACCATGTGATCCTGGTGGTGGTGAGGCACTTACCTACATAATATTTCAATTTGTTGATAATACTGAAGAAAATTTGTTAACTTTTTGCTTCGACCTGCGACCTGCTTTTTCCTGAAGCTCCAACTTCGTGTAAAAAGTATGTTAATCTTTTATTATTTCCACAAATGTTATTTAAGTCTATTACTTCGCACTTATAAAACTAATAAAACCTTTTTTTATTAGTTTTATAAGTTATTAATATTATATTAAAACAATTTTACGGAAGAAAACAGGTTGGAATTTGGATTCCTATAGAAATGTAAGTTGATAATTTTTAAGGTAGGAAACTTCGTTGTATTCATTTGGAGTCATTAAAATCACATCAGTGGTCAATAAATTATTTTATTAAATGCTGATTCCCACCTTTGGCCCGGTCGATGCGTGTCTAATCGACGAGAGCCTTGGCTTTTATGACTCCACGGTATTTTGCCTTTGTGGTTACAGAGACGGTTAAGATTGCTTTTAGCCGGGTCATGAACGTTTTCAAAATATTCTCTCTGAATAAACAAACATTTTCTTAAAAGCAGGCAGACTTTTTCGATTTAATAGCTGGACAACCTAACCCTTTGTAACTTGAGTTGTTTTAACAGTTAATATCTACACCCATGCTTTCAGTCCTCTATAAAAGGTTCTGAAACATTTAGCTTATAGCCAACATTAAAACAACCAGTGTCATAGTAACCGTAATATCCGAACGAGTCAAGGCTGATCGCGCCCTCCGTGCCCATGCCCGCGAGTGGTATTATGAAATCCAGTACAACATTATAACACTCGTTTGGATCATATAATGACGGAGGCGCGTCATAATATCATCCAAACGGCGCGAGGGACGCGACCAGCCCTTCGCTCGGATATTACGGCTACAATGACACTGGTTGTTTTAATGTTAGCTATAATAGTAGTTTCGAAACCTTTTATAGAGTACTTATGTCATGGGTGTATGTAGATAAATTCTTGTATGCAACTGTACATAATTAGGTATTAAAACACTCAATATTTTTATCTCACTCGGCTTTTAATACCCTTCATTATACTACAGTTGCATAAATACTATTAAGTTAGTGTATTTTTGGTCTACTTGGCATGCTGAATGTACCGATCCATAACAAATAGCAAAATCTGACTTCGATTACACACATCATTAAAGTTGCCTAGTTTGTTATTGCAATCTACAATTCAGTTTTTGTAGTGTTGCGATCTTAAATGGCCTATATATAAAACTAGCTTTCACCCGTGACTTCGTCCGCGTGAACATTCGTGAAAATCCTAACTTTTTATCCTATAACCAGGATAAAAAGTTTTAATTTTTTTTATTTCATCAAAATCCGATCATCCGTTTCTACGTGAATTACGTGTAATAGGTTTATTCGAATGTCCACGCGGACGAAGTCGCGGGTGGAAGTTTATAATATTTAGAATTGGGTCCAGATAGAGATATTAGTATCCGCTCCCGTTTCCGTTCCCGTTCCACTTCTTGAACCCCGTTTCACCACTCAGGGTTCTAATCTACGAAGTTTGAAATTTTAATGGGTAATCCTTTAGTAGTGCACCCCTAGACCTCATAAGAAACCTAAATGCCTTTAGAATCTCTAAACCTGGCGGTTTGGTCTGTGCGTTAATATGTCAGTCAGTCAGTGAGTGAGTTTCTTCTTTTATATATTTAGATTATTCCAGAGATGTAATAAACAAAACAATATCCGGTTTAACGGAAACAAAAATTCAAAATTATAACGAACAACATGCCAAAATAGACATGTTGGATACTTTTAAGTTTTAAGTTTGAAGTCATATAGGTAGACCACTGGGATTGAATATTTTAATGTCGGACGAGTTCATTAAATTATTCGCAGTTGCAGTGAATCGTTTCAACCGCGACATTTGTATTCTACTTAAACAACGCTCCTGCTGTGTCGACGAGAGGAATTTAATCGAAGTTAATACGCCCTAAAAATAAAATATGAGAAATGTAAACACGTACCTACTCGTTGTTCCATCTGAATAAAAGAACGTATACAAATGGCCTTAAAGCGAATAGTTAAACAATAAATCATGCAAAAAATAGCGACTATCTCGCAGAACATCACAAAAAGTTGTGTAAAATTTAATGAACAGCAATTACATGGTCATTACAAGCGCGTTATCATCCAGTTAATTAGTAGTTAATACGAAGAGATAGAACCTGTACTATAACGCGGGGAGATCTAAAGCTTTTATTGCAAGCTATTAAATATCAATATTATCTGCTTCAGTAATTTAACTCTGCAGATTATAAGCACCAAATACACAGGTTTTATGCGCGTTCATAGGAACCTTATTGGAATTATTGCTTTTAGATTCACTATTGTGGAATAATAGTCAACAACCCTTCAGTTAAAAACTATAGTGTATTTACAATTAATTATTGAAATACATTTAACTTCTTGGATAAAAACATTACTAAAAAGACTCGGGATAAAATTATCTTTTGCACAAAAAAACTAAACCAAAATCGGTTCATCCGTTTGGGAGCTACGATACAGACAGATATACAGACACGTTGAACTTTTAAAACCCCTCTTTTTGCGTCGGTGGTTAAAAATACTTTCCGATTGAAATTACATTAACTGTTACTATTTCCAATGAAATTTTCAGCTGCAATATACTAAACGTCACTATCGCTGTCAATTTGTATACAACATGTTACAAAAATACCCCTAATGCCGAATGTGGTATATAGGGACCATCAAACTGAACAACTTTTACAATGGGACCAACTCTGAAATCGCGAAAAAAAAATCAGCTGTTTCATACAAAAATTAAAATCGAAAATATCAAAACGTATGAAACAGCTGATTTTTTTTTCGCGATTTCAAAGTTGGTCCCATGGTAAAAGTTGTTCAGTTTGATGGTCCTATATACCATATTCGGCATTAGGGGTATTTTTGTAACATTTTGTATATCCATCGCATCGTTAGCTTGTAAAGACAGTTGTCATAGTGATTTTTATTGCTGCAACAGTGGATGTTCTATAAGTTAGTACTGCGATTGAGATTGTGATAGATGTTGGAGTTTCACAATCAAGGAGCAGGTGGCAACCCTGATGCTAACCTGCGTCTGATACGATCTCCGCAGAACGCCAATCTAATTCGCGCAAACTATTTTAGATTTGGTATCAACATAATTGAAAGCTTCATTTCATTTAGCGATTGTAATCTGCACTTGTACGCGTGCAGAATCAATTTTTCATTTAATTATACTTTTTTAGGGCTTCATTCAGTAGAGATTGAAAGGAAGTTTATACCTTAATATTTTTTTTACTTACTTATTTTTTTTACCAAAGCGTTCAAAAGAAAACATGTTTAAATACCGAGAGTGGAAAACTTTTGCTGGGCATCCGATAATATTTACATGATTGTTGCTCCCAGGTAATCAAAAGATGGTGTAATGTCAAAATTTTACACAGAAATTTCCTTCCAACTTCGTAATAACTACCCACTGTCACCCACTGAATCCATTATTGCTTGACATGTACTTATGTTTTTCCACATTTTACATTCCATACTTTTCTCTCTGCTCTTTCGAAGAGATTACCTCAAATTGTTATAACTTACGTAAATTATAACTTTGTCAGCAAGTAAGTTAATTATGTTAACATGAAATTAAAATTCAATTGACCGAGTAGCTTGTAAAACATGCAATAAGTATTCAATTAATTTTTACTGAATTTACAAACAAATTCGATATTCTTACTTAAATTGTATGTGTTTTTTCTTTCTTTTAGACTCAAGAATTGTTTACGTAATACGAAAGACATTTAAAATACCGATAAATATTAATAACCGTGTTGACTTTTCAATACAATTTATTTTTCACTAAAAATAAGAAATTAACATTTCTTTAAAAAAAATAAGTTTAAAAAAATTAGGGCAGTAGTAGGTATAATCTTAAACATTATTAAGAACCTGTGTAAGTATCACTCTTAGTTAAAATAACTTGCCTTACGACACGTAAAACCATAGAATTTTCTAAGTCTATGCGTAAAACAAATGTACTTTCTGCATTAGACGTATAGAAGCTTTGCCTGAAGCTTAAAGTTATCGATATTGATTTGATTATGCAACTTATAACAGATGTTTGTAGTCGCTTTAATTACTACAAACATTACTACACCATTTGAAAATTTACAACGACACGAATTTCAACGAGATGATAACGGTGTTGTCGTGGTAGAGCATAATATGATTCTTTAAGTGTTCAATTAATGCTCGCTGGATTTGCATAAAGGCACATTCGGTGTCCATACAGTGACATTCCCGTAATTAAAGCAGCCATTAGTGTCCCCATCTCTGCGTTGACTGACTTGAGATAGTAGTACGAAAATTAAATTGTCACGGTAGTACTTATTACTTGCTACTGACAATGGTAATTTCGAGATCTCTTCTGCGTGGAGAGAACCTCTTCTGCAAAGGAATTGGAAAATGTTCGTATGAAAAGCTAAAGTCAGCGAAACAAACAAAAATAATAAAACCGATTAAAAGGCTCAGTGAGCTGTAGACCTAGGCTCATATTGTATGTTGTTTAAAAAATAATCTAATAGATGTCGCCACCAAGTTGACACTGCTTTTGAAAAGGTATGGTATGTGCTGTTTGGTACGTTAGGTATTCTTTTATTATATCTATTCGCAGCTAGGTGGCGCTTTTAATTTTGATAATTTTTCGAATGGGTGAATTTTTTTGCTCAAAATTTCGAAATCTGGTTTTACAAAAAAAAATCTATATAATTATCGAACCCGCTCACGGTCAATCGGTTGAGAAATGCGACCTGTAGAGGAGAACAAACGGACATATGAAATAATTTTTGCCCAAGCTAAAGCAGAGACGCTGACGCTAATGTTAAGTTTTCTAATGGATTTATAATAAATTCTAATGGAGAGTAGTTCCAGAAAAGCAGATTGTAAATTAATGATAAAAGTAAGTTGATTACACAGCTTTAAAAAAATTAGTAACTAGTATAAATTAATCAAACAAATTAATATATCTCACGATTCAAATAGCTTTATTCACAAACAAACGCCTAGACATCTTAAGACTAATGTAGACTAAGACTAATGTATTTCATCTTTAACATCACTCATTATGATAGTCATAAACGAATAGTAACAATAGCGTCCTTTCAAATTACAAGTCGGAATCAACGTGGCCCTGATCGGTACACCTTCATAAAAGATGGCGGCAGTTAATAACAAACCTTCAAGCAAATTAAGAGCTAATGTCAATTGAGAAGGCTCAGCCAGCAATAACTGTTAATTACTGAAGTGTAATTACTTTTTCAAATTATGTTATTAAGCTTAATGAACTGACTCTACATGCCGGCTGCGCAAAACGAATGAAATATATTGCTTTGGTTTCTAAGAGTATGAAAGCTATGGAGCTTTGAGTAGTTAACGAACATCATAGACTATAGATTATGTTTAATGTTGTAAATTGCAACTTATAACATTGAACATACTTGTTACAAGATACGTATGCATAGATAATTTACAGGTAGTTAAAATACTTTATTAAAAAAATTATACCCGTGTGTGTATCTTTTTCGATGCATTAAATATTCTACAGTATTTTTTCCATTACATTTGTAAGTACAGTTAAAATAAGGAGAAGTTTGTTTTCTGAGACAATATTTAATTAAATCGGCTGTAGGCTGAACAAAGGCGGCGGCCTTTACGGATTCGTTTGAAGGTTCCCTTAACATCGAGTAAGCCAAGCCAGATGATTGGTTAGTGTGGTGTACTATACATTTGCTGTAGAAAACAAATAAAAAGCGAGAGAAATCTTTGTAACATTAAATGATCTTAATATGTCTCTTCAAGTACACTTTTACACAATTTATTGTGGCGTAAGTTTAAAATATGAGAGCATTTTATGACTATAATTGATTTATGTAAATAGTGATTTCATTCGTAAACTGGAGCGCTTGTCAATCGTTTCCTCTGTCCACGGTTGACGAGGCGAGCGCGGGATCTATAGGAGTTTACTGGTTTGTGTGGAGTAATTGAGAACTCACCAAGATTATGGACTTCAACCTAAATTATCGATTTTCATTCCTATTATTACGACGGGTAATCGCAGTTTTGTTACATCTGATGGAGTGATTTATAATTAGGAAGAGTTTTAACACAGTACCTACAGCAGATGTTTTGTCCGTATCCGTGAGGCTCGATAGGAGGAAGGGGGTTCGGAAAAAAATCACGAAATATCACAAGGGGGAGGGGGTTGTAATGAGATATCACGTGTATTTATTTTTTCGTTGAATGCGCGATTTCTAAACCGAAAAGTGGCGAAAATTTTTAAGATAGTTTGTACCAAAAATACACGTGATTTGGGAGGATATTGGTCTCAATCTCACCACGTATCACCAGGGGGAGGGGGACCAGGGGTCAAAAAGTTGCTAAAAAAATACCACATGATTAATGGACGCCCCCGAAGGGTTAGAAGTTGGAAGTATTTTTAAAATAGTACAATGTTTATCCTGTATAAATTTAACTTTGTGAGCAGGTTTGTTAATTAGGTAGATAATTTTTTTTCGAAATTTTTCAAAATGTCTGAGTAATGGGGGTTGAAAACGTAAAAAAACATATTTCAGACATTTTATACAGTTTTACAAGCTATGCAAAGACATACTTGCGAGGTTTACAGTACAGCTCATACACAGAACCACTAGTAATAATTGTTATTAAACAGCAAAAATAACAAACTCGCCAAGCTAATATACCGTGAAATAAATTAAGTGAAAGGCAGCCATCCACAACTCCGCGTGTATTGTGTTGCATCCATTATTTCATTGTGTTTAATGATATTATGTTCTGGTTTGTGATTTCAATTCGGGTTTGACACCTTTATAAAAATTGACTCCTCAACCTATTTAAAATTTGTACAAATTCTAGAATAAATTGTGATTTAACAGCGGGAATTTCATTCACTATAATCTTTTTTTGGATCATACACCCAAACGAAAGTTTAACTTAACCTTTTGAGTGGCAACCCTAGGCTCTACACTTCAACCGCAGTAGGCTATTGTTCCTTGCTAATTGAATTGATGCCACTGATAGATTGCGTAGAGTCGGCTCGCTTGCTACTCGACTTTGTACACACGACGGCACCTCAGACTATACATGTTGACCTTGAGACCGCCTTTATGCCTTACGTAATAAAAGCTGTTTTTGCAGTTTAACTGTTTAACCTGACGTGCTGTCGTGTGTACGACTTACGTACACTATCAAAGTCTGAATGAAAAAGAAAATCGGTCACTCAAGAGTGACCGTTATACATAATAAAAGTAGATATAACGCCACGATAGAGACACGCGACATATAATATCAAGTAAATATCTAATCGATATTATTATGACAAACTTCTTAACCATTTACGTTGAAGGTATTGATACAATACTAAATAATATACTAGAAAAATACGACTCGCACCAGATCATATTATTCTCTGATGGGAATCGAACCCGTGACCTTTAGATGTTCGGTTAAATGCTTTTACAGCTGAGCTACCGAGCCACTAGTGGCATCGTCGAATTTCTTCTAGTATATCCCATTCTTACGCTGCAAGCCAGCGTTATTTCATCAATGTAAGGAATTAATTACCTCGACTTTATTTGGAATATCTTTCCAGATATTTTGACAATTGATGAAAAATAAAACAGCTCTATATAATTTTTAAATTTGAGATTTTGATATAGGCAGTATGTCAATATAATCACCTAAGACATCTAACTTCTCTTAACAGTTGATCGCTGATGAGTTTGATACAAAAATAGTCGATTAAATAATATTGTATTGGAACTTTTGAAGCAGAATGATAATTAATACATCGATGTCATCTCTAGATGAAATTGATAAGACTTTGAAATTGGTAACGGAACAAAATTCTGAGGCTATCGAAACGATCAAATGCCACTGGTATTACCTAAATTAAAAAGGAAAAAGACACGCTCACCATGCGTCAAACAATATTTTGATATCTCTACAATGTCATCAAAACATTTTTTTGTTTGCACTAGTTCCATCTGTAACTTTTCAATTGTTTTTCAATCTAAACATACAATGTAGACACCTTTCGTAGGCACGAATGATCTCAAGTTAATCTTTATCGTGAATCTTTTAAAGACGCTATCTATGTAATCTAGCTACGTATAGTTACTCTGCCCAACAGCCTCATAACAAATAGCCTATTTTCCGAGGCTCCAATCCGTTCTTTATGAAGCAGCATTATCCGTGCATCGAGACTTCAAAGGTAGAGGCGGGCAGGCGGGCAAACAAAGTCATCCCGCGTCCTTTATTTGTCTGTGGAGTGCGGCCGGTAAGCTAAGCTGCGGCTGTCGTGCGTGGGCGACGCGACGTCAAAGAATAAGCATGTCAAACAAATTCCTCATGTAATTTTCAAAGTGTTTTCCACTGGGGACGGTGTCATAAAGTCACCGTAAAATAATATCATATCTCATGCGTATCACATTCATGTCATAAAAATAAGTGGCTGAAAGTTATTTAGAATTGCAATAAGTCTCATCAAAATTTGGTGTGATTATTCTGTATAGTAGCTCCTCTTTGCCGCACTTTTTTAAAGCGCACTTTAACTTATGTCAAGTACTGTCGCCCGCGCCCCGCCAACGTGCTTCGTTTTCACCCACATACCTACAACTTTTTCGCTTTACAATAAGCCGCTACTGAAGTGTAGAATATGATGAGATGGCAGAACCACTGCTTGTGACAAGGTTCTAAAGTGAGGATTATTGGAAGATCGAGAGATTAGGGTGCGAAGACGTTAAGTGGTGCTTTGTGAGGCATTTACGTGCTCTGATGTATGGCCCCTTCACCAGCCGTGTTTACACACGCATTAATTTTGAAATGACGGCCCTAAAAATATTGGCATTAATATTTTCCATTATATGTATAAACCGACTGAATTATGTTTTTTATAAAATGTTGGTTGTCATTGTATCTTAAATTATGACACAGTTTTGGATTAATCCAATGTTTTTATAGTCATTAATTACAACAACATAGTTGGTACTTCAGAAAATCGAAATATTAATATTTTAATAACATCCCACATCTAAACGAATTTAAATGGTTACAATATATTAAATCTTTTCTCTCCTACTGAAAAGGAGGAATATCTCATTTTTGTTCATAGCTCTTAAACTAAACCAAAAAAGTTAAAGTGAAAAAAGCCAAATAAAATACTCATCTTGTACATCTCAAAGTTTCTCGTTGATGACATTGAATCGATTCATTTCATCGGATGACCCTTAACATCGATTACGACTTGATTGATAGGCTCATAATGACCATATTGTAATTGGACCTGCTGATTATAAAAGAATATAATGATTGCTTTTTATTATACCGATAACAATGCACTAAGTGTAGACAAGAATATAATTGGAATAAAAATGACTGTTATTAATTAAAAGTTTGAAAGAATATACTTGTGATGAACTCATAAAAGTTACATTATGTTATGCATGGCCATAACAAAAATAAACAGTTAAGTATTTCATGGGTGTGTATGTATTTCATGTATTGTATGGTGGGTGTTAACGATCTGTAAATGCAGCCGGGACCAACGGCTTAACGGCCTTTCGAAGCACGGAGGAACCCGAAATAAATAATTTTTGGTCACCCATCCCATTAACCTTCGCAATCGCAGGGCCAGGAGCTAAGCCACTGCACCACCGAGCTCCTCAATAAAACATAAATATAATAAAAAATAAATGACTATCTTAAAAAAGTATTCAGTCGTACGCACGAACAAAAATTAACTTCCATGCATAAACACCAAGCCAAACCTCATTTACTACACAAGCTGAAGTTTGGTTTCAGGGCATGATCTTTAATTTGTGTCCACCAGTACCTACTGTCAAAAAACGAAAGACAAGTGAAAAACGACACATTAACGGCTGAGCGTTATCTGGCCCAGCTTAACATTTCAATTAAAGGCTACGATTAAGAAATTAAACCTAATGAGTGCCGAACGCAAAAGTGCTGATTACACGTCCAGTGGATTTACGACGCCAACGACTGCGGTAATTGGTGGTATTTAGACTGAAAGCGCGACTCTACAGTTGTTTTGTTCCCGTTTTCAACGATTAAAATACGAACGGGTGTAATTTTATTTTGTTCTGTTTGTAAAAAAATGTAAAGATAATTATAGTCTAAAGACAAATTACAATTTCGTTTACTCAGAAAATGAAATGAATATGTCCATTTTCAAATTTTCTAAAATAACCGTGTTTTTAATTTAGAAGCAAACTCATTCCTGAGATAATGCGATGCCTATTATGTTCAGTTTAATGGTCAATGCTGACAATATGTCTTTAGCCGACGATATTGGAAGGACCACAAAAAGCGACCCATTAACGTAATGTATTTTTTCATACAAAATACGAGATCTTGTTTTAATAACATTGTATTAAAGCTCAAAAATGAGGTTAACGTTATTTACTCGAAAAAATGAGAGCTTGGGAAAATGAAAAAAGGACGTATTTTTGGCGCAGTGGCAGAGATCTTGCCTCTGGAGCCAAAGGTCCCAAGTTCGCATCCTGGTAGGGAAATAAGTACATATGTATATGTTTGTACGATGATCATAAGTCCGTTATTTAGTCACCATCGTACAAGGTTTGTTTAGTTTGGGACAACATTATTGGTGTGATTAGTCCAGAATAGTATCTATCTAATAAAATATTATCTATTCTCTTGTATTTTCTCTTCAGATTTGAGCTGTTACAGTAAGTGTTGTAGAGCAGTATAGGCGTTTTTTGACTTATTTATATCGTAAAAAATAGTAGTAGATGCGGTCAAAATAACAAGGGTAAAATAACACACATAACCGTAATTTGTATAGAGTTCCTCTCCTCCTCTGTTCTTTTTTCATAAACGAGCTTGCATTACGCGGAGACAAACAAAAACCAGATCCTTATATGTGCTTTAAATTTGCTGCGCTAAAATGCGTCTGGGCAGCCAGGCGTGCCCTCATTATAGTGACATGAAAACACTTGGTACGTTAACGGCAATCGGTAACAAAACACGTTATGCATTGTTCGGCCGCAGTGCGTACGGTTCAGTAATTGGAAGGCCGACTTTGTAACGTACTTAAGTACTTTGTAACGTAAGTTGAATTATTCTACGTATAATATTAGTCAGAAGTTATGCAGAAAATAAAATAGAATAAAAAAGAAATAAGTAAAAATTATTGTACTACTTTCCACCCCCTTGTTCCAAAACCTGAACTAAAATGAAACATTATTTAGAATTACTATATTTCTTTAGTTTTGGAATGTTGAATGGGGGTACAAAAATAACTTAACAAAATGGCGTCATGCAGCCGACATATTAATTTTCTTTCAAAAAACTTTAGCTAGTGTCACTCGGGGTAATGAAAGGATTCTAATGATACGTTACACATCCAAATCTGTTCAGGCTTTTAAAAGTTATGGTGGACAAAGAATCTCACATATAAACATACATGAACCCTGAACACAATAGAATCTTCTTTTTTGGGCAGTCGTGGAAATAGTCCGTCACAGCGGAGAACAGGAAGTTAGCATTTACACTGTCGAGAATATTTTGAATTGTGCTTTAGTAATTCGAGGCAATGTAAAATAGCTTCCAGTACAAGGTCCGTATAATGTTTTTTTTCTAAAGAAAAACAAGGAAATAAAATTCAATTTTTTTTTTAATTAGTTCGAGTAATAAAGTTTCGTAAAAATAACGCTAGCTGATGAGTTCTACCTTTTTGAATTTGGAATAATAGGTACTTGATCGGGAAATAAGTATTGAAATTCATTTCCCGCACTGAATTTCAAATTTAGTACCTGATGAACCTGCCACCACCTAAATGTAGAAAGCCCCGCATAGTTTTTTAATGGACTGATAACATTTCAGAGCGTGAGAAAAAATATTGAGTGCCCACTGCCAGCCGTTGGAGTCAGCCTCCATGTGTATACTACACTAGACAGGTTGTACAGTACCGAAAAATTGCTCATTAAGTTACGGTGCATGCACCGAAACTCCTTTAGTCTATTGCGAGCGACCGAGAGAAACAGTTGATGCGCCGCGAAGGTTGTTTGCGACACAATTTTAATTTTGAACAGCTCGTCTATGTAATTCAAGTCATTTTGGCTAGAGCGTACTCAGTACGCTAGCGGGGCCAAGAACTTTATTAAATTATTGTAAATCAATCAAAAATTAAATTTATTGTATTCCAGCAGCTAAAAATAATATTAATCCTTAACGGTTGAGGGTCAAGAATACTTCCTCTTTGCCTACGAGAAGATAAAGCGGAAGAAACATGATTAATTATAAAAATTACATCTTCTTAAACATATATTTTTCATCAAGATTTTTGCATGTCGTTGATGTCTTTTGTAAGACGCGATCGACACTCCGTTAAACTGC
The DNA here is from genome assembly GCA_963556745.1 of Catoptria pinella. Taxonomy (NCBI): domain Eukaryota; kingdom Metazoa; phylum Arthropoda; class Insecta; order Lepidoptera; family Crambidae; genus Catoptria; species Catoptria pinella. The sequence continues at coordinate 8,285,624 of OY750769.1, forward strand.
AAAATATTAGGTTTTTAGCGTTTTCAAGAAAAGTGTTGGAAGTAGCTTATTTTAACACGTTTTTGCCTTTACAACATGTCTTACAACTTTTTTTTATATTAGAGAAACTAATTTAGAAATTCTAATTGGTTGTCATCAATATCTTCATTAAATCATCAATCTTTGAAAATATTGTAGACTTACATAATAATATGTGTGTATACAACGTGTTACAAAAGTACCCCTAATGCCGAATATGGTAGATAGGGACCATCAAACTGAACAACTTTTACTATGGGACCAACTTTGAAATCGCAAAAACAAAATCAGCTGTTACATACAAAAATTAATTACAAAATATCAAAATGTATGAAACAGCTGATTTTTTTTTCGCGTTGTTTATGCATGATTGTATATGTCTGGGATTTGGTTTATCCATTGTTATCATAACAATATTAATGATGACGTACCTACAGCGTCAAATCATCACCACCATAACTTACAATCTACTTATGGAAATTATAGAATGAACTATATTTATAGTAATATACGTAAATAACTACTTACTTAATTAAAAAATGCACGTTCAGAGGTTATGTTCAAAAGTCGTTAAATGCACATTTTGTGCGCTCGTGCTCTCCCTCTGTCACCACAACCAAATGACGATAAACGCACAGCACCCGCCGAATATTAAATTAAATTACTTGGCAACAACTCTTAACATGGCGGCTTTTACAAAATTTCAATTTTCCTCTTCCAACGACTCGGAGTTGTACATACCACGGTCATAATTCTGAGTGTCACGTCTCATTTTTGGAAGATGTAATTTCACTAACTTAAGTGCCGACAACCACGCAGCAAACACATTTTGTGTTAAAAATGTATGTTAATTTTTAGGGTTCCTTACAGAAAAGGAACCCTAATGGTGCGACTCAGTCTCAGTCAGACTAAATATAAATAACTATTAATATCCCTAAAAAATATTACTTCACCCCTTCTTTATCTTATCTTTTGTAACTACTTCCATTATTCGGAATTGAGGTGCTTCTATCTGATCGAAATTATTCCTACATTAAAGGTAGTCAAAACAAAAAATAGGTTAGAATTATATGTTGCATAAAACAAATAGTAGGGGGTCATAATTTCAGTCGACATTTGCGCTACTTTTGCCGACAAAGTTAACACGACAGTTCAAAATGAGGCAGGGCGTTGAAAGTTCGTACGAAATTTTAACATGCACCTAGGTATCCGGTCCAATGCTCTGACCGCTGAGCTACCGAGTCACTAGTGAGAACGTCGAATTTCTTCTAGTATATCAACTCTTACGCTGCAAGCCAGCGCCATCTCACCAATGTAGAAGGAATTAACCTCGACATTCAACTTAACATCTTTCCAGATATTTTTAAACAGTTGATTAAGATGAGAAAGCTATATAACTATTTGAAAGCATTGGACCGGATATCCAAAGGTCGCGGGTTCGATTCCCGTCCGAGAACATGATCTGGTGCGAGTCTTATTTTTTCTAGTATATTATTTAGTATTATATTAAAATAGCATTGTGAATGCTTAAATCTCAAAATTTCAAATGCACCTAGTATGTTATTATCGCTTGACTTTGAAGTACTAAGGTACTAGAGATGTCACGAAACTGCAGTTTTGGAGCAAAATAATTACTACGACGAGGACTAAAAATAAAATTGATATTTTTAATGAAATATTCTCTCACTCTCAATGTTTTATGTATGCTCATACTTATGGCTCATACATATGAAAAGTAACTTTTAATAACAAATTTTTAGATAAGACTACTATTTGACAGGAATCTCTGTTTAACTTTATTCGTATGGCCAATTTTGGACAGTTTCAATAATTAATTTAAACTAATAATTTATATTTGGTAAAATAATAGACTCGAAAAAAGGGACTGTCAACCAGACCCTCAGGTGGGAGACGAACCCTCAAACTTTCTTATTTCTTATAGAAGAAGCACCAAGTTAGTTAGTACCTAATAAAATGTATTTATAAATTGCAAAGAAACAAAAGAGATTTGAAAACTTATTTACAATATTCTCTCAGAGCTTTCCGTGCTGATAACATTCATTAATTTTCAACTAAAGGCAAGCACCTCGTCGTCATTAGATATCATTCTGCAAAAATTATATTAAAATTACGATGACCTCGCAATCATATTCTTTATCTTAAGTAGCAATTTCAAAATGTTAAATTTATACTCCGGCAGCAATTTTCGCAGCTGTAATCACCGACTTTCTGAGATTCGCGGCTGCGCGTAATGTATTACTCTCGTAATTTTGCGACTCATCAGAGTTTCCAGAACTTAAATCGGATTTTATAGCTGCAACAATATGGTAAAAAATTTTAAGGCCCTTTTTACAGCCAGTAAAATATTAGAGATATAGATCGCAGTGTCCACGTGACAATAATGAACTTAAACTTATTACGATCGATCTTATGGCAGAATTATTTTAAGATATTCGCAGGAGAAAAGAACAATTAATAATAGGTCTTTATGAAGTTGCTCATTTGTATGGAGAATTTTCTAGAAGCTTCATTTTTCATACTAGCATTTTCTTAATTTATTAAACACACGCAAAACAAACACTTACCTATATGTACAAATGTTTGAGTACTAAGCTTACTCCATTTACGTTAAGCAAAAAAAAAAGTTTTGGCTAAGTTACAACAAATAAAGTGGCCAACAAAAAGGAGTCACTTTCAAGTATTTTTTTAAGTTAAAAAACTAAAATAAGGATTTTGTTACTACTCATAGTTAGCTATTATGGTAACAAATCGATGTAAAATTAAGCAATCGGTGAATATTTTAAATCATATAAACATAAAGACCATATTTAAATTAGTAGATGATAGGTATCAAACTATTCGAAAACACAGATCTGTTATTGAATTTTTTAAATAAATCAAAATGTCGATTCAAAAACCTTAATAGTAAAGTTGTTTGGGTTTCAAATAACTTTAATACCTAGCCGAGGCAACCATAAGTATAATGAGTAATGAAGTAGGTAGGTATTGGTGCTACTGGTTAATAACAATCTGATATCGGCATTATTAACATTTCACAATATTACTGTCGCATCAATACAGCACTTTCAATTTTATTGCAATTTACAAATTATATTTCAGAGACAATTCAACAAAAACTGAACCCGTTGCGTCTCAGAATTTGCCTGTACATCATTGAGTAAATACTTTCAGACAATTGTCGACGCAATTAAAAGCTTGCCTCACCTCGTCAATACAAAAAGTAAGCACGTCCTTGTCCAAAGATTGAATAAAAAGTGGCAGTTTTAGTTTGTCCAATGTACCAGAGGTACGGCTAGTTTTTGCGCGGGCAGTATCAATGGAAAGCTGAATGGTTGCGGCGACAGCAAAAAGTCCGCGTGTCGCCATTAGTATGTGTGGTGGGCTTCGAATGTGAGCATTAATTTATTGGCAATATTATATTGAATAATGCACGCGTCGGCACGCACGGCCGCCAGCACGCGCCCTCTTCCTGTGCTGCCGTATTGCCGGTAGTACATACATACGACAACTTTACGAACTCAACAACATAAACGCAGAAAACCACGATGATGTGCAAGTTTGATGTATTTATTTGAGACTTGTTTGGCAAGGTTTAATGTTAATAAAAGTAACTACAGGTCAATGATTTTATTAGTTTATTGAATTGATTGAATTTCTTGTGCAAGACAAAGTAGGTAGAGTGAAGTAACAAGGATTATAAAATTCAAATCGTGTGATATTAGACTAGTTTCGACTTTAGTTTTAATCAAATAATTAGACCTCTCTCACTATGCCAATATACCTCTGTGAAAGTTTAGTGCAAAACTCTCCGACAATTTCAAATTTGCAGGCTAGAAGAATGTATGAAAGCAAATGCTCACGCATTCGACGATCAATAGCACCGTTCTCCGATAAGTGCCAAGCCCAGAAAAGCTCACCATAGGAACTTATTCACAAATTGAGAGAATTATATCTAGGTACTTACTAGACTCGATCGATAAAATTCAGATAACGTTGAAAAAATTAAGATTTGTAGCTTTTGCAAATGCCGAATTAAAGTATTGGTTTAGACTTTTCATAAAAGCTAGCCCAGGTATGTTACTTGTGTTTGTATTCGAAGTGTAGCTTTTATTGGTGAAAAATTAAGAAATCGGTTGAGTAGGTACCTTTTTTATGTCGGATTTTTGTGCGGAGATTACCTCATAGATACAAATTACAAACTTTACCACTTTATAATATTAGATTAGAATAATATATTACTATTGGTGTGGATGAAGGCAGATCTATCTCCAATGACGCTATGCTAATTTCTAAGGGTGGGTATACCTACTTAGGTTCGCGAACCTCCTCGCTCCGCGAACTTGCAACAGTGCGCCATAGTGCGTATGTGTGCGAACCTTGGTGCGCGCTCCGCATTTTGCATTCCGATGCGAACGAACACGGGGGAGCAAGTAGAAGTTCGCAATAGCATCCACATTTGAGAACCTATATGTTGCAGGTTCGCGGAGCACGAGGTTCGAGAACTTAACGGCCTTACCACAAAAGATTTTAAAACACTGTTTAATTTAGACACTGTTTAAATGTGATGCCGTCTCTTTCAAACAATATTGTCAAAAAAGTGACCGCATCACGTTTAAACAGTGTCTAAGCTAAACACTTGTTGAACAGTGTTTTAAAATCTTTTGTGGTAAGGCTGTAAGTGTTTACCCATGCACTCTAACACTTTGTTTAGAGTCGGTAATCACGCGGCTATGTTTTCAATGTAACAACCTAATTTCGCTCTTCCTGGCGGATCAGCAGGCACGGACAACCTCATATAAATTAGCAAGTCAAATATCGTAGAATAAGGCTAACTTTCGATGTCAGAATCTTTAGAGAACTTACAGAATAAAACCCCAGCTTTAATCAACCCGATGAACTGAAAATTTATGTGTCCGTAGTGTGGCATTAATTAAAATACTTGGCGGGCAGCACCAAGGCACCGCACACGCCGCAATCTGTCAGGGACACTTGTTAAAGGCAGCCTCCGATAAAAAACAGAGATAGCGCACTTTTGCAGCCATTTCTCTTGCCATATTCGTGGATAAGCTTTAACTGCGTGAAACGATACATGCGTCGACGAAAAAGGCTTTTATTGACCGAAAAAATAACACAGTCGTAACGCAAAAAATTCGCGTTCTTTCGTTATATATACTTATATTATATACTCGTACGTTCGAGAGATTTATACTTACTTAGGTAGGTAGTTTAATCAGAACTGTACCACTAAAACACATCGGATTTCAACCGGTTTTTACTATCAATTTAATAATAAAAAAGTAAATTTCAAATGAAATCCATATTCATCCTATCTTTTGAGTGAAAAATCAAAATTCATCAAAATTGTCTTCAAATACAAAACAACCGATAGTCTAGCAATAATCATCAATAAATTGTATTACAAATAATTTATTCCAACAACAATATGACTATTGTTTCCAAAGAACATGTCATGGGTCTCCGTGAAGCCTTTTTGCATATCGGGGCGGGCGGTGACACAAGATTGACAACTAGCCCTCATTAAGTCAACTGGTTCGAATCCTGATCGGGTTTATCGTATTTTGGTTGAAAGAAGTCGTTTGGAATAATGTATAATCGATGCAATAGTTGACTAAAGATCAACGTTCCACGATGATATTAAAGAATAGGCAATTCATTAAAATTGCACTAAATGTGGAATTAATAAAACTAAAAAACTATGATATATCTTAAGATAAATAATATTAGAAAAATTATAGAAAAAATCGACTCACCCGTAGCACATCAGACGGGACACGAACCCGCACCCTTGGGAAACCGGCCCAATGCACTGACCAATTATGCTACCGAGTCGCTAGTGGGAGCGGCGAAATTTTCTAGTACTATTTTACTTCTTCGCTGCAAGCCAGCGCAATTTCATCAATGAGAGGAAATACCCCCACATTCGAAAGAAACATCTTTCCAGATGTTTTGACAATCGATAAAGATGAAACAGCTAGTAGTATCTCTTCTAATATTATTTATCTTAATATAAAAATAGCATTGTAAATGCGAAAAATCTAAATTTAATTATGATATATCTTTTTTAACCGACTTCAAAAAAAGGAGGAGGTTATCAAGTCGACGATATTTTTTTTATTTTTTTTTATGTATGTTTTAACATAACTTTATTGAAGGAGCAGTTGCAGTCGTCCTTCCGCTCGTGACTTCCAAATGTAATATTACTACATCTCTTAATCCGCGTACCTACACCTAATCGTAAATCGTAGGTACCTAAGTATGAAATCGATATTACGATAGATAGTAATAGTTACATTACTGTGGTTACACCATGGGTACGCTTAATATGTTGCAATAATAGAAGCTACTGTGAAACTACTTAGATAGAAGATTTCATCTGAGTCTCCTTATTTTGCATAACCTCTACTTTCCTACTTTCCAACTTGAAGGATGTAACTCGTACCTCAAAATGTAATTCGCAAGCGTTGCCGCAAGAGAAAGCATTAATGAAATGTGTCAATCGTCTACAAAGTATGTTTACTCCATCATACTTGTGCATCGATTTCACGTTATTAATCATTCTTCGTGACTGATTCGTAATTATTAAGGTTACAACTATTTGAATTGGCAACACCGCTTAGTTTATAGTGGTTTTAACAAGAGTGGGACCTTATCACTTTACTCGTTTTAAAACTTTTATAACACTTATGTTGGTGTCAAGAAAAAGTGAACGTGATAAGGTTCTATGTGTTACTGATATTAATGTTGCGGTTACGAATTGATATGACGATGATTTATGTCCACAAGCCGAGCAACGCCTGGGCCCGAAGCTACTTCACGCTGGGCGTCAATTTCCACATTGTAACGAGGCAAGGCGTGCTCTGTCATTTGTAACTGTCTTAAACTTGTCGGGGAATATTATACATTAAAGCACTCACTTAGGTACATGAACCTCTCAAGAAACGACGATGCCCCGTTAATGTTAAAACGAATGTATTCCATCGATTCTACTAATGGATCTGCTATCTACGTAGTACAAGTTCGCCTTCGAACATCCGCACGAAAATGTAATGAAATGACTTAATCGTACAGGAAGTCAATAAAATGATAAAAAAACGTGAATCAATCAACATCCGGAATAAGTTTGAGCTATTTTTTGCTCAAGTCACTTTTCGGTGCTAATTTGTTGGGTGCCGAATAATCAGGACGGTGAGCGAAAACTCGAGCCAACCAAAAGAAATACTCGATCATCCTTGATTTGTTCTTAAGGCTGTATCAGAAACGAACACTTATCGAGTTTATGGTTGATTTAAACAGTAATACAACATAAATACTTACTTGATCTCACTTCCTCCTGGTAAATCTGGCAGTGGTAGAAAATGTAATGGCTAGTACAGAATTTCAAAATTGCATTAAGTTCAATGCAAAATGCAGACGTTTTTTTCTTGTTTTCTTCGCTGAAATACTTACAAGTAACTAGGAGTGAGAGAAAAAATTAATTAAAATCGCGAGACAACAATTATAATGAGTTGAGCGACTATAGTTGCGGGGTCCTGCAGGCTGCAGGCCAAACGTGTAAATAATGAAAGATAAACGGCCGTGAGATTCCTCAACATGATTGCGGCGATTCGAGTGGACAATTACAAGTGATCGAAATACCGACAGCGACGTTTTATGTATATTCAGGCGAAGCTGTACCGGAATCCGAAACATGGCCGCCGCAAAAACCCGCAGCCTACTCTGACCAGTTATTTGTCAAAAATAAAATTATGTTCTGATTATTATTTCAAGAGGCGGACGGTATCCGCTGCTGCGCGTTTCGCGATCAACGCGATAAAGCGACAATAAAATATATAAATTATTCATATAGCCGATGTGAGTATTGATTCGCAAGAACGTGTTTCAAATGTTTTATTGGAGGCATTAATAAATGGGGCAGATGTGTGCCGCCGCGTCACCGCGCCGGTCGGCAGTTCAATTAATAAAAAAACGGTCATGAGCGAGTCGGACTCGCGCACCGAGGGTTACGTACCATCATTCTGAAAAAGTTTACTATTTAGAGACATCGTTTTATTTTTGTATTTTTTTAACATTTTTCATCAAAAGCGAAAACTATGCGGCTTAAAAAAATTGTTTGAGAATGTGCCAGCAGCACTCTTATCAGATTTTTAAGACCCCCTTTCAGTCCCTGTTGCATATAAATATTTATATTTCTCTCTTATTTGCAAAATAGTTGGACAAACGTCATCTAAAACTATTCCAAATTTCAAGTTGATAGCATTAGTAGTTCTCGAGATATCCAGCTATGACAGACAGACAGATAGACTGAGTCGCACCATAAGGGTTCCTTTTTACCATTTTGGTACGGAACCCTAAAAATCAAATACTCAGTTACTTTATTATTACTGCATTGTGCCGCAACAGCCGCTCTCTGAATTAATACACTTTCCTTATAGGTTACTGACGACTTTATAGTTTAAGTGCTGCATCATGGCATCTTGGTTTGATACACTACACTCAAACTACACTACATTCGCATAAACAAACTAGGTACATTTGCATTACTTAATATAAAATACTTATGAAACTACTGTCTGTGAAGCGGTAAAATAAAAAAATGAAATTAAAACTTTTAACATAATATAAGCAGTTTATTAACCCATCATCACGCATCGCGTCGTCTTCGAAATCCAAGACCTAGATATTTTATATTCAAAATTTAATCTTTAATATTTTATTTAATCAAAAATTATCTTATTAGCAATGTGTGGATGGTTTTATGAGGCATTTGATTTTACGTGACGGCACATACCCTAACTTCTGCAATATTTATCTACAGAACCGACTACATCAGTGACGTCGCGATTTTCAACAGGTGACTGTAGCTTTTTATTATTCAGCCATTTTTTTTTACATGCCAAGGTGTTACACCCACCAGCCTGAAAAAAGGGAGGCAGTGCCGACCAATCATCATAAAGGCACAAGGTCACAGTGGGAGGGACCTCCTCGCGACCGGTATACTAGTAACTTTATAATCTGTGGACCGGTCTATGCGCCTGCGCCGAACATTGCTCATTACGATGTCCTATAGGTTACCAATTAAGGAAACCAATTTAATTGCATTTCAATGGGACCTATCATTAACTGTCTCCTTATTTACAATTGGCTTACTTAAAAACTTACATTCAAATTGACGAGCAAGACTTTTTTTAGGCTAATAGTTTCGCCATGTCCGTCTATCTGTCCATCCATCCGTCCGCGGCTATTATTAGAAACTGTAATTTAACTACATCAAAAAGAGTGGTAGAATAAAATCTCGAAAAATATTTTCGTGAGGACATTTAAGGAATTTTGCAAATAATTGACGAAAATTTAATGTTATCTACTCATGATTAATTTAACCATGCGCTGCTAGACCAAATTTATGTAATTGTAATCCCAAATATTCAATTGAGAGATTTTTCTGTTTTACAGGATGAAAATACCAAGAAGCAATAGCTTAAAAATTTGTTAATATCCAGTAAAAGCTTCAAAACTTTTTGTTTGATTGTAATCAAGCATGACGACGTATTCGAGGTAAATGTTTGTCTTTACATTTCAAATATCAATACTAACTCCTCATCCTATACTTACAGGTAAACAATAATTTAAGATCGAGCACGGGGCTTTCAGAAAACTGGGTACATTATTTATAGAATCACATGATATGAAGCGTTGGTACATCAAAACTTAATGCAAGTCTTCAAAGAGGCCGCCCCGGCCGGAATGAAGGTTTGCTACGAAAATGTCAACGGGATGCAACTCGATTCTCGAGTTCTTGACATGAATCGAATGTTAACTATCTCAGTCACTCGTTTAACGAAAGCAGCAGGTATGAAGTGCGAGTTAGCGGGCAATACCGACAAAGGGACCCAAACCAGAGGTTCAGAATCTGTGGACTGCAACGCTTATTTGCGAATAATCAGTTAATTGCGCAATCTTAAGAGTTAGGCACCCTCCCCACCGGCTCGGTACGTTTTTGTTTTGGTAGTTTTTTGTATGGACTCGGTACCTACAGAATAGGTACAGATGAGGAAAGTGCGATTAGACTGTGCGAGTTTTTGTCGACTTCCTCGTCATACCACTTCCTAAAAGCTTAGTATCAATATCACAAATCCTCAAAGTATGCTACCATGGACTTATTATACTAGTGGCTCCGTGAGCCACATTTGTGCGTTAAAAAGTAGTTCAAATTGTATGTTGTTTAATACTATGTGCATGTATGTACATTTCTAATTTTGAACATTGTTCGAAATGGGTGAATTTTTTTTCGAAATACTGGCTCGACAAAAAAATCTACATAATTATTGAACCTGCTCATAAAATTTCACGAGAATCGATTGAGAAATGTGATCTGTAGATGAGAACAGATGGACAGCCTGAAGGACATACGAAATATTTTTTGTCCAAACTGAAGCAGAGACGCTTCGCGCTCGCTATAAGAAAATGACTTTAATCACAGATAGCATGCACGTTAGAACGTCAGTTTCATTTCACTACTTGATAAATAAGAATTAAAAAAATAACAACCAAGTTGGTTCTTTTGAAGATTTCAGTTTCATTTCATTTTTTTGGGATATCAGTTCACAGATTAGGCTCAAATTTATAAAAAAAGAAATGTGTAGTTATTTTCCTCCTTTATTGTCAATAGTGTACCGTATCGCAGGCGACAGAAGATTAGTGACCCAGTTTTGTTGGAGAAATAGAAATACTTACATACAAATTCCATTCAGTACTATATCAACGCACCGTTTACCTGTCGTGTGGAAGCACGCTAAGTGTCCCAAAGATAATATGCAATGCGATTATAAACCATAAATACCTACTTAATGTTTCTAGACATCTATAAAATTAACTTAAAAAGCTAAGTTATCTTTTAATACGTTCAGATAGCGGCGACAGTCGTTATGAAATCTGTTCTATATGCAATGAGCGGCGCACTCCTCGTAATGAGTTGGTTCTTATTTGTTGATAAATATTGAATCGTCGCATTGGACCACACACAGCGGTTTATTTGCAATCCACGGGACGGACTGAAGACGGAATCTTAACGGCTTATGACATACTTTGGTTGGCTCCTGTATGCCACTTAATATACTTAAGCTAAAAATTGTTGGATTAATTATATTGAGAAGCGGCTCTAAAACAGCTTAAATACACGTAATAAATCTCAGAGCCCTCAGAGGGAGGGATATTATCTATATAAAGAGTTACTCCCACACTTCTGTGCCCGCGCCTCCCTTATTAGTGCATGCATTACTATCAAAATATATACATATTTATTACATACATATTACATACAAATTTGTAAATATCGTTCCTTCTGATAAAGCTGATAAGTTTTTTGCGCCCATTTTTCTTGTCAGCTAAAAGACGTCATAATGGGTGGTAGGATAAAAGAATTGACAATTTAAAAATGCTTATTATGTAAGCTTATTTGAATAAAGAATTTTTCAATGTATTTTATCAACCATCATAAAAGACTCAATATACTAGAACCAATAACTTACGTTTTAAAACAGACAAAAAATATTAATTAAGCTTTGAGGTTTCGCAAATGCCGGTAGCTTGTTGGGTTGGGAGTCGACCGTCTCAGTCGGCAATGCCAGTGACATGTAACGACGGCGCGGGCGTAATCTCTTTTATCTCCACAGGGAATTCGATTAATACTTGATTAAAATAATTAGCGATTCGCCACGCTGCGCCCGTGCCGTCACCCGCCCGCCCTGCACGGCTATCAACAACTCACGATTTGGAGAGTTCGTGTTCTTAATTTAAACTTTAACGAGTTGAAAAGGTTGCATCCATCGGCACCCCATCTTTGCAATATCTTTTTTAAGCTTCTTTCTGGCTTCTTTTGATTTTACCTACCTAAAACGAGTTTTTCACCATGAAACTTACTGTTATTCAAAAAAGGCTGCTGGTGAAATAAACGGTGGTTGGTCGTCAGTGGTTGAGGATTCCGGGTGTTGAAACCTAGACGAAATCATAAGAACTACCACGGCGGAATATTAAAATAATAGATAGTTACGATCCGAAACTGTTTCTTCATCCTGTGCTGACTTGGCTAAAAGCGTTGCGTTCTAGACTTAATTTTAAAAGTCACGCAAATGTCGATATTTATTTATGAGTAAAACATGATCATGCACATTAATTATTTAAAAAATATACTTTATCCATTGCTTCCTATCAAAAAAAATTGTAATTTGCAACCCTTTAGAACTTTAGCAAAAAGACAACAAAAGACGATCTGCATTGAGATGTGTGACTATTAAAATTATTTTTATGAATATTCAAACCTAACAATCGAGATAATCAATATTCACAATGATCACATATCGATGAGTCATGTGCAGGTCATTATGTCTTTGCAGATGCAACATGCACCCCATATTATAAGAAAGAATAGGTCGGTTACGGTTTGGTTTCGCACAAACGACATCGATCAAAGCCGGCGAAGTCTTAATAGTTTTAGTATTAGAGGATTTTTTATACATATACTGGAAGGTACAAGTTAAAACACGATTTCAACATCTACATCAGCTCTTGCAAAAGTTTATTACGGCTTGTTGCAAGTAGACTTACTTCGCGGAGTGCATATACTCGTAATTAGGTAGCCATTGAGAATCAATTGAGTGTTTTATAAAATAATACTTAATGATATGCCAACTAACATAATAATGCAGACTCGTCAGTTTTATTGTTTTTTAACCGACTTCAAACAAGAAGGTTCTCAATTACTGATTTTTTAGGGTTCCGTACCAAAATGGTAAAAAGGAACCCTTATGGTGCGACTCAGTCTGTTTGTCTGTCTGTCACAGCTGGATATCTCGAGAACTACTAATGCTATCTATCTATCAACTTGAAATTTGGAATAGTTTTAGATGACGTTTGCCTAACTATTTTGCAAATAAGAGAAATAAAATATTCAATTTTTTTTTTGCAACAGTGACTAAAAGGGGGTCTTAAAAATTCGAAGTGAAGCAAAATCTGAAATTATTTTATATAATAGAAGTTTATGTAAAGATTACAGGAAAAATAAAACGATGTCTCTAAATAGTTAACTTTTTCAGAATGATGGTACGGAACCCTTGGTGCGCGAGACCGACTCGCTGTTGACCGTTTTGTTTTTTGTATGCATGTTACTCGATATCTCTTCGAATTGTGAACTGATTTTCAAAATTCTTTTTTCTCGGCTCGAGATGGTCCCAATTAAATATTTTTCTGATCGGTTTAGTAGTTTTCGAGTAACTAATCCTGAAAATACTATAATTTGGATGAACTACCTTGACGACTTCTTTGTTTTTTATGAACCGATTTAGATTATTATTTTTGTAGGAGAATTGCTAGGTAGGTTTTAGATAAAAGTTAACGAGTAATAGTCGATCAACAACTTACTTCTTTAGTCTGTAACCAAAGAGTTACAGAACCCAAATAGTTTACATACGATGCCAAGGCATCACAGTAGCCGTCACTGAGCAAGTACTATATCACTACTTTTTGGTACCTATAGAATTATGTTAGGAACATCAACTCGGGTCGATGATCGCCATAAATTTTCTATAAAAATTGCGTTTTCCAATACGAAAAGATGTTATCAATATATGTAGGTATACTTCGATTTAGAAATTTTAAAAGATGAAAACCAAACCGCTCCGATACTTTGTTACCAAAAACTCGATCGGGCAAGTAATAAGTTCAAAGACAAATAAAACAAATTAATAACGTTTAAAATAATTTATTCATAAAAGACTCGAGGCGCAATATTTTGCAATTGGTGCTGTGGTACAAAAATAATTATGGTTTGTTCGATTTTTTATGTATAAGAATTAACTTTCCCATTACCAAAATAGATGCCCAAATTTGTGAAGCTCACCCAAAATAAGAAAAATCCAAAATTATGGCATTTGTGTGTTAGAAATTGTGGCTCTTATCCTTTAGTTGTTTAAGGTAGGTAATAGAAAAGCAATTTCTTTTTACGTAAAAATCCTGTGCATTCCGACAGGGTACGGGTAGAATTCGCTAATACTTGTTAGTGCCACTTTTATAAAATGTAATACTCAAAAATGTATCAATCTCACTTAATTTGGCACTTTAGTTCTATTACAAGATTCGTGAAAACAAATTTACCCCATGCCCATAACAAGCATCTTGCAATCATATATAATAATAATAAAGTCGCTTTTTTTAAGACAATATCACATTCACATGGAAATTGATCACACACAGATCACATGTTTCAATCTTCATTTCACAATTAGAAATAATCAAATCAAAATGCATTATTCTTAACATATACTTTCATTATAAATGCAAAATTTATTTAATCCAAAAAAACAAACAAAAGCTAAAGTAATCATATGGAACTAGGGACAGACAAGCACATTAAGCATGCTCAGTATAATATTTAAAGTTTCGAGATCCAATCTTCCAATGCTTTCATATCAACTGGATTATCATCATCACTGGTATTGGCGGAACACTCTACCACTTCCACCTTTGAGCCAATGTGGGAAAATTCAAAATCTTTGCCAGGTTTCCCAAGATACGTCGAGTTATTGGATTGGGACGGATCAACGGACTGCAACTGGCTTGACTTGGTGACACGGACAAGATTGCTGCAAAGAAAACAAATATGTATTTCAGTGTTCATCATTTAACATGCTTATAATAATATTTTATGGCAATTTTTGCGAAAAAATCTAGTCGAATATTGGTCAAGTAAATCGAAATATTAAGAATGTTTGTTACACAAAGTTGTCAAATCCAATCAATTTAATAAGTAATAGTGAAATCAGGCAGCAGCTATTTACATTTCTTTCTCTAGCAGGCTCTTAATGACTTGGCTGCCCTTGGCAAGGGGCTGGTCCTGCTTGTTGCAGAGGATCAACAAGGGCGGGCTGTTACTCTGCACCACCCGGTCTACCAATATGGTGTACAGGTATCTGTAAATGTTGTAAACATTGGTATAATTCTTTGGAACTAACCATATAAAATAATATATTGAGTTGGAAAATAGTCTATATAGGTATTTTATAAACTTTGTATTTTCCAACACAATATAATTATATTTGGGTTTCCTTTTTATTGAACAGAAACCTAACCAGGTTAGTTAAGTCAAGTTATGAAAATAATGTGTATGTGAACATAAATAACATTGTTCCACAAACATATGCCCTGTTATTACAAAAGATTTTTAAACACTGTTTAACTTAGACACCTGTTTAATAAACATATTATAATAATCAATAGTAATGTGTTCATTAGTGATTGTATTAATCAGAAAAAAACATTTTTGTTTTCATATTATGCCGATTTTTAATGTTGTTTTGTGTGAAATTAGTAAAACTTTTAGATCTTTAAACTTTAAAACAAATTAAATTATTATTATTTATACTATAGTTATAGGACTTCTTTTTATTAAGTGCTACACAATGTCATGAAATATTACTTCATTTTTTCTTTTAATTGATCTTTGATGCAATGGTGCGACCGCTCAAAGTTTAAGACAAAGAGTGTACTTACTCTGCAACATCTCTGATTTCTTTTTGAATAGTTACAGAATCAATCACATAAATGATAGCTTTTGCACTATTCTTGTATTGGTCAAAAAATTTATTTCTCAAACGTTCTTGTCCAGGTAGATCAACAAGTCGAAGTGTTTTCTGGTAAAACAGAAAAATTAAAATAGTCATGAATTAAAAAAATTTCATGCTCTCATGTAAGTCAGCCTTGTATGTTTTACTCACCGATGTGATATATTCTTCTACATTTTCCTTCATAGAAGTGAAAGTTTGTCTATACTGGGAATAGGCAAGCCTCACAAACAAGAGAGTTTTACCAGAATCTGAGAGACCAGTAAGTAAGATACATGTGCGCTGATGACGACGTCTTGTGAAGCACCACCAGATTACTGTAAAATGTTTGTAGACATGACTGTGCTGTTTATGTATTTGAAAGTATGCATATTTGAACTGCTGCAATGCGCAATAAAGCATTATAGCGCACTGTAAAAAGTATTTTTATTAGTTTGGATACTTACACAACGTAAATATAAGAATAATGACACTGAGTAAGGTTATGTATCGCGGATCATTCAATACCGGTTCAGTATGTATCTTTTCTTTTATCACCTCGGAATCCATAGCTAAGTACTTCGTAAAAGAATTGATCACAATATTTATATTATAATTAAAATTGCTAAGGCTTTGCAAAGCAAAGGTTTCCGTCTTTTCTTTTTTGTATGTTTTTTCTTGCAATGCAATGAATGAATGAATTGAATGAATGAACGATTCAGTCTATGTTCCTTGATTTAGGCAGTCCCATAGACTTATTTATACTTTATGGTCAGTCCACAGCGTCCAACTTAACAGTCCCAGACTCCCAGTTCAACAATATTACTGATTCAGTCAGACAGAACTTTCTCTCACGAAGACGAGGAATGGGATGGGATGGGATCACTGACCTCCACGTAATATTGATTGAAAATCTTTTTATTTTTTTATTTAAATATGTCCTGGCAACATGTTAGGTACTTACCACAGATGAATATTAGACTAGTCTAGTCTAGTACTATTCGAATCTGTGGCTGGTTTTCCGGCACTTCTTTTCTTTCTTTCTTGCGCTTTTTTGTTCAATCATTTTGAATTTTGATTAGTTTTGGTTAAACCTTGTTAGTTTTACATAAATCAAGGTCAGGTCAGTTACTTTATTTTAGAATCAGTTAACAGTTTTCTTCTAGTCAAATCTAAAACACTTGTGCGCAATGCGCATAAACTTTAAAGTCTTTAAACTTTTAGTATAAATAAATCTATGGTTGTGGTTGCGCCGTGCGCGTGTCCAATCCACACATATTTACAAAAACTGAAACAGAATAAATTCATAGCTATATGGGCATTAATTTCTATTCTGTTTTGAGATTACTTACTTGGTATAGCAAGAGAGATCTCAACGATATTATTAGTTTGAGAAAAATGAGCATCGACATCGGAGGTACGTCTGAATCGGTATTATTTTTATTTTTTAATGAATACTTAATATTTTTTCAGCATGTTCTTTCTCATTACTTTTGTGGTAGGTACCTAGAACCTAGATCTACAACGAGTCTAATAATTAAATAGAGTAATGGTCTTTAGTGAGACTTGAAGTCTTGAATTTCTCACTAATATGCATTCACTTCATGATTGCCGCTACCTCCCGGCTCGCTTCGCCATACTGCACCCTCTGCGTTGCCCCTTTAGTACGGATAGCAACGCAAAGTGAATTTTTGTTTCTGTTGATTTATTATTTACGTTAGTTATTTGTGTTGAAGTTGTGTTGCAATAAATTATGAGTAAAAGAGAAAACACAATGGTGAATGTAATTTGTTATTTAAGTTAATGACACTCTTTCAACAAGATAAAAATGAAAAACAGTTGATAATGCCATATGACATTCAAGATCTTAATATCTATCGAAATAAATTAATCATATGAACCGCCCCACTCAAGTCACACTATATCAGATAAAACATGATTTCTTTTTATCTGACTTCAAAAAAGGAGGAGGTTCTGAATTCAACCGTTTTTTTTGTTTATGTCACTCGAATATGAAATGCCTGTCGATTATGTAACCAAACTCATCCTCACTTCAATCTTACTTCACTGCGCAGTCATTTTAAATCATAAATTAGATACTAATAAGTTATTTTTTAAATCACAAAAGATTTAAGATAGCTACGGTAACTACCTAAAGCCTTTTGTGATTTAAACAATAACCTATTATTTTCTCATTTATGATATAAAATTAATGCGCAGTGAAGTAATATTGAAGTGAGGTTCGAGTTTGGTTACAGAATCGACAGGTTGATTTTCAAAAATCTTTTTTTAATATTAAAGGATATTTACGCTCGAAATGGTCCTATTTTTGTCTACAGTCGGTACCGTTGGCTGTGACGTCATGACGGTCGACGACGGAATCACGAAATTAACGAATTCACGAATTTTACATTTATAAAAATCATTGTTGGCTTACAAACACACCCTAATTTGATTTGGACAAAGAGACAGATATATTTATATTATTGGAGAAACAATGAATATTTTGCTACAATAATTATTTTGAAATCGTTTAACAATAGGTATTATTCAAATGTGAAATTAGGAACTCAATAATGTTTAACTTTTCTTATGACTAGGCATGAGAATTAAATATAAGGACAAAGATGAAACATTCCTTGAGAAACATCTTGTGTCCAAAGAGCCATTTGGACAATTCAAGGCTTGGTTTGAAGAGGCTTGCAGTAGAAAAGAAATTCTTGAACCAAATGCCATGTGCTTAGCTACAGTTTCAAAGTAAGTTTCAGTTTCCTATTAAAGATATATTTCTTTAGCATATCAACTTTATTCAGTAGATACCAGGTTACAATCACAATTAAAATTTAAATACAGCATAAATGGTTTTATATTTTCTGAGAGTGTAGATTTTATAAAAGGTGCTAAAATTTAACAATTTTTGTGTGGTATGGTAATATAAAATCCCATGTCAATGAAACAAAATTGATAAGAAAATAAACAATCTTCAAGGTGTCCTTGATTTGGAAATTATAATGGAAATTGAATTGTCATTATTCAATTTACTTAGCTCTGTAAAACAGTCGTAATACATAATAAAAACTGATAATAATACCCACTTATTTAAACATGATAAAATTATGTTTAGTTTCATTCTTGTTATTCCGTTATTTATCATGGTTTGATAAGGAACTCTGGCATGCTATCTAATGAAACATGAATCAAACTGTTGTCACAAGAAAATAATATCAAAAGATTGTAAAGAAAAGCCTGCATTAAACCCTAAAACAATGGATTTTGTTACAGAAATGGATTTCCTTCTGCACGTTTTGTTCTATGTAAAGGATATGGAAAAGATGGATATAAGTTTTTCACAAATTATGAAAGTAGAAAAGCAAAGGAGATGGTATGTAATTTTAAGCACTCTAGTGTTTTAATATTGATGCTTTACTGATAAATTCAAATTTCCAGAGTGAGAATGCTAATGTTGCAGCAACCTTTTACTGGGAAGTCTTGAATAGGTCCATTAGGATTGAAGGCTATGTAGAAAAACTTTCAGAGGAAGAGTCTACAACTTACTTTCATTCCCGTCCAGTCCCAAGTCAAATAGCTGCTAGTGCTAGCTACCAAAGTACCCCTATAGAGTCCAGAGACATACTGTGTGAGCGTGAAGCTATCTTAGAGGGGGAGTACATGATTCCTGGTAAAGAAGTACCTAAACCTAAATACTGGTAAGTTAATACTATATTATGTAGGTACTAGAAAAAATACGACTCGCACCAGATCATGTCCTCGGACGGGAATCGAACCCGCAACCTTTGGATATCCGGTTCAATGCTCTGACCCCTGAGCTACCGAGTCTCTAGTGGAAACGTCGAAATTCTTCTAGTATGTCAACTCTTACGCTGCAAGCCAGTGCCATCTCACCACTTTACAAGGAATTACCTCGACATTCAATTGAATATCTTTCCAGATATTTTTAAACAATTGATTAAGATGAGAAAGCTATATATTTTTAATTTTGAGATTTTAGCATTCACAATGCTATTTTTATATAAAACTAAATAATATTATACTAGAAAAAATACGACTCGCGCCAGATCATGTTACTGGTCCTGAAAATCTCCTATGGTTATCAGGCTCAAATGGAAACAGCGAGGTTTTTAAAATATATATATTTTTTATTTTTAGGGGAGGATATATCATAAGGCCCCGGTCTGTAGAATTTTGGCAAGGTCAGCGTGATCGTTTGCATGATAGAATTAAGTTTAGAAGACCTGCTGAGGGAGATGCTGTAGATGGGAAGTTGATACATGAAGGTGAAGATGGCTGGATTTATGAAAGACTTTCACCCTAACTAAGAGAACTAAATACCTGAACAAATACCACAGAATAAAATAATTTTATGATCAAGATATAAATAATTAAAATGTCTTCCATAGAATTAAGTTTTAATTGTATTGAATAAAATAAACAATTTTCTTATAACTTTTTTGTTATCTTTAATATTTCTCTTTTAATACCATTCATATTTTTCCAGATTATTTCACAGTGAAACAAGTTGCTTTCAATAATAGCTTTTTCAAATTGTCGGATTCCACCTCCCACCCCAAAATAACAAGTTTTTGCAGCAACATAAATTGATCCATCATTAGTTAATCTCTGTGTAAATAATTTGATCAATTTATCATAGTTCACTTCATTATAAATAGTTTCTGAAGTAAGAATAATATCATAAACAACATTTGAATCCAACTTTTTGTTGAATGATGCCCAATCACCAGAAAAAAAGATACACTTCTTTAGTCTCTCTTCTCTTTCTTCTTCTTCGTCAATATTGAGTAAAATATTTGGTATGGTAACATACTGCAACACTTCAATATTCTGGAACATAGTAAAATACAATAGCTAATAATATGTAATGTCTCTGCTTCAGCTTGAGAAAAAATGCTTTCGTATGTCTGTCCAGCTGTCTGTTCTCCTGTACAGGGTTACATTTCTCAACCGATTCTCGTGAAAATCTGTGGGGTCGATAAATATATTAGTTTATTTTCTCAAAACAGTTTTACGAAATTTTGCGAAACACAAATTTCACCCATTCGAAAAATGTTCAAAATTTGAAGCGCCATCTAGCTTCGAATTGATATATTAAAAGAATACCTAACCTGTCAAACAGCACATAGTAAGTAGGTACTGTTTTTCAAAAGCAGTTAAGCCAGTGTCAACCTCGTGGCGACATCTATAATATTAATTTTTAAACAATATAATTATGAGCGAGGTCTACACAGTTCACTCACTGAGCCACTACACTAGTGTTATTTTGTATTGTGCCAAGCCAACATTATCATTACTTTTCATACAATTGATACTTACATAGTCCTGAAAAGTTACTGAAGCACCTTTCAAAAAAGCATATATTCCTAATATACCAGCACCACAACCAAGGTCCAATACTTTTTTATCTTGAAATTCTACATTATTTTCATGTTCAATTAAATATTTAATCAAATCGTGAGTACATTCCCATATTTTTAATCCACCTATGAAAGAAAATATACAATTCAATATGTACTCAAGGTTTTGTTTCATTAAATTTTATGAATTGAATCATTTAAAAATTCACTATTTGCCTTCATATTTTCCAGTTATGAGATCACTGCTTGCCTCTTCAGCAAGTTTAGAAGCAATATCTGGTGTATTCTCAGTCATGTTAGAAATGGCATCACTCACAACAACATGACCAATTTCAACTTTACCGCATGTAAACATTCTTGCCTGACCTACCATATTATCCAATTCTTTTATTTGTTTATCAGGTATCACTTCTTGGCTATCAAGCCATTGAATTTCATCCATTGAGGGAACAGATACTGCAAAAATAAATCACTCTAATTTAATCAATTGGGACTTGGGACATTAAAGGCAAAGATTGCTTGGGAGATGGTTTTTGGAGAACTTAACCAAATATAAATAGGTATTTAATTATTTCACCTGGTTTATTGTCACCAGCGAAATTAAATCTGAAAGACATTGTGACTTGTGTACCTATCCAAAGATTTGTATATCTAATAGGGTACTATTTATTCAAGAAATGAAATTAAAACTTAGGTACATAGTGATAGTAAAAAAGTTCCTTGGATCAAAGAGATTGGTACTACCAACTTGGTAGTGATTACTTTACTAGCGGTGTACTCTGTATACATAATACCTAATCTGTGCCACAGACAAAACTAAACAAACTAACAAAAATAAGGAAGTTAATGCATCCCCTAAACGATCAAACAAAACTGCTTGCCAATCACATTTTGATCGTCTAGAAGCGATGCTTGAAAAACACGTAAGTTTCACGTACCTAATTACAATATGAGTTGACAAAAAATGAGTGCGCCACTTTCTTTGCAAACACGTCAAAATCACGAATAACTTGGCAACACTGACTATATTTTGTACTGAAAAAGCTTAGTTCCATTTTATTTAATTTCATCAATTTCTGGCCAAGCTGTAATTTCTTAAACGATCAAAACCACTTATCAATCATTTACATTGCATCGGCTTGTCAATCAAATTTTGATCGTCTAGCTTGAAGCTTGACGAGCACTACAGAATGGATAGATTACCTTGCTACTTAGAATTAGTACTAATTCTATGGTTCGCACAGGCGATATTTTTACTGCGTGATTTTTTCTATCCAGAGCGGAAAAACGCCGACACAAATGCGACAGGGGAAACGTACGAGATGTTCACTCACGAGCGCTTTTTTTAACGCCCGATTCTCCCGAAGTGCATCCAGTGTGACCAGATTAGGCGATTTATCGCAAATTAGACTATGCTTACCTCAAAAGTTTTTAGGCCTAATCCATTTACTTAAGAAAAATTACTTCTCTTCATTTAACATCTCAATTTTACTGGCCTTTTATTATCCGTAAATTTTTAATTCAACTTTATTTTTCTTTTTGGCATTCTTACAACCAGGAATACCGTTATCTAAATTTTACCGGTAAATTACCAAAACATTTCGAAAGCGTTACGTTAAACGCAACCTAATTTGCAGTCTAATTTGCGATAAATCGCCTAATCTGGCCGCACTGAACGCACTTTAGCGCTCGTGTGAGCCTCAAAACAAGGCAGTATAAAAATTTGCGGTAAAAAAATCGCTCGTGCAAACCGGGGCCTTACCGTTATCCACGGCCCACGTAATAAATCAAATGGATGGACACCTGAGTGGTCTCAAACTACTGGCGTCCATCCATTTGATATCAACCATTTGATTTAAGCCAAATGGACTGACCGTGAATATACAGCTTAATGCATCTTTCTTTAATAAATTTTAATTAGTTAAGTTTATTTAATAAGGCTGGATGACGCAGATGCTGATGCTGAATCATTCATAAAAAAATTTAAAGTTTAACGACATTGTATTGTAATGTAATGTCACTAAAAAAACGAATGGGCGAGAAATCAAAGCTTAAAAATGGAAACCAGTTTTAATTTAGATGAAATTCTAGCTAAGGTATGTAAAGGAAAAAATATGTTAATTATGTAGTCAATGCGAATAAATACAACTTATTAGAATTTTGAAAGCATTATGTTGGTATAAAACTTCACTCATTTTGTACTAGAATCTTGAAAGATTGATTGATCGATTGCCCAGCAAGGCCATTCATTTCATTCTCATTCATTTGCGTCGGACACGAGTGGAGCTGGTGAATTTTGTGAATTTGCTGATTTTCAATTAATTTTAGTGTAAATAAGGGAATAAAGTAGATTTAGATACATATTAATCATAAACAATGACAGACGTAGCGAAAAAGGTAAATGTTTTTGAATATTTACGTGTGTTGCTTTGTTTGACAAACGATGATCGTAAGTCTGCATGTTCATACTTGAATGTACATAAATATCTAAACGAATTGTTGGTTTTAGTTCTTAATCTTTTGTAAGTTACATTTATCCTAAATGATACTTTCTTATTCCTTATTTCTTTTAACTTACGTTTTACTTTTCGAGTAAACCTAACCTCAACTTACGGCCATGGGACGAGAATGGGATTATCAATGGTGTCCACGCAAGCTAACCATTTCAATGATTTCAGGTCCAAGAGTATAAGGATTCTCTGAAGCAGAAGGCTGAGCACTTAATAATAAAAGGATTTCCAGAAAAAATAGTGAAGCTGAATGAATTACTAGAGACACCAAGTTTTCAGAATCGTGATTTCGCTGATGTACATCAGGTACCTTTAAGACTATTTATTTATTGATGGAGTACTTTGGTAGCTACTGATCTATTCTATTAATAGTATTAATAAATGACTACAACAGCTATTACTAACATTAAGGTTTTTATATTGTTGTAATGTACTACAACTTTAGGTGTTTGTAAATATTATAGTTGTTTACATAATAATTCTTGTAAATTTTTGAACTCTGTTATTAGTTATTAAGTTCATTTAATATTAATAATTGTTTATATCATCATTTTTCTAGGACTTAAACATTCCAGTACCTCCTCCCACCACAACTGTGAATGAGCCTAATGCTAAGCGCCAGCGGTTGGACTCATCAGAAGTGTCTAGCAACACTATCTTAGAGGGAACAAGGGTGTATGTCTTGCCCAATGGAACAGTTCCTTGCAACAAACCACTTTGTGACCTCATACACCTTGTTAAGCCACACATAAGGGAACTTGTTGAAGACTCTAATTTAGTGAGTTATTACTTTTGATTCATAAATTTTTCTGAAATTTTCATATTATATTTATCATAATCATCACCAGTATAATTATTTAACACCCTTGTTGCTGGGGCCAAGACTTTACCTAATGTTATATTTATTATATTTAAAACATGAAGTATTTGATTTATATATTCATATTCTTTTTTGATCATGTATTTTATAGGTTTCTAGTTACTAAATAATTTTCCTTGCTTGATTGTCAGGTCATGTTGTTATGTATGTCTTAATGAAATGTATGCTTTTTTAGTTAAAAATGTGGATTTCATTTATGATTCCCAAAATTGAAGATGGAAACAACTTTGGTGTATCAATACAAGAGGACACACTTGCAGAAATCCAATCTGTGGAGTCAGAGGCGGCTGCATTTTTTGACCAAATCTCTCGATACTTCATCTCAAGGGCAAAGATTGTATCTAAAGTTGCCAAATACCCTCACATTGATGACTACAGAAGAGCAGTTAGAGTAAGTTTATTTTATATTTATTCAATATCCTTCTTATGAAACAAGAATATAATAACTTATATTATATTCTTTCATATCTTTTTGTTTCTTTGGTAATTTTAATATCATCCATGCATATATATGTATAATTGTGGTTGGTGCTCTGCCACTTTTCAAACAAAATGCTCTATGAAGCCGGCAGACCGTGAACTTCCTATACTAATGTAATTACAAAATGATTTTCAATTTGAGCATAATTCACTGTTCTTCTGATGTTATTCAGATTAGGACAGTATTTGTATAGGGTTTTATTAAATACAAAATCCAAAATACTAACCCAACTCAAATAAATGCCAATCAATTAGTTACATTTTTTCATATGAAACTGTAAATCACATTAATTTTTATTTGGTTAAGTATTTTGGATTATTTATTGACTAAAACCCGGGGTGAATACTGTATTAATCCAAATAACATTACAAGAAGAGTTAATTATGCTCAAATTGCAAATAATTTTGGTATTACGTTTGTATAGGAAGTTCACTGTCCGCCGGACTCTTAAGAGTTTTCGTCGGTTGGTCGCGCGCGCGTCGGTTACTACGTCGTTAGTCTCTCTACGCTACGGCCTAGTCTTTTTAGGCCACGTACGCACTGACAGTAGGCCTGCTTTATGCCTAGAGCCTAGATGATAATGATGCATAGCGAAGGCGCCAAGCGCTCAGAACTGCGAACTTTATAGAACGTTCCTTTCACTTCGCTACACGCTAGGTGACTCTAGCTAGGCTCTAGGCGTTATGCAAGCCCCTGTCAGTGCGTACGTGGCCTTACGCTTACGCACTAGCGGTTATCCGCGGAGGCGGCTAACCGCGCGGCTCCATTTTAATATGCAATTTCTTGGTGGTTAACTGCGTACAATCACAACTGGTTGCAAATAAAAATAGAAAAAGTAGCTAGCCGCGCGGTTATTCGCTGATGTTTACCGCTAAGAGCGCAAGGGTGGCAGAGCGCCGCCCTTCGCGACTGTATACAATTTCCAAATAAAATATTTAAATGGAATTTGATGAACCAATTTCAATAATCTTACATTTAATTCACAGGAATTGGACGAAAAAGAGTATCTTTCACTGTGGTTGGTGATGTGTGAGATCCGCAACCGCTACTGTTCGCTGCATGACATTGTCATCAAGAACCTTGAAAAGATCAAGAAGCCACGTTCCTCTAATGCAGAGTCTCTATACTAGAACATCTCATAGTATCTCTTTAGACACATGCAATTGTAACAGTAATTCCTTGTGGACTTAGGAGTAATTTTTGAAGCTGTCTATTGTATCCGAAATTTTGTATTCACTAGTACACCCTTGCTAATAAAGATTGTATAGCAGATGTTTAGTTACACGGTGTTTTGGCCCTTTCTATTTAGTGTCAAGCTTAAATAGTTCGACAGAGAGTAACCATTATGTAACTATACATCTGCTATATATAATCTATTAGTAAGGGGGATAGAATATAGAAAAGAATATTATTCCACTTTTTCCGTGACCCCTGTGTCGACGAGCAGTATTATTGGAGTTTCCAAAATCCCTAATGTTACTGGTGCTAAATGACTAGAGAGCTGAAAAACCCTCACGTCATATACAAATCATAAACATCTTTCTCGACTTTTAGTAGCTTAATAATAAGTATAAATGAAATTGAGATTGAATTTACCATCTATTTGTACGTTTTTATTATGAATTCTACTTTATACTACTAGTGAATACAAAATAAAGCATTTTTGTTTTATAGCAAGCTCATGAATTGTTGTTGTATTACTCATGAGACTGACTAAGATCATTACTTAAATATTACAATTTAGTTTTAGGCCCGGTTTCCACCGAAGCGGAGGGGAGAGATGTCGTAATTTTTCTATAGAATATTTCCTATAAAATATTTCCACATCTCTCCGCTTAGTTCGTGCGCGGCACAAGATTCCATAGAAAAATGAGACATCTCTCCTCTCCGCTTTGGTGGAAACTGGGCCTTAGTTTGGCAAGTTGAGTATGTTTTATGTAAACAATAATTTTTTTGACTGTTTTAAAAAGTTGACATGGTGATGAAATCGCTGCATGCTATAAAACAATTGTGCTGTAGAACATTCACTGACACAAGTGGTTCCCAAACATCTTATAATAAAAAAACCCTTAATTTAAGTGCAAAATATATTGGCATAATCTCATAGATACTTAATAGGTAGTAATTTCCCCCGTAACTTTGAAAAAGACCTAATTTATTTTTAGTTCGAAAATTTCAGTTATAAAGTGCCTATAATAAAATTTGACAATTCCCATCTACTTTTGAAGTGATATGAATTGGCTGTTAACCTATGCAGATCCTTCGAAAACCTGCTCTGCCAACGCGTTTCGCGCTTGCGTATAAATCCCGACGACAGCCCGGCCCCATAATACAATACATACAACAAACATACATACTAAATTACATTAAACTATGCAGTAAGTCAGTTATTAACTATTTTAACCGACCGTAAATAACGCGCAAGCGCTACACGCAATGGAAGCTCAGGCTGTCGACCGATCTTTACAGGTTAATCAACATTTAATTAACATGTACCCAATGTCAATAAAACTAAAATACATTTTTATGAATGTGAATTTAATGTTTTTTATTTCTATCCTATTTTTTTAAGCGACTTCAGTCAGAATAAATGATTTTAAGTCTCCTGGTTACTTTCCGAATATATTCAATGTATAGATATTTTTGCGGTTTACGATTTTCTTATAGGTGTCTGTCTCTAGGTACTTATATGGATTCTAAGTTTTTTTTACTTTTAATAATAGCACCGCACAGTCGCTGTGTTGGTTTTTTTTTATTTTTTTTGTGTACCTACTTAAAATTTTTCTCTCAACTGACCACTGGTGATAAGATTTAGTGGTCAGATGGTCCGCGGAGGGCTTACCTCCCCTACATGTAAAGTAGTGATGTATTTTTTTCTCATCGATCTCCGTGTCGTGGAGTCTTTTAATAAAGGTAGGTGGGTTTGTGAAGACCACTTTTCGATTCAAGGATCCGTTTGCGAAATATTAAGCTTTGAAGCGCAAAATTTTGTTAAGAGTCAAGTGCACCCCTTCTACCAGGTAAACGGTTGCTTTTGGATACCTACGTGAAAAAAATCAGGACAGTAGTACATTTATAATATTTTTTTAAGGAAAACTCACTAAGTAGGCTTTATAAGTTGACGAGTAATAGCCGATCAATGGAAAACTTTACATTAATACAAATTTTATTGAATCGTTAGGTATTATACTTACTTGTTATAGTCGCTAGTGGTGTAAATCAGGGAGTAAACATAAGTTTATAGCTAGGTATAAATTATGGCATGCGGCAGTGGCGAGGGGTAAAATATGGCGAAGGTAAGCCACTCTACATAAATGTTATGATCTGCATAGTGGATCGGTGAGGTTGAATTTCTAAAAGGTAAGCCGATGGGAGTCGGCATGGATGGACCCTTCGCCACTGGTATGAGATTACTACGGAACCCTACACGGCGCGTGGCTCGACATGCACTTGGCCGGTTTTTTTTACTTCCTACCCTGATCTCCCTGACTATCTTGTCAAGACGCACTGTATTTTGTTTCAACCAAAGAGAATGTAACCACTCCGTTGTTTCAACTAAACAGACAGGCCACTCATACTAGATTAAGATAGTTTTGAAATAATGATTACTATGACATTTCATTCTTGTGTCAAGATTGTCAAGAAATGGTCAAGAAGTTTGACTGTGTCCACATCTTCGATTTTTAACATTTACTTATTTTGGCATAGATTTAGTATTCGATAGTGATTTTCTTGGTTTTTATTCTTAATGGACAACTTTTAAATGCATAAATATGGCGAGTCCTTGTAGCAAGGGCCACTTTGGTGACAGTGCGTGTAACCGGTCGGAATGGGAATTGATAGTCAACAACTCTAATCATGTGTTCGATGGGGCCGGTGAGAATATACAGTATCACAGTGATTCAGAGTCGCAAGGTTCGAGAAAAAGTAAAACTCGGTACATAAATCCAGCTATATACATCGAGACAGTCGAAGCAACACATTCGGTAACGTCACTGCAGACAGATTCTTATACAGATGATGTTACTCCCCATCCTCACAGCGGCTACCGTAGTAACTCAACGCCTTTCCTTAGCGGAGGTGATAGCGACTCCTCGTGCAGTATAAAAAGAAAATCGTGTATAATGCCTCCTCATGTTAAAGTGATTACCCAAAAACACGTTGAAGAAGACACGCCGCGATTTAACCAAACTTATCGTGAGGATGGAGCTGATACGTTCAGATTGTCAGTGGCATCTGTTTCTACAACTACGACTGCCAAGGCAGAGCGAGAGCGTAACGAGAAGAAGAAGCAGGATGCGTTCAAGCAATGGTTAGCGCGTAAAGAACAAGAGGTTAGTACATCTTTGTCATAATGGTCTTATCAAGCATTTGTCAATCGGTAGATTACCTACTTTAAATGTAGGTAGGTACCCAGGTGTATCGCTATCAACTTGGGTAGGTATATGTTCCGGGTTGGTTCTGGTTTTGCAAGTAAGGTATTACTGCTTGAACTACTTACATGATGGAGCAATCGTTTTTATGCTAAGAACCTCAATTCTACCTCTTCGCTTAAGCTTTTGTTGCATCCAATAAAAAATGATGCACATAATGTTTGTCTAGCTGATCAATTGTATTCTGTTCACATAGCTTCTTGCGATTTTGACTTTTAGAAGAAGGAAAAGACGAAGATGGAAATGCAGAAACGCCAGGTGGCAGCTGCGATAAGCCTGGAACAACGCGAGGAGTCCTTCCAGAAGTGGTTGGAGCGTAAGCGCACGCAGAAGGAGCGCCGGCGCGCAGAGGAGATCATGCGGCAGTACCGCGAGAACGAGAAGATACAGATGGACCGCATGAAACGGGAGAGGGAGAGGATAGAAAAGCTGAATAGCTGGACCAGGAAAAAGGAAGAGGAGATGAAAGGTTAAATGTTTGACTTAAAGCAAGAACGAGTTGTTTTCTTCCTAGGAACGATTTTTGGAAATCTCGTCTATCTGATGAAATCGTCATTCTGTGCCACTTAGCTAATAAGTAGTAGTACTTTGGAAAAAAAATCAACTTTAAGTAGCGATTTGATTGTATGGAATAAGTAAAACAAAATAGGCGCGGATCTTATCCTCTATGTAATAAGTTGCAAATCATGTTTAGCAATGAAAACCCGCGAGGAGCGAAAGGCTGCGCGTGTGGCTATAGAGGAGGAGCGGCGGCGATCCAAGGGCGAGAGCGCGTACCGCGACTGGCTGCGGACCAGCAAGAACAAGCCGCTGCCCGTGCCGCTCAACCAGGGAGAACTCAGTATGTATCTTTGTTGCTGCTGCACACTTAAGAGCTTATTAAACCTTCCTGAATTCCGGATCCGTTATTCAGCCGCTCCTTAATTCCGAGACGTTTAATTGCAGTCAGGAAGGTAGGATCCTACCTAGCATCCTTAATTCAGGATGAAATGTTCTTCGGCAGAAAGGATGCTACATTAAGGACAGTGTAATCGCATTTAGGACGCTCTGCCGCAGTAGTCATTTAAATAAATAGCGACTTTACTCCGACACAATAAAGCGCAATTCAGATCGGACACCGCTACAGTTCCTACGACGTCTCTTCTCTCTCTTTCTGACGACGCTAGGGTTTGTTTAAATGAACTGCGTTTATCGATACTTTGCGGCTCAAAGGGCGTAACATTTTGGCCAAAATGAGTTTTATATGCCATCTTATTTAGATTTTTCTCCACTATCGATCTGTAGTATATTTGAAATTCTCAAATTCTGAAAACAATGGTGAATACGACCCATAAATTATAAAATACCACATTTATTTTGTCATTACAAAAATCAATAAATATAAATCTTCTCTAGTTAATTGGCCTACCTATATAAATGTCTGCATAGAATACAAGTCTTTAAATTATGGGTTAAGGGTTGCCAAATTGACCTATTATACTAAAAACAGATGTAAGTATTGTATTGTAATATAAACCCAAAAAATGGAATAAAATAACATCAGAATGATATAAACTACAAATTTAATTTTGATAGTTGGTGATTACACCCTGCGTTACTCGCAATTTATGGGGACTTTAAATATCGGAATACTAGCTTTATCCGTAGAATGGCGGCGTCGCTAGTGGTGAACAAATAGTGAACATCAAAATGACATTAGTGTCAAAAATCCATGGCTGCAACGCAGTTCCATTTTATTCGACTCGAGTTGAGAACAAACGAACAGTCAGTCGATACATTCGGCCCCCTGATTATGTAACTCGTTGCTAACAACTTTTGATTGAAACTGACAGAAATCGCAGTTACATTGCTGCTTTAGTAAGAATAAATGTGACAACTATGTCACTTAAAGCAACAATGTAACTGCGATTTCTGTCAGTTTCTTGATTGCAACAGTTAAATAATCTGGGGGCGGGTCGACTCGGGCTTGGTTGGGATCTTCATACATTTGACATTTATAGTACTTAGCAATTAGTAGTTATTATTTGAACATAGACATTAGTATACTAGGTACTAAATTGCCATTCGAATATCCAAATCAGTAGTTACGAATTAGTCGAAAAGTAGAATCATTTGGAGTCGTGCATCGCTAGTAAAAAATATCGTTAGGTATATTTATTTTTTAAATATGATGTTATCGTTGATATTTTTTTCTCTATACAGGGTAATTTGTAATTCATTTAAAATCTCTCGTGGGGTTGATCAGACCATCAAACTGTACAACTTTCATTATGGGACCAACCTTGAAATCGCGAAAAAAAACCAGCTGTTTTATACATTTCGATGGAGTAGGCATTGTACTTTTGTATGAAACAGCTGTTTTTTTTTCCGCGATTTTAAGGTTGGTCCCATAATGAAAGTTGTTCAGTTTGATGGTCTGATCAACCCCACGAGAGGTTTTAAATTAATTACAAATGACCCTGTATAATTATCATTAGATCGATATTTTTTTCTCAATATATCGATATTTACACACATGAAAACCGTATGAAATTCGATATTTTTTAGATCTTATCATGTCTTGTATCCGACCAAAAACAACGTTTTTTAACATAAGTAGGCTGCATGTGTTTAGTTGCCTTGTAAAAAATATCAAAATATAGATTTTTTTTATATAGCTATAGTATATATCGTTAATATTTTTTTCTCGATATTTTGTTATTTTTACATATTAATATGATATATTTAAAATAATATCGATACGATATATATTTGATTCATTCACCCATCTCTATTAAGGACGCTGAATCAAGGAAGGTGTAATCAGCTAGCTCTGGCGGCTGAATAACGGATGCTAAATCGGACTCTGAATAACGGGTCCGGAATTCAGGAAGGTCTAATAAGCTCTTTAGCCATAAGTCATCATCATTAGCCATTTTTAATGTCCTCACTCACTGCTGTAGCACAGTTCCCTTTATCATGATAATTCCCCTGCCCTTATCCCGATTTATTTGGGGTCGGCGCAGTGCGTGCTTCTCTTGCATTATTTCCAGTCGTTCTTCATCTTTTTATTTACTCCTTTCACACACTAGTGTCATTCCGCACCCACTGGTCTTCCTTACTTAAGGAGGATGAATCATAAACCATTAGGTGAGTAGGCCACTGAGTATTGGTGGATGTTAGACTGCATATGCAGCCGGGACTAACGGCTTAACATAACCGAAGCACGGAGGAGCTCGAAATGGAAAATTCTTTAATACCCATCGATGAACAACCCTAGTTACAGTCGCTCAACTGCCGCAATTCAGATAGAGCACTGACACAGCATTCCAATCCATAAAGTAGTGAACGAAATCTTGCTTGCCTAAAGCCTTGTCTTCATCATTGACCGAGAGAGCGCGTAGCTCGATCGAAGCGTTTCAGCTTGGGCAAAAATGTTTTCCTATGTCCGGCTGTCCGTCTGTTCTCTATAGCTCGCGTAAGTTTCTTAACCGATTCTCGTGAATTTTTTGTGAGCAGAGGGCCTATTACAAAAAAGAATTACGAGAGACCGACGATGTTCGTTGATTGATTTACTTGATTTTGAACTTTATACATAAGTTAATAATGTCACGGAGAGGGACGAACATCGTACGCTTATCGTGATGCTTTTTTGTAATAGGTCCTCAGGTTTGATAAATATAGAGTTTTATTGTCGATTCAGTTTTCGAAATTTTTCGAAAATAATCATACTTTTAAAAATGATCAAAAATGTCATAAACGTGAGGTCTACAGCTCACAGAGCCACAGTTTACTTACTTATGTCTTATAAAAGTAATGTAAGTAATGTTACGTTATTTCAATATCTATAATTAGGGTATTCATTGAATAACAATACCTAACCTAGATAGTAGACTATAATATTATATTTTCATCATCAGGTATGCGAGGCTCGGTGTCACAAATGTATATTAATCCAATACCATGGCAAGCTCCTACGTGAAAACTTGCATTAGGTAGTTGGTGAATACCAGCAGTTGGTACCTGCAAAGAGCTACAATTTTTATTAATCCAAGCGTTTTATTTTTGATCGTCTCTAAATATATTTGGCTTACATGTTTTCTATATTAAATTATTCATATTCTGTGGCGTAATAGTTATCTCGTGACAGAGATGAATTTTAGAGTAAATTTTTAAATTTTTAGATTAATGTTTTGTTAATAGTTACATTTATTTTAGGATCGTTCTTGAGCTACGACAAAATAAAACAAGGTGATTTTATCTTCATATTGTGACTTTAATTTCTAAATCTAATACGTATATTTATTATCCTATATTAACAGGGTCCCGTCAAGTACAAATTTGAATAATATTATAGAAAAATCACGAACAATTCGCGTACATATATCATTCGGCACACGAGATCTATCTATCACCACTAACGTTAACTTAACTGAAAATTGTACCATAATTGCATTAGGTGCATCGTAAGAAGCAATTTCTAATACATCCTCCGAATATCCCAGCTACAATACATAGATTATATCTCATCTATTGGTCTAATGGCTGAACGTTGTTTGCTAGTTGCCTACACTACAGCTCTTTACTCGGACGAAACGAATAATCAATAGTTTATTTGCGACCAATTTTTTTTTTGTTAAAAACTCATTTGTCTATATTTTTTCTTCGGTCATCAGTAACTTTGTTCCTCTTCTTTGAGACGTAGTATGTCAGATTTGTTCATGAAGTAGTACGAAGGTTGACGTCCTTTGAGGTCCTTGAGGACTCGCTTAGCACCAGCGCGGATTAGCACTCTACTTAGAATCTCCATTTTTTCTACTCCCATCGCATAGTGTAAAGGTGTACGCTCCAACTAAAATACATTGATTAATAAAATTGTACGTTTTTTTTCTCATTTCGTTAGTAGAGATATTTCTGTTTTATTCAACTTCGTAAGTAATAGCTATTAAAGTATTATATAAGTACCTACTGCTCAAAAGAAAATAGAGGCACCATTAATTTTCCATACAAAAGACCTAATTTCTGAAAGGTATTCTTCTGATAAATTCAATCTGATTTTATTTGAATTTGATATTGTTCGAAAGTTGTAATTGTCAACTTGACTAATTTACTGTCGAATTTACTGGATATTTTTTCCTATTCGCCATGTGTCAGAATAAAATAAAATTGAGAGTTTCATAAAAAATACGCGAAAATATTATTTTAATTATTCTAATTGACACACGGCAAATAGAAGAAAAAATACTTTTCAGAACTTAGCTCTTTTTATGGAAAATCATATGGTAGCCTCTATGTTTTTTTGAGCAGTATATTATCTGTGGTATAAATAAGAATAATTAAAAACTAAGGCTTTTTCTGGAACAACATATTCTATGATCAGAAAATCAAAAACTCTGACAGTTAAACTGATTGATTTGATATTGATCAACATTACAATTAATATTTAATACCTTGAATTTTAAACAAGAAGTTTAATAGAAAACTCACATTATCGCCAATCCGCAGTAGTTCTGGGTAGGTTTGCGCTAGGTACGCCACTATCTCCTCATGCTGAGCCAATACGGCGATGTGCAGGGAAGTCCTGCTGAAGGTGTTCATACTACGCGCCAGCGGCCGCCCGCCTTCCCCTGACAGCTGTTCTTTGACTGCCTCAAGATCCCCTCTCCTTATCGCTCCGTGTAGTGTGTCCCGAGATTCCTTAACAGTTACAAAAACGTTATTTTTTGTTAATAGAACAGTAGATGCTACATGGTTGATTAAGGATATTTTAATTACATATACTAGCTAGACAATAACTAATGTGCAGTATCTTTTTTAGATACTAGCGGAGCTGAACATTGCTTCCAACTCGCGTTGAGCACACCAATGTACCATTACCGTGACAATGCTATAGATAAGTAGTTTATATCGGCTCAAAATTCTCGCCTATGGTATTGATATTATACAAAAAGTATGAATTTAAAGCTTTCCTTAAACTTTGTCATGTTATGTACACAAAGTCATGTCCAGAATTTCTTATTGGAATCAGTTGTTCACCTCAAATGTTGGTATTGAAGCCAGGAGGCCACTCATTTCGCTGTCGCCACGTTGCGAGATCACATCTAATATAGGCGCTCCTTCTTCATCTACCACGTCCAATATGTGATCGTATCCTTCTAGTAACAATTCCATTATCTTCTCTTTGTTCCCTGCAATGTTGAACGGATATTAACTCATTGACTCGAAATTCATTATCTCTATTACTTACAATAGATTATCTGAATCACATTAACAATTACGGCACTGAGTGAGCAACAAGTTAGAGTAAACAGGTTAATTTAAAAAAATGCCCTAACTTCTTAATCGTAAGTACCTCAAGAGTAAATAAACGGGTACTACGGTAAGGGCCTGTATTGCAACATTTCCAACGTATTCAGAACTTTTTGAATACTGACCTCTAGCAGCCAAGTGCAGCACCCATTTGTCGATCTCGCTGGTATTCTCCGGGACATTTGCCTGTATGGAGACGTCCCTCGCAGTCCGGTATAGTTCGTCTCGATAGCCGAGGCTGACGTCTGACTCCTGCAACAGCTGGAACAAAGCGTTGCGACTGTGCGTCCGAGCAGCTGCGAAGTGTAGCATTGACTGCCCGTGTTCGTCCTGTAAAACATGATATAAAAGAGATTTTATATATTTTTTTGTCACCTTGAATATGAAACCAATTTGCACTTATATCTGATGTTGGTCCTTTGTTTTGTATTTTATTAGAAGTCTCTTAAAAAATATGCCTCTAATAATAAGGAATTCATCCACGTAGGCTACCTTGGCAAAAAGTTGCTGGTGAGTCATGTAGTAACCTACATAAAAACAGTTTCAAAAGTAATAATTTGCATGATAATAAAAGATTTAATAATAATATGTATAAATGTAAGAAATGTAATACCGAGCATGGGCCAAGAAATTGTCCAGATTTTAGCAAAACTTGCACAATTTGTGGGAAATTAAATCACTATAACATTGGCTGTAAGATTAAGAAACAGATTCATTCCATTGATAATAATAGTACTTCTGTTGGTTAATCTAATTTTGTTCATGATTTATGACTAATAAAATTGTGCCACTCCATTAATAATACTAATATTAACAGTAATAAAATTAAAGAGTGGGTTATCTCTCTGCAGATAAATAATAATAAAAGAGTTAATTTCAAATGTGACCCAGGAGCGCAAGCATATGACTGTCTTGTCGCTAAATTATTTAAAAAAGATTGTCTGCAGCAGCGTCCCGCGTCTTCCCTCCGTCTTTCTGTGTAATGTAAGCTGTTAATAATTTCTAATTAATAAATAACCCCATTGCCTCATCTGCTGCCTTTCATTAAGAAGACCCGGCACCACATGGCGCAGTCGGTAGGAGTAATGTCAAGAGTTGGAGTGATATCTAAGCCAGCTAGATGCTCTAGTGATACCGCTATCACTCGGGATAGACGCTGATTTGCTACGCTTATTTCAAATTATACATCTGGGAAAATGCGTGTAGTCCAATAAATAAGTTGCATATTTCTTTTGACATGTTTCTAATGGAAGATGCTTACTCTATTGGCACTACTGAACGCGGTTTCCGGCCCGTCGGGGCTGGCCTCCAGCTGCGGGTCGAGGGTGACGACGTCGATGGGCCGCGGGCGCGTGGCCGTCCGGGCGCCGGCTCGCACCGTCTCGGCCTTGCCGGCCAGCGCCATTGGCGCCAGCACCGGCGGCGAGTCGTTGTTTTCCACCTCGGCCACTTCCCGCGTCACCATCGTTTTTGTCTCCTGTAGATTGTTGGTTAAAACAAAATTATTGACTTTTTATTGTTGTTTTTATAAAATGTATTGAGTCGTCTATTAGAAAATTAAGAAATGAAAAAAGCAATGTAATTAATTGTAAGTTTTATTCAAAAGTTTATTAAATTCTTCGTTGTACTAAGTCGTGACTATGTCTAATCAAACCATAAAATTAAACTTTCAAGCTGCTTCAACATCATTTATTTGTAATCAAAAGCCCATCAATAGATGTTAAACTTAAATAATAAAGACTCACCTGCGTACCTAATTGTAATTTTTCATGACTTGGGAAGTTTTGTAGGAAACTGGCAAGGAATGCAACTGGATCATTAGGCTTAACATTTGCCACTTCGGTCAGACCTTTTATCAAAGGATCGCCGAGAGCTGCAAAAATGGTGTCCGGATAAACGTTCCTATTATGAGTACTTTTATCCATTTCAAAATGTAATAAAACGTGCACTGATTAAAATGTATCGCTTACACTTAGCTAGATATCTGCCCTCTTCCGTTCTAAAGATGGAAATGTCCATGTGGCCGTTAACGGCGTTGCTCGTACCTGAAATCGATTAAATATTTATTGTGACGGCCTTCGATATGCCTGTGTGAAAATCGACAATACGTGTATGTACACGAACGACATACATTCAGTAAGGGTGGGACGCCAATTATCAGTCACTAGTGTTGTTGGTCTATTAAATACAAAGCCGCTATTAGCACGTGGGTAACCATAATTGATATGCCCTACTAGCAATCGATCGTAATCGTAACATAAGTAGGAAAAATGTTCGGTTGTTATACTTGAAGCGCGTTGGTCATAATTTTTATGTTCTGCTTGTTTCCTTTTTCAGGCATTATTAATGTTATGGTTGAATTGGTTGAATCACGTCACTCCATGGTATCTATGCCATTACATAGATAAAATCGAAGCCTGGCTTGGATAGAATGGCTTCGACTCGAAGTGCAGGAATAGTCACGTATATGAATAATATTATCATCGTATTGAATGGGAAGGTTTGTATTGAATTGAATATGATTTTGTTTAAACAATAAGGAAAAAAAAACTCTAGAATCCAAACTTTAGAAATTTAGATTAAAGAGTTATTGCAATAATTTTTCAATTTATTCAACAAAATCTAGTATCGTGATTACAAATTTTTTGTGTTAGTTTCAGCGCAAGTTTATTTCAGACAAAATTCTGCTTTTTACCTACGATTACGAACTGTTTGATGAATTTGAGACTTGTTTTAAAGTTTATATTGAAAACATATATAATTATTATGATTGACAGTGTTGAACACACAGACACACACTAATAATCTAATGTTGGAAAGACAGGAATGGCTGGTGGTTGGCGTGCAGTGATACAAAGCTTCAAAGTTGATATTTATCAAGTGTATAAGCGTAACCGAAATGCAATCACGTCACTCCACGAAACTCACACGCGAACTTACTTTTAGTTGTATGTACTGACCTAAATTATATTCGGAGAATCAATTATTATTTTTAGCATATAAAACTTTTTAAGAAAGTTCCTTGTCTTCTGCCATAACTTGAATTTTCCAGTACCTAAATCTTTCCAACATTCGACATAATTCTATAAAAAACTTATTAAAAGTAATAAATCATAAATATTCATAATGAAAGATACATAATGTAAGCTCATTAAACATCGGGATTGTCTAAATCAGCTAAACTACTTCGCTTTCTTCGGAATATGTTAGAGAGCATTGTTGCTATATGCGCCGAATTTTGCATTGCTAAATCTCTTTCTAGATGCAGTAAATTCGACGCCGCTGTCGAAAAATCGTTGAAACAGTTTGTTTCTGTCACGCTCAAACATTGGTAGTTACTTATTCGAGCTATATCTGCACTCAGAGTTTCGCGGTATTGCAACCCTCTCATAGCACATAAGTGTTTCATGTTATCAGGATCTTTAGAAAGACCAGGAAAATTAACAATTAGACTGAAACGAATACCGGATCCCAAGAAAGAAGGTCTGCTACTTAAGTGCCCAAGTTTTTGATCCCAAACGAAATCTATCTTTTCATGTAGATATGCCATGATGTAAGTCATTTTGCTAAAAGGCTGACCAATTTCTCCTGGACTCTCCATCGGATTAGATATGAGCACCCTTACATGGTCATGCACATTTATCCATACGGCTAAAGTTTTATCTTCACTCACGAATACTCCTCTTCCATAGGGCCAATGGTTACCATGAAGACGAGTGCAATCATCTATTTCTTCTCTATCGCACAATGCTATCAATAAACCACTTGATGCCAATGTGGCACATATTTCCGATGGTTTTTCCATTACTTCATTTAAAGTATAATAAGATCCACCTCTTTGATCAGATTCGGGGTTTAGTGTCTCACTTAACTTTGTAAAATTTTCATGCATAAGCACTGTTGTTACAATTCTTTCTATAGTTTCTAGTTGTCCAATCTTTAGATTTATTGGTAACTCAAAACTGTCTAAGTTTCTACAACATTCCATTGCTCCAGAAAGAACAAATTCATTATTTGGATCTATATTCAGTTCCACTAAAGGCTGAGTTGTTAACGTTGCCAGTGAAATTTTACCAAAATCAGATGGTGGATGTGTTTGCAAATCAGAATGAACATTAATATTATGTAAATCTTTAATAAGTGGTATCAAAAATTCTTGAAATACTTCGTATACGTAGTAATCCGGGGCTGCAATGCCTCCAGGAAAATCTTCTTCTACTGTTTGTATAATGTTTCTGTTATTTGGCAACTTTTTCACTGCTGGCCAAATTACGTCAAAAAGATCGTGGTCCAATTTTGTAATTCTACATTTGATAGCTTCAAATGTGGGTTTTTTTAAGAATCTGCCCAACACAAGTGGTGGTGCGGCTCTATTAGATGAGGCTGAAAGAGGAGTTCTGATTGGTCTAGCCGAGGCTAAAAGTCGATAGCAGCGATCCAGAGTCTCCAAAGCTTCGGGTGCATTCAATGCGCGTCGGGAAGATACTCGATCCTCGGGCACTACACATATTCAACAAAATATAAGACAAAAAAAGAGAAAAAGTATTTTAAATAATGGCTGAGTCATCATGATTAACGGCTCCCTGATTATTTATTTTTGAATATTGTACTTGTCGATTATGCTAAGCTTTGAGAGTCAACCACAAAGAGTTGTAGTCCTCCTTGTTACTGACTTATTAGGCGCAGGTACCTGCGCCTTTAATAAAAGTTATAAAATATCATGCTATAATCGTGAATACCTTTATCTGATAACATATCTTGCGCTGCTTCTTCAGTTATACCGAAGTCTGATAAAAGTTGATTAAAAGGCAGCAAATTCGGATTACTGAAATAATCTTCAGTTGATCTTCCACTCTAAAAATTTAAATGATACTTGATATGATTCGTTTTTATTTAATCTTATGCAATATTTCTTCTAAAGTATTAATAAACAATTACAGTAAAAATTATCTAAAGTTTATATAAGAAAAAATCAACCAAACTAACGTCATCCAAATCTTTAGAATTTGCTCCAAGTTGCTGAAGTAAGTTGTAATAATGACCATTATCTGGTAGTACAGCAGCATAATGTAATGCAGTTCTTCCCTCAAAGTCAACTGCGGAAAGCGTTTCTGGAAATCTGAAACAAACGTAAAAAAATATGTGAGAACCTTAAAGTATTCCGAATTGCTTTACTGTATGTACTCATTCAGGTACTAAATATATGGAAAATATTTTAGTATTAGTGTACCTTCCTCCGAGATATTTCATAATATTTGTTTTTCCAAATACAGTAGCAACATGTAAAGGTGTGGCGCCATTTGGTGAAATAGGATCTCGTGCTATTGCAAATTTTCTTCTGTCTAAAGCTGCCTGTAATTCTCTTATATTTCCTTCTCTTGCTGCCACGTGCACTTTGTTAATTTTTTGCTACAATTATTTAAATAAAGAATAAATTATGTTTTAACAAGTCACAATGTCATTTATAAATCTATGAAGTAAAGTTTCTTACCATATAAGTCGGCACGTTATCTAAAAATGCTTGCAATTCAGAATTACCTGAATGCCTACCGACCAATCGTGCTCCTTCACCATTTAAGACCAAAGTCGCTAACATTTCCATATTTGCATTATTTATTAAGTCTGTTACTTCAGGGTCTATTTCACTATCCTGTGAAATAGTATAGTACACATTTATTAAATTTTTGTCAATAACATTGATAAGAGGATAGTGTAAGGCGTTTGCAGACTAAGTTTATAGTTGGTTCAAGAACATATAACTAAAAAGCTAGCAAATTATTTGACAGTGGTGTTACGAGGTGTCAATGAGAAATACACAGTGCTACAACGATGCTGCTAGTCAGGTACAAGTCTAAAACACCACAGAAAATATTTAGTAGGTGTTACCTTACTGTTTGGTCGTATTCATGACTGATGATGCAATTATAAATTATACTTACAATGACAAGTATATCCTCATGCATTGTTCCATCCCTTTGCGTAATACTTGCATCTTGCGAGTCCTGCTCGGCTTCGCCCCTAATAATGCCTTCAATAAGACTCTCTTGCGTGTTTCGGCCGTCGGACACGTTTCCTTAATTAGCAAAATAATCAAAAATAATGAACTTGTCTGGGACCCCTTATAATTGATTAGTTGTATGTGGATTATGTTGTTATTGTTTCGTGTACAGTGCCAGAAGAGATGTCAGTTTTATCTCTCTTGGCACATTCCATTTCAACTACGTCAGAGAGATTTTGGTGATTTATGTCACTGTATTCTGAATGTGAGTCTCCTTGTACTTGAACATCATCATCATCTTCATTGTGTTCGCTATTGTAATTACCTTCTTTAGCTGGTGAACTAGTTTCTTCTGTTGCATTGTCATTTTTTATTTCAGCATTCTCATCTTCTAAAATATCATTTTCTTTTAAAGATCTGTTATCATTTTCTGAATTATCATCATCATTATCCTTTTTAACTTCATCATTATTCTCTGCTTCATTTTCTTTATCACTTTTGTCATCATCATTAGCTTTTTCTTGATCGTCATCAACGAGTTTTGCGTTTTCATCATCTTTTTCTTCTCGATTTTGTTCATTTGCAACTACATCAACCACCTCCTCAGAATCTTCTGAATGTTGATCAGTATTTATTTCTTTTTCATTATTGGTCTCTTTGTGTTCTTTTCCTTCAGAAACATAATTATCTTCATGAATATTATCATCGGAGTTTGCCAGTTTTTCTTTCTCATTATCATTTTTACTTACAGTTGCTTCTTCATTTTCTTCCTGAGTAGATTCCTTTTCAATAACTTCACTTTCTTCTTTATGTTCCTCATTATTAGTCTCTCCAGTTTGCTCATTAGCAGAAGTTGGTTCATCACCTTGGTTGCCCTCATGGGTTTCAGATTCCTAAAATATAAAAATATAAACATTCATGCAGATGTTTATCAGAAGCAATGCAAATTAAACAT
Organism: Catoptria pinella; assembly: GCA_963556745.1. NCBI lineage: Eukaryota > Metazoa > Arthropoda > Insecta > Lepidoptera > Crambidae > Catoptria > Catoptria pinella. The sequence continues at coordinate 8,328,209 of OY750769.1, forward strand.
AAATGCATGCCGTGATGATTTGTCATGCATAGCTCACCTTATTATCTGGCTTATTATCATCTAAGTCCGGCAAGTCTTTTATAAAATCACGAGTGCTGCTAGATTTCATACCTAAATTGTTATCTGTACTATCAGAAATAGTGTTTGTATTGATTTTAGAATCATTTTCATTTGATGTTTTTGGATTTTTCCTTCGTGATTTTTTACCTAATTCAGCTATAACTTCCGTGTCCAACAATTTCCAATCCCACGAACTGGGATAAGCACTTGAAGCAGTTCTAGGTGCATCAGGTAAAATTTTCAATATATTTTTGTCTATCTCTTGCGGTCTGTTTGCGTAGTAAGCAGGTGTTTTGTTTTTCTATAAAGAAAGAAATAGAAAATCGAAACATCTGGTTTATACAACATTTTACAAAAATACCCCTAAAGCCTGAATATGGTATATAGGGACCATCAAACTGAACAACTTTTACACTTCTAAGATTTTCGCGCGTACATTTCATTAGAAATAAAACACTTTTTACGGATTACAGCGCGTATATTATTAATTCAGGTGTTGTTTTGGAATTATTTAGTTTGTATTTATTGGTTTTTTAGAATTCCCGACGTTTCGACACCTTTCCAGGGGCCGTGGTCACGGGAGGACACGGGAGGACACGGGAGGAGTCCTCCCGTGTCCTCCCGTGTTTTAATATAGGACCAACTCTGAAATCGCGAAAAAAAAATCAGCTGTTTCATACATTTTGATATTTTTGATTTTAATTTTTGTATGAAACAGCTGATTTATTTTCGCGATTTCAGAGTTGGTCCATAGTAAAAGTTGATCATTCGGCATTAGGGATATTGTTGTAACATGTTGTATAAAAAAAACCATCTCGCGGCTCTGTTACAACTTACGTTATCAGTGACACTTTCATCGGCTCCGTAGCCTACTAGAGTATTGAAAGTGTGCTGATCATCCCTTACTGCAGCTGCGTAGTGCAGAGGAGTGCGTCCGTCATTATCGATATCATTTATTCCTTGAGGGTATCTATCTACGATAAATTTCAAGATACCTCCATGACCTAATCCCGCCGCCTGCAAAACAATAAGAAATGAAATCAGTAAATTTTAATTGAATTGATCATTGAACAAAATTTAGTATTTATTTATCAGTATGTATGCCAAAGGGGAGACCCTTAAAATCTTAGCTTATAACAGCGCTTCCCAAACTTATTGTTACTTGGATACCCTTGGGAATATGCCATTTTTAAAGGAGCGTTTTAAATTTTATATTCGACGCTTTCTAGTCTTATTTGAGTTTATGATCAAGTAGAGGCGGTAAAAATGCAAACCCGTCTTAACAATTTAATGCATCACGACTTCGAGATACAGTACTTCTCTGTATTTCCTCTTTCTTTCCAACACATAACAAATTCTGTAGTTCGCACTATAGTGCGGCATATATGCCACAATTATTTTTACCTTATGCATAACGGTGAGATTGTTGGCGTCTCTGCTGGACAGCGCTTGCGGTGGCACGGGGTCGCCGGCGTGCTTCATCAGTCCTTCCAGGTCGTTCTCAATCACAGCATTGTGTATATCTCGGATCGTATTCTGTAAATCAAAGTGTCATTGTCAGTCTACCTTTACGTTTGTTAACTAGACCAATTCATTACATTGCGCTATTTGTGTGGATATGACTAAAAGTGTTTAATTTGCCAACTTCATTCTCATTGTAACTCCATTGTTTTGATAGGACTTAAATACCCAATGCTCGTTGTGAACTCGTGATACAAAACTAATCTTTATAAAGAAAAAGATAAACTATAACCATAATGTAGGGCACTGCCTCGAGGAACTTCTTGACGACCGGCTGGTTGGAGACCTCGCTGAGCAGCCGCGTGCCGTGTCCCTCCCACACCACGCGCTGCAGCTTTGCCATGTCGCAGTCGTGACACCATATTCGGATGTTGTGCCGCTTTATCACCAACCCTTTAAATAGAAAATGTGATAAGTAGTAGAATAAATTAAAGTAATTTGAACCGTATCTTGTAGTGTCTCATAGTCAAAGATTGGTCTAGACTTTATACTAATTTTACTTATATCAATTGTCCACGATTAATTTTTAAAGATAATGTCTATCTAAATATCGGACATTTTTCGGCTCTTAAAATTTTATTATAATCGGACTTTGCAATTGAATCATCTTTTGTGAAACAAAAGTTGCCTCTCAAATTGATTTAATGTTAGAAAATATTATATTGTCGACAATTGTATTATTAAGAATGATGAATTAGAACTTTTAAATTTCTTTACATCTACAAGCTTTAGACTTAGGTAGCCTAGTAATTTCATTAAAATTAATGAACAGGAATCTCCAAAGTAGGCGTAGTGTGGATAAAGAAACTATATTATATAAATAATATATTCAGGATAAATATATTCAGTTTCGAGAAAACGTTTAAAACGTGGTGAAAACAAATACAAAAAATTTCAAACTGAGATAAGGTAACCTATCGAAAAACTTTCGCTCGAGTGAAATAAAGTTTTCCAATAGAAGTGGTTTAGAATTGTAACCATTAACTTAGTCTGTTACGAAAATAAATTGGATAGTTTTTGTCGAGTGCGTGACTTTCAATGGGATACGTTTTCCCTAAAATAAGTAGGGTTGGCCCATCAAAGTAAAATGTAGATGTTTTAATCAAATAAATACCTTTAAGTACTTATGTTAAATTAGGCATTTAGATTTTGTAACCTAAGGATTCCTTAATTATTATATACTTATTGCAAATGATTAACATTTCATGATATAGAAATATCATACGAAATACTATTGAATTATAAACTACATTTCCGCTATTTATGTATTATTTTAGTGTCATTCATAAAAATGCACAATCATAGCAACTTGACGTGAAATATGCCTTGCCTATTCAATAAGCTTTCGGAGTATCAACAATCGGCCGCCAGGACAATTGGTTCTTCAGCAAAGTGTCAAGGCCGATCGTCCATTATTCAGGCAGAAGCACAGACAGACAGGTTTTAATGTTTAATGAGTCGGCTATCGATCGGCGGGCTACACCTGTGTACTGTGTACGTGGCCCACACGTGACTTTGAGGCACAATCAATCAATTCAGTGGCAATGCAAAGGGGTGAGTCAGATGACTTAGGCACAAATTATAAAAGGCGCCAAGGGCATGGGTCTAGGCCAATGCTGATCGGGGAATAAAAATGCTAGCCTGTATACTTGCAGAATATTGACAAGGATTCTTGTTTTAGAACAAGAATCTTATCAGCTGCAAATTGAATTTTCTTATACTAGTGGTCTTATGTTTGTTTTACAACATTTAGATAAGAGTTGTAAAACAAGCATAAGACATTTTACGACATTCGACGTTGGGTTTGATTCGGTTGCCAACCTTCTAACACACAAGAAGTGGCTACTTTAGCTGCCATTAGTCGTGTCGGGCGTCACCATTTGTGGAAGTTCAACATGGAACATTAAAATGGCTTTCTTATTCGCTACACAGGCTTTCTTGTGGATGGAACAGATTATACTACATTCAGCATAGCATGGTGACATTGAACCCGAAACAATAGTGTCGCTGATAATGTCACGGTACTCAACATCGTCTTTTTAGTTATTGACATTTTTTGCTGCGTCATATCGGCTTTAATAACATGATGACATAATATCATTTTTCAGCTAAAATACGTCATAATGGGTGGTAGGGTAAAAGAATTGACGATTTAAAAATGCTTATTATGTGAGCTTATTTCAATAAATAATTTTTCAATTTCAATTACCAGTTTTCATTGAAAATAGTGTAGACGTTATGGTCTATAGGGCATTTACACGGGTCGATTTCCCAGGCGACTTTCTAGTCGACTTTAATCAACTAGGGCTTTTTACCGGTAAATTGTAAATTCACCGAATTTGAAAGATTTTGATTGATATTAGAAGAAATGGCATGGTGATAGAAATTAGTTTTGATAATATACAGAAGTTTAATTATTTGTTTTTTGGGGCCAGTTCTGAGGCTTTATAGATATGGAATTAGTTTAGTTATGCAATAACATGAAAAGCTCACAGATTGCGGTCTAGCAGACGGACATATAAGCCTCGAGGACACTTTTCTTTTTATCATAGAAATTCAATTGGATGCGTCATGTTCTGAGAAATGAGTTTCATGTAGTGAAGTTTTTTTCTATGACGCAATGATGCCCACGCAAAAAAACAATAAAATGTTTAAAATGGCTTTGGATATAATATGTCTGTTAACTATAAGGTACTCGTAATATTTTGAATTCGCCAGACACCACACTATTAAGCCAATTAGGTATACTCGAATTACTTCGATTGTGCCATCGAGCAATTAAAACTTAGTCTCAAAAACTTTTAATAATTTCATTATTATTTTCTTTCAAGTTTGAGACAGCAATGCAATAAATTCAGACGCAACAAGTTCGCGTGTGAAGGAGTTGCTATCGCCGGCATTAACATAATCGGAACTTTAACAAAACAGTCAGAAAACCAACTCGATGGTGGTTGCGATAACCACCATTACCGAATTCTGAACGCCGCCCGTGCTGCTGTTGTGTTGTGTTACGAATTTCAAATATTTTGATACATTATTTGAATTAGATTAAAATAGGTACGGCTATGAGAAAAGGGAAGATAATTTAATTTTAATTTGTATTCTCGCGTGCCATAACCAGTTTTGTCTTATATTGCAAATGTATAGGAAACTTAGGATGACCGACACGTATCGATCCTTGTATTCCTTACATTACAGGTAGTTTTAAGGTTCCAAACATGAAAAAGAAAAAAACAGAGCCCTTTAAGGATTACTTGTTTATGTTGATCACAGTACCGAATCGGGTCAAAAATCAGTCATGCTTGGATATCTTTCTTAAAATTATAACTCTACAATACTCTACATGTTTAAAATTTACATGTTTTATTAGAGAAAATGCATGCATTGAACTTGAAAGCATAATAATAAATTATTATTTAAAAAAAAGCTTAATGACTACTTAGCAGGTTATATGATTGATGGTCATAAAGAAGTGGCCCTTCTAAAATAGCTCGCCATATCAACTGATTACTACATTTTTTCCTTTAACACCCGTCAGCCATAAATGTGGCAAGAACAATTAGCTTCTTATTCCTTGTAATAAGATTTATGGAAACTGAGATATGGTTGACCTTCGCGGTCCACAATGACCAAGCTATTTATAAGGTAAAAAAGCATAATAGGTGTGCCACAGTTATAAAGGGGAAAGCCTTCCATAAAATAAATATTCATAACCACGCAACGTCCAACCCCACCTTTGAAGCCAAGCCTTTATCGCGCTAATGAAATTATGTATATCGTAATGGAATACCGTGATGACATGTGGACAGCTGTAGTTCTTCGACACATTACTAAAATTTAGTTTTTACATTATTCATTACAGAGAGAGACTTATTGTAAAAAAAATTTATAAATCTCTATAACTTGGAAATAATTTGAATAATAAAAATAATATGACTAATTAATTTTAAATAATTTTAATATCGACGTTTATTTATTATTTACTAACGGAATATAGTATAATTTCAGCTCGATAGTGATGTGAAACAAATAAATATCATAAAAGTAGGAATCTGCTTTTGATATTAAAGTTTTTTTAATGATTTAAAAAAAAAAGTAAGTTGTTGAGAATCGAATCCAAACCGAGAACTAAACTAACTACGATCAGTAAAATTATGACATGATTAATAGTAACAAATAAATAATTAGCAGGTTTTTTTATCCAGTACTTGCTTATTATTTGACATAATTAATAAGTCCTTGAGTTCAACATGAGTAGTTCTACAATAATATTCCTATCCGTCATTTAGAAATAATACTTTAGTTAAACGGATCGAGTACGGTTTGGTAGGTGTTAATTATTTATCTTTAACCATTAACTCCACAATTTACAGGTCAATGCGCTTTCTTCTCGGGTCACCCATCCCAAAATTAGCCATTGCGATAGTTGCTTTTCTTTTGCTAGCGCAATAACTACTAATCTACGAGTATACTTACAGAGTTCCCTGTCAGTAATAAGTAAAGAAACAACAGCTTAACGTCCAGGCCTTAACGGAAGTAAACACATTATGGCAATTAAAAAATGAGTAATGCTCCGGCATGTAGGCGAACATAACACACGTATAAAAGTAGCCAGTACATTCATGCTAATTCCTAACCTAATATCATTCTTAGTATCCTTGCAATAGGTCTAGTTTTTGAATGGCAGAGTCACCCTGAATATTATGTCCATTGTACCAGCTTTCGAACAACTACGGGTAATGGTTAAGCAATTATTTTATGACTTGTTTTATAGTGCCCTATAAAATTTGTTAACATTTTCATATTTGATAAATCGAACAAATGAAACTGTTTTAAATAGTCTATCCAATCAAAGGACATTCAATCAATGGCCTGGTTTTTGAGTAATCAGTCAGTAAGTATCTATATATTATTTTATAGTTACGTTTATAAAGCGAATGATAATCTATCGTTTGCGATGAAATTGTTTGAAACTTATGTATGTAAGTTTTCTAACATAAGAAAATTGAAATGCAATTAATTAAAGTAAACTAAAACTGAACAGTGTTTCATGTTATGGTAGATGTTAGATCTTTTCAAGCTGTAATCTAAACACGGGTTAGAAATAGTATGTACAAAAAATTAAAAACTGTAGGCCACTATCGTAAAAAGAAAAACAAAACCAAACTTAATCTATTTAAAAATATATATATTGCTAAAATCTTTCCGCATAAATAATTATATAGTATCGCAACTATCGAAAAAATTTACGGACATTGTGGTTCACCATTGGAAAGCACATGACGAGCCTCAATGCATTACAATGATCCTTGGAGAGCTTTACACCATTCGACACTTTTTGAAATAGTTTTACACATCTGAAGCGTAAACATAATATCACTATGTAACAATAAGCGGATTAGATCGAACTCTGTACAAAAAAATATATTAGAAAAGAATATGAGCTTTGTTTATTTTTAATTTGAGATTTTAACATTCACAATGCTATTTTTATACAATTGATATTATACCAAATAATATACTAGAAAAAATTCGACTCGCACCGGATCATATTCTCACGCGGGAATCGAACCCGCGATCTTTGGAAGTCCGGTCCAATGCTCTTCCATCTGAGTTACCGAGCTTTGCTCAAAAAGTTTAAAGAGAACAGCTTCAGTTTGGATTTTTGAAAGATCGATACAGGAGCAACCTTTAATTTTTTTAGTAGGTAAGACAGTAAATATTATTAGATAAAGGTTTAAAAGTTTCTTTAGTAAATAAATAAAGTATTTCATAAAAATAATCCCATAAACAAATTGGCCAAAGGTAACGAGATAACTTTTGGATGTCGTAGCAATCTCGTAGCAACCTCGTAGCATCGTCACGTAGCACTTTAGATATTCGATGACTACGCAAATTGTCACAATTTTTTTCATATTATTATGACCTCTATTGTGAGATTCTTGTCTATGTATTGTAACCAGGTGGACTGTTGTAGGCTCGTTGAGTAAAAAAGATATTTGTACTGTGGTTGTAGGTATAAAAAGATGAAAAAACTGTATCAATCGTTTCAGTATTGTGATCCGATTGTGAGTCGGTCGCGAGTGATTTTACTATATTCCTGTAAGTCTAGAGGTCTAGAAAAGATTTATGAAACATTCGGTTTGTTGAATCTTAATATAATCTAATAAATACCTAAGAAAAAAAAAATCTTAGTTTCGTAGCTGCGACGTATTTCGAAGTATGTACTCACACATTAGCAAAGTCGTCCAAATTGTAAGTCAGCTAAGCTTCAATGCACTTCAACTCTATTTGATGTACATACTTACACGATTTTTTACTTTTTAAAAATAAAAAGCTTATTATTTGTGTAATAACAAAGTAGAAAATAACACTATTACAACATATTAATATTTATACAAACAGGTTTAAAATTATTGTAAATTTAAAATGAAAAAGATCATGGCTATTTAAGGATTATCGATGTTTTAAATGTTCGTAAATATCAACTAAGACTGTGTGGTATTCATATAAAAAGATGACAATCAATTTGGAATTTTCGAATGAAGAGCTAAGGCCCTGATTCACAGCTCTTGGTAAGTCTTAATTTACGTTAGATAGTTTATTAGAAATTCTGTTCTATTTATAAATTAGTGATAATGAAAATAGCTCCATCAGGAATTAAAGATTCCTAAAAGAGGCCTTCTAAGAAACAATTGACTAATCCGATATCGTGCTTGGAAATAAGAAAAAATAGAAACATTTTAATTTTAGAAATAAAAAGAATATGAACTGACCTGGCGGGTTTTTCCCTTGGTCGCGTGGCATGTCGTCCGGAGCCGGCAGCGAGAGCTGAGTGCGCGCGGCGCCGCGGTAGTGTGCGGGCGTGCGGCCGACCGCGTCCCGCGCGCCCCGCGCCGCGCCCGCGCTCTCCAGCAGCGCCGCTGCGAACGCCTCGTCGCGGCATACGGCCGCATAGTGCAGCGGCGTGCGACCTTCCTGGATGCAACATATTTTGAGAGGTCACCTCATGTGTTTACATGATAATATGACCCTCCATTTCTTCAAAAACATAGGATAAGAAAGCTTTACTCTTAAACTGAGGTAACTACTAGTTGAAACTCGTTAAGGAGCCCTTTGTTTATTATTATAAGAACTTTTTCTTCTTGCGTCCACGTTACGCGACCTTCTCACAAGTCAAGCCTTTTTTCGTCTCATCTCAATGGCACGGGAGCGGAGTGCGACATTCCTCGACACATCACTTGATTATCTGATATCACATGATTATAGTTACGGTCATGATTCTTAAATATTTTTTTCGTACTAACAGCTTATGCATCTTCAAAAACATAAACATAGTAATAATTAAATTAGGGGGGAAAAACAGTCAAGCCGAGCCATTTATTCAACTTTAAGCTTCTGTGGAATGGCCTAATATCTAGTAACCTTCCTCGTATGCATCCCAAATTAATTATATTTTCATGGTTCAGGGATTTTTTAAGATGCCACCGTGACAGCCTAGTCAAAGATGTTTTCATACTGCATAACACACGCAATGCAACTTGCTTATGTAAGCATGTGTAAGGCGAGTTTTTAGAAGGCATTTTACTTAAAATGAATTGAGTGCCTACCGTTTAAAAGTTTTTCGAGTGCACACTTTTCCAAAGTCTTTGTGTTTTTCTACTATTTGTTTTCTTTGCTCATTGCTTGCTCATGTTATTTACACATGGTAGCACCAAATACTAGGACTTATCCTTGGTTTATGCTTTTGCTTATTACTTTATCTATCATCCTTTGCTAATAAATAGTAATAATTTCATGTATAGTAGGTACTCTATCTTCCACATTCGGCATTATAGGGGTATTACCAAACACCCTGTATTTCAATGGAAGACAATATACTCACAGAGTCCTTCTCATGCACCAGCTCTTGACACTGGTGTACCAGCCATGTCGCGATGTCCATGTAGTCATAGAATATTGCCTTGTGCAGAAGGTTCACACCGGCCTCGTCGCGGCACATCAGGTATTTGCGACGGTTGTAGTCGGAGTCTAGGAGCTCCTGAACAAAATTGATTTCTCCTTAAATCGCTTCAACTTCAATTTTAATTATTTTTTTTCAAAAGCTTTTCTGTAAGTAGTGTTATTTTATATGTACGTCATACCTGACAAACACCATTTAAATAGTGTTTGGGAGAGAGAAAAATCACACGAAACCTGCGAAAATAATCAATGCTCTATGCATAATGACCGTGAGTATTTTTTTTATACACATTACTCACATCAGTGAGCAGAATTATAAAATAATTGCTATTGGAACACGTTATATAACGAGATCAAAAGCCACTTCAGATAACACCGCCAATTCAGTAAATTAACTCGGTAGTAGGCATGACGTTTTTTCTAATGTAACAAGAATGAAAGCCTGATTACTGGTAGGTAGTACCTGCAGATCCACGAGCAAACGCCGCTCGACGGTAAAGTGCAGCGCTTGGCACTTGGCAACGAGCGCTAGCAGGTGGGAGGCCAGTGGCAGCGCCTCCTCCACGGCCAGCAGCGCCATGCTCTGCCAGCTCTACCAGCACTCGTCGCCAATAATAGGAACTCAGTAGTATAACGTATCTTTTAAAATCTAAATGAGGATGAACGAATGCATGATTGGTTACCAGTAGTACCTGCAGCTCGGCGAGCGAGCCGCGCTCGACGGCGGAGTGCAGCGCTTGGCACTTGGCGACGAGCGCGGGCAGGTGGTGGGCCAATGGCAGTGCCTCGGCCACGGCCAGCAGCCGCCGGCCCTGTCCCGCCAGCACAGCGCGCTCCAGCCTGCTCTCCGAGCCTCCGCGGGCCCACTGTCGCAGCTGCGATTCTGATGCTGCTATCGCTGTCAGTACCAAACCAAGTTATTCGATGTTAGTAACATCGATTTAAATTGGTTTGGTGTCTGGCATTGGTATATGCAATGCAATAATAGGATCATAAAACCATGGACTTCAAAAAATCTAGTTGGGTTACTTGGCTTCTAAGCTATTCAATTATTAGAAATCTATGCACAAGTAGTCAAAAATATGTAGTTATATAAAATATGTTCATTATCATCATTGTTTACGAAAGTTATGTCTGAATTAGGTATGACTGATGAATACCAGAACTTATATCTTCTTATCTCTACATTAGGAAATACTTGTGCAGTTTGTGTAACAGGGTAGCCATATAAGGTGTGGCGCCGAGGTGTTAAGTGATTGGTTCAAAGATCAGATATTCAATGGAAGACTAATAATTAGACTATGCATATACTGGGTACTTACTGCACCATACTTGAGAATACTCTAGGTCAGTGTTTCCCAATTAGTGGTACGCGTACCCCCAGGGGTATACATGCATCAAGGGGTACGCACAGCAATTTTTACGTCTGATTTCATTTTTATTTGTCATTCCTGTAACGCAATACGCGAGTTTGAGGTTTATCTTGGAGGGGTTCGTTAAAAAAACTAATTGGGAACCACTGCTCTAGGTTCTACTAATGAAAACTTTAAAATCTTATAGTTTTCATTAGTAGACTACTGAAATAGTCCATCACGAATACACATCCACACCTTGGTAAAACTAAGCCTTGAATACTCCGGCATAATAAACCAAAAGCTCTTACGTGACTATAAAATGCAAATGGAGTGTCATGATGCACCTTTAAAACTGTCACCTCACTCAAGGTCGACCACCAATATCGAAAATGGATTTAACTAATGTTTACCTTTAAATTCCACAAATTTTCTCACACCTTCACTTATGTATTAGATAACTATTTTTTTACCGCTGATTAAGTATTATTGTTAAGCCTTTTCTTTCAAGTGGTGGACACCTTTAGTTCTAAACGACTTTCTATGGAAAATATTAGACAGAAAATGAAGTCTGGACCTAACCCCTAGTTGTTCTCAACAGTGGCTTCGTGGTCTCGTCCCAGTGATCGTAGACTTGCGATAAACCTATTATTTACAGCATGCTGCGCATTCAGTTAGAGACGAGACCTTTTATTTATTTTTTATTCGGTTCCGTATATTAAGTTTAATTGTGAACTTCTTGATAAAGGAAACGGTATTTAAATAACAAAGTAAAGTAACTGTATTTTACAAAAAATTGTTACCAAAATCACAATGGATTTGTTTCAATGTGTGAAACTAAGGCTCGTATTTATAAACCGATCTCAACATTGCGAGCTGTTTTGAGATTATACTTGAGATGCTGTTCAAAGAATCAGCACTTCAAATATGATCTCAAGATAGCCCTCAACGTTGAGAGCGGTTTATAAATTGCCTAAATGTATTTTACTGTATATCTCCATCTGACTACTTCATATATTTTTCCGCTAGCGAGGTTTTTTAAACGGTAGCTACGCAAAGATCTTCTCGGTTTTAATAGTTTAAAATTTTCACTTTATTTTATAAATCATTATCCTAAGTACCTACTTAGCGACTCGGTAGCATAATTTGGTGCATTGGGCCGGAATCCCAAGGATGCGGGTCCGAGTCCCGTCTGAGGTGCTACGGGTGAATTGATTTTTTCTAATATTATTTATCTTACCTACTTAAGCTTTTGGATTTTCACAATGACTTGAATCCATTGCAACGTCTTTAAGAAAGACTAATATAGTAGAGAGATTAAAAATATATCTACACTTAAAAAAAAAATGGCATTATCCATAGCTTTTAACTGCAAGAAAAATCCTCAAAACGTCGTGTATTTTTATTTCATTTGTGGTGGTAAGGCAACCCCTATAGAAGAAACATTACCCTTGCGTGGTTAGGGAAGGTGAGGTGAGACTCTAAAATTTATGCGCCAACAGCCGGTCAGTTATCGCCGCATCTGCTGACCTTATACCTTGATTGTTTTTGCTGAACACGTATCCAACATATACATGTCAAGCCACATTTAATTTATGAAGCTGACCTCATTTCGTTTGTGCAAATTTGCAAATTACGTAACGATTTCTTTTAGCCTAATTAAAATTTTATTTTTTTTAAAAATCAAATTAATGTAGTGCGCTGTTATTAAACTTGACATTTAGGAAGTAGGTAGAACTCTATACGTACTAACAATTAACTTCCTAATTTTAGGTCATAAAGGTTAACAGGACACCAGTCGTCCATTTTCCATTAATATTTATGTGTGGTGGTGGGCTCAATATTGCCTCCCCACTAATTTGTGTACTAGTTTTATTGGAACCAAAACTGGTCGATTCTATATAAAATAAAGTATGATACATAAAAGCAGAAAACAGCTATTAAGACATCCTTAAAGTTTGGAAAAGCTTAATTTTACTTAAGCTCTGGTAACATGTTAAACAAAATTTTAGAAAAACAAAATTAATTGTCAATGTATGCGATATATGGAAATATGTTTAAATATTGCAAAATTTCGTTTAATTGTTTTCGTTTAGTTGAAACTTTGATAAACAATATATTTTCCCATAAAATACAGCCAAGGGCCCCTAAAATTGATTGTAATAGTTTTCTTATTTTTACTACCGCAACATGTTTTATGAAGGCTAAATTAGAAGCTGCAAACTTGCAATGTCAAGGTATTTCCCTAGTTAAGTATCTCGATCAGTGTAACTTAAGTTTTGGGTTCAACATAAATATGTTTAAATCTTTTTAAGAAAGAAAATTTTGTAGCACGCAATATTGCTATGTTTCGATTAGCCTGAATAGATTAAATAAAGTCTATTGCATGTTGCACCGTTGTGACCTGTTTACCATACATTAATGTAAATATACTTATTTTTTGTAGCTTTCACGCTAAGGTCATGCTACGATGCAATGTCTTATTTCAGTTTTTGCACGTAAATGAAAATATGAAACTAAGATTTAAATTCTTGACACATTAATTTAATTTAAGTAATTAGCCAATAAGAAATTATATTATCAATTTTATGAATTCACATGTAAGAATTTCACCCTTGAAATTCTTCCCGGATAATAAAATTGATGAAGTAATTCACCCGAAAACACAATGAAATGGAAACTATATGAGTGTAGTAGCGAAGACTGTGAGGCCATTTCATAGCTTATTAAAAACCATATTTGTTTTCAGAACTGTAATTTTTCGTCAAGTAAAAAAAGTAAAAAATTGCTTTATTCAAATAAAGTTAGTAATTAAGCGCTTTCGAATCGTCTATATTTTCCTACCACCCGTTTCAAACTTCACTTCGTTCACTTAAAACCTACCGAGATGTGAAAGCTTACAAGAATAATCTTTAGAAAAAACCTAGGAAAATCAATTAGATTTACCTACTGTATGCACTTCAGTACATACCTAATAATATAACCAACTAAGAAGATATATATTCATAGATTTAATTGGGAATGTAGGCACAACATCCAGTAAGTACCCTAGCTAGGTTCACTCCTTGTAAAGGAAACCTTCCGACAGGCACGCGATGCCTGCCATTGTTTTTCGACTAGCAAACATTGTTTGCAAAACACTTTCGTCCGGGCAGCAGGCTTGCTGTATTTTGTTTTAACAAGGAATTGTTTTTTTCCTCTATACATAATTTAACAGCTAAAGTTAGGGTAGGTAATGTTTGTTTATTTGACACAAGAGTAGTCATGACTTTGCCAACAATATGCAAGAACTTTATAATCCCATAGGGTTTATATAGATTTGGTCGTTTCTGGCTTCATAAACTAGCCTCATGTACACACGACAGCACGTCAGGTTATACAGTTGAACTACGAAAACAGCTTTTATTACGTAGGTCAAAAAGGCGGTCTCAAGGTCAACATGTATAGTCTGATGTGCCATCGTGCGTACGTAATCTGGACATGAGCGTAAGTGTATGAAAATGCTTTAACTCTTAGAAACTAATAAAAACAGTATATCTGTAGGAGGGCACATTAAAGTTCAACTTATTTATAGCTATTACTAGCACTTAAAAAAAACTAATATTTACGTTTAGGAGGGCTGTAATGAGCGTAGAAGCCATTTTTCTTTACCGTTCTATCTGCAAGCCATTTTTTTATGCTGTCCATTGAAGACCACACCACTGCAGGCAGTCACATCGTGCACCTTCAATATAAAATTGTATTAATACAATAGCAGAATATCTGTAATTTCTTTTTAAGTTAATTAACTAAGTTTTCAGTTTTCATACATACATCAGAATTGTTGAACTTGTTTTATGGAAATCAAGTAAAGATCTACTGAAACAATATAAAAATTTAACTATTATATATTTATTTAGTTTTAGTTATATACTTTTTTAGTCCGAGAATTTAATTAATTAAGGCAACGTCAGACCCGACGGAACTCTTTCGACTCTCCCGACTCTACCAGTAGTTGAGGTTGTCGTCAGGTTGCCGTAGTATAAATTATCTAAGTATTGAATACAAATTATATTATTTTATTTTCATGTTTATTTTTCGATACTTAACAATCCTATTCTCATTCTCTTAGGGTACCCACTTAGGTTCGCGAACCTCCGCGCTCTGCGAGCCTGCAACAGCGCGCCATAGTGTGTATGTGTGCGAACCTTGGTGCGCTCCCCATTTTGCGATTAGATGTGAAGTTCGCAATAGCGTCATCATCAGCAACATAGGTTCGCGGAGCACGAGGTTCGCGAACCTAAGTGGGTACCTATCCTTAGATGACAAGAAGGAAAGAATATTAAAGCTTACTCTGCATGAGATACTCGTAGATGTAGTATAGGTAAATTCGCGATTTGACGATAAAAGTCCACTGGTTACACTATGAAGATAATGGTTTAGACGTTAAGTAGGTACTTACTAAATTGTTTGCACAGTATTGAGATTGACACTCTGTCATAGTCCGCTCACAAAAGTTTAGCGTGGTCCTTAAAGAAAATTAATTTTGAGCCATGCACTACGACCGAGTGGCCGAGTCATTAAATATTTACGAGGAAGTCCGACCAACCGCGTGGCTTGTTGGCCTCGTAAATAGAAGTAGTTATTTTGTTTCTTCTGTACTCATCCAGCCCCCAATTGGAGGTTCAAAGGTCGTCAACTCTAACTATTCTTACTTCTGCGTTTAATAATAGATAGATCGATTCAAATATTTAATAAAAAGTATGAAATTGATCAGTAGCGATTTATCGAAAACTGACAATAGAGACTTACCGGAGGTTTTAGTGGAATAGAAACAATAAAATATATATTTTCTACAGTAAATTATTGTTATCAGTACAGATAAGACGACTTACCAGTTTAGATCTAAAATTCACAAGGTTTTTTAAACGTTTTGCACTTCTATAACAATAACTTTTTGTGAAATAAATGTATGCTGCTTTTGAAGTGTGTAGTGTCTTGCAAGGTTGCAGTTAGCAAACAGACTAGCAATTTGCTTGGTGGGAATGCCTTTAATGACAACACGAGTACAGACACCTGCGAAAACACATGAGACGCCAGTTCTTGACAAAACGTACACCCATACGAAGAAGTGCTGCCTGGAAACTTTGTGTTGCACGTTGCACATTTGTTTTAGGTTTTTATTGCAGTTAACTTTACCAGGAGACAAAGTATAATATACTCTAGCGCTAATGACGTTCTCTCTGTGGCTAAAGGGTAATGAATGAAAGAGTGTTTTTTATTATTTTACTTTGAAGAGACACATCATGATGCAAAAGTGATTGATTTTTCAAAAGATAATATTTCAGTATAGATAGATGATGAATATGGCGTGATAAATCCGTACGCTATTTATAATTTTTATTTATTGCCCATAGTAACAAACTTCATGTGCTTACAAGATCGCTGCTAGCATTCATTAAATCTATACAATAATAATTTGAGTAGTGCCAGTAAACTCAGCACTAAAAATAAATTTCGTTGCTGACTTCAAGTGGCTGGCGCTCCTAGCTTTCGTCGCCATAATTTGATTTTGGTGGGTGCTGCTAATCTCATATTTCATTTAATTTTTTAAACTGTTGTTTCTGATGTCTTTATTTGGCGATGTCCTAAATTTAACGCGATTACAATATGATCATCGCTCGAAAACGCGTTGGGTGGATAAGGAGGAGGGGCTATAACCCACCACGCGAGCCATATGCGGATTGGTGGGTGTAACATATACGTTGATGTAACATCATCTTGGTATCATTACCTAGGTATTGTATACAATACCGGATTATACACATTGCCGGTAAAAGAGACTTATCATTGAATCAGAGCAATGTATGCAATGTCCAATAAGCCATATTTATTTAAGGTTATGAGGTGGGTAAGTGGGTAGGTAGGTTAAAGAGCTTATTAGACCTTCCTGAATTCCGGACCCGTTATTCAGAGTCCGATTTAGCATCCGTTATTCAGCCGCCAGAGCTAGCTGATTACACCTTCCTTGATTCAGCGTCCTTAATAGAGATGGGTGAATGAATCAAATATATATCGTATCGATATTATTTTAAATATATCATATTAATATGTAAAAATAACAAAATATCGATATATTGAAATATCGAGAAAAAAATATTAACGATATATACTATAGCTATATAAAAAAAATCTATATTTTGATATTTTTTACAAGGCAACTAAACACATGCAGCCTACTTATGTTAAAAAACGTTGTTTTTGGTCGGATACAAGACATGATAAGATCTAAAAAATATCGAATTTCATACGGTTTTCATGTGTGTAAATATCGATCTAATGATAATTATACAGGGTCATTTGTAATTCATTTAAAATCTCTCGTGGGGTTGATCAGACCATCAAACTGAACAACTTTCATTATAGGACCAACCTTAAAATCGCAAAAAAAAACCAGCTGTTTCATACAAAAGTACAATGCCTACTCCATCGAAATGTATAAAACAGCTGGGTTTTTTTTCGCGATTTCAAGGTTGGTCCCATAATGAAAGTTGTTCAGTTTGATGTTCTGATCAACCCCACGAGAGATTTTAAATGAATTACAAATTACCCTGTATAGAGAAAAAAATATCAACGATAATATCATATTTAAAAAAATAAATATACCTAACGATATTTTTTACTAGCGATGCACGACTCCAAATGATTCTACTTTTCGACTAATTCGTAACTACTGATTTGGATATTCGAATGGCAATTTAGTACCTAGTATACTAATGTCTATGTTCGAATAATAACTACTAATTGCTAAGTACTATAAATGTCAAATGTACGAAGATCCCAACCAAGCCCGAGTCGACCCGCCCCCAGATTATTTAACTGTTGCAATCAAGAAACTGACAGAAATCGCAGTTACATTGTTGCTTTAAGTGACATAGTTGTCACATTTATTCTTACTAAAGCAGCAATGTAACTGCGATTTCTGTCAGTTTCAATCAAAAGTTGTTAGCAACGAATTACATAATCAGGGGGCCGAATGTATCGACTGACTGTTCGTTTGTTCTCAACTCGAGTCGAATAAAATGGAACTGCGTTGCAGCCATGGATTTTTGACACTAATGTCATTTTGATGTTCACTATTTGTTCACCACTAGCGACACCGCCATTCTACAGATAAAGCTAGTATTCCGATATTTAAAGTCCCCATAAATTGCGAGTAACGCAGGGTGTAATCACCAACTATCAAAATTAAATTTGTAGTTTATATCATTCTGATGTTATTTTATTCCATTTTTTGGGTTTACATTACAATACAATACTTACATCTGTTTTTAGTATAATAGGTCAATTTGGCAACCCTTAACCCATAATTTAGAGACTTGTATTCTATGCAGACATTTATATAGGTAGGCCAATTAACTAGAGAAGATTTATATTTATTGATTTTTGTAATGACAAAATAAATGTGGTATTTTATAATTTATGGGTCGTATTCACCATTGTTTTCAGAATTTGAGAATTTCAAATATACTAAAGATCGATAGTGGAGAAAAATCTAAATAAGATGGCATATAAACTCATTTTGGCCAAAATGTTACGCCCTTTGAGCCGCAAAGTATCGATAAACGCAGTTCACTTAAACAAACCCTAGCGTCGTCAGAAAGAGAGAGAAGAGACGTCGTAGGAACTGTAGCGGTGTCCGATCTGAATTGCGCTTTATTGTGTCGGAGTAAAGTCGCTATTTATTTAAATGACTACTGCGGCAGAGCGTCCTAAATGCGATTACACTGTCCTTAATGTAGCATCCTTTCTGCCGAAGAACATTTCATCCTGAATTAAGGATGCTAGGTAGGATCCTACCTTCCTGACTGCAATTAAACGTCTCGGAATTAAGGAGCGGCTGAATAACGGATCCGGAATTCAGGAAGGTTTAATAAGCTCTTAACACCTAAGTAGTACCTACTTACATCTATTTTGTGAAAGATAACACCTCAAGATAGTTATTGTTAATTTTGTAACTGGCCTAGATCCTTCTCCAATTAACTACTCTTGAACCTCATTTCATTAATCCTATTTGGCAACCTCCTTAGAAAGAGAAAAAAAATACTTTTATAATAAAAATAGGTACGTAACCTACATCTTGAATTTAAGGACTGCTTAATAACTACCTATTATTACTTATCCGCAATAGTTCTTGATTTAAAAGAAAAGAAATGATTCTTTCAGTGAATACGAATTCAGTGAAAAATGCATTTGATAAATTCAAAATTTTTTGGCCGAGACTTCACGCACCGGTTGTTCCTGAGTCAGCAATATTTTTTAAATTAAAACTGTACAGATACAAAGGCTTCGACATCGTTATTAATGATCCTGCGATGCGGCATCGGCTGCGACTTATGTGGCACCATTAACTAAAATAGTTACTTAACCCATCAATGCCCGGAAAATGAGACACAATAGATATTCCATTGTTGTCTAGCCGCATTCGGCCGCTCGGGCGTTGATGAATTGATGGCTTCATAATTTTCTTATTAACTTTAACCTTATTCCTTATTGAGGTTGAATTTCTGCGTCATAGGGATCTGAAAAAGGAAACGTAGAAACATTGAATTATTTAACTTCTTCAAGGAAATAAGAACTTAATCCTTCTAGACTTTTTTATTACTCGAAGATATATTAATATACCGTTTCCCAAGCTCTAATCGATTACTATCAAACTTCAATTTATTCAATTTCATTTACCTTCAATTTATTATAACTAAAGAATGTTCAAGTAATCATATTGATTGGTTTTAGATCTGTTGGAAGGAAGAGTGAAATATTCGAAAGAAAATCCGACGCGCGATGGAGAGACTGTATTGCGCATCGTATCAAAAACAGACGATTTTAGGCACGTTAAGCCGTTGGTCCCGGCTGCATTTGCAGTCGTTAACACCCACCAATCCGCATTGGGCCTGCGTGGTGGGTTATGGCCTATCCTCCTTATCCACCCACAAGGAAGGCCTGTGCAGTGGGGACATTAAAAATGGCTGATGGTCTTCAATAAAATGAACAGCTCGAAATAATTATTAATTAAATGAAACAGTATTTTGATGTAAAATTAAGTATATTTAAAAACTTTGGCTATTTAATTAATCACGATCGATCGATCAAGTTGTAAAATGAAAAAGGGGTAAGTGACTGTCTTAATTCAGCTCAAGAGATTAGCGTGAGGTGTCCGAGAGCGTTATGTTTATATTGAAGCCGATGTCTTTCTTCGTGTTTGTTTTAGAATTTTGCTCGTCTGCTCGGCGAGGTGCTGTGTTCGCTGAAATTAAAAACAAGATATTTTTAATGACTTTTTTATCGTACTGGCTTCCGCCCGCGGCTCCATCCGTGTGGATATTCGGAAAATCTCTAAGGAACCTTTGACCGAGATAATAAGTATCGTATGTTTTATTTCAGGCTTTAAACCCTCTACGTGCCTTGCTAAGAGGCATTTTAGGGTCCTTATTCGTAAAATTTACAACAAAAATAATAAATCAGATGGTGTATAGTCTGCTTATTACTTTTTATATAAAACCAGAACATTGCCTACGACAACTCGCGTTGAATATTTTTTTGTTTCTAAACCATTCATTTTAGACACCTAAATGTGAGTTAAGTATAAGTCACATACCATCATTTAGTTGTACTTTCAAAATTCGATGATAAAGTTCATTAAATTTCTTCTGCCGCTTTACATTGGATGGTGTGCGGACGACTAAAGTTGGCAAAAGAATGTAATGTTCTAAGTCCGGACTCTCTCTAGGCTGACATTTGCGACGAGACGCCTCCTTCTTCACAACCAGACGAGGGATTTTCATTGTAGGCCTAGCGATGGAACTACTGCTGCTGGTAAAGTGTTTAATCTTTCCTTTGCGATGACATCCTGGGATTTGTTCATTTATGTTTCTATCTTTATTTATATGATTGGACGTATGATAACAACAAGTGGGTGATCGTACTGCATAACTTGGTCCAGGAGTATTCTCATCTGGCTCGTACCGACGACTTCTTTGCACGTCTTGGAACGTGAAGTGATCATGACTTTGTGGGCTTCTACGTGAACTGCGAGTTTCACGTCTCTTTTCCGCTAACATAGGATTCATAGCATTCTGGTCACAAACACTTTCTTTCTCTTCATTAACGTTCTTGTTTTTATGACTTGCCACAATAATGTCACCGGTCTTACCTACTGGCCTGCAGCTTTCATGACGATGGTTCAATTTCACAATCCTATAATGGCGTCGTCTCCTTCTTTCGACATGAGCTATTCTTTCTCTAAGCAAGTTGTCAATCAAACGTTGCAATTCACATCGAGTACTACATCTGTCGCGATGTGTTGATCTGCGACATAATCGAGTATTTGGCCAATGTGTGCGACATACATCCTCATAAATGATAT
Organism: Catoptria pinella; assembly: GCA_963556745.1. Classification (NCBI taxonomy): domain Eukaryota; kingdom Metazoa; phylum Arthropoda; class Insecta; order Lepidoptera; family Crambidae; genus Catoptria; species Catoptria pinella. Next base: position 8,349,509 of record OY750769.1, read on the forward strand.
CACTTAAAACAGCTTCTCGAGATGGTGTTAATTTTATACCGTCGTCGCGTGGCGCAAATTCTCCCTGAGCTAAATAATGAATCGTGTCCATTAATCTATAATCTCGTACTGGATTTAATTTGTGGCGTATTTTGTGTACTCTTTCAGCAGCCACTCTAGGAATATCGTCTCGCTTACAAGGTACAGAAGCGCATTGTCGCCTTCCACGAGCTGTGATACCGTCATAGGTAGTAAAATCACGGCCATATTGCTCGGAATTATGTTCCTTTTCCAAAGTTGTAGCTTTGCTGGGAGATAATGGAGCGGCTTGATGAGTATATCTTTGAAAAGCTGAAGTTTCAGGTACATGACTATACTGTTCTATATAGCTGCACCCAGGCCGTGCCGTTCCAGATGCTCTCATAATGTTATGTTTTGAATCTTCATCTGATGGAGACAAAGGTAGATTAGGGTTCAATGAACGAAACACCATTGCTTGTTTCATAAGTTTAAGTTCTAAATTATCGATTCTTTTATTTAATTTAGTGATTGTATCAGCAGAAACTGTTTCCTCAGTTGAAGAATCGGTGCACACAAAAGTGCCAATGTCTACTTTTTTAGAATCGGCTTTGTCAGTTTTTACATCGTTTCGTGGAAGTTTCATATTAAGTTGTGGCTGAGTGTAAATATAGCATTTTTCTGGGGACCTCCTTCTAGTATAGTACAAATATTGTGGTGGAACTTCAACTCGTGAACATTTTGAGATGGTTGTGGATGATTCTACCTGATCTGTTACTGATGACTCGTTTGTAAAATCTATTTCACTGTTAACAGCAGATTGCGGTCTGGCACGATTAACAAAATTTACTTCGTTTGGACCATCCTCGGAAAAACCTGAAATCAAAATATTCAATGATTTTGTAATATTAGGTAATTTTAAATTCAATTCAATGGAGAATGTAGACACTTACTAGTGGTAAAGGAAGAGTGGTCCCCAATGCCTAGGTGAGAACCTGACTTTTGAGGACCCTGCAAAGCAAGTGCTTAGCTAATATTTGTTCAAACTCGCACGATCACAAACTAAGGTTATAAGCTGTATAATCCATTACCTTTTTGCAATTAAACCTGTTTTTTTCAGCAATGTAAATAGTTTTGATAGGAAGAGTACGAGGTTTTATAGTTACTAGAACTTTCTGCGAAGTTTGGCGGCAAGTTGTACTCCTCGGTGATATTTCTAAGTCTAGAACAAAAAAATCAAAGAGGGAGTAGGCACTACTTGTACTTATTTTTTGGAATTATTTCTGATAATTTATTTTGTCGTTAAAAAGACAATAACTACCTAAATGTGGTTGTTTCTGAGGTGTCTGTGAGTATTTTAAAATGGTATCGTAGTCAACTTTACGCAAGAATTTTTCTTCTTTGATGGATATTAACTTCTTGGATGGAGTCTGTTTATTTTCCATCACCTTGCATTTTCTTTCTCCCGGGCATAGTTAAAAAATTTACCTGCGTTGACTACAAAATTGTGTAGAACAAACTATAAATTTAAATGAAAAGAAAGAATTTTACATTATTCTGACAATCGCAGAAAAGGCAAAAAGGCCATGAAAGTCATTCTTCATTCTGCTTATGGTTTAGGTATGATATTTTTTACCTTTCTCTATGGGTATGATTGCGAACTCTTCTGAAAACGTCACTGACCTGAAAAAAAATTTTGTAGGAAGACGTGGATAATTTTTAAGATTTTCGCAAAATCATAGAGTAAAAAATCGAGGTGGTTAGAAGTTAGAAGTCAGGCTACTATCGCTAGTTTTATAGCGGTAGAGCCACCTCTTTTTTTAGTTTTAATGTATTAAAATATAGTTAGTACTGTTCAAATCCCTCAATTATTTTTATTTCGATCGCGTGTTGTAGGTATATACTGAGAAACCCCCGCGCGAGATTTAATCCATTTTCAGTGATCACTTCCGCAGTTTATGACTTCATCGCGGGGTGAAGGGAGGGTCAAACTTTTCTGATGTCGCCGAATGGATCTTCACAACTAGGTATATTTAGCTATATTATTTTTTACTTTTAAACTTTAGAAGTATTAACTATGAAACTACTTAGGTACCTACGTGTTTTTCGTGACACATTAGGAATGCCCCTTGGGACGACCACGAACAACAACCTTCAGATGTTCAAAATAGGATAGGCAGGTACCGTTGAAAATAGGCATCTCATTTATAGCTTATATTATAGCCCAACTAAAGCAGTCTTAAGAAAGTAGTAAAACATTATTTTCAGCATAAATACTTTTTCGTCGAGTTTCCTTTCGAAAATAGAAGCGGATGAAAAACAAGAAAATTGTCTGTCAAAATTTACAAAGAGTGACGTTTTATCCATAAGTAATTGTTAAATTGTTAATGAATATAAATACTTTGCCGTCTCTCTTTAGTGGCAAATTTGTGAAGATTCAAAGAAAAAATAACGTATGGATGGTTGACTTTTAGTGGAGGATGTCAAAGCAAGAGGTGACCAGTGGTGAGAGTGCTCCAGTGGTTGTGGTGGAGCAGACGGCGTCGAGTCGGCATAAACTTTTCCGGCCGACGGAAATGCAGCAGGAGGCCAGCTCTGAACTGCACAAGCGGTCCGTAGCGCCGGCTGTACCATGTAAGAACTTTACACATAAGTACTAGAATTTAAACCAGAAGTAGCGGTCAACTTCATTTTTGACTCAGGACTACCTGAAATAAAATCAGACATTTAATTTTGAAGAATAAACACATGGGGACTTCAGGGTCCTAGACAAAATCGGTGCATAATTAAAATAAGCTTAAAATGCATGAAATTTTCAGTTATTAAGTCTGTTTGTTTGTCTGCCCTCTGATTAATGTTTATTAAGTAACTATTAAACTTCCAAGACGCTGTCGAGGAGATAATAAGATGGAAAAAATGTAGACAAAGAACTGTCACAGACTGACACAGGTGTTAAAGTAGGTAAATTATTCAATTTTTAGTTTCTTCGATTATGATCTTGTAGCGGATTTTCGAAATCATGATGAAATACAGCGAATTAATATGGAAGTGTAATTGCAAACAAATATTATTTTTAGCTCCGCCCATTTAGTTGTAATTTCTGCCTTTTTTGAGCGGAATGCTAACAATGGGACACCATAGATTAGTTTGCTGATGAGATAATGAATTATTATTCATAACTTGACAGCGGTGATGGAGGTTTTTAGAGATACGACAGGAAATCAAAGATATAAAAGAGCTTGCTAGCGTACCGTACAACGCTGGAAGAAATTTTAATAGGAAATTTTATCGAAATTATTGACTACATTATCGTTTTTAATTGATAACTATAAAACTATTTCCTATTTTGGAAAACTGTCCAACACAAAACTAGAGAGCTTTTTTGTTAATTATAGGTTTATTATTGGTTGACACAGCATTGAAAAACTACAAAATTGGAGGTCACTTTATTTTTTTTTTCTATCGAGAAAAGTTTTAGCTATCATGTTTATGTCAATCACATTTGAGTACTATAATCTTCTTTCTCATTATTTTTTTGGGGCCGATACATCAACTAAATACTATGTACGTTGCTCAAAAATGTGTATTTGACGTTGTATGGCCCCTTAAGAGCGACCTTGGTAAGATCCCCATATGTACAGGAGTATTTTGTTACTGGTCAAAAAATAATTAAAGATAACCCCTTTTTGACAGTGTCATCTACTGAGAAGCAAAGTCATCACGTGAAGAAATCGTCGAGCAAGAGAAGGGAGCCATCACCGGAAGACATCGCAATGGTTCTTATGGATATTCAGGTGATTTCCATTCATCACGAATCATAGCAATGATAACATAAATTAATGTGTCGTAACGTAACTTTTGAAGTAGCCCAGAAACAAAGCCGTGTATGTGCAGAGTATCTCCATATTTTATTATCAACAAATAATTAAAATAAATATAAATAAATATTTGACAACATCACATACATTAAAACATTTTGAATACTTCGCCGAGGGCTACCATGTTTGTTGTGACTGGCGGTTTATCTATAATACGTGCGTGTCACGCGACTGTTATTAGACTTCCCAGTATTTTCCCTAGCATGACTACTGAAACGCGATATGATATAGCGATTTATCACGTTTAACTGTCAAAAAACAACGGATTTTGACAGTTGAGTGTCGACAAAACGCTATATCACGCGATATATGTATCATGTTCCGTCGGTCATGCTAGGGGGGTTGGTGCAGTCTATGTAGTAGTATTTTTAGTGATGAAATTTTTTTTCGTTCAGTGCCTTCTTACTCCCATGTTTTTATTTATTTTCATTTTAGTTTTCTTTCTTTTACCTTTTTATTGTATTATGAACATAAAATTGTCCAAGAGAAAAAGCGCAAGAAAAGTTAAATTCTGTCAACCATATTTTTAATCAACTTAAAAAATGAGAAGGTTCTTAATTCGATTGTATATTTTTTTATTTATGTCACATTAAAATTTATGGTCCAATTTTGATGAATCTTTTTTGTTTGAATTTTGCTTTCGAAATGGTCCCATTTAGATTTTAATTGTCAATTACTTTTCAAGTAATTTTGAAAATAGGTTAGAATTTATTACACGAGTTTTTACAGATTTTAGGGCATAATTTCTTTGTTCATAAACTGATTTAGATGTTTTAAAATACCTCACTGGATTTTGGACTTCGAAGATACAGTAGGGAACTTGTCAAAAACAAACAGCTTAAAAGAGTAATGGGCATTGTAAATATAAATAGAAAAAAATATTTACACGCTTAGATACCACAAAAAAGTTTTAACTAAAAAAGCTTATAAAAAAATATTGAAATATATTAAAAACACGACTGCCTACCCTGCTTGTTAAATTATTATTTTGATCCTTATATCATGGTTGAATCTGTAAATTTTTTCCATGTTTTGAGATGGTGTACCTACAAACGTAAACGTGGTCCATATCGGGACATCACCTTTCCTAAAGCCTTGGTCATTTCGCTCACTGTCTTCCGCGATAATGGTGTAGCATGCGTTAATATGCAGATGTACTAAGTAAAGTGTACGGATCGTAGGTACCCGGTAGTTTGCATAGCAGTAATTTAAATATAAATTTTAATTAAACATTTACGTTTTCGAGTACTAAACTACTTAAATATTATTGTTTCAGAAAGATGGAATTGAAACGGTGCCACAAGACCAGTGCCCAGGTGTCGAACCTGCCACTGTAGTGTCAGAAAGCAAAGTAGCTGAAAAAATTCATACAGAAAAGAAGGCAGACGAAGACAAGATCGCGGAGCTGGAGGATATTGCAGAACTACGGACTGCCGAGAAAATTTTTACAGAAAAGAAGGCAGACGAAGACAGCGTCGCGGAGCTGGAGGATATTGCAGAACCACGGACTGCCGAGGAAGTTAACACTGGATGGGTAAGATATCATCATCGACAATTTACCTGTTCGAGTTTTATGGCGTTTATTTCGCCGATACTGAAATATGATTCAAAATGGGTCAAAGTTCCAGGCACAAGCCATACGCTAGATGGCGCTAGCGGTAACCCGACCCCTATCAATGGTTTTGATTGGTCAAAAATAAGTCAAAAACGACATTTGACAATTCTTGAACCAATCAAGCTATCTTAAGGATACTCGCTTGTGGTGCCATAAGTTCTTCAGTTCGCTACCCAATTAAGACCCACTGTTTAAAGAGATATCTGGATTACAAAATATATGTTATATTTCGGGGGCTTTAGACACCGATTTAAAGGCAGAATTATACGTGACTGGGTGTTTTCACGTCCCGGACGGAACGGGCTATAAAACTATAGTAACAAATATACGTGACGGGAACACAACGCTGACGGGGAAAAATGTATGGTGCACAGCACGTCCCCATCCCGTCCGTGGTATTTTCCCGTCACGTATACAGCGATCTTAAATCGATGAAGAAAACGCTTACCTTGACGCACATCACGAAAAATATTAAATCAAAAGCGTTTGCATAAAGCGCGGTAGCCCGCTTGTTAGTTCGTTAAGAGTTCTTCGGCGGCCCTGTGTAGGTGATGTGTAATGAAGATTGACATGATTGTTTGTTTATAGTCAAACTACGGCGGGCTGCCGCGCAGCGTGTCCCGCGGGTCCCGGGTGTCCCGCACGGTACGCCAGCTCTTCTGCTGCGGCGTCGCGTACAGTCCTCCCTCTGAAGATGATATATCTGTTCCTCCAGACTATGGCGGCCTGTAGTCTTTATCCGCTCATCACCATACATTGGCGTTTTTCTTGCATTCGCTAAGATCAAAACAGCTGGTCATTTCTGGCTGTCAATCTATCTATCTCTATATCTATACCTTCAATTAATCTCTGCTCCTGAGTGGTGGTTGGGGATGGCCAGCTGAACAGCAACTTGTGTATTTGTTTTGCGTGTATTAAGCTGTGTAAATAAAATTATTAATAAACTCGGCGTTTTCTCGTCCGGAACTTTGAGTTTTTATTTTGTCAATGTCTTCCATTAGTTTTATATACCTAGATAGACCACAAAGTTACCCAACGTCCCAAACGATTTGTTAATACCATCTTACCACACCAGTACGTCCGTAGTCATACCACAAATAGCCCAACACACCCTTGACATGTTAGTATACCACTTCTTCCTGACGTTTTGAATGAAAGCTTGTAGGCCTCTTATAAACTTAAGCAAATCGAGAACAAAAAGTTTAATTAAAACATAGGAGTAATTGCAGATAGAACAGCCAACACACTCCAGCGAAGTCAAGAAAAAAGAAATCTCATGGGAAGATAACGAATATCTTGAAAACGTTCCTTTACCGGTTAGTGAATGTTTAGTACTTACTGTCACTATGTAGTGCTGCTGTAACACTTAAAGTAGGATATTAACCTATTTCCAGAACGAGGGTGCAAAAAGTCAAGCTACATTGCTCGAAAGAACAGCATCTGTAGGCCCCTGCTTCAAACCGAAGATGCTTTTCGGAGGGCCATCTGGTATTTTTGTTTGCGTGCCTAAGGTATTTGACATACTTACTTTAGGGTCTTGGGTGGGCAGACTGTAGTATACAGATAGCTGACACATCTAGTTGGTCGATTCCTTACAGCATTTAGCCTATAGAGACGGCAAGGCCGTATAACATCGAACAAATTCCGCCACATTTGGCGGGAGGGATTTGCTACTACTGTGTATTTTCTATCGTTAGTGGCTTTTATTTTATTAATTCGAGATAGCTCCTATATCTTCTATATATAAAAAAGAGAAAATCACTCACTCACTCACTCATCACGAAATCTCAGAAACTACAATTGTTGGGAGTATCAAATTTTGCATTGGGGCTCCTTTTAGGGCGTAGATGCTCACTAAGATGGGATTTTGGGAAATTCAATTCCTAAAGGGGTGAAACAGGGTGGCAATGTTTGTATGGGAGAACGCGATTCCTTGGCCCGATTGACTTGAAATTTGGCATAGACATTCTTTCACAAAATTAATTAAACACGTGTTTCGTATTTTTTTTATATTTATCCCCTAACAGGTTTAAAAAGTGGTAGAAAGTTACTTTTGGTATGATTGACTTCGACGTCGGAATTGAAACTTCTTAGTGCATTTGATTGATTAATTAAGAAAAATAAATATTCTTTGTCATCTCAACGTAGTATTACATTCTCTTTGGTCATTATCCCTGAGAGAAGGTAGAATGCGTTTTATTGAATAGCGAATATTAAATGAAACGCACTATGAACACTGGCTATTTTGTATGGGAATCGCCATTTCGGGTTACTTTTGACAGCTAACTTTTGTTACAGAGGTTTTAGTATGAATTATGATCTTAGTAATGATAAAAGGACCGTAGTGTTTTCGTTTTAGTATTTAGCTGCTTTGTTATTAACTTACTAATTAAAAAGATGGCGCTGATTCTTAAAGTAAAATTGATAATCATTAAATTGTAGGTGATACGAAGTTCACAGGGTCCACTAGTACAAACATATTTGTATATGAAAATACTCACATATTATTATGATAGGAAACACCATGTACTCGTAGATTTGATGTGGCAGATAGCTTTTTACAAGATAAAACAGCACAATTCACCATTTCCCTTCCGGCGCACTCTAACCTGTTTTTTGAGCCGGATCAAAAATATATATAACATCATTACATTTCAGCCATTTGTTTTAAATTAAACCAAAATTAATTTTTCGAACATACCAAGTTTGGACTCTTTCAGATTACGATACGGTTGCATTATTTTTGTAAAATAATACCTCAAGTGATAATGTAATATCCTTTCAACTACTCTCATATCGTAAAATATATTTTATCTTACCTCAAAAATCCAGTTTTGACATTTAACTAGTTATTTTCATATTTTTCATTATTACAAGGGGTATTATTACAAAATATGCCAACTACTAGCATATTAATTATTTGCGTGTCTAACAACCGGTTTCTGAAATGCATGTCATCGAAAAAATTGCATAACAAACTGTTTAATCTCGATTTAATTTCAGTTTGGGTTTCTGTGTGACAGTTTGTCAGGGGTTTGTCATTAAAAATCTCAAAATAATGGCTGATTATGATGTTTTTGGGTTCCCGGAAATAAAAGTAAAAGATTTTTCTCATTTTAACAGCTTGTCAACGTCTTGTTATAAATTAAAAGTTAATTTGCGAAAATCGATCAATTAACGGAGTTTCAAAACAAATTATACTCAATATTTTATTATTTCAGTAAACTTTTAATAGTTAATATATTCTTTTTTTAATTATTATTTTAAAGGTATTTGACATACTCGTACTTAGTTAATAAACATTAGAGGTTTCTAATCAAGATCTTCGTTTTGGGATTTATGGGACAGGCTCTGCTCGCTCAGCATTAAGTTACATTATTAAAAAAAATCGAAGCTTTGAGTTTGGTTCTTTGAAAGTTTCATGTTTTTATATTTTCAATATTTACAGAAATCAATGAGAAGTATGAAAGAAGATTCCATTCGTATACAATCTGTGATCAACTTTAACATTTCAAAAGTGAGTTAGTTGTGTAGCTATTACTTAGGTATTATGCCTGATGTAGACAATCATAGGGACGCGGCAGTAAAGTCACGTCTATAACTACAAATATACAGTATACTTACAGTTCAGAACTTTGTCACTCTAAAAACTATTAATTTTTTATACGGAAATCAATGACAAATGACAACTACAACAAAGTGACAAAGTTCTAAACTGTATACCTACATATTTTTAGACGTAACTGTACCACTCCCGTATCTTCGAAGTGCTAAGAGGAAAAATAGATAACATGACGTCGAAAATTAAAAATAATACTAAATATATAATTATATTGTTGCTGACTGGTACATGTCATAGATAGACAAACTAACTAACCTTAAAGACAAATTTAAATTATAGAAATTGGAATCAAATTCAGCTCCGCACATAGAAGCTCGATATCAAAAGGGAATCCCCAAGAAGGCTGACGGGCAAAAACAAAAACCACCGAGGAAACTAGAGAAAGAGGTGAAAACATCTGGATGATTATTATACATAATAAAAACCTTTGTTCGCAAAATATTATATTTGCAAAATATTACATTCTCAAAATATTATTTCTTTTCTCCATATCTACTAAAATCTGGTGGCAGTTGTAGACGCAGAAACCACTTTGAATGTGATTGTAAAGTGTAATACTTATTTTGAAAATGTAATATACAAGGTGCATTTAAAACTACTCTCCAAATTTTCAGGATGTGTTCAGTCCTTGAAACTGAACTACTTTCATTATGGGACCAACCTTGAAATCGCGAAAAACATCAGCTGTTTCATACATTTCGATGGAGTAGGGCAGGGCCTCAAATAGATTAAAGACGGCCTTGGGAACAGCTGATATTTTTTTCGCGATTTCAAGTTTGGTCCCAATTTTAGTGGATCTAGGGGTAATATTTTACGAATATAATATTTTGCGAACGAAAGAGTAGTGCAAGGTGGAGACTGTTTATCGAAGTAGGTAGCTTGTTCCGCTAAACCTGCGCCGAGAGCGGCTAAGAAAAATTAAATGATGCTATTGGTGAAATTTTACCCAAGCACCTCGCACCCTCGCACATTATCTGGTAGAAAAGGTCATAAGATTCTTCTTTCTGTGCTTTTAATTTTTCTGTCTTGATTCAAATTTTGTACATATTTAAATAAATTGTTTTTATTTTAAAGCTCAAGATAGAACCTCATCCTAAGTTCTTCGAAGCGCTAAGAGGAAAAATAGATAACATGACGTCGAAAATTAAAAATTTACTAAATATGTAATTTTATTTGTATATTATCTATTTATTGTTATTAAAATTTTGAATATTTTAAAAAATAAGTTTCGATTAATTATAATGCTTTTTAGGGTTCCATAGTCAAGTCAACAAGGAACCCCTTATTGTTGCGTCATGTCCGTCTGTTTGTCTGTCCGTCCGTCCCTTATCCGCGTTCACGGCTTAGCTCAGAGGCTCTCAGTGCTAGAAAGCTATAATTTGGCATGAATTTTTGTATTAATCAAACAGTGTTAGAATAAAATGTTAAAACAAAATTTTTTTAGTGTACCTTCCCTAAATGTAAAGTGGGGATGAAGATTTTTTTCTCATCAATCTCATGGTATGGGGTGGCATTGGATAGATCTTTTTAAAATATTTTTCAAAAGATCTGGGGGTAAAAAGGATAAAAAATCTTTTCTCCTTAGATAATGTCTTATATTACTTAATTCATAAATATTTCTCAAATTAAAATGATGATGCATAATGTCTAAGTAAAGATATTCGGTTACGTTCAATAATCACAGTTGGCAACAACGTTACAATAAGTTTATCACTATAGCAAAGGAATAAAGAAATTCCTTAATTTTATGACAATCAACAAGCGATGGCAACTTTTGCTTTGCATTCATTAACTTTACTTTGCGATATAAACGTGACAAAGAAGATATAACATCAACAATACTACAAAAAACAATTAGGGCCTGAGGTTTCTTATCCACGCCCCGGATCTGTTCCGAACGGAGGCGCACGCTGAGCGGGCGCGGCACGTGGTACACAGGGTAGGAGCTGTCTGTGATTGTGATGGCGCGGCGGCTGCCCCAGTGACACACACTCGCCGGGCTGAGTCCGCCTCATTTAGGTGTGAGGGAACTTCCCCAAGTTCCGGATCTGTTGCTCGATGCGGACGCTGCGCGGCACGTGATACACCGGGCAGGCGTTGCCGCGCAACGGCAGTTGGTGTGTGATGTTGGACGCACGCGCCGCGTCGTAGTCCGCCTCGCGCGGCCGCCAGCATAGTTCAGTTGGTCCACATTTACACGTCATGTCACGGCAGATCTGAATAAGCAATGTGATAGTTAAGCTAGGCCCAAGTCTGATCTAAATAAGAAACAAATCATTTTCTTCATACGACCACACTACAGGGAGCCTCGCTTATTACTAAGAGCCAAGCGACTGATCCTAGTGAACAGACGTATAGCAGCTGGCCACGCTGCGAGCGACGCGCCTAGCTAGGTGTCTGGTTAGCCACTAAGCGAGTCGCGTAGTGAACGAACGTGTTGGTATATTTTTGATATTCTCCTAACAATGGAAGAAATATTATTTTCTGCGGTTTTCAAAAGGAAACCACTTTGGAACCCTTCAAATAAACACCTTAAGAATGTACTTATTCTAAAAAAGCTGTGGGAAAAAGTTGCACAAGAGGTAAACAAGCATGGTAAGTGTAGGTACATACGAGTTTTATTTCAATTAATACAAGGTATTAATTATATTTTTGGGAAGTGCATTCTTCTTTAGTTTAGAAAGTGACTATATACTCATCAAAGACGGCGTGAAAGTGAATAGTGTGTCACCAAGCTAGGCGCGTTGTATGTGGCCATTGTGTATCTTGTGTACACAAGTGTAGCTCCTAGCTTATCTCTAAGCTTGGCACCTATAGTGTGGCCCAGCCTAAGTGAATCAAATATGGTATAAGCGTAGATACGTAGAGCGTAGTTTACATAAATATCGTTATTTGTTATCAACTCTTATCTTCACAAATACGTACTGAAGCCAGGTACTCATCACGGCAGGAATCGGGGTATTCGCAGGTCCAGTTCATGGGCGGCACGCAGGGCACAATCGGAGGTGAGTAGCACGTGTTTGGGTGAGCCAAACAGTTTTGACAGCAGCACTGCGAGCACATGGTATACACCTGGAAAGCACATGGTATACACCTGGAAATATGTATGAAGCGGTTTCAATCGTCATTAATAATGTTTTGTCTCCTCGCCGCTAAAAAATGTTTGCGCATTTTCAAACATAAACCAAAAAAGCCTATCATATTTTTAATACTTAAATAAAGAAGGTAAGTAATTACCAGCCATATTGCTCTGCATATTTCGTTGCGGACGTACGGCAAGCAGTTACACAGTAAACAGTTCTCGAACTTCGTCAGTTCTGGTACTCCCAAATTTTTTTCTATGCCTGACGGCCCTAAAACTACCTGAAAGAATGACAGTAATGTTAAAAACATTTATGAGGCATTAAGCGGGCGTAGTCTGCACACTAGCGCCGCCATTGGAAACAAAATCATAGTGCTTAAATAAAGACAAAATTGTGAATTATCTTTCTGTAGTGCACTCCGTAGAAGCTTTGTGGTTCTTTTTATCGCTTAAGCAATATTTTCTATCCTGTCGTTTAGTTTAATGGAGATTTTTTGCGATAAGTGGCCACTTTTGACAATAAAACTTCATTTTTACTGCACTTTAAAGGCTGCATAGTATGCACACTAGCGCCTAGTGTGTATATACTATGCAGCCTTAAATAATCGTTTTCATTTACAACCAAAACTAATTCGACTGTTGTAATATAATTATCTGCATTGTGACCGTATAAGATGAATCTTTATTTTTTATTTATGTATTAGGAAACTTATCAGTCTTTTTGCTACAATCATGCTTAAAATATAAACTTTTAAGTTACACTTAACCAATGACAAACTTTCAGCGCATGTTATAATTGTACAGGCAAACAGTTTAAAACAATGTTCAAACAAGTATAAGCAGAGCAGAGCTCGTAGCCAATGTCACATTTACAAATGTTCGCTATGTATTAATAACTAAATCTAATGTCAATGCCATACATTTTTCGAAAGCGAAGCGATAACGAAGATTTGCAATGTTACTTTGGCGAGGCCCCCTGGTAAAAGTATAAAAATTTAGACTAAAATTCAAACTAAATTAAGCAAGAAGTGTTCGGTTGGCAGTTTCATTCATATTATTCGGGTTTTTTCCCAGTCATATTACATTAAATTTGATATAGAAATAGGTATTATAAATACTATTATAATTACACAAATAAATAAAGACAAAAACAGTGTTAAACCAATATCATGCTAAAAAGCCAAATAAATAAATGCTTCCCGAAACTATCCCAAATGTAGCAAGTATATGCTACAATGTAATAAGTATGCTACATTTTAGACAGTTTCGAGACAAGTGCACGCTTGAAGCCTTGCTTGGACAAATGAAAGATAGCATCATCATGAAATTTATTATTGTACAGTTTGGATAGGCGAGTCATAACAGCATTCCCACCGTATAGTTCGTACGATTTCTAGACACAGACAGAAGAGGGGTTTTTCTCGTGATGGTGGTGAGTAGGTTGGCACTGTTCAGGTGATTATGAAGGATATTATGTAGAAGGCACATAATTATCAAGTAATTAGCGATCAGATTTAAGCGATAACATTTCTTATTTCGTGGCGTACGGGTCTTGAGAGGTTTTATGAAAAGTCTTTGTATTCTCTCCAGCCTATTAGTATATGTGGTTCAAAGTTCAAAAGTTCATCAGCAAAAGATATTGAAATTTATAAAAAGGCATGTTTTTACAGGCAAACTGTTTCTTACCTCACTTGCAAAGAATTGGCAGTCAGGCGCGCATGTACCAAGGTTATCAACATAAGCACACTGCACGACGTTCTTGGCTCCCTGAAGGCCTTTGACTACGTTTATGGCGGTGCGAGCGACTGCGTACGCGCCGGATAAACTAGCAGTCTCCCTACAACAGCCCTTCGCTGCGCACACCGCTTCTGTACCGGTCATTATACATGATGTTACGCATTCAACCTGGAACCGACGAGGTGTAAATGGTGCAATGTGTATGAATTATTCAAACATAAAAGGTGACAATCAAGTTTATATTCTGTCTGTTCGTCGTGACATACGTGTAGCATTCACGCATTGCCAACCCCAGACTAGCATTCCCACCTGTCACATAAATACATAGATAGCTCTCAAGCAGAATCGTAGACACTTAATTGGATCTCAGAAAAATCAGTGGTACCACAGCCACACAGGCTTCAGATATTGGAAACACTTTGTTTTTCTATTATTGTAATTTGAAACGCTTTAACAATATTTAGAAGCATCCAACAAAAATTGATGTTCAGAAATATAAAATGAATCAAAGAATGTAATTTTTGGGTGTCGGAAATATAAGCTTTTCTTTTGTTGATATTGTTTATCTAGATAAACGAACCCGTAAGAAAAATTCTGTCAATTATGTTAAAAGTACATAGGTGTGCACCTATGTACTTTTGACATAATTTAATTGACTACTACAGAAAGTGCAGTGGCTGAAGACATGTCAAAGCCTCTCTCAGCTGGTTAGACTATACTTACCTTCCTATTGAGCTAAACGACACCCACCTGTTCTTGAGTCATGGTACAAGGGTTGACAGCAGCCGACAATACCGGCACCATAGTATTGGGCGTGGCGCCACCGATCACGGGCACTCGCACGGCTTCAGGCGGCACCCTCAGGAAGTCTGCCATCACCGTGTTTGCGCGCACGCAGTTCAGCTCCACGCAACCCAAGAGCTTACGAGCGTTGTACACGGTGCGGAGTCTTTGGATCTCTCCCACTAAGGGGACTAGGCTCTCCACCGGCTCGGTTGCTACTATTGTGAAACACTATTAAAAATAAGATCGAATTAAAATATATTATTTGAGATAGAAACTTTTGTTTTAAAAAAAAATAAGAAAGGCCTGTAGTTGATGAGGAACACAACAAAAAGGTAGGTATAATTATTATGTGTGTGATTTTAATCTGCAGTGGCCGTGGTCAATGATATTATATAAAATATCATTGGCCGTGGCGCTTTCTGCCGATATGTGTAATTGCAAAAGATAGGGGTCATACTTTAACCCCCAACTTTTGCAAAATTGCTGATTTTCTTCTCACATACAGAGACACTCATATCTTCTATGTTAAAGATGCTTCGGTTTCTTATTTCGACTTATGATCATGACGGCCTGTCAGCAATAAAAATATTTCTGATTTTCTTTTCTTAACTTTAAAACAAGGACCTTATTATTAGTTACATCTTTTTTTGTTAACTGAAATGACCTCTTATTTTGTTGTAACTTAGCCGATACCTATTTTTTTCGCATCACCTAAGTGGCATACGTTATCTTAGTGTTTAAACACTTGTGCATAAATGATTTAAAACATTAGCGTTCATGGTTGTTAAATAAATTGAGAAAATATTAGTATGGAATTTTTTTTTTAATTCCCCATACAAAACGGCAATTTCATACATAAACCCCTAATATAATCTAGGCATACTTACGTCAGGGCACATGTTGCACATCTGAAGAGTTATTTCTGTCAGCACTGGTGCGTTGTTTTCGAACGTATCAAATCGGTCCCTTGCTACAATAATTACTACCTTGGAACCCTAGGAAGTAAAAATAAATACATAATACTTAGTTACCTACTAAACAATTGACAATCGACTACTCCATGATGATAAGGTCTATGCAAAAAAATCCTATTTTTTATTCTAGCAATTTTTTTCAGCCCAAAGAATAGGTTCATTGTCAAATACGGTTACCCTTACTTTGTAGCGTAGTTGTAAAATACTTTTTCTAGTTGCATGGGCTGATCATATACAATTGAGTGCGCAACTGCACAAAGAGGCCGGCGAACAGTGAGCTTCGTATACAATAAATGTAATACCAAAATGATTTGCAATTTGAGCATAATTAACTCTTCTTGCAAAGTTATTCGGACTAAGACAGGGTTATATTAAATAAAAAATCAAAAATACTAACCCAATTCAAAATAAATGCAAATAACGAAGCATTAATTTTTATAAAGTTATAAACCGCAATACTTACAAACAATGTAGGTAAGTACTACTAGGTACTTACTAAACGACATATTAGCGGCCGCCCGCGACTTCATCCGCGTGGACCCTAGGGAACATTTGACCAGGATAAAAATAGCCTATATATTAAACCAGATCCTAATTTGTCTACCAGTCAAATTCCATCCAAATCGGTTCAGTAGCCGTTCTTGAATTATAAATGGCGTAAATAACCCAACTTTGTTTATTTAAATTGATTGAGCTAGTGCTTAGGATATAATCCAAAAAAAGTAGCGAGCCATGCTCCTCTTTTTTTGCTATCCAAGTCTGAATTTACCTTAAGTGCCTGGCATATCATGTGCCGACCGGAATATGAAGACACTTTGCATTTAGTGTCGACGTGGCTTAACTCCATGCCATATCCGCACGTAGGGACTATATCGTATAAAGCGATCTCATCTAGTAATGGACATTGCTTTAGTAGTAAAGCTAAGGGTTGGCCTGAAAATTTACAATAATTGAAATCAGATCAAATCTCATTAGATCTACTCTACCTGCAAAGACAGTAGATAACTGAAAGAGGTGCAGGTTTTAAATTACTCTATAACTGTACGTAGGTATAAATTCATAAAAATTTAGGGTCTCTTTAAAATGGGGTGGGAGCCTGGAGATCTGTAATACAGGCCCCTCGGGAATCCTTGTATGGACTCCAGTCTCTCACAAAGGTTTTATTTGTAAGCTTTAGCTCGTGTACCTATAATTAAGTATTGTAACAACCTTTGTGAAGAGTAAATAAAGAATATTTATTATTATTATAAATTGTACACGTTGCATTCAGAAACAGTATAAGTATCTCTGGAAATGCGATCGTCGCTTACCAGCTTTTAAATAAAAAACCACATCAAAATCGGTCCATTAGTTTGGGAGCTACGTTGCCTCGGACAGTCAGACACACACACGGGTCAAACTTATAACGCCCCTCTTTTTGCATCGGGGGTTAAAAAATGAGGGCTACCAGCGAGCCAACTTTGCCATCAAAGCGGATTGAGCGAATGGATTTGATATTTTGAAACCTACAACAGCTAGCGTAAATTTATGGCGTAGAACATAGCGAGTCTCATGCTCGCTAGTTACGGTTGGAGCTCATGTGAGCTGAGTATCTGTCGCAGGATGTCGTGGCGTGGCTCCCTGGTCCCTTGTTACCTGTGCTTCCAGCGGCTCCGCAAATGGTCACTTTCATGCCACCCGGACATGTGCTATAAAGGCGACTTTTCTGACGATTCTTTTTATTATTAAACCTATTAGAAGTAACTGTTGTAAATACAAAAAACGATCGCGGGCGAACCACATCAAATAGGGTTTTAAAAAACAACATGGTTTTTTTTGATTATTTTATATATTTTTTTTGTGATTTTTACTAGAATTTTACAAGATTTCTAAATTTGACGTTTTTACTTTTTATCACACGACATTTTTACTTCTAATTCTGCTTTTTTATAATTTCTTCTTTTAACTACATTCACAGGCTTCGAAATAAACGATTTGAAGATTACAACCCTTCGTTATTTATTATCAACAAAGAGTCTATTAATTAAATAAGTTTGCATGCGTCCAACGCAAATAGACAAACTAATAGAACACTCTACGGGTATTTATATAATTTGAATATTTTATAATATTTTATTTTATTTTAATAAAGCAAATATTTCATTTTCAGCGCATAACTTGGACGTAGTTAGCAAAAAAGCATTGCAAAAACATTTTGATTGAATCAAGTAAACTTTGTACACACGACGGCACCTCAGACCACATGTTGGCCTTGGGGCCGCCTTTATGTTCTACTTAATAAAAGCTCTTTTCGCAGTTTAACTATATAACCTGACGTGTTATCGTGTGTACATAAGTCAATGGTTTAAATACATTTTTGTAGTTAAGATACTTACGAGTACCTACCTTATGGTATGCGTATCTAAATATACAGAGTTACTGTAAATATGTCGTATTCCTTCTATCCTGCTAAAGGGTTATAGATGAGGTCAAAACAAATATTATTCTATAACTTTTTCTTGAAAGGTTAATAGTTTTTTGAGATTTATAATTGAAATCAAGAAATTTTTTACCAAAAGTACGTTTTAATTTTCAGGCACAAAAAATAAAAATAAAAAAGAACCACTCATTCGATTTCGTTTTTATTATTTTTTGGGATAGAAAACATTTTGAGTGTTGAAAAACAAATTACAAACACTGGATCTTTGGTCTGAAAATAAATTAAATTATTATTATTATTATAGCCCACGTTTATTGAGATTAGATTAGATAGAGCTTCATTATTAAAAGCTTTATAGCATTTTTACGTTACGTTAAGTTTGTTGAGGTTTTATTCTGCTCCTCAGGCATGGAGTCCGAGCCCTTTTACAATTGTTTTCTTGTTCATTCCAGTTCTATCATTTCATGCCTCTTGTACTTTCACGTGGGCTAATCAAAGCCCTGCCGCAGGGCCACTACATGGAGGGCCAATATTATATTTTTATTTTATTTCTCTATAATATCTATGATATCGGCCCGGCCTGTATGCCTACACAAAGCCCTGCTTGCAGTGGCCCTGCTTGAGTAGCCCGCGCGCTTCATACGAGTTTTCTTTCATTTATCCACATTCTTTCTTCTAACTGGGTGGGATGCCAGCCTAACTATTCTTATCTAGGTATATCTCAATTTTTATTCTTTATTATTGAATTCAGGGAAATGAAGGTCACACTTATGTTGAAACTTCTGTTTTTACAAATCTATATATATAAAAGGGAAAATCACTCACTCACTCACTGATCACGAAATCTCAGAAACTACAAGTGCTAGGAGTCTCAAATTTTGCATGGGGGCTCCTTTTAGGGCGTAGGTGCTCACTAAGACGGGATTTTGCGAAATTCAACCCCTAAAGGGGTGAAACAGGGTGGCAAAGTTTGTATGGGAGGACGCGATTCCTTAACCCGATTGACTTGAAATTTGGCATAGAAATTCTTTCACAAAAATATATAAAACGGAAAATCACTCACTCACTCACTGATCACGAAATCTCAGAAACTACAAGTGCTAGGAGTCTCAAATTTTGCATGGGGGCTCCTTTTAGGGCGTAGGTGCTCACTAAGACGGGATTTTGCGAAATTCAACTCCTAAAGGGGTGAAACAGGGTGGCAAAGTTTGTATGGGAGGACGCGATTCCTTGGCCCGATTGACTTGAAATTTGGCATAGACATTCTTTCACAAAATTAATTGAAAACGTGTTTCGTTTTTTTTTAATATTTGTCACCTAACAGGATTAAAAAGTGATATAAAGCTAATTTTGCTGTGATTGACTTCGACGTCGGAATTGAAACTTTTTTGTGCATTTGATTGATTAATTAAGAAAAGTAAATATCATTTGTCATCTCAACGTAGTATTACATTCTCTTTGGTCATTTCCCCTGAGAGTAGGTAGAATGCATTTCATTGAATAGTACCTATGGCGTTATGTTGGCAGTGCTGTCATTTTTTCCTTCCTTGCGTTGTAATAAGGTGCAAAATTATTCCATCTAATTATCAGTTTAATTTTAAAAGAATACAATATTCGGTCAAGTCGCCTATGCTATGACAATTAATAAAGCACAGGGACAAAGTTTAAGAGCGGCTGGTGTAGATCTGCAGTGATTGTTTCTCCCATGGCCAGCTCTAATGTCGCCTGCTCGAGAGTCAGCTCGCCGAATAGCCTTTTTATTTTGCAACCGGATAACATGACAAGAAATGTGGTAGGTATAGAACATGTTACAAAAATACCCCTAATGCCGAATATGGTATATAGGGACCATCAAACTGAACAACTTTTACTATTGGGATCAACTCTCAAATCGCGAAAAAATAATCAGCAAAAATTTAAATCGAAAATATCAAAACGTATGAAACACATTTTGATATTTTCGATTTGAATTTTTGTATGAAACAGCTGATTTTTATTATAGAGAAGTGTTGTATGATCGAGATTGAGAATCCTGTTAATGCACAACATATTTTTATTTAGAACTAGCTGCACCCGACATGCGTATATTGCAATGCTCCATTTTTTTTGCCAGGGACTTTCTCGGTCGTATGCAGAACAACTCGCCAAAGTTTCATCATAATCGGATCAATGGTTTAGGAGTCCCGCCGTCTGTACACTTAGATCTTTTAAACTATGCATAAAAACCACATCAAAATCGGTCCATAAGTTTGGGAGCTAGGTTGCCTCAGACAGACAGACACACACAAGTCAAACTTATAACACCCCTTGCGTATGTTGTGTACGTCGTATATACATATAGTGGTGGCCACATAATTAAGGACACAAGTCGATTTTCATACAAACGAAGTAATTTTGAAGTCTTGGTTTTCCGCTAGGGATTGAACTAGCTGTGATCTGATGATGGCCATCTAGGGAGTGAATGGAGAAGATTCAGATAGCAATACACACCCAACTGATCTGGTCAGCATTCTAAGAGATTTAAGCATAAGAATTTACAGTTGCAAGTTTTCATACATTTCTATACTATATTCGAGATTTTTTTAAACATATCCTTACATCTCTTAAAATGCTGGTCAGATCACTTGGGTGTGTATAGAAATCTGGATCTCCTCCATTCACTCCCTGGCTGGCCATCACCAGATCACCGCTCGGTCAATCCCTGGCGGAGAAGCAATGCTTAAAAGTTACTTCGTTTGTATGAAAATCGACTGGCGTCCTTAATTTTGTGGCCACTACTATACCTATATAGATATCCTGTAGTATAGTCTAACTGCACACTCACCACATTAGTAACTACATTGTACCCGTGCGAAGCCGGGGCGGGCCACTAGTATCATATATGTTTATACGTTTAAATGCCATTTTTGCAAACATCCAGGAATGGGAACGGGAACGGAAACTGTATCGTCATTTCTCTTGATCCAATTCTGAATTTTATAAACCATATAGCTTCCGTCCGCGACTTCCTCGCGAGGCAACGCGCATGGTGCGGACCCGCCTAATTACGTAAAAAACGGATGATCGAATTTTGATGAAATTAAAACAACAAAGAATACTTTCTATTCTGGTTAAAAGTTTTCTATGAATTTTCTCGAATGTCCACGCGAACGAAGTTGCGGGTGGAAGCTAGTAATAAACTAATATTCAGAGTAGCACCACAGATTAAAATATAATAGTGTTTCGGGAAATAGTTAATTGGAGTTGAAAAATTAAAGGACGTGACTTGAATTCAATCATATAGCAGAAGAATATTTATTTTTTACTAAGAATAATAGAATGACGTTCACATGGCGGGCTTTCTCAGTGTTGCCACGTATAATATTAAAAACCTTTTATTTGTTGGCTTGCACAAATAGCACTTACCACACTTACTAAAAATGATCCGACTCCATCGTATCACTAGTAATTATACGTAAAATACTCAATATACTTACGCAAGTATTAGCACCGACATTTGGCTTTAAACACCGAAATTAACAGAAACAAAACCGTAAAATGATTTTATAGGGGATTTCGAACAGTGTAATGGTATGGAATGTTGGAAGCATGGTTGCATTATGAATAAATAATGCGAAGTGATGTTATCACTGGTCCACGTACTCGCAATATTCTAATGACTGCTGAGTAAGCGTACTGAACAGTCGTCGTTAAACTTTTCACACCTTTTTCATTTGAATCGATAAAAATGTTCGCACGCTTACAAAAGTTTTTTGCGCCTAAACCAGCATCAGAGTTAACTCTACTTGATATATTTAAACCCTTATACATATTACTTACTATCTTAGGCTTCTTTCCTTACAACTTGAAATTCAAATCCAGACATAAATGCACTATAAATCATCACTCTCTCTATGTGAGTTGTGTGTGTGCCGTTTCAATCAATTTGATAATAATCATATTTATGGTGTTTCATATCCGAGGAATCATTACTTTAAGTGAAGGAAATTCTCTCACAGACGTGATAATGACCGAGATTAACTATATTTTGGAATTATTCAATTTGTCAGTGTTCTGCTTAGTTGCTTACTATTGTACTTTTATAAACCGATACAATTATGTGAATATTTTAAACATATTAGCTGGAGCTTGGATCGAAATACCGAATAGGAATAACAATATCCTAAAGAAACTGAAGCAAAGAGTTTTTGGGAATATAAAGTGCCTCGTGCTTTTATTGATGACACAATTAGTAGTGAATTACACAAGGGACGATAGTATGTGGAAGAAAAATCTCGTAACAATGTCTTTCATCGTTCCACAAATGATGCAGTTTACATATCTTGTCTTTTATAACGTGCTTTTACTCACGTTAATAGCTTTGCTAATGAACATTGAAGAACAATTGAAAGGGGAATACATTAAAAAGTCAGGCGTATGCTTCACGAAAATTGGCACTAGAC
This sequence comes from Catoptria pinella, assembly GCA_963556745.1. Taxonomy (NCBI): domain Eukaryota; kingdom Metazoa; phylum Arthropoda; class Insecta; order Lepidoptera; family Crambidae; genus Catoptria; species Catoptria pinella. Next base: position 8,372,061 of record OY750769.1, read on the forward strand.
CACCAGTAACTAGTATGCGAGCCATGGAGTTGGTATTTGTAAAAGCTTGTGAAGTGAAACGTAGCATAAATGAAGCTTTCCAGGCGCCTATACTGATTACTGCGATACAATGTTTCCACGCTATGGTGAGCGAATCGCATATTATTTACCATGGCGCGATAGTACATCAAACTCTGAATACGCATGAAGTTGTCAATTGCTCCATATGGATTGTTTATCAAGTGTTAAAAATTTATGTTTTGGCATACTCTGGAAACCTTCTTAAAATTGAGGTAGGTAGCATAAATTAACAATGGACTTAATTCACGCCAAGTTTCAAGATAGGTACTAAGCACTGGTACTAAATATTTAGACTACTAGCTATAAATTACTCAATAAAAGTAATTGAAATAACAACATTGTTCCAGATTTTCCGGTTGGGACAAACTCTTCATAATGTTCCTATTGAGAAACAAGATATAAGGACATTGCTAGAGGTTAGTAAACTGTGTCAACTCGAGAACGAAACAAATGCTTACTATGCGAACTACTAAACAAACAATGGTTAGTTCATCATCATCGTCATATCAGTCGCACGACATCCACTGCTAGGCATAGTCCTCCCCCAAGCATCTCCGCATCAATTGGTTCCGCATCCAGCGGCTTCCCGCAACCTTCACCAGATCATCGGTCTACCTTGTCGGGGCCCTACCCACGGAGCGTCGCCCGGTGTGCGGTCACCATTCCAGAACCTTTCCGCCCCAACGGCCATCGGTTCTTCTCGCTATGTGTCCCGCCCACTGCCACTTCAGCTGAGCAATCCTTCGAGCGATGTCAGTAACTTTAGTTCTCTTACGGGTCTTCTCATTCCTAATTCGATCATGTAGGGAAACGCCGAGCATGGCTCTCTCCATTGCATGTTGGGTGACCTTGAGCCTTCTTATGAGACCCATAGTTAGCGACTGCCGTAAGTCATCACTGGCAACACACACCTGTCATACCTGGCTTTCATCTTGAAACACTGAGGTAAATTGGACGCGAAGATTTTTCGAAGCTTCCCGAATGCTGAACATCCGGGTTGGACTCGACGAGAAATCTAGCTCTTTCTCGACTGGACTTATCTAAGCGAATTGTTGTCCTAGGTATACTTACGTAATGCTCAACAATTTTGAGTGGTATTGTTCCCAATATGAGCTGGAGTGGGTACATCATGGGTATTCAACATGGTTTTTCGCCTTATCCATGTTCATCTTAAGACCCACTCTTTGCGAAGCACTACGGAGATCTTCGAGCATTGTGTTCAGGTTTTCCAAGGTCTAAGTCATAAATAAGAACATATCATCGGCAAAACGAAGGTGTGTTAGATACTGGCCATTAATGTTGAAGCCAAGTTCTTTCCAACCCAATAGCTTAAAGATGTCCTCCAACGCAGCTGTGAATAGTTTCGGAGAAATAACGTCTCCCTGTCTCATACCTCGCTGCAGTTGGATGGGATTTCTTCTTTGGTTCTGAACTCGGAGCTCAGACCGACATGGTGGCATTTTCGTATAGGTAATTGTCCAAGCGAGCGTGAAGCGCGAGCGAAGCGTCTCTGCTTCAGCTTGGGCAAAAATGCTTTCGTATGTCTGTCTATTCTCTACAGCTCGAGTCAGTTTTTCGAAATATTGCGAAAAAAATTCACCCATTCGAAATTCACCCGTTCAAAATTAGAAGCGCCATCTAGCTTCGAATAGATGTATTATAAAAGAATACCTAACCTACCAAACAGCACATAGTACTGCTTTTTAAAAGCAGTGTCAACCTCGTGGCGACATCTGTTAGATTAATTTTTAAATAACATACGATTTGAGCGAACCACTAGTTAGTTAACACAAAACAAGTAAAAAAACTTTGTTCTGTGGTTAAACTAAGTACTAAGTAAAAAGAAAAAAAATAAGCTCCTTTTATGGATGTCGATAAAAAAAATATTAGTTGCATCGTTTTTCGGAAAGTTTTAATTAGAGGTAAACCAAATGCAGAAAACAAAAATAACTGATAAATAGCGCTATAGTGATAATTACGAAAACTATTTTGTAGATAAATAATTACTACAATTTTATTGTACTTAGATACAACATTTTTCGACGCTTATGATGTACCAAGCTACGGAATTGACTGTATATGGATACTTTCCTTTGGATGCCACGCTGTTATTTAAAGTGAGCATATAACTTTTATTTCAATCTAACACGAGACCAAATTTTTGTGGTGTCTCGTGCCTTTAAATCACTCACTGTGCTCAGTAGTCTATTTCTATAAATTCTAGACAACTTCGCCAGTTATTCTGCACTCGCAACACAAATTGACTTTGGTCTCAAGTATAACAAATGACTATTCAAGAAATATTATTTTATTTTGTAAAATGTAACACTTTTGTTAAATAAAGATTCTACAAGGTGTTACAAAAATACCCCTAATGCCGAATATGGTATATAGGGACCATCAAACTGAACAACTTTTACTATGGGACCAACTCTGAAATAGCGAAAAAAAAATCAGCTGTTTCATACAAAAATTAAAATCGAAAATATCAAAATGTATGAAACAGCTGATTTTTTTTCGCGATTTCAGAGTTGGTCCCATAGTAAAAGTTGTTCAGTTTGATGGTCCCTATATACCATATTCGGCATTAGGGGTATTTTTGTAACATCTTGTATAGTGAAGCTGTGTTCTAACTATTCTTTTCTTTCCTTTTCTAACGTTCCTTATTCTAACATTCTTTTTTTATATTTAAAATGGTTTTTTTACAGGTGATCGCTTCTGCAGCTATGTATCTTGTTATTTTGGTTCAATTTGATAGAAGAGAATAAAGTTTACTAGTTAAAAGTGTGTAATTTTAAATTTAAATTTCACAGTGCTAGTTTAAATAATATACCTACTAGAAAAAAAAAACAAATAAACAGCCGAACATAGAACCTCCTCCTATTTTTGGAGTCAGTTAAAAAAGGCTGAGCTACCGTAGCTCAGTTGTTAAGAGCATTGGACCGGACTTCCAAAGGTCGCGGGTTTAATTCCCGCCTGAGACAATTCTGGTGACGAGTCGATTTCTTTCTAAGTACCTAGGTACCTAGTATATTATTTAGTATTGTATAAAAATGTGTCTAATATGGAGTGTCATTAAGGTATAAAATAATGAGTAGGTATTTATTCCAAAAGAAAATTGAGTAGGTATAGTAAACAGAAGCAGAAAAAACAATAAAGTATTTAAAATAAAGTAAGTAGTTTTTTTATTCACATTACGTTACGTCTGTCCTTGTTTCTTATTACCTTACAAGTTTTATTTTTTACTGTTGAAATATACAACGTGTTACAAAAGTACCCCTAATGCCGAATATGGTAGATAGGGACCATCAAACTGAACAACTTTTACTATGGGACCAACTTTGAAATAAACATACAAAAATTAATTACGAAAATATCAAAATATATGAAACAGCTGATTTTTTTTCGCGATTTCAGAGTTGTTTTCATAGTAAAAGTTATTCAGTTGGATGGTCCCTATCTACCATATTCGGCATTAGGGGTACTTTTGTAACACCTTGTATATCTCAGTGGTTGAAATTAGTTGAGCTGAGCGAAAACATGCCAAATTTAGTAATAAAGAATCGATATGCTCTAATGCATATGCACCATCCTGCCGATCGATTGGATCCAATCGAACTGACCGTGTGTGGCGGCCACACTGTGGCCGTGGATCGGCAGGACAGATCGAATTGACGGAATAATCAAAATAGCTGGATCACGCCGATTGGACCGTGTAGGTATGGCAGTCGCGCGATCGATTGCATGATTTTATTTTTTAACCAACTTCAAAAAATAAAGTGGTTCTCAATTCGATTTGTCATTGTTCGCACGTATCTTTGATATTTATGGACCGATTTTGATGAAGTTTTTTTGTTTGATATAAATTTCTAGCAAGATTTGTTTTTTTTAAATCGGTTCAGCAGTTTTCAATTCCAGTATACTGAAAATTCTCAAATAATTACAGTAATCTTATGGCGTAATTATTAACTCTTGAATTAAATTTGTTTGCGAAAACTGTTTTCTTTTCAACAACCACTCTTTACACCACTCCGTACGATTTTTTCTTTTATTTTCTTGTTTTTTTAGCACGAATATTAAGCCCAAGACAGCTATCGCATCGTCGTCCATCACTCGTGACTCCTTATGTTACAATGTACTCCAAGGAACATTTTTAAATACTCTATGCGTGACTTCATGGCTTCAACTCACTGACCTCCATATAGTTAACCATAATACAAATGTCAGTGCTTCTTCAACTGAACATTGCTGCCGATTGATCAGTTAGAATGAGAGACTTTCCAGGCAACGTTCCTTAAAAATCTACTAGATGGCGCTGTCCAACATCCTTGGCAGTATAGTATATAAACGTGGTATGTACAAATAGTCTGATCATCATCGTAAAAATACTTATGGTTTTTACAGTGTGTTTTCTTTATAATCGTTTTGCGGCGACAAAAATAAACGAACATATAAATAAACTTTTTAATATTTTGTAGTGTATTGTGCAATTGAACGACGACCTTTGAACGAGTACAGCTTTTTTAAGGTTGTCAATTTGTCAAATTTTTTAAGGCTGTCGTAGAGCCGGTCCACACTGCGCGTTGCATCGTCGTCGCAACGCAAATATTTTGCATATGTCGCAGGCAACTGGCTTAATCAGCCGTTCAATTAGCGGGCTAGCCTTTTCATTGAACGTCGGCGTTTAATCAGCGGCTTTAATGTCATCCCGCCAAAACGTCACGACATTTAATTAACGGGCTGGCAGATACTTATGCCCATTTGCACTAAACTTAAGAATTGCCTAAGACTTTTCCTAACTGCAACTTGACCAAATTAAAACGGTGTCATTAACTTAGCTGTCATGCAGCTTTCATGCGCCTATTTATCTTGGTCGAGTTGGTTAGGAAAAGACTTAGTCGATTCTTTAGTTTAGTGCAAACTGGTGTTGGCTGTTGATTGAATAGGGTAATCATTTGTCGAAAATACTATATGATATAGGTAGGTACATATTCAATATTGATAATTCGTCAGTATGGATCATCAGTCTGAAAAAAAATCAGTTTTTACTATATAGACTGATGGAATGGACTGATGCAAGACTGATCATGTAATCTCACCTTATTTATACACCGATTGTTGCCTGCTGGAATGCATCGGCATCCTCATTCAGTTCATTCCACGGTGTGGTTCATTCATGAATGAATTCCATCAATTCATTCATTCATTCTTTCTTTCTTTCATTTTCCAGCCAGCCGGTGAAATTAGTCAGCTTAATTTTTCCTCAAAAGTTATATTATTCCTATCCTAATTTGTTAATTCATAATAAGAATAAAAAGACAGTTATTTTTATTATTTGCAGTGCATTATTTTTTCAATAATGGTAAGTTCATTTTGAAATCCTAATAAAAATGTCAATCCCATTCAACTGATTTGGTAGTGAATTCATTGGGTTTAATTTCAACCAAAAACTTTGATTACTTCTTTACTTTGTTAATCATTCAACATATTTTATAGGTTTGTAGCGATAATTATTGTTTTTTCGAACCGGCATGTGGTTCAGCCATTTTGAGAAGTCGTAATGGCCGGCGGCCGCCATGTCAATCATTCACACGTCCACCAAATTATTTCGTAGTTTGTGCTAACTGCCATGAAAGTTAGGTCGGAGAGTCAGGTTCGGTTATAATCATCAAAACCGCTAGGATCGTTATAAACGACTTATCATCGTAAACCGTCCAGAACAGCTGATCCAACATGTTTGTAAGTTACCTTTCAAATAACGCGAGCGCCATCCATGAAGCGTGAAGTCGTGCGTTATGAGGCGTCAGGTTATCGAATATAGTACCTTCTTACTTATAAGTAGCCAATTGATAACCTAGTTTCTCTTGTCACACGCCTCTGCTGTGATAAATGTTTAGTCACATAGGTTTTAGCTGTGTAAAGAATACACTTCATTTTGGGTACCTACCTATCGGAATTAGGACAGAGTACTTATTTATTAGGGTTGGGCTAAAAATGTCATTGTGAGTGTTTTCGTCTTGCAGATGGATGGCAACATAGTCCATCCCCATCCCCACCCGGGGGTGGTGCATGGAGTGCCCGGCGGGGTGGTGCACGGCATGCCGGTGCACGGAGCGGGGCCTGACGGCGAACACGCGCCTCATGGGCCGCGCCGCCGCTACCAAAACAGACCGAAGCCTCCTAACAACTTGGAACGCTTGCCCCTTGACGAGGCAGCTAAAAGGGTTTGTAGATATTCAAGATCTTTTTTTTCTGTTCTTGAGGGTGATTAATAAATTTAAAATTCATCAAAATATACTATATGAACTTTTGTAATAAAGATTGAGTACTATGGTAATAGTCGAAAATCATCAGTAATGCCCGAGTAGTTGTTTATTGATTTAATTATAATGAAGCAGAATAAGAAAATTATCAATAACATTATCTTCAGGAAATGGAGTCACTGCCAATGAAGACTCCTGTGTCAGTGCTGCAAGAGCTGCTGGCTCGACGTGGAACTGTTCCGAAGTATGAGCTTGTCCAGATTGAGGGCATGATCCATGAACCTACATTCCGTTACCGTGTAACAGTGGCTGATCTTGTTGGTGAGCCACTATTATATTACTTGATTTATTGAATCTTGTCTTATCCCTAGTGAAGTAAAAACTTCACTATGAAGATAGGTTAAGTCATGAGTGTTCATCAAATTATTTAAATTTTGTTTTACTAGACCACTGTTCCCTTATTTCTACTTACTCTAAAAAAGACCTCATACATGGGTACCCATTGCAGAGATGATAAATAAAAAAAAACTAATCTGATGTTTGACATATTACTTAAAGAGATTGCTGGGTACCCCTCGGTGCAACCTCCACTTATTGGGAAACAGAAACTGCACTAGATGATAATTCATTCTTACTTGCATTACAGCATTTTGCAATTTATTCCAATTTTATTTGCCTACCTACCTTGCTTGAACTATTAATAATGTGTCAGTAAGTGGCTGTAATTCCTGTTTTTTTTTTCTATCTCAGCAATGGGCACTGGTCGCTCTAAAAAGGAAGCCAAACATTCTGCTGCAAAGGCTTTGCTGGATAAGTTGACAGGTGCAGCCCCAGCTGACCAATCTACTAATGGCAATGTTCCTGAAACGTAAGTAATTTGGAATATTTTTTAAAAGTACCCACTAAATCAAGATGTTTATTACCTAGACCTTAATGACTAGTTGCCTCCTGATAATCAAAACAATGTAAATTTATAATTGTATGATTATTACAATTAATTAGTAATCCACTATCTACCTTAATTTTAAACTTTTAAGAGTCCGGCGAACAGTGGCATCCCGTACAAACGTAATGCAAAAAGGATTTGCAATTTGAGCATAATTAACTATTCTAGTGATGTTATTCAGATTAAGGCAGTATTTGTCTAGGTTTCTATTAAATAAAAAATCCAAAATACTAAACCAAATAAAACTGTGATTGGCATTTATTTTGAATTGGGTTAATATTTTGATTTTTTTATTTAATAGAAACCTAGACAAATAATGTTGTTGGCAACTAGCTGGTGGATTATAATACCATTACCTTTATAATACCATGTATATTTTGGTAGTTTACTCTTTTTTACTTGATTTCATGTCACTTGTCATTGGTGAAAAATAAACCTGTTGTCAGTGAATGGTCTTTGCTTTTGCACCCACTTAATCGAATTATTTATAACTGTCTTAATCCAAATAACATCACAAGAAGAGTTAATTATGCTCAAATTGCAAATCATTTTGGTATTACGTTTGTATGGGAAGCTCACTGTTCGCCAGACCTATAAGGACCAACGAAACAAATGAAAGAAATCTTGAGAGTCTAGCTGGTCTATAAAGTTATTAATTTCTGCAGTGGAGCTGTGGTGTCGTCGTTTGAAGACAAGTTGATGGGCAACCCAGTTGGCTGGCTCCAGGAGCTGTGCATGTCCCGTTTCTGGCCACCACCGTCGTACCATGCTGAGAATGACGACAATGTTAATAGGCGTATGTAGAAATTCCAACATTATTAAATTTTATTACTTCAAAATAAAACCATTTTTTGGTTGTGAATAATTCTAATTCGACAGCTTTCTCTAACAATTTCTCAATTGAAAACTTAGAATTTTAACTACTTTTTGATTTCTCAAGCTATGAATCAAACTTAATTTTTGTTTTTATATATCATAATTTTTTTCTGCTGTTCAGGTTTACCTCACGAGCGCCAGTTTACTATCATATGTACGCTGCTAAAGAGGCGCGAGGTCGGTACGGGCAAGTCCAAGAAACTTGCTAAGCGCCAAGCCGCCTACAAGATGTGGCAAGCACTGCAGGACAACCCGCCAGAATCATTCCAACCTGAGGAAGAGGTAAGATTTTGATGCGTTTTTCCATAAATATCATCACCCTACATTAACATAATGATTGTAAATTTCTAATACTGATTCATGATTACAATTTGCTGATAAAATTTATAAAATATAACATTGAAATTGTGACTAACCTTTCTAAGACTTTCTGTGATTGATTACCTATGATAATATTATGATTTAATAACGATGTAATTATTGTTCCATAGTGCAAAGTTAACTCGCCCGTCATTGAGTTTCTAGACGTCAGCCATGTTGTCACGAGTGGCTCTTTTGTATCATTCTGTTGAAAGGATCGTTAGCACTTGGCCAGGTGTTTTACTATCTTTCGGTCGGCTCTCACAAGCTCGAATGGACAGAAGGGTCACTTGCGCATCGAACTGTTGTTGATAACCGTGTTTGATTTCTAGGGCGGAGTAGCGGCCCGCTATGCCGACTTGAAAGATAGTAAAATCTCCACTTTGACAACCAGTCACAGCCACAAGGTGTCGCAGTTTCACAAACATCTCAAACAGTCTGTCGGCCCCAACCTGGCCAAGTTGCAGGTACGATATACCCCTTTTTTTATCTATATTGCATGGATTTTGTCGATGTTTTTAATATTAAATGGCTAATAATTTTAATCGATGTCGTTTTTGAATGTGCATGATGGACAAAAATTATGATGTCATAGTAGTTTCGATCGCCTTCTTTCTATAAGGTATCACTACTGATTTGTTATTTTTCAACAGGTGACTCCGTTGAACAATAAGGACTTTAACTTCGTCCAGTTCTTGCAAGAGATCGCTTCGGAGCAGTCGTTCGAAGTGACTTACGTGGACATAGAGGAGAAGTCGATGAGCGGGCGTAGCCAGTGCCTGGTGCAGCTGTCGACGCTGCCCGTGGCCGTGTGCTACGGCGCCGGGCCCTCCAGCAAGGACGCGCAGGCCGCCGCCGCGCACAACGCGCTCGAGTACCTCAAGATCATGACCAAGAAGTGAATATATCGACATCTCGCGACATCGACGCCCACGCCCCGTGCTCACCTTTGCTTTTCAAATTAAAATTCGGGTAAATTTGAGCTGCCGACGGCATCGGAACACGCCGAGGTCTGCGCGGTTGATGTCGTTAGGTTTTGAGCCTAACTTATCTTAATCACCACTTCCCATTTGAGTAATGGCATTTCGCCTGTGTGCCAGTAGCACTTCGGGCTATGCTTTATAACTGGCATATTTGCAGTATCTTACTTGTGATTTGTTTTCGTCCGTATTCTTAGGTTGATCGATCAGAAAAGTAATTAGTTTTCATTTTGTGTGTCCTTAATTTATGTAGTGAGTTAAACATTAACTAGCAAGTGAATTCTCACTTGTATTATTACTGCCAATGTGCGAGTATAATATGCATAGCCCGTAAACTTAAAGAAACAAAGTATGGAGTGGTCATATAACAAAATACAAGCTATACTTTGCATAGAATTAGTGTAATTTTCCCAGCGTGGAAATTACTTAAAAAAAATAAAAACAAAAAAAAATATAAAAATATAAAAAAAAAACAAAAAAAAAGTGTGGACTATATTTCCAGTTTAATATTCAGCATTATTTATTAGGCATGTTTTACATTTCATATTTAAATGAAATTATTGTATACTTATCCAAAAACTTCGACCTTAGCTTTTAATGTATATTGTAATCAAGGCGTAGCCAATCATATTTTACTTATGTTTAAACAGGCATCTACTTACAAATATTTAGTTATATGGTGTGTTTTAAGAGTTATTTTACATGCTGAGCATTAAACGGAAAAAATATTCTCAGCTGTAGTATTGTCTTGTTGACGAACTGTTTAACCTTTGCTTTGTAACAAGCTCCGAAAACACGTGTATTGTCAACGACACCACTGGGCGACACCACTGAGGTGACAATATTTTTTTGGTAACCACACCACCGTAGTGAAATTCTAATACTAAATTGCATTTATCGATATTAATTATCATTCGTAAGACCACAACATGACATGTTACACATCATTAGTCGGCAGTGGTGTGGTTACCACAAAACATTGTAAACGACACCCCAGTGGTGTTGTTGACAATACACGCGAAAACACAGTCCTACTTGAACTTGGGAAGAACTTCTTACAAAGTGCAAGGGTTGGTGTATGGGACGACGCATGACGGCATGACGCATGTGAAGAGGCAGGATTGTGTATTGTTTTATCCCAAATTTGATATCAGTATCTCTTAGGTTTTCATTTGAATACATGATGGAAAACTTTGCAGGGAAGCTGAGAACTATGTGTTAGAGTGATATTTCACTGGAATAAGTGGTTGCGAAGTTAGGATCCCTTGCCTGTGAAAATGGGCATTATTTTAATGCAAAGTATAGAGGTTGTAACTATTTCTATCTGTTCAGAGTCGTCGTCGGTGCTTCGCCGTTTGCGCCAGGCAATGACGAGGATCCTGCACACACCGAGTTTCTTTTAAATTGAATGGTGTGAGTTCAACCTGCCCTTGTAAAACATCGCACTGTTCAAGTTAGAAAAGACTAACTGAAGTAAAGGATTGGAGTTCTGTTCAACCAAGACCAACTAAATAAATTGTAATGCCCTGCCATTGGGCTATGAATTCATAATATATTATTTTATGTTTAGTGAGTCTTGGTTTTACTTGTTCTTCTGACAAAATGTCAAGAACAACTGTAATTATAATAAGTAGTATACTTAGTATAAAATCAACATAATTGTGACTTTTCATCTCTGTCTACCTACATAGATAAATGAAATTATTTTTTGTATACATAATGTAAGATTTGTTTTTGCTGTGCATTGTTTCCGCATTAATACTTCAATAAATTTTGGTGTTGCTTAATTTGTATTTTATTTATTCTTAGTAACCTGCTATTATTGAGTTTTTCCCAGTGGTCAGATTGATGGTCAGACGGCGTTTCCCAGTATATAGGTGTACAGGTGTACATTCTGTCACTAAAAGCAAAGTAAGACTAATGGAAAAAAGCTTAATTAAATAGAAAAAGACGGCTTCACATTTTAAGTATGCAAATCGATAATATATGCGTATTTTTTATTCAGGTTTTTGCGGAGTTTCTTTTTTCTTCAGGCCGCACTGAACAACGATTAGGCTGAGGCCACACTACAAGGAACCTCGCTTATTGCTAAGACAAGCGACTCGCTTAGTGACTGATCTTAGCGAACAGACGTATTGCACACTGCGAGCGACGCGCCTAGCTAGGTGTCTGGTTAGCCACTAAACGAGTCGTGTAGCGAACGAACGTGTTGGTAAATTTTTGATAGTCTCCTAGTGACTTTGTAATTTAACAATGGAAGAAATATTAATTTTGCGGTTTTGAAAAGGGAATCTTTTCAAATAAACACCATAAGAATGTACTTATAAAAGTAAGTATATAATTAAGGTAAAACCGTTCTGGATATAAATAGTAGCACAACTGCAGCCCCCCCCTAGCGGTTAAACACCATAACATCTATCTTGAGAACCATTGACGTTACTACAAATTCATTACAGAAAGCCGCATCGAAATCGGTTTAGTAGTTATGAGAACTCTTCAAGTGCCGACTTATCTTTTTGCTGTTGCGCCCCGTAAACATGTCTAAGAACCTGCTCTGACATTAAACCTTTTGAATGCAAAAAACCGCATCGAAATCGGCCCAGTAGTTTCCGAGGAAAATGGTAACATACATACAAACAAACAAAGAATCCTTAACCCTAAATGCATATACACCGTCAATTTTTAAGTAGGTACCTATATCTAAAAATTAAATGGGGATTTCAGACTACGTGAATGAACAACTTTTACTATGGGGCCAGCCACGAAATCGCGAAAAAAAATGAGCTGTTCCATACATTATAGTCCAGTCGATGTTGTACTTTTCTATGGAACTGCTGTTTTTTTACGCTATGAGAAGCGGTTGATATTTAGACATTGTTTAATTTTTTTTTATAGTTTTGTATGTCCTGATATGTGCTGCTGACTGTACCTACCCACTCCACTGCGTTATTTTAGAATAAAAAACTGTATCAAATTTCTATCGTTTAATTTAAATTTTCCACACATTTTTAATTCCGTTACCATGGTAGGAGAGCTGTACCCTACTCACACACACATTGCATTTAAAATGAACATTGATAAATTCACGTCTACCTACATTCATTTTTTAAATTTGTTTTTACGATTAAATTTAAATTGAGTTAACTTTCCTTGTCTACTAGAACCAAAGGGGGAATTTGAATATAAATGAAATTGTTCCATATTATTTCCAGAAACTTTTCTATACAAAGCTGTACAAGATTGTTTAAGATTACTACTACCACTGCTCAAATAAATATTCTGGAAGTCGTCCTCATTACTAATATTCCATGTTTCAACTTCTTTAGAGGGTGTTAAATCTACTTCATCATCATCGATTTTGTCCTCGGATATACTATTTTTCAATACGTAATCTTCATTAACAGCGTTATCATTTAAATCTGGATTGAAGTTATTATAGTTCAAATTACTGTCTAGATCGTCACCAAGCTTAGGCGAATAAGCACTTGCATCGTCAGAAAATTCAGGTGGAGGAGCAATAACTTCAATGTTATTAAAATCTTCGTTGTTGTAACACTTGAGTAACATTTTGGGGTCTAATAGGGCGTGATCAATACTAAATTGCTCTTCTATCAGGTCATTAGCTTTAGTTAAAGCCACAGACGAGCTCTGGGTACAATCGTAATCCTCATGGTCATGATCTACAGTTTGAGCTCCTCTAAGATAATCGGGCTTTACCAGTACTTCTTCAAACTTACAAGGCTTTGTGATCTTTTCAAAGCAACCAGTCTTTAGGAATACTTTAGGGTCTTCAGGCTTCAAATTATCAGGCTTTGCGAGTCCTTCATTGAATTGTGTATTATTATTAGCATTCATTTCAACATTTATCTCATCAATATTGATCGTGGCACTTGGAACATCACATAGGTTATTCAATTGGATATCAAGATTTTGAATATCAGTTATTTTGAACGGTTTGTTTGATTTTATAGGTTTTGGAGTGTTGATGTTAAATATAGTTGTTTTCGAAATAGTTGAAGGCCTAGTACTCCTTTCAGTTTTGCTAAAAAATAAAATTAAGAAATAAAAACATGAATCTAATCAGAAAATCTTAAAAGTGCAACAAACAAGTACCTTAAAATATTGCTGTATTTCTGAAGAATATTCTCAATATTATTGTTTGTATTACTTTCATTAATTACTTGATGGTCTTCTCGTTTGCTAGTTTTTGTTATTTCACAGTCAGATTTATTGTTCATCTTCATAATTTGATTAGTAACTTGATCCAATTTGGCATCACTCTTTGGGTAGACTTCATCTCTTAATATTTTTTCTTCTTGTATTTCAACGTCCTTGTTGGTAATATTCTTATTTGTTACTGCTTTATTTCTTTCTATATATTTTCTTATTGTATCAATGCGCTTCTTTTGTTGATGATAACGTTGATCGGTTTCTGTTCTTACTTCATTAGCAGGATTATCGCTCTTTACCACATATTGATCATGAAGATGTTCTAACACAAGTTTACACTTGTGACGTTCCTCATCTTTGAATTTGTTTCTGTTAAGATTTTTGTCTGTTTCTTGTGTAATATGCCTTAATGAGTTATTTTCAGTTATAACTTTATTTTTTTGATTAACTAAATTTATTTCTTCTCTATTGTTGAAGAGATCTAATGTGCAACAAGATGCAGCGTTGAGATTTTCTTCTAAAATTGTTTCTGTAATATCGAGGTCGATTTTTAATCTTCTAGTTACACGGATTTCATGATCGGCAGTAAACTTGGTGTGTACGTTAACTTTCTCTGTTGAAAAAGTGTACTTGTTTTCTAACTTTTTCGTTTGGTTATTGCTAGTATCTTCAAAGGGTTTATTTGTTTTGGAAGTTGGATTAGGATCAACAAAACAATATGATGAAGCTACTGCACTTTCATTTAACTTATTGTTTTGATACTCGTTATGGTTTGTATAACATTGTAAAACACTAGTGTTTTGGGGGAGAGAGGTTAATATCTGAGGTATAATATTTTCAATTTGCTTATTATTGCCTCTCCTGCAATCGTTGATAAAATCAGGCGATGACTGTAGGTTTGCACATTTTGATGGATTTTTTTCTCTTTGCATCAGTTCCATTCCTAGTGTGATATTATTTTCATCATTAGTCTTATGCCCATGTTTTTGAATACATTTTCTATCATTGTATACTTCTTTTATAATCTTTTGATTTAAAATCGGGATTAATTGCATTTTTATATTATTATTTAAAGATGAATTAATTGTTTTTGGTTTACTATTGCAAAAATCTGAATTAATAACGGGCTCTATCAGTTCATTTGTATCTTTTGTATGTTTTTCTTTAACAATATTATCCTGTGAGATTTGAATATAATTCGATTTTTCATTTGGAGAGTTCTTAGAAGAAAATTCAGAGTCTAACAATATTGGTTTTTTCAAATTAACAAATGAGCGATCAGGTGCATGCATTGAAGTAACGTTCTGACTGGTCCCACTCTGATTTAAATTGGATTCCAAAGATTGTTGATTTGTATGAAGTTCAACAAATGAATCGCCAATTTTTTGCGTTTTATTTATTACCTCACGCTCTATAAGTGGCCTCTCGGTAATGTTCGCTAAAGTAATTTTGTTATTTTGTTTTGACTCAAGTTCTTGTCCTTCATAAAGTTCTATCAATGTTGGATCTGAAGTTGAAGGTACATTACGGGAGTTTTGTAAATATTTGTCAAGCTGCATTTTTATAGCGCTAGAAAAGCCATTTTCATTTATATGATTGTCGTCTTCATCGCTTACATCCACGTTTCGTTCAAGTAGCTCAATGAATTTGTAGTTTGGTTCTTTGCGTGCTAAGTTTTTATTATGGTTAGTGCTAATAAATTTCCCTATCCTAGATTGGTTTTTGAGCACAGATTGTCTGTCATCCATCAGCTTTCTATTAGTCGTACCCGAAACTTGATTATGAACCATTATTTCAGTTTCGATATTATTCAGTATGCTATCAATTTTGTCATTATCTACGAAAGCGTCAAAATCATCGTCATTAAAATTATTTTCCAGATCATTGAGTTCGACTAAGACGTCGTCATTAGAATCTTTTGAAGGCAACAAATTCTGCGATTCTACAGATTTTACAGTATTTTTAGATTGCACTAGTCCATGCAAAGCTTTTTCAGACTTTTTTTCTGTTACTTGTAAATCATTTTTTAATTGGTTTGACGTTTTGCTGAAAGATTCTTTCAATAGTCTAAACTTTTCTGCGAGAGCACTTTCACGTTTCTTTTTTTCTCTCGACTGCATTATTTCAACGTCGATATTTTTCCTTTTTCTTTCTTTTGGTTGAGTTTTAGCAACTTGTTTTTTTGGAGTCTCTTTATTCATGAAGTGGGCTGAAGATACGAGTCCCGTAGGCACAAAAGGTAATAAATTCGTAAACGTATATTCACACTGTACATCAATTCCAACTGAAAACATTTACTGAAATTAGAAATTCCATCTTTTAAATTCAGATTGATTTATTTGTAAAGTATTATAAAAAGTATTAAAAGGAGGCCACTCGACGACCTACGTGGTCGAGTGGCTTTGTACACCGGTTTTCGAGGTGTCATCTCTGAGGTCCCGGGTTCGATCCCCGGTTGGGTCAATTTAGAAAATGAACTTTTCTATATTGGTTCAGGTCTGGGTGATTGTGATACCACCGTTGTCTCTGATTTCCATAACACAAGTGCTTTAGCTACTTACTTTGGAATCGGAGCAATGTATGTGATGTTGTCAAATATTTATATTTTACCGAACGTAGAACTAATGCAGTGTATGGAAATTTTATGCTCAAAATTATGTTTTCTTGTGATTTCGAAAGTCATCGTACCATCATATACACTTATTAAATCACGGTCTCTGAAATGAAATAAAAATTAAGTTAGTTCTGTAATAATAGTAAATATAATATTTAAAGCTACCTACATAGGCTTAATATAATATGCTGAAACAAGACAAGATACGGCTACCGATTTTATGAAATAGTTTTATGCCTACATACTTGAATGAGTTTAATAACAGGATGTGATTTTTGGAATCGCCAGCAATTATATAGCATTTGTGTGCTTCTCCTGCGGTAAGTTCGCCCATATTTTCAGACAAGTGTGCTTGATTCAACAACAGAAGGCGGATTGATACGGTCTTCTCGTTGATAGGCGTAGCATCTAACTGGTATTTTGGTAGAAGACTTATTTGCTTCTTTAACACATTGCCTGCTGGGGGAGCTTTGTTCATAATCTGAAATAATTGGAGACGTAAAGGTACAACAGGTACACAATCTTCTTTGGATAAATAATAAGATGTCATATAACGACTGCTTATTGTTGGAACTGTAGGTAGCAATTTTATAATCAAAACAAACAAAAAATAAAGTGATATATTGTAGGTTCCTACTGGAAAAAGCGGTCAATTTTCAAATTATTATTTGAACATGATCTGGTGCGAGTCGTATTTTTTCTAGTATATTATTTAGTATTATTTTTTAGTTAAATAATTCGACGGGTTTATAAGAGTTATATAAAACTGGATGTAATTTATAACATCAAAAGTGGAATAGAAAAAACAAACCCTTTCTAAGTCCCTCGGATGGCTTTCCTCCAGCAGCGTGAATTTGACTTTTCCCGCAGTTGCCAGGAGGGTGCTGAACGTAGTCCCGATTCCCTTCAATTGCTTGCTGATGTATGGCGAGTTCTCCCACAAATGGGCTTCTATACATTTCGCCAGAATTATCGAGTGGAACACCGCCGAGAAGTACTGCCGTTGTTCGGCTATCAGCTCTGGGCGAGTCAAGTATGCCACTAAGCCTGGGTAAGTATAGAAAACTTTTTGGATTGTAAATGTTGACAACGCTTGGTTTGGTAATGATATTTAGAATGTATGAGTTAGAAAGTAAAAGAATTCCAAAAATTCATAAAATACAAAAAAAATCGCATTAGAAAAGCGGAATTCAATCGGTAAGTGTTTATTAATTGAGTATGCTACTCGTATGTGTAAAGGAGCAATATAATGTAGGTAAATACTATGAACACGATAAAAGAAAAAAGCCGTTGTATTTGTGTCAATTGTCTAAATCATCCCAAGGTGACTAAGTACTAGAACTAATTCTGAAGTCACAAGTTAGTTATTTCAGATTTTAGCAGCTGTATCATCACTTTAGTATCGCTGGTGGTACAAACTTGTGTGAGTCGTAAAATGGCAATAAATATGACATGTAATATGTAAGACCAAGTTTATTCTGTGACCTCTTACATTTGCAAATCCTATTGGCGGTTCTCATAATTTTCATTGCTTCTTGGTTCAAGGATGGATCAGGAATGGGCAGGCAGCCGAGTACCGCCTGGATAATGCTGGAATTTGGGATTTCAATACTTTAACTGATGTTAACTTATTATTACGAATACATACTTTATAGGTACCGAATACTATAGAATTGAGAATAAGAGATGTTATGCGCTGCTGTGGCAGTCATTAAAGAATAAGTTGTAAGACTATTAATAATATAGGTACTATTAGGTCCTTCCTTACTTATGAAATTGGTGTTTTTTCTCACACACAGAGAAGGTCATAACTTCTGTGATTTAAAATATTTATCAGTTACTGGATATTACATCAAGTTATGACCATAGCCAACAACTATCAGCATCATTGAAGTCTATTTATTTTGTTTTCTTAGCATAAAAAAATACCTTGAAAGTGACTCCTTTTTTTGTTAGCGAAAATTACTACTTTATCCATTTGAAATTTTGAGATTTAAGCATTCACAATGCTATTTTTATACAAGGTGTTACAAAAATACCCCTAATGCCGAATATGGTATATAGGGACCATCAAACTGATCAACTTTT
This sequence comes from Catoptria pinella, assembly GCA_963556745.1. NCBI lineage: Eukaryota > Metazoa > Arthropoda > Insecta > Lepidoptera > Crambidae > Catoptria > Catoptria pinella. The sequence goes on from OY750769.1 coordinate 8,390,418, forward strand.
ACTATGGGACCAACTCTGAAATCGCGAAAAAAAAATCAGCTGTTTCATACAAAAATTAAAATCGAAAATATCAAAATGTATGAAACAGCTGATTTTTTTTTCGCGATTTCAGAGTTTGTCCCATAGTAAAAGTTATTCAGTTTGATGGTCCCTTTATACCATATTCGGCATTAGGGGTACTTTTGTAACACCTTGTATAATACTTAATAATATACTAGAAAAAATAGGACTCGCACCAGATCATGTTCTCGGACGGGAATCGAAGCCGTCTACATTGGTGAGATGGCGCTGGCTTGCAGCGTAAGAGTTGATATACTAGAAGAAATTCGACGTTCTCACCAGTGACTCGGTAGCTCAGCGGTCAGAGCATTGGACCGGATATCCAAAGGTCGCGGGTTCGATTCCCGTCCGAGAACATGATCTGGTGCGAGTCCTATTTTTTCTAGTATATTATTTAGTATTACTACTTTATCCGTTGTAACTTAGCCGAAACTTACTTTTTTCGCTTAAGTTATGATTTTCTAAGTTAGCTTAATATTCAAACATTTGTACATAAAAGTTTTGTTACAATTGGTTGTTAAAAATTTATGAAAATGCGTTTAAAAAAATCTCTAAACAAAACGTTAATTTCATAGGTAAGGACCTAATATATTGCATAAACTTAAAAAAATATTTACTACGTACCAGATTGCAATGATCCTTACCAGCTAAGCTTCATCTGCCTCGAATTGATCTTGCCTTTCATGGGAAATCTAATAGTCGCTGCTGTGTTGTTCCTGTTAAGTGCATTGAGGCACCTTCGTTCGTCCACACGGAGATGCATGTCGGCTAGTTCATGGCTCTCGCATATGATAGACTGAAGTTGCTCTAGAGTTTCATTTCCTTGTATCTAGTGGAATAGAACAATTGTAATACCTAAATTACGGTAATGAAGACAAAAACAAATGTATTTAATTGACATAATCCCTATAAACCAGACTTTGTGTACCTACACATACCTATACTAGATTGTTTTTTCTAAAGGATCTTGAACTTACAATCCGTCGAATGAGTTCAATTAAGAACAGATAATTATACTTACTGATAATTTTAATACCTATAAGTTAACTGCTTAGTAGTAAGTACCTACTGTAACAGCAATAGTACGGTCGAGTTCAATAATATGTACGCACCTTTGACAGTTTAGCAATCTTTATGCCTTTGTTGGGTTGATGAAATAAGAACTACAGCTGGTGGAGGATGGACTACAATAGCCAAGGATAGGGAGAGGTGGAAAGAGTTGGGGGAGGCCTTTGTCTACAAAAGGCAAACAGACATGGAATAAATAATTTAATTAATACATATTTGTGATTTATAAATATTTAATATGCAAAATGATGGTCTAAAATGTATGTATTTAATGTGTGAATGTCTGAATAAAGGCTTTTATTATTATTATTATTATTATGCCTTTGTAATAAAAGTCAACATCCTGTCAAAAGTCCTAATAGATTAATGAATTCGACTGTACTTACCTAATTTAGTGACCCACAGGTGATATTTATTCAAGTCGATGCCAGAGAAATGTTAATAGAAGCAATAATATCATTATCAAGATAACGATACCTTCATGATCAGCTTCATCGTCTCCAAATCCAGGTAGAAGACCGACATAAGCCGGCCAGCCTCCGTGGAAGCTATGCAGCTGGCCTCGTCCATGGTTATCAGGCCCGAACTGGCCAAGCCATTCATCGCTCTTACACACATTTCTGGGAAAGTTGGTGGGATTAAGTGACTCAGTAGTTCAGCGGTAAGAGCATGGACCGGTAACCAAAGGTAGCGGGTTCGATTCCCGTCCGAGAATATGATCTGGTGCGAGTCGTATTTTTTCAAGTCTATTATTTAGTATTGTATAAAAGTAGCACTTTGAATGTTAAAATCTCAAAAATATACCTAATTATTTATTCATTTCTTATTCGTAGGAGGCGACGGATAAAAATAGGTTTTTTCTCTAAACCGTGGAACTGAGGTGATGTTGAGAAATAGCTAACTAAACGAATTTGTTTTCAAATAAACATTTGTGAAAACCATAACATTCAATCTCAACAGAAAAGATACTATGACATTTAGTTAAAAAGGTTAGATAGAGGTACACATACATCCTATTGCAAGCTTCGTGCTGCAGTAAACTTTCATTCTCATGTTCACCATCAATTTATTTGCGAATTCTTTGATTAGGTCAGCAAAAAAAGAACATTGTCATACATTACTGATTGTTTTAAACAATTTAACGATTAAAGTTAATTAAGATGATGGATTTAGTAAAGAGCTTAGAGTTAATGACAAGATAGCACAAAATAAAATATAATTATAGTTCACTAACTTTGGTTTCATACGGAGCAGAGTTCATAGAAGCTTGTTTTTATCGATGACTGCGACGTAAAGGGCTTATTGTATGATGGTTGACCTTTGCCCTTTACGAACTATCGTTAGATTCTAGTAAATTATCTTTTTGATATTGTTGTGAAATATACATAACCTTCACCGTTGAAGTTTAAATGTGAATACTTTACGTTAGTCCACTAGTTGGCTTTTTTGTATTGGTGTCAACATTTCACCAACTCTTTCGTGGTTTCGATTCAAACTAAGCTATCAACATTATGATTTCTGTATTGAAATATGAAAAGAGGCATATGTTTTTTTACATAAAATTAGATTACACTCCCTACGTAAATAAGATAATAATAAAAATGTGCTACGAGTATATCAGCTAAAACATGACGTGAACAAAAATGTGGATGAAAACTCTATCCTTCCTTCTGGTGCAGTCGGCATTAGAAGTTTCCGATCGTTTAAGCACAAAATAGTCAATCTCTATTTTAATAATTGTCAGTTAAAAATTTTGGAACGGGTGGAAGGAAAATATAGACGATTCAAAAGTGCCTAATTATTAAGTTTATTTGAATAAAGAAATTTTGACTTTGACTTTTAGTTTTTCCAACCAATTTCGCTTGTTCAGTTTGTTGCAATGTCACTTTAGATACGCAATCATTTTAGCGATAAGGTACTAAAGTAAATAATATTAGAAAAAATCGACTCACCCGGCAGCCGGGTCCCGTCTGAGGTGCTTCGTCAAGTATAATGTTTACCATAATAAAATCGACTCACGGTAAGTCTATTTTTTCTAGTATTTTTTAGTATTTTTTTAATATAAAAATAGCATTGTGAATGTGAAAAATCTAAATTTAATAAAGTACTAAAGTGTAAAGATTTCTGTGGCACTATTAATATGAGATGAATATCATGAGTAATATGAACAAAGATGAGTAAGTTAATGAAGCATTCCTATCTGTTGATATTTCAAACATTTATTGCTACTTAGCACATCATACACTCATTAGAGTTAACTTCAACGATGGCGATGACAGAAATACTTCCATATAAAGGGCAAGTGATTGCGGCACCATTAAAAGTAGTAAGCGATTTAAGTTGAAAATATTTTAGAAAAAAGTACTTAATTGAATGGATAAGTCATTTCAAGTAAACACGCGTTGCTGAAGAATTAGGGCAGATAAAACAATTTTACAGTAGTAGGAAACGCTATTAAAAATCAGAATGTTCTTTTTTAATTTAACTTGCAATATAATCGAGAATAATATTTTTGTAATTCAACTTCAAGGAGGATGAGGAACGTAATAAAAAAAATACGGGTCCAATTGAGAACCTCCCTCCTTTTCAAGTTGGTAAAAAAGGAGTTTAAACAATAATGAATTCATATATAGTCTGTAGATTGCTCCAACCTGAAAAAAGGATAAACAATAAAAAAAAAAACTCATACAGTCTGTAGATTGCACCAACCAGTCGCATCGCGTGCATCTGTAAATGCAAAGCTTGGTGACGAGGTACCTACCATCCATCAATCACGATCCGGAACTGGCGAGGTCGTGTGAGCAGCGCGACGTTTATCGATATAATATGAATTGGATTCACTTTATAGATTGTGAACGAATCTATGCTAAAGTTCAACAAAGGCCTCGATCCCTTTATCTTGCGGTTTAGTTCGAGTGCTTTTTACTTTCAACATATGAAGTGCTATTATTTCAGCGTTTTACATCTCATATTTTTTTCAATGAAATCTTCAGTAACCTAAAAGATTCGTAAGCTCGTATGGTTTATCATTATTTTAGCAGACATACACATTTATAAATGATTTTGATTATTATCCTTATTATAAATTAAATTAGTTTTGCTGAAAATCAAGCTAGACTGTGGAATGTTATCCGAGACTGATAGTTGACATGGTATTTAGTATTATTGCTGTTGTTGTGTTTTACCTCTGTGAAATATGCACCGGTCGTGTATTTGAGCTATAAGAATTTTATTGCACTTGTACTTATGTTAACTATTCGATATCACAATAACATAATTGGTATTACCTATTAAACATCTCCATTAATTATTAATACAATAAATAATGGAGATTGTGCATTGCTTTCAATCAAAACAACAGGGTTCTGTTTTTAAGAAAAAAAAATAACAGAAACCGACATGAAAAAACTACGTATCTTCCCCAGTGAATATTGGTATTCACGCAATTAAGTTTATCAGTAGAGTAATAACTTTAATTGCTAACATTTAATAGTGTTAATATGCAGTGTGAAGTAAACAAAGTAATTGTGTAAGCGTATGTATGGCCAACTGCCATCAGATAACCATTATTAGCTATCAAAAATATGCAAAGCTAGGTATGAGTTGGAAAAGTTCATGATCCTTTTAATGTGTCATAATTTTTTATCTGTCAATTTTCGAGCAATGCGGTTGTCAGCGCAAGCTGTCAATAGTTTAAAATACGCACTGTAAAAACTAACTAATGCCCGATTTACACATACTAAGATGTCAAAACACTTAAGAGGAAACACCACGGTCGAGAGAATTGAAAAATTCCTATAGAAAGTTGACAAAATCAACGTTTCGTAGTCCCCCGTTTCCTCCTCCTAAACTAGACTAATTTAAATACTTTTTACATAAAAAAATAAAGAAAGGATTTGGCTGTGTTCCTATAAATTTTAATAAAAAAAAAATTAAATCGGTCTACTTTTGGAGGAGGAAACAGGGTACTATCAAACGTTAATTTTGTCAACTTTCTATAGGAATTTTTCAATTCTCTCGACCGTGGTGTTTCCTCTTAAATTCATGCGTTTTTGACTACATTTGCTACATTCGTTGTTTACACGCTTAAAGTCGCTTAAAATTTAGTTACCTACGCGACAACGTGTAGAATGCGTGTAAATAAGTCTTATGAAGGTTAGAAAAAAAATGCAAAGAGACTCTAAAGCCATTAAAATACTACTCTAAAGCCCAAAAAATATAATCCTTAATGTAAAGGCAATCAATTGACACGCAACATCACTCCTCCTTTTCATTGTTCTTTAAGCCCTCTCGTTACATAGGTATGCAACATTAGCTAACGTTAACAAATCCATGTAATACATAGACAAAAGACGACATGGTTGGCCTTTGACATAGAAATTATAACTTCCAAGATGCAAAGCATTTTAAGCATTCCTTGTAGGTACCTAATTCAGTAGTCCAGACGTGGGCCAGATGTTTAACCCCCGACGTAAAAATAAGTTTAACGTGTCTGTGTATCGGTGTATCTGTCTGTGGTATCGTAGCTTCCAAACGGATGAATCTATTTTGGTTTAGTTCTTTTATATAGTTGTTCTATCTCACGAAAACCCTTTTGCTATGAATGTTGTTAGGCGTGCACATACACATTGTTTTAGTGTGCGTATTGTAGATGCGTATTTAATATTAATAAGATATACAAATATCACGTAGATGTGTTAGCATTTTTTAAATCCGAAAATATTTAAAACGTTTTTTATAGGCATGTAAGTGCATTATCTATTATCTTGTTGCGGTAATCGAAAACGTGCATTTTTTACATAAATAGATTATTGCTTTATTATATGCATGAGTCGTCTTTTCCCACGTAAGATAGAATTCCGTAAAAATTATTAACAGGAAATAATATTTAATTTTTAAATTTTGAGATTTAAGCATTTACAATGCTATTTTTATATAATACCTAATAATATACTAGAAAAAATACGACTCGCACCAGATCATGTTCTCGGACGGGAATCGAACCCGCGACCTTTGGATATAATTTTTAATGATCTGGTGCGAGTCGTATTTTTTCTAGTATATTATTTGGTATTATATAAAAATAGCATTGTAAATGCTTAAATCTCAAAATTTAAAAATTATATAGCTTTCTCATCTTAATCAATTATTTAAAAATATCTGGAAAGGTATTCAGTTGATGTCGAGGTAATTCTTTGTACAATGGTGAGATGGCGCTGGCTTGCAGCGTAAGAGTTGATATACTAGGAGAAATTCGACGTTCCCACTAGTGACTCGGTAGCTCAGCGGTCAGAGCATTGGACCGGATATCCAAAGGTCGCGGGTTCGATTCCCGTCCGAGAACATGATCTGGTGCGAGTCGTATTTTTTCTAGTATATTATTTGGTATTATAGGAAATAATATATTATGTAGGTGTTACAAAAATACATAACAATACGTACATATTCTAAATTATTAAATTTATATAAATTTTATAAGTCATTATTAAAAATCCGAAAAGGTTGCAGCAAAACAAGTACCTATACTTGGAAATTATTATAATGATGATCTTACAAATGTAGATAAAATCCGTAAGCCATTACGAAGATAACAATCACGATAATCTTGTCATACCAAAACGAGTCAACTGTAAACAAAAGTTCATGGCTTACAGTAAGGTAGTGGCATTCTGTGGCTTTTTATAATGCGATAAATTGTAAATAGACAGTGGTCCGCTGCAACTTCACTCGAGAATGTATGGCAAAGAGAAAATTTTACAGATTAAAATATGTCGTATTGTAGGGCAAGCGTTCTGAAGTTAGTCACTTTTGTTGTACATTGTTAAATTATATTATATTTGGTGGCTCGGCACTGCAGGAGTAAGTCCGAGGTATCTCTTTGGATCCTTGGCGGCGGCCCTCACGCAGAGAACATAGCCATTGCCGCACTGAGCCACATCTCCGACTGTACCGAGAACTGCTTCGCTGTTATGGTTCTCCTACTACCCCTCTATGAAAATTGACATACCTTCAATTTTCTTGGATATTTGGTGGGTCGGCGCCGCAGGAGTAAGTCCGAGGTATCGCTTCGGATCCTTGGCAGCTCTCACGTACAGGAATGTAGAGCGTAGCCATTGCACGCACTGAGCCACGTCTCCGACTGTGCCGAGAGCTGCTTCGCTGTTCAGGTTTTCTGCTAGTCGCTTATGGAGGTAGCTCTGAAGGGGTTCCGTGCCTTCGACTAGAGCTTGGTACCGGGCCTGTTAAGTAAATTTTTACTTAGTTCATAACTTTTTCTAACTGATCAACTGTAGAAGTAGTTTATAAATAAAATTGATGAACAACAAAATTTGGTAGTAAAATAATAATCAACAGATGAAACTTTTTGAAACTTTAATAAAGCTTAAATACGAACGGACATTTACCAACCTTCATTTAATTTACTTTTTTGTGACGGGAGAAAAAAATATAATCAGTATATGATTTTATAGAAACGAATTAAAAAAAAATTGACATTGACACATAATTTTCGAGAAGTCTTTCTGTCGTACTTGCATTGTCATTACTTAATTAATTTATAAATATTTTACACATTTCATCTGAATAAATAATATACACACATAATGGCTTTAACAAAAGAGGAGAAGAAAGCGAAAAAAGAAGCAAAAAAGCAAGAGAAACTTCGAGCTGCGTGCGAAGCTCGTAAGAATGCCAAGCGCGTAGAACTGCAACGAGAGCTCGCAGCTCAAGCTTTGAAAAAAGGCGAATTAGACAAAACGTGGCGCGCACTGATGCTCAAGATTAAAGAGCCAGTGTTCAAACAAGATATCGAAATCATGTGGCACACTTTTGAGCGCGCTTATGACAAAAAGGATCATTTAATAAACTACACTATGAAATTAATGGACATAGCCGATGATCAATTTCAACGCACCATAACCAGTTTTTGCACTACGATTAACAACATGATTATTAAATTCTTATCAGATTTAGAAGAAATGTCTAAAGAAAACGACATAAAGACCGCTGAGTTGTTGAAAAGAGGCGAAGATGAATCAGCCAACATAGTGCAGGACCATGTCGCTGCTGAAACACATTTGCAACTACTTCTATATCATGCACATACCACAGCAGATAGTTTAGCGTGGACTACTCGAGGCGAGAACTTAGTAAAACAAGACGAAGATTCAAGCAAGTACGCTAGTATACGTGATGATCTAAGATCTTTTCTAGAGGATAAATATAACTCTGTTTGGGAAGAATATAAAGCTGTTCTTAAAGCTTATGTAGTCGAAACTGCTGAAAATCAGAAACAAGTACGCAAACTACGTCGCAAAGAAAATATGATGGCTGATATTATTGCCGCTCAAAGCAAGAAAATCGCTAATAGTGATGGAATGCTAAAACGCTTGCGTTCAGAGTTAGTTGCGTATGAGTCCGGTACAAAGCAAGCCGTGTTTAGAGACCGTCGTAACAGACATCGTACGGCATTCCAAAAGCTTAAAAGACGTCTTGTCAATGGATGCGCCCTTGATATGCAACAGATGGATATACTAGTAAAAGACACCGATGCAACTATAGAATGGCTTGAGACTGCCTCTAAAAAAGGGGAAAAGATTCTCCGTATGGCTGCTCTTTGCAGGAAATTCGAAAGTCAACGCGAAAAAGTTTTACCTTACGGCTCTACTGGTCCGTATTCCCCGTCACAAGTAAAAAATAATGTACGATCGACGTCGTCTGATAATTCTTTAGTTCTTAATGCTATATCATCAACGTGTGGTTTAACAAGACTGTGGCAACGTGTATCAAAAGCGGAATTAGTCAAACGAGCTCTACAACGCGAGAAACATATGTTGGAACTTGAAAACGCTTTTATTTTGCAAAAAATACAGGAGCAAAAAGAAAATAAACCAGGTCCTGAAATAAAAGCATGCAAGTGTGACCCTGAAAGAAAAAAAGGAATTGTAAATCGACCTGTATCAATAGAAGGTGTTTTTGAAGTTAATAAATATAAAATTGTTTAAGTACTTTTTTAATAAACTATTCGTGCATAAACGTATCGTTACTAATTTATCTTTTGCCTTCCTGCTGAAGCAGACAATTACATAACATTATGTATTTAGATTTCATGAGAATTAAAGAGGTTGAAGTTTGTTCAAACGAATGCAGTGTCGCGTGTTGCAATGACGTGAGACGAACACGAGGTGCAAACGATGACTCTTTGACCTCCCTCGATTGTTAAACTTCAACATAACTCTTGATCGAAATGCTTTTCGGTTAGGAAAACTTAAACGAACACCTTTGCATACAAAATTACTACTTTTTATATTTAAAAAAGGACAGCATCTAAACCTAAAAAATACAGCCTGTAGAACTGTCTGACACGTTTCTGCAAAATCACCGTTCCTATATCGAACGAAAGCATTATAAATTAAAATAGGGTAATTTGATTATTTTGTATGTCTTAATTATAAACGAACATTTCATGTATAACAAGGAAATGCACATTTTATGCTACGAAGGGAAAAAATACCATTAAATTATATTTCTTAATAAATATACATTTTATAAAAGCGACCCCCACTCCAGATAGTGACCACACACCAGTAAAATAATAAAATTTATATGTCTGCTAATTTTTTTTTTGAATAAATTATAATCACGTAAGGTAGCAAATATTCTGAAAAACAACGGAAGATAAAATCAATCTTGTCCTTGTATAATAATACACACACAAAAACGCATAAGAGCAAAGTTTTTTTCTTATTAATTCCTTAATATTAATTACGATTCACATTAAGTGGAGCCATCAAAATATTTAGATAGCATCTAAAGATTTTACAATTAAATACTTTTAGATGATTATCTTGGTTTAATGTCATTTCTTTATACTAGGTATTTATATCATTTAAGTATAAGTATGTACCTAAATACGAATCTTTCATAATAGAGGAATGAATACTTGGTGTAAAAGGTAATTCCTAGAATTAAAAAAAACCGCTGATTATAACCGAATAAAAGAATGTCAAAAATATAGGACGCTTCTTAATTTTATATGCATGAAAGAGTTTGCCCGAAATACATACTAATTATAATATGTACGATTTTGCAGAACTATAACTTATTCATAAGTGTGACTCAGATGATACATTATGAAGTAAGTAATTAATTTTAGTCTCAGAATAGATATTAGTAGGTACTACGTTTTTAGTAAAATTTATTTACTATCATAATTAATCAGAGTCAGTTTTGAAGTGATGCTGTTCATCAATTTTCCTCTATATTATTTGGCGGTAAGCAAATCTGATTGTTCGGTGTATGTAAGGTAGGAAATGGCTTAAAGTAAATTAAATTAACATTAATGTAGCTATTCATTTATTTAGTTTTATCTAAGAAACTTCCCACTCAGTCATTCCTAACTATATCTTTATTTAGGTACTACTGATATTGTATGAGACATCTTCTATAATTTATACTTTTCAAAATGTTTAATAGATTAAAAAATAATGCTTATGACCTTATATGAGTTTAACACAGAACAAATAGTCATCCTTAAAGTTTATTGTGAGCTGTGAGCTTACGTAATGGTATAGTGAAACATAATCAAAGATATTAAAAATATTCAATAAATATTTAATAAAGTTTTTAATGAGATTATTTTAATATTATTCATCGCTTGGTAATAATAATCATAACCCACTTTCCACTTTGTGTGTAATTTGCTATAGTCATGATGCGGTATAGAATCAAGATTTGACGAACGTGTAAGATCATAAAGACATTACTTATGTGAGTCATTTCCTCATCATGAACTGGGAATGACAGATAGTACTGTTCGCTTTCACCGACTGATATGGCAAGGATCGCTACCAGGAAGAAGGGCCGCCCTACTTAATTATGAAATGTATTGTAATAGCTTTTTACACATTTCTAACCCTTTAATTTTCTGTACTCCTAGCACGAATATTCTATCGAGAGAAAAATAACGCGCGTTTTTTTCTCGATCAATATTTCTGCTAAGGCAGAGTTTTATTACAAAGGAAAATATTTTACTTAACACTTTAAAAAAAATACGCGTTTTTGATTGCCCAGGCAGGAATCGAACGAGCCCCCGTATTACAAGCTCTGAATGGCTATCAATGCGTCTTTTTTATTTGCTATACAGCGAGAAAAAGATGTAACTATAGCAACTCATAAACCTGGCAAGTTTTAAGAGGTTGTAATTATATATTATGTAGTTTTTTTTACTTGCGCTGAAAACTAGCATTTTTTATAAATCAGAGGCGTAATATTATAACCCTCAAACTTTAGAAACTTAGAAAATTATATTTTCTAAGTTTTTACATGAAACTCATAAGTATGCCTATCATTCACGTGTGATTGTTAAGAGTCCGGCGAACAGTGAGCTTCCCATACAAACGTAATACCAAAATGATTTGCAATTTGATCATAATTAACTGTTCTTGTGATGTTATTCGGATTAAGACAGTATTTGTCTAGGTTTCTATTTAATAAAAAACCATAATATAAACCAAATAGAATTAATGCGATTTACAGTTTTGTATGATACATAGTAATTGGCATTTGTTTTGAAGCTCACTGTTCGCTGGACTCTTAAGTTCAAGTTTTATTTTAAGACTTTAACAGCGTAAGTGATGATAATCAAGGATTCGTTATCCACGAATAACGAGGCTCCTAGTAATTAAAAATAAGGTTCACGGTCGCATCATTCGATATTTTAATTGGCCGGTGACCGAGTAGGTACGCACACAAAACCATTATACATATTATGAAATAATTACCGTCCACGGAGTGAAGTACCAATATGTTACGAAAACTTGTGTGTAGATAAATTCTATCACGCGATAGAATTAAGTACCACCTACTTACATTGACAGATGTACGAATGATTATATTATTATAGTAGTTTTCGTAAGTTTTATTAACTCTCCAAGAATAACTCAATGTGTAAAAATTTAGTGATTTTTTTTCTGAAGTTTAGAGTACCATCTTGAAAAGACAGCGCAAAGTATGAAAGACTGATTAAGAAAAATAATAATTTTATCGCCATTATCTTTGTAACGAAATTATCATTACATTTTTAATTATAATTAATTAAGGGTGGCAATAGTACGTCACCGGATCTCACAGAAACTTGCAACTGAAGAAACGTGTGACTTTAATTTGCAACCCTTATTTCATGGATTTTATACAATTCCTGCGATCAAAACTTAAATTATTTTCTACCAATATCTTGCTATTTAGTTAAAGAAAGTGAAGTGAGCTCGAAAAGTAGATAAAAATAACTCCTGGACTCCAAACGGAGTCCAGGAGTTATTTTCGTATGAGGACAGTCGTTTGACTGTCCTGATACGGACAGGCAGGGTAAGTAATATTATTCAAAAGTATTTTGGCTGGTGCGAATATAATTTTCAACCCTCATAAATACGCATAAAAAAGGACTAGTACCTATTTTTAGTATTCGGAGATATACTTATCAAACGAGGTCATTAATTGTAGAGTCACGGTGAAGGGACACGTAGAGTAACCAAATAAATCTAAATTCTAAAAAACAAAGATTCAAAGCACTTGGTCTAATTAAACAATTCAGTCTATCGTATAGATATAGTAATGGTTAATTACATCACCAAACCCTAGTCACAAAGAAGCTGTAAGCACCAAGTCTGACTGAAAGCACGGATCGTGAATAATTAACGCCTGCAAATAGTGTGAATCGTATTGACGCATACGTGTACGCGTGGAGGAACGATAGGGCTGCCGTACATGTGGGGTGCGTATATAAGGCGAGGCGAGCACGGGGCGTGTGCCAGTCTCATCACGACTATTGTCCCTGTGTATTGTTGCGCTGTGTTGTGTCGTGTTTGTTGTGTTTCGTGTACGTAGGTGAGTTCTCACAACGCGATTAACCATTGTGTTCGATCATCTATGACAGACGCTTTTTATTATTTACAATTTAATGGGCCTAAAGTAAAAAATCTAGTCAGATTAGTTTAATTGTTCTTAACTATCTGCAAATTGTAGCAACCTTGTACTACAAACTTTAGCTACTGAAAATCTGTATCTGAATATTTCAAGTACAAAAAAACGGTCAAGAGCGAATTGGACTCGCGCACCGAAGGTTCCGTACCATCACATTTACGTTACATAAACTTCTATCACATAAAATAATTTCAGATTTTTCTCTATGCAAACTTCGGGGACAAGGGGGGGAGGGGAACTGTATTTTTTTACATTTTTCATAAAAAAATTAATGATTGAGAATGTGCAAGCAGCGCTTTTTCATATGATATCCCAAACCAGCTGTGACAGACAGACAGACGAAAAAAAAAAGAAAAATCTGAACTTCATCCAAAATCTCCTGAAACATAATTGAAGAGATTATTTAGTTGTACAATTTTATTGGCAGCTGAAAATTAAAGCCTGGGTCAAACCGAATGCAGCATAGCACGTTACGCGTAGCGTGACGGCAAACGACGTTGTAATACTTGTAATGTATGAAATGCTATGGTATATGTCACATCAAACGCGCGATTGTTGCGCAGCAGCCGCGTGACATCAAAAATCATAGTACCGTAGTACAAAAGATATCAACGACTTACGTAGTACCGCAGTACAAAAGATATTACCAACATTTGAACGCGATATTGAATCAACTTATTATAATTTCTGTTAGCGACGCGGCGAAACTATAACGTTCAGGGCCGGTGAATTTTTGATTTTCATAATTGTCATGCTCTAAGAGACTAGATTGTGCTCTTTTTTGTTTTTATTGTCAATTTTTTGCGCCTTATATTTTAAATCTAGTTTTTAATTTTGCTCCGTCGTCTTCAATTTCTTTTTCAAACTATTTTTACAGAAAACTATTTGAAAAGATGGACTTAATACCATTGGATAGTCTCCAGCAGTGAACTAGGTGTACTAGGAGAATCCAATATATATACAAATGTAATTTGAAACTATTTATGTAGCTTACATTAATAAGATAAGAAGATTGCAATATTGTGCGATTGTCCAGTCGAGACAACTAATGGGTACTTTCAACGACGTTGATAGGAAAATAACTAGCTTGGTTTAATATATACTTAATACGAGGGTCAATCGTAGTCTAACATTGTAATATTTATTTACTACGTAACTACCTAGAAGATGGGTCATATTATGAGACTTTATATAATTCTATGTTGGTTTTTACTTGACATCATACGTAATGAATGATGATTAAATGGCACAATTGAAGGGTACACGGAAAAAAGATAATTGTCATTTGACATCACAATTTTGTGCCAGTTAGAAGAAAATTGAAAATAGAAAAAATATTTTGATCTTTTACTTTGTTTTTTTTCTACAATCAATCTAACTTTATTAGGTCTTTTGTTGACTGTGCGTTAATTTATGCGTTTTCTGAATGTTTTCTTTACTACGAGTAGGTATACAAGTAATAGCATAATCAACTCATTTTAGAAGACAACCTGACAATGACCCCTCTTCTCCTAAACCCTTCAAATGTTTTTAACACCTTTTTAATTCGGTTGCATTCTCGTTTATTTATTTATTTCTTTGTCCACAAATTTTGAAAAAAGTTTTTAATCTAGCTTTCCGATGAGCTGAAGACTTTAAACATAAGTCAGAATAGGAAGACAAAACCATGCGACCCCATCGAGTTTGGGCTTGTTTGATTCGTCTTGACGAGCACTTTGTTGGGAAATAGTGTCCAGGGTCTGATGATGGAGAAGGCCACAGGACTCTGTATTAAAATCATGCAACCCCATCAAGTTTGGGCTCATGTAATTCGTCTTGACAAGTACTCCAATAAGAGATGATGTATTTTTAGTTTTAGCTCGTTGACTAAAAAGCAGAAAGTATATTGAAAAAAAATCTTTTTTAAAAACCAAGTTTACAAAACGGAGTAAAATTATAAAATAATTTCTCCCGTAAAGATTTATAACCCTATAGGGTGACAGTGAGGTTTTTAATTAACTATTTGGTGTCAATTTATAGATTTATAATCTCACCGGCAATAGCTATCTACTTAATTGTACAAGCAAACGTGGGAAACTAGATCAAGTATAAGTGATTAATGCATACCATAACGTAGCTATAATTGAAAATTGAGTCAATCGCTTTGTAACTCTGATATTGTCATGGAAAGGTCTACTCACATTTTTTCCCTTATTAATTACAGATTTTCCGACTTTCAACATAAACCAATGTTACGATTGTACAAGTCGCCATTGTGCATAATAAACAGTAAAATTAGACTGAAATGTTTAACTGAACAAGTTATTAACCCTACCGTTGCTTTTAAAAATTAATATCTTGGTTCAAACCTTCGCTGGCTTCGCTCTGTTCGATATAAAGCTTTAATGCGAGATGCGAGCATATCCAATAGTAAATTATGTTATAATCTGCGCGCGATGAGAATGGGATGCTACCTTTTGGAACTGAAACGCGCACGGTCCGTCGGCCAGCCGTAGCGTCGGCAAACTCGCGAAAATGCTCTGTGCGCGTGGATTTCTGCTCGAGTTTTATTTTAAATGCGTGATTTATACATTATTTTAGTGATTAATTAATAATGAGTGGAAACTTTTTACATTTTTAATTCATTTTTATTTAAATAGATTTTTTGCTTACGCTACTTGACTGCTTAACTGTCATTTTCGATTTAATTTAACAAGGACTCATTCCATTCTAATCGCGCGTGGATTATAATGAATTATAACATTATTATTATTTTTTTCTCTTTATTGTTTTTCGGGATTTTTGTCATAAATTGACGATGCCAATCCCATCGTACTTATAATATTGTAAGGCTAATCTCTAAAAACAGAGTATAAAGACTTAGCTGCTATTGAAGTTGGTTCTGACAAAATTTTGTGGAACATTCCTTTATCTAGTGTATTAACTGCTGCCTCTTACTCACAAAACGGGCACAATCCATCAAAATGTGTTGCAAATCATCAATTTTTCCACAATGGTCACAGTAAGGAGAATCAACTTTCCTCATCATATGTGCAATTATGTCATATGCACTTACGTTAAATGTAAGGTAAGCGCAAACAGTGACCAGAGTAGATTATTACAGTGACGACAGAACCTCAATAATTATAATATATTTACGAGTAAAACTATAATATCGTAAACATGACGCGCTATTTATTATCAAGTTCATTATTTTATAGCGGATTCGTTAAAATATAAATTATGATCTTTTGTTTGAATTTCTGATGAATTTATGTACATACACATCTGTCCTCGTCATAAAATTATATTGTTATTGTTAATTTTGATGTGATTTAGGCTTACTTGTATATTAGTTGCTTAGCATTTGTGTCACTCAAGATAAGGGCAACATTGGCCAACAAAGTTGTACTTCAAAGTTTAAACTATGCTTTTAACTGTAACTTTGACGTAGCTTAAAATAAAAAGTTGCATAATGTTTGGAACATTAATCCAGAGCTAAGTAGACAACTCCATTCATTATTTAATTTTTTCTAAGCTCAATATTGATAATAAATCCGCGTGGTGGGTTATGTTATGGCCTATCCTTCTTATCCACCCATAAGGAAGGCCTGTGCTCCAGCAGTGGGGACATTAAAAATGGCTGATGGTCACCGTTTACCACATTTGAATAATAATTATGCATTTCATATTTTATATTGATCATATACTTAGTTGTGCCTTTGCTTGTTTGCTGCAAGAAATAAACAAAAAAGGTACCTAAATAAAGAAATAATGTTATAGAAACAAACCTATTCTATTTGTTATAAATCGCCAGAACAATAATGAGAATTTTGGTCTTTGGAGTTCACATAATCAGCAATAAAAAAAACTCTATTTCGTATTTACTTTGGTTGAAGTTCACATACTTAAATATTTACTCATATTCACTTACACTACCTACACAGGTGATATGGATATTATGAAGATTCCCTCTAAAGTAGAAAAATAAAAGTATTGCGTTACTAAAAGTAATTTTTAAAAATTAATTTAAATATTTAATTTAAAGAAATTAGAATATAATAGAAGTATATTATTTAGTATTAATAAAAGTAAGTCACGTGTTGTACCTACAACATTGAAGAACAAAGAAGAGGAAGATTCACATCAAACTAAAATATTCTAAGCGAATTAAAATGACTGATTTCAATGTAAATAACAGTGTCAGAGCGTATGATTTGATCCCGCACGCAGCTTTTCATTAGCAAAAAGCGTCGGATAAGTGCGCAATCACACGTCTCAGCTGTTGAGATTGCGGCGCGACTACAAAGGGAACTGCCCGTAGGAACCGATCACGCGAGGCCGTGAGTAACACAATTATTTATTGGCATATTTCAATGTTCAATATGAAATAAAAATATATTTACAATTCTACTATCCTTTCCTCTAGAGTTTTTTATTTATTAGTAGAAATTAATATTTTTAAAAGCTCTTACATGTTTAGATTAGACGGTAGGTATTAACAGTACGAGTATCTTCTTCTCTTATGTATAAAAATGATTGTTGTTCATTAGTCTAACTAAAACTCAAAAACGGCTTGACCGATAGGAATAATCTTTGTTCGCTATAGTACTGGGGTGGTTTAGAAACAAAAAAATAGGAAAAACCTCAAAGCAAAATAAACGAAAATTCAACATTTTCATTTTTGTATGGGAATCGCCATTTCGGAATACATTTGACAGCTAGCTTAATAAAGAGGTTTAGAAAAATAGAGGTTTTAATTGAAATAAAGCATACGTATGTTGCTTTCGTTTTAGTATTCAGCTGCTTTGTTATTAATAATTAAATAGATGGCGCTGGTTTTCAATATTTTAATATTCTCAAGGTAAAATTGATAATCATCAATTTTTATACGATACGAAGTTTACAGGGTCCACTAGTATATATAACTATATTCTTATAATACTAATATATTAATTAAGTATAATTTGTATTTTATAAATCAGGTAACGTTATTAAAAATATCACTAAAGCATTACTACGACCAAGATTTTTATAGTGCTAAAGTCAAGGTAACTAATGTGTGAACAAGAATGAAATGATTTATAAAAACTAATCCACACAGAACGGAGTTCCGGAAATCGAATCTGTGATCTCAAAACATCACGATAACGGACGTATAGAAGTCGTCATATTTAGATGTAATCCGTTCAACACGTTCAACTAAGATTAAATATATAAATAAGTACAATCAAAATTAACTGCCCCCCCCTAACTCAAATGGCCATTATACTAAAATCACGCTAGTAGAAAAACAATGTATGGGAATGACATAAGCTAACGGTTAGCTTCTGAAAAGGTAATTCAATAGATTTTCAATTAGAAATAAAATGTTCACGCTTATCATCGATACCTATTAGACCTATTTGAGCGTTTTTCTACTGGATTATGAGAGATTTATAATTACCCGGACCTTCATTAAGCGGGGTAGATCTAGGGTTGCCAACAGTACAATACGTTTCAAGCTTATTGGCGGCTCGAAAATATTGATTTTGAGCACTAGACGATGCGCAGAACACAAGTGGGTGAGAGAGGCGAGTAGTGAGGCATAGCTACGCGCATAGAGGCTAACTTCACAGCCAATTAATCAAACGCATTATACCACAATAAATAGTACTTATTGTAATAGATTTCGGGTCCACGGACCTACTTAAAACTGTTAAAGAAATATAATAGTACGCAAAATTACTATATTTCAGTACATTTTGAAGAGTAAGTACTTAGCTTTTTTAAAAAGGCTTTACTCGGCTGAAAAACTGTTGGCAACCCTAGCCGCATCATTGTGTCGATGCAAGTGTCGTTGTGATCTTTATCTCTGTACCAATAAGAAACTAATCGCATCGTGTGACAACAACTATTATTATCATACTGAGTTACGATGGTACTAGAGCTAATACTCTAATAGCACGTGCAAATGAATTTTCATAATTTTATATAATTGTCACGCTATTGACACCGTTTCTTGCAAATAACTAGTTACTTGGTTGATAAATATGACTTGTAATTTCAATATAACAATATGCCTTCTTACTGAGACGATAAATCATCGACAAAACAACTATTTTAACAACGAAAGATTTTAGTAATATGGGTATGATTTTCAAGATAAAAAAGTGAAGAAGAAAAAATCAGTCATTTTCATTTTTCATTTCGTTTATCATAATTCATAATAATAAATAAATAGGCTTACCAGATTTGTTGTTTCTAACAGAAATGACGACCGTGAATAGATTTGATAATATGTTTATCAACTTACTAACTACTACAAGCATTTCAGAAGCTATCCTACTTAATCAACATTATAATTACACTCGTGGCTTCATTACACTCTATCAAAGGTTAAGCACAAAGGAGATAAATCGAAGACCGCATTCTTTATCCGCATTATCGTACTAATCGCTTATTGTTCCTTGATTGATCGATCCACGGAAACTGAATGTTCATCACATTATAAAAACATAAAGCCGTTATCGAGACAAACTGAATTGCCACCTAAGAAACTATTTTAATTAGAGTAATTTTATAAAGTTGCGGCGATAATAATAGAAAAGTTTGTACTTTAAAAAAGTTATCACTTTGTTTATGCATTATTCATTCAATAAGGGATAAATCTTATAATGAAAATTTGTAAAATTCCGGCTTAATCCATGATTCACGGCCTCTATATATCTCAAAGTGGCTCGCTAAGTACGTATATATAATTAATTAAGATTACCGGAAAAACGTAAACATACGTTTTTTCGTTAAAAATTGACAGATCATTATAAATTAAATATTATCTTAAATACTAACCAGAATATAGACAGTAATAGTGCTATCTAAGTAGAATCTTAGCGTGATTGTCCACTCGAACAAATTCATAACGAAAGTTTATTCTTTCAGAATGATGTCGTCAGGAAAATGGTTGATATGCGCTTTTGCAATCGTATACTTGAGCGTACGGCAAGCAACGAGTGCGCCCGCAGAACCAGAGGAGAAGTATCCCCCTATGCCGGTAAGGATCGTTAACACCCACCAATCCGCATTGGACCTGCGTGGTGGGTTATGGCCCATCCTCCTTATCCACCCACAAGTAAGGCCTGTGCCCCAGCAGTAGAGACATTAAAAATGGCTGATGTCGTCGAATACTTTTCTATTATTTTTTACTGTATTGCATCTTATAACATTAATTTGAAAGCAATAAGCTTAAATCAATAAAATAATGAAATCTTCCATCTTTCTTAAAACACGTGATACTTATCAAGGCTAGGTTATTAGCTTAGTCCACCAGTGTAGTGAAACTCATCACAGACAATTCAATTCGCTAGGTACGTTATTTTGCTAAGTTTACTTGTATAATGTTTTATCATTCATACACACGTGTCGCTTAAGGAATAATGGAAGGCATGCAATTTCGTATGTACTTTGCCAATAATTCGAAGTGTGTGTAATATCTTTGACATTTGAAATTGACTTAGCATTAGTATTACAAGTAATCATGGTTGCAGCCTTAAATTCAGTTTGAATAAAACAAACAATATCATCGTTCCCATCGTCAGACATTCGAAATTATTCAATTATTTACGTCGATGATAAACAAAGACTGCCTATTATTAGAATAACCGATAAATCTGGCTACATCTTATTGAAAATCAGTAATGATGTTATTTTCTAATCATAATCAAATTTAGTCGCGTAATAACTCTACGTATAAGGGTCGCTAAGTTAAAAGTTGTCTGCCTTAACATTATAAACGAGGATCGCAAGGATGTGCCGGCGCATCTGCAATAATTTAAACAAAACGTGCATACCTTTGACCTACAACATGCGGCTACGGATTTAGACGCAACCACTGCATTGCGACACGAAGCCTCTCCGTGCCGTATGACACTAAAGGTTTAAATTAAATCCTGCATTTAAAGAGCAGTGTATTCCGAAAAGGTAAACGATTAATAAGATAATAGACTCCTTGCTGAAAGTATACGACGCATGTCTTAAACAGAGTTAGAGCAATAAATGCAATGGAAATAAAAGTGTACAGCATGAGTGCTTTGAATTTTGTGGTTCCACACTTAAAGTCATAGTCATACATGTTACTTATTTCTCTTTATTAACTTTACCTTGGCCAACCTTCATAGATAAAAGCAAAAGTAAGCTAGCAAGAGTTATCAGAAACCTTTAGAATTAGCTAGCACCTTTTTTGGCCAGTGGTATTTAAGCAATGTGATCTACTTAGCAATTAAAGCTTCAATTAACGTTGAAACCTGCAGTGGCATCTTCGCAAATGTTTGCCATTTATTAGTGGACTTTTAGGGCAGACCAACTCTGATTGTCTGATACGAAGGCAACATAACCATCGTGACTTCACATGCATTCGTCCACATTGGCCGTGATATGGTATTGTTCATTCATAGCTCACTATGGTGGCACGTTAATTCTTCGCCCCTATCGGTGCATCTCAGCTATTATGCTAACGATGAGAACAGTCGCGCCGTAAACTCACTAATTGGTTACAATTATGCGTCTAACCGCCTTTGTGCGCACTTTGACTCTTATCTCGATTAATTGCAAACAATACGATTAAAAAAACTAATTGAATTGACTCGAGAAGCACTTTTAAAAACTACAATTCTAAATTCGTCTTAATGTTAATCGTTCAGCTGAATATTTACGACAAAGTACGTAGGTACTTTGTCGTAAATATTCGTGATTTTAAAATACGATTTCATCTTTTGCGTGAGATCATAATACAAGATGAGCTTATAAGTAATACAAAATGCTTATGTCATGCTAAGTTAAAGACTAAGTAGGTCTTGCTGACATATTCGTATATTTAATTCATTCATTTGCTGTAGGTATTTTAAGGTAAAATAGATAAAGCCAAGTTGACTTTTATCTCGACGGATTAAAAGTAACTCCATTTACCTAAGCAATCTTATCTAGGTTTTTGTTTTGTAATAGGTAACTACGTATGAACCCGCAACTTTTGTAACAATGCTAGATGACATGTGACATGAGTTCTTATTGGTTTTATTGGCAATATAACCGTGACAAGAACTTAATAGAGCCGTAAAATTTAAACTACGTAGACTTTCGCAAACTTGAGGTGAAATATCAATTTGTTGACAGCAATAAATTATTCGAAGGGTCGTGTTGTGAAGAGGAATTGAATAATAATTTATTATTAATTCCTCATCACAATACGGCCCTTTCGTATTCCTATTTGATATTTTACTTATCAGCATTTTAACAAGTTATTATACGAATAATAGGAGCTATTTCCAATCCTAATAGTACATTTATAAATATCAAAGTTATTATTGAATGATAATCTTTGAATAAATCTGGATAATAAGGACATTACAGCGATACGACCTTTCACCTTGTACGTATTTCTCACGAGAAATTCTAAGAACATATTTTATGTCGCCAATGGCCCAAATAACTTCAATTAAGTTTTTTTTTTTAAGATTTCACGGTCAGGTTTAGAATTTTTATTTAGTATTTCAAACATATTTCAAATATTTCGGAAATATGATTCTAATGATATCTTATAATAAGTGTTCACTTGCGTAAATGTTGATTAATAGTATATTAACAATAAGCGTAACAACTTTTTATTGATTTAGATTGTGTTTATTTGTTTACAATATAAAGATGCAAGGACGTTGTTACTTGAAAAGGATCCAACCCACAGATTTGAAAAAGATGAGTTTAGTATTCCAAAATAAATTAATTAATTAAAAAGGATCTAACCCACAATTTTGTCGAAAATGAGTTTAGTAGGTATACCAAAATACTCCATAGGATCAAAACTATCACCACGACCAAGACCCAAGTAAAATTTCCTTCGTTACTTCTGATATCAGTTTCTTGCGCCTATTCTTCTTCTCAGCTAAAAGTCATTCTGAATGGGTAGCAGAGAAAAAAAAACAGGACGATTCAAATGTACAGTCGAGTTCATAAATATGTAAGCACTGTCGACAGTTGTTGACTTTTATTACAAAGGCATAATTTTTAATTTTGAGATTTTAGCATTCACAATGCTATTTTTATATAATACCAAATAATATACTAGAAAAAATACGACTCGCACCAGAATCGAACCCGCGACCTTTGGATATCCGGTCCAATGCTCTAACGGCTAAGCTACCGAGTCACTACAGATTCCCGTCCGAGAACATGATCTGGTGCGAGTCGTACAAAGGCATAAGGTAAGGTTGATGAACTGTCAAAAGTGCGTACATATTATTGAACTTGACTGTACTTACTGTAACTTGCTCTATTTGAATAAAGATGATTTTAATTTTCACTTCTGAAAAATCAATGTTAATATCTGAAGGTACAATGTTTATTCTTTTCCTCAGTATGAATACAAATACGACGTTGAAGATCAAGAACAAAAACTCTTCTTCGGCGCTAACGAGTCCGGGGATGTACAGGGAAAAGTCATCGGTGGATACAGGGTGCTCCTACCTGACGGCAGACTCATGACCGTCGAGT
Source organism: Catoptria pinella (assembly GCA_963556745.1). Lineage (NCBI taxonomy): Eukaryota > Metazoa > Arthropoda > Insecta > Lepidoptera > Crambidae > Catoptria > Catoptria pinella. The sequence continues at coordinate 8,414,025 of OY750769.1, forward strand.
ACACAGTCGAAGGCGAAAGCGGATTCGTTCCTAAGATATCCTTCGAGGAAAACGCTAACCCGTTCGGGAAGAGCAAGAAGTAAACCGAACAAAAGACTGGACCGGACATTGTATTAATTCAAAATGAAACAGAGAACATTATTAGTAGAATGCAATGCATTTAAAAAGTTGGTTGAAGATTTTTCTATAGTGCCTGTTTCACATTCTACGGTTATCTATCACTAACTATAAGAAAGAACTAAATTTCTATGAAATGATTTATCATTTACCGGAGCCTGTGAAAAAGAACCCTAAATAAATTAAATATGTAATATACTCATGAAAGATCTTGTTCATATGATATAGACAATGTACGTACAGTCCATATATGGATTGAAAACAAAAAATGAAACCAATATTACATTTTGTAACAAAATAAGACAGTATTAAGACATCGTACTGGAAATGTATTATTTGTATAAAACATGTCACCACAGTAAGCTTTAGACTATAACCAGTGTGTAGTAACATTTTAATTATAATAGTGAAGAAGATTGTCATAGGAATCATAACGAAAAAAATAAAATTAATTTTGATCATATTTCGAACTGGATTATTTTGAAATGTGAAAAAAAAAACTGTAAATTGATTGAATCGTTGAGTGAGTATAATAACTCGATGAAATGGTATTTTAGTAAATGATTGTGTATTATTCAGATGTTACCATTACTGTGATTAAATTAGGGAGGATAAGTGAAGGCCATCATTGCCATTATTATAAAGATAAAGATAGATTTAGATATAAGTGTGATTATTATATTTTTTATAGTAGGATAATTCCTACAACTTATAAAATTTATATACGATAAAGAGTTTATACAATAAGCTAAGAGTTTTATTTACTCTGTTTACTCTGTGAAACAGATTTGATTAATTTCTAAATATCTAACGACCTTGGTTGAAGGAGTGTATAGCATTCAAAATTATTCAATATTTTGAGATATACACCAAATCCAAGATAAAACATTTTCCTTATAGAAAACGATAAACCAACTTTAGCAATTTTACCCGCATTTCAGAGGATTGCGGTTGATAAAATATCCTAATAAACATTTGCATAAATGAAGAATCCAATTTTTTAAAACGTGGTAAGTAAGTAATTGATCTGCTATATTAATCTTACTATCTATTTAAATCAATTGAAAAATAAACTTTATCTTGGCACTAAAAATTAGTTCAGGGGCCGTACCGGCTAACCCATCAAACTTCGGAAAGTCTGCCGGGCTTTAAATTAAAACAGATAAATCGAGCCCCAATCGGGCCAAAATGGCAAACCCCAATTCATGATGTCACACAAACATCGATATCTTCTAAATAACTTCGGCGAATAGTACAATACGAAACTCCTTACTTAGATTTTAAGTTGAAGCTCGGCAGACCCGACGAAGTTCGAAAAGTTAGCCGGTAGGGCCCCTGATCATAAATCTGATCTTTTTTCCTTGCTCTACATCAGCAAAACCTCAACAATTGTTATCTTTTCAATTATGTTTGCGCGACAAATAAGAACGACGCATACGCACTTTTGTCAAATCAGTTGAAAAGTTAAGAATGTGCTTTTGATGCTTGAAAATGTTTGAGAAATGATGATTACATTTTAATTAATAAGAAATAAAGATGCAATGAAAAGTTAAAGTTTGGAGGAGGCTAACTCTGGGCGTTGTGCAGTTTAAAAGAAATTAAAAGTGAAAATAATAATATTACCTTGTCTCGTTGCCTCGTCATAATGACAGCGGTAGCGTCAGTGTCGAACTGCGGTCTTCCAGCGCGACCCAGCATTTGCAGCACTGTGCTTATACTGTATTCCTACATAAACGATCAAACATTAATCAACCTAAGGCTTAACTTAGCAAAAGGTTAATAGCTTTTATCTGATGCCTTTATGGTCTTAAATTAATCGCGATTTTGCGATTTTGTCTCGTTAACAGAGGACTGTAAGGGAAAGGATGCGGTCAAGGTGTTTATAAAAACAAAGTAGCATTTATTTTACTTTGATAGTTTCTTGTTTTATTTGTTTACTTTCCAGCTTGGTATATGTTCAAGTTCGAGGCAAGTAAAATAAGTAATATCCTTGTTTTTTATCGAACCCTCGGGTTCGATTCCAGTCCGAGAATATGATCTGGTGCGAGTCATATTTTTTCTAGTATATTATTAAGTGTTGTATAAAAATAGCATTGTTAAAGCTAAAATCTCATTTTGGAAAATTATATGACTGTTTCATCTTAATCAATTGTCAAAATATCTGGAAATACATTGATAAAATAACGCTGGCTTGCAGCGCAAGATTGGGATATACTAGAAGAAATTCGACGATGCTACTATGCATTGGACCGGAAATCCTTATTTTTCTTGTAGGTGGTTAAAAAGACTTACCTGATATGCTCCATTGACGTATTGTTGAGTGTTTTTGACGATCACGAGATGAGCTGGCAAGTTCACACCCATTGCTACAATAAACACAATTATAAGTTTCATAGAACTAATGCACATCAGCCATTTTAACCCTTCAACGCCCGGAAAATGAGACACAATAGATATTCCATTGTTATCCGGCCGCAAGCGGCCGCCCGGACGTTGATAAATTAATGTGAAATGTCTTTTAAAAATCATATTGGCTGAGTATTTTTTATAGGTTGGAATAAGCTTTCTTGTTAATAGAAAAAAGCTTCAGATTTTTGGCTGTATGAAAAAAAATTATTCGCCTTTGCAAAAATTAAATAAATTTTCAGTCAATTTTATTTTTCAGACATTCTCCATTATCCCCACTACAGTTACGGCACAGGTTTTGCTTATGAATGGATAAGGAGTACTTAGAATACGCAAAAACTGAATATTTTTTTGTATAGAAAAAACAAATTTATTTAGTTGGTACTTCGCATTACAGAGCCGCAGGTTCTATTACAATAGGAACAATACCTTATGCTAAGTAACTCTTATTGTAAACCATACAAAATAAAAATACACATCTATACAAAATATTAGGTTTACAAAATAAGCACAAAAATATTTGGTAAGTACATGATTTCTACCTAATGTAGTCGTAGTAATGAGTATAGGCAAATCCCTATGCCTGAACGCGTGCTCAATGTTGACTCTCTCTTCAAAGAGCATCCCCGCGTGGTGGCAGCCTACGCCTGCTAGAACTAACGCCTGAAAACGTAGATAAATAATAATAGATAGATAATAATTCAAAAAATGTACAGCATTTATTATTAAACGATTAATACTTTCCATGAATATCAAAAAAGTTACACACTACTCAAATATTTTTGTTTACAGCAAAAGCCACATTTGAAAGAGCGATAATGAACTTTGCCATCGAGTACGGGATTGGCATTTAAGGCCCCTATATACACAATAGATATTCCAGAAAGTGGCCACTTTTAGCACTTTTGCGAACTTTAATTTTACTGAGGTTATTGTTTGTAAATAAACTATAGAACCTTAGCTTCAATCTGTTCATGTGAATTTTCGATACATTATGTAGGGTCACATGTTCATCAGTTAGCCACTCGGACACAATCAACCAGCTCAATATTTCGTAAATGCGACATTGTCAACTCGTGCCGCCGCGTGAGTTACATGTCAAAACATGCCCCCTCCCCCGTCCCCAGTTGCCAGAGAGCTTGCGCTAACGTCGGCTGTGTGAGGTCGAATTTTGTGTTTTTTAGTGGAAAAAGTTGAAAAAAAAACGAGAGTAATTTTTCATTTCACTTCTTTTTATATAATATTATGCAAATCATTATGTGGCAGCTGTGTAGACTCACTAAGCGTGCTTCATTTACAATTTGTATTAACTGAGTAGAGACGCTCATTAAAAAATAAGGTTAGCGTAACGAATTCGGAAGGAGGGTGTTCTACAAATAACCAAATTTCTATGTCCAACAATCAACCATGGGTAATTGTGTACTAACTATTGTTAACAGTGTAATTTTTCTTCTGTTTTATTGTTGAATTTCATATTCTTTTTCTATTTTGGGACGTAGGTACTAAGTAACAAAAACGAAAAGAAGGAGGACATTCAGCAGGACGCTATGAATAAAGCAATCGAATATGCTAATAAAATACATACCTACTACATTGATCTCTCTAGTTATATAGAGGTGTGGCCACATGATTAAGGACACCAGTCGATTTTCGTACAAATGAGATAACTTTGAAGCCTTGGTTCTCCGCCAAAGATTGACCGAGCCGTGATCTGATAATGGCCATCCAGGAAGTGAATGTTCCTCCATTCCAGATCGATATACACAACCAACTGATCTGATCAGCATTCTAAGAGATGTAAGGATATGTTTAAAAAAACCGCAAATTTGGCATAAAAATGTATGGAAATCCTGAAAGTGAAAATTCTGATCCTTACATCTCTTAGAATGCTGATCAAGTTCATTCCCTGGGTGGCCATCATCAGATCATGGCTCGGTCAATCCTTGGCGGAGAACCAAGGCTTCAAAGTTAAGTACCTCGTTTGCATGAATATCGACCGGTGTCCTTATTATGTGGCCACCGTGGTGCGTGATAATTAATAAAATCTTATATTTGAGATGTATGAAATCTACTAATAGTGACATAAATAAAATAAATAATGCTTTTAAAGCTTTTAGAGCCAAGAAATATTCCAAAGCAAAGAGTCTTATTGTTGATTTTATAAACACGTTAAATTGATCGTAATTATTATAAGAAAGGAATATTTTGTGTTAATTTTCGCAATAATACTGTTTAATAAAAAAATTAAAGGTATATTTCATAACATAAACTGATATTTTTTAATGACAATTAATTTATAATTTTACGTGACTAATTGTGTACCCCATGGTTAACCGTTGCAAACCCCCCCGGTTAATAGTGTACATACGATAGTGTGGACATAGTTAGCCAATTCTCATTTTTGAAAAAAACATTGGTATAACAAAAAGAGTAACTAAAAATAACATTTCTTAAATGCCAATATGTAGCCAACAAACCTGAGTATTGGGTAGAATAAAAAAAAAGATTGTTTTTGATGAATAATTACGAACTGTGAAGGTTCGAATTTTATGTGGTTAATTGTTCGACAGGTCACCCTACTTAGCGAGCTAAAAATTTAATTAAAATGAGGGCGCCACTTGAGGTATATAGGAGCCTTAAGGCTGCGCAGTCTGCACACTAACGCCGCCTTTGGAAAAAAAACGTAGTGCTTAGATAAAGACGAAATTACGAATTATCTCTCTGTATTGCACTCCGAGGAAACTTTGTGATAATTTAATCATTTACACAATATCTTCTAGACTGTCGTTTAGTTTAACGGAGTTTTATTGCTAAAAGTGGCCACTTTTCGCAAAAAACTCCATTAAACTAAACGACAGGCTAGAAAATATTGTTTAAGCTATAAAAAGTACCCGAAAGCTTCTTCGGAGTGCACTACAGAGAGATAATTCACAATTTCGTCTTTATTTAAGCACTGTGATTTTTTTTCCAATGGCGGCGCTAGTGTGCAGACTACGCCCTCCGATTTTTAAAATGTCAAGTCTATACATCTTGTGAACGCAAAATTAAGTCAAATGCAATCAGTCTGAAACCATTCCTTCCTTAGTAAATTTAAATGCAAATGCATTTTAATAAATTCACATCGCAATCGACAATGCAACCTGAAAAGCTTAATTAAATTATTAACAATTACGCTACAAAGTCATTAGAAGTGGCTAAATTACCTGCAATTTCTTGTTCTTAATTGAGGACGCGAGTGCTGTGAGCTTGGCTCTCTGTTCGGGGTTGAAAGCAATCGTAATCTCGCGAGATAGAGCTTCGGCTGTCAGTATAACGCTCTTCCGAGTGTTGCAGAATATCTACATGATACGTGTGCAAATCAAATCATTACGGCCTTACCACAAAAGATTTTAAAACACTGTTTAAATGCGATGCCGTCTCTTTCAAACAATATTGTCAAAAAAGTGACCGCATCATATTAAAGCAGTGTCTAAGTTAAACTCTTGTTGAACAGTGTTTTAAAATCTTTTGTGGTAAGGCCGTTATTATTAGGACAGGAAAGTGGTTGATTAACAGTATCAAAGGTTTATCATCAGCCACATTAATATCCCCAATGTTAGGGTGTGGCTTTCCTTATAGGAGGATGGGTTAAGGAGGATGGGCCATAACTCATAACTTACCACCAGGCAAAGGCGTATTGGTAGGTTGGTATCTATCAAACCTAATTGGGTTTAGCAGCAAAAAATGTTTTTTTTTTTTAACCAAAAATGCTTTTGTAATTCTTAAACTTAACTATACTACAATAAACCATCACAGCCAAGCCAAACAACGAAGTTAGAAACTTGGACTTCATAACAGTGTTAAATATAGGCGTAAAAAATAACAATACATATTTTAAAGTTCCATCTTACCAAAGTAGGTTTTCCATTATGGTATTTCTGAATAATGGGCCACAGTTTATAGTTGAGCACAATGTCGAACTTGAATATGCTCGTGCCATCGGGGCAGGGGTAGCCTTCCACGACGCGGTTTAATTTCACTGGGCGACACTCGTCGCCAAATCTGTAGATGATTAGGTCTCAGTATCGTTCCATATTAAAATATAGTGACAAATATACGTGACGAGAACAAGTACGGGACGGGACGGGGAAAATGTATGGTGTACAGCACGTCTCCTTTCCTTCCGAGGTGATTTCCCGTAACGTATACTTTTAATGTATTTGGATAAACTGTCAATCTCAACACACAATATGTTTAGAAATGTTAAAAATATGCTATGTTATACTTATTAGTAAAGTAAAGTAAAACAATTGCTTTATTCAAATAAATTTAGTAATTAAGCGCTTTCACGTCTATATTTTTCTACCACCTGTTCTAGACTTTTTTAACTGACAAGAAGAACAGGCGCAAGAAACTTATCAGCTTTAACAGAAATAAGTAACGATATTTACAAACTTAAATATATCGTTACCAAATACAAATACAATTATGAAGTTTAAGGTATGGTTTACAACCAAATTAAACATAAAAAGTCAAAAAACCCACAGGGAGCTGATATTACTAAGAAAAGTCCAGAAAATTCCATTAAAAGAAGATCTTTTATTTGGTTATTCATGTGCAGGGATTTTTTTTTGCAATATCAGTCCCCGTTTGAATCTTAGTATTTATTTTTAAGTAAGCGTCAGCGTTGAAACGAGTAGAAACTTGTCTATTTCATAAGACGGTGGGTGAATTTTCCTTACTTATAATAAACAGCAGGCTTATCTTCCGTGCCCAACCAGGCAGCTACATCCTCTGGGTTGCTGACGGTCGCCGAAACAGCCACAAAACGAATCCTCGGAGCGGAACTCGTTTTTGAAGGTAGGACCTCCTCGCTAGTATCTATTTGGTATTGCTTCTGTAGCTTTTCTATACGATGGGCTGATTGCGCTGCTGACTGCACGAGAATTTAATTTCAAGTCACTTTGCTGAGATACATCTGGATTAATTGTATCAACCCTTGTCAGAAACCGAATCATAATGCATGCAATCATAATGTATGCAGGTAAGATTTTTCCAGAACATTATTGTTAATATTCGTTTTGTCTAAATTCAGAAATAAATAAAAAGCTAATCTTCAGATGTGTATTGTAGTGATTGTAACTCGTATCGTATGGTTATAATAATATGATGATAATACATTCTTACCCAAATTGTCAAACAAAAGACATCAACGCGTTCGACACTTTTATATGCAAATTCTTTGTTTGTTTATGAAGATTGAAGACGTATTATTCAACTAACGTGAGCTCTAAATAACCTGGCATTAACCAATTAAAACAAAACTATACCCTACCTCTATAGTCTTCATTCTACTGACGACAGCTTCAAGCACAGGCCCACGAACATCGTCGTTCAGTATATGCACCTCGTCTATCAGAAACAGTTTCACCATTTCCACCAAACCTCTATGGTCGCGCCACCGTCTAGTCAGAATGTCCCACTTTTCGGGGGTCGTTATTATAATCCTGCAAATTTATTTGATAATTAGAAGATCTGTTGCTAACAATTAATTCTTGATTGAAATCGATTGAAACCGTTTGAAAACGTCTGAAATTCGTCACTGTAACTATGGTCAGGGGCCCTACCGGCTAACTTTTCGAACTTCGGCGGGTTTGCCGAGCTTCAACTTAAAACAGATAAATCGAAGTAAGGAGTTTAGTATTGTACTATTCGCCGAAGTTATTTAGAAAATATCGATATTCGTGTGACATCATGAATTGGGGTTCGCCATTTTGGCCCGATTGGGGCTCGATTTATCTGTTTTAATTTGAAGCCCGGCAGACTTTTTGAAGTTCGATGCGTTAGCCGGTACGGCCCCTGTTTATCCTTACTTGTCTTATTTGATAAACAATCTTCACCCAACTCTTTATAAAAAAGTTAATAAAAAAATATTCCGCATTCTCATTGTGCATTCTAACGCTGAACTATCTTGTGGGTCGTGTCTCGCCATTCAAGTCTGTACCGATATTTCACTCACAACCGACAATCGAAAACCAGTTACCGATTGTTATGGGCGCCATCTACTTACTTATACGGTTGCAGTTGACCAAAATCGACGTCCGTGTCACCAGTTACTTCGATGCACAAAAGACCGAATTTGTTGAATTTTGAATACCACTCAGTTATTCTCTCAGTACATAGAGCTTTTACAGGAGCCACTGAAAGGCAAAGTAGAAATTAACTGAATATGGTGCACTTATGGTAAAAATATAGAAATATGATTTTCCAAAAAGGTATAATTACTGTAAATTATTTTGAAGTCTTCATTGTCCTTTCCGTTTTCTATTTCCATCAATAATTGCACTATTGCCATTTCGAAGATAACCGTTTTACCGGAACCTGTCGGTGCACACACCACCATCGATTTATCTAGAAGAAAACAATGTTCGCAATAAATTGTTGAAAACTTTTTTTTTATTTAGTTTAATTTCGTACCTCAGAAATAGCTAAACACTTCAATAATGGCACACCAACTGTTGCGATTGTCCTTTAAAAGGGCGTACAACGCTGGAAAAATATTTCATACCTACTTAGTAAAAATTAACAAAATTATTGACAACATTATAGCTTTAAATTAGTAACTAATAAACTATTTCTTATTTTAGAAAATTGAAGGTTTTTTTAATAATAATTTAAGGATTATAGTTTTATTATTTGTTGGCACAGTATTGAAAAACTACAAAATTGGAGAAAGATTTTTTATATATCTAGAAAAGTACCTACCTAGCATGACCACCGAAACACGATATAATTATATCGCGTGATACAGCGTTTTATCGACGTTCGACTGTCAAAATCCATTGTCCTTTGACAGTTAAACGTGATAAATCGCTATATCATATCGCGTTTCGGTGGTCATGCTAGGGAGGCTAGTAGACCTACTATAATCTAGTTTCTACATTATCTTTTTAGGACCGAAAAATCAAGTATACTTTGTGAAATCGTTGCTCAAAAATGTGTATTTGACGTGTACGACTGATAAGTTGCATCCCTACTTGTCATCATCAACATCAGAATCATAACAGCCCATTTATAGTACAATGCGATTAAACTGACAGTAGAAGTGGTCAGCTGCAACTTCACTCCAGAATGTATAAGCAAAGAGAAAAAACATAGTTCGGTCGACCGATTACGGATTTAGTGTCTGAACCGTATAAGTGTATGTAAAGGGTTGGAGCTATTCATAAGTCTTAAGTTATTTCTGAGGCCGAATGTACCTTTATATACAAACCTGAATAAATTGCATCATCTATAACGCCGGATTGCACCAAATTAAAATATTCATATGTGAACACATGTCTATACTTTGGATCTAAAAGAAAAGCATGTAGATATTTTGAACATTTTTTGTTACTAGTTAAAAAAAATAGGTAAAACCACGAACTTAACCCATTGACAGAACAAAGCAAACAAACTTTAACGTTTAAATTGATTTGTATACTTAATCTTTATTTTTAACCCCCGACGCAAAAAGAGGGGTGTTATAAGTTTCTGTGTGTCTGTCTATGGTATCGTAGCTCCCAAACGGATGAACCGATTTTTTTGCTTTTTTTGTGTGAAAGATATTTTTTTATAACTGTTAACTTTTTCAATATTACCAAGTTCTTCAACACATCGAAAGTTCCCAACTTGACCTGTCCCTTTAGCTGGTCTAGAGGCTGGCTTTAGCTGGTTTACATATTCCTCGGTAATCGTTTTTGTTGGATATTCAATGGTTGATGACAATGATAGAGGTTGCGAGTCAGGAATTTCATCTCCTAACACATCGGTGAAGCTGGAACTAAAATGCGATCAAGTGAGACTCAATTATTTTAAACTGCTTGTAACCTCTCACATCCTATCCCAGTGGTTTTTAAGTGATAAAGGACAATTTGACAAATTTTCTGTCTTGCCATGGATCACTCACTGTTTGGATTGGAGGTAAAATATATATAAATATAGTAAATGTAAGTATTTTAGGATGGCTTCGCGGACCACTTCTGGTGTTTTCAGAGTCCTATCCACTGTCCTATCCTATTGAAACTAATTGAAAAATAACAGTGCTGTGTGTGTGACGGGTGAAAAGCGAGATCTTAGAAATTGATAGTTATATAATACAAAATATAAAGGCAAACATCTTTTGTAATAAGTAGGTACATCTGAAAATAATTATTATAAAGACATAATAATTTCAATTAAAAGAAGGCTGGTTAGCGCTCTTTAATATTTAATACAGACGTTTGCCTAGTGACGAACAATCTTAATAACTCAATGAATATTCCTTACAGATTTGTTGTCATAACTTATAATATATATCTTTAAAACTTTTGAAAAAATTAAACTTTTTACAAAATTCAACCAACAAACAAACGCAACAAGAGTAACTTAACTTAGTTAATCTCGGATCTCCCGCCATGAATTCATAATTCAATTTTTTTTTATTGTTATTCTCCCATTATTGAGCAAGGCAAAAGTATCTATGTTTATACAGTCTCTATTAAAACCATTAAAACAAAATGAGATGTGCCCCATTCACAGTTTATTGTGCAGAGTAGTGTGCCGTATATCCAACAAAGCATCCGACATATGCCCCATTCACAGTTCATTGTGCAGAGTAGTGTGCCCTATATCCAACAAGGCATCCGACATAACGTTGGAGGCCGCTCCTGCCATGTGCCATCTCGTAGGCGTAAGAACCAATCAATGTTTACAGGATGCCGCGCCAAGAGTGTTAAGCTGGAACGTATTATCAGACGCGGCTGACAGACGTGACTGTCTGTGTGTGACATCCAGTGCAATCATCGGACGTCCAATGGCGCCATACTTAGAGCATGTTTTAGCCGATAGAGCCCGATACTTATAAGTCGAATCTGTCAGTCGCGTCAGGCATGCATCCAGTGCGGTGTCTTTTGCTAGTGTGAACCGACCAATGTTGTTGCGTACGAGTCCTATTTAATATCGTGACAATTTGTCAATTGTCATGACAATTTAGTAGTTTGTTCCATTTTCAAATCGGTTGACGGAATCGATATAAAATTATCATGACATATTGTCACAGTATTAAATAAGGCCCAGTTGACTATAGATCCATTCTAAATTAATCGTCTTCAACGACATCAAAATTACATTATAAAAGATCTCAGTTTTGGATCCTCGTTGTAATGATCTTCTTTATACAAGGTGTTACAAAAATACCCCTAATGCCGAATATGGTATATAGGGACCATCGAACTGAATAACTTTTACTATGGGGCCAACTCTGAAATCGCGAAAAAAAAATCAGCTGTTTCATACTTTTTGATATTTTCGATTTTAATTTTTGTATGAAACAGCTGATTTTTTTTTCATTAGGGGTACTTTTGTAACACCTTGTATAGTTTTCGTCATTTTTTCTCTATGTTAGGAAAATAGTATAACTAACACCCGTTTGCACTAAACTTAAGAATCGTCTAAGTCTTTTCCTAACTACAACTCGACCAAGTTAAATAGACGCATGAAAGCTGCATGACAGCTAAGTTAATGACACCGTTTTAATTTGGTCAAGTTGTAGTTAGGAAAAGACTTAGGCGATTCTTAAGTTTAGTGCAAACGGGCATTTAATACCTAATCTGTAGAATGGTTTGTCAGCCGGCACGCAACAGACTGTCTGTATCTATTCTGTTAATTATGATGCTGTCACTGTCTCTCAATTCTCATCTCATGTAATTTTCTGAGGCTGTAATATAATCTGTGTTCTGTCAGCTGTGTGGTATTTTTGTTACGGATTTTCCTTAAATTTTGGTTTTCCCTATCTAAGTATCGATTGAAGATAAGTTTTGCTTGTTGTGTACTTACTACAGTCAATAGATAGTTAAAAGATTCTACAACTGTTTGATATGTGAGTAGAGTAATGCTTGGCAACTAGTTTGGAGTGGTATTTAATAATGCATATTGAGCGAAATGTTATTCTAAGGTGCTTTTAATTTACAGGGAAATCTTAAACGACTTAGAAAACGCTGATACCATTAGTATAGACACGTTGGCGTTGGAAAAACTAGTACTCGAGGAAAGGACCCAGGAAATAGCAGAATTAAAAACACTGAGCAAGAAAGTATGCCATTTACATACAAGTCTATTGTATTATCGTAACGCCAAGTCCAAAATGGGATCCGTGTGTTACGAAGCTTGGAAAGCGTTAATAAAAACAGTTGGAGGAACACATAATGGATGGAGAGATTTGGGACACCACTTGCAAATACCAAAGTCGGATCTAGATGTAAGTAAACCATATTGTATCGTAGCTAAAACACTAATATATAGTTATTCATTTTTAAATTTGATAGTTTAGCATTCACAACACTATTGTTATGTAATACTAAATAAAATAGGTACTTTAAAAAATTTGACTCGTCACCAAATCATTGTCTCAAGTGAGAATCGAACCTGCGATCCTTTGAAGTCCCGTCCAATGCACTTTCAACTGAGCTACCGAGTCACTCAGACAATGATTTGGTAACGAGTTGAATTTGTTCTAGTATATTATTTAGTAGGTATTCATTTTTCATGTTTGTCTTATAAAGCAAATAGTCAGCTTTTACCACATTCTATAAAGTCAAAGTCAAATTTTTTTTATTCAAATAAACTTAATAACTAAGCACTTTTTGAATCATTGTAAAAAGAAAAATATTGTGTCTTATGAATAATGTAACCTATCTATTTAAGGCAAGAGGTGCTGTATGCTAAAATACAGGTTTTCACCTAGTCAACAACATATTATGCTACATTTTTATTCAACGTAAAATATTACCTATAATTATTTTTACAGTATTATCTCTTTAATGTTATTATTATCTTTCTTAATTATTTTTTACGTAACAAGTTTGATCTATTAATTATTATTGAAAGAAGTCCATTGTTAATAATGTCAGGTAAAGAATTGAATTGAATCTACGAAATAAGACACAAAGAAAAATTAATACAGACTATAGATTTTATGATCAACAATTTTCTTTTTATTTTTATTCATGTAAAAAATATTAATTCCAGTACATAAGCAATTCTGTCAGAGATGATCCTGTCGATGTTGTCCTTAAAGTTTTCATGCAAAATGAGAAAGCAACCTTGGACAAAATAGTGGATGTTTTAGACAAATTGAAGAGATATGATATTCTAAAAGCTATTGAGGAGCCATTGCTAAGCTTGGTTCAATGCTTCAACAAAGACGACAGTGGTTATCACAGTAACAGCAAGAGTAATGGCCACAGAGAAGTTATAAGCTTAACTAAGAATTTGCCAAATGACCTGCCTGCTGCTTTAAACAAAAATATTGTTATTAAAGACAAGGAGCCTTATAAACCAAATCACCCGAAACCTAGGCCTTTAGCAAAGAAAACTAATAAAGAAAATAAAAATGATAATCCAATTTTATTTTTAACATTCACTGAAGATGGTCATCAAACAGCACAGAACATACAAGACTATGTTGAAAATTGGACTGATTTCACACCAGTTACGATAATAACATTGAGTGATCGGAGGGATGAAGTCTATCAAAATCCAGAAAAATTTATTAGAGATTACTTTGAAAAAGTGGGTACAGGATATATATTTTATACATATATCATTTATTCCCTTGAGTGTGTAAACTACTATATTTTTACAACAATTTGTTTTTTTTCAGGCTGACTTTGTAGTTCCCATAATTACTGCCGGTTATCTTAATGAAATTAGGTCCTGCAACACCAGTGATCAACATGGGACTGACAACTTAGATTATAAATATGTTAATTTTATATATTCTCTTATAGTTAATCATTATATTCATGCCACTGGATGCCTAAACAAAAAAGTAAGGACTGTTCTACCACTACAAATAGATGTAGATGTGTACCGCCATATCAGTATGTATCCAGATTTAATGCCAATGACCCATGAGTCAAAATTTAATGAACAATTCCAAGCCTTTTTAAAGTACAGACAATAATCAATTAATGACTAGTAAAGTAGTTTTTAATTAATGGGTATTTGACTTGAGAATAGATTCTACTTTTAGGGTATAATAGAGCGAAAGAAAGGGAAGCGAAATAAACCCCTTCGCGAAATTTTGGCTCGATTTGACGAATTTTACTATGACTCCAAAGTTGGTAAAAAATCAAAATGCTCCAGTGACAAAATAGTGTTGATTATTAGAATCGTAATATACTTAATAACTAAAAGATTTTGTTATGGAAATATTTTTGCTTAGATAATCACAAATTTCTTTTGCGCGCTTTACATCTCGGCCGCGCATTGTGAAATGTGACGTCACTATTTTGTGTGTACTATTTTGCCACTGGACCATTTTGATTTTTTACCAACTTAAATCATAGTAAAATTCGTGAAATTGTGCCAAAATTCCGCGAAGGGATTTATTTTGCTTCCCCTTCTGCTCTATTATACCAAAAGTAGAATCCATTTTCAAGTGAAATACCCAATTCACTCAGCAGCCATTTTTGTATTACTTTAAATAGGTTATTGTAATTTTAAAAGTATTTTATGTAACAAAATATTGTGCTAAAGAACTTGCCTTAGAGACCTAAGTAATCTAAGTATTGACATAGATTTACATTAGCTAGTTTTTAAATTTAATAAGTTATGTGGCAAAAGCATAGTTTCCCACATAACTAATGTTTAAAATTTAAAGGAATGTTTGTACTGATTGTGTATGTACACACGACAGCACTTCAGGTTATACAGTTAAACTGCGAAAACAGCTTTTATCATGTAGGGCATAAAAGCATGGACAACATGTATAGTCTGAGGTGCCGTCGTGTGTGCCTGATTTATATTTGGCAGTAACAATAAAACCATTTGAATACATTTTATTGATTTTATTTTCAAAGTTTTCTAATAGACACTAAGTGAAGAAAATGAAAAAAAAAACAGAAACTGCAGATGCTTCTAAGTATTTAATTTAGTATAAATGTAGTAGTGGTTTACTTGAGATTGACTAACATATTTAAAATAATAATATAATGTGCTTGTACATAATTATGACAGCACGTCAGGTTATAAAGTTTAGTTTGTTAAATAAGGCATAAAGGCAGTCTCAAGGTCAACATGTATAGTCTGAGGTGCTGTTGTGTGTACTTTGCCATTTGCCATGTTATGAGAAAGATCCATTAGCAAAAGTACTGACATTAAAATAACTATAGGTACCCATTATATTATTGAGCTCCCTGCAGCCTGATATTTACCCTTCAGTGTAAATATAATAATCTGAATCAATGTACTTTTAAATGTGTTAATCTTACCAAAATATTAACATTTAATTTATTTGGTACATTACTTGATTATAAAATATATTAGAAATGCAACAGTTTCTGTTCAAATATAATTACTTACTAGTCTCTTATAAAAGTACTATTTAGTTCAATAAAGACAAAAAGAAACGGAACATAAAAGGATGAAATAAGCAGAATACATTATCTAAGCAATTGCATGGTTAGTATTTAAAACCAAGTTCTAGTCAGTCTATTTAGCTTACAAAAAAGCTACAGATAGTTCTATTATTCAACCAGCTTTTAGTCATCAGTTTCAGACCTAGCTTGGTCTTCATTTTCTTCAGCAGTGCTGACATCATTCACATCAATGCCTGTGTCATTGCTATTATTGGCCAGTTCCTCCTAAAAAAGTATTTTTTGGTAAATAGTAATAATATGTAAAATGTCATTTGGCTTGACTATGTTTTGTAAAAATATTTACCTTAACAACTTCAATAAAGCTATTGGCCTCTTCTAACATCTGTTTAATCACTCTATTATCTTCTTTGAGATCTTCAATGGTTTTAAGGAGTTTTTGATTCTCATTCAATGTTTCCTCCAGAGCAATTCTTGAAAAGAAAAAAAAAAACTTGCAACAACTAGGAATACTCAAAGAAATGCTTCCACAACAAGAGTAACTACAATTAAGAATACTCAAGGAAGACTCCCACATCCATATACTATTATAATACTTACCGACGTTTCTCAGCTAATATCTTCCAATAGTTTTCAGAAGCTTCTTCAGGGTTAGTGAGATCATCAACAGAGATTTTCTTGTCAAGATTAGCTTGAGTCTCCTTAGTTGACAAATTTTTACGTTTCACTTCTACATCTCTGCAACAATGTTTATAAATGTAAATTATTTTACTGTAACTTGTTAATTTTAAGCACAATTCAATCACAAATTCCCAATACACACATGGGCGATTCTTGGCTCAGTTGGTGTTTTAAACTTTTCGCCGGTCTACCCACTAAGTTCTCGCGGTCACTGGCAGTATGTTGAAGAGTTTTAAGCGATTTCCTTGTGCTTCTTGATGATTCCTGTAATTTAATATACAGTATCATATAAATATAATTTTGTTGTAAAATCATTTTATGATATTCCAAAAACTAACCTGTACGTCCTGGACACTCATTTTGATGATATCAAAAAGGAAGAGGTAACAGACTAGTATTAGCTAGCACGGTTTAACTAAGTTACAACAGCTCAGTTTTGGTTAAAACAAAACAAACCATTTCTCAACAAGAAATAAACGAAGCAATTCAATCGCCATCAATCAAATCAAGCAAACAAAAGCTTTTGACATGACATGACAGCTAGCTGGTGTGTTGCCAGAACACATATAAAAAAAGGCCCGAAAGCTTTGTTGAAAGGGCTGATTTTTGCAGAGTATTTTTTTTGTAATTGCTGGGCCAGGCCACTGCGCCACCAAGCTCATCAGACATAATATTCAAAAGCATCTTTGCCCAAGCTGAAAAGGAGACGCTTCGCACTCGCTCGGTCAATAATTTTTTTGATTTATAAAAAAAAATAAAAAAATTGAAAGGCGAAAGTGAACAGTGTAATTTCAGCATAGTTCTGTGAATAAATTCAATCAAAACGTGAAGCTCATCGAATGGTTCCATTGATTTATCTTAATAATCATATTATCAAGGACAAAAGTAGTTAAATCATATATAGTGTATTATAAAATAGCCAAATCACAGCCATAAGGTGGTTTTCAGGGTTTACCTAAACAAATTTTCCGAGGTCGTATTGCATGGTATCTTAACTTTCCATTAAGCAATGATATTTATATTCTATCATATTCGATTTTATGAGGCTATTTCCAAACACCTTGTTTGCTGATAAGACCAAATACCCGCTGAATAAGACTACAGAAAATTGTACAAATGGCGGTGAAGGGCCGAAAATATGCCGATGGCTGCCAAAGAATGGCGCAGATTCAGATGAGATTCAGAGAATGGCCGATAATCAGCCCCTCAGAGGCTGATCTGGCATGGCAACACTGGCTGGTTTGGTTGACAGTTTGACAGTCAGTTAGTTAGTACTGATTTTCCCGCTCTTTTCTTTTGTGTTGTTTTTTAAATTCTCCCAGTGTGAAGTATTCAAAGAAACCTATATCCATACAGTAGTAAAAACAATAAAGTTCATATTAACTGTGTTTTGACAGATGTATGTGATACATTGCTACTTTTCTTTGCTAAGTTTTTATTTGTGTCAAAAACGAAGTAGCAATGTATCACATACATTTGTCAAAACACAGTTAATATTAACTTCAATGTTTTAGCCGATACCGCCCCAGTTCGAAAGCTTGGTTTGAAAAACCAGGTTATCCCGGAAAAAAAACATTACTAGTTTGTGTAGATTTAAGAGTAGGTCATTGAAATTTTTCCATCTCATCTTCATCGTCTATAATGCTATATGTAAATACTGTTCTGTTCCAAATTGCGACTTACAACACTTATTTTTTTACTGTAAGCAAATATTTTAACACATTCCCTGTGCATGCCCCACTTGTGGTGCATTTTGAGGTACGTACAAATGCTACGTGCGTGTACCACATATGGGTCACATCCCCTTACACAGTAAAAGGCCTGTAAAACTTTGCACGTATGAGTTACAGCTCTCCAAATGGCTTACACGTATGGACTATGAAATTGTTCATAACAATGTCGGATTACTGGACGGACATTTTGATCGGTGCTGCCAGGTTCTCATTTTCAAAATGAAACAAAAGAATGCAGTATATTTTTATTTTGAACCAAGTCATAAATTGGTCATCATTGGAGCGTCTTTTAGTAAAAGTTTAATAAAAATCTACAGCCAGTCGTTTTCTTGTCATGAAAGTATAAAAAACGAGTTTCCAAAAAATTTACGGTACAAGATTTACTGAAACATAATGAACTATACTTTGTATTTAATTTCTACATCAACACATTCGGCCCTTTGTAAATATCATTCATATAAATTTTAATAATTTATTTAATTACTTTGTTTTCCTGTCTTTATTTTGTTAATCTGTTACTGTTTAAGCTGACGGTCATGTAGCCAAAGCTTTAATAAAAAAAAAACAAATCAAAATCTGTCACTGTCAAAAGTTACGGTCAGTCGATTGCAGCGTTGCCAGAATGTTACAAAAGTAACATTTTACGTTACTTTTGACCCTCTCATGTTACCTCCATGTTACACGACTTAAAATGTTACTTTATGTTACTTTTTAGATTTTCCAGCAAACAAAAAAATATCGTAAAACGGAACGCATTCAAGATTTTTTGTTCGCCATCTTCTTAGAATAATAACTATATTAGGGTCATCTTGGCGCACTTGATTTTGTGGACTGACTGAATGCGACATAATTACTCACTCACTCGCCTGTATTTCTTAATTTTCCATCCCGCTTACTTAAGCACAAGTGAGGCGAGAGGTGACTAGCTATGATTACAATCGATTTTAAAATTTTAAATGCATAAACAAAATCATTAGGTACAGATTGATTGTAATGATTTTTTGACCAAACCGTCATCACCGCAGGGCCCGGAGCGCGCGGCGCGCTACGCACGCCGCGACTAGACTTTTATGCGAATGATTACAAACAAAGATGTAGCCATCTTTCAAACAACCCACCTATGTAGAATTTTAATATAAAAAAACTAACTAAAATGTTTTTTTAAGACTGTTACTAATTAGTTTACTAGTGGATAGGGGTCCACATCAGGCATTTTTCAGAGCATCGCCAGTCGACTATTCGATCAACAATTATTACGATTGTTTCGATGTTTAACAAATGTGACAGGAAACTTATTTTAGTTTTTGTGTAATAAAATGCCATATTATAGTATTGTGTCGTTTTCCACAATAAGTAGGTAATGTTACTTTTCTCGTGAAAATGTTACTTTTTGAGCTGTCTCATGTTATATTTGACTATCTGCCACTGGCAACACTGGTCGATTGTGTCTTTTTTTGATTTGAATGATTGATTCACTCACTTCGCTCATTGCTATGCTAGTATAATATAATATTAGATAAAGTAATAGTATAGTAGGTATAATTTTAGTTTGAGAAGACGTTTCCGTCGAATGTTGATAATTAACGGGAAATATTGTAAAAATGAGTGTTAATTTGAAACTATTTTAAGCTCACAATTCCCAATTTTAATAATTGTAGCTAAAATATTTGTTATTTGTTCAACTTTCAAAGTGTGGTATCTTTTTTAGCTTATCAGAATACTCGTTTGCAATCTTATCTTGTGTCGATATTTATTTGTGTATCCATCATTTTTAAATTATTAGTGCTTTTTTAGTGAAAACCATCTTTATAATAAATACATTAACATGGATACTTTAAGGTAAGTAACTAAGAGCTATATAAATGGAAATGAAAATAGGTCACAAACACACACCACATAGGAATAGTACTATACACAGTATTACCTTGGAGTAGTATACCTAAGTAAGTACTTACCTTGGTAGGTGTGTCGAATGTCAAGGTTATTTTTATTCTAGGTAGGAGAATCAGGTTCGGGGCTATTATCTAGATTAGTTTGCCAATCAATTTATTGTTCTATACTAAATAATATATTAGGAAAAATTAGACTCACACCATATCATTTTTTGGATGGGAATCAAACCCGCAACCTTTGTAAGTCCGGTCTAAAGCTCTTGGACTTCCAAAGGTCACGGGTTCGATTCCTGTCCGAGAATATTATCTGATGCGAGTCAAATTTTTTCTATTTTATCTATTTATTTAGTATTGTATAAAAATAGCATTGTGAATGCTAAAATCTCAAATTAAAAAATAATTACTCTTTCAGTTTCAATCAAATCAGGTAGATAATTTTTCAACTCTATTTATTTGATTGAATCGGGTGTCACTTGGCGGAAGTCCCAAACCATTGTGAAAAAAGAAATATATGTAACTTACTTCCTCAAAAAATACTATATGCACCGCAGCGGAAATCTATTTCAGAATACTAGTCAACATTATTGAACAATAATGTACTACTGTACATTTGTATAAATTAAATACAATAGATATTTGTATTTATTTTCTAACAAATTTTAAGTTGTACTTGTGATAGACAGATATAAATATATTAACAGCAATCACATTTTTGTTTTCACAGTTTTAAATATTACTTTTTTGGTTACATCACTACCAAAATCATTAAAACGGCTCTGACCCAGAATTTATGCTATGACAAACTATTCAGTGAAAGATTTCCTCAGCAAATAATATTAAACATTAGCCTTTCAGAAACATATTCACATATTTTGCAATTAGGTTCATGGTCAATTTAAATGTTTGCTAATTGTACAATTCAACATTGAAAGGCAACCACTTATTTCAGAATGATGTCTTAAAACATTATAATACGTATTTGCTCTCGCAAACTTGCATAGCAATATCTTGATAACTAAGTACAGTAAGGTAGTGCTACAATATAATTAGGTACCTGTGTATTTATTTTTAATAGTATAGGTATATTAAAATCTTCAATATCTTTAAAAAACTAATACCTTTATTTTTTTACACCTACCTGTATTCAAAAGAGATTGACTCTTATGATTTCAAACCAAAAGTGACCACTTTCATTGTATTAAAACATAAAGTGTAATAATTCAACGTATTGAAGAGTTGTTCAATAATTAATATGTATTATGTAGAGCATGGATGCACAGACTTATTAAGACTAGGGGCCACTCGGGCAAATTATGAACTGATGGTGGGCCACCAGAAGTATAGGTAATTAAAGACAATGAAAAATTGATAATAATGTATTCAAATTGAAAAAGAATTTATTAATTTGAAGCGTGGCACTGCATAGTGCTTACAATCTTTTTTATATTTGGCTCAAATTTACTTGTAGCAACACGTAAAACTGCTTCCAAACTTTCATTTGCAAGGCGGTTTCGATTTTTTGTTTTATTATTATTTAGGATTGAAAAGGTTTGTTCACATATATAGGTAGAACCAAATAAGCTTGCACATTTCAGAGCGTTTATGCGCAACTCTTTGTACGTATTTTTATCAATGCAGCGGTAAAAGTTCAGCAAGTCTCCTTCGTTGAATTTGTTGCGTAAATCTTGGTCGTTCTGAATGTCGATAATTTCTAACTGCATTAACTCTGGCGCATTTTCAACTGAAATCGTGAAAGGATTGCTAAATATGTCCAACAGAGGTTTCACTGTTTTAAACTCCGAAAATCTGTCTTGAAAAGATTGAATCAAAATATCTAGCTTTTTTACATAACTGAAATTAATAGCAGTTTTTTTGAATTTTTCAGCCATTTTCTTATAATTCGGAAAATGATTGTAATTTCCAGAATTCAATTGCGATCTGAAAAGTGTCAGCTTGCATTGAAAGGATGATACATGTGCGTAGAGCTGGGATATCAGTTGATTTTTGCCTTGAAGCCGTGTGTTCAAGACATTCAAATGATTTGTAATGTCAACTAAAAAAGCCAAATCACACAACCAATCAGGACTTTTAAGTTCCGGGACGTCCCTTTGCTTTTCCGCCAGAAAAATATCAATTTCTTCTATTAAATTTAAAAATCGTTCCAGTGTCAATCCACGACTTAGCCACCTTACTTCTGTATAATACAGTAAATCTCCATGTTCGCATTCAATGTCATCAAGGAATTGTTTGAATTGCCTGTGATTGAGTCCTCGTGATTTTATGAAATTCACAGTCGAAACTACCACTTTCATGACATTTTCAAATTCAATTTTTTTAGAACAGAGGGCTTCTTGGTGTATAATGCAGTGAAACTGCATGAGATCTTCAGCGTTTAAGTTTTTTTCTTGCAAATGCTTTTTCAACAAAGTAACTAGCCCAGAATTGACACCAATCATCGAAGGAGCACCGTCAGTCGAAACTCCCGATAATTTCGATAAGTCCAAATCAGTTTTTGAACACTCGTCCAAAAGTACATTGAGTATATCAACTCCTCTGGTTTGACCTTTCAATGAACACATTCCTAATAACTCTTCGAAGACTTCAAAATCTTGAGTAACACCTCGTATGAATATAAGAAGTTGAGCTGTGGAACTAATATCAGTGGATTCGTCGAGTGCTAATGAAAAAAAATCAATTATCTTAGTTTTTTCATTTAATTGTTCCGCAATATTATCTGAAAAAGACATAATTCGTCTTTGGATGGTCATACGATTCAGTTGAATTTTCTCAAACTTTTTTGCTGCTTCTGGACACATTTTCTTAGCGGCAATTTCTATGCATTCTTTTACAAAATCCCCATCATTGAAGGGGCGACTCCGCTTTGCTATCATTCGAGAAATTTCATAACTAACTTCTGTAGCTGTTTCTGTATCTTGAATGGGTTTTGTAAACATAGCTTGTTGACCAATAAGCTCCCGTTTTAAAGACAAAACTTTTTGCTTTCTTAATTCGCCTGTAAACTTCGTAAAAGTAGGATGCTGCGTTTCATAGTGCCTTTTTACATTATATTCCTTTGCAATCGCAACAGAATTCTTGCAAATTAAACAAACGACTTTGTTATGCGACCATACAAAAAAGTATTTCTCAGTCCAAATTTCTTGAAACTGCCGATTTTCATCTTTAACCTTACGTTTTTTACTAGTTCCTGGCATGTCCATGTTGCGTTTTAATCCTGACTAGGATTACCACAGCACCTAAAACCAATTACAGTTCCTAATTAATTACCAAAAATAATTGATAAAATATGTAGATAAAATTAATAACAGTTTTACTTACGATTTCACAACACAATTATACACGGCACTTGACGGGAAATCTACGTTGAATGTGGATCAAAATATATTATAATTATGACACCGGCTAGTCGAGTTAAAATCTACACTAGAACTAACGACACTTTACTCAAATTAAAACCGAACTGTCGGTCGCTGCGGTTAGCGTGGCTTTTATACCACGCGCATAGAGTCGAAAACTGTCTGGAGAAATCTCGAAACCGACTCTGGAAGCTTCGTGTATCTACCTACGCGAGCTATCGGGAATTTGGGACTATTGCTATCTCGCTCGCTCGAACAGTATAACGCGGCGCGCTTCCTCAAGAAAACGAATTTAACCGAGATCAGCACGAACATTACCGACCGCTGTTACCGACGCATGCACGGCGCACCGATAAGATTGATAGAGCGCGCGCGCGAGATTCAAATTACTTTTCGAACATTTGTTATTGGTTTTATTCTGGAATAGAACTCAATATTTTCGAATGTACGAGAGTATTATTTTTGCTGTCGGCGGGCCACCAGTATTCGACCGGCGGGCCGCATGCGGCCCGCGGGCCGTAGTCTGTGCATCCCTGATGTAGAGTGTTAATATGTATTATGTGTAGTGGTATATGTGTGTATCTGATGTTAATTATTGAACAACTCTACATTCATTCTTTTTTCATTGACCTATTTTAGAAGTTCTAAAATGAAATATATTGCCAATCAAGGACCCTGCTACATGAAATGTATTGGTTGCATTAGTTTGCTTCTGTCAGCCCTTTAATAGTGCCAACCATGGACACTGCGACATGAAATGCATTGTCTGCACTATTTGTCAAACCCCTTAATTGTGCCAATCAAGGACACTGCCACCCCAATATTTATTGGCCACTCACTGTAGGATTATCATCCTTGAGTATCTCAATATTCCCTTATCTTTTAGAGTTTGTATTTTCAATGACAGTTTGTACTTATAATGTGGGGGTCTGTCCTGATTCATTGGCAATCACTGACCCGATGGTCCGCTTCATTAGGGAAATCTGAAAATCTACCATGCGGATAAGCATTGGATGGAATGGCAGAAATCAGTCCACCCACCCACACCAAATAACCTCCTGATAGCAGTATTACATTGGTGAAAAAAATAAGAAGTCCGTATGTATGTTAAAAAGAAATGACTTTACAAGCTTTTTTATTGCAGGTACTATTTTGTGACTTGGAATGTGGCAACAAAATCACCTGGACAAGATCTCAATTCTTTACTAGATTTTCCTTCGCAGTATAATAAAAATAAACCACTTCCTGATTTCTATGTTATAGGGTAAGTAATTGTATTTAATTAATATGAAAACATAATTATTATTAAAACATTTAATAATATTGTGGCTAATAATTATTAAAGTTATCATCTTGTTTATGGTACTAAAATAATCAAATAGTATAAGTAAATTAATATCCGAGTATTATTTTTTAAAGAATTTAATGTCTGTCAGAGTGTGCGAGGTGACCAAAGCTTCAGTATTCCTATTACAGCAATAACTTGCGATTTTTTTTTTGAGTTCTCTCAGGCGGGATTCGAACCCACGACCTTTAAAAGTCCGCTCCAATGCTCTTACCAACTCAGCTACCGAGTCACTGACTCGCCACCAGGATTGTCTCAGGCGGGAATCTAACCCGCGAACTTAGGAAGTCCGGTCCAATGCTCTTGTGATTCGGTAGCTCAGTTTGTAAGAGCATTGGACGCGGAGTCGCGGGTTCGATTCCCGCCTGAGACAATCCTGGTAGCGAGTCAGTAGCGAGTTGGTCAATTATATTTTTTTCTACTATATTATTTAGTACTAAACAATTTAATTAATTCAGATGTTAATTGTTTGAACAGCCCAATAATTATTTGCCTCTTTGAAGTAGGTATGTGTATTTTGAATAGGTACATTACATATTCTATTTGCTATTTTAGCTTACAAGAAGTAAAATCTCAGCCTCAGAACATGTTAATGGATTCTTTGTTTTCGGATCCATGGACATCTTCATTTAACAAAATACTGTGCCGTCAAGGTTTCATTATTGCTAAAAGCACGAGGTTGCAAGGACTACTGTTACTAGTATATGCACAGATGAAGCATGTCACACATCTCAGAGACATTGAAGCACAGTATACAAAAACTGGACTGGGAGGTATGTGGGTAAGTTCCAATAGTCATGTAGAAACCCTTTCGTATTAGTTTTTATGCAAAGAAAATCTGTTGTTTGTAACAAAGATTTTTATAAATTAAATCTGCATTTGAAACTTTCTTGAAATGTGGCCTACATTGTATAGAAATGGAAAGTATCAAGCAAACGTCGTGTCGGCTATTTAGCTTACATTACGTTGAAGATGTAGTACTAATATCTATTCTGTGGTCCACTTTAAGCCTTAGGAAAGCTAGTTAGACAGCTATTGCAATAGCTGATAAGTCAACCAACCACTTAAGTTGGTTAAACTAAATGTGGTATTTGTGACCGACATTAGGATTGTTACGACAGTTCATACACGCCATTTTGCACGGGTTTGTCTACATTGGGATGTCATTTATACCATTTTGAAGGAGACAAATTTCTTATTGAGCTCGTCATGTTACTCAGGTCAGACCAGGCTATATTTAATACCTACTGTAACAGTTCCCACAAAATAGAAAGAGGACAGAAGTTAAGCTTAGTAGTACTACGCGCACTCGTGCAATGCACACACATACACAGACAGCTCGGCTGCCCAAATTCAAAACCTAGTAACAGGCATAAAATGAACAGGTGTGATTGAAAAAAAAATCTGTTTTTGTCATTTTCCGACTTACTAGATAGTATCAAAATGATGCTCTCACCGCACGACAACACTGCATCACGTTTGAACTGTTTTGAGCGTAGCAGAGATTCTGTATTGGTGTGGTGTTGGTGAGAGGTGTCTACGTGTGCGTTACTCGAGCGTGCGTAGTACTAAGCTTAACTTCTGTCCTCTCTAATTTGTGCAGTTGCCTAGGAGTTCCTAGGCCAACAAAACAAATTACGGCAGTGTTTTCGAATACCAGGGCCCTATTTAATAAACGTGACAAATTGTCACTTTTCATGACAATTTTTATATCCATTGCGTCAACCAATTTGAAAATAGAACAAACTACTCATAGGTACACCGCAATGTAAACCAAATTGTCATGACGTTTTATTAAATAGAGCCCTGAGCATTTTATTTTGTGCAACAGGGCTCAAAATTCTTACAGTAAATATGTAATTTCTCAGGGTAACAAAGGTGCTGTGAGCATAAGGTTTAACATCTACGGGTGCTCGGTTTGTCTCGTGAACTGCCACCTGACTGCGCACGAGCATCTGCTCGCCGAACGCATCAACGATTACAATACGATCATCAAACAGCACGTGTACCATGTCAGCGAGACAACCAACATATTATACCATGAGTAAGAACTTGTGTCTGCTAATATATTCTGACTTGAACTGTTTTGCCTTATTTTATTAATTTTCAAAATCGATACAGAAGATCAAAGAAAACAGCGATACTAACGAATCTGTTTGATAATCACTGGTTCCGCGTAGGCTTATCGATAGGTAAGTATGTCCATCCTAGATAGATAAGATGAATTTATTTACTTACTACCTACATAATATTACGGTTCTTGTATACCTACGCGGTTAGCCCGAGTTCTAACTGAGACCTGCGCAAACGAAAGACTTAAGACCGATCGAATATAATGATGATATTTATTTCTACGCGTTCGGCAATCGCCGGTCATAATATGAGTAATATGGCGATCGAAGTCGAGCAGTACACCCGTTGACTCTCTACCAAAAACCCCTTTTATGCTTCCTAATTTAAATGTACCAATGACATCTTAGATTTCGTATTTATTACACGATTGCCCAAAAAAACAGTGACTGTAATGTGTTCAGGGTTCATGTATGTTTGTATGTGGGTATGCGAGTTTCTTTAATCCTTACTAAAATAATTGTTCCCAAGGGATAGCAAAAAACTTTCCACGCAGACGAAGTCGCGGGCGGTCGCTAGTCCACCATGACATGTATGGGGTATTGTTAGAATCCTTACACCAACCCGAGTGACACTGGCTATATATGTTTTAAATCAATATGGTGACTGCCACGTCACTTTTAAAGTGAAACATTTTTTTTAGTCATTACAATATGGGCATTAAATGAAAGGCCTTAGTGAGCACATTCTAAAACTATATAATTTGTCACTAAAATGTGTAAAATAAAAAGAAATAAATTACAAAAATATTAAAAACACGACTGCCCTGCCAAAAACGAACTAAAGAGTTAATTAACAAGTGACATTGCAGTCGGGGGACCTCTTTGATTAAGAATTGTTCCAAAAACCGTGCAGGGCAGCCGTGTTTTTAATATTTTTTAATTTTAATTATTTTTATTATACTCCTTATATTCTTATTTTAGCTATGTATTTTGGATTGGCGATCTGAACTTCCGGACAGACCACCCTGCGGGCAGTAGCCCAACTTCCGAGGAGATTGTGGAAACATTGAACACAGTGGAGAAGGATAAATATTCTAGCCTATTGAACCACGACCAGTTGCTAGCTGTTATGGAGACGGGAGAAGCATTCTCTGAGTTCCAGGAACCGGAGATAAGATTCCCACCGACTTACAAATTCTCTGTTGGTGGCGACGAGTATGATATCAAGTAAGTAAACATAGTAATCTATACTTTCATACTAATATTTTAAATGCAAAAGTGTCTGTAAAGTTTTCGCGCGTACCTAATTACAACAATAATAATATTATGGCCACTGCAAATGTGTTATTTTTTTTATTTGTAACTTATTATAACTTAAAACCTTGTTACGTCTGACACTAATTTTATGGTCACTCATAAAAACTTAGGTACCTAACCTACACGTGCGGAAAAAATGCGACGACTGGGAATTAAAACCGTGACTATTAATTCGTTAATTTTATTACTCATCCCGTAATCCTATCGAATTTTCGATTTTCTCCCGTCTCCATAACAGCTGTATGAAATTGCCTCATACATAACTTTTACGTTTAAAAATTAATAAGTTGCTTAATATTATACCGAATTACTAATAATAATATGATCGTTACGCTCAACTATCGACACAATTCTGCACCAAGTAGGTTGTTAATTATGTAAATAAACCTTTCCAGGAGAAAACCTTCGTGGACTGACAGGATACTATATAAGGTTGTAGCTAACAACTATGAGAATGTGACTCTAAGAGCTGACCTGTTGTCCTACAACCACTTGCCTCAATATACGGTGAGCGACCACAAACCTGTGATTGCGGTCTACAGTATCAAGGTTAGTGTCGTCGATCTCTTGTCGTTCACTGTACATGCATGCTAGTGTAGTAACACTCGTAGTTTAGTAGCTAGGTCGCTTAACTTGGTCAATGTTTAGTTTTATACATATACTTACATCTACTACAAAATAATATTTACGTTACATTTACATAAACTTGACGTCGAAGGGACAAAATCCGAAAAACATATCTCTGCATATAGTGGTGGCCACATAATTAAGGACGCCAGTCGATTCTCAAACAAAAAAGGTCACTTTGAAGCCTTGGTTCTCCGCCAAGGATTGACCGTGCTGTGAGCCAGTCAGAAAGAGCATGGACATCACGTTGCTTCTAAGTTTGTTATTTTATTTGACGTAGTATTGACGTCATTGCACTTTGAGCTCTAACATTAATTTGGCGAGATACAATATAAAGTGACTGACTGATGCGGACTTAAATAGATAACTCTCCATAGAAAAAGTACTCGTAACATTAAAGCCTCGAAGATATTAGGGGACATGTTGCGGAACATGTCCCTCAAACAACTACCTACGTGAGTAGTAGGGATACGAGAATTATAACACAGGCCCCACCCCTCAAATGCATAGTCATGTGGTCACACCAAACCTAAAAAAAAAAAAAAAAAAAAAAAAAAAAAAAAAAAAAAAAAAAAAAAAAAAGTGGACACCCCCCATTTGAATCGATTGCGCTGGGTCCCGGAGCGATATCTTTAGCCGTTTCCGAGATACAGTTTTGCTAAATTCATTCCTAGTTGATTAACTAATGAACCTCTGTTAATGACACCTCGACGCTAATGACACACTCGACTTCATGTTTTGATGTTTCTCCTTAATTACATTATCCTAATCACCTTCCCCGATGCTTTTTTATACATTTTTAAATTTACTCTTCATAGGCCATTCTCGCGATTCATTCGCTATTAATAAATACGTACCTATGATTTTTGTCTTCGCTGTATTTCAACCAAGTTAAACCACATGAACTTTTTATAACTTATGTTTTTATCATACAATTACTCGTTATCATGCGAATACCATATTTTCTAAACTACAATCGTCCATTGTGGGGCGAGCAGCAAATGATGATGTCTTACATGTTTACAAATACAGATGATAGGTCAACAGCAACTCATCTGACAAAAATCGACATCTATGACCTAAAAAAATTAACAAACGTCCCACCATCAGATAACTGGAAACATGCGGAAGTAAGAGTGAAGTACTACAACAAACCAAAAGACTAACCGCCAAAATACAAAGCATGTCAGTGATTTTTTTCATTTTCAAGCGATGATGAATAGTTAAATGAAATATGTGAAAAAGTGGAAACTGATGAAACTTTTGACTCATGTTTTGACAAGCCACTTATTGAGCTATTTGAAAAAATTTAAAACACGTAAGTCTCATTTTTTTAAAGAATTTAATGTTTTAAAATATGTTTTTGTTCTTATATTTTATTTATGTCAACAGTGTTAACATACACTATGGTGGAGGATCAAAACGACGAGCTGACAATATCATCAAAAACAATGAGAAGAGACGATGTATTGATGAACCATCTACTTCTAGAGGAGATGACGAGGTTTCGACTGCTGATAAGAGCGAAATGGAAATGTGTTCAATTTGCAACATGTCCGTTGAAAAAATGTATTTATCCAATCACTATGAAAGTAATACTCACAAAAATAATGCGTTTCATTCTCATTGTAACTTACCAAATGTAACTTTAGTCGAAACTACCTTTAATAAGAGAATCCAAACATATAGAATAACTTCTTCAGCGGAGTCTAAAGAACTAAAAACAGTTGAAACATTTATTAATTCAATAAAAGATGATCTAAAGACTTTGATCCTTAATAATATAGTACATTTGAAATTTTTTAAAGTAAACTTCATACTGTGTGCTAACTTCGTGCACCAAAATAAAAATGTACACAACGTTTTCGACTTCCAGACTGAAAACTATATTCTTAATGAATCCAATGAACTCAATATATTTTTCGATTCCTTATTATCAATAAATTATCTTTTATTGAATTACCTTATGATATTTTATGCTCCTGGTTTAAGCTGAAACACTATGTCAAAGTTAATCAAAGTTGAAATTGAGTTATGATAGACTTTGATAAAATTACATTTATAAAATCTGTTGGGTTAATTTGATGGGTTCCGTTCAAAAATGTATGCTTTGCATGTAAACAATAAAACTATAACGGTGTAAATCCAAAGGTGTAAACAAATGTGTATCTAGAAAATTGAAATTAGATAGTTATAAAACTTGTTTGTTTACTACAAAATGTAGAGCTTGCTGAAATGTACCGTTTTAGATTCATAAAGCATGTAAACTTTACTCAAAAGATAAATAAAATTTGTTAGTCTCACAATAATTAATTATATCTAATTTCACTGAGATATTAGCTTTTGGGGTCATTATAACTTATAATAATGAACTAATTATAAGATTTTAAGTTAGCTACTTTAGCTAACATCTGTGTATTTATTATATTTGATTTTAAAACTGTTTTTGTATTATTTAAATTATACTTAAGTTTTTTGTATTTGTTAATTGATTTAGTTACTCATTAAAAAATCTACACATTGAAAGTTTTATTAATTTTGTTACCTACTTTAACAGAGTGTACACGTTTTTAACATGATTCTTTTTCAACATCCATAAACTTGTCCAGTGTGATGAGAAATTGAATGCTTAGAAGAATTAACAACTGCTCCTGTCTGATTATAAATGATCCTCATTGGTCTGAAAACAATCATGAATGCTATAGTAGATGTTCAAGGATTCAAAAGTGAACTAAATTAGATGAATTATAAGAATATTATAAACGAAATTTTAGAGCATAAAACATGTATATTTAGTAAAGGAAGTGAAAAGGTGGTTAGGTTAAAAAATATGTTACAAATTAATAATATTCATAATTTAGAAGACATAAATTGTTCAAGTTTGATGTCATTGTATGATAAGTATCTGTATTCACCCGATATTGTTAGTTGTATGCATCATGATAATATGTGTGCTTTAAAAAGATTGTTCCCTAAACAAGTGGTGTATAGAAAAAATGGTTAAAAAAACATATAAATTATATAATATTTTTTTATTAAATGATAAGTGAACAATAAACACATCCGGAACATTTCTGTGATAAAAATATTGAAATGAGTATTGGTTTAAGACAATGCATATGGTGTTCACATGATAAATTAAAGGTGTTTAAACACTTAATGTAAGTATTTTTATTGAAAATCATATTGTACATTGAAGTTTTTTTGATAAATCTAATATACTAGGACCTAAAAAAGATGGGTTTATTGAACAAAAGTATAATCTTTTGTAATTTAACTGCTACTAAGCTCTCAGATAAAACTAATAGATTATGAAATTCAGGATTGGAAATCATATCTGATGCACCTTTCGGTTTACCTCAATTTAAAAAAATTACTTAATAATTTAGTTTAACGTTTACTCTTTTTTCAATATTTTCTATAATCTTACCGAAAATTACCTTATTTATTAATTTATATAAATCTTTTTCAAGTCTGATGTTTCTTATGAACGGAATTCTATGTTTAATGTATTTTTATTTTTAACCAGAGACTTTCTATGCACTTTAGTAATATTTCAACCCATCTCCTAGTTTTATAAAAGATTTCTAAAATGTATAACATATTATTTTGCATAATGTAACAACAAAAGCATAACTATAAAATTTTTAGTTTTATATTTTACAAAATGGTACATTTCAGGAATCATCACTTGAGTCTTCTAATTCAAAACATGAATTAGAAAATGAGAAATTGTGTTTTCATATCAATAAACGTTGACTTTTTAAACGATTTGAAATTATTTGATAAAAACACGATTCTTTTTTTTTATTACTTCTAAAATAAAAACCCCACATCAAGATTGCTTTTTGGATTTTCATTTTGTAAAACTAATTACTTTAAAAAGAAATAAAATCTTTCTTAATCCAAGTGTTCAGCTTGCACACCAATCTACGACAGCAACCAGATTGTCAAAACCTTAACTTCAGCTCTAGTGACCGAGTGACTCGGTAGCTCAGCGGTCAGAGCATTGGACCGGATATCCAAAGGTCGCGGGTTCGATTCCCGTCCGAGAACATGATCTGGTGCGAGTCCTATTTTTTCTAGTATATTATTTAGTATTATGTACCATTTTGTAAAATATAAAACTAAAAATTTTATAGTTATGCTTTTGTTGTTACATTATGCAAAATAATATGTTATACATTTTAGAAATCTTTTATAAAACTAGGAGATGGGTTGAAATATTACTAAAGTGCATAGAAAGTCTCTGGTTAAAAATAAAAATACATTAAACATAGAATTCCGTTCATAAGAAACATCAGACTTGAAAAAGATTTATATAAATTAATAAATAAGGTAATTTTCGGTAAGATTATAGAAAATATTGAAAAAAGAGTAAACGTTAAACTAAATTATTAAGTAATTTTTTTAAATTGAGGTAAACCGAAAGGTGCATCAGATATGATTTCCAATCCTGAATTTCATAATCTATTAGTTTTATCTGAGAGCTTAGTAGCAGTTAAATTACAAAAGATTATACTTTTGTTCAATAAACCCATCTTTTTTAGGTCCTAGTATATTAGATTTATCAAAAAAACTTCAATGTACAATATGATTTTCAATAAAAATACTTACATTAAGTGTTTAAACACCTTTAATTTATCATGTGAACACCATATGCATTGTCTTAAACCAATACTCATTTCAATATTTTTATCACAGAAATGTTCCGGATGTGTTTATTGTTCACTTATCATTTAATAAAAAAATATTATATAATTTATATGTTTTTTTAACCATTTTTTCTATACACCACTTGTTTAGGGAACAATCTTTTTAAAGCACACATATTATCATGATGCATACAACTAACAATATCGGGTGAATACAGATACTTATCATACAATGACATCAAACTTGAACAATTTATGTCTTCTAAATTATGAATATTATTAATTTGTAACATATTTTTTAACCTAACCACCTTTTCACTTCCTTTACTAAATATACATGTTTTATGCTCTAAAATTTCGTTTATAATATTCTTATAATTCATCTAATTTAGTTCACTTTTGAATCCTTGAACATCTACTATAGCATTCATGATTGTTTTCAGACCAATGAGGATCATTTATAATCAGACAGGAGCAGTTGTTAATTCTTCTAAGCATTCAATTTCTCATCACACTGGACAAGTTTATGGATGTTGAAAAAGAATCATGTTAAAAACGTGTACACTCTGTTAAAGTAGGTAACAAAATTAATAAAACTTTCAATGTGTAGATTTTTTAATGAGTAACTAAATCAATTAACAAATACAAAAAACTTAAGTATAATTTAAATAATACAAAAACAGTTTTAAAATCAAATATAATAAATACACAGATGTTAGCTAAAGTAGCTAACTTAAAATCTTATAATTAGTTCATTATTATAAGTTATAATGACCCCAAAAGCTAATATCTCAGTGAAATTAGATATAATTAATTATTGTGAGACTAACAAATTTTATTTATCTTTTGAGTAAAGTTTACATGCTTTATGAATCTAAAACGGTACATTTCAGCAAGCTCTACATTTTGTAGTAAACAAACAAGTTTTATAACTATCTAATTTCAATTTTCTAGATACACATTTGTTTACACCTTTGGATTTACACCGTTATAGTTTTATTGTTTACATGCAAAGCATACATTTTTGAACGGAACCCATCAAATTAACCCAACAGATTTTATAAATGTAATTTTATCAAAGTCTATCATAACTCAATTTCAACTTTGATTAACTTTGACATAGTGTTTCAGCTTAAACCAGGAGCATAAAATATCATAAGGTAATTCAATAAAAGATAATTTATTGATAATAAGGAATCGAAAAATATATTGAGTTCATTGGATTCATTAAGAATATAGTTTTCAGTCTGGAAGTCGAAAACGTTGTGTACATTTTTATTTTGGTGCACGAAGTTAGCACACAGTATGAAGTTTACTTTAAAAAATTTCAAATGTACTATATTATTAAGGATCAAAGTCTTTAGATCATCTTTTATTGAATTAATAAATGTTTCAACTGTTTTTAGTTCTTTAGACTCCGCTGAAGAAGTTATTCTATATGTTTGGATTCTCTTATTAAAGGTAGTTTCGACTAAAGTTACATTTGGTAAGTTACAATGAGAATGAAACGCATTATTTTTGTGAGTATTACTTTCATAGTGATTGGATAAATAATTTTTTCAACGGACATGTTGCAAATTGAACACATTTCCATTTCGCTCTTATCAGCAGTCGAAACCTCGTCATCTCCTCTAGAAGTAGATGGTTCATCAATACATCGTCTCTTCTCATTGTTTTTGATGATATTGTCAGCTCGTCGTTTTGATCCTCCACCATAGTGTATGTTAACACTGTTGACATAAATAAAATATAAGAACAAAAACATATTTTAAAACATTAAATTCTTTAAAAAAATGAGACTTACGTGTTTTAAATTTTTTCAAATAGCTCAATAAGTGGCTTGTCAAAACATGAGTCAAAAGTTTCATCAGTTTCCACTTTTTCACATATTTCATTTAACTATTCATCATCGCTTGAAAATGAAAAAAATCACTGACATGCTTTGTATTTTGGCGGTTAGTCTTTTGGTTTGTTGTAGTACTTCACTCTTACTTCCGCATGTTTCCAGTTATCTGATGGTGGGACGTTTGTTAATTTTTTTAGGTCATAGATGTCGATTTTTGTCAGATGAGTTGCTGTTGACCTATCATCTGTATTTGTAAACATGTAAGACATCATCATTTGCTGCTCGCCCCACAATGGACGATTGTAGTTTAGAAAATATGGTATTCGCATGATAACGAGTAATTGTATGATAAAAACATAAGTTATAAAAAGTTCATGTGGTTTAACTTGGTTGAAATACAGCGAAGACAAAAATCATAGGTACGTATTTATTAATAGCGAATGAATCGCGAGAATGGCCTATGAAGAGTAAATTTAAAAATGTATAAAAAAGCATCGGGGAAGGTGATTAGGATAATGTAATTAAGGAGAAACATCAAAACATGAAGTCGAGTGTGTCATTAGCGTCGAGGTGTCATTAACAGAGGTTCATTAGTTAATCAACTAGGAATGAATTTAGCAAAACTGTATCTCGGAAACGGCTAAAGATATCGCTCCGGGACCCAGCGCAATCGATTCAAATGGGGGGTGTTCACTTTTTTTTTTTTTTTTTTTTTTTTTTTTTTTTTTTTTTTTTTTTTTTTTTTTTTAGGTTTGGTGTGACCACATGACTATGCATTTGAGGGGTGGGGCCTGTGTTATAATTCTCGTATCCCTACTACTTACGTGTAATGTCCCGAGACAATTAATGTCGCGGAACATTTGCGGCCTCACTATTAGGAGTTAATAATATCACGTAAAAGTGTCGCAAAATGTTGCGGAACACTGAGCAAAATTGCAGCGCCACTTAGATTGAGTGTTGCGGGTCATGTTGGGGGACATTTTGTCCCTTTAATAATGTATTCGAGGCTTAAGCAATAACGGACTTCGCCAAGTAAAAAATGTAGTTGTTAATATCTCAAAATATAGGTGTTCATGTCTCAAAATGCGTCAGCTAGCGACATTTACAAAATAATGCTAGTTTGTCTTCTGACCTAGATTGCTTATTAACATAGTAAGTAACCTTGCTATTGTGTGTTATATAGTGAAAAAAGCATGTAATCATTAACATTTTTGGAAAGAGGCGTTAGTGTGAGTCCAAGGCTCATGTTTAAAATTCGTTAGCTGCATGTAATTTCATCATACTTTATCAAGATTAATCAATAATAATACTGATTTTAAAAAGAAAGTTTTTTACATGGTATGGGTTGCATTCGCTATATTTCGATTAATGTTCGTAAATACGAACTTAAAGAATTCGAGTTAGTGCACAAGTGCTCATACATTTATAGTAAAGGCTATTTCGGTTTTTTATTTTCACGAATGATGCTCTAGCACCCTTTCTTTTATTGTTTAAGAAGTTGTTTGAAATAGTACTTATTTGTAAGCACATAAAGCTAATTTTGCACTATTAACCATGCATGCTAGATCCCGCACGGCTTCACTCGTTCGGTAGTAGCTGAAGCACCGCGTCAAAAAGCTTCCATTAGGATGCGATCGGCGATTGTCATGCCTTCTACCAATGATGAAGCGACAACAGCGATGCCGTTCGTTTCGCTAGACGCAGACGGTTGTAACGTGGTACCGTTCGATGCTATAGAACCTATCTGTAGTACAGATAATCCTCTTGGAGCTGAAAGTACTGTTGAAGAGACGAAGGTAATATGTCAGATGTTGATACGATTGAAGTAGTTTGTTTGTTATTTTTTACTTTGTGCTATGAAACTTTTTCTTTAGTCTGATATTTGAATGCTTAGGCTCGGTTGCATCATCTTAATTTAACTATAACAGTACATGATACAAACTTATCTGAGCCGGTGGCCAAAACTGGAACTAAATGTTATTACATATTGTTACCTAGGCTACGCCATAGACGACAGCGACGCTGTCACTGAGTCAGATAAGTTTGTGTTTGTTAAAGTTAAGGTTAAATCAAGATGATGCAACTCAGCCTTAGTCTTACTAAAGTGTTAGATTAGTTAGATAAATAGTATTTCAATCATTGCATGATATAAACACTATATCTGATAATTTATTTTACTGTTCAATAGACTTGTGCAAAAGTTTATAATCACAGAGTATAGGACTAATATTTTGTCTTTACTTCAGTACACAATTTTATTGGGATCATTTACTCATACAATTATTCATCAACATTTAAATTATTAACCACCTTAAAGTTTGGTCTTGCAATAATCATTGTCTTCTTTGCAATCATTTTTATCGAAAGGTACTGTCTGATACTGATAATTTTTATCGGTTTTAGATCATAAAAAATATGTGGAATTATTAATAGGGGGCACCCTAGCATGGCCGACGAAACACGATATAATATCGCGTGATATAGCGTTTTACCGACACCCAACTGTCAAAATCCATCAGCTTTTGACAGTTAAACG
Organism: Catoptria pinella; assembly: GCA_963556745.1. Classification (NCBI taxonomy): domain Eukaryota; kingdom Metazoa; phylum Arthropoda; class Insecta; order Lepidoptera; family Crambidae; genus Catoptria; species Catoptria pinella. The sequence goes on from OY750769.1 coordinate 8,452,002, forward strand.
TGATATTGATATCGTGTTTCGGTGGTCATGCTAAGGGGGGCTGATTACGATATTATTATTATTTCGACTTTGCTAGTACGGTTTTTCTACTTATCTGTAGGTTCAATGAACTATTCGAAGAATTGTGTTATCCGGTAAAATAATTTTGAAATGTTACCTGATAACAATTATTACTAAGTATTGAAGTATGGAATAATCATCGAAGTTTGTTATCTTAACTGTCGGGGTTTTCTATATTAAGCAATGGCAAACACAGGAAGGATTTGTATAGAAACATGTACAGCGCCACCTAAGTCAGTAAAGAGAACTAAAATTTCCAATACAAAAAGTGCTCATTACGAATTCGATTAGCACTCCATAGTTTATATACCGGTACTGAACTCTTTAAAATGATGCCAAAAACTCGTTATTAATTTAACTTATTTTTCAGGCGTTCTCCAACTATACTGTGAAGACGGTAGAGTTCGCACCTATCAGCCGGGTATGGTATGTAGGCGATGCGGACTTCAGGACGCAGTGCACTCTGTCCCCTGATGTAGAAATGCATCCAAGCGACTGGATTGGGATATATGATGTAAGTATTTTATCTAAGCATTATGATGTGATTAAATTGACAATAGACAGTAACCCGCTGCAACTTCACTCGAGAATGTATGGCACAGAGTACATTTAACAGATTAAAATACATCGTTTTGTATCGCAAGCGCATACACACATGTTGTAAGGTGTACATCGATAGCAAATATAAGTAAATTATACTATAGCCACCACCGTATTTGAACTAAGCTCCTTATTCGATGTTTACTCATGTCTGTATCCATTTATTTAAACTTTATTGATATGTATAAAAATACAGCAAATGGCGAACTTAATGCTAAGGGCCATTCTCTCCCAGTCAACCAGTGAGGGTGTGAGAGTGCAAATGTATAGGCAATAAAGCAGATATAAAAATAAAAATATTAAATCAAGGTTATGCTTTACGTCAAAAAAAATAGAGATATATCTCTATTTTTTTACTATTATAATTTATCAACATAAATTAAAACGTTGACGTTTGTATGTAAATAGTTGCGTTACTTTAGCTTTAAGGCGACGCATTGATAAACTATTTTCGTATTGACTGTCTCGCTCAAACTCTCGTAAATTACACTTAACTATCTCACTCATGGCATGTAGTTTTGCGAGGCCAAACCGGTTTTTTTCGTTTAAATAAAAATCTATGATATATTTAAAAAATCCAACTGGTATTTTAAAGTGTGTGTTTAGACTTATCTTCTAAGAAAATTTAAAGGCTTTAATCGGTCAGGTTTGTCTGTAAATTGCAAATCTCTGTTTTAAAAGAGGTTTCTTTGATATTTTTTTCTCTGTTATAAAAGTTAACGAATCGTGTTTCTGCAACTGACAAAATGAAGTCAATGAAATAAATAATCAGGTTATTAAATATACACTTTTATATGTTTTGTAATTGATGAGAAAAATCGAGATCCCTGCCACCAAAATGTTCGATGCGTCCTCTTAAGTTAAAGCAGTGGTAAATTAAATTTAAGTTGTAATTTAAATTTTAAATTCGTATTAAATACAGTAGCCAAGTAATTTAGAATCGCTATTAGATACAAAATGTATGTTCATGTTGAAAAAATTAAACATGCCAGTCACACTATCGCTCTTACTAATAAAGATTGTATAGCAGATGTATACTTACACAGTGTTTTGTCCCTTTCTTTTTAATGTCAAACTTAAACAGAGTGTAACCATTGTGTAACTATACATCTGCTATACACTCTTTATTAGTAAGGGGGTAAATACGTAAAAAACTATTAAAATAACCATTTATACATGAATAATTTTATTGTAGGAAGATTATTTACAAAATAAATAATTTAACTGATTATAATTGATTAACATAATTTATAATGTTGTTTCCAGGCCAATTTCCACAGTCTGGACGATTACATAGCGTACGAATATCTTGCCAAAGTGAGCTTGCCGCAAGCGCCGACCGCCGCAGGCCAGCCAAGAACTATAACACTCAGCTTTCCGGTAGGAAGCGGTGTTAGGACACCGGGATTCTACCGGTTCATATACTTCAGCCAGCCGAATAGCGACGTCAGGAGTGTCCTTGGTAAGATATTGGTCAATTATTGCACTTTTAGTTTGGTAGTCGGCAACCTTCAGCTTCCCGGTAGGAAGCGGCGTGAGGACACCGGATCTCTACCGGTTCATATACTTCAGCCAGCCGAATAGCGATGTCAGGAGTGTCCTTGGTAAGATATTGGTCAATTATTGCACTTTTTGTTTGGAAGTCGGCAACCTTCAGCTTCCCGGTAGGAAGCGGCGTGAGGACACCGGGATTCTACCGGTTCATATCTTCAGCCAGCCGAATAGCGACGTTAGAAGTGTCCGTGGTAAGATATTGTCCTTCTATTTATTCTTATTAATTAATTAAGTACGAGAATGCTATTTAAAAGAAAACAAACAACAGACTGATTTCCAACCCTTAACGAATTTACTAAACCAGAACACAACGAGCTGTTACGAGCTGTGAAAAAACTAAGATCAGAGAGAAGGTAATCACCACAGACTACCTTATTCTATGTCATATGACTGACGAACAAACCACAGATTAAATAGTTATGACGAACAACCGAGAGGCGGCGCCGGCGCGTCATTTTCTGTGGCGTATTGCCATTTCCAACATTATATTATACTTAACGTGTGGCCGTCGAAATAGACCGATTCTGGCAGATTTTATCATGATCCTTAGATCAACCAAATAAAATTTATTTTCGATTAAGTTATCTTCCTGATAATTGAAAATATACTTTATTCATTTGACATAAGGAAATAGATAAACACGGTTAGAAATGACAGTTGATACAGACAATATGATAATTACGTTATAACAATTGGCTTTTCAGCGAATGTTTAAAAAAAGTAAGTATCCCTGAACACTTCACCCACACATACGCAGTGTGTACAGACGTCATTTTGTTTATGTAATAAAAGTAGGCGATATAAATGAGACATTTACATGGAGTGTCCGGCATGGTGGCCATGTGATGCCGCGAACTATCAATTAACCGCTTTGCAATGAGCGAGTACAGCGGCGTAATTATATTGAATAAGAGAGAATTCAGATTTTAACATTCTATACATAGAATTATTTTGAAATTATCTGTCATGTCATGTTAATTAATTGGAACTTAGTCGCAATCTGCGAAAAACGCCCTGGGTGTATTATTTCAACTTGCATTAAACAAATTATACTGTTTCATCGTTTTTGTTAAGAAAATACTGGTCACATATTATGGCGTCACTGGTAAACTCTGCATTGTAGAGTGTGTAGTGAGACTACACGCAGAGAATATCTCCATATCTTTGTCCTGAACCATATTTTCCTTTACAGGTATATCCGAGCCGTTCGAAGTGAGCAGCAAGGAAGACAGGTTGGTAGACTTAGGTCCTAGCTCGCAGCCCTCGAGCAGTACTTCGCCGGGTCGCTCCAAGCCTTCTACGGCCACCTCCGACATATTCACCGACTTCACCGGACTCGACGTGGCGAAGCTGTCCCGCCATTTCTCTAATGATTTAAGCATCGACTGACTAAAGACCTACCTGCCTGGCTCACCGGCCAATGGGAGACGGAAAGACGCTGTGTAAAAATTAACTTTAGTGCACTTATAATAAGCGTCAATTTAAATTAACTTTAAATTGTGATTTAATTGGTTTGAATTGACGCATATTCTTAGTATATGTCAGTAGATTTTCAATGTACAGATGTTTCAGTTGTATTTTTTTTTATATTAGTAGATGTTAACTAATTAGAAATATGTATATCAACACGATATGACGCTATAACTTTATATTTCTTCCAAGTACGTATTGGATTCTTGGTACTTATTTAGTAGCATAATATTTCTTCCAAGTCTACAGACAAAATAAAACTTATTTGCTTGCCGATACTTTATATTTTAACTTAATTATTATATGTTAGAAACATGAAAATGGTTTGATAGGATCATTTCAACCATTATTCTCAAATAAAGTATTTTATCGTATATGATTATCAGGATTGTTCGTGGAGTGAAGAAAAAGTCAATGATGAGAATAAATAAATAAAACTGACTCTAAAGATTAGTATGCTAGCCAGGGCCCTTATTTAATAAACGTGACAATTTGTCACCTGTTATGACAATTTTATATCCATTGCGTCAACCAATTTGAAAATACAAAACACTACTCATAGCTACATGGCATTGTAAACCGAATTGTCATGACAATTGACAAATGGTCACGTTATTAAATAGGGCCAAGTATTTCTCTTTTTGTCTGTGATTGTGTATTACTGTGTTATTTGATTCGACAAAACATACGTTACTTTTCACCTTCACCTTTTTTAATGAATTTGTCACAAATATTTTGAAATAAAGATGCAGACAGAGTGTATTATCAGTATTATTTACAATAATAATAATTCTTAATAACATCAAATGACAAAAAGGTTGCCATTTTGTTGGGTTGCATTTGTTTTAGTATTAAAATTGGTTGTGGCGTTATCTTGATTTATAACAGGTAAACACAAAAACTTCCGTATTTGAAATAGGTTATAAAAGTTTAATACATAATTGCATTTTTACACAACTGGTAATATGTTAAGCGTTTCATATACTAAACAATAAGGTTTAAAATCTATGAACCTGACGTACAAAGAACTATTTTTTTAAAAGTGCCTACTTTTTCTTACATTAAGTCAACATACATTCATTATCTAACTTTACTGAGTTTTCCGAAATATTGTTGCTGTTATTTTTCTATTCATTTTTAGTTATTTTCTATTTATCATAATAATTTATGTAAAACACATAAAAATATTAAACTATGGAATTTATGTATATAACTAAATGTGCTTAATGTAACAAATAATTGTTAAAATAAGACATTTTCGTTGTGTGATTATGTAGTACAATACTATTTTTGTCATACTATAATGTAGTGTGTAGTATTGCGAGTATATAAAGTAGATATAAAAAAAAATAGGAATTGATATATGTCGTGTTATTATAAAGCCTGGTTAGATCATGTAGTTTGTTATTTAAGGCAACTTTTGTATTAAATTTAGATTTTTCGCATTCACAATGCTATTTTTATATAATTAGATCGAAAAATCTAAATTTAATAATTATATAGCTGTTTCATCTTTATCGATTGTCAAAACATCTGGAAAGATGTTTCTTTCGAATGTTGGGGTATTTCGTCACATTGATGAAATTGCGCTGGCTTGCAGCGAAGAAGTAAAAAGTACTAGAAAATTTCGCCGCTCCTACTCTCGGTAGCATAATTGGTCAGTGCATTGGGCCGGAATCCCAAGGATTCGAGTCCCGTCTGAGGTGCTACGGATGAGTCGATTTTTTCTAGTATTTTTTCTAATATTATTTATCTCAACTTTTGTATGTTATTTATAGAAAAACAATAAGTAAAAACTTAGTACACTTGGGCACAAGAACGAAGAATCAAGTCTTAACTAGATTCCGAATTTGTATAGATACCTGCTAACGATTAATGTTTTGAAATCTGTATGATGCCTGATAATAGTGCATTCCTAGGTATATAAGAAAGCTTTATATGTAACCAAAATTATTGGACAGTAATCCATCACATTATGTTGTGCAATTGAAGTTTATCATTATAGATTTTATTTTTTATATCACGCTTTTAATGACAATTTGAGTAAGTAAGATATGTTTACTTTAACTGAAATGGTCAGTGAAAGGAGAATGTTATTTTTTTAATGTTTATTTTGCTTATGTGATTGTAGGGGTAAGTTGGAACGAAGAAAACGCATTTAAATCTTAGATTTTCAGACTAGCTAGCTTGTTTGAGGATTTCTGTCTTGTATAGCGATGGACCTGTGACTATTCATACGATGCATACGTGTGAATACTTTAATCTCCTTACTAATAAAGATTGTATAGCAGATGTATAGTTACACAATGGTTACTCTCTGTCAAACTATTTCAGTTTGACATTAAAAAGAAGGAAACAAAATAATGTGTAAGTTTCTACATCATATCATATCTACATCTGTTATACAATCTTTATTAGTAAGGGGGTAATTCTATAATAAAATCATCGCTTTATGTGTATTAAAATTGTCCTCAATTTTTTGAGTTAGGTACTAAAATAATAGAGGCCATTTACAATGTTGATCATAGATGATATATAAGCTTTGGCCCAAACTGAGGAAGAATTTGAACTTCCTCGTACTTATGTCATCACTTAAGAAAATTTTGCAATTCGTTTTAAAACCTATGCGCCTGGGGCCTTACCGGCTAACTTTTCGAACTTCGGCGGGTCTGCCGAGCTTCAACTTAAAACAGATAAATCGAAGTAAGGAGTTTCGTATTGTACTATTCGCCGAAGTTATTTAGAAGATATCGATGTTCGTGTGATATCTTGAAATGGGGTTCGCACTTTTGGCCCGATTGGGGCTCGATTTAGCTGTTTTAATTTGAAGTTCGGTGCGTTAGCCGGTACGGCCCCTGAACGTATGAACGTTCATACTAGTGATTATCCAGAATTATTTCACAGAGACTAGTGACTCGGTTACACCCGGTATATTAAAAGAAACGTGGTTTTGAAATACAAAATATAATCGTGCTTAAGCCTCATTTATAACGCCATAATGGTTATAAATGGCTAAACTGAGTTTAAAATAAAAATAAAAAACTACACACAGCGTAAAGCACAGTCTCACATACACCTGCTTTAATATTACGGTATTTCATTTTTAAGTAAGAAAAATAATGGTGAAATTTAGCACTGTAGTCTGTTTAAAATGAAATTTCTTAGGTCTGATATTAATTAATGTAATTTCAGCATAGTAGCTCAAAGTTAGCTCAGTCACGGCACGGAGACAATAAATCATAACAAGTAGAGTTAGTAAAAAGTTTATTGTATAAATATTTTTTAGTCGCAAGTTTATATCCACTGCGTCTGCCTGGACCAGTAGTTTTAGGCTTGGACTACGACGGTCTTACCACAAAAGATTTTAACACGCTGTTCAACAAGTGTTTAACTTAAACACTGTTTAAATGTGATGCTGTCACTTTTTTGACAATATTGTTTGTAAGAGACGACATCACATTAAACCAGTGTCTAAATTAAACAGTGTTTTAGTTTTTTTGTGGTAAGACAGCAAGTGTACTAAATCCCTAACTGTACAGTGAACGTACACTTCATACTCTGTCCCTAATTTTTAAAATGATACGTCTAGTTCCACAAAAATTAGCATTATCATGTAAGACATAGAGTTCAATTTGGATTGAAAACAATTTCATAGTGTATTGTGTATAAGTTACTTCTTTTTTACCAAGTTACCGTTATGACTTATTATGCACACTTTATATTTGAATTGCCGATAAAAACCACCGATTTAATAATGACATGTAGGCAATAACATGATAATTTATTAAAATGTTCCTGTTTAAATATCTAAGTACATAATAATATACCAATTATCGGTTACCAGGTATGCGCTTGCGGCGTATTGTGGAAAAGTCACAATAAGTTTGCCCACTGCAAACATTAGCCCGAGTAGTTGGACCATCATGTTGGGCCAAATAGTGTCGATTTTTCATCATATCAAAAGTACTTCGTACACCATCAAAGCGTCAATGCAGAATTGTCAACTGTGGCCCAACATGTTGGCCATCTTGGCCCAATGTGTTCTGCGGTAAAGCTAGGCAAAATTTGTACAGGAAATAGGTATGAGTACTTAATCGGTTAAACCTAATCAACAATGATGAGATGTGAAGGTTTCTGAGCATTATTTTTATTATGTACAGTTCGAGGCAAATATCTTGACACTTTTTCGACGGAGTGGGGATAAGTTTGCGCATTTGTGAGCGACCAATAGCACGCGCCCTTCTCCCGCCGCCCGCGTACCTCACCGCTACGCATTTTACACCCCAAAATACGTGTTCTGCGCAATCCCCACCTGATTTCAAGATGTTTGCCTCGTACTTGTTGTTAATGTATTAGAATGTACATTTTATACAGTTCATTTTAATGTTAAAATGAATATAATCACAGTGACTACTTATTAATTATAAACTTTTCGATGATTGTAATTTTTTTCAGTAATCATACTTTTTTAACCGACTTCAAAAAAAGGAGGAGCTTATCAAGTCGCCGGTATGTTTTTTTATTTTTTTTATGTATATTTTACTATGGTAAAAATATAGTATAGTAACTTCACCAGTTGTTAACCGATTTAAATAATTCTTTTTTATCTGAAAGAAAATAGTTCAGGTGTGGTCTCATAAAAAAAAATACAGAGATATATGGCTAGGAGTTTTTTCATAATCCTGAAAAATATCAGTTATTTATTTTTAATTGTCACTAGATGCAATATATACTTAAGGGCCCTATATACCTCAAAGTGAAGCCCTCATTTTAATCATATTTATTATTTAATTGTTATGAGGTTGAAGTTATTGTTTGTAAATAAACTATAGAACCATAGCTTCAATCTGTACATGTGAATTTTCGATGCATTACGTACTTAGCAGCACTATATTTAATTAAGATGAGGGCGCCACTTGAGGGCTATAGTAGCCTTAATAATAAAAACATTTCAGACAAGTGATGCAGTTGTAGTACAAAATGTTAATTTGTAGTTATATGTCACAACAGTTGTGTTAATTTATGTGAATAGATTTTATTTAGTTGGAATTTGTTTTTTATTTTTACTTCTCACCCAATATTGGTATAAAAGTAGTTATTCTTCTAGCATAAATTCAATCGAGTTTATGGAATTAAAAGTTAAAATAAACCAAAATAGTTTATCATTGGATTTACGGTTTGCTATGTTTACTCGGCTCTCTACTAGAGGTCGTCTAGGTACTGCGTGAAGCTGAAGAGAGAATTTTATTTCCTTGTACATTGGTGAGATGGCGCTGGCTTGCAGCGTAAGAGTTGATATACTAGGAGAAATTCGACGTTCCCACTAGTGACTCGGTAGCTCAGCGGTCAGAGCATTGGACCGGATATCCAAAGGTCGCGGGTTCGATTCCCGTCCGAGAACATGATCTGGTGCGAGTCGTATTTTTTCTAGTATATTATTTGGTACTAGAGAATTTTAAGTTTTCGACTAGGTATATAAGCATCACAGACCATTTGACAGAATGCTGTAGGCATAGGACTATTATTTGACAGAGCGAGCGCGAAGCACGAGTGAAGTGTCCGTTTCAGCTTAGGCAAAAATGCTTTCGTAAGTCCAGCTGTCCGTTTGTTTTCTTCTACAGGGGCTGTACCGGCTGACGCATCGAACTTCCGAAAGTCTGCCGGGTTTCAAATTAAAACAAACAAATCGAGCCCCAATCGGGCCAAAATGGCGAACCCCTATTCATCGATATCTTCTAAATAACTTCGGCGAATAGTACAATACGAAACTCCTTTACTTCGATTTATCTGTTTTAAGTTGAAGCTCGGCAGACCCGCCGAAGTTCGAAAAGTTTAGCCGGTAGGGCTCCAGGTCATATTTCTCGACCGATTAATTTTGTAAGCAGGTTCTATAATTATATTAAAGTTTTTTTTGTCGATTCAGTTTTTCGAAATTTTTCAGAATGGCGGAGATATGGGGAAAATCATATTTCAGCCATTTCGAAATTATTAACACGAGGTCTACAGCTCTACAGAGCCACTTGTTACTAACTAAAATACGTGGGTATACTGTATTATCTTGGAAATCATGGAATCTGTGTCGAACGAAATATACTTAGTTATTGTCTCCATCTTAAAGTGGATTTCACTCCATTCACCAAATCGATATAATTTATTACTAGTTATAACAAAGTTATGAATACGCACAATTGAGACCGCAGCAGGGGTGTCGGCCAAAAACTTGAGCAATTATACAGGCTGTTACAAAACAACTCGCAATGCCTAATATGATAGATAGGGAGTAAAGGGACCATCAAACTGAACAACTTTTAATATGGGACCAATTCTGAAATCGCGAAAAAGAATCAGCTGTTTCATACAAAAAAATAACGTAAGTAAATATCAAAATGAATGAAACAGCTGATAATTTTTTCGCGTATTCTGAGTTGGTCCTATAGTAAAAGTTGTTATGTTTGATGGTCCCTATCTACCTTATTCGGCATTGCGGGATGTTTTGTAACACCCTGTATTATACACAGAGAAGCCGCGGTCGAGTTACATTATTAAACCAACGGCCGACCCTTATCAGAATCCTTGAAGTGATTTTGTTGAACAACCGATAGGCACTGTTGTCTGATACACGTGCCTATTTCTCTTGATCAACCTGTGATCTGCAGGCACAAGTCAGCCACGTACCTATGCACGCACTAACAGGTGGCTTACTTAGCTGTTTGCTTGTTGGCGTATAGTGGAGTGATTCAAAGTTCTAGGTCAACGAGAAGTACCCTATGAATTTTGATTCCATTGAGGGTGACGAAATATGCGTTTTTTGCGGCATAAATGGCCGTATCTTTTTTTACGTTAACTTAGAAGTTTTATTTTTTGAGCTGCAAGAGACCGTAGACCTACCTCCACGCGTTCCCGAGATAAAAGGTCTTGACAGACGGACAGACAGACAGACGGACAACAAAGTAATCCTATATGAGTATATCCAAAGGTCGCGGGTTCGATTTCCGTCCGAGAACATGATCTGGTGCGAGGCGTATTTTTTCTAGTATATTATTTGGTATTATATAAAAATAGCATTGTGAATGCTAAAATCTCAAAATTTTAAAATAATCCTATATGGTTCCGTTTTTTCCTTTTGAGGTACAGAACCCTAAAAAGAACTATCCAGCGACTCGACACAATGAGATTGATGAGGAGAAAAAACATTTTCATTCCCACTTTACATGTAAGGGAGGAAAGGTACACTAAAAAAAATTTTTAAGATTTTATTTTACCAATTTTTTTTGGCGTTATTTATGCCAAATTACAGCTTTCTACTACTAATGGCCTCTGAGCTTAGCCGCGGACGGACAGACGGACATGGCGAAACTATAAGGGTTCCTTGTTGACTTTACTACGGAACCCTAAAGATGTCAGTATTTTTCAGGATTACTTACTTCAAAACTACTTGATTAAAAGGCACCATCTCGAAAGAAAACTCATTCTAATAAAAAAATAATGTTCAAAATTTATTCATAAATGTAGAAGGAAGGTACGCGTGAACATCGATAAAAAAAATATACAATAGAATTGAAAACTTGCTCCTTTTTTTTTAACCGACTCCAAAAAGTCGGTTAAAAAATAATTCATTACTGTTAAAAATGGTCATTATATTACCAACTCTTCATACCAATTATTTTTTATCATTCATCATCTGATATAATCATAGGCCTATTATTGTGACAAGGTGTGAAATAACTACTTTAACCGGCCTTTACAAGTAGGTACACATATTATAAAACAAAGTCCTCCGCCGCGTCTGTTTGTCTGTTTGTTCGCGATAAACTCAAAAATTACTGAACTAATTTTCATGCGGTTCATCAATAGATAGAGTGATTCATGAGGAAGGTTTGAGTATATAATTTGTCAAGGTTTTGTGTAAATTGGTTGAAATATAACGCTACATTAAAAAAGAAATCAAGCCACCTTGGAGCTTTCATCGAAAACGCTGCCTAATCCCTTTGATATACAACAAAACAATGCATGGTGGGATATTCCTCTTTTATAAATCTACGAAAAAGTCTGCGATGGCATATAGATACTTATACAACATGTTACAAAAATACCCCTAATGCCGAATATGGTATACTTATAGGGACCATCAAACTGAACAACTTTTACTAAGGGACCAACTCTGAAATCGCGAAAAAAATAATCAGCTGTTTCATACAAAAATTAAAATCGAAAATATAAAATAATTTAATAAACTTGAATACATTTTTATAAAGTTTCGAGCGGGTTATTTCATAAAATTATGAGCAGCCTTTTTGCTTCAGTCCTCCTGTGACCACGGCCCCTGGAAAGGTGTCGAAACGTCGGGAATTCTAAAAACCAATAAATACAAACTAAATAATTCTAAAACAACACCTGAATTAATAATATACGCGCTGTAATCCGTAAAAAGTGTTTTATTTCTAATGTTGTATATCTTTTAAGAATAGCTTACTATACCCATGATATCTTCTAAAAAAATTGTCACGTACAATGCGGTAATTTGGAAAGCCATTTAGAAAGATTCATTATTTTAACCTTCTACACAATACCATTTCAATTAATATCATAGGAGTTGTCGCAAAAAATTAACGCGCGCGAAAATAAATACAAGCGCGTTTTTACACCAATGACGGGACGGGACGGAAACAGACTTGGAGCGAATGGAGGTGACGACCGCGACTGTACCGCATTTATTTTCTTTTTGGGTGTCGTTGTATTAATTGGCAAAAAAAGGAACCGAAGTGAAGCGAGGGCTTGTCGCTAGTTACTAATAATTTGAGCTTGATGAAAAATTAGGTGCCTCAAGCTACAGCTATAAATAATCGAGAGTTTAATTTATTACACCTGTTTGGTTAAACGGTATTACAAGAGCGAAATGTACCGTGGGCGATAGCGGTGTTAGTGTGTTTCAATTAAATATAGCTTTGGGAAGTCAATGATATATTAAAACAAGTGTTAAGTGCGTATTTTGATGACAAATAAGTTACCTTAAACAATAGTAAATAATATTCTAGCAAAAAATACCCTGTTTACGACTTGCACCAGATCATCTCGCAATGTGAATGCTAAATAATTTCTTTATGAGAAAATAAAGTTGTTAAACCACAAAAATCTCAAACTTAAAAGTTGACTTATTTTCTTAAATGGAACTCTGTATTGAAAGAGACGGTTAGGTATTATTAAAATACTATTACTTATCTCTTGGGTATAAAATATAATATAGAGCTATTTCAGATAAAAAAATAGTAAAAACTGTTTTAAGTATGAATGGAATTATCATCCAGTACCGGTTATTTATGATAGGAGACAAAAAACTTACTTAAATTAATGTTGCGTTTTATCCAACTATAGTTTGGCCTTCACATTCAGATTATCTGATTACACTTTCGATGAATTTGAGTCGATTACAAAATTACATATTATTATGATCAAATTTATCTAATCAACAATAAATTTTAACACTGGAACTGGCTGTCGTAAGGTAATTTGGTTAATGTGGACGTTATCAATCATATCAATAGCGGGTAAAGCAGTTATCAGTGGGCGAGCGTTGATGTCGAATGCGTGTAGAGTCGCGGCGCGTAGCTCGTAGCGTTATCGGAAAACGCGGGAAAATCCTCCGTAGAATCAGTCGGCTCGCGCCCGCCGAGAGAGATGGTCGGCCCCGCGCGCTCGTTCGCGCTAGCACTCGTGGCGATCGCACTCGCGACCGCGCGCGCTCATATACCCTCCCACGACAACATACTCAGAATACAACTGTGGGACGCAGAGGGACTCAGCCGGGACCCTATAACCACCCACGCTCCCACCGTACCCCCTAAACGAAAGTTAGACGTCGACTTGGACATACTGAACGATGCTATGCTCGAAGAATGGTACGGAAGCGGCAGGTTCACCAAGCACCGAGTGCGGCATAAGCGGCGTAGGCCGCGGCACAGCGGTGACTTCCCGTGGAAGTTCCACACCGGTGGAAACTCCATAAACGTGCTTGTGTATGACCCAGAAGTGCCATGGGATGATATCGAAACAAAACGCAGCGTGAACGATAGTGCAGTGAGTGTGAGTGGCAGTTCGCAGCGTGAGGTGTCGCCGCCGATGAAGCTGCGCCTTCCCGCGGAGGTAATGAGTGGCAAACAAGCCTGTTTGTCCTGTGGAAGGGTTCCTTTCAGCGTTATCGTCGCCCGAGGTGGTTAATAGCCATTCACTGAACTGATAGCCTTCCGGTGTCGCCGGAGGGATCTTTATTCATGGAACCTTTTCAGGATGTCCCCTCGAGCGACGATGCGTTGATAAAAGTGAATGCCCTTTATTGTTTTTTAAATATTTTCACGCAGGTGCATGTAGATGATATCGCCGTTGATGCGGGTGGGAGGGTGATGTTTTTTCAAAGAAGCGTGGCTCTCGCAGCCCCTTATCTGAGATATGATACGGGATTATCTCTCGGTGTACTCAGGCATCGATGTTTGTTTAAATACTTATCTGAAAGTACGCACACAGGTCTGCAAACAACAATATTGTACCAAGGCGTTTTATCGGCTCATGTTAGTTTATTATTCCCCGAAAATTTTAGCAATTATATTGTCATTTGTCATATGTTATGTATACGAAAAGCATTTTGAGAATTATTATTTGGTACGTAAGCATTCGAAATTCGAAAAGCTGGTGTTACAATTTTGTCAAAAAGTGGGAAAACAATAGAAAAGCCTAGCGCTACTAAGACCTTCTTAAATTTTTATCAACTAGTGGCTCTGTAGAGCTGTACACTTCCCGTTTGTAACATTTTTGATCATATTTTGAAATGACTGAAATATGACTTTCCCCATATTTCCGTCATTTTGAAAAAAATCGAAAAACTGAATCGACAAAAAATATAATTATTATAGAACCTGCCCCCCTACTCACAAAAATTCACGAGAATCGGTTGAGAAATGCGACCTGTAGAGGAGAACAGACGGACGGCTGTCCGAATGCCGGACAGCGGGACAGACATACGAAAGCATTTTTGTCTAAGTTAAACGGAGACGCTTCGCACTCGGTCAATAATAAGTGTGTATTTTGGCAATGCTATAAGTAACTTTGTTTTATTTTATTCAGAGCCTAGATATTATTAATTACAAAAAAAAAATTGGAAAAAGTTACTACGCAATACCGACCTACTCTATGCATTTTTCATAAAAAGGCCAGGCATCTATTTTGTATTCCCTCGGAAAAGTCCCCGTCAGTATTAGGTCAGCTACAAATGTCGGTCCCCGAACATTTGAATACGTTCACACATGACCGCTCTTTCACCTGAGCGGTTAACCTTTGGCGAAACTAACTAAAAATTTGACATGCAATTCATGGAAACTAGGCTAAAAACCTGCTAGGCTAAAACAAGTTTGTATTAGGTAATAGGTCTAAAACAAATTTTCGTTGTTTTAATAAATTAAGTTGATTAGACTCTCAGTTCTCAGTATTACAGAAGTCACATAGACTTGTTTTTAAACGACTTCAAAAAAGAAGAAGTAGGTTAGCAATTCGTCGTGAATTGCTGTTCTTTATTCTCTTTCATTGACAAAAAATATCTTCCTTTTTATTTATTTACTTTTTCACTTCCTTATGTTACTAGATAAGTTTTCAAAATTAATATAATAGGTACCTAATGCTAAACATTTTAAAGTACCTACCTATGTATAATGTTCATTCGTAAATCTAACTTGAAGGGTAGTTTCGAAGTGCACGAGGCGTTAAGTTGGCTTTTGTACATGCGACAAAACTTCTGTTAGCTCCGCGAAGTACGCCCTAACTAAATTAAGCTACGCAGCTTGCTTTCAAAACTTTTGTGTCTGACAAATGCACTGGCGTTTATTTACTTAAATAGGAACGTACAAAATTTTATGACCTTTTAAAACACTGTCTTAAGACCAAAAACCTTTTTGGTCTGCTTAAAAACTATAAAAATTTAGCTTTCATTAAGCATACTTACTTAATATGTTTTATTGAAGTTACAGTGTTATAACCACAGAAATTTTACTTAATTCAGTTGTGGAATTTCTAACACTTAGGTATGCTTGCTGTATTTTAAACTAACGTTATTCGACTATCTACTTATTATGTACTACACTAATTCATTATGATTTTTACATATTTATTTGGTCATTAATTATAAAATATCACTAATGTTTCTTTTTTTCGAAGAGGTTACTAACAATACGTACAACTTTTCCCTACAAAATACACAGTGTATTTAACTTTACAGACGAAATATTAAAACTCAGACCTTCAAGAAACATTTTGTACTTGAGTTAAATTAACTGAAGTATTTGACAACATACATGTCAAACTTGAACGAACAAAATAAGAAACAATCGTAATATAAAAGGTATAGCTCCACAGAATAGTCATTCAAATGAGTTCTTACCACAGATTATAACAAACAACTACTCAAAAAAAATTGGGGCCACTTTATGATTTTCCAAACCTATAGATGAGCTAATTTCTGAAAGGTATTTTTCCGTATAAATTCTATCTGTTTTTATTTGAATTTGATATTGTTCGAAAGCAGCAATAGTCAACTTATGGACTTTACTGTCGAACTTACTTATAATTTCTCCTATCCGCGAAGTGTTAGTTAGAATAGAAAGAAATTGGAGTTTCCTACAAAAATGCGGGTATCATCTTCCAACTCTAAGTGACTCACGGCAAATAGGAGAAATTATACGATAAATTCGACAATTAAGACCGCAAGTTGACTATTACAGGTTTCGATCAATATCAATTTCAAATAAAATTATATTGAATTTATTAAAAAAAACCTTTTAGAAATTAGTTCGTTTGTATGGAAAACCATGTAGTGGTCTCAATTTCTTTTGAACAGTAGGTATATGTAGTGATAGAGCAGTATTGCTTAAAACATTTAATTTGCCGGTAGCAAAGTTCGCCAGTTCCACATTTCCATCGGCAATCAACGTTACCGGCGCATTTATTGGACGAAACAGTACAAGTGTGAGATAATTGGACAGTCCCGACAACCTAGTTATAAGTTTAAAGTACAGTCTGCACCAGTTTCAGGTACAATAATTCCGTTACTGAATTGGACATGAATTTGTCGACATATATATGTAAATGCTAAGCTAGGTTGGTACGAATACTATTAGTTGAGTGCAAAGTTAGTATAACATTTGATCCTGAAATGAAGCAAAAAATACAAAAGAATAAAATTATGTAAAGAGATACATAAAATAATATTTCGAAATAAGTATTATTATTTTATATTGATAAAAAACTCGAGTCAGGAAATGCTTAAACTACACTCTTATTATAATCTCTGTGTGATTGATATAGACCCATAAACATCACAACGTAAAAGCAAATAGACTAAAAAACAAATAAAAAACCAAACTAACCAATCAAAAAGCCTGGAAGAAACCGTACTAGTATCAGTAAAAGGGTTATAATTTAATATGTAGAGTCAAGTCAGCCAGTCAGCTGTTCTCAGACTTGAATTCAAGTTAATATATTTTTCTTTTTCAATATGTTATTAGAACATTTAATTTAAAGAAATAAAGGGTAAAGATGTTGTTAAGTATGTGTTTCAAATTGAAACACATACTTAACAGGTTGGTTGAATCGACTGATACTACTAAAATTATTGACTTTCAATGTCCATAACTTTATAATTTTAAATATAATAAAATATAATAAAATAATAAATATTTGACAACATCACATACATTGCTCCGATTCCAAAGTAAGTAGCTAAAGCACTTGTGTTATGGATATCAGAGACAACGGTGGTATCACAAACACCCAGACCTGAGCCAATATAGAAAATTTCGTTTTCTAAATTGACCCAACCGGGGATCGAACTCGGGACCTCAGAGATGGCGACACCTTGAAAACCGGTGTACAAAGCTACTCGACCAAGGAGGTCGTCAAAATAAATAATATATATGAAGATATCGACATTCAATGTTTGTATAGCAACATGTTTTTATCAAAATTATATTTTTTTCTAAATGCGCGATAAAAAAATGCCAAGATGCAATGAATGGCGCCGAAGATATGAGGGTACAAAAAACATTGATAACATATTTTTTTACTAAAGTTATAAAGAAGATATCGACATTCGATGTTTTGTATAGCAACATTTTTTTTATCTAAATGATATCAAATTTTATCAAAATGTGCGATAAAAAAAATGCCAAGATGCAATGAATGGCGCTGAAGATATGAGGGTACAAAAAGCATTGATTACTGTTTGACTAAATCCGAATAAATTATGTTACTTTAAATGTTTTACTACAATTTCATTACCACCAGTGTATTTTTAAATATGTAGTTACATAAGTTTAGCTTTGTCAGAAGTGTTATTATATATAACTTAAGATTTTTTAAATACATAGTTGGTTCATTTATTTTTAATTATATGTTGAAAATCTAGATTTTTTTAAATTTAATGTTATTAAAAATATACTGTTTTTGGTGATGCAAAAAGCTTTGTTACTCAATGTGTACTCTGTATTGAATGCGCTATAGAACTATTACGTGAAGTGGTCACAATATTTATATAATAAATATAATCATGTAAAAATATTTGGAACCAAAGACATAAGTCAAGAAATAACAAAAAGATATGATCGCAAAGGCAACATAATTATCTCGAGTTGGATATCGAATATGCTCGTAAGTAAATTAATATTTGCTTCAATTCGCTAGTTAATCGGAACTGTCTATGATGACCGCACACACGCCTTCGCCAGCGGCTACGATCAACCAGATATTATTATGCAGACCAGTAATATCCACTCAGAGAAACTAGTCGGAGTAACGTATTTGTGGGAACCAATGAACTTGCTTCAACCAGTTTATAAATATCATTTTTATCAACAATAAAAATCATGAAGATAATTCTTACGTACATAAGTACTTAAAAATAGTCATAGAGTTTTGCTAAATGCTTACATAGTTCAATCAGGAAAACCATTTAAAAGCTTCTTAAGGCGATTAATGCCCTCACAGTGGCGCCCTCATCGTAATTTTTTTTGCTCGCTAAGTACATAATGTTCTGAAAATTCACACGTACTGATTGAAGCTAAGGCTCTATATTTTATTTACAAACAATAACCTCTGTCAAAAGAGCAAAAAGTGGCCACTTTTGGCATATTTGCTTACTACTCCAACAACGAACTATATTTTACTTAACGAGCAATAAATTTAATATAATGAGGGCGCCACTGTGAGGGCACTAATTGCCTTAACGCAGAACTAAACTCTTAAGTCACAAAACGATTCAAGTAAGTATGTAATATTTTGTTGATTGTGAAATTATGTCGATCGATTCCAATCCATGTATCTATTAAAACATGTGATATACAGTCCGTTCCGTGTTAACCCATTCACATCCTCTTTCTCTCTAAAGAATGAAAAAAAAAATGCACTTATTGTTGCCGTGGAAAAAATATCTAGTGATGTGCCCACTCTATTTCTTCCTGCAAGTCCGACCGCGCGCACGCCCTTCGCCCGCAGCGATCGCCCACTGCTCGGATATTAGTTGCAAATCAATAATTTCCTGCCAATACTGTCCACTCGCATCACGCCTGCTAATGGACTCTGATTGGAAGAACAGATTGCGAATGACAGCATCGGTGTGTACATACCTCGCCTATGTATGAACCATAGACATATTTATATGAACATACTTCGGCTTATTTTCTTTCCTTTTATGGAACACTTTTCTATAATCTCAATGTGTGTCACTTCTATCTTATTACTAAATATTGAAAGGTTATAATAATTCGCCTTTAATGCCTATGCAAGATACACTTGCTGAAATTATAGAGTACTATTGTTTATTCTGTGGTAATTGTATGCATTATAAAGTCATTATTTCCCAATATTAATGACGGAACTATGACAGTGTTGTTCTTTTATCATTTACGACTTTTCAACAATTCGTGGTATTCCGTCCAGTTAATAATAATTAGGTATATTAAAGTAAACGATCCTATAAAGATTAATATTAAAGATATATTATAATTATGTCTCATGTAATTTTAGGAGCTATTTATACAGTCTTTTAGAAGGTTATCGCGTGTTTGAATAATATTACAGGCGTTACTCCAGTTTCACCATTGGTTTACTTTTAGTCCTTAATTACGGAATTATATGCGGTACGCGGCCCACAGAATAATGTTAGCCTAAACCCGAAGCTTTCATTAATTATCAAGTTAATAAAGGAATCAAGTTTCCAGCATTATCGTGTTCTTACATTGCAAATAACGGTCGCATTTCGAGATACGAAGAAAATAACATCGTTACTCAGTTTTATCTTCATTACACTATTACAGGAATTTACGATTGTAAAGAATAATCCATTCGCGTGACGAAAACCCTAATCCAAATGTTATGACTCATGAAATCACCGTTTTTATTTCAATGAACTTTGTAAAGATATTCGAATGCCTAATAATAATGGTGTTCTTTTTTATTGCTGGCGTAAAAATCTTTATGTAAAGTATTTACGCGTTATTAGGCGAGATGGCAAATGAGGCTGTTTAAAAGCAATGGTTGAATCAAACATCTGCCTTTGTGTGGCTTTGAAGAAAAATAATTATCTCCGAGGCTCCCCTAATCATAAAGGGAATAACTTGGAGAAAATCAAAATGATTATTGTGTTCTAATATGGGTTCGCCACCTGTGTCTTGGAAATAGCAATTTTTATGTTTAAATAACACTTTTGCAGATGGGTGAAATATAATCTATATATATAAAAGGGAAAATCACTCACTCACTCACTCACTCACTGATCACGAAATCTCAGAAACTACAAGTGCTAGGAGTCTTAAATTTTGCATGGGGGCTCCTTTTAGGGCGTAGGTGCTCACTAAGACGGGATTTTGCGAAATTCAACCCCTAAAGGGGTGAAACAGGGTGGCAAAGTTTGTATGGGAGAACGCGATTCCTTGGCCCGATTGACTTGAAATTTGGCATAGACATTCTTTCGCAAAATTAATTGAACACGTGTTTCGTATTTTTTTAATATTTATTCCCTATCAGGGTTAAAAAGTGATAGAAAGCTACTTTTGGGGTGATTGACTTCGACGTCGGTATTGAAACTTCTTTGTGCATTTGATTGATTAATTAAGAAAAATAAATATTATTTGTCATCTCAACGAAGTATTACATTCTCTTTGGTCATTTCCCCTGAGAGAAGGTAGAATACATTTCATTGAATAATACATATGGCGTTTGTTGGCAGTGCTGTCATTTTTCCTTATTGCGTTGTAATAAGGTGCAAAATTATTGCATCTGATTATCAGATCAATTTTAAAAGAATACAATATCCGGTCAAGTCGCCTATGCTATGACAATTAATAAAGCACAGGGACAAAGTTTAAGGGCGGCTGGTGTAGATCTGCGCAGTGATTGTTTCTCCCATGGTCAGCTCTAATGTCGCCTGCTCGAGAGTCAGCTCGCCGAATAGCCTTTTTATTTTGCAACCGGATAACATGACAAGAAATGTGGTTGGTATACAACATGTTAAAAAAATACCCCTAATGCCGAATATGGTATATAGGGACCATCAAACTGAACAACTTTTATAATACCAAATAATATATATGAACAACTTTTACTATTGGGACCAACTCTCAAATCGCGAAAAAATTATCAGCAAAAATTCAAATCGAAAATATCAAAACGTATGAAACACATTTTGATATTTTCGATTTGAATTTTTGTATGAAACAGCTGATTTTTATTATAAAGAAGTGTTGGATGATCGAGATTGAGAATCCTGTTAATGCACAACATATTTTTATTTAGAACTAGCTGCACCCGGCATGCGTACAATGCTCCGTTTTTTTAGCCAGGGACTTTCTCGGTCGTAAGCAGAACAACTCGCCAAAGTTTCATCATAATCGGATCAATGGTTTAGGAGTCCCGCCGTCTGTACACTTAGATCTTTTAAACTATGCATAAAAAACCGCATCAAAATCGGTCCATAAGTTTGGGAGCTAGGTTGCCTCAGACAGACAGACACACACAAGTCAAACTTATAACACCCCTTGCGTATGTTGTGTACGTCGTTTATACATATAGTGGTGGCCACATAATTAAGGACACAAGTCGATTTTTATACAAACGAGGTAATTTTGAAGTCTTGGTTTTCCGCTAGGGATTGAACTTATGTGATCTCCCATCCAGGGAGTGAATGGAGAAGATTCAGATAGCAATACACACCAAATTGATGTGGTCAGCATTCTAAGAGATGTTTTCATACATTTCTATACTATATTCGCGGTTTTTTTAAACATATCCTTACATCTCTTAAAATGCTGGTCAGATCACTTGGGTGTGTATAGAAATCTGGATCTCCTCCATTCACTCCCTGGATGGCCATCACCAGATCACCGCTCGGTCAATCCCTGGCGGAGAAGCAATGCTTAAAAGTTACTTCGTTTGTATGAAAATCGACTGGCGTCCTTAATTTTGTGGCCACTACTATACCTATATAGATATCCTGTAGTATAGTCTAATAACTTCACACTCACCACATTAGTAACTACATTGTACCCGTGCGAAGCCGGGGCGGGCCACTAGTTCTGTATAAAGTGGATTTACAATGATTTCTAAGATGTTTGTGATACTTATTTTATGAAATAAAGACAGAACTGGATTTTTGTTTATTTTCCCTTGCTACGAGTAATAAAAGTGAAAAATCGCATTGACTGTGGCCCAATCGCAGTAATTCTGAACGATAACACCAAAACCGTTATGTTGTCATTTAGGTTAAATTTACCTAAAAATCATTGGTATAGCTTTAGAATTCTCATTTAAATTGTTTAATACTAGCATCCTAGGCTCACAGGGCATAGCTTCCAACAATTTCAACAATACAAAAGCGACTATTTTTCTGTAAACGAAACTGAAAAGGTAACTATTTAGTGTTGGTTTTATCGTTCAAAATTAACGCGATTGGGCTGTTGTACAGTGTAGTACATATAGTACTATATGTATACTAAAGTATAACATCGTCAATAAAAAATATTACTCTTCCAATACCACAAAAAATTATAAAAATTGCTTCGTTAATTTGATGGCAAGTTTACTAAACTATAACATTAATCCGCGCTGTATCAACATAATCAATAGAGATATTATTCAAGCTATCCATTTGTCCGAATTAGCGGTTATGGCTCTTACATAAATCAGTGTGGCGAAGTTTATCGCTTAATAAATCTTTATTACTCGTGTTAACTTTGTTTGGTATCGGCCAACAATATTTCCGAAGTTAGATACTTGCCCTGATAGTGTTTTAGGGACAGCTACAGACGGTGCTATGTTGTGATTTTATTTCGTCAAAACGACAGGACACTATTTTATAAAATTTGAGATTTTAGCACTCACAGTGCTATTTTTATACAATACTAAATAATATACTAGAAAAAGTTCGAGTCGTCACCAGGATTGTCTCAGGCGGGAATCGAACCCGCGAAAGAACGCGTTTTGTAGTATATTATTTAGTATAGGTGACTTATTTGATTACCTACTGTTCTTCATCAACGCCCGAGCGGACGGATGCGGCCGGATAACAATGGAATATCAATTGTGTCTCATTTTACGGGCGTTGAAGGGTTAAAAACAACATTTTCACTGAGCTTTTTCGTTATTATCAATACTATGTACTATATGTGATTCGTTGTATATCTTAATAAAACGAATCACGGAATCTTATTTTTTTATTAAAGCTTAAAACATTAAACAAGCTAACCTGGAGTTAAATGTCATTTAAAACTGATCGAGTGGTGTGTAGCCGCTATTATAGAGGTAGCTGTGTTGAGCTATAATGTACTTTTGAATGGTTCATTTCACTAGAGTCCGCTTTTTTGTCTGGAAAGTGGCATTGTTGTAATAATAAGTGTGTAAAAAGAGCTGCGCTTGATCAAGTATAGTTATTTGTCGTGTTTTAGGCGACACGCGTAATGGTTCAAGCTTCCGGACGTAATAAAAAACTCAATGCCATTTTGCGTTACTTTTTGTAAGATACAACTGTCCCGTCCGAGAACATGATCTGGTGCGAGTCGTATTTTTTCTAGTATATTATTTGGTAAGATACAACTGTGTTTTAAAATAATACAAGTGTGCTGATAAGGTTTGTTTGTATACAAACGAAGCTTTATCTAAAGTCCGTAGAGCTAATGAAGTAGAGAATGCAATCTATTTTATAAAGATAAAATAATCAAATTAGCTTATTCGCAAAGAATGTAAATAGAAAACTCTCTTCTGTCTGTCGTTTTTTTTTACTATTTCCGTATTTATTAATGGGTGCGTTTAGAGTTGGGTATTTCCCCTTTATTCTTAGAAATTCCTAGAATAATATTTGCACTTCCTGTCTCAATCCCATTAATTTAGTAGGTAATTCTGATAATATGCGCTTGCAACTGCCTGTGAATAGCTCGTGACGTGATTAGATGTATGGTGGACAAACAACATACTTAATAATAATGTTTGCACTGTAATTTTTATGGGTATTTTTATGGATTATGTAACACTTAAATGTCAAACAAATCCTGTAAAACATTCCCCATGTTATAAAGTTTGATCAATACTTTTAATATATATTAAAAATATTTTTATTTCAGCAAAAAGCTTATACTTAAACTAAATACAAAAGTTATTATGCGCCTAAGCCTATAAGATTAATGTTCTTTAGCAGACAATCCGGTACCTCACTAGGCAAGCCTGTATCAAGGTAACCCTATGAGTTGTTGAGTGTGAACAATGACATTACAAAATATAATTTTCCAACATATCAAATGAGAACCGTTGGTGTCGATATGTTACATCTTTATCAATGTAATGTGTGGGTGTCGACGGACCGTGAATAAATCAACTTCGAACAATACCATTGTACAGTTTGAATTTTCAATGAGGTCTATATGAGATTTCTTTATAATCGTTCGCCCATTACGATGATTCGGTCGTGTACTTATTAAAATTACCGACACATACTCTCTCCGTCATTTTAAATTCAATCTATTGCTTCATACGAAGAAATAAAAATATTGATACAACTCTTAATGAACTATTGCATCATTCTTAGTGATTCAACATCTAAAATGTACATATGGAAAACTTACTTACTGACAGACATATCAGCAATGCCTATTAGGACTACGAACTTTTTTTTCAATAATTCCTTTTATAGTGTACTGTAGGCGAGTACGAGCACAGACAATATTTACGCGGTCGAAATTGCGAACGCTAGTAAAAACTATACAACGTGTTACAGAAAAATACCTAAAGCCGAATATGGTAGAAAGGGTACCTACCATGCATACAACCCCGGAAAATTATTATAAACACTAAAAACCACCACTTTTTTGGAAAAAATACCTTAATTCTGTTTTGCTTTTGCCCATTAATGGGGTTGATTATCGAAAACAATAGTCTATTTGCGTCTAGGGTGCCACTTTGCACTTTTCCATATAACTAAAAGCAAAATTAAACAAAAGATACACATTGTCTATCATAAGAAGCATATTACCAAAATTTTTTAAGTCCGTGTGACGTAATGACACTAATTATTTTAATGGTAATTAAATTCTTCATTAACAGTTAACTTAATTGTTCTCTGATGGGAAATACCCTATTGTCACAGATTATAGTAATTGCTTCCTGTAAGTAACGGTTTTGTTCCAAAGTTATTGAAATGGTACATACTATCGTTCGTCGTTTTTAGGGTTCCGTAACTCAAAAGAAAAAAACGGAACCCTTATAGGATTACTTTGTTGTCCGTCTGTGTGTCTTTCTGTCTGTCAAGACCCTTTATCCCGAGAACGCGTGGAGGTATCGAGTTGAAATTAAAACCATATTATATTCAAGTCTATAGTCCCTTGAAGCTGTAAAAAAACAAACTTCTAAGTTAATATAAAAAAAGAGACGACCGTTTATGCTGCAAGAAACGAATATTTGGACATTCAAAGGAATCAAAATGTATAGTGTATTTCCCGTTGACCTAGAACTATGAAAGGCAAGTAATATCGTTTTATACTACAAGTACAGGGAAAAATCTGAAAACTATACATTTGTTGTTAAATCATAAAAATTAAGTCTACTTACTGTAACGAAACCCTCGGTGAGTGAGTCCGACTCGCACTTGTCCGGTTTTTTATGTTTATGTATGTATATTATTATTATTATTCTTGTGTGTTATTTACTAAAATAGTTTTACTAAATTTTAGCCTTTTTTAAACAAATAGTTAATAAAACAACATTGTTGCAGGTATCAGTAATATTTTCCATTATATAAAATGAAATATTTTTGTATCACAGCGGAGAAATTGTTTGATGTTAAATAAATAAGGAAATTCAATTACGGGCGCAGTAATAATATCAATCTTCAATATTTATTTTCCTATACAGAATACATTCGAATATTCATCTTCTTTTGAAACGTCGTCTTTGGAGGTATATTATGTTATACAATCAGTCGAATTGTATGTCAGCCAATAAATAACATACAGAGACACGTTGAAGCAACTAATTAAGTCCTTGTGAGCCCGAATGTGCGTAGGCGCAGAGATTCTGCCCCTTAACGATGCATCTCCACTGTCCTGTGAAATTCAACCTTATCTACCAACCATACGATTCAAATTAGATTATTAGTATGAAACCTATGAATTCCCTATGCAAATCCATAAATATTAGTGGTCAGCTTCATTTCAACTGTTGATAAGCCTAATGAAAAGTCAAGTAAGAAATATGCACTCAGATTATTGTTTTCTAAATGCAAATTAGTTAACTGTATACCATTGAGTAACTTATGTTAATTATATTCCGGTGTATTAAATATAAGGGACGCTGTCATTTGTCTTCTTCGAAGTTTCTTGTTTCCATTATAATAGATCTCGAGATCTCGAGGGAATGTGTGGGTTTGATATCAAATTTATCTTTGCCTTTACTATTTTAGTCTAATCTTTTATTTATTGATAATTTCAAAACTGAACTTTATTCAAATGTCTAAATTAAATAATAGTTTTTAAAGTAAGGTTACTTTAAATACTAGAAATAAAATAAGAATATATCTACGTACAAGTGGCATTATTAAATTTATTATAACAGCATCGAGACACAAACTCATTCGTTACGCTGATGTATTATTTTTAAATTTAAATTCTAGATTATTTCTAAAGTATATAATTTTATACTCATGATAAAAAAGTATTAATAATACTTATAGTAGTACAATGATTTTATTTTTTAAACTTTTTAATTTTACAACTTGTTACCTCGGTCGTTAACACCTGACTATACAAAATAATAATGATTTTTATATCAGAAATAAAACACTTTTTACGGATTACAGCGCGAAAATTATTAATTCAGGTGTTGTTTTAGAATTATTTAGTTTGTATTTATTGGTTTTTAGAATTCCCGACGTTTCGACACCTTTCCAGGGGCCGTGGTCACGTGCACATCACACCTGAATATATATACCCGCTGTAATCCGTAAAAAGTGTTTTATTTCTAATGAACTGTACGCGCGAAAGTCTTAGAAGTGTATATTTTTATATTATTCTTCATCATTGTGTGGGAAGTCCTGTCAATAAACATCATATCTTTACGCACGATCATTGTCATATCCAAATTATTATTGTTAGTTGACAATAGCTGGCATTCCGTCGCGCTAGTGCCAAGTGGTAGGATAGTTAATGGATCCACCGCTATCCGATTGAATTGTCATATCATATGCTCAAACTATTTGTCAAACAGCTAGTTACTGCGTTAGACGTGTGATAATATGTATTGTTTTTCTTAATTGTGGCTTAGTTTCTGATAAATTCAAGACCACTTCTACTCTGAATGTGTTATTATAATCAAAGAGACAATAAAATTGAATACCCCAAATATTTAGGAACTTGCGTGACGTGAAAAATATCGGAGCAACACAGATTAAATAGAAGACAACTACATCTAAAAGGTTTAATAATTCAGAAAATTTGAGATGTTTTTTATCACTTTCGACATTTCTAAATATTTGAGCGTTATGACTATCGGAACATAGAAATTATGAATAGGCGTTGTTTACATTCCTGGACGCTTTGAAAAATTGCAAAATAAAAATTATCAAACTTTTGCGTACTTGATAGTACCTAAGTAATGGTTCTGACAAATGACTGTGACACACGGTTCCCAAGCTACAATAAAAAGGGTTTATTGTCCTTCAGGGATCGTACGTCATGTTTCGAACACAGCTCGAGATATAAAACGAAAAACGTGCTGTAACTAGTAGGTAATAAATTACAAAATGCGGTAGTTCTATTTCTCACTTTGAACTTGGGATCTTATTCATCGCTTCGACGGTAAATATTATTGGAAATGTGTTTTAGTTATTTGTTGTTAAAACGATATATTCCGTCAATGTAGAAACCTACCTACGCACGATTATGTCATACATATTAAAAAGAATATGGTCATAAATGTATTAACCGAAAACCCGAAATCGATACGAGCAAATTACATGCAATCGATTGCTTTGATCTTTCGAAATAACCTTAGCCAAGTCGCAGACCCCAAATCCGTGGGGTAACGGAGCTATTAAGAAACTGACAAAGTTCAAACATTAAAAACAAAATTAACCTAATGGCAAAACATCAGATCTAAGCCATTTGTGTCGCGAGAATGGTATTATTGCACTATTCGACACATAAATGAAATAAGCATAGAAACAAAAGATCAAAATTTGCATGTTGCATAGTTCAAGGCCAAAGGAGTATAGAAGGAGGGGAATGAAGGTGGTTTCTGCGTAAAAGTCTCGTTTGCTACATTCGTGAATCACAAAGCTTATCCATCTTAGTAGGATAACATGAATATTCTTTTGGTAAGTATCTGAACATTTGAGAATTGCATATTGAATTTAAAAAAAAAGTTGTTTAATGTCCTCAAACGTGTTTATGAAAAACACGTTTGAGGACATTACCACAGTAAATTTAGTGATTTACCCATATGGTTTTTTATCAGCCGGAGTTAAAATAGCCCGTATTTTACATTTCAATGTCATTAATAGTTCTAATATCTGGTGATTTCTGTCGTAGGTGTTTGCTGCAGTAGTGTCACTCGCTGCAGCGCATTTTTCCATTTGTGGAGATGGCCAACGATATCAACCCATCGAACCAGTGAAGCCCAGCTTTCTGCAGACCAATCCACATGGCAGTTCCTTCGTGATTTCAGGTAGTGGACTATCTGCTATATCTACACGACCTAATGCAAACATTGTTCATTATATTGAAGGTCTTAAAGGAACAGGAAAACAAAAACCGAATCGCTCAGAAAAAAAAATATTAATGTATTTTTGAAATAAAACATGACTTATGTATAACGGATACTAGCTTTTTTATTGAATGTCCTTTGGTAGTTAGTTTAGTTTTGAGCTTCCCAACGTTTCGGCACCTTTGCACGTGGTTACGGGGGACTGAATCAACTTTTAAGCTTACCCACTGTAGCGTGTTGCCTGTCGCTCCTAAATTCTTAGTTCTTTTCACTAATTTTAATTAGTTTAAGTTTTCTAGTGAATAAGTATTTTTGGCAATAACTTTCTAAATTCTTTGAATATAAGTGCTCACCTGGTAGCAAATTAATCACCAATTCACAGCGATTCTTATTATGTTTAAAGCTTCACCATCTCTCGTACATTTTTATTTACTTTCATACAAATTTTCATATTTTATTGAAAAACTGTGGTTATAATTTTGTATTTATTTTGACATCTTCTTGTTTTTCATGACAGTTTATTTTATTTGCTTTTTCTCAGCCTTTCTTCACATTTCAGTAGGTTGTATATCTTTTTATTATTCTTTTCGCTCATTTATATTGCTACCGAGTGAGTACACAAATTCTCATTTCAAAATTTTCTATTATTTTTCTTCTACGCGATTTCTTTCGGTTTTCAAAATTCCTAGAGTGTAGAAAAGGCTCCGTTTCTTTGATTTGGGAGTCCGTCAAGAGTTTTACTCCGCGTAATACGAATAAGTGGCCGTTCCCGGGCCTTAGGCAAAGCCCCGGGACTCAAGAAAGCCCCGCGCTGCAAGTGCCTCCTGACAGAAACTCCGACCACTGCGAAGTCTCCAACCCTTGCCGGTCAGCACCTTTGTTTCTGTCACCGCTGCACGACCTCTGCTACCGCTGCACGACCTCTACTAACACTGCTCGACCTCTGCTACCGCTGCACGACCTTTTCAACCGCTGCACGACCTCTGCTACCGCTACACGACCTCTGCTACCGCTGCACGACCTCTGCTACCGCCTACGTACGAGCTACGCTCCACGTCGACGCTCTACGACCCATCCGTGCTCCCCTCCGTACGCAAGATCTCGTCCTCTCTGTCCCTCTTAAATTCCTTGAAGACTCGCCCTCTCTTATCCCCTTCCCTCGTACTTGTTTAAGTTTAGGTTTATTGTAAATAAATGATTATAAACTGTTTTTATCTTTCCACTTCACTCATTACTAGATAGTTACAATCCATCCTCTATCTTAGGTAGGCTCTCTCTCTCTTCTCTCTTGTAACGCTACACCACTACAGTCCGTCTATTATAAAAATTCAATTTTGACGTTTCATATTTTTCACATTCTTAATAATGCATCAAATGATAATCAATTACGGCTTTGACGGAGGGGATCGCCCGTTTTTGCCGTCTCCATGGGGGAGGATGCGTTAATGCATTTTCTTCGGCATAAAAAAAGGTTAAATGCTCGCAGACCTAGGGTTATTTCGTTAGTTCTAAGTAATCGATTTTTGTTTGTATCGATTTTTGGGTCAATTTTGGTACAATCTCCTTTCAAGGTCATAATTTCTCTGTTATATTTTAAAGTTTAAATAATAACATAAAGAATACTTAAATAGATGGCCGCAATACTAAATATTGTTGTTGTATCTGATAACGTTATTTATGTTATAAATCCTCATTATCTTTTCAACTTAACTTATATCTTTAGAATGTCCACTGGATGATTGGTTATCAGGTGTATGTCTGTTATTTCTTTACTTATGAGTACAGACTAAAGGACAGTCCTGTGCAAATTATCTGAAAGACAGTAGATAAGAAGTGCTATGTTTGTATTCGGATACGGTTACGTTGTAACATTGTTTTAACAGCTCTTTGAATTCTTAAAAATAATTTCGGATGTGCGATACACAGAACACTATCACTCCTAGGTGCGATAGCAAAGAGTATAAAGTTTGTTTGATATAAATTAGGATTCCATGTTCGAATAGAAAATAATTATAACTTATTTAATTTTTCTTTTCATTTAAACAACATCTCTCCTACATTGAACGAACTGCTAGTGAAGGATATTAGTATTCATCGAAGTCTTAAGAATGGCTTGACTAAGCGATGTTTACTGTTTTTTTTTTCACTTTACCAGTAATGTAGACCTTTTGTAATTTTCTTTTTGTACTATCATGTCTGTAGATAATCTTGACCTCTCAGCCTAGCGCATTGCACTTTAACCAGATTAAGTATTCATAAGCTTGAGGTTGGAGCTAATTTTGGTGTGGATTAAACGTAGGTAGATGGTGATTTACATAGCTAACTGAATCACTGGGTACAATTGTTACAATTATAGTAATAGTGCAAAGTAGATCCAAAATACAATTAAGGTGACAACATGTTTTTAGTTTTACTTTTTCAGTAAGTATTATTACCGTTGCGATATTTAATTCGTTGTTATACATATTTAGATAGGGATATAACTTTCTCACCATCACATATGTTCCGTTCGGAGGAATAATATAATTAATGGATTGAAGTTGGTAAAAATTAAGGCATTCTGGCAACCCAAACATCAGTCGCCCTAATTTTTTACTCCATTTTATTCCAAAACGATCTAATATCATAGCTTTGTGTAATTTTCGTTTGTCGAACTAACAAGTTCGTATGAATTCGTAATTGAAATCAGCATGAGTCACATAACTTTTGTATAGAAAATGCTTTGTGTTTCAAATATTTGATGTCTGTTCAATCAATTATATTCAATAACTAGGTTTGATTGTAAAAAAATAGGCTGTATTGAAAAGTGTTTAAATAAAATTGGTTTTGGGAAGGCTTTTGAACAAATTAGTGAGTTAGATGGTCAGGGTTAGGCTCTTTAAATCACTTTTGAATTGTCGGTAAAAAAGTTGATATATACTAACTATATTGCAATCCTAATGGAAAAATACTAAAAAGACGCTTAAAAGAAATTGATACTCCAAAACAAAAAGATGTCAAACAAAATATGTTGAAGCGACAAACAATTATGTTGCGATAAAAAGAGCCCAAAAAAAACAGAAAAAAAAAGTAAGGTAATATCGCAGGGTGGGTTGTCGTAGCTAAACTAACAATTTATGCATGTGCCCTAATGGTTTGCTCCATCAGCCATTGTTTGCGAAGCTTTCTGTGAAATTTTATTCGGTAATAGCGAACCTTTGCCTCAATTTCATGTCAATATGACTCTTTAAGTGATTTAGCAAGGGTATCCGTTTACTTACAAAGACATTTGGGATACGCATACTTCAAACCCTTTTTGTTTCCGTAGTTTGAGTCCTTAGTAGATGTTTTTAGATGTGTATTTTGCGTGCAGAGTTAAACTCGTCTTAATGAAAAGACATAGGCTCTCAATGACATTGTAGTGCTAAAACAATATTGATCGGTACGTTTCTAATTTTACTACTTAACATACTTTTATTAAATTCCGATACAAGAATATTTGTAATTGTTTGATAGTTCATTTGGTTGGATCGTGGTAGGATTTACTCATCACATAAACCTTTGATTATGATGAAGTGAGTATTTGGTGATTAGTCCAGAAAATATTGGTCAAGGTGGACACAAGGTACATACAAACGCAAAGTGGAAGTCTCTCAACATCTAAAGCTTCCTTTTCTTTAGTGTTGAAAGGCAAAATAGCCGTTTAAAAGGCATAGGCGAAACTTATTCGAAGTGTACCAACACCGACGAAGTTCGTTCCAGCCGAGAATGCGTTGAATAGAATTCTTCTATTGGAGCCTTTATCGGCTCTAGCTAGCTGCCGTCAGAGCTGCTTAGGGTTATCAAACTTCTGGGTTATTTTACATGCAAACAAAAGTCTAAGGAACATATCTTTTTAGTATTTTTTTAAACTAAATAGGATATTACGGAAATGGTCGGAAATGGTTTTAGTCTCGATGATGTCGCTGAACATGTTATAATTTTTATTATGTAAAATTTAGTAACTTTAAATAATCTAAGTTTAGTTAATAAGATATTAGAACCAGATGTATATTTAAATTATTGTAATCAGGGTAATAAATAATGCGTTACGACTTACTTTAAATATTTCTGCGGTGGTGTCGTGTGAGGCGGGTCGTTACGTTCCCTCAAATATGGTTGAGCGAAGCGATGGCTGGTTCATGCGCCATGCTCGTGAACGGGTGCTGCCAGTGGGAATGGGTCTGCTTGCAGTCTTGTATTTAGTGTAACACCTAGAAATTGTGTACTCTTAATAAACTTGACTTCATCTAATTCAAATTAATATTTAATTTGACCTGCTCAACTTTAGTTAATAAAAATTTTACACATTTAGCTAAATTGTAAAACTTTAGAGAGAGCACTATTTACTTCGTCCGAACAGTTATTACCTCTGTTGACTTTGAAAAATAAAAAAGTATTATTAATTGACTAAAGATTATATTATTACTATTAAAGATATTAATGAGCTAAAGAATTATTATTATTTGATCACGTTTCATACAAGACAAATCAATGGTTCTTTCAATTGAGAGGGATATCACATCTTTGCGGTCTTTACATTGTAAACTATGTATTTTATAGGATATTAAGTGAACATCTATTTACTATTAAACGAGCTAACAACTATATTATATTTTTTTTAACCAATGCTCAGTAATACATAACACATCAATATCTTCAGAATTTAAGAATAAGCTTATTTCTAATCTTTGTCAAAAAAGCCCTGCATATTCTGGTGTACAACTCTTAAACAGTTTGGCTTTTCTATTCTTAAGTCAGGGCTAGAGAACACCTTTATTGTCTTAACAGATTCCAAAGTTGAATGACTATTAAATAGTTACGAATAGTACCTTAATCAAATTTTATAAATTTTATAATTTAAGCTTAATTAAAGCTACTTTTCGCTTTTGTTATTTAATTATATTAACTAAACTCTTTAAATGTTTCTATAACAACGAGTCAACCCTACAGCCTGTCGGCATAATATCGTATATAGGTATCGAGAGGCAGGCGAATTTTCACTGTCCCGATTGTCAATTCCTCAGCTCATAGCAGACGGGTCGAATTTCATTACGGTCGTCAAAGTACTCGGTAATGGTAGGAGACAAATATTTTAACCATTCTTGATTTTAAACTTTTGGACTTCTGTAAAAGTTTAAGACTACATAAGCTTTTCTGTGAATCGAGCTACATTTTGACCGATTGATTTAGTGATTAAATATGTTGGAAAACTTAATAAAAAAATCACCTTTGTACTAAATTAATGCAGTTTTTTTATGTCACAGTCTCACTAACTTCGCTTGATGATAACCTTTCAATCTTCAATACTTAATTAATAAAATAATAAAGTTCCAGACCTTTACGAGACATAACATGTCACGATAATATTGATTTATAAGAATCGGCTATAATTATGTTACTTTCCGTGTGTCCATTTATTGACTTTTTTTTCTTGATTGTGTATCAACTCGAAGACCTTGAGTTGAAGCAAGGTATCGACCCTCTCGGATACAATGCAAATATTATCGGCAAGGTCAGTAAAAATTGTACGAATATTTCGTACTGAAGCAATCGATTGATTTAAAGAAACAAGAACTATGAAGAGATTATTGATTTAGATTTTTGCATTCACAATGCTATTCTTATAATTTTATCAATTATCTATAAAAAATAGTTGAGGAGCTCGGTGGCGCACTGGTTTAGCGCCTGGCCCTGCGATTGCGGAGGTTAAGTAACTTTCGCAAGGGTCGGTCATGGGATGGGTGACCAAAAAATTATAATCTCGAGCTCCTCCGTGCTTTGGAAGGCACGTTAAGCCGTTGGTCCCAGCTGCATTCGTGCAAAAAACGTCTATTGAAGTCGGTTGGGGCCGGGCCAAATTTTTGTTTCACCTATATAAACTTTTATAGGTGTTTCGTTTTCTAATTTTGTTTTATTGTATTACATTTCTCGATAAGTTCGTAGGATGACTAATAAAAAAACAATTTTTTGACAAAAATAAATTTTATTCGTCAACCTAATCTCCTTCAAGGGTGATATAAGCATTCCGACGCTTTTCTAACATCTCTATGCCTTTCTTGTAAAACGACTTGTTCAAGATACGCTTCAGTTTCAGCGATGACCTTCTCATTGGAGCCAAATTTTTTCCCGGCGAGCTGTTTTTGGAGGTTTGCGAACATGTACAACATGTAATAGTCACTGGGGGCTAAATCTGGAGAGTAGGGATGTGAATGAAATTAAAAGTGCATTTCTTCTATTTCTGAATTTTAGGCCCAATTAAAAAATTGAAAAATTTAATGAAATGTTGACAGATAGAATTATTTTTTTTAATCGTTAGACGTATTATTTTTTTTAAATCATCATCACCCGACTTTAAATGGACGTTTTTAAAATTGATATTCTTAAGTACCTATCTACTTAATAATAATGATGTGAATATTACTTATTACTTTTTGGAACTGTTTAATTTTAAAGCTGTTTTTGTTACTCTTTTTTTGTCAGGTTTTGAAAAAGGTTACCTTCAAAAGAGCTTTTTTTTTGTAGCTATGCGTGTTTGTAAATATTTTTTTTATATTTATATCTTCAAAATCCCAAAAGGTATTTTTTGAAGCTCTGTATTAGCTCCAATTTATCACATAGTTACCTACTTGGTACAATAGTTGCCCACTCAGTACTTTTTTCCCATACATATATAATTGCCCGTTTCACGTATTTTTTATAATCCACAGTTTGTCACCCGTTAGGTTATTTTGTTGCAAACAAAATAAACCGCTGCCCGGTTTAGTATTTAAGTATCTAACCATATTTTCCAGTCACCCGATCAAAAATATTTACAATCGAATTGAGAACCTCCATCTTTTTTTGAAGTCGGTTAAAATGTGTGGAATGACAACGCGACCCACAAGCATTCACGACATCCTTTTTAATTTGGTCACAGGTGTTTCTCAGTATTACGGAATAAATAATCACATGCGTAGCAGTAAATTTACTTTTTGTACTTCATTCCCAATTCTGGATATTATGTCCAACCAAAACGGTGTTCCTGTTTACCAATCAAAACTGTTACCAAAGCTGATGGTTAGACATTAATAACACATTATACAGGTGGAATTTTTTAATGCCACCTGGAGGGAATGTACTCTAAACAATGGAGATAGCAAATTTCACTCAAACAACAAAACTGAATTCAAAGATTAAAAAATATACGCTTCCCGTACCCAGGAATCCAACCAGCTCAAATTCGAAAAAACAACATCCTGTACTTTTATGATGTCAATCAATAGGATCATAAGGATCAAATCTCTCTAACAAACATGATAAATTAAATTAAAGGAAAGGCATGAAAGACGAGAAAAAATATGTATCCAACAACATGGGGCCATTTCGAACAA
Source organism: Catoptria pinella (assembly GCA_963556745.1). Taxonomy (NCBI): domain Eukaryota; kingdom Metazoa; phylum Arthropoda; class Insecta; order Lepidoptera; family Crambidae; genus Catoptria; species Catoptria pinella. The sequence continues at coordinate 8,488,352 of OY750769.1, forward strand.
ATAATTGGTTAGGTAGCTTACATCTTTCTTCCTATCCCGTTCAATTAAAATAAGTATAGATTTTATTATATCTTTCATTTAATTTACCATATTTGTTAAAAAGATTTGATCCCTATCGATTGATATCATAAAAGTACATGGTGTTGTTTTTTCGATTCCTGGGTGTGGGAAGCTTATTTTTTGTTTCTTTACAAAAATAACGGAATGTTTCCTTTGGATGAAATTTGTTATCTCCATTGTTTAGCGTACTTTCCCTCCAGGTGGCATTGAAAAATTCCACCCCGTATAGCTCTGTAATTATAACTACTCTGAAGAGTAAAAAAAAATTATAGCGTTTTTTCGGGTTACATTTTTTCCAGTAACTAAGTACTAAAAATGGGAGTCACATATTTTTAGTACAATTAGTCCATTAATTTAGCAAAAATTAAAGATAAATTTAATTATAGAATGTTTTAAATTTTCATGGTTATTGACGTTATTAGAATAAACTATATCGGGTTTTACACCATGTACCTGTTATAAATTTATTTTTTTCACTAAACTTATTCGTTTCGCGGTTACAACAATAGGTACCGTCACAGCTTTTACTGACAATATTTAGTCTAGGCTAGGTTATAGCGGTAGAGGTTGAATGTTCGACGCTCGAATAAACCAGAATAGAACAATTGAGTCCAGGAAATCGGTCCCATTGTTTCCTGGATCGTTCGAGTTCCCCTGGGTCGCTGGTTGAGATTTGAGACCACTTGGAACGGACATCTCGTTTAGCTACCAATCAAAGAGATCAGAATCAGCGGGTTTTTGTAACGTGACAACTAATGTTTTTTGCTTTGTTGATTTGAATGTAATATTCGTTAATTAATTAATTTAACGAAATTAATCATTTAAAATGGTTATGTTACAAATTAAACTTCATAAAGATCTTAAGGGAGAAAATATAAAATGTCGTAAAGCTTTCAAAATGGTTAGAATTTGCTTATTATTTATGTAATTTTTCTTTAGCCGGTTTTTTAGCCGTAAGTCATTTTACATTAATTTTATTTATACTACCTATAAGTAGTTAAATATCTACAGTTATTATAAATGGAATAATGCATACTGGAAAATTACCCAGAGTTAATAATGATAGTACAAACAATCGAAAAGCATTTAGCATAAATAGAACAAGGCTTTGTAAGAATTCTCAAATCACAAAGAAATCAATTGACTTACGGAAAGGTTCGTTTTTTTAATGACCTTTATGTCCCTCGGGTCCCTCTGATCGCTGGACTGAAATAACATGGTCAAATGTCGTAAATTAAATATTAATACACTATTTTCTATTAGAAACCTTTTGTTAGTTTTTTTTTAAATATTTATGGACATATTTATACCATTTGCTTATTAATGCGACATGTCTCATTATAGTAGTGTGATCAAGAACTTTAAAATCATATTCTTCTAAAATTCTTGAGTGTGATGCTAGGTAGTAATCCAAAATAAAAAGAGCACATTTTGTTATCTCTTTTCGTCACTTAACTGACAAATTGTGCTTACTTTTCCTTGATCCGACCTCGTGGTCATGTAATGAAAAATGTAGAAAACGTAATTAAATTAATGATAATTTAATTAATCTCTTAACTCTACTTTAGGATATCTCGATAGTATTTTCAATTTCAAACGAAAAAATACTACTTATAGAAATATTGATCTTAGAGTTGGCTCACCGTTTGCTCACACTTTGTATATTATTATACCATGGTCTCGTATAGTTCGATAGTAGTCTTTGTAAATGTAATCTCTATTTTGTTATTTCTTTGTCTTTTCGTCTTATTCATAAAAAGTTATGGAAGTTATTGAAGGCCTATGCTTGTTATAAGGAATTTCTTTAAAATTATTATTCATAATCGCTCAATAGAGACAGGCGCTCTTTAGACCTTTGATAAAGTTATAGAAGGGTGCTGCCTAAGAATTTTAGAAGACTCTTGCGGCCTATTTTATGCCTATTTTAGTGAATAACATGGCTGTCTACTAACTTCTGATTGAAGTGACAGCTTTTACGTTATTTTACAACAAAATGACGTTTAATGACAGATAATTTTATTGTATTCTTTTTTCGGAAGATGTGGATATCAGCCAGTGGGATTTGCGTCTTTTGTTTATGGATTCGTCAGCACGACAACATAATAATGCCAAAATGTAATGCATACATTTTGTTAAAATACGATTATGAATAATTAAAATTATTATGACGTTTAATTAGCCTTATCAGCATTTCAACTAAAATTGACTAACTCTATTTTAAGGTTTTTTTATGAATAAGGCGGTAAGTTTATTTTTTTGCTTCGTGTTTGAGTTTTATACTGATTTGAACGGCGGCGGCAATTACTTTTAATTTTTGTGAACGTGGTAACATCATAATTTAATTTTGTTTGTCACTTATTTTAGTAATTTTTGTCATGTATTTTCTTCCTTCCTTCCTTTGTTTGTTTAAAGACAAAAGAAAGTTTAAACTTTTTGATTGATAGTCTCTACCGGTTTGAAATCAATTAAGGCCGATTTGTAAGGCCGTTTTGAGGTTAGACCAGTGAAGGTCCGTAAGACAATTGGCTACGATGGCTTTTGTGGCTGTCCCGGGGGTCTCTACTGAACTGTTGATGCGGAAGCTCGATTAGCCAGACTGCAACTCAATAAAGTTAGGATAGCCAGAATTAACTAACACTGAGAATGGTTTTAGATTCATTATTATCGCTGGTACGCTATTTTTTTACATTTTAATAAAAAAATTAAAACTATGAGGCTTAAAAAAAAATAATGTGCAAACAGCGCTCTTTTATATGATACCCCACATGCTCCAGTAGCACCACTTCGAATGTTTAAGACCCCGTATCGAAGTATCAGTCCCTACTACAAAAAAAAAAATCTTTCTTATTTGCAAAATAGTTGGGCAGTCGTCATCTAAAACTTCAAAATTTCAAGTTGATAGCATTAGTAGTTCTTGAGATATCCAGCAATGACAGATAGACAGACTGAGTCACACCTTAAGGGTTCCCTTTTACCATTTTGATTCGGAACCCTAAAAATTGGTACCAAATATATTGAATACGATACGTAAGTAAAATATTTGGTTATCTAGTTTTTTTAGTCGTCATGTAGCTGAGTTTACATCAGTTTACAAAGTAATAATTTACTTAATAAATCACCATAAAGATGGTTACACTATTCAAGCTTTCTAGCCAGCTTGAATAGTGTATAGACTGGTATAGAAGCATGTAAATTCGATATTGTCTAAGTTTATAGGAGCAGTCCGCTTGCACTTATCCGCCCTGTTTGGTGGAGCACGAAATCGTCCCGGATTGTTTCCCCAGACATCTCCTCCCAGGGGATACCAACTATTGGAGTGGTCCACTACCAGTTCGATTGGCAATACTAGTTCCCTATAATTCAATTATTTCTCTTCGGTAGATACGCTCTTGATAATGTGAGATTTCGAAATAACTTTACCAAATGTTGCAGAGTTTTGGGATGAAAACGAAATTCAGTCAACTGATTTAGTTATAGGAACTCAAAATTATAGTTTTCAATAATATTCATAAAAGAAATTCGAATACGCATAAATAATATCGTGTTTTATGATGCATGTTTATGAAGTTCAATAATTTGAGAAAAATTAAATCTAAACTCTATTCTATTCAATTTTATTTTGTATGAAAATACATTATATATAAAATATGTATTGTATTTTCATACAAAATAAATTGAATAGAATAGAGAGTAACTGTTTTTAAAACATTACGGGTTTTTTTATGTAGTGTTATATGAAACTGAAAATTAGTTTCTGAGAGAAGTTTTTATTCAAAAGGGACATAACTTAAAATGTCACATTCAGTTAAGATTACGCTCGGCGTTGAACAATAAAAACAGCAAAGTTTATCACCCAAATAGCCAGCGTATTACTCAACTATATTGCCACAATTCCTCGGTTGCCACTTTTTACTCTATGACATAAATGTCACAGTCCATTTAAGCTAAAGCAGTATCTCAACTAAGCCCATTTTTCGATATAAAAAGATCGCAGACAGTGCGGGGCGACTGACTGCACTACAAATCTTACTTAAGGTACGCAAATTGTACTCTTAAAAGGTACAAGTTAAGGTACGTGACATACAGGCGACCGCGACACTCGACACATCAGCTTTGTATGCAATCGTATGAAGAACATTTTGAAGGGCGAGACATCGAGACCGCGGCGTTCACGTGACCGCTTTCTAATCAGTGGGTCTGTCGTCATTTCGGTAAAAACAGGCGACAGCGGTCTCCTGTCTTGTGTCGCGGTCGCATGTCTCTGTCGCGTACCTCAGCTCTCGCAGTGACGGGTGTTGAGTGAGTGCGCTTTTTGGACGTTTGTATGTAGTTGCGTTACTGCTTTAGCTGTTTATTACGTGTAAAAGCGTAATAAACGCGAGACAATGTTACGGCGAGCAATTTATACAGCCAACACGCTGTGCACCTTGTTAACAAAATCACAACCTGTACCATGTGAAAAATCGACATTAGGGACATGACAACTGAATTGTCTATTTTGGATAGATCAATAGTGGTGATGTATATTAAAATTCTTTATAAACATATTTTACTGTTTTCGTTTGATGACTAAGCGGTGTATAATTAAAATCACATTAAGGATTTTTATATGACAACATAGTGAAGATCCAGTGTGTCACAAACATGTCACCAATAAAAAAGAAAAAGCGAAGTTCTCATAAACTATTCAATAATTCATCAATAGGTACTTTTGAATGTTTCTATTAGTTTTAAGAACGTTAGTTATCTTCTGTCTTTGACGTTACAATACGTTTTAACAAACTTGATGAGATTTGTCCCAAATAAAATAAAATAATATAAACAAAAAGATAGTCGCAGGTTAGTATCACAAAGTTTAAAAGCTTAAGAAAAAACATTGTTCTTTAAAAATGCTTGTGAATGCAAACTAGAATAAATAATGAAAAATTGGTATGCTCTAAATGTGATATGTCTAAGGAAGATATAAAAGTATTTTTATAGCAACCGTCAGTCAATAAAGTTAGAGATTATTATTATGCGGAGCTCCGAAATACCTTCTACAGGAATAATCTTAACGGCATTAGAGCAGAAGGCAATGTAATTTGCCTCACAAATGTTAGGCATTTTCTTTCGCACCTCAGACTATGAAGAGAAATGAAACAGATGAGATTACTTTTTCACTACATTATGCCTACGAGTCAGAAAAATAAAAATGTAAATAACTTTGCACGAAAACAAATGAATAAGGTGATGAAGAGAAAATGACGACATTAATATCATCGTTTAAGGCAGACATCTTTCGTAGCGTATTCGTGAAAGAAGATGATTTTTTATATATATTATATAAAAAAAAATCTATTAAATATATTTTAGTTATATTAACTCAGCTTTTTAATCATAAAATTAAAATGCAGTTAATAACCTGTTTGAAAATAATAAGTCTATTTAATTTGATTTCAAAACTTTATCTATTGGTCCTTTATTACTTAATAGAAAGCAATATACAATTTGATAGAAACTAACCTTTTTTTAAATGAGAGCTACAAAATTTACTCGGTTCAATGTATTTATGACTCAAGAAGTAATGACATGGTTCTTAATAGGCGTATGTTAAAAGTTTTCAAAAAACATAAATGGCTCATATATCATTAAATTATTACAATAATCCCCAATCCTCAGTATCGTAAAGTTAACACCCAATAACTTAACAGATAACATAATGTGTCGAAATGTTTCACAGCATATACAGTGATTTACGTCTCTTTATAATATCCGGTAACATTTTTACGAGCAATCCAATTTTCTAGCCTTTGTCGGGTAATATACGACGGCGCGTCGTGCATTATTACTCTTCATATTTCTTTAATCTATGACAGGGAAGGGTTGCGTAATAAGCCATCAGTGCATGCGAAGGTTGGGAAGAAAAATGTAACGTATTTACTTGGACTTACGGTTCTGATGAATATTTCATGGTGCCGTTTTAATACCGATTTGTACTTCGAAGGTTGTATAAACTTTAATGATATTATTTATGATTTTGAAACGTAAAAGTTTTGGAATCAATCGACTATTGATGAATGAATTTAATGACATTCTTTAAAAAAAAAACATTGACAACGTCACATACTTTGTTCCGATTCCAAAGTAAGTAGCTAAAGCACTTGTGTTATGGAAATCAGAGACAACGGTGGTATCACAAACACCCAGAGCTGAGCCAAAATAGAAAAGTTCGTTTCCTGAATTGATCTAACCGGGGATCGAACCCGGGACCTCAGAGATGGCGACATCTTGAAAACCGGTGTACAAAGCCACTCGACCACGGAGGTCGTCAAAAGTCTTTAGCCTTTTGTGGAGTCTTACATTAAATTAATAAAAAATGGAAAGTTGAATGGTTTTTGAACTATCTATCTCAGTTTCAGTGCCCTGTAATGGATTGTTTGCGCAACCCAGAGTAATCCCCGATGTAGATGAAGAAGCTTTCAATGAAATTGAAATTACAGTTACAAAGATGGTCATAAAAAGAACAAAAGTATTCGACTTTCTCTCTCATTATACTTAGTCGGAAATCCAAAGAATCGGTCCGCGGAGGGGCTAAATTAGGGAAATTAACTTTTTATAATAAAAGTTTGCTTTTTCGCTATTGCAAATGACGGCCCATTAATTTGACTGATGTAATTAAGAGAGAGAACAAACAGCACTTTGACATTCAGGATTTTTGTTTATAAATTATGAAGGGAAAAGTGTAAACGTTCTGCCATGCCGACAGGAACAAAATGTTTGTTTTATTAAATAGAATCTTGCTTGTACAGTTATCCAAATTGCTAAAAAAAAGTTAAGCTTCCCACCAACTTCAATAACTTTTGTTTTATTATAAAATTCATTTTCTTTGGTTGTGAAGCTTTTTATGGACTATTATTGCTTTACAGATGTAATCAAATAGATTACGAATTTTAATTCCATGTAGTAATATGGATATTGGAAAGAAACGCTGTGCACAATTTTCCAAACTCAGCATAAATGTAACATTTTCTTCGACAAGTTTATGTTATCTTGTACTAGACAATCGTTGATTCTGCGATAACTGCGTAGGTCGACGATCTTGTTTGTCAGCGGGAGTTTTCTCCGAGGGGACATAAAGTACCCATTTTATTTGAAACGCACGCACCTGGGCCAAGAGTGAGAACATTAAAACCCGTATGCAAATTACAAAGTCGATATCAGCGAGAATTTACGCGCAAACTTGGATATAACAGTCAAATGGGAATCGATAAAGAACATGGGATATGGAGTGCTGACTTAGATTTAACGATTATTGCTTCTTGTTTCTGTTCACACGACACGGCGTTTTGTTTGCCGTTTGAATGGGAGTTGTAAAGTCTGGGATGAGAATGACTTTAATTTACATTGTTGATGAAAGACACGGAATAAATATGGTTGAAAATTTCTCTACACTAGAATATGCCCTTTTTATGGGTCTATATCAGAATCTATAATTGAAAATGCCTATAATGAAAACGCCTACACATTAATTAAAATCCATAATTTAAAAAAATATATATATTTAAAAATAATATTTTTATTATGGATGATGTGAATATGCGTAACGATTAAAAAACATAAAATTAAGACATATAAGTAATTTTAATACTCATAAAAGTTAGAACCCATACTCTTAATATCAATAATGTGAATACTCATAACAGTTAATTAAAACGGCATATTTGCTGTACAGCACGTATCAAGATGAAACTTTGAAAGCAATAAAGGCGTGCTAAAATTTTATGTGGAAGGATTTTTACTATGAATTATATCGCAGTAAGATGGTTAAAGTTGTGATATAGTTATATTCCTAGGGACATAGCTATGTACCGTAAAATAGTTATCTTACAAGACTAATTCAAAACAAATGCCAATTATTATTTTTTCATACATAACTGTAAATCGCATTAATTTTTATTTGGCCTAGTATTTTGTATTTTTTATTTAATAGAATCCTAAACAAATACTGTCTTAATCCGAATAACATCACAAGAAGAGTTAATTATGCTCAAATTGCAAATCATTTTGGTATTACGTTTGTATGGGAAGCTCACTGTTCGCCAGTCTTAAATACAATTGTTAAGTAACAGAACTTATTTTGTTTTCGGCCGCGGCATCATGGAAACATACCAATTGAAATGCTAACAATCTTATTGAACTCAATTCTTAAATATTTTATCGTTTCATTTACTGGACTTTCAATGTTGATTCGAACATTGACTTTTATTGCAGCTACTTGCACACATCGAGTTGTTAGCTGTTAAAAACCAGAATCTCGTAGCTAGACATAGCTTGCATAGCTTGTATTATATTTTTTTGAATTCATATGATCATCAGCCATTTTTCGAGCTCGCGTTTAGCGCCTGGCCCAGCGATTGCGGAGGTTAAGCAACATTAGCAAGGGTCGGTCACGGAATGGGTGACCAAAAAATTACTATCTCGAGCTCCTTCGTGTTTCGGAAGGCACGCTAAGTCGTTGGTCCCGGGTGAATTTGCAGGTGTTAACCCACCAATCCGCATTGGGCCCGCGTGGTGGGTTCTGGCTCTGACTCCTTATCCACCCATAAGGAAGGCCTGTGCCCCACCAGAGGGGACATTAAAAAGGGCTAAACTCATATAAAAAGAAGAAATAGTGGAAGTATTAGCCATAGTTACTCGTTTTCCCATGTTAATATAGGAGTAAAGCCAAACAAAATCTGCTGGGACTGCATAAAATTCCGCATAATTTGTTGAGATTTGTGTTTTCTGGGGACACAAATTACTTAACAGTTTTTACTAGATGTTAGTCCAATCATTTGTCAAGAGGGGAGGATGTTTCTATGGGATTAATTGAATTCCTTTCCAAAGTTTTTATTTTACACTAGCCACCGCCCGCGACTTCGTCTGCGTGGAAAGTTGTTTTGCTATCCCTCGGGAACAATATTTTTTTTCGGGATGAAAGGTACCCTATGTCTTTCTCTGTACCCCTGACAACGTATATGCAATTTCATGACGATCGGTTCAGTAGTTAAGACGTGAAGGCGTAACAAACAAACAATCGGACTTTCGCATTTATCATATTAGTAAGGATTTTTGTGTGCCTAGACAGGCACTCAACTCAGCGCTGAAGGAAGACTCAACGCTAGTTTAAATAATACATTTCCTTAATATTGAGCGCATAACAACTACATTACGTATTTCTAAATCAAATTCTATAATCAACAGCCATAAATTCCCGAATTATCACAATTGGGTTTTAATCAATGCGCTTCATACAATTAGCGCCGGTTATCGACAGCCCCCAACAACAGACACAAAGCATAATATTTCATGGTAAACATCCCGCTAAGCTGCCCGACACATAAATTATAAACGGGTGACATTAGAATAGGAATAAAGGCATATAGTCCCCCAAGCGGAGGACACGCGATGGTATGCGACAAAATTAACGAGATATCATGTTGCGTTTATAAATAAAATAAATAAATATCTGACGATCTCTGTGGTCGAGTGGCTTGTTTACCGGTTTTTAAGGTGTCACCATCTCCGAAGTCCCGGGTTCGATCCCCGGCTGGGTCAATTTAGAAAATGATTTTTTTTTATGTTGGCTCAGGACTGAGTGTTTGTAGTTCCATCGTTGTCTCTGATTTCCAAGACACAGGTGCTTTAGCTACTTACTTTAGAATCAGAGAAATGTTTGTGATGTTGTCTAAAAAAAAATGTTCCGGACAAGACACACCACTCACCTGCATTGCGATTCTGTAAGACATCATTCGTGACCTCGCATCTGAATCCGCTGTGAGTTTCTTGATTGGTATTCTCAAAACTCGCTTGATAATTCGCATGTGCACTAGCGCTGCACTTGCGAGCGTGTCAGCGAGTTGAACTAAATTGACGGCGAGAATTTTGACGGGAACCGATAACTTGTCCGAAATTTACTTGTCCTAATTTCATTTAACGGAAACGGTTTACCAAAGTTTTTGTTGCTATATGTATTGTTTGCCATATTTTTAAACCATCGAAATATCATTTGGCATATGTCTCATTTTACCGAACTACGTTTCACCGATTTTCAAAATGATTTTTTAGTATTGGCACCACCAGAACAACATTTTACCGAATACTATTTGGCCGCAACCGCAACTATGGTATATTTATATTATGTAGGTAACATTTGACATAATCGATATTTGTTATAATAATACATGTTTTATTAAGCAAGCATGCACCATGCATGCAAGCATTATAGAGCTGCGAATTGTCAAAACACTAACCTAACCTACTTAATGTATTCAAAGTTTTTCATTTGGTGAACTGAAAATATGACAAATAAATCAGTGGTGTAATGAATGTTCGGGAATATAATACTTCGACGAAATGTTCTTTCGACCGCGCATAACTTCGGTAAAAAGTTTTTCGACCAAATAAGACATCGGAGTAACGAAAAAAACGTAATTTCGACGAAGTCAAAAAAGGCGAAACGAAAACAGTCGAAAAGATTTCAGTAAAATGAAATTCGATCAAAAAAATTTCGACCTTGGGATAGGTTACCGATTTTGACAGATAAAGTATGAGATGATGTAAAAAGTGGCATTCTGTAAGGTATAGACCGAGAGGTGACAGGATTTTTCGTAACGATCAAGGAAACGATTACTTTTACTTTTATGGGGTGTAGAGTGGTTGTAGAATGTCCCCTAATGTGAATGATGAATTTCCATACAATATAATGCTATTTTCGCGATTTTTTAGCATATCAAAACAGCTCTTAGAATCCTGATAGATCAGTTGTGTGTATTGCAATCTGGATCTCATCCATTCACTCCCTGGGTAGCTATCTTCAGATCGGCAGAGAACCAAGGCTTCAAAGTTATCTCGTTGGTATGAAAATTATCTGGTGCTTCTAATTATCTAAGGTGAAGGTGCAAGGTGTGTCGCTGTCATGCTAAATGCAGGTATTGTGCACTGATATTTTTGTGGTGTGCATGTGCATTTTTTTGCGGGCAGGCGGGCGGTGCATCCTGCATATATATTTTTTGCGGGAGTAAGCTACATATATTTCTCTTTTCACAATTCTAATTATCCGTCCACCTCTCGAATTAAACAACCTCTCGCATCAGATCTCACTTCGCTACTCCCTTCACTCTCACTTAAATTTGCATTCTGTAAGCATCACCTATTTACTTGCGAAGTGAAGTGAGTTCTGTATTGTAGTGACTGCCACACTCAAAAAAATGTTAGTCGAGATTTATTGATTGCAGTTTTTTGATACAATTGTTGAGTTTTTGGTACAGAACTTTATAGCAAATATTATTATGCGTTTTTTTAATTAAAATTTCTTATTTTAAGGAATTTGAGGCAGCTAATAGTCTGCGTGTTGAATTAAAATTGACCGTGAGATTTTGACAGATGAAATATGAGATGACATAAGAAGTGGCATTCTGTAAGGAAATTCCGCCCTCACTTCGATGCTCACCTCGCAAGTGAACCCGATTCAAAGTGTCAAATAAAAAGTATCTATTTTACGAGTGAAAATAGAAGAAGTCCTCTACAAACAATGTTAAAATAATATTTTTTTTAGAAATAAAACACTTTTTACGGATTACAGCGCGTATATTATTAATTCAGGTGTTGTTTTAGAATTATTTAGTTTGTATTTATTGGTTTTAGAATTCCCGACGTTTCGACACCTTTCCAGGGACCGTGGTCACGGGAGGACTAAAAGTGTTTAAAAAGTGTTTTATTTCTAATGAACTGTATACGAGCGAAAGTCTTAGAAGTGAATATTTTTTTATTTTTTAACACTGACAAGTAGTTTTTAACCACAAATTATATAGCTATTTAATTTGTGAAAAACTATTTTTTTTTTATTATTTAACTTTACAAAAACAAAAATTTTTCATCGTAACAAACCAAAAACCACGGCGGTTTGTCCGGAATGCTAGACTTATACACTAACATTATTATATATTTATGGTAACAACAACATATTATAAAATAGGTCACTAGTAAACAATTTACCTGCGGTGATCGTCCAGTTTTAATATTACTTTCTGTAATGCTTTGTAAGAGATGTAAAGGATGGTGAGAAAAGCTTTGAGTTTATATATCCAGATGACTTGTATTTATTCTCAATAATCAGAACAACAGATAGGTGTGTCTGTCAACGGTTTGAATTTCTGGACAATTGCATTGCTATTATTGTTGTGCAAGCAAAGATGTTCATGAGCCACAAGCCTTCCACCACCACCACCTACAAGGATGTTATTTCAGAAATCATTTTTATTTTAATGTCAATTTTTTTTTTACATGTTATTGTATAAAATTTGATAAAAAAAAAATTTTATATTGTTAGGTAAAACTTATTATACTGGTTTGTAAGACTCCTGGGAATAGAGGGATTTAGGTGCTTGTTAGTACACAGAATGCTCAATTATCATCCAGACATAGTTGCAAAAATAGTTATTGCATGCTGTGTTTTGCACAACATGTGCAATCGCGCAGAAATACCGGCTTTCACAATTTCAGAAGAAGAGAGACTAGAAGAGCTACAAACAATTGCTGAAGTTCAAAGGAGGCAAACTAGGGGTTTGCCATCTTACGCCGATTTAGCTCTAGGGCAATAACGTAGACGAAATATAGTAAATAGCCTATGGCGTTCACGTCATATTTAATTTATCGGTTGTCAAAAACCCTTTACAAGTTTTCTTTCGTCATTTCATTCTTGGATAGGCCTTCCAATTTGTGAAATGGTAGTAGATTCAGTAGATTAATACATTTTTAACATGATGTGCTAACAGAAAACCTAAAAAAACTGCTATAAAAACAGCTTATTTTTTTAAAAGCTTTATTTATTTAATACCAAATAATATACTAGAAAAAATAAGACTTGCACCAGATCATGTTCTCGGACGGGAATCGAACCCGCGACCTTTGGATATCCGGTCCAATGCTCTGACCGCTGAGCTACCGAGCCACTCTTTTCTAGTATATGATTTGGTATTATATAAAAATAGCATTGTGAATGCTAAAATCTCAAAATTTAAAAAGCTTTATTTATTTTTAACATTTTTGGAGCTAGGCATATGTATATGTAATAAAAATGTAAGCGATGATATAAATATATTTTATTAATATTTAAACGACAGTTGATCCTTTCAATCGGTTCAGCCGTCTTCGAGTAGTTCTGGTAGCTCTTCCTTCAGGTGTTCCTTCTGGAGTTCCCTGGTAAGTTCAGACCAGATGTTCTTCAATTTGCTAATATGTAGTGACACTTCACCACTGGATTGCACTGTGTAGCTGAAGAACTTCATGCACAGGCTTTACTCTTTTGCAAGCCATCATACAGGCGGTGTAGTTCTAGCTATACTTCCCTCGCTGTAGAATATCGCAAAACTTTCTCACAGTTGTCTTGTGACAAATTCGTAGTAATAAGTTCGCCTCATGAAGCTCTCGTGTCTCCCACTTGGATTGTTGCTGATTCAACGATAGACTTTTCCATCAACTCTCGACGTAAATTCTATCTGAATTTTATTTCCGGTAACTTAACGCTCTGCTACCATATTAAAGTACATACTTTTTGATATTATAGGATCTTGGGAAAGAAAATAATAAAATTAAACTGTAAAAACTGTATTAAAAAACGCAAGGAAGAATATTGACAAACAAGACATTGACATTATATTCAATGAGCAATATATACAAAAAGAGTACTTAGGTCGATTTGCAGCAACATTTACTAAATCTCGATTTTGTTAAACCTAGACTTTACTCATACGAATATGTAAAATTTTTAAATCGATATTTAAAATTTTCACAGTTTCATAAGGGCTACATCTAAGTTTAACAAAGTCGAGATTTAGTAAATGTTACTGCAAGTGGGCCTTAATATAGGTAACTATACAAAGCAGGATTCTTAACAAAATATTATAGGTCTGTCCACGGTCCGGTTTTTTCTTGGATGACGGATCCGGGCGTTTCGACGGAGACGGATGACGGAGACGGATCACGTTTGTCCATTGCGTCCGGATCCGATCCAATCCCGAACCACATATCACTCTGCGGTGCAACTGAGATGTCATGTGCACGTGCCTTTTTTTACGTTAGAATGCCGACAACTTCTTGCAATATACGTACAAAGACGCAGAAGACAAAAAAGTTTTGGGTTTCACCCTCTCCTGCAAGAGAGATACCTCGATGGGGCATTTAATACACTATACGATAAATTACAACAACGTGAAGATATATAATACCAAATAATAAACTAGAAAAAATACGACTCGCACCAGATTATGTTCTCGGACGGAAATCGAACGGGACGGGAGCATTGTAAATGCTAAAATCTCAAATTTAAAAATGATGTAGCTTTCTTATCTTAATCAATTGTTTAAAAATATCTGGAAAGGTATTCAGTTGATGTCGAGGTAATTCCTTGTAATTGGTGAGATGGCGCTGGCTTGCAGCGTAAGAGTTGATATACTAGGAGAAATTTGACATTCCCACTAGTGACTCAGTAGCGCAGCGGTCAGAGCATTGGACCGGATATCCAAAGGTCGCAGGTTCGATTCCCGTCCGAGAACATGATCAGGTGCGAGTCGTATTTTTTCTAGTTTATTATTTGGTATTATATAAAAATAGCATTGTGAATGCTAAAATCTCAAATTTAAAAACGTGAAGATATTTTTTTAACATTTGTTTTTATTAGTAACTCCTTTTTGGTTAGCAGAAATGACCTTTTATTTCGTTGTGACTTAGCCGATACTTATTTTTTTCGCATAACCTAAGTGGCATACGTTATATTAGTGTGTAAACATTAGTGCAAAATGTTTTAAAACGTTAGCGTTCATGGTTGTTAAATAAATTAAGAAAATGTTAGTATGGAAAATTCAAATTCTTTAAAATTCTCCATACAAAACGGCAATTTCATACTTTAACCCCTAATATTAACTTGCCCTAAAAACTTTATTGTGTGAACAAAATAAAGTCGCAGCGCAAGTGCTTGTCGCAATAAGCAAGTTCGGCAAGTCGCAAAAGATGACGGTTGACGAAGACGGACGTCGGGTGGCTGCGCCGTGGACAAGTCCATATGTATTTTATATTCTAATGGGGTACTTCGAATCGAGGCTCCGGTTTAGCGGTTCATCCGATCAAGCAAAATCTTCGGAGCCCGTCAAAAGAACGGATGACGGATTTCGGACGCCGGATGTCGAGTTGACAAAAGTTCATACAAATATAATATATAGGCCGCTATTCGGTCCGGTTTTTTCTCTCCGAGGAGACGGACGCCGTGGACATACAGTTTAAGGCATAGGGATTATATTCATGGCACGAATTAAGAGTTTTTTATTTTTTTTATTTTTGCTGCATCAAATTCCTTAAAATAAGAAATTTTAATTTAAAACTCACATATTAGCTAAACTGGAATCGATAAAACTCGACTAACATTTTGTTGAGTGTGGTTGTCACTAGGTACAACGCAAGTCAAGGTCAAGGTCAAGCGAGGTGAGATGCGAAGTGAGAGTGAATTGCGAAGGGAGTTGCGAGTTGTCGTCTGATTTTACAGAATCGCAGGGCTTATCCCAAACTGAGCAAAGATTGTGATTTTAAATAGGATAAATTAGAAATACATACTATTTAATAAGAATGTAGACTGGTAGTTGCACCTGACGAACGTCGTAAATATATTTGTAGCTTGGGCAAAATTTAAAAATGTTTTTGTCGAAGGAACCTATTATATATAACAATAATTTGATGCTCGTGATCGAATACTAAATATTGAAAGCGGTATTGAATAGTATAATAACAAGGATAGTTTTTAAATTTGAGATTTTAGCATTTACAATGCTATTTTTATACAATACTAAATAATATATTAGAAAAAATACGACTCACACCAGATCATGTTTTCGGACGGGAATTGAACCCGCGACCTTTGGATGTCTGGTCCAATGCTCTTACCGCTGAGCTACCGAGTCACTAGTGACATCGTCGATTTCTTGTATATCCCACTCTTACGCTGCAAGTCAGCATTATTTCATCAATGTACGGAATTAACCTTGACATTCAATCGAAATATCTTTCCAGATATTTTGACTAAGATGAAACAGCTAAATAATTTTTAAATTTGAACAAGGATAATGTTTAAACTGGAATAATTCAATATATTCAAACAGATATGTAGCCTCATTTAATATTGTTAAATGTAATCGTATAATTTGCGGATCACTTGCTCTGATATTCAACGGTTGTGTTCCAGAATTGAATCTGTTTCGAAAGGGTGCCCACACGCACACAAAATCTTTCCAATTCCCATCATACTCCTTTCAACAAAGGCATATGGAGGCCCCGACCCACATTAAAGTGGAATTAACGTATTGTCACAATTTAATAATAACATAATTTGGAGCAACTCTCATCAACCCCAAACTAAGAACAGATTATAATTACTCTGGTTCTTGTGAGGATACATTAAATAAGTAACTATACGTGAACTCGTGAACTGCACAAGACAAGACTATCGGTATATTTTATTGTTCTCATATGTTATGCTAGAGCTTCCCCACTTAGTTTTATAATCTAATGTAACAAATTGAATCTAATTAAGCAAAGTTCTTCAATTAAAGTAAAAATCACCCGCTGAGCCCTTTCTTCTTCCTCCCAGAATACCACGTTAAACATTATTGGAAAGTTTTAATCAGTTTAAGCCTTTTGACAATTACTATGGGGTTATACTGCTAGCTGAAGACACTGCGCTCAAGCTGCTTCTAGGAAATTGCATAGGTATTTTCTTTCCATATTTTGATTAAAAGATTGTACTGCGAGGGATGTAGTATTTGACAATCTACTAGTATAAAAAACAATTGGAATATTCTGTCTTGTTCTTCTTTGTTACGATCAAAGACATACCGATCCGAACATCACGAAAAGCTTGATAAGACTTGACACTTATTTTTACTTTGCCTTAATTTACTTGGGCTCACCTAAACCTTATTGCTTTTAGAAACATGTAAACAAACCTTTTCGGATGAGACAGCTTTGCTGTCAGGTGGCATAAACAAGAAATATTAGATTTCTGAGGGAAACCTTTCGTCGCGTCGCGCTCAAAGCGGCAAAGATGTCAAATTTCCACAAAAATAGGGCATGTCAAGTCGGAGTTAAGAGTCCCAATGCCCGGAGCGATGACGATTATGTAACCAAAGCCTGCGCGATCGTTAGGGCTGCCACCACATTCATATTTGAACAAATGTTACAATTTAAAGAGGTCATATTCTACTATTATTAAAAACGAAAAAGAATATCAGAAATTATTATTAGTTATTTAATGTCAGGTTAGCTAAGGTTTTTTATTTATTAAAAGGTATTTATTACTTATTTTTTATTGTGAAAATTGTTAATCCGTAATTTTCAGTGATTATAAAAGGAAATCCGAGCGAAAGTTCATTTTCAGTGAACAAGTGAGACTTTGTGTTTTCAAATACAACTACCTACTCATTTTATTTAGCCTCAATTCGTGAAAGATGAACGTTTACTACCAACAAGCGTTCTTATTTCAAGATAAGAACTATTTTCGTCCAAGTGTATACGATTGAATTTGTTCTTTAAATAAAAAAAGCTTTATAATTATAAATATTTTTTGATATGTAAATACTACAGAAACAACGAGTCCTTGAAAAACGTTCCATTATCCACATTTAATTTTTAAAAGGGCAGAAAAGTCACTATGTAATGTAAAAGCGTGGCTTCATAAACCATAATTAATAATTATTTTCCTTTTTTCGAAAATAACAAACCGATTTGAATTCCGATTAGGTATTGATCTGTTATTTGGTTGACAGATACCACAGACTAATAAGTGAAAAAGTCTAGCAGATTAATGCATCACAGATTAAAAAAAATAAAAAAAGTATACATCTTGAACATAAAAGGTCGGGTCTCCTTTCTGTCAGCGGTAGCCCTACGGAAAACGCGCCGATGGGCGGTACAGCTCGGAATGAAAGCCCTGTGACGACCCTCGTCATCAGAAGAGGGTCACTCGCAGAAGGAGTGCGACTGTGGGACGCAACGCTCCACATTTCACCGGAATGACCGCGACAACCTTATGGCATTACAAACGATTTATTTGCTGTATTATAACCCTCTTTAGAACTCGATTTGCTGACCGCTCTATTAAATGGGATATTGAATATCTTTGATGATGTAGTTTTTGCATTTGTATGGTCTAGAAGGTACACCACAAGCAGAACAAGTACTTAAGTAGATCATTTTAATTAAGTTACTTTAGTAAGGAATGTTTGGTATAAATTAATACATTCCTTACATTTTGAAACGATCATGCCGATTTACAGTCCTGTAATTTATTGATTGTGATAATTTGCAGCTGATAATCTAATCGCTATGAACGCTAATCATTTGTTATTACTGAATTTGAATTTCATATATCGTACATAACTCAATAGTGACGGGACACTATTTCCATGCATTAATAACTGCCTTTTGCTTTAACTGCAATATTTAAGTGGTGTGAAAATGTTGGCCATAAATACAATTTTATTTACGAATAATAACATATTTTTCTTATGGTATCTCAATATCATTTTTTTAATGTCTTCTATACTTATAACTGCACCCTGTTGAGTTCTTTTAGCTTCATAAAATGGCTCGTCTTTGTAAAGCTAGGCATTGCTTCTGTCGTAACCGCGCCGTTCTCGACGTAGACATCTTCCTTACTTATTACCCCAACATTTCTGTGCTTTGTCTTGATAAAATCTTGCTGTTGACAGTTAAGTAGCTTTAACAGTCGTCTTGTTATCTCAACCGAACACTGCACCACATTGTTATTCTCTAAGCGAGTTGTTATTCTAATAAAGTGTGGTTCACAAACACTTAGCTATTATATAGAGGTTCGTCAATGAAATCGTGCAAGGGTTTCGCTTAAAATTTACGTCAAGACCTGCGCGTCTGCGGATATCGTTTTATAAATGTAACTCAGGTACCGATAGATGATTGGAGGTGTATTTAGGTAGTAAACTTTTCTTCAGTTTCATTTCAAAGTATTTTTGATGTAAGAAACTACTTGTAGGTACTTTAAAAAGGGATTCCTGAAGCTAAAAGTTTGAGTAGCCCTGTTCTAACACATTCGTGCTATTTCTTGTAGATGTGTTTCGTGTGACTTCGGTCGTGTCCTATGGTAAATTCCATTTATCTCTGGGCAGTATCAGGAGATCGCCGCTACTTTCCGTTCCAGTCCCCGAGGAATGCTGATGTTAGATCTGTGCTTTATATTTTGTATTGTGATATTGCATATCTCAGTATGCGGCGGTGCAATCTATTGATTTATCGTTTAGTTGCTTGTTTGATAAATCAAATTCTGAATTAGATTTATTGCTTTGCGGGAGAATAAGGAAGTACTCTGTGCGGTACCGATTGCGATCGGCAGTGGAAATGCAATTATATTTACTGAAGCGATACTCCCACCTTCTCGTATTATACTTGGCATTTGGAAGAAAAATTGTCGGAAGCAGTCGAATGTCTCTTGTTTTACGATTATTGTTGGGATATTCTTAGAATTATCTTTCTTAATTAACTGATCCTTTGTATTCTTTTTCCAAATATTCTGATTTGTTTTAGGGTTAATCTTTTTTGACGTTTAATTGTAGTGATGATACTTTCTTAATATTATGGCATGCATCAAAGTAATTAAACGGATGATGTCATCGCATATTATCGTCCAATCGTCATGTTAATGCTAACTAGTAAATCGTTTTATAACGATAACTAACATAAGCTCAATTGTTTTTAATCCTTATTAATGTTCACTTAAGTTGACTCTTCTTTCTCGAATAATTTTAACGATTTTAAGTATAATTCTATTCTTTTATTTTTTCTTATAAAGACTGAAGAATATTAATATTCTATCGTTTATTTTTATACCTACGTATGTGCAATTATTGTCTATCGTTGAATCTGTAATATAGTATTTTGGATACCGTAAAAGCGATCAATCAAGCACTAAAAATGAAACGTTTGTTTTTTAGTCATCATTTATTCCTATGAAATGTGTCCAACGAAACAAACTTTCAGACACCTACAAAACGCGTGTGCTAGTCCGTTTAATAAGATAACGTTAATGTACAAGGCTTTAGCTAATTGAGCAGAATAGAGGGTAGGTACCTATTTGTGGTTTCTTCAAAACATTGTGTTCACACGTACCTTTGAACTATATTACCGAATAAATCGTGGAACAGTAGGCGTATGAGTTTACACATTTACGCTTACTCTACTCGATAGGGACTGTAGTTGACATTTGTCTGACCACTTTTAGTTTAATAGCTATAGTTACCGCCAGATGCGCTGTGCCAAATTGCATACAAAATAGCTTACTACAGTCACTATCGAGTGTAGTAAACGTAACTGTGTAAACTCACAATACAGGCACTGATGAGCTTTGCATATTAGTTAGTGAATTCATAAGCTGCAATGTTATCGATGAAATTATTTTGACATTTGGCTATTAGTCCAGTCAGGTAATTTTATCTGGAAATGAGTCAAGGAGTTTTGATTTTTTAGTTCAGATACTATCAAAAATACTAGAGCTCGATCACGTTTCTGGATTTTTTAAAACTTCTACATTGTTTTTAAGGTCGCAAATTTAGTGTATGATTAGCATAAAGCACTCAGTGCTACCTGACGCACAAGAAATCAAAACTTCTTGAATAATTTCCAGCTAGAGTGGAGAATACCGACCTGACTATGAACTATATTTATGTTTGGTGATTAATCGAATGCAGCAAACAGTGTACTTATTATTAATTAACTTAATTACAAAGTAGAGTTGCACCTACTTTCATGCAAATATTATGGTTGACGCCAAAAGTGTATTTCCGGTAAAGTGCTTGTCACTCAAAATTGTTTTCTGAATGACATGGAATAAATTTTTTTTTTGATCTGTTACTTATGTCTGAAATGTTTTGAAAAAGAACTCTGCAATTATATCTGTACTAGTGGCTCAGTGGGCTGTAGACCTCGCGTTTGTGGGTTAAAAAGTAGCTCAAATTGTATGTTATTTAAAAATTAATCTTATAGATGTCGCTACGAGGTTTTCAAATACTACGTACCTACTAAGTACTATGTGCTGTTTAGTAGGTATTCTTCGAAGTAAGATGGCGCTTCTATTTTTGATCATTTTTCGAAATGAGTGTAACTTTTTTAGAAAAATTTCGAAAAATTTAATCGATTATAAAAAAATATATATTTATTGAACCTGCTCACAAAATTTCACGGGAATCGCTTGGGAAATGCGCCCTGTAGAGGAGTACAAACGAACATACGAAAGCATTTTTGCCTAAGCTAAAGGATAGACGCTTCCCACTCGCTCGGTTAACGAGTCTGTTGAATAACAAATATTTTGATTATGTATTACTGAAAGGATAAAATGCATTTTGTGATACTCACATTATTGTGCTAATGACATTCGGTAATGTTTCTTTTTTTTTAAATATAGATGATTGTAGATTGTTATTTTTTGATGAAGGTTTAGAATGCACATAATACATACAACATATTATTTAAAAAGATAAACTCAATGTTGTTATTATAGATATTATTGGAACACTGATAACTGTTGCTAAAATAAAAGGTGCTCGTATGATGATACGAGCACCTTTATTTTTTTACCATATAACAATAATATAAATATCTCAATGTGATCGATCAATGAGGATCCACACGCAAAACCTATCGGCGACCCGACCGCTGGTTTTAATTGGTAAAAAAAGGTCTGAAATGACATTTCACATTTGAAACAACCAATCAAACGATTTAAGAACAGTCGTTTGTGGCGCCATTAGTTCCTCAGTATTCATCCCCATTGTTGAAATGAAACAACACACCATTTTGAAGAACATTTTTGTATCAAATACTCCACTTGTGGGTTCTAAATAAGGTCATAGACAATATTACTCATCTTGATGGCTCAATATAGTTTATACGGTCTTATTACGATGGCCGTGGAACAAATTCGTTTCGAATAACGGTTCTCCGTATTGTTATAGTATAGAGAATAATGATAAATTGCTCTCGGTGTAGCTTGCAGTGATTTCGCTTGACGATTGTAGCGAGAAATAGATGAATGTTATGTTTATAACAAGAAATGTGACCAATTCAACTTTTAAAGAATTGAGTCAGATTGGAGGCTTTCTTAGAAGGAGTAATGATATAAGACCAACGTTAGTAACGTTTACGAGTAGTCTTTTCTTTACAACATTGTACTTTTTTCTCGGCAGCCAGTATTATTCCAATGAAAATAAATACAAAAAGTCAATTAAATATACGCATATTGTAATTGGATGTCATTGACTGGTATCTTCACCACGTGACGACTGAACGTGTCTGGCCAGTCGGACGATAATTCTGATTCAATGTCATGATGACGTGACGAAATACGCCAGGTGCATTATCGAAACCCATTTAAGGTTCGCGCGAATTCTTCCGATGTGGTTGTTAATTAGAATCAAATTACATGCGGCAAAACTATGATCACATTTGAAGGACCACAACTTTATGAAATACTAGCACATAAAAAATTAAGACTCGTTTAACGCACTTAAGAAGAAACTGGCTCAGTACATTACATTACACCACTACTCAATAACTATGAAAAAGTGCATTAAACGGGTCGGTTTATTAAATATTTACTGTAGATTAATTAACTTTAGTTAACGGCTTTAATTAATTAAAAAGATTTGTTTTACTTTTGCGACCACGAACTGATTCAATCTTTTTTATTTATAATATGCAAGTGAATGTTGTCTTTCTTAAACCTAAACTTATCGATGTTTATTGGTTTTGAAGTGTGCAGCTGTGTATAGTGTTTTAGTTGTTAGTTGTTTATTCTGTAAATCGTTATGGTAATGTTTGTGTTCGGTAGTACCTATTTGAGAGATGTTAAATATTGAGGTACTTGGAAGTAGTTAATTCATCAGAATAGTTTGATAAAAATTAGTTTAATTTAAAACACATTACATTGATAAATTAATAAAATGAGCAAAGCGATGGCTGGTTCATGCGTCATGCTCGTGAACGGGTGCTGCCAGTGGGAATGGGTCTGACTACGCATATCTTAACGCATATTGAATTGTTTGAATTGAATTTTATTTGTAACAGCCTAGACTGAGTAATGACTTTAAATTTTGAATTTAGCTTTGATACTGTTAATTGATTCATTAATAAATGATTCATTGATTAATCAAATAACGTAAATTGTTTATTAACCTATGTTAATTGTAACATATATGAATGTAATGTCTGGAAACGATATACTTATTTGTAAAGCTAATAAGTTTTTTGGGCCCATTTTACTTGTCAGCTAAAAGGCGTCGTCAGTGGTAGGGTAAAAGAATTGACTATTTAAAAATGCTTATTATGTAAGCTTATTAGAATAAAGAATTTTATTCATTCATTCATTCAAAGGATTTGCAATTTTTACTTAGTACCTCTAAGTTCTGGTAAAATAAAAATCAAACAGAATGCATGAATTTATCTGTTAAGCATGTTAATTTGAACTTGACAGAAAAGGGTGACACAGTTGTTATTACTACCTAATAGTTTTTAGTTGTAATGGTAGGTAAAAAACAAATGTTTGAGTTCTTAGCATTTTTTTTATAACATCAATGCTTTGATGTGTTTTTATGCCAATAAATTATACAGTACAGTTACATAAGATATTAGCGTTGGTCTTGAAGATGGTTTATTTTCAAAAGTACAGGCAGCAAAAAAGCTAATTTTTATTTAGGTTGGTGTACTAAATTATTTTTTTTTGAATATTTTTTTTCTGTTCGCTATAATACTGGGGTAAAAATAATAGGAAAATCCTAAAAGAACAGCTAAATAATCGAAAATAAAATCAACTTTATTTACTTTGCACTTGCTTGCAATTTACGACACGGACGGCTTTATGTTTCTCACTTAAGTAATTGAATTAATTTTATGACACACTTTGTAAAACAGACTTAAATACAAGGAAACTAAGTCATTAATTTTAGTTTTTTTTAACGCATAGTTGAATCAAAATCGATGCGCCAGTTTTCTTAAGAACTTGTAGGTAGTTTTTTGTTTTTTGTATGACTGTACATTTGATTAATTTGCTTCCATTTGTGGTTCGTCGTATTAGTCATACATACATAACTTTTTGCGGCTCAAACATTATGTTCCGGTTTCTGACACTACTATACTATCAGATTGCCTGGAGAATACATTTTGATCGATATATCCTGTTTCTTTGAACACTTTCTTGGAACTGTGATGATGTAATGTGGGTGTTTGGACTTTTGACATTTTGGGGAATCACTTTTTTGATTTGCATGCACGATAAAATTGGAGTGCAGTCATGTCAAAGTTGAGTCAGAATTATTGTGTTTACACGACTGCCCAAAAAAGAAGAGTGTATTGTGTTCAGCGTTCTTGTGTGTTTGTAGGTATGTGAGTTTCTTTATTTCACCATAACTTCTAAATACCTGAACAGATTGGAAGGCGTAAGGTATCATTGAAATCCTTACATCACCCCAAATGACACTGGCTATAGATTAAAAAAAAGACGATATGTCGGCAGAATAACGGCATTTTTACTGAGCAAGCCTCGTGTTTTGTAAAGTGAATTAATCAGTTTGATCACGAAATTGAGGCGATTTTATTTGTATGTGGTTTCAGCCGTATCACAAAATGAATAATAAATAGTTACGGCTCATTTAACTTTTTAGTATTGAACAGGAAATTACTGTAAAACAAACCTTATAAACGCATCAGTATCGGCTAGATTCGCATTTATGAAGGACTGTAAAAATTTCCAAAGCGTAATTGGCTTACAAGCTTTGCTGTACTGGCCATACGAGTTATAAAACTGCTACAGAATTTAAACGAGTACCCGTGAGTGCGTATTTGAATAAACTCGCTGCGATTCCGGGAACGATATTACTGACCACGAGTAGTTCAAGAGAGGCAATTATGACAAATTGTTTCAACCGCTCATACTCACAATAAAACGGTACGATTGAGGCGTTTAGTACAGTTGGCCTCTGATCTTTAATGCTATGTCACATTGACTAATATTGAGCTGGTTTAGGATGTTGAATACTATACTATAATATGATGAGGTAGGACATTATTCTAAAGTGTTCAGCTGCGAATTCTGTACTCCTCGTAAAATATTAAATTGAAATGCAAGTATGTACAAATAATTATACGGTATTGGAAATATATTTTTTATGGTATCTCTCGTTTGTACTAAATCTGAACTGTTTTTCTTTAATTATAAATAACTTTATTGTTGTAGGTACGTTAGCTGTCTGTGAATGTCAGGCGTATCTACTAAGTGAAGGGAATACTCGTAAGTGAGTTATCTACGAACATTTAATAGAGAGTCAGAAAAAAATATCAGAAATCTTTAACACTGTATCGTTGTTAGTAAAGTTATCGATTTTTGGGTACTTATAAATAAGGTTATACACTAATTAGTGTAACCCATGAGACTAGTGTTATAATTATTTGTAAAACATAGACAATATTAGCATTATGTTCAAGAAAGCTGCCCCAAATTTTCGAGGTCATCTTTGTAGTTTATCAAAAAGAATGATCAATTGAATCACGAGTAGCTGACTCCGTTTACGTTTTTAGACTAAAAAGTGACGTCATTCATGTCGCAAACATTATGAAATCAATGTCTTGATTGGTCAGTGTCATTGTCGGCACTCAACGTTGACGTCACTTATATAATACTAAAAAATATACTAGTAAAAATACGACTCGCGCCAGATCATGTACTCGGACGGGAATCGAACCCGCGACCTTTGGGTGACCCTGCGGCTGACTCACTGACTCGGTAGCAGCGGTCAGAGCATTGGACCGGATATTCAAAGGTCGCGGGTTCGATTCCCGTCTGAGAACATGATCTGGTGCGAGTCGTATTTTTCTTGTATATTATTTAGTATTATATAAAAACAGCATTGTGAATGCTAAAAACTCAAATTTAAAAATTGACTTCTCTTTTACACGACTCCCCAAAAAAGAAGAGTGTGTTGTGTTCAGGGTTCATGTATGTTTGTACAATGTATGTATGTGAGTTTCTTTATTCCACCATAAATTCTAAATACGAAATATATAAGAAACCTTATGAGTGACCACCAAACGACACTGGCTATAGTTAAAAAAAAGACAATGCTGCAGGACGCCATTTTGTAAAGTGATTTTTATAATTAATGTTTTATTTATTACAATATGGGTATTAAATGAAGGCCTGAAAGGATGAGCACATTTCAAAACTATATAAATCAATTTGTAATTAAAATGAATGAAATAAAAATAATTACTTTTAATAAATATTAAAAACAAGACTGCCATGCCTAAAACGAACTTAAAAGTTAAATAACAAGTGTCACTGCAGTTGGGGGACTACTGATTAAAAATTGCTCCACAGAACGGAGCCCCGACTGCAATAACACTGCCAGTTAACACTTTAGTTCGTTTTTGGCATGGCAGTCATGTTTTTAATATTTTTAAAATTATTTTCCCTTATAAATATCGAATGGACTATAGTAAAATTTGTTCGTCTTTAGAACTTCGATATTTTATCACCAATAACAACTGATACTCGTAGTTCGAGCAGGTGTCACTCATTAATGGGTTTCAAGTAGCATGTACAGGTGTTATTACAGGAACTGGTACCTATATCTGTAGTTGGCTAGTACGTGTTAATCTTGAATCGCCTATAAATACCCGGCGGTAATGAGCGGAAGTTATCTTACATTTTCTACTTTAATTAACTTTTTAGATTTGATCATCAATTTACATAGGCTAGTTATGGAGAGTTTATTTCCTAATTAATACAAGTTTAGCTTGAAGTATTCGTCGTTGCGAGAAAATCACCTGGGTAGAGATTCTGTAACCAAACAAGCATTTCACTTCGAACCTCACTTCACTTCGCGTGAATTTGTTACTAGAAATTAGCTGAACACGAAACTATCAAAATGTATGAAACAGCTGTTTTTTTTTTCGTGATTTCAGAGCTGGACCCATAGTAAAAGCTGTTCAGTATGATGGTCCCTATCTACCATATTCGGCATTAGGGGTACTTTTGTAATACCTTTGATGGTCCCTATCTACCATATTCGGCATTAGGGGTACTTTTGTAACACCTTGTATAAGCTGGATTACCGACTGCAAAAGGTTTTAAATAGCTAACGTAGCTAGATAGCTACGTTAGCTTTTTGTGATTAAAAAACAGCCTATCTTTATCTCATTTATGATTTAAAATTCCCGCGCAGTGAAGTGAGAATTGAAGTGAGGTTCGAGTTTGGTTACAAAATCGACAGGCTGGCTTGTGTGCCTCGGCTCCAAGGTTCGAGTTTAGTGCTTGTTGTTTGGCGGTAGAGCTTTTATTAACCAGATTGCCTTAGCACTAGCCGTGATCAAAGCTAACAAAGTTGAGTCCTGTAGTACCTATGAGACAAGGATATCGTAAATTATCAGATATACTGCCCATATTGACTTCTAAGGCTTAAGTGCGCACTTTCTAAAAAAAACTTTTTACGAATACTGAGCGCGGTTTTATTAAATGATTTTTGATAATATTTAGTTTTATTTGATTTTTGGTCATGTTTACTCATGTCTGTAATGCAGTCGTTGATGCAAAAATAGCAGAGGCATAGTTTTCAATGACGAATACTGTGTGAATGGGGCTAAGTA
This sequence comes from Catoptria pinella, assembly GCA_963556745.1. Taxonomy (NCBI): domain Eukaryota; kingdom Metazoa; phylum Arthropoda; class Insecta; order Lepidoptera; family Crambidae; genus Catoptria; species Catoptria pinella. Next base: position 8,516,138 of record OY750769.1, read on the forward strand.
AGGATCTGAAATCCTTACTTACCTAGCCCAAAAATTTATCAAGGAATTTTGTATGGAGATTTATACAGCGCTACCTAAATCAGTAAATTAGTAATCTTACTTTATATATGAATTTGATTATATTTCGTTAATTTTTCATGCAAAGTTAACTGGAAGTTAGAGCACAGAATAAATAAAATAACACTATTGTAAAGTAGCCAATTCCAAGATTCTTGAGGGTTTTCTGAGACTGAGACTGAGAGGCTTCTGAGAAGTCAAGTCTTCATTAACTTTCGACCTCACAGTCATTTAACCTTATCGTCACACATCAGCTGAGATGAAGGCCAATCACTTTCCATTGTGTTGAAGATTGAGAAAAATACGTTAAATATTTTTTCTCATCTTAGCTATCCGAATTACGTAACTGGGATCACACTGTTTATAAAGTAGCAATTTTTTATTGCTTGCCAAAAATTCTCAGATCTGGATATTGTTTATCTTCCATTCCCCTTTTTTAAAAATAATTGCCTTAGTTTCCTTATCTTAACATCCAAAAGTGCAAAGATATATTACGTCAGGTACCATGTGGGCGGCAAACGGTGAGCAGCAACGCTAACACAATTACTACTAATGGAGCTATTTGTTTGTTTGTTCTCGCAAACACCAAAATGTACCGTTTAAAACTTTCATCCTTACCTGTTGTCCCACTTTAGATCTTAATTCTTGCGTAATAAGTGCGGAGTTTGCTCGCTAGTTTACTGGTTGTTTACGTTGAATAGATAATGATTTGTAAGTATGCTCTCGTAATTGAGACGGAGGCGTGTTCGGTATAAGATACCTTATAAGTATCTCAACATTTTAGTGCCTTTTCATATTAACTATAACGCTTGTTCAGAAACTACAATCAATGCGATAGTTAGTGTGACATGGTACTAACTTGTTAAGCTGCTTCGCCAGTTCGTACAATTTGTACCTGTATTGCAATTAAAGTAAGTAGGTAATTTAATAGTGCAATGATATTTTTGTGCTATTCAATGTTTTTCAATTATATATTACAGAAGGATTTGTTTATGGCTTTTACAAAAAGTAAAACAGGTAAATTACGTTTGAAATAACTTTTTTTACGAAAACGCGGGAGCATTATTTAATTGTTGTCTATCTATCAATACCAACAAAGGTTTTGCTTTTTCAGCACTTATCGTCAATATCATAATTATTAATAACTATCTAGATAAAAATAGAGTATTTAGAGGGAAAGTGAGTAACGTGGACAGCTTTTATTATAATTTCGTAATTAAGGAAAATGTCAAAAACTTCTGCTCTTTTTCCATTAATAAAGTAAAGGTCAAATTAACTTTTTGTATTCGTGTTTCTAAACAAGATCCCCATTTTGTATCACCTTGAACTTTTGTTCAGAAATTTTGTTTATGAGGAACTCGCAGCCTTATTTGCTTTCACACGGCATTTGTTATCCTTAACAAACATCAATTGTATGTCAGTCGTGTAAAGTTGGCTTCTGAATATGTTTCTTGTTTATCATAACAATGGAATTTACTTATTTGTCACATACAGTTTCTGACGAATGGATGGAAAAAGATGGATCATCATCAGCCATTTTTAATGTTGGGGACTGCTGGGGCACAGGCCTTCTTTATGGGTGGATAAGGAGAATGGGCCTTAAACCACTGCGCGGGCCCAATGCGAATTAGTGGGTGTTAACGACTGCAAATGCAGCCGGGACCAACGGCTTAACGTGCTTTCCGAAGCACGGAGGAGCTCGAGATAATACATTTTTGATCACCCATCCCATGACCGACTCTTGCGAAAGTTGCTTAACCTCCGCAATCGCTGGGCCAGACGCTAAACCACTGCGCCATCGAGTTGTTTAAAGATGGGTATCGGGGATAATTCATAATTAAAAAATATGGAAAGATTTACTTCGTTATGTTTGGAAGTTCTTTCTGTTTATCTAAAATTATAGTTCCGGACTTGAATTTGGGCAGTGTATACATGGCATAAAATTTTTTGTCCGTTAGAATCTCACATACTTGTTTGTTTAAGTATATTTATGTCACACAAAGGTACAAGAAAAACACTAGTACATGTTTGCAGATTTGTGGTCACTCACAACCAGTGACACGTTAAATATTTGCTTTTTTCTATGGAATGTTGATGTAATTGTTTGCATAATATTATTTTAATAGAATACATCATGTACCCCTCACCTTAGTTTTGCTTGCTTTAAGCTAACATCACCCGGATCCAAAAACGGAGCATGATTTCGTAAACAAGTAGCACTTCATAATATATTTTTTCAAATGAACTCAATTATTAAAAATTATATAGCTTTCTCATCTTAATCAATTGTTTAAAAATATCTGGAAAGATATTCAATCGAATTTCGAGGTTATTTCCTCGTACATTGGAGAGATGGCGCTGGCTTGCAGCGTAAGAGTTGATATACTAGAAGAAATTCGACATTCCCACTAGTGACGCGGGAGCTCAGCGGTCAGAGTATTGGACCGGATATTCAAAGGTCGCGGGTTCGATTCCCGTCCGAGAACATGATCTGGTGCGAGTTATATTTTTTGTAGTATATTATTTAGTATTATATGAAGACAATTATTTTATGTTTCCAAGTCTTTGTTTCGTGTTTACAATATTATTGTAGGTGCTTTTCTCTGATCATGCATTTCTTCACTATTTCGTCGAATGCTTATGAAGCGGTATAATTGCGTCGTTACAATAAGACTGTGCTGGAAAAAGATATGAAATGATTATACAATGTGTTACAAAAATACCCCTAATGCCGAATATGGTAGATAGGGACCATCAAACTGAACAACTTTTACTATGAGACCAACTTTGAAATCGCGAAAAAAAAATCAGCTTTTTCATACAAAAGTTAATTACGAAAATATCAAAATGCCTTCCGATATATTATGATTTTATTATAAGAAATAGATTATACTCCTTCATGCAAAGGAAAAAAACAAAAAGGCGCAGATTAGGCCCGCATGCGTTGCCTTTATCCGGCAAAACCTGTCTGGAGCACTCGATGCCAGGGGCCGTACCGGCTAACGCATCGAACTTCGGAAAGTCTACCGAGCTTCAAATTAAAACAGATAAATCGAGCCCCAATCGGGCCAAAATGGCGAACCCCAATTCATAATGTTACACGAACATCGATTTCTTCTAAATAACTTCGGCGAATAGTACAATACGAACAATACAATACTTTGATTTATCTATTTTAAGTTAAAGCTCAGCAGACCCGCCGAAGTTCGAAAACTTAGCCGGTAGGGCCCCAGGTCGAAACGGTGCTCGCTATCTGCCTTAATATCAGGGTGTGTCTTGGTAAACTAGAACTGCAGTATCTTATCTTTATGGTGGAAAGCAAAGACTAGTTATGCAATGGATTTTAAAGATAAAAGGTCTGTTTAACCAATTTTGTACAACGCATACCTAATTTATAAAACCGGCCAAGTGCGAGTCGGACTCGCGCACGAAGGGTTCCGTAACATTATCTATAAAAACGGCAAAAAAAACATGTCTGTTGTATGGGAGGGGCTCCCATACAACAGACATGTTTTTTTGCCCCTCTTAAATATTTATTTATTTTAATCAACAATTTATTTTTAAAGTGAATATATAACTAAATATTCTGTGAATATTTCAAGCGTCTACCTGTTGCCGTTATCAATATTGAACAAAAACGAGCAACGTTTATTGTATGGGAGCCCCCTTTAATATTTATTTTATTCTGTTTTTTAGTATTTGTTGTTATAGCGGCAACAGAAATACATCATCTGTGAAACTTTCAACTGTCTAACTTTCACGGTTCATGGGATACATGAGACACACATGTCTGTCTGTCTGTCTGTCCGTCTGTCCGCCTGTCTGATGACAGATAGACGGACAGACGGACAGACGGACAGACGGACAGACGGACAGACGGACAGACAGACAGACAGACAGACAGACGAGTCTTAGTAATTGGGTTCCCGTTTTACCCTTTTGGGTACGAAACCCTAAAAATGGGACTATGGTTTAAATAATTTGATTTTATCTGGAAATCTGTTAGTTTGTAATCGTCGCACTAGTTTATTTCTATAATACAATTTGTCAGAGATTTAGGGCGTCGGCTTAGACAAAAAACTGTGACCCCCACTCTGGGTCGTTTCTGGTGCAAATGTTGTCCATTGCCATCCAACGCAACGCGGCTAGTGTCGTGGGTACATTTACACCGAGGACTACTCGGGGCGGTTTATTTGACTCCGGGCCTGATTCACAATCAAAAAGTAAGTTCTGAGTAGCTTACTTCAGATGATTTGACATATTTTTCATATCACAACTGTCAAATCATATGTCAGGTAAGCTACTCAGAAATTACTTTTTGATTGTGAAACAGGCCCTAAGTAAAATTTTTAATATTGCTACCCACGATAGTAAATCAAGTTAAACAGTTGAACAGCGAAAACAGCTTTTATTACGTAGTACATAAAGATGGTCTCAATATCAACATTGTATAATCTGATTTACCGTCGTACATAAGGAATTTCAAAATTCGTCATTGAAATGAAGAAACCCAGCAATGCCATTGTAACCACAAAAAGCCAAAGTCGAACTAAAATTGGAATAAGATAGGAATAGATAGTACCAACATTAAAAGGACCTTCGAAATTTAATTCCATTTCGTCCCTTCCCTTCCCATTACAGGTAATTTTATAAAAAAAACATTTCATGGCTCCGCAAGTATTTAATCCCGTTTGGTGGGCGATATCAGGGAATAATTCAATTTCTGGTCCGATAATTGCAACGGTCTTGGGGTGTGGTTATAGATACAGCGGGGTGGTACAACCTTGACTATAGTACATATTCGAGAACACATTACACTCTCTGTTTTATTGGGCAGTTATGTAAAAAGCTAATAGGGTTGCCGTTACTTTGATTAGGTAGGTACGTAATTGTGTTGTCCTACAATTGATGTAAGTTTGGTATCGTTTGAGTGCCCTAAAATGTTCATGTTTATTTTTTTATTAATAGAGAACTCGGTTTTATATTTGATATAAAAAAAAATTGTGCTTTTGTATTTTTTTGTGAATAATTTATAAGTCTCTACAGTAATTAGTAAATAATACTATTTGAAAATCAGATACTTACTTTCGAACGTATATCAAAACTCGCCTCCGGAAAATGTTTAATGATTGATGAGGTCCCCAAGCTCTAAAAGAAATTATAGACTTTATAGGTATTTATCCGATTAACCATTTTAATCTCCAATCTTTCGCGAACATTTTTCCCCCTCGTCCTTCGGTCAAAGTAATTAATTTTGTTATTTGGGATTATCGAGAACAGCGCGGGCGTTTTTTAATGCATCGCTAATTTATTTGAAATGCTTTTGCTATAGGCTACAGATAAAGTAATCAATTAGAAGGTATTCAAGCATAGAATCAGCAAATCTTTTAATATAAAAACTTGTTAATGAATAAAAACTTAAGGAATAAAATGATTTCTTTAATTTTTCAAAGACTTTCGTGATTCCATCCAGGTGCTGTACAAATTACTAATTCTATATTGAATTACGTGTTTAAATTTCTCAAGCATCTATCCGAAGGTTAATTTCATTTCAGCAGAATCGGGATGGCATACCGAACAATGTTTTGCTTTCCTTATTATTATATGTAGGTTGGCACTACAGATTGCTCAATTAGAGGCGAAAGCAATTTGCTGCGCTGCGAGAGGAATAAAATAGAAAGGTATATGCCGGCACGTGTTGACTCGGCAAACACCAGATGAGGAATGAAATGAAACGGTCGAGTGTGGCCAAGTGTCGCCCCCTGGTGGGCAGTGTTGGTGGTTTTGTCAATATTTGCCTTCTATTATCTCTCGAGACTTGCTAGGAGTATCACGGGATTTTAAGTGGTCTGCATCGTTGCTTTTGAATCACAGAAGGGTCCTTTCATCAATAAACTGAATCCAAAGGTTTATAGAAAGAACGATTCGAGAGCTTTCTAAATGGTATTCGATATTTATGTATTGACTGTTAGGTATTTATTCTGTCGTTTTAGTTTGTATTGAATTACTTTTGTGATATTTAGAATAATTCAAAGCATATTAAGTTAATTAAGTTAATGATTTACCTACCCCCTTACTAATAAAGATTGTATAGCAGATGTATAGTTACACAATGGTTACTCTCTGTCATACTATTTAAGTTTGACATTAAAAAGAAAGGGACAAAGACAAAACACTGTGCAACTATACATCTGTTATACAATCTTTATTAGTAAGGGAGGTAATCATCAAATGAAAACCAGGAAATAAGTATGTACGTGTAGAAATTGGAAGCCTTTTTGAAACCAACTTATCTTACTTCTTATATTGAGATAGTGAAACAAATTGTCTGGAAGCAAAACAGGAAACCTGTATAAAGCAGGAAAATGCATTATAACCCTCCACTAGCAGTGTTAACCGTTATCCTAATTCGATTATACCTATTGGTGTTAATGGTAGAACGAAATGCTACAATAGAGGAAGAACAAAGTGAATATAACACAAATAAAAGTAGGGTTTATTTGTAATATCGGAGCAATTCTGAAGCCAATTAAGCTACCGTCTGAGAAGTCATAAGAGTTAATCGATTTTTTCTAATATGTTATTTAACATAATATAAAAATGCCGGTTATTCACGTTCATTTGGTTCGATGTATCCTATTCTATCCGATGTAGCCCTGTATTAAGATACAGGGCTACATCTTATACAATGGTGATGATGAGTATACAATACATAGTATAGGTACAGTACAGCCTTATTCTTAGGGCCCTATCTCGCTAAGACACTATCGTTGCTCCACCAACGGGTGATTCACTTGCCCGGCCCCTAAATTAGTTGCGCAACCAAGCGGACACGTGAGGTGTACCCTCCAGACATCGGTATAGTCTGTTTATCCTTACTTATTTGGTAAACAATCTTCACCCAACTCTTTATTAAAAAAATCAATTATAAATTACAACAAATGGTTTTCCACTCATAGATTACGAAAGAAATTACTAATTATTAAGTGACAGTTTGATTTAATAAGACAACTTATTTTTATTTAAATTTAAAAGGCGTAGGTAAAACTGTCGAAAGCTGTTTACTAAATAGAAAACGTAAGGATAAACATTATATACATTTTGTTGGTAGCGTAACTGGTTGCGCTGCCACTGGTGTCCTGGTGAGAATGGCACTTAGTGCAAATATAGCTTGAAAGCTTTAAGTACTTATTTATATTTGTTATGGAATACTGCAGGTTACTTTTTAATAGTCTTAAGCCGGTATAACATAAATTTAAATTGCATTCTTAATCGTAAAGTCGTATGCAACCTTTTAGTTTTGTAAATACTAATTTATTGTTAACAATCGTAGGTAATGGAATTCTTTGGGTGTGACTCTTTATGAGTTATTAGTCATAAGAATGAACCTGTGATAAGAAGTTGCTGTGCGTTTTCTCATAAACCCTGTGTAGTACCAAAATGGTACATAGTGTTTAAAAATTTAAAGAAAATAAAAAATACTAAACGGAAGCCTCACTCTCAAAAATACGTTCTTATACTCTATGATACTTATACAAAACTATTACGACGCAGTAACATTCGTTTTATTCACCTGCACATCACTGTGGTAGTCAGTCCTTTATTCCGAATATCAGACAGAAACACTGACGGCTACAACGAAATTACATTTACAATTACATTACATTACAACGAAATTGACAGAAAATCTAATTAAAATAAATATTTTATTAACACTGTTTTATTTTTTAAATCTTTCGAACTCTTTTCGTTCTGTATAAAACGCTTTAACTAGACTTATTATGATCTTATATTTTGTTGTCTGTGTTGGCCCGGTGAGGTGGTTGAGTCGACATTTAACCAAATAATACTAATGGCTCTGTAGAGCTGTAGACCTCGGGTTTTAATGTCATTTTTAAACATTTTTCGAAATGGCAGATATATTATTATTTTCCCCACATATACGTCATTTTTAATTTTCGAAAAACTGAATCGATCAAAAATTGTTTATATAATTATGAACCTGATCACCAAATTTCACGAGAATCGGTTGAGAATGCGACCTATAGAGGAGAACAAACAGACAGCCGGACAGCTGGACAGACATACGAAAGCATTTTTGCCCAAGCTGAAGCAATGACGTTTCGCTCGCGCTCGGTCAATAATTAATACTGATTTAATTAAATACTGATTTATCATGATTTTACATGTGTTTTATACAAAATTTTATTTATCTTCAAAACATTAGCAGAATCGAGGATTCTATTTCAATCTTCATGCTAAATCTTGCAATTATTAAGATGTATGTATAGTAAAACATAGAGCCGACATATCCCGCAGCTAATAACCTTGTTAATACAGTTCGATGTAAGGGACCCCATGGTTATAATTTTCCTCTGAACGGGTATTCCACTTCCACGGGCTCGTAGGATACCTTATAATGATTAGTTAAGGCCAAGTACTACTACGAAATTGCAACGAAAATAATAATATAGTTTACTAAGCGCAAGTACCTACCTACCTATGTCATCTAGCTTACATGCCATTTGGCCGCCGAATTCGCCTAAATTTTGTATGACTTATGCCGGGTCATAAGTCTTAATTGAATAAATATAACGCTTATTAAGAAAATACTCTTAGATCTAAATATTGACCTGGTTTAAGATTCAATTAGATGTATTGTTGGTGCTATTTGGCGCATGTAAGCCCCTTAAACCGTAACCCACCTCGCGGCTAAAGCAAGCAATTGAATACGTTTTGATTGCACAGATTACGTTTTACTCGGAGAGGAATGAGCTAGCTTTATCTTAGCTGTTTCTCTTTATTTTAAACAATTTTGTTGTACGCTGTTTTATTATTTGAGGTGCGGTGGAGGTTCTTAGCTCGCCCAAGAGATATTAAGTTAATTAAATTAATGATTTACCTACCCCCTTACTAATAAAGATTGTATAGCAGATGTATAGATACACAATGGTTACTCTCTGTCATACTATTTAAGTTTGACATTAAAAAGAAAGGGACAAAGACAAAACACTGTGTAACTATACATCTGTTATACAATCTTTATTAGTAAGGGAGGTAATCATCAAATGAAAACCAGGAAATAAGTAGGTATACATGTAGACATTGGAAGCCTTTTTGAAACCAACTTATCTTACTTCTTTTATTGAGATAGTAAAACAAAATTGTCTGGAAGCATAACAGGAAACCTGTATAAAGCAGGAAAATGCATTATAACCCTCCACTAGCAGTGTTAACCGTTATCCTAATTCGATTATACCTATTGGTGTTAATGGTAGAACGAAATGCTACAATAGAGGAAGTACAAAGTGAATTTAACACAAATAAAAATAGGGTTTATTTGTAATATCGGAGCAATTCTGAAGCCAATTAAGCTACCGTCTGAGAAGTCATAAGAGTTAATCGATTTTTTCTAATATGTTATTTAACATAATATAAAAATGCCGGTTTATCTCGTTCATTTGGTTTGATGTATCCTATTCTATCCGATGTAGCCCTGTATTAAGATGGAGGGCTACATCTTATACAATGGTGATGATGAGTATGCATAGTATAGGTACAGTACAGCCTTATTCTTAGGGCCCTATCTCGCTCAGACACCATGGTTGCTCCACCAACGGGTGATTCACTTGCCCGGCCCCTAAATTAGTTGCGCAACCAAGCGGACACGTGAGGTGTACCCTCCAGACATCGGTATAGTCTGTTTATCCTTACTTATTTGGTAAACAATCTTTACCCAACTCTTTATTAAAAAAAATCAATTATAAATTACAACAAATGGTTTTCCACTCATAGATTACGAAAGAAATTACTAATCATTAAGTGACAGTTTGATTTAATAAGACAACTTATTTTTATTTAAATTTAAAAGGCGTAGGTATGACAACTGTCGAAAGCTGTTTACTAAATAGAAAACGTAAGGATAAACATACTATATACATTTTGTTGGTAGCGTAACTGGTTGCGCTGCCACTGGTGTCCTGGTGAGAATGGCACTTAGTGCAAATATAGCTTGAAAGCTTTAAGTACTTATTTATATTTGTTATGGAATACTGCAGGTTACTTTTTAATAGTCTTAAGCCGGTATAACATAAATTTAAATTGCATTCTTAATCGTAAAGTCGTATGCAACCTTTTACTTTTGTAAATACTAATTTATTGTTAACAATCGTAGGTAATGGAATTCTTTGGGTGTGACTCTTTATGAGTTATTAGTCATAAGAATGAACCTGTGATAAGAAGTTGCTGTGCGTTTTCTCATAAACCCTGTGTAGTACCAAAATGGTACATAGTGTTTAAAAATTTAAAGAAAATAAAAAAATACTAAACGAAAGCCTCACTCTCAAAAAAAAGAAGAAAAATTATAATACGTTCTTATACTCTATGATACTTATACAAAACTATTACGTCGCAGTAACATTCGTTTTATTCACCTGCACATCACTGTGGTAGTCAGTCCTTTATTCCGAATATCAGACAGAAACACTGACGGCTACAACGAAATTACATTTACAATTACATTACATTACAACGAAATTGACAGAAAATCTAATTAAAATAAATATTTTATTAACACTGTTTTATTTTTTAAATCTTTCGAACTCTTTTCGTTCTGTATAAAACGCTTTAATTAGACTTATTATGATCTTATATTTTGTTGTCTGTGTTGGCCCGGTGCGGTGGTTGAGTCGACATTTAACCAAATAATACTAATGGCTCTGTAGAGCTGTAGACCTCGGGTTTTAATGTCATTTTTAAACATTTTTCGAAATGGCAGATATATTATTATTTTCCCCACATATACGTCATTTTTAATTTTCGAAAAACTGAATCGATCAAAAATTGTTTATATAATTATGAACCTGATCACCAAATTTCACAAGAATCGGTTGAGAATGCGACCTATAGAGGAGAACAAACAGACATCCGGACAGCTGGACAGACATACGAAAGCATTTTTGCCCAAGCTGAAGCAATGACGTTTCGCTCGCGCTCGGTCAATAATTAATACTGATTTAATTAAATACTGATTTATCATGATTTTACATGTGTTTTATACAAAATTTTATTTATCTTCAAAACATTAGCAGAATCGAGGATTCTATTTCAATCTTCATGCTAAATCTTGCAATTATTAAGATGTATGTATAGTAAAACGTAGAGCCGTCATATCCCGCAGCTAATAACCTTGTAAGATACAGTTCGATGTAAGGGACCCCATGTTTATAATTTTCCTCTGAACGGGTATTCCACTTCCACGGGCTCGTAGGATACCTCATAATGATTAGTTAAGGCCAAGTACTACTACGAACTCGTAGTGACTCGGTAGCTCAGCGGTCAGAGCATTTAACCGGATATCCAAAGGTCGCGGGTTCGATTCCCGTCCGAGAACATGATCTGGTGTGAGTCCTATTTTTTCTAGTATATTATTTAGTATTACTACTACGAAATTGCAACGAAAATAATAAAAGCAGGTTATAGTTTGCTAAGCGCAAGTACCTACCTACCTATGTCATCTAGCTTACATGCCATTTGGCCGCCGAATTCGCCTAAATTTTGTATGACTTACGCCGGGTCATAAGTCTTAATTGAATAAATATAACGCTTATTAAGAAAATACACTTAGATCTAAATATTGACCTGGTTTAAGACTCAATTAGATGTATTGTTGGTGCTATTTGGCGCATGTAAGCCCCTTAAACCGTAACCCACCTCGCGGCTAAAGCAAGCAATTGAATACGTTTTGATTGCACAGATTACGTTTTACTCGGAGAGGAATGAGCTAGCTTTATCTTAGCTCTTTATTTTAAACAATTTTGTTGTACGCTGTTTTATTATTTGAGGGGTTCTTAGCTCGCTCAAGAGCTACAAAATAATTTATACTCCGTTTTGCTACGCTTAAAATATGATAACACTGAAAACTGTAAACAGTAATAACATGCGCTTGAAAGTATTCTTACATAATAGTTTGAATTATTCATTTATGCAAAATGTTTTAAAGGATATAAAATGCGTTAATTTTAGAAATAAAAATTATAAGTTGCAAATGAATACAAAAATAATCATGAAATTTTACAGTTTTCTGTTAAAATATCGTAGTACCTAAACTTAATATATTTTTGAAATAAGTTATTAATACATATATTCTTTATAAAATATACAGGTAAGTATCAAATAAAAAAATAAATAAATCAGTTTTAAAGTTTCCGAGATTCAAATGTTAAAACAAATTGTTAAATAGCCGTTTAATATTATAAATCCGGTAGGATAAACAATATATTTTCACATTCACTCCACACTAGCCTGTGGTCAAAGTGGGCGCTTAATTCAAAATTTATATTTTGCATGCAGAATTCCAACTATCAATGTGTAAAGTCAATTGTTTTACCGATATACATCGGCCGTGGTGTTTGCAATAAAACAATTTTGTTTGTGACTGCTGTTAAACGAATGAAAATTTCGTAAATATAGTTATTCGTTATATTATTATGTAGCGTTTTTTTCTCTAATAAAGATCGCTCATGGTTTTTTGGGTTTTCAATTGAAATTGCTGACATTTTTGCTTGTTTACACACTTACTATGAAACTAATTGCTTCTTTATTATTTTTTCTTTGTTCTGTGATTTATTAGAAATGTCTAATGATATATCGAATGTAGGTCAGGTTACTGAAATAATCATACCAGTATCTTTTATCTATGATAATTTTTAATTTCTTATCTTCATAAAAATGTCAATTTCATTGATTAAAACCCGACACTTTGTCTTTAAAGTCTTATTGCATTTTGTTACAGTCGCATAAAGGAGGTTTACGGAGCTTAAATCAAATGTTGAAAGCACAGTATGGGATGCGTTTAATAGCATCTTAGGTTTATGTGCAATTCCAGTCGGCGAGTCTAAGAAATTAATTGTTAAATGAAAGAGGATTGCCTACCCATTCCAGCTTTAAAGCATCGACGAATAGCAAAATTACAATGTAGATTTTATTATTAAAGTCAAAATCTCCTTTCGTTGCGTGAATCCTTGAGTAATCAATTGGAATGATAGCACCGTAATACGTCAGGGGAAATTCAACATTTAATGTAATCTCAATATCTGCAAAGTGAACACATCGCGGAATTCTGGTGCGAAGTAATCGATTGACGATAAATCCTCCGTGTAGGATATTAAAGGCGCCGTAACAGTACTACCATATCAAAAAAGTAGGCGCGGGCGCGGGCACGGGCGCGGGCGCGGATGCGGATGCGGCGACGGCGTGAATCGTAAAAACTCAAGTCTGTCAGTTAACTGATTTGAAATTGCGTGTACTATGCAACTATGATAAAAATACCAATGAAGTAGAAATTGTTTTCAAACTAACTTCACTTCAGTGCTCTTTCAGTAGGTATCGTGTGCGTGGTGTACAAATAATGTTCTTCCATAATAGAACAAAAAAATCCATGATGAAGTCTGCCTGAAAGTATTAAGTGCATCAATTATTTATGTAAAAGAGAGATTTATTTATTCAAGAAACACAAACATACAAAAAAATATCAGTCGAATTGAGAACCTCCTCCGTTTTTGAAGTCGATTAGAAAGGTCACATCTGCTGTGGTTTTCTGATGGAATCTAATCTAATTTGTAGTGTAAGTTGAACCTTATAAGAAGTTCGTTACCTAAATTCATAATATTTCCAAGACAAGTGCCGAGTAAAAGAATGCTGTATGGATTATTATACGTTGTGAATGATTTGCGTAAAAGGGATTCCAAGCGACACTTGATATTAACCAAGAGACATCTTTTGCACCAATTTGTCTACATGTTAGTTAATTTGGTATACACGATGAAATTGAAGTCATTAGCAATCTTTCAAACTAATAATCTAACAGCTATATTTATAACTTTAAGACAAAAAAATATAAAATCAAAACGATAAAATTTGAAGGTAAAATAAACATAAAAAAATCACAAGAATTCATAAGTAAAAGATAAAAGATGCAAAAATTCATGAAATGAATGAAATATGAAAGGAAATGAATAGTAAAATAAAAAAAGTCGTTACTTTCATGTTTTTAGAATCAGTATTTTTTATTTACGGCTCTTGTGGTTTTTTTATGTTTATTTCACCTGGATATTTGATCACTTTGATTTTAGAAATGTTTGACCTAAAATTATCAATATCGCGGTTAGATTCTTAGTTTAATGGATTGCCAATATTCTGAAGATTGCCCTGTTTCGCTGTGAACGTGTCTTAAAGCGTGCGTTTTATAGCTCGGTCTTATCTCGTCAGCCACCGTACACAACGTAGTCGGTGTGAATGTGATTACAGCGCATCCGCATCCGCTATCGCGTCCGCGCTCGCTCTTTCGCTGTGAACGAGTCTTAAAGCGAGCGTTTTATAGTTCAGTCTTATCTCGTCAGCCACCGAACACAACGTAGAGTGGTAGTCGGTGTGAATGTGATTACAGCGCATCCGCATCCGCTTTCGCGTCCGCGCCCGCTCTTTCGCTGTGAACGAGTCTTAAAGCGTGCGTTTTATAGCTCGGTCTTATCTCGTCAGCCACCGAACACAACGTGGAGTGGTAGTCGGATTGACGGCCGCCGATACCGACTCCCACTCGCTAGAACACGTTCCTACGATAGATTCGAGACCGATTAATTTATTTAATTACGTTTCACATTAAGTAATTAAATAAGTAATAAATAAAACGTTATAAAGCATCCAAAACGACGCGATTGTTCATTAACAAATCATGGTGCACTAGAAGAAATGTATTTTTTTTATATTATTTATATTGTTATATTATTTATATTGTTTCAGGTAATTATAGGTACGGCAAATTTTAGACAGTGAATCCTTTACGAGCCCACAGGTTGTAAGACCAGCGGGTTTTAACTTTTTTTACTTGGAGTTTTCACAAAGTTAACTTTAAAATATTTTTAAGTCTTCCTAAGATTATTGACCGAAAAAAATACCTTCCTTACCCCGAGAATGCGGGTTTAGAAAGCAGGATCATCTGCTTATTTAACTTGATACGCGTATCATTAAAACATGAACCTGTCACTTAAAATGTTGCAGTACAACCTTATAATGACGTAACGTGTTTGTATTAATGACGGCTTAATAAATAAGCTACATATTTTGATAACTTATCTAGTTTGACGTGACATGCAATGTTCTTCTTCTGAGGTAGCACCGGCTTGACACTGATGTCGATAGTAACACCCACTCACGAAACAAACGCATTCCAAGGAACTTGTTTTCAGTAAATACGTATATTATTATAATAATAACTTTATGCAACGGTGATGAATATAATAATCACGCGGCAATCAATGGTGATGATCAATAGATTTAGAGAGAGAAAGAGAGGTTCCGTGTTTTGTTTTAGAGATTGTCCATAATACAATCAACTCCATCAAAGAAGTGAAAAATTACGGCCTTACTACGCGAAGCTGTGAACGGCAAAATGTTTCTTTATGCTATTTCAAATGACATTTTAACAAGATTGTGATTTGAGATCCATTTAACAGTATATCCTATTATTTCGATTGATTTTTCTGCTTGATGTAGAATAATAAAAATAAAAAATTGATAATTCATCGTGTTAAAATTCCAATAGGTAGTACTTATAGGTCACATCTACGGTATCAATTTTGCGACCTTTCAGATAGTCTGCTAAGCCTTAAATAAATGTAAAGTTATACAATGTATAGACGCTACATAGGTAGTAGTACAAAACAATGCAATTTCCATGAAGGACACTCTGCTAAGGCCGCGTGAGAATAAATAACTAATAAGAGCGATAAGGCCGTCCCGACGGAGGCCACTTAAAGAGATTGCCGGAGGCCTACGAGCTCATCCATTCTCCGGAGATGGGATTCTGTTGATGCCAGTTGAATTCAGGTTTCTGTGTATCGTTTTGTGAAGCAATACGATACGTATATGTTACAACTATTATTGGATGTTCTTTCATTCTTGCTTATGGCATAAAAGAAAAATAGTTTAGGTTGTAACGGAAATTCTGAAGAAATCGTACGCAGTAAATATGTGTATTTTAGGTTTATGATCTGAAAAATCTAAGCAACTAAACGTGTATTATTACACCGTTTCATAATAATATTTTGTTTATAATTCCTGAGATCTAACTGAAAATTGGTATCAATAATTGTCTACAATCGTCGCATCATCCTTACTAAGTCCCGAGTTTTTCTTATTATAAGTATGTTTTATTTACTGACCCTACACAATATTTATATACAAGGTGTTACAAAAATACCCCTAATGCCGAATATGGTATATAGGGACCATCGAACTGAACAATCTTTACTATGGGGCCAACTCCGAAATCGCAAAAAAAATCAGCTGTTTAATACAGTTTGATATTTTCGATTTTAATTTTTGTATGAAACAGCTAATTTTTTTTTCGTGATTTCAGAGTTGGCCCCATAGTAAAAGTTGTTCAGTTTGATGGTCCCTATATACCATATTCGGCATTAGGGGTATTTTTGGAACACCTTGTATAGCAGAATAATCGCCTCAGTAGTTATGTAGAACTAGCAACCGCCTATAACTTCGGCTTCGCGGATTTCAAAATCCTTTCTGCATGGCTTCCTTTCCTTGCATTATACAAGAAATTTTTGTGCAAAATGTCAAGTGCTTTCAAGTGAAAACTTTTTATTACCCGACTGCAAGGATAGGGTTATGTTTTTTGCGCGTATCTTGTATATACGTTTGTATGTAATTTTCTTTATAACCTCATAGAATTTAATGATAAGTCAAATCATTCATAATGTCACTTTATATTGCCTTTAATATTTGATCTTGTTTCCATCTTTTCAGTTGACTTGTCTTTTGATGAAGACGGGTTTATTTATATTATAAATACCTACTGAACATTATTTTAATGATATCGAAACACATATAAAATAAATAGTTCCCGGGAGAAATATATTCACTTTGTAATGACGTAAATGAAGCTTTTCCATAATAAATATTTCGAAAGTAAAAGGTCACTAAGACTACAAAATATAAGGAAAACGTTAAGTAGTAAGTTTTTTATGACATTGTTATGAAAAAAGTTCACGAATCTGGGAACGGGACAGATGTCCGTCCTCAGTTATATTTGTGACCGCTCCGAATAATTTTTGGTACGTTTTGTAACTTCCTCTTCCTTATTATTTTCCTTATATTAAACCACAAATATTTTATTTTCAATTTAGGCATTTGTGAGTTCGTCTCCAATTTGTGACTTTATTGAAGAGGTTGGAATCTTATGGATTTTGTATTTCATAACAAAAATCTTCTTCACTATTTTTTTTTATTTGAATAAATATAATTGTTTCGAATATCCGTCGTTAGCGGCTTATTTTTTTAAAATATTATGTAGTTTTCAATTAATACGAGTAGTTGTTTAAGGTTTCAATGTTTGTTTCATATTTTGTTGGATGTATTTTATGAGTTTTGTTTAGAAGAAGCTTGTATTTTTCATATAAAATAATAGTAGTAAAGTCCTTATAGATAGACAACCAGGAACTAACTTAGTCCGGAAACTGAGTTTAAAACTTCCTATTTCTGAAGTTAATTGACTGCTATATTTATTAATAAACAATAAAGGTACTAATTCCTTAGCAAAATATGCAGTTATTGTGTTAATAGCAATTATTGAAAAACTCTACTTAATCTATTTATTATTTATTCAAACAGTACGTCTTTTCCAAATGCGCGTTAAACTACAATAAAGGAACGCCGTAAAAGAATTTCCCTCCAAAAACCCAGTCCCCGACCGAAATAAATATCGTTAAGCACAACAGTGTCTAGAGCAGTCGTGATATATCAGCAGGAACAGCTGATAATGTTGTCTGATGTAAATAAAGGACTGCCGAGATTTCGAGTGAATGTTTCCTCTACATTAAGGATGTGTCTGGCGAACACACGAATTACACAGGTTTAGTAAATACGCTACCTTTTTGGATAAAGAAATGTATTGATAATTTTATAGAGATAGAAAAGGCGTTATTATTATGTCCCATTACCTTATTGTTAAGTATAACATTGTATAAAGCAGTCGTGAAATCATATCAGAAGAACAGCTGACAATTTGTCTGATGTTATTAAAAGACGGTCGTGATTCCGAGTAATTTATTGATTTCTTAAGGGGCTGACATGAGCCAACTAGCGCCACCAGTCGATTCTATTTTATTTATTCTAAATAAGCACAATTTCTTAAAAAAGGAATCTGTCAAGGTCTTGTGAATCACGTCTAATGTTTATTGAATAACGTTCCAACTTTACAAAATGCGTGCAATAGTTTAAAAACGGGTTTGAACCAAACAGTGGTCACTTTTAACAAAATCGCGTTTTAAACTGTTTGAATGCCTTTTCAAACTGTGTAAAGTTATTTAATAAATATTAGACGTTATTAACAAAACCTTGACTGATTCCTTTTTTAAGGATTTGGGCTTATTTAGAATAAATAAAATAAAATCGACTGGCAGCGCTAGTTGGCTGATGTCAGCCCCTTAAACATAAATAATGTATCTGGCAAACCAAACTACTTACATAATACGAAAAGTCGATGTTAAAAAAGTATAGAGACATTTTTTACGGTTCAAAAATATGCGTACGCTTATATGGCTACTATTTTATATTGACTTTAGAGTCAAACTTTTTTACGACACCGCCATTGGTTATTGCAAAACAATTGAAAACTCCATGCCATAAAACTAAAGTGATTTACATAACATGAGCAGGCAATTTAAAAATAAAAACTTTCGTCATAAAACTGCGGTTTTGTCATGTGGTTTGACTTCAATGATATTAAAGCCTTTGTTGTTTTTGTGGTATGCAACATGCGTAATTATTGCTTTCTCTGTGTGCAACATATGCATTATTATTTATATCAAGAGCTTTATTTATGAACAATGTGTTAATATTATTATTATTAATGGAATAGTACATTAAGGGCCTGTTTCACAATGTATTATATTCACAATGTATTTCACAATGTATTATATTGTGAAACAGGCCCTAATTATTCTCATTATTCCATACCACAGAATACACATGACAGCACGTCAGATTATACAGTGAAACTGCAAAAAGCTTTTATTACGTAGGACATAAAGGCAGTCTCAAGATCAACATGTATAGTGTGAGGTGCCGTTGTGTGTGCTACTAGTTATAAATTTGAAATGTTTCC
Source organism: Catoptria pinella (assembly GCA_963556745.1). Classification (NCBI taxonomy): domain Eukaryota; kingdom Metazoa; phylum Arthropoda; class Insecta; order Lepidoptera; family Crambidae; genus Catoptria; species Catoptria pinella. The sequence continues at coordinate 8,535,375 of OY750769.1, forward strand.
TTACAGGTTTTACAGATAATTCGTTAAACCAATTTTAATGAATATAATATTACTTTATTTATGATAATGATAATAATATCACGTTATGTTTTGTAACTAGAAACTTCGTTGAAAGTAATATGTATTAAGCAGATTGCCATTATCTAAATTTTATTTATCGCAAAATAAGCCGATCCTCTAAAAATAAATGAAATGTACACCAAACTGTTCATGTTTAAAAGCTTTTTACTGTTATTGATAAGGTTAGAGTTAGGGAAAAAATACAAACTGTTTGGTTAAATTCTTCTATTGCAATGGTTTGATAATATTATGATTCATACGTAGAAAATATTTCCGAAAGCACCGATTACTGGCCTTTTTATTTATTTTGTGCTATATGATTGAGAGTTACGTTAAGTGGCGCTAGACGTAAATTTTATGTTTGTGATAAAAATACCACAATATGTAGGTACTATCGCAAAGTTGATCCAATTTTTTATCGTGCATGTTACGGGAAAAGCTTGCTACAACAAAAGCGCTTTTCTTCGCTGCCTCGAATGTATTTTTCTCTGCCATATTCAGCGATATCATGCAAAAGTAAATGTTTGTCAGGCTAGCCACGTCGCAAAGTTAGTGACGTCACAGTCGCCGAGTTTCGGAATCCTCGCGAACCTTATAAAACAAATTGTTTTAACATTGCAAATACCAGCGGAAGTTGCGGACTTTAGATGCTGTTCTCGCTTTTTTTTTCTTTCTTTCCTTTTTCATGTTTAGGCGCGGGAATGCTCATTTTTTGCCGGCGTTATTTACTTTGTTTCAGTCTGTTATTTTGCAATTTGGCCCGTAGTAATACGCCTGGGAACAAGGTACGTTTTGTATAATAATAAAGACGTTTTAAAGTGAACATTCGGCACTTTTATGAAGCTCCGCTCGGGCTAAAATGGGTAAACAATTTTCTTGTATATGAAAAATCAGAGGTACCTACTTGCAAATTTGAATATTTTACATGCATGACTACTAAAAATATAATAAATAAACATTGTGTGTACCAAGTTGCTTATAACTACATATTCCGTTAATAGCAGTTTCCACGAATGATAATAATAATAAGCTTAGTGAATAATTTGAAGTCTAGTCAAGTGCTCATTATAGAATTTGAACACAAGCACTCGACTTAGTCTAGAAATACGAAATGTTAACTTCTTGAAGTTAGAAATTGCAGAAATGATGAGACTTATTTCAAAAGTTTGCTCATACTCGAGCTCGTTATCACAGATGCGAAACTGCGAGCTTAAAATCAAAGATATTATTCGGATTTACTCAAAAAGATAAGTATTTGTAAACAATGCTTTTCCGCTTTACAAACAAAGTAATCAAGATTCGATTTAAAATTTAGATTGAAATTTATTTCTAGAACAACCAAGGAGCTGGGGTCAGGTCGTGCGAACTAAACAATGCCTTATTCAATCTAGACAAGAAACGAAATAATTATTTATATTCATATTGCAGTACCAAAAAGTACATTTTAAGATTGAAAACACCTTGAGCTAATCAAGAGCAATTTGATAAATAAATGCATTTGATTGTAAAGAGCTTTATCTTGATTTATTTCTTCGAATTGAAATGACTTTTATTAATAAAACCATTAGTGAGTGACAAAAGAGGTTTTCATCATCAGACCTTGAATGCATTATTCGTCAATTTGACCAATCAAAACTGATGAACAATATCCATTAACGAATGAAACTGGATTTGGGTGTCTAAAAGGCAACGTTGTATATAACTTAGGAATCAATGTTCCTAATATGTTTCATTTCCTAAATATTTTTTATACTATCTGCTCGTCAATGGCATATTATGTGTCATGCAAACCTTTCCTAAAGTAAGTCATTTTTCCCATGGGGTATAATGTGATTTGAATTTGGAATGCAACCCATGTAGTCGTGCTTAATCGATGTTGGTTTCAAAAAAGTAGGTGTAATGAGATCTTATTCTGAGTTAGGCTGTATGTTATCATGAAAGCTTTTTACGAAATTCATTTTCACCCGCGCACCAAGAAGGATTTATTTGAATGTCGAACTGACCACTACAGAATAGACGACAAAAAAATAAACTCTAACTCAACTATAAATGTACCAAAGAATGTAACTTTGTCGTTGCACGATTGGTGTAATGTTTCTAACATAACTTTTAATTTTCAATAAATATTCTTAATTTTTCATATTTTATTATTCTAACTTTAAATAATTACTTAAGTACTTTCTTTATAACAGTCATTGGTTTCAATTGCCTCGCTGAAAGTATAAAAAGTAGAGTATGCATCGCGGGCTTAAATCTGTATTTGTCATGGGCGATCTTGAACACCTCGTACTCAGGATTCTAGCCTTAACTTAACCATAGAATCCCTCGTACTCGGGGTCAATAATAGCGCCCGGGACACAATACACTACTTTAAGCCCTTATTGCATAATCTACTATTTTTATCTAAATTTGAAATGGCAGATGTTTCATAAATTCATGTATTGCCGTTACAATACCATTTTAGAGTTTTGAAGGGATTTCTAATCAATAAAATATGTTTCATTTGTACAATTTCATTTACAAATCGTTAGTTATACTAATTTAACTACAAGTTTATTTAATATTTTTGTGGTTATGGATTTTTCACTTAGTTCATGCATGGGCGTAGCCATGTGAGGGTGGGGCGCTTGCCCCAGATCTCAGGATCTATGATTCTAGGAAATGCGGTGATTTTGGCATTTAATGTTTAATGGTAATAGATACAATGTAATCACTGTGATTTTATTTTTTATTTTTTCATATAATCTGAATGAATGCAATAATTGTGCATCCGTATACACATGCTTGTCGATTTGTGGTTCAAATGAGCAAATTCGAACGTGTTGATCCGTAAAAGCTTTATAAATCAAATCAAATCAAATCTTTTTTATTGCAATCATGTGGTTAGCATAGGTGTACACATTAGATAACAGTACCAGAACATGAACCCTGTCTAGGGTATCGCAACATTAAAATAGTTCTTAATTAGGTTTAGAAAAGAAATAACATTATTTTAAATTAAATAAAAATAAAAAACAAAAACAAACCTACATGTACATTAAAAAACGAAAAATAAATAAATTTAACTTTTCAACTAATTGACATGAAATTATTAACTTAAGACTAACTATTCGCTACTTGCTTACATAGGTACTAAAAATAAGGTATTGTTGCAAATGGAACATAAGTATTCGATGGCTTGCTGTGCTCATATAAAACTTGCACGTCGAACTTGTTTATGCCATAGAATTGCCCTGGCTACGCCCATGAGCTCGTGCGAAATAAAACGATCGCTTATGTCAAACAATGCCCTCCGTACCATCTGACCACTAAATCCCACCATCAGTGGTTAGCTCCAATTTCTCAACGGACTACCAGTGACCAAATAACACAATGTTACTCCCATTTCACCCACCAGTGGTGTGTATTGTCCCATATCCCACTGGTGACCAATTGGGTATATTGTGATCACTGGTTCACCAGATTTCACCAGTGTTGGTTTACCTATTTTTCGTATTATTTATAGCTGATGAAAGTTCTTATTTACTTTCAGGAAAACACTTAACATAATATAATACAATATGCCGTTATCGCAACTCCAAAATCTCGCCGGTACTTACAAACTGTTTGCCCAAACATGAAGGTTATGCGATACCCAAACTTGTTTGCTCACAAAATTACAGCTTTCCCTATGAATAGATTACAAATATTCGTGATCCTACATTACCATTACTGAGTATATATCGTGGTCACGATGTTTACATTGTGGATATTTTCGAGTATTTATTGTGTTTTTAGGAAAATATGTCTCTGTATGCTAATTAATGACATACAAAATTCATATTTATAAGGGTATTCTTCAATAGAATTTTAATCTACATTATCTATTCCTAAATTTAAAAAAATACACCTAAATGCATACATACACAACTTGATTACAATGTTGAACAAAACTATACCTAAACACAAAATAAATTTAAAACACTTGTCCGAATTTTTTTGTAGATTTTCGAATTTTCTGATGTTTCTGCTCTTTTTCAGCTCACCTGCTATATAAAACCAAAAATAATATCTCAAAATAACAACTGCTTTTTAATACTTCGAAGAAATGTGTTCTTGACTGCACCTCCACTGATTTGAATGCTAAATGGATGAGCTGTTAACTTACTACTGCTACTATTTTGTTACAGTTTTTATTGTGTCCTTGTCGCGTAGTGATGGTCACTATGCGTATTCAAAACTTACCATATACCAAGACAGAAAATTATGAGTCATATCTGATTCCATGTGGTTGAAGGGAAATCGTAAAAGATTATAGGTAGGAACTAGGAACATTAGTCAACTACGTCGTTACTTAGAATTGTGTGCATACGTTAGGAATTGACTCAAATGTCTGTTTGTCCACTGTCGATGTAATCTCTATATTGCTCACGTCTCTAACAAAATAGACAATTATAGTTTGATGTTTAGGAAAAAATATAAATATATATATATATAAATGCCACATAGCGCAATAATTGCATTAAGTGATCAGATCAGGATTTAGTTCAACTGATGAATTTTGGTGTGTGACATAGAGGAACTTTGATAACAGCTGCAGCCCAAAAGAAAAAAAAATGTAAACAAACTTTTCATCTTCTCGTGAAATCATAACTTGCCTTATATTAAAAACTGTGAAAAGATTTTTTGTCTTTACACAGTATGACAGTAAGTGACCAATGAGGTCACAACTTAGTACGGTTCGGTTACTTGCTTAGCGTGACAATCAGCCATTTTTAATGTCCCCACTGCTGGGGCACAGGCCTTCCATATAGGTGGATAAGGAGGATGGACCATAACCCACCACGCGGGCCCAATGCGGATTGGTGGGTGTTAAAGACTGCAAATGCAGCCGGGACCAAAGGCTTAACGTGCCTTCCGAAGTACGGAGGAGCTTGAGATAATAAACTTTTGACCACCCATCCCATGACCGACTCTTGCTAAAGTTACTACTGGGCCAGGCGCTAAACCACTACACCATCGAGCTCTTCTTTGCTTAACGTATTTCAACATAATACAATTAAAGTAATAGCAATACACTCTGTACCAGACGTTATTAATGTGTGTTACCTTAGCTAAGTAACAAGAGTTTGTTGAAAGGCAATATTGAAAAGTCGCATAATGTTAAATTCCATCCCAACTTTGCCGATCGACTCCAACTTCTTCATACGTACGGTACGATACGATTCTTTCATAGGTCGATTTGATGACACCGTGTAATGTAATGTCATGCGAAATGTTCCCACGGATGCGCTCCTTCTTTGAGAAAATGCTTTGTTATGTAGAGCACGTCAGATTTGATGTGTAAATCGATAGAAATCTTACTGACGCAGAATACTAATATAAATACAAAATTCAAATTAAATATTTTTGTTTCTTTATTTTTACCTTTGAAGACGGAAAAGTCACAAAAATACAGTAATGCTTAAATTATAATTTAATGAGTCGTCGTAAATATTAATAAGGGACTCAAATAATAAATAGTAATAAGGATTAAAAAAAACTTTTTCGAAAAAGTAACTATATATTTTCAGTTTGTAGGTGGTGCAGTTACAGAATAAAAATAAAGGCACGTTTGATTGCAAGTCTGAATTCGCGTTTACAAATGTATTGAAATAACTAACCTGTATTGAAATATTACGAAAAATTCTAAGTAAAAATTAAATCAATTAATCACTTACCGAGGATAAAAAGTTATAGGAGAAAAAAATTATGTTTTGAAAATACAATTGATTTCTACTAGCATTAGGTATTCTCTACACTTCTTTTTAGCAACTTCGCCTTGCAGGCATCCTTAGTAAATAAAACCAATTAATTATATTCTATCGATGCACGCATTGTTCTCAAGCGTCATTACGCAGTGCACACGTCCCTAACAAGCGCTCAGTGACGCACGGAACTCCACAGCTTTTTATCAGCAAATACTTTTGCTTACGTCAAGTAAAATCGTTACATACCGTAAATGTAATGTGAGTCATTTAAACATTAGTAAAGTCACAAGTTTAATGAGATTTATACGTTTATTTTTGGAAAAATCGAAAAGAAGGATTTCTGTTTTGAAAATAATATTGATTCCTATAGGTATTATCTACACTAAACTTCTTCCTAGCTCTCAAGTGTCATTACGCAGTGCACTAAGGAGATGTGTGCAGTTCCATGCGTCACTACGCGCTTGTTAGGGAACAAGCGCGCGTGACGCACGGAAGCTTTTTATCAGGAAATACTTTGCTTACGTCAAGTAAAATTGTTAGATACCGTGAATGAAATGTGCATCATTTAAACATTTTTAAAGATTTAATGAGATTCATAAGTTTATTCGCTGTAGAAGTCAATATTTTTTTTTTTTAAATAATGTTTTCGAAAAATTTTGGATTATTGAAATGCTGAATGGCGGCTGAAAAAGGTTTCGGCTGGGTTTTTTTTATTTCACATAGGTTTTTTTATTTCACATCCTATGTGCCGGCCATCCTGTAACCCAGCCGAAACATTTTTCAGCCGCCATTCAGCATTTCAATAATCCAAAATTTTTCGAAAACATTATTAAATATAACATTATTAACAGCCAACTCTTAACTAATACAAAATAAAACAAACTTTGCGCTAAAATTGATTGCACTAAAAACGTTATCCACAAATTTGCTTATGTTTATATCATAGCATACAAGTTTTTAAACTATATTAACAAAATGATTAACCTCTTGATTTGCAAAAAGATAAATGTTACAACAAAGGTTCGACTACTTCAAACTTGAAAGAAAAATCAAGTGAATGAGCACCTATTTCAACATTTTTTTTATAGAATTTTTTATTATCTACTGGTAGGCGGTAGTGTAAAAATATTAATATTTTCTGTTTATTTAAATTAAAAAGCATATACGTTCCTGAGCTTCAGTAATCTCGTTATACGCACTTTATGTTTACGGTGTTTAAACTGCGCCATAGAAGTGAAGTATATATTACGCCACGACTTCATCTAGAAGCGGCAACACTGGCAAAGCAGTAATATGAGAGAATGGTAAATGTCTATGTCTATGCCAGGTGAAATTGTGTAATGGTTTTTGTGGGTAAACGACGTTTTAGCTTAAAATGGCAATGACTGATTTACATAATGACAGCAACTGAGTTAACCTTTCGATATATTTAGATAGTGTAATTGTAGAACACACAATATAACTATGTCATATTCAACTATTTCTATTCACACAGGCAGCTAAAAAGATTGATTCAATGTGACGTGGTTCTAAAAAGTTATTTATCTTTTCTTCGTGATAGTACATAGGTACTGTAAAGACGAAAGAGTTAGATAAAAGGAAAATTGTCACATATACACTTTTAAACTTTCGCGTTGCATTGTACTCGCGTACGTAACTAATGATAGGTATTTTCACATCTACCTATTTTCCAGAAGTTTCGATCAAGTTGCATCGGCCGTAGCCACGGGTCAGCCCGTAAATATTCTTGTTATTTTAAGGCTCCTGTATACCTTAAGTGGCGCCCTCATTTTAATTAAATTTATTGCTCGCTAAGTACATAATGTATCGAAAATTCACATGTACAGATTGAAGCTAAGGTTCTATAGTTTATTTACAAACAATAACCTCAGTAAAATTTTGTTCGTTGTAGTAGTAGTTCGCAAAAGTGCTAAAAGTGGCCACTTTTGAAATTTGGCCAAGAAAATTGTCTTATCAGAATATTCACTTCTTATTTCAAATCGTTCCAATTCACATTTCAAGGTTTTGTTTATTTATCCTGTAGTAAAACTTTCTCGAGGTAACGCAATGACAGGCAAATCTTTGCTACATTATCTTCAATGAACATCGCATCAACTTCAAAGATATGGCGCAAACAATTACGTGTCCAATTTGGAGGCTTTGCCTGTTAACCACAGCCAAATTTCTTTTACGAATAATGTTAAAGTTCAAATGTTTGACTTGAATTTTGATTAGAGCTTATCAGGGCATAGTGAACACTTTGAGAGCATAAAATGGCATGAACATGTAAAAAGTTTGGCACTTCTTCACAGAAACATAGGTAAAAATATTTTAGCATGTTAGGAAAAAGTGTTGATTCTTAGAAAATTGTCGTAGTTGGCTATATGAAAAGTAAAATCTTAAATAAAAAATAAAAAATCTCCTCCAAAACCCAAATATTCAAAAACAGCGTCATAATTAAATAGCTTTTAAAAGCAAAAAAAATAATTCAATATTTTAGATATGCAAATCAATCATAATTTAAAAAAAAAGTCAAATGAAGTCGGGTGGGGTGGAGCTTTTAGAATTTAATAATAATAATAATACATGCTTGGACAATTCCACACAACGCCATCTAGCCCCAAACTAAGCAAAGCTTGTAATATGGCTGCTAGACAACTGATATACTTTTTAAATATATACTTATTATACATACATAGTAACACTCAAACCCGTCACAGAAATTAAAATTGATCATTTCAGTATCGAACCCGGGACCTCTCGCGTGGTAGACCGGCATGTTAACCACTGCACCACTCAGGTTGTCAAAAATTAATTTAAATTAAAAATAAACAGCTTACATTGATGAAACTTACTATTTTGTGTTGGTATTATATAAGCCTGATTCATTTGTTTTAAATGTTCAATATCCAGATTTTGCTAATGGGAATAGAAAACATACTGATAAAATGCCGCCATGACATCCTCGGTAATTTATCATCGTTTGAATGACGAGCGTAATTATATTGTCCTTTACCTTGTACTTCAGATTTTACGGGACACGACCCAATTTGAAATTATGTGTCACGAGACTCAATCTGGTTGAAATCATAAAGAGCTTACTAATGATATGAAAATAAAAAAGATATGATTGGGCTTAGTATATAAATTGTATACGGCAAAGTTACAATTCTTGGAGGTATACAGGGTTATTTAAAGCGTAAGTTCTACGACTTTCCGAAAAGGCAAAAAAAATACTTTTCATACAAACATACATATATACTTGATCAGCTGTTCCAACACTTGTACGAAAATTCGTTTTTTTTTATTTTTTTGGAAAAGTCGTAGAACAAACGTTGTTTATGATGTTAATCTACTTCTGCGAGGGTGTTGGTGTTTCACGAATAACCATTATGTTACCTAATTATTAAGTTATTTATGGCTCAAATTACAACTTGATGGAAAATGTTTGAACCTTAGGTCTGTTAGGACTTCGTAACATTATTCATACATAGATTAAATATAACTTATTAATATCAAAACGTTATCTTACATGTTAATCGATTTGAAAAAACTGTGATATTTAAACCCTTCTCTCTTTTTGCTTTCCGCAATATCCTCAGTGCCACTATTTTGTGGATTGATTTTATTTATTCGAGGAGCTCGGTGGCGCAGTGGTATAGCACCTGGCCCAGCGATTGCGGAGGTTAAGCAACTTTCGCAAGGGTCGGTCATAAAATGGGTGACCAAAAATTGATCACCTCGAGTTCCACCGTGCTACGGAAGGCACGTTAAGCCGTTGGTACCGGCTGCATTTGCAGGCGTTAACACACAATCCGCAATGGGCCCGCGTGGTTGTTTATGGCCCATCCTCCTTATCCACTAGGCATAAGGAAGGCTCCTGCAGTGGGAACATTGAAAATGGCTGTTGGTCGATTATTTATTCAATATCAGTAAAACAATCTTTCTTTGTTTCAGGAAGAAGAAGTGAAACAAGTGCCAGTGGTTCCAAAATGCTGCGCCAGCGGGCAGAACTTGAGCGTCAGCTTCGAAGACGGGAAGGTCAAATCAGTGTGCACCTGGTCTAGCCTGACGTTCCAGCCGAACTTCTATCAGGCGAACGACACCCACATGTGGAGCTACGACAGCAACGTCTACGAAACCATCGTGGGAAACCCCTGCTCTTACGACAGGTCTTTGTGACATGTAACTGCCTTTGTCCGAATATGCTCTACGAATTAGACTTGAGTCATCTAGATTTCTTATTTCACTCTAAAATAAATTGTTGTTGAATTGAATAAAAATGTGTGGCATCAAGTGATTGTCTATATTGATGCCTTTCTTTATTATTTTATCTATATTTGAACTCATTCGACGTCTTAATTTTATTCACACAGATTTTTCATGAAAACAAAGCAAAATCTAATTGTTCTTTAAGTAAATACATACTAGGAATATTCGTAAATCATTATGCTTTAAGATAATTAATAATATATTAGAAAAAATACTAGAAAAAAATCGACTTAATATATAAATAGCATTGTGAATGCGAAAAATCTCAATTTAATCATTATGCTTTATTTATGAGTTTGTTAATTTGAATTGTATTTACAGATATAAACTAGAACCAGAAAAAGTGAGCACAGATGAGTTCTACTTATTGCTGAACGGTTCCCTATTTGTCCCGTACCACAATCCTCCATTGCTGGGAACAAGGGATTTTTGCATGGAAACGTTTTATAACGAGTCAAATCCAGCTGGGATAACGTTGCCATTGGTGTGTTTCACCACGCCCTTGGAAGAAACTAAAACATCCGCTACTTTGATTGCGTATGCGACAGGTAAGTGAATTTTTACCATTATGTTTAGTTAGATTGACCATCAGCAATTTTTAATGTCCCCACAGCTGGGGCACAGGCTTTCCTTATGAGTAAATAAGAAGGATGGGCCATAACCCACCACGCGGACCCAATGCGAATTGGTGGGTGCAAACGACTACAAATGCAGCCGGCACCAACGGCTTAACGTGCCTTCCGAAGCACGGAGGAGCTTGCGATAATACATTTTTGGTCACCCATCCCATGACCGACCCTTGCGAAAGGTGCTCAAACTTCGCAATCGATGGGCCAGGCTCCATACCACTGCACCACCGAGCTCCTTTGTTAGATTATATACCCTATCTCATGTACTAAAACGTCAGTAAAAATTTTATTTTGCCATACAAAACGTGTTATGCCAATTTTGCAACTTGATATAGAAGTGGAATACCTACTGAGTATCATTTGTGTGTTCTAATTTACTGACTGGTGAATAACAGATATTACTGATAAGTAATAAGTATTTTGATTAAGTAAAGTGATAAAAGGTTTAGTAAACTGGCCGTCATAAATTTCAAACTGGAAGTTCTTATTAATTTGAGACTTGTTTTTGTTGCAATTGTTACTTTTGTTTTATTTTGACGGAATTACTATATTTTTTATTTTATGATAATATATAATGTACGCTCCACATTTTAGGTTTAATAGTTTCGGTGCCATTCCTGCTAGCGACGGCAGCCGTATACGTTCTCATCACAGAGCTAAGGGATACACACGGCAAAGCCTTGGCATGCCATACCATCTGCTTGGCAATCGCATTCTCGTGCTTGGCGGCCACTCAGCTGGCAGGCCATGCCTTTCCAGTACCTGTGTGTTCAGCGATGGGTAAGAAATAAAACAAATGAAACTTGAGATTTAAAATATTTGGAATAGTGTTTCAAATTTCTTTTATTGTTTCAGCTTATATCATCCAGTTTTCTTTTGTTTCGTGCTTCTTCTGGCTGAACGTGATGTGTTTCGATACTTTTTTGAATGTCAGGTGAGTCTCAGATCTTCAATTGTTTTGTTATGTTCGATTTTAATGACGTTATTTTAGGGGTATTAGCAATCATTAGTATTTACAACAACCAATAGTAAAACTAATCTTTTTACCAGTAGCTCGAGCACCGTGCCCTGAGTGAACTTCTATAGTGTCACAATCTTAGATTTTTTTTTTACTTTAGAATAAGCAAATGTTGTAATTTAATGAGATATACAGTTATTTTTTCCAACAGGCGCTATATAAATTCTAAAGTAAGCAGAAGAAGTATGCGCAGAAGATTCGCGTGGTACTGCGCCTACGCAATCTTGTTGCCGGTCGTCCTGTTAGTGGTGACCGTTGTAATGGAGTTGTCTCCAGCAGTACCTAGCACGTACTTGAAGCCAAACTTCGGAGTTAAAGGCTGTTGGTTCAAAAGTAAGTTTAAGATCGAAAGAAAAAAAGGTCATAAGATTGTTTATACTATACTAAATATTATATAATAAACTCGAAAAAAATCGACTAGCACCAGATCATATTCTCAGGTGGGAATTGAACCCGCGACCTTTGGAAGTCCGATCCAATGCTTTTCCAACTGAACTACCGAGTTTTTAGTGGCATCGTCGAAATCTTTCTAGTATTTCCTACATTTACGCTGTTTATACTGTGAATTTATAGTTAAGTTACTAAAATTTGCACAGTAGATAATTAATATTAAACTTTAATAGTAAACTAATTAAGCAATTAAAACAGTACTGTGAAAAATTTGTTAAATATACCTATTACACAAAACGCAATAGCGTCACTTACCATGCATCATCAAAGTTATATTCATCTGTTGAGAGTCCAGCGAACAGTGAGCTTTTCATATAAACGCAATACCAAAATGATTTGCAGTTTGAGCTTATTTAACTCTTCTTGTGATGTTATTCGGATTAAGACAGTATTTGTCTAGGGTTCTATTAAATACAAAATCCAAAATACCAAACTAAATAAAAAATAATGCGATTTACGGTTTTGTATGAAAAAATGTAATTGGCATTTATTTTGAATTGGGTTAGTGTTTTATATTCTTTTTAATTATGCTCAAATTGCAAATCATTTTGGTATTACGTTTGTATGGAAAGCTCACTGTTCGCCGGACTCTTAAGACACGTAACTGCACTGAGGTTACAAAAAGAACTAATTTGGCGTACAATACAACCTCCAATATATGTTTGAAATACATAATGAAAGTACTTAAGTAATACTGCAGAACTTCAATGACCCTGTGTATTTCCAGCGGATCAAGCAGCGTTGCCGTATTTCTACGGACCAGTGGCCGTGATCCTCATCGCCAATTTGCTTATATTTTTCCTAACCTCAAGAGAATTTGCGTCGCATTATGACAAGCTCAAAGATGTCACACGTAAGTATCGAGATCTTTCGTTTTATAAATATTTGCAATGGTTGATTTATCTTGCGAAATAAATTTTCTTAATTATTTTCTTTGTATTACTAACTTGATCAGAGATAGAGTTTCCACTAACACTAGTAAACAGAAAGTATGTTTGTTTCTAGGTCGGGTCTGAAATTCAATAAAAAATAAGTTAACTAGACACCTAGTTTATTTACCTAGTTTATTAATTTCTAGGTATAAATACCTAGAAAGTATGAGCTATTTAAATAATATTGTTCACATCTTTAAAACATTACAAAAATCAGATATTAATAAAAATAAACAGAACATGTGTTTTGCTGACGGTACTAGTATTACAGATGTAATACTAATACCAAGTGAGATATGAAATATTTACCACAATAGATTATCTGATTAAGGCGAATCGATATGAGATATATTATTGATGAAATACCTACTTCATGAAATTATCCGAGATCATAATAAATTCCTATGATATCGTTTCTTAGAAGGTTTTATATCAATATCAAAGATATCTCTGTACCAACAACAACAATGTTTTAGTTTACTGAAGTAATTTAATCCAACGAAAACAATTCAATTTAAAGTTTGTTTAGTTAGAGTCTATTTTTTTGTTTTTCTTTTAGCTCTAGACATGACGCACTCTGACTTCAGTACTTCAGATGACTGGGTACGGTTAGGCACCGTTCTCGGGCACACCATACCAGTGCAAGAAAGGACGTCATCACCGCCCAGAGAGACGCATGAAAACTTTAGCTACCGTATTAAGAAATACAAGAAAATGTAAGTTACAGCCATTGGTCTATAAAAAGCGCCTTTCTCAGCAGAACCACCAATTTTAATACCACGAAAAAAAATGTTAGTTTAAGAGTTTTTATGACATTTTAAGTTAAAATGTATGTAAAATGTATACCCATTTAAATCTGTTCCCAAGCTCATTAACCCTTTCAATTAACGCTTTGATCGTAGATTTCGTACCTGCTGTATGCTGACGTTCATCATGGGTCTATCGTGGGTGCTGGAGGTGGTGTCCTGGGCAGCCGGGGCGGGCAACACTGCGGTGTCCGTGTGGTCCGTATTTGACCTCATCAACGCGTTGCAGGGGGTTGTCATCTTCGCAGTCTTTGTGCTGCAACAGCCTGTTAGATCGAAAGTTAAGGTTCGTATATGTATTATTTTGGCAGGTGACAGAATCGCCCACTCTTTGTTTATCTTTTGTTTTACATAATTTGTTACATTATTTAACCCGCAGTTGTTCCCTCCCTCCCCCTTGAAAACAATGATAATTGAAATATATGGGTGTTTGTTTTTAAATACGTTACCGCGCCGTGCGAAATTATAAATTTCAATCAGTACTAAATGTATAGTTTATCTGGATCCACTCGCCGCGCCCCCCCTTTGGATGTCTCTACGCCCCCCCTTACATTCCAAGTATCTGTCTAAGCTGTAGGTTTCGTTGCACTATAGTTAATCTTTATAGTAATAATTAATCACAATGTTTTTACTTCTAACAGTCGTCGAAGATCTTCAGTGTCTGCAACAGGAGAACAAACGGCTCAGAAGTATCAGTTGTGAGTGACCGGAACAGCATTATCCCCCCTGGAAGAAGGGATTTTGTGTAGTGGACAATTTAAATATTAGTGAATGAAACTTTGTGACAACTGGACTTAGATTTATTCACACATAACTTTAGTTAAATTTATGTATGATATAAAAATCACCTGTCTTGATTTAAAAAAAAACCTTAGTAAATAGCCATGAACAATATTGTTTTTATAGTCTAAAACTTTATTATTGATTTGAGCATATTTTTAGCTTCTTCCTGTATGTAAAGCTTTAGTTTGATATGTTTATATGTTTCGATGTTTAAGTCCAGTTAGTATAAAGTTAAAAATAAGTAAATTCTAAAGAAAAAACTTATATTAATCGATGTTGGAGACTGATAGGACCAGTATTACTCGCTGACGGAAAAGTTTTAATATCAAATGCAGTTTTAAGAACTAAATCATTATTTATTTGATGTTCGAAAAAGATAACCTTTACTTAATAACAAATATAAATCTGCAATTCATTTGATTACCACCGATAATCGATCTCAGAACTTTCCGTGAATATCGTTTTGGAAAAGCATCCAGCAAATATTTATGAATCTATGAGTGTTATGAAATACGTATTAAAACTTTATAGTCATTATAAACTGCATCTGGTGTTAAGCATTAAACATCAAATGAAATGGAAGGTGTATAAACTTCTTTCATGATTTTACTCCTGTGATAGCGCCTTATAACGTAATGTTAATTTGCTTGAGAACCTATTTTATAATTTATTTAGCTAAATTCCTATCATTATATTTTGAAGAGTGAACGCAATTTTGTTGTGTGTGTATAGCAAAGTTACCAATTAGTATGGCTGAGGATGCATTCAAGTTCAAATCTGACGGGGACGCGTCGGGAAATATAATTTATTTTTTATTTAAAAAAAAAAACACGTTTAAATCGTTATCGTTTAAAAACTTAGCTCTCCTTCAAACTAATATTGAAAAAAAACCCAAGTCATTGCTATATTAAACTTAGTAAACAATATTATTATACATATTTTGTGATAGAGCCAATGTAACGAGACAATGTTATTCCAATATCACCCGCAAACAGTCAACATTGTCTACGAAATTGAGAGATACGTCACAAAATTTAAACAACTCACGAAAACTGCTTGAACTGAAAATGTTTTTGTCACAAGTATGTATTAAAGTTACCATAACTTACATAATAAACTTCAATCAAAAATGTAACATTGAATTTTACTTAAGTATATTTTCTTCAAGGTATGTAAAATAACATTGTTTTCTTATGGCATTGAAATAAAAACAAACAAATTTGTAATATACTTGTACGTTAATGAGTTAAATACAGCCTCAGCCTGTAACTGCTTGTTATTGCTACGGTTGTTAATAGTTAGTGTAAGAAAATATGATATTTTTATAAAGTTGATGATGTGCATGACCAACATAATTTTTTTTCACTTAGCGTTATTAGGCAGAACCGGAAATAAGATAGCTTACTTAATGTTAGAACGAAACAGAAAAAAAAGTTTTATACGGTTTTGAAATATTACGAATTTCAACCTAAAATTGCCGAAAAGTATGAACAATTTTTTGTTTGTTTTACCATACAGCTGATGTTGTATATTTATTTAGCCACCGCGAACGCTAATTTTACGAAACTATAAGAAGTTATGAGACTCATTGTGTGTAAGAAAAAGAAATCTGCAATGTCATATTTAAATACCTTTTATTGTGGCAAAGTTGACGAATATTCTTGTTCATGTCTGTCCACTTCGTTTCTTGTTAGTAAGTAATTGGATTATTTTTGTTTTATAGGCTTCATAAGGTTAAAGGTTGACAAGACACATTTTTGAGGAAAAAAACGTCATTTTGTTGCGAAAATCTTCTTAAATAATGTTTTTACTGACGTATCCAACATAGCGTAGTATTCTGTACGTATGGACCTGTTTTCAAACATATTTTACCGTGTCAAGATTTCTTATATCTAAATGTGTTCCAGCCACTTATAAATGTTAGAAACAGTGGGCACGTGTTGGCACTTAAAGCTGAAATACTAAACAAGTTTTGATGATATAAAAATGATTCTACAACTGTCTTTAATAATAATTGGTTTTCGTTTTAGAGAAAAAAGTTTTCTATTTATTTATTTTCGGTATTTAAAAAACGGAAATTAATTATTACGTTTTATTAGTTATCTTATTAAATAATTAAGATTACGTTTAATAATAGATGATAGAAACAATTGAACAATAAATCATATTGTATGGTATTTGAAATTCGAAAACTAAACAAAAGCATTCATCAGAACCATTTAAATCATCACAAAAATATATTTAATTGTTCTAAAATATACAGCATTTCAAAACGGAATGAATAGAAAATGATCTAATCCAAAAAAACAAAGGCCGATCAAACTAACTACCTGCAATTAGCCAGCAATTCTAGGTCTACTTAGTTAATTATTTAACTGTACCGTGCCATAAACACTAAACTGTATAAATATTATAATAAAACTATGGTGCATTTTTATTTCTATGAGAAACTAGTCATAATAAATGAGTGGGTACTATGAGAGAGTGAAATGAGTTTAGATTTATGAAAATACCTACTAGTTTTACAGTTATTAGTTATTACATAATTAAGTTCCACGCGGTTAAATTATTACGTCATTTTATTTTAATTTGGAAATAACGTTGTATTTATCCGTAGAAATGTCCAAAAGTTTGAACAAAAAACGGAATGTCAAAGTCCGGAATGAATAAAAAAATATTAAAAGACTGTTCGTATTATGAAAATAGAAACATGGATACGTAATGAAGTTATTAAAATGCTATTACGGGTAGACGATAAGGGTGAAATGCAGGCGCCGAGGCAAATTACATACGATTCCTACATAATTAGGTAATTGATTTGATTATTAATTCCAGTCCTACGTCACCTCGTTCGATATAATATACTAGAACTATTCCATGTTCCATATAATTTAATATTCCATCTATTCTGACAACCTATGAGTCGAAAACGAGTAGGATTTCTTTTTCTATTTTCACGTTTAGGTTGTTTATTACCTACCAATGTTGTAATAACATAAACGTGAAAATAGTACTGTACCAATGTTATTTATTATTTGTATTGAAAGAAAGCATAATATTATGAGTGTTAAAGTTAAACCATTTAATAATAAACGGTTAACAATAAAACAGATGTTAATGTCTTTGTTATTAATTATTCAGCAGCTTCTCAATATAATTAAAAAATATAATACGTTATTATTTTATGCAAACACAATTTGTGCTGCAATAAGTGCTGGGAGCCGTATCATTTTGTTTGACCATTCGAAAAATATTGATTGAAGTATTATATTACAGTAATTATACGAATTGTCAAAGCATTCTGTGGACTATTACATTCACTTCAATCTTCGAATAGTCCTTAGTATTTATTTTACGTAAATAGATCAGTCTCTTACACTAACAGAAACTATAAACCTATCTTTTTAGATTTGCTATAACTACACTTTGACATTTGAATTTCTAGTTCAGGCTAATGTATTTATGCAGTTGCAAAATTTGAAAGAAATGACTCCACGACAATAATTAGTTTGGTTCAAACTTATGATCGCGAAGCTTAAAAATCCCCAAACTATGTAAGTGTAATAATGTAACGAATTATATAGCAAGTGTATGTATTGTATGTTACGAGAGCTATTTATGTCGATGTTACATAGAGAACTTGTTTTTTTTTATATATCTTTTTCCTTTTAGATGAACGGAGAATTACAGAGAATATTAAAAAAGATAATTCTGCTAAACGTAATACGTAAAATGAGTATACGATTCTACGATTGTAAATGTTTTTGAAAGATAAGTTCTTTATACATTCAACGTTAGAATTAATTCGATCAAAATATTCAATTCTTATTTAATTATTTATTCTTATAAAAAACAGTTTTGTCACTATAAGGGTATGACTCGTTTGTTCTCGGATTTTAGTTAAATAGTGCAAGGATATTTATGATAAATATAAATACAACATTTTGATTTATCTTTCACAGAGTATATAACATTTTGATTTTTCGTCCGTAGATTTTTTATCTTTCACAGACTTTCACATTGATTTGTGAAAGAACTTTATAATTGTATTCTAATTTCCAAGAATTTTATAATCATATTCTAATTTCCAAGAACTTTATAATCATAATTTCTAAAATTCTTGGACATTTCTATCGCAATGACAGAAAGTTGGTTGCGTTCAGATATAAGTATGGATGCGTTCATTACTTAACAGTCACGATCAAAATCAATTGTTCTCGGGTCAGGGTTGTATTAATAATGTACTTATTTATGTATGTTATTCGTAACCTAGTATCCATGAGGTATAATCTGATTAATTTTTGGGCTAAGTATAAAATGTATAATTGTAACTTGGTTCGACTAAAATGTTCTCTAAACATCGACATCAAAAATGTTCATGTAATTTTAACATGTGTCATAATGTAAAGTAATTTGTGTAAATTGTAATTATTTATTTAAGTTAGTTAAAGCTCGTGTGTAATATGTACTATAGTATTGTTAAATGTTGATGCGGATTTTTTAAGTAAAATGACGATTTAAAATGATGTATATTTGTCTATTTTGCAAAACATGACGTTAAATAAACAAGCTTTATATAAAATTGTTATTTTATTTACTCCTATGGAGTGATTGAGGGCTTTGAAATCTCTATCTTTCTTCTCTGAGATTAAATCAGAAAAATAGGTATCATTTGTTGTATTTGAACTCGTAAAATGAAATAGGATTTGACAGTATAATCTCAATTATATATTCTTCATAAATGAAAGGTAAAAACATGTTTAAACCAACTACGAACTCAAATATGAGTTTTAAACAAACATCTAATTTAATTTGACCGATGGCTATTCCGGACCTAACTTTTCGAACATACAGTTTAGTTTGACTAAATTTTACACAGAAAATAATTATTATTTAACTGCTAAAATGTGGAAATAGGTCGCATTGTAATATGCGTATTCGTATTAAAAGAAAATTTGTCTGTCACAATATTCAAATTTGACTGTCACAAAAGGCTCTTGTACTTGACACCACCGAAGAAAATGTTGTTCGACTATATAAACCGTTATTGAACAAACCTTGTGTTTTTCTGTCCACTGAGGCGCTGCAGAAGGACCCCCTACATAAAATATACTTAAACGGTTATAATGATAATATAACTTAATTATTTGTTCGTCTGTCTATTGTCCTTTTTTGCACCCATTCCACTCGAAAAGTTTCAGAAACTGGAAACGAAAACAGTCAACAATTAATTAAAACAATTAATGAGAACAATTCGCCAGTACGAAAACGACATAAAACGCCAAATGAATTCTGATAACCATTACAATTTATGGTTATTACTAATTGGTATCATACCGAATTACAATACTCGAATTATTCGTAGCTCGAGAGTATTTTTGAATTGCAATGAACGTCATGCTTGGTTTGTTTCGGCAATTGGTATTTCCAATAATAACGGTCTGGGTGAAATGATGGAGCTCGCTCAGTACTGTGGAAACTCGGTATGGAGGAGGAGAGCGAGCTGTGAGCAAACGACACGCCAGTAGCGGAACAGTCAGTATGTCAGCATTGTTCGAGTAGGTTAAGATTTCTTATGGAAGTATATCCTTATTAATATTATAAGTGAAAGTCCGTTTGTTTGTTACGCTTTCTCGTCTTAACTACTGAACCGATCATTATGAAATTTTGCGTACACGTTGTCAGGGGTACAGAGAAGGACATAGGGTACCTTTCATCCCGAAAAAATATTTTTTCCCGAGGGATAGCAAAAAACTTTCCCAGCAGACGAAGTTGCGGGCGGTCGCTAGTAGGAAAATGAATAAAAAATTTTCCTTATTTAAACTTAAAATACTAGAAGGCCTATTTTGTAAATCATCCAGCTCATTTTTGTTTAACTATTAATCAAAATGATTTTCATTATAGCTTGAGAAATAGAAGTTTATCGAAATTCGACATGACAAATTTTTCATACCTAATCAAAAATGTAATTGATTTTCGTAATTTAATTTTGAAACCAAAAACACATTATTAAGCTTTCGATATTTGACACGTACGCGTATTTTTGTTTCCAGTGACAATAAAAGATACCTTACTCATTAATCGTGCACTATGGCGGTGCAAACGTTTATCTTCCGGAATTCCGCCTGATGGAGAGATTTGGATCGTCACTCGCCGCCCGGGTTCTACTCAACTCTGTTGATCATTGTTTCTACATAAATAGGTATATAATGTGAATGTAAGCAATATGAGTTCCAACATGAAAAATAACATGTTATTCGTCAGTAACAAACAAAAAAACTTTAATAAAAGTGGTTTATTTAAAACAACATATAGAAGGTGACGCATTTACATAATTCTGGCGAAATCATAATTTGTTTGTTATGAGTATTTCACGAGTAAAGTATATGTAAGTATACAAAATGAGAATTTCATAAGTAGATGTTATGCAAAATTATCAGGACAGAATTTTCCAATTCAATCCCATTCAATTTACAAACTTATATTCCGTTAAAACCTTAACAGTAATCAATCACTCAAGATTTTGTTTGAATCAATTACTTAAACATTTGTCAAAAGTTTGTGGTTGTCAATAACAGTTCAATTTGTATCTAATTTTCTATTCACGATAAGTAAGATAAATTAGTCATATTTTGTTTAGGAAAGTAATTATGTTTCATAATTCTATTAAAAATAAAAAAAAATACGAAATAAAATAAAACACAACAGTTAACAAGACTAGTCAAAATTTGAAAAGACGTAGTCAAAGAAGACGGAGACGGACAAGACGTAGATTCAACCACACACACGTGAAAAACAAATGTAATAATAATAATTTATTAAAAGTGCAGACACGTACACCGTTGCACCGTTCCAGCGACTTTCAAGAGTTATTTAAAATAATTCTTTAAAAAAAAGCACATGAGGAGAAAAACGTATTGTTTTATTGGGTAAGAAACAATAAGTTGGAATGCTTCCACATTGCGAACAATATTGCCACTTCAGCGACGGCGAAGACATCTCGCCGATTTCACGGAATACACTGGCGCATGCAAAAGACGCAATAACCTGCCTAGGCTGTGTTCACAGGATAACACACGACGCGAACTCAACCCAAACTCAACTCAAACTCAACCGCAGCCCACTCCTTGGAATACATCGCTTACAATATTGAGTCTTATGACACACTAATGTCTGGCGCATGCAAAAGACGCAATAACCTGCCTAGGCTGCGTTCACAGAATAACACACGACGCGAACTCAACCCAAACTCAACTCAAACTCAACCGCAGCCCACTCCTTGGAATACATCGCTTACAATATTGAGTCTTATGACACACTAATGTCTGGCGCATGCAAAAGACGCAATAACCTGCCTAGGCTGCGTTCACAGAATAACACACGACGCGAACTCAACCCAAACTCAACTCAAACTCAACCGCAGCCCACTCCTTGGAATACATCGCTTGCAATATTGAGTCTTATGACACACTAATGTCTGGCGCATGCAAAAGACGCAATAACCTGCCTAGGCTACGTTCACAGAATAACACACGACCCGAACTCAACTCAAACTCAACTCAACCGCAGCCCACTCCTTGGAATACATCGCTTACAATTTTGAGTTTTATGACACACTAATAAGCTCCGATATATTTTGTCGATGCAACTGCACCCGCCCCGCGCTCAACCCGAACTTAACTCAAACTCAAACTTAACTCAAACTCAACTCAACATTAGCTTACCTCAAAATTGTAAGCTATGTATTTCAAGGTGGGCTGCGGTTGATTTGAGTTTTAGTTGAGTTCGGGTTGAGGTCGGGTCGTGTGTTATCGTCTGAACGCAGCCGAATGGAAATAGGAATATGGATTTAATACCGACCGACGTGCTGTAATGTAATGCACTATAAGGTAAGTAATACATAGGTACAATTTCGTAGGACGTGAAGAAAGTACTTGGTAGTAATTAATTTGAAGAAATAAATCATTTTTCGGATGCACGACACGTAATAGTAACGCATTTTTTTTTTTTGGTTAGTAGTAGATCCACAGAAAAAAAAAACATTATTCTTATCCTCACTAATATAATTAATGTGAAAGTAATTTTGTTTGTTTGTTACACCTTTACGTCTTAACTACTTAACCGATCATCATGAAATTTTGCATACACGTTGTCAGTGGTACAGAGAAGGACATAGGGTACCTTTTATCACGAAAAAAGGTACTTAGATGAAGTCGCGTGCGGCCGCTAGTATATTAATAAGTTAAACGTGAAGATGTATAAAATAACTGAAACAAATTTAACCTTTTGTGTTCAAATAGTACTCATAACGTGATATAGGTAACTATTTCATCGATAATAGTGCACAATGTGCTGTGACTTGGTTCATCTTATTTATTCAAGTTTAAAATCATTTTTTTTAAAGACCGACGATTGAACTTAAGTTTTACTACTTTGGACTTCGATGACTAAAAAAACGATAAAACATTTTAAAATAGGTGTTGATAGGTACGATACCGATTATGGTATTAATTTAATAAATTATATGTCTTGAGTAGTCTCACTAGTGTGAATTTATGGACATACTGGCCTACCTGTATTAGACATCTAATTTTGGATGTTAATAACGTGTTAACGACATCAGCTGTCGATTATTGTTGTGTTTGTTTACATCTGCCAGAGATAATCATGGGCATAAATTACATGATAATTATTTATTGACCGAGCGAGCGTGAAGCGTCTCTGTTTCAGTTTGGGCAAAAATACTTTCGTAGTATGGAGTAGAAAACGTAATTCGAAAAATATCATATTTCAGTCAATTCGAAAAATGCAAAGTTGGACTTGCGAGGTCTACAGCTCACCGTTATTAGACAAATACGCTTATATCTAGGTACCTAGTTCGTAGACGTTTTTCTTATTTATTTTCTTTAAACGCAGCAAAAAAAAATAACTTACTTCAACATAATGGTGATCTATCATACAACCTGTTTTTTTTATTATAGTTTAATCTAAAACAGCAGTTGTTGCGGTGTAACGACCTCAATCAAGACGCTTCAAATCACGCAATGCAAACAGCCGGGGTGCCGTGATGATTATAAACTTAGGCGACTTGTGAAATATTGTCCGTACAGATCCATGGGGTGAGAGGGATTGCTACGGTGGCTGTTATAAGTGAACCAATAGAAACTATCGTTGTTTTTTCTACTATATTTTTCATCACGTATCTAAAATCGAGATGCAAATAGCCGAGGTGCCGAGATGATTATTAACTTAGACGACTTGTGAAATATTGTCCGTACAGATCTATGAATTGAAATGGAATTTGTGGCTTTTATGAGTGAGCCAGTCGAATTAGTAGCTACATTTGTGGAATTGATTTTTTTTTCATTACAACCTCAGCCAAGTCTGTGTGCGTGAAAATTAAAAATAACAGAACTAAGAATTTCTTGTATTCCATTGTGTCAGTTCAGTATATCACATTCTAGAACTCTAAATAAAAATAAAAAACTATGAATAAAACAATTAAAAGCTCATTAATTTTGAATTGTTTTTCATGATAATCGAATATTCAGATTATTGAATATCATTGGCAGTGTCAGATGTCAAAATAAATTTCTTAGATCAGCTTGGTTACAAAATTACATTTTCGAGTGGTTGCAGCATACTCGCCCTGTCCCGTTGCTTCTATGTTTATAACGCAAAGTGTGATTGATGGACTCTTATCTGAGGTGCACGGGGACTCCCTGAAATATGGAGCCTCACTGCATATTTAGGGATTAAAGGAAAAATGAGAGCGAGCAAGCATTACGCGTGCTATTACATGGGTATACGGGGATTACCTTTTGAAGTAAGAAATAGGTTGAATATTTTATCTTTTACGCATTAGCCTTTTCTTTACGTAAGAGGTGTGCTGTGTTTTGAAGCCGGAGTAAGTATATGAAAAGAAATGATAAAATTCGATTTTTTTTAAGTCACACAAACAAGTATTTTATTCATTAAAACAATTAAATTTAATTATAATGTTGGGCACCATAGAAAACGCCTGAATCCAGAATATTCACAATGACGAGAGTTTAGCATTTGCAAAAAAAAAATTCTTTATATTAAAACACAAAGGGTAATAGGATATACTTCACAGACAATAACATGAAAGAGAAAACCTTATATCATTCAAATCCTATCGTTTATCTTAATCCTATATAAAAAGTAATGAGCAATTGAGCAGCAAATCATAAGTAAACATAATAAGCGAACGGTATTTCTTCGCAAATCCTAAGACAATAAATCTCCGACGTATCTCGGAGATGTCTGGAGATTAATAAATTATGTAGATCGGTCAATTATCCCGATCCCTAATCGAAGCTGTCGAATCCCGGATTTGTTTCTACTTACTACATTACAGATATAAGAATGATTTCTTATATCGACTACCACTACCATGGAAATGTTTTGTAATTTATTTATGGTATAGGTAAAATGTTTGTTACATTTTAGGTATGCTGAGAATTATTAATATTTTCTGTGAAAGTAGTTTTATATTATTTTACTAGCTACCCATCCTGGCTTCGCACGGGTGGCGCCATCTATTTAGTCATGTTGCGATTTAAAATGACGGAAAAGAGGAAAGTTTCTAAGTCTTTCCGTAATTTTTTTTTTTAATTTCGTTTATATCAACCATGTTCTGATAATAATATAACAAACACAAAAAAAAAGTATTATCTAATTTGGTGCAGTCATTCTGAAGTTATACCCACATTTCGGCGATTCATTTTTATTTATTTAAAAGATAGATAAACAGCAGAATTGAATATATATTATCAACAAATATAGTTTAACAAACATTGAAAATCAAATGGCTCACGTTCACTTAAACTAGAACACATAATTTATTTTTATTAATTTTATTCATCGTTCAGTTTTTGTGCCTTGCATCACTAGAAGGATAACCTAGATTTTTATTCTTCAGTTAAGTAATACAACTAATATCCTACTTACAATATTATTCAAATGAAAGCTGGATGTTTGGATGTTTGTTTCTCAATCGCGAAACAACGGCTGAACGGATTTGGTTGAAAGGCACACAGATAGTTTATAGCCTGGATTAAAACAGAATGCTTTTTATCCCGGTCAAAGGTCTCCTAGGGATTTTCCGAGTGTCCACGCGGACGAAGTCGCAGGCGAAAGCTAGTTCATTATAATTAAGTTAGTACTGAAGATAAATAATATTAGAAAAATACTAGAAAAAATGTTTCCTTCGAATGTAGGGGTATTTCCTCACATTGATGAAATTGCGCTGGCTTGCAGCGAAGCAGTAAAAAGTACTAGTTCGCCGGTCCCACTAGCGACTCGGTAGCATAATTGGTCAGTGCATTGGGCCGGAATCCCAAGGGTTCGAGTCCCGTCTGAGGAGCGGGTGAGTCGATTTTTTCTAATATTATTTATCTTAATATAAAAATAGTATTGTGAATGCGAAAAATCTAAATTTAATAAGTTAGTACTTATATCTTCTGACACGAGAAAAGCTATGTAGGTATATAGGTAGGTATGCAAATTCAATGAAACGATAAAAGCTATGATGCTGTGAAATGGATTCCAAAAGTTATAAAACTTATTTTATTACGATTTTCAATGCTATCATATTTTTATATCTCTCAGATGAAATGCTTAAAGTTTCATCGTCTTGGAACATATCATATAATCTCTTTAAAAACAGTTTTCCTCTACCACTCCAATATGATCGATCATTATGATAAATCAATACTTCTTAGGAAGAGTAGCAAAAAATAATAAATAGTTAGGTACCTAAAATAAGTTTCAGCTTTGCTCAGTTTGAGTATCAATGATTGGTGTAATTTTTCAAGAAAATTAATAAGTTTTCGTTTTGAATACCACTTAAATATTCATAAACGATTCTTACTATGCATAATAAGTAGATATTTAAAAAGTATTCAAGTAGTAGGTATATCAGTTGTCTAGCACCCATATTTCAAGCTTTGCTTAGTTTGGGGCTAAATGGCACTGTGTGGATTTCACCAAGGATTTATTTATTTATCGTTAAGAATCTTTTAAGTAAATGAATCTGTACAAACAATACCATCTACTTTACTCCCTAGAAAAGATTCACCAAAGTTGATTAAATATACCTATTTAATAATCCTTGGTGTTTTATAAGCTACTCCGTTTTTCTCAGCCAACTACATTGCCAAGAACAGTAACACGCAGTAATAATATGGCAGTCAGAACGTGACTTATCTATACAGCCACGACATCCCTCACCGATTCGTTTCGTTCCATCACATAAAGATCGAGAATATACAGCTGATATTCCAAGGGGCGCATTTGATGCATCCGACGTTATGGTCTCAAAAGTAGAAGATCGCTTTAGTACTCTGTCATACCAACATTACACTTGTTACCAACTTGCAACCCTACTATACGAACACAATAATTAAAGTGACATGGTACTAAACTGATCAGTACTTCTGAAGCTAACTGTACCTACTTAGCCCCCTTATTTACCCTTATTTTGAGGACAGGAAGATTCATAAACCGTTAGAGCTAACGATTCCGAATAAAAAGGTTATTTATCGGCACCATTGACAAGATATATGATACCATTCACTTTATTGATATTTACGGGTTGTATACCGCCCCTACTGAGAGAAGAAATTAGCTGTCGACAGCAAATTTAGTTTCATTTACGCGGGAATATTTTGTATTAATTAGTATGGGAGATGAGTCGAACGTTTGGAAGAGATGAATTATTACTGGATTGATCTTCAATTGTCTCGTATTAAGGGGCTGACATGAGCCAACTAGCGCCGCCAGTCGATTTTATTTCATTTATTCTTAATAAACCCAATTTCTTAAAAAAGGAATCAGTCAAGGTCTTGTGAATGACGTCTAATTTTTAGTGAATAACGTTACAACATTACAAAATGCGTGCAATAGTTTAAAAACGGGTTTGAACCAACAGTGGCCACTTTTAACAAAATCGCGTTTTAAACTGTTTGAATGCCTTTTCAAACTGTGTAAAGTTATTCAATAAATATTAGACGTTATTAACAAAACTCCTTTTTAAAGAAATCGGGCTTATTTAGAATAAATTAAATAAAATCGACTGGCGGCGCTAGTTGGCTCATGTCAGCCCCTTAATGAGAAAAATTGTGATTCTATTATTCATCCTTGTTTATGTATCTATCGACACACACTTAAATGAAAATGGGTACCTAAATATTGTTTTTATTTAACAAGTTTATCTTCTTATTCAGAACATCGGTCCGGGTCAAATTCCATACAAGATACAGGGTGTCCCAAAACTTTACCACAGGGAGGGAAAATACCTTCAATATTGAAGATAGGAACTTTTACTGAAAGAAGTGTTGTGCAAGGATCGTAGCAGGTGGCGATCCATAGTCTCTGCCTACCCCCATGGGAAACAGGCGTGAGTATATGTATGTATGTATGTATGTAAGTGTTAGCCCATATTATATTGTAAGCCTACATCGTAACGCTTATAATTGACTTTAGTATTAATAAATAATATTTGCTTAATTATTTTGATTCGATTGAATGTCTAATGAGTAAGTTTTATAATAATGTATGCAAACCTCAATGCTGAGTGTTATGAAAACTCTTTTCTTGTTTTTCTGTTTATTTCTTCTTAAAAAAAGAAGGTCAATATGGAATTGATTTGTCATAGCCTTTCAATTTTTCAATAGAAAACATATATTCTTAATTGGTAATAAACTGCTCATTATAAAAGTTTAATATCTTTCTTATTTTGCAATTACTTGCGTTCCGAAGACCCCACAGAAAACTTCATATGATTAAAAAAAAGTTATATTTATTGGATTTCCTTTTGTTTTAGATGCTGTGCTACTTAAGAAAAAATATCCTAATAAATAACTCTTTCCTGCGATTTCGTGAAAAAAGCAGCCCCTGACGAGTTTCTTGCCGGTTCTTCTCGTTACAAGGTCTCCCGCTTAGGGTTTGTGAACCGATGGCGTAGCTTCTTTGACATTCACAAGTGCTTGTAACAGCCTAGACTGAATAAATGAGTTTTGAATTTTGAATTTAAAAGATTTTTTTTTTCATTTTTGGTGGGTTCGATTCCTGGTTAAAAGCAAGCGATTTTTCAAAATTCTTTGAATGCAGTTATAAATTATTTTTTATATCAAAATGAAGTCTTCCTTCAGCAAAATTTCCTACCTTCAATATTTAAGGTACTTTCCCTTCGTGTGGCAAAGTTTTGGGACACCCAAACTGACAGAAACATAGCGCTGGAAACAACTTAAAAACAGTACTAATCAAGTGAATTGTATCAATCACTTCCATTAAAAAATATCCAGTACTGCATCAAAACATTAATTATTTTGATTTTCATTACTTAAAATAATAAAAAAAAAACAATTGGCTGCCAAACTGTGATAAATTATAACTTCAAAGAATTTTCCACTTGTATGGATCTCTGCTGACCGCTCTACACTTTTCACAAAGGAAATTTAAATCCTGCAGTCTGCACTCGCATGCAATCGAATGCATTGTGATTCGCACTCAATAAAAATAATCATGAACGTAATTAAACTACCAAATGTACCGGATTTCCAGTTCAGTAAAAGTGCTTCATTGTGTTCTTCTTTTTCGTTTTTTTCTTGCTGCTCTGATTTCAAACTCTTAAAAGTTATCAAAGTGAGACTACTTACGTTCTGTTTTAGATCAGAAAATGTAATAAAACAGTCACGGTCACCAATACAGTACAGTCGAGTCAATGTTGTACTTTTCTATGGAACAGCTGGGGGTCTAGCCAAAGTAACATTTACAAATTGTCGCTATCGCTTGGCTTCGAACAATGTATGGATTTGACGTTAAAAATTTCGATTGATAACGAAACCTTATGTCAATTCCATACAAGCGAAGCGATAACGAAGATTTGCAAATGTTACTTTGGCTAGACCCCCTGATTTTTTTTAGCGATTCCGTGGTTGGCCCCATAGTAAAAGTTGTTCATTCACCTAGTCTGAAATCCCCATTTCATTTTTAGATAAATTTAAAAATTAACGGCGTATAGCAAAGATAATATATTTAAGCTGTAGAATATTAGTGATATTATTATGGATAAAACTTAGTATTATAATATAACCTACTAATATATTCTGTGATATAACTACAACGAGTGTTTGCAGTAGGTTAGATGTAGAGTAGGTATAGCTCAGAGGCGTGCGATTATGCTCCGGAAATTGCTTGCAAACAAACTGCTTGCTAAAATTGCTAGCAGCTTTGAAAACAAACCGTTTTAAAGACAGTGGTGTCGTCCACTGGTGTCGTCGACAATACATGTCCAGTAGTAGGCGTCGTGCGGCAAGCATTTCAAAATTTAGGAAAGAATATAACATTCACATAATAAAAACAATATTGTCAACCGTTTTTAATGTCCCCGGCACAGGCCTTCCTTATAAATAGATAAAATGGGGACATTAAAAATGGTTAATGGTCAAGGGTTCCCTAGGGATTTGTCGAATGTTCACGCAGACGAAGTCGCGGGTAGAAACTAGTAACAACATAAACAAGTAGAAATAACCATCAAGGCTTTATTGCATAATTTAATGCGTCCAGTGTCGTGCCGATTATGGCCCGGATGTTGTTCGGAGGGCGGGCGCTGACTCCAATTTCCGGCGCGGGCGCTTTCGACGGAAGCTGCGAAAAACACTCCATACGATTATAATAGGGGCGGAGGAATGAAATCATCGGGTGGATGTAAATTGAATGTTGGACTTTGTTTGATTTGACTATTTGTATTTTCAGAAAAAATATTTGCTTATTATTATAACCTTTAATGCATCTAATAATAAAGGCTGTTATTACTGACTGGAACTGTGAATAATTTTCAGATAAATATTTTAAGTATAATTATTTCATTAATTTGGCTAAGCCGTCAAAATAAGCCTTTCAATATTGATTACGATTAAACAACAATTTAAACAGACCTAATTAACCTTATACAACTTGTTACAAAAATACCCCTAATGCCGAATCTATATATATAAAAGGGAAAATCACTCACTCACTCACTCACTCACTCACTGATCACGAAATCTCAGAAACTACAAGTGCTAGGAGTCTCAAATTTTGCATGGGGGCTCCTTTTAGGGCGTAGGTGCTCACTAAGACGGGATTTTGCGAAATTCAAGCCCTAAAGGGATGAAACAGGGTGGCAAAGTTTGTATGGGAGGTCGCGATTCCTTGGCCCGCTTGACTTGAAATTTGGCATAGACATTCTTTCACAAAATTAATAGAACACGTGTTTCGTATTTTTTTAATATTTATCATCTAACAGGGTTAAAAAGTGATATAAAGCTAATTTTTCCTGTGATTGACTTCGACGTCGGAATTGAAACTTTTTTGTGCATTTGATTGATTAAGTAAGAAAAATAAATATCATTTGTCATCTCAACGTAGTATTACATTCTCTTTGGTCATCTCCCCTGAGAGTAGGTAGAATGCATTTCATTGAATAGTACCTATGGCGTTATGTTGACAGTGCTGTCATTTTTTCCTTCCTTGCGTTGTAATACGGTGCAAAATTATTCCATCTAATTATCAGTTTATTTTTAAAAGAATACAATATTCGGTCAAGTCGCCTATGCTATGACAATTAGTAAAGCACAGGGACAAAGTTTAAGAGCGGCTGGTTTAGATCTGCAGTGATTGTTTCTCCCATGGCCAGCTCTAATGTCGCCTGCTCGAGAGTCAGCTCGCCGAATAGCCTTTTTATTTTGCAACCGGATAACATGACAAGAAATGTGGTAAGTATAGAACATGTTACAAAAATACCCCTAATGCCGAATATGGTATATCGGGACCATCAAACTGAACAACTTTTACTATTGGGACCAAATAACTACTTTTGGGATCAAATAGCGAATTTACTATTGGGATCAAATCGCGAAAAAATAATCAGGAAAAATTCAAATCGAAAATATCAAAACGTATGAAACACATTTTGAATATTTTCGATTTGAATTTTTGTATGAAACAGCTGTTTTTTATTATAGAGAAGTGTTGGATGATCGAGATTGAGAATCCTGTTAATGCACAACATACTTTATTTAGAACTAGCTGCACCCGGCATGCGTATATTGCAATGCTCCGTTTTTTTAGCCAGGGACTTTCTCGGTCGTAAGCAGAACAACTCTCCAAAGTTTCATCATAATCGGATCAATGGTTTAGGAGTCCCGCCGTCTGTACACTTAGATCTTTAAACTATGCATAAAAAACCGCATCAAAATCGGTCCATAAGTTTGGGAACTAGGTTGCCTCAGACAGACAGACACACACAAGTCAAACTTATAACACCCCTTGCGTATGTTGTGTACGTCGTATATACATATACATAAAAGTGGTGGCCACATAATTAAGGACACAAGTCGATTTTCACACAAACGAGGTAATTTTGAAGTCTTGGTTTTCCGCTAGGGATTGAACTAGCTGTGATCTGATGATGGCCATCCAGGGAGTGAATGGAGAAGATTCAGATAGCAATACACACCCAACTGATCTGGTCAGCATTCTAAGAGATGTAAGCATAAGAATTTACAGTTGCAAGTTTTCATACATTTCTATACTATATTCGCGGTTTTTTTAAACATATCCTTACATCTCTTAAAATGCTGGTCAGATCACTTGGGTGTGTATAGAAATCTGGATCTCCTCCATTCACTCCCTGGATGGCCATCACCAGATCACCGCTCGGTCAATCTCTGGCGGAGAAGCAATGCTTAAAAGTTACTTCGTTTGTATGAAAATCGACTAGCGTCCTTAATTTTGTGGCCACTACTATACCTATATAGACAGTCTAATAACTTCACACTCACCACATTAGTAACTACATTGTACCCGTGCGAAGCCGGGGCGGGCCACTATATGATATATAGGGACCATCAAACTGAACAACTTTTACTACAGGACCAACTCTCAAATCGCGAAAAAAAATTAGCTATTTCATACATTTTAAAACTTTCCATTTTAATTTTTGTATGAAACAGCAAATTTTTTCGTGATTTCAGAGTTGGTCAGACCTCAGTGCGAGCCATATGGCTCCGGCTGGTCTCATCTGGACACATTTTACATAAAAATGTTTTTGATGAGATTTCACATCAGATTCTTATTGTAGGTTTAATTTTTACTTTTTGTTTTTTTTGGGTGTATTTCTTTAACATTAGAGGTGATTTTTTCATAGCCCACTCTCTATCTTAACAAGGAGTCCCTATATAAATTTTCAGACCACTAGCATCAAAATTAGCTTACATACCAAACTTCAGCTTTCTAGGACTTCAGAGAGTACCCTAAGAATTTTGATATCAACAAAATCTAAAGTATAAGAGTCCATTATTGACATCATATCCCGAGAATTATGTTTGTCTGATATAATCCAAACTCAAGTTATGAGTGTTTTAGAATTATTTAGTTTGTATTTATTGATTTTTTGAATTTCCGACGTTTCGACACTTTTCCAGGGGTCGTGGTCACGGGAGGACTAAAGCAAAAAGGCTGCTCATATTTTTATGAAATTACCCGCTCGAAACTTTATAAAAATGTATTCAAGTTTATTAAACCAATAAATACAAACTAAATAATTCTAAAATAATACCTGAATTAATAATATACGCGCTGTAATCCATAAAAAGTGTTTTATTTCCAAGTTATGAGGGTTAAAAAAACGACGTTATGCTTCGCTTGGTTGTCTTGACGGGGGTACGTTCATCAAAGCGTTAATTTATTCGAATTTCAATCACATTTTTTTTATATTTTTTCGGTTCGTAATTACCAGTTTCATTTCATCTAATCTAATATTTCATTTATCTACCTCTAATTTGAAGAACACATTCAATATTCCTCTCTAAAACAAAATATGTTTTTGCTAACTGCGTCCCACGAACGTGCCTCCAAACTGTAATTTTTTTTCGTCGGTAAAAAAAAACTACCAATCGCACGTAGATTGATCTTTTTTTGCAACATACCGAATGCTCAATATTTTTAGCTAACACAATAAGGGAGGACCATCCTGATTGATTTACTGAACATAAAAAAACATAAAATCTTTATTCCTTAAAAGTCATTTTTCAGGATATCGATTCTTAAAGATACAATCCTTTAGAACAATCATTCTTTCTTTCTTTCTTTCTTCTTCTTCTTCCATTTAGTTTGCAAACCGATGGCATAGTTTCTTTGAAAAATAATGAATTGTAATGAAATGTAATTTGAATGATAATGAAAATGTTTGTAAAAATTTAAGAAAATAATAATAATTATTTGTTAATTTTATATGTAGTTGGCACACTGCTCTTTGAATCTCCTCTCAGGTATCCTTTGAATTGAATCAAAGGTTGTCTGGAAGAGATCTCTTCCAGCGATAAGACCGCCTTTGCCCTTCATATAATTAAGTTTTAATTTGTAACTGTATTCTTTTTTATACATGTGTGCAATGAAGTGTTAATCTATCTATCTATTAGAACTTTCGCCCCATTATCTCCTTCGATTTCATCTGATACCTCTTTTTAAATACTCATACGTATGTGATGTGATAAGTACAAGTTTGGTTTATCCTTACAATCAGAAATTTCCAAGGAAGTGTGAAAAAGTTCACATAGCCGTTAATTTCCTTTGGCTCTGGTTGTTACAATTTCTCGCCACCGATGATTGATGTCAGCTAATGCGCTGGTAAATTACTTATATTTTGTGTTGCTATTACAACTATATTGGACAGAAAAAAGGTTAACGATAAGATAAGGCTGCTATATTTACACCGAGATCGAAACAGCTAGATTATATAGATCAGGACGCACGAGAAACAATTTATCGACATGTCTCAATGTAATATGGAACTGTCAACAGTACATATTGGTACGAATATGATAGATTTATGTAATGCTGCTTACCAAAAAGATGAGCGACAAATGTTACAGATAATGTTAGTATAAACTTTTGCCATCACTAGTTATTTCATTGGTATGGCCAACATTTGCAAAAGTTTATTTCAATTATTAACCATGGCATCAAAATTCCTCTACAAGTCTTCATTATTCGTGCAGCACTGAGCAAACAACGATGACAAAAGATAAGTCAAATACATTTTTTCTAATCAGCTTACTGTCAACGTTTGTCGGCGAGGCCCAGCTTAAAGCTTTCAAGTAATTTCCATACACAACCTTCCCGAAAATCGGGTCGGAACTGTAGGGTTCAAAGCCCTTGTTAATAGCTGCTTTGCATTTGGGTCGAACAAAAATATCTATAACTTCAAAAAGTGTCAGAGTTTAAGTGTTCTTTGTTTATATACTATTATACATCTATATTCTGGCTTTACTTTCGAAAGTGAGAATAACTTATTTTGTTTCAATAAATACTAATTCCTGAATAATATTGTCTTACACAATGTTACGTTACTGAACAATAAATAATTAAGCAACCAAGGAAATAAGAAGACTCTTTACATAAAACTAAATGCACCATAGACAACAGAGATAACTGAAATCCAGGCCATAATGTCACAAGCCCAATCCCGCCAACAAAATAAAACTAATCCACCGCGTGATCTGTGGAACACAGAGGCATGTTAATAAACTGGATTTCGGCCTTCAATAAATTAGCTGGGGTAGGCTCGGATAAAGATTCTGTCATGCGATATTTTGAACAGGCCTGTATGTCATGTGATACGGAATATTAGAGTTAGAAATCTTTTAATGTTTTACAGATTATTTAACAAAGTAATTTTGTATTTGTACTTTCTGTATAATGACAATGATAAAACTATATGACTTTTGTGTCATGTTCATCGAGTCTTAGATTAGTCATGTCATGTCTTTCACTTACATGAAGAAGATAATAATTATAATAAATGTATTTATTAGTCACTTCACTAACTTCAAAACATGTGCACATAAATCATTTGTAACCTAAATTTATGAAGGAAGATAAATAAGATTTATAGAACTCTTTTTATGAATCATAATCTACATTTGATAAGACTTGTTGCTTTTATTTGAGTAACTGGAACCTTTAGAAATGATTCGGCATAACTGAAGTTGACTTTAAATACTTTTCTTCTAAAATAAAATATTTTCACGATACCCCTGATAGTAACTGTGACCAATATATCAAGTGCTAGCAATAGACTTTTCCAGTTTGCCAACGTTTTAGCCAAGTCCGGTCTCAAAAAAGTTGCGAGTAAGCCTAAGCTACCAGCTCAACTCCGACGGAGCGCAATAATACCTAACGATAGTGCGTGTGTTCGATTACGTAGCGGACAACTTGGAGTGATCAAGTGATATCACGTTACTTCACTAATCCGAATTGATATTTGGGACAGTTTCACGAAACAACTGAACTAAGTAAGTACATCACTATTATATTTTCTTCTGATAATCCGTTATTTTTGAAACGTAACAATGTCTCAAGTAATAATTATAAGTCCAAGTACTCTTGATTCGGCGTATATATTAGGTAGGTTACGCCCTCAACTTTCAAAGGTCATCTTCTTCTTAGTAGTTTCGTATTGGAAGTATCTTAGTTGTTTTGAAAAATTATTCAGATAAGATTTTATGGTAAAGACTTGAAAATGTTAAGCCTAAGGCACCGTTCACAGGTTTATTAGACCGCGGTCTAATAAAACCGCGCAGATTTCGAGTATTCGCGCATCTTTTATATCTTTTGCGGCGTTAGCGATCCTACCTATACCTATGTTTTTCTTTTAAATTGAGGCTTTGAAACTGCGCTAGTGTGAATGAAACCTTATTAACCTTCAGCGCGTTCACGTGACCTTCTTCCGAACATTTACATAAAATTATATCGCCCCCTACGTATTCACACTATGCATGTTTTTATGCAAAATTCCTGCTTGCAATTCATGGGGGCTTTTGTAAAGTTGGCCTTACTTCGGTAGCGCTGAAACTTTGCTACGGATAGCGAGGCGAAATTCGCCTCACTCTCATTACCAAAACTGTGCTATTGTCTTTCTCGCGTACATCTGCATTTGGGAAACACCCCCGTTTTACGAGCTACAGCTAATTTCACCGAGCATTGTTTCCACTTTGATGCTTAGGCCAAATAAGACTTTGTTTCTATTGTTGCAAACGGTTACATTTCGCTACTAATGCAATTATGGGGGTATTAAATTTAAATTACATTTAATGTTAAATTTAAATGAATTTAATGTAATGTAATGTTTTGTTAAACTATGGGTTTAATAGCCTGAAATAAATGCATTTTATTTATTTATTTTATTTTATTTATTTTTATTATTGGAGATAAATATACCCAATCTTATACAACGTGTAAATAAAATAAATCAAAACCTATAAACTAAGTATAACTAACAAAAAACAGCTGTTTCATATTACAAATTTTTTTTAAACCAAATTTGCTAAAATGTATGAAGCAGTTGATTTATTTTCGCGATTTCAGGATTGCTTCCGTACAAAAAGTTGTTCATCATTATGAGCCGTATACTCAGAAGATTTTATTTTATTTCATTTGCACGATTTATAAGTGGGTATAGTGATGCTGATATTAAGACGATAGTTTTTAAAAGACACTATGTACTTTTTTTAAATATGAAACAGAAAAAGAAAAAATGTATATCATAACAATTTACCTATAATTCATAATTAAACTAATTGATAAAAATATAAAGCGCAACCACGTAACGCAAAAACACAGCTAATTAAATGAAAAGTTAATTAATGCCAAACAACGTTATTGAGAAATGTAAAGTAATTTCCGGCAAATTAAATTAGCTAAAGTAAATTTGGAACAATTTTAACACGCTAGACCCGTGTTAACTGAAATGTAGAGAGGGAAAAATTATAATATTAGTCGTTACCCAAATGGAAATAAAAGTTCGTTAGACAATAGTGTTTGAAAATAATGAGAGTGGGATGAATTTGCGAGATAAACAGAATTGAGTTGTTTAATCTTTAAAAACTTGTTGAGTAATAAGGCGAGAAATTGTTTAAGGTTTTTATAATAATGTCGGGTCACAAAGGGGATGAATGAAAGACAAATGCATGTAACTGAAATGAGAATGTTTAGGGGAATGTGTGGTGTTATACGAAAGGACAAAATTAAGAGTCAAGAGTCAAATTTTCTTTATTCAAATAAACTTAATTATTAAGCACTTTTGAGTCGTCTATATTTTCCTACATTAGAAATTAATACTAAGAGTTTGAAAGTGGTGCCAGTAACGGAAAAGTTAAGGGGAAACCGGTTGCCGTGGTGGCATATAATGCGAAGGAATGAGATGCATGTTGCGCGAAAGGTTTCAAGTATGAATGTGGATGGATACACGGGTAGAGGAAGGCCAAAGATAAGATGGATGGACTGTTTAAAAGAGGATAAGGCTAGGAAGGAAGTTACTTTTGAGACGACGAGTGATAGAGAGGTATGTAAGAAAAAGACATGCTGCGCCGACCCCAAATAAATTGGGTTAAGGGCAGGAGGATGATGATGTTGATGAGTTGTTGTTTCTATGAAATCATATTTTCAAGATACTGTGACGCCTTAAGCGTCATATAAAGACTATTTGGGTTCTGTAACTCTTTCGTTACAGTCTAAAAAAAGAATAATAACAAAAGAAAGATTTTGAATTAAATTCGAATGCGATCGACAGTTCGCTATTTTGTTGTTTAGAAGATCATTCTAGGCTACGCCGTGATAGTGACGGGTTGACCTTGTGTTGAAATAAATAACAGTTTAAAGTGAAAAAGATTTTATTATTTCTCGCCTTCGCTCTAACTATACCAAGAGTATAATTAGCAATTAGGTTTTTATTATTATTAGAAAAAAAATACTTGTCTGCAATTTTATTATTTTTTGTTCAGTTTGGTAGTAAAAACAATATCGCGAAATGTCTGTAATGTAAATTGAATATGGTCGTATTTCGGACTTTTGATAAAGGATGATGCTTCTCAAATAAGGTAATTACACGCTTGCGCCAATCACCACGGGAGCGTAAAGCATTTTCTATATTTGTCAACAAGAAAACCTGCGAGAAAAAGACATATCGGTATATCACTTCCATTCAACAATTGACTATTTTTCAATCAACAAACTATCCTGAGTTGTGGGTCCACCGGACATTGAATCCTGACCAATGGCGGCCAAAGATGTCCAATTGAAATTGATTTTAGTTTTCAACATCTACCCCGAAGTTGGAAACTTAAGCGGTGACATGTTCGTAAAAAAGTACCGACAGCAAGACAATGGGTATTGAAACACTTTTTCTCGATTGATACTTGCAATCCATAAAAACTTAGGATATATTGTAATAATATTTTCAAATAATATAAAAAATTTAATAAACAATAAGAACAAACTTGGCTAAGATGATAATATAAATAAAATGGTCGGTCTCCTCCTATGTATCGAACTCGGATCTCTTCACTTGAACATTTTGTCGTACATTTTTGCTTTCCACTAAGCAAAGTATTATCATCCCTTAGTGGAAAGAAACTATAACGTATCAAACAACATAATAGCAGTTATGTCAAGTAACAAATTTTAATTTATATTTTTTATAAAGGTCTGAAGATACATAATAACAAAATTTATGTCAATTTTATCATCTAGGCCAGATTGCTATAAATTAATACCGTTGACCATACCCACACATATTGTTTTCGCTGACTGTACCGTTCGTGGTAAATGAGCTGTCCTTTTCAAAGAGAAATCTTATCAGAGTTGGAGAAAAAGGATGGAACTTTGGCTGGCCAGGGGGTCTTGGATTATTGGCTACCAGAGACTTATTTTTATCATTTGAAATAACTTGACTTTTGCATAAGTGTTTTAAACCAATTACATGCTATGAGAATAAATAACTAAATGACAGACATAAGTAAAATATTTACGCTATAATATTTTTTTTATGTTGTTGCTCTGGTTTCGCTCCCATTTTATTCCCCACAAACCTCCATTTTGTCAGAAATATCTGTGTTTACTTTTTGATTTGAACTAAAAGCAGTATTTCAATAAAGGCTAATCAATTATGTTTATTTAACTCTCTCTATGATTCCATAATAATACATTCTATACCTAATGATTGATACAACATAAATTATGATTAATATGTCACTTCAAATTAAATTAAATAAACCGATAACATATCGTTGATCTAAATTATCAGAAGTTCGTCATTACAAATTCAGTACGCTTGCCAAATTGAGTAATGTCAACGGCAAAGTCGAAACAATTTCGGCAAAGTTTAGTAAATTATGGAATCATGTTTTGGTGTTACTTTACGAATCGAGTTGAATTATTTTGCTCAGTACCCGTAGCAAGAACAGCTATCGAAAAAAATAACGCGCGTAAAAACATTCGATAGAGTAATTTTGTATGGTATATTTTGTACAGCGCCATCTACCGCCGAAAAGCAAAATAACATTTTCCATAGATAATTACTCTATCGAGTACTTTGACGCGCGTTTTTTTCTCGATAGATGTTTGTGTTAAGGGTACGTATACGGTATCAAATTACTGATTTAGTAATTTGATGTTACTTGTGACTTTAAATCAATGAAAATTATTTGCGATCGAGTAACTAATGTAGCATTTACGTAAATTATTTTTGTT
Source organism: Catoptria pinella (assembly GCA_963556745.1). Lineage (NCBI taxonomy): Eukaryota > Metazoa > Arthropoda > Insecta > Lepidoptera > Crambidae > Catoptria > Catoptria pinella. Next base: position 8,575,653 of record OY750769.1, read on the forward strand.
ATGATGCCTGTATTTTGTGTCTGAATATCTATTTGAATACTTCCATTGCTTGGGAGGTCTACAAAGTCTCTAATTCGAGCACTTTTGGTACTTTATTATTAAACTAGCGGCCGCCCGCCACTTCGTCTGCGTGGACAGCAACTTCTCTATCCCTTGGGAACAGTACTTTTTTTTTCAAATTGAAAGGTACCCTATATCCTTATATTGACGACCTCCGTGGTCGAGTGGTTTTGTACACCGGTTGTTTGTTCAAGGTGTCGCCATCTCTGAGGTCCCGTGTTCGATCCCCGGTTGGGTCAATTTCGAAAATGAACTTTTCTATATTGGCTCAGGTCTGGGTGTTTGTGATACCACCGTTGTCTCTGATTGTGCTTTAGCTGCTTACTTTAGAATCGGAGCAATGTAAGTGATGTAGTCAAATATTTATTTATTCTTTATTTTATCCTTCTCTACATACCCCTCACAACGTGAGTGCGAAATTTCATGATGATCGGTTGAGTATTTAAGACGTGAAGGCGTAACAAACATACTTACTTTCGCATTTAATGACCGAGAGAGCGCGTAGCGCGAGCGAAGCATCTCTGCTTCAGCTTCGACAAAAGTACCTTCGTATGTCGGTTTTCTCCTCTACAGGCCGCATTTTTCAACCGATTCTCCTGAAATTTTGTGAGCAGGTTCGCTTCAAAAAAATCTATATTTTTTGCCGAGCAAGTTTTTAAAAATTTAGCGAATAAATACCTAACCTACCAAACCGCACATAGTACTGCTTTTCAAAAGCAGTGTCAACCTCGTAGCGACATCTATTAGATTAATTTTTAAACAACATACAAAATGTGCGTTTTGATTACCCAATATGATTGCAAGAAAAGTACAGTAGTAAATTACAGTAAGTACCTAATATAATTAAGTGTTTACTTTATGGTGTATGTACTGTTACTGTATTACACAGTATTTTGTAAATTTCAACAATGTAACAATTTTATTTCTAAAATCAGATAAATAGGTCAATGACATCACACAGAGATGATTTTTTAAATAATAATGCAGCAAGTTCACTTTAAGAATTTATTTGAGTACCTTCTACATACCCAGATTTACTTGCTGTACTGCTTATAGTAAAACATGTGGCTGAAATAAAAAGTGGCTAATACTGGGATAAGCCAAATTATTATTGGCCCGGAACTAAGTGAAGTTATTAAAAACTACAACAACAGCAAAATGGAAAACAATTTCGTCTCGATAGTATCGCATTTCGTAGTGATGAGTCATCAGGCGATCTGGTTCGACGCTGCACTGTTACTTTTACCCAGCATATCGCACTGAACAGTAACTCTCGAAAAAATACATAATTATATAATTTTAAATTAAAAAAAAAAATTCGGCCTTTATCCAATGGTCAAATGAATAGTTATTATATTGCTTCTTCCGGGATGGCAATAATAAGTTTTTGTTTTCGGTTTCCAAGTTACTTCTTCAACTATTAATAATAAATTTTTCTTATTACCTAAAATATCAAAATAAAATGTAACATAATATTTTGAGTGTCATATTTATATGAATTAAAATATGAGTTTTTCCCACAATTTTATATATTCATTATAATGACCTAATCTTAATGGTATTAGACTCTATTTAAGTCGCAGTGAAAATAAGTTACTTTTATCTCATTTTTCTACTGTATCCAACCCGAGTGTGGGAGCCAAAACTCGGCATTATCCATGACAACGCAACGGTGAAATTGAAACCAATAAAATACTCCGTAAAACGTTTTCCTTGTATCGGCCGGGGAGCGACAGCCCTACTGTTTGACAAGGGTTGTCATAAGTCTTCCTTCCACCCGCCTGTCTGCCTATTTGCGTGTACTCAACCGAGGTGACGTGACAACCGTTTGACAACCCGATAGTGGGAACGATTACGCGTTAAAAGATTTCTGCTGGACAATCATATTTTGAATATATTTTGTCTTGATATTCCATCATCTTTTGTTTTCGGACGCTAGTGTTCAATTTATGATTTTACTCTTCGATAATCATGATCAAAAATGTTACCTACGATTCGAATGCGAGGAAAGGCCTATTAAAAATAAGGCTAACATATTCTGTTCTTTTAAGTGGCGGTGAAATTAATTTAGCTACTCGGTAAAACTAGTGGCAAAGTCATTGATAGGAGACATGTTATCACTTGTATACTAATAGCACAGTATTATAAACCACTAGTAAGACTATGTTGTGCTAATACAGTGATTTTGAAACTTTTGTGTTTTAGTTCTGCTCACATTCAAGGCAAGTATCAATAATGCAATTTTCCAGTGACAATCTTAGTTTTGGTTTAGTCTAGCGGCTAGACTGGCTAGACTCTAGCCAGTCTAGTCTTTTTTTAAGTTATTCAAGATTTACCTGTTGTTTGTATAATTCTAAAGTAATAGGTAGCTAAAATATCTAAACAACTTAAAATCGTATAAGCTCAATAACACGTGGAAACACGTCTACCTTAAAAGCCAAATAGAGGCATTGATATTTGCATTTACAAATATCAATACCTCGATTTTGCCGGTTCCTGTTTGAAACTTCACTAGTAGTTCGGATCAACTCTTAGTATCCAATCGGGTCCATTGGGAGTAACTTGACACTCCTATGAATAAATTATTATTTTACTCGAGCAAAATAGATCACTGCTGACCGCTGTCACGGAACTCGTATTTTGAACGTCATTCGATAGCACGATACGGTCGGTATAAGGCTTGCCGCCCACAAGCGATTACTCGCTAAGCGATTTTTAGTCGCCGAGAATAGATAATACAGAGTTCAATACGTAAACGCCCACGAGCTACAAAAAGTAGCTCAGCGACTAATCGCCCGCAAAATGACACTGACAGTAGTGACAAAGGGTTTACTTAGCCAGCGACAAAACTACGCCGCGCTTAATGCCGCGATAATCGCAGCTACAAAAAGTCGCTCGTGGGCGTTGACGCTAAATCTGTGAAAGGCTAACTTTGTTGCTCTGTGGTCAAGCTGAAATTTAAGACGGCATTATATTGTTCACGCCAAATAACTAGAACGCAAGAGCAATAGAAAATGATTGCGCTGTAATCGGCTTACTAATTGACGATGTTCGTCCCACTCCGTGACACTAATTAATCGCGAATAAGGTTCAATATCAAGTAGATTAAACGGCGAATTGCGTCCGATTAACGAGATTTTTTTTGTCCGAGTGAGCGCGAAGCGCGAGCGAAGCGTCTCTGCTTTGGCTTGGGCAAAAATGCTTTAGTATTTCTGTCCAGCTGCCCCGTTGTACGGCTGTCCGTTTGTTCTCCACTGCAAGTCGCATTTCTCAACCGATTCTCGTAAAATTTTGTAAGCAGGTTCTATAACTATTTGGTGTGGTTCTATAACAGTTAAAGTTATTTTTTTATAATGTACTCAAGGACTTCCTAAAGGAATAATATAGCTGAGTTAAAGTTAATTATTAATTTTGACATTAAGAATGAATAGCCTAAATCATATCAGCGCGATACAACAAAACTGTTGTGTAGTCCTGATGCAATAATATATTTAAGGTATTGAGGATTATTATGCAGGACACATTTTAATAAACTGCTTCATTTAGGTAACCCCCCCACTGGTGATACGTTCTGAGTTTTAGACTACTCGAAAGTCACGTGATTTTTGTACAAAGAACTACATTAGACGCAGGTTATTTAAACACCATATAAAACAATTATTAGTTTAGTTACTTTCGTAATCAAAACAGGTAGAGTTAATCTCACCAAAGTCCAAAACTCGACAGACAAGACGAGAAAAAATCCTTCCAAGTTAATTTAAATTTAATAACAAAAATAAAGCGGCTAGGCTTTACTTCTCTAACAAGGCTTTCTGAACAATCTTCTTAAGAGGTCCTCTTATTGAGCCAAGTGCTGCGTTATCGGAAGATTTATTATTTGAAGTGGCAACTCAATATAAAAGACTTTTTGGAATTTTCTATTATTTTTGACTTTTTAAGTTGGCGACTGTTTCGCTTCAGCAGACGACGCGACGTCGTTAAGGTTTCTTTGTATAACAATGGAGATTTTTTCGATAATTGGTTGAAGATATTCAGTTTCCAATATTTAAAAGTTATCTGTTACTGTTGATTCTATGCTTGTAAAAATAATAGGTACGTAAAAGAAAGTTTGACTTCAAGAGATAAATTATAGAATTTTTAAAAATTAATTTATTTACGGCCAGTTTTCTGACATATTTATTTAAGAGAACATGTAAAGCTATGATAACTTTCTTGAGCGTTTATTATTGAGCTTATCATCAAACGGATTCAATATTTTGAGCACACCTAGTTTAAAAATGCTTTGTTACTTTTGCTTCTCACTCGAATCCGATCGATAACTATTTTATGTAAGCTCCACTTTCCCAAAGAAGGAATCGCATTTGTTTTTTTATATTTCCCTAAACGTCTCACGTCTCCATCGGGGATACCATCCTCACGCGGCATCAGACCTTGAAATTGAGCAGCCACTTAAATTCACTGCAATAAATTTGCGTACGGCTGGCAATACTAATGCAGAGGCTTGCCCGCGGATTTATGTACGCACCTGAAAGGGATAATTTGTATCTAAAAGTGGATGATATTTTAAAAGGGTCTTAACTTATTATTCATATGAGATTTATGTCTTATTTACGAAAAACAGCTGGTTAAAAAGTTACCCTTATGGTGCGACTCAGTCTGTCTGTCTGCCTGTCATGACATGTCTGACGTTACTTTAAATGCCGACCTCATTTTTCAAATTTTGACGACTCTGTATGAAATATACAGGGAGAAAAAAAGCAGAACTTGACGAGTTTCTTGCCGGTTCTTCTCGTTACAAGGTCTCCCGCTTAGGGTTTGCGAACCGATGGCGTAGTTTCTTTGACATTCATAAGTGCTTGTAACAGCCTAGACTGAATAAACGAGTTTTGAATTTTGTCACAGCTGAATATCTCGAGAACTACTTATGCTATCAACTTCATTTTTTTTTATGTTATTTGGCTTTTAATATATTATATAAGATCGTATTACCTACTTATTCAAATCTCTTATGCTGGTTGAAAACTTAAGATAGAATAGCTTGCGCACCTACTTCTTTATGCGGCAGCTGAAACTAAAAATTCTGTAAATGGATTAAAGTTTGCGAGATATTTTGATACTTTCTATTTGGGAAAGAAGTTTTCAAATCAGTTGAACAGAAACATGCGAATGTTACTATTGGGCGAAGTACAATGACAAGTGTTTGGGACTTCAGTTCTAATTTTTAGAAAATAGCTAACATAGTTTAACTTATTGAACAATAAAAGGTGTTAAATTGTTTGCATACTTCACGTTTAGGTATTTCATAACAGTATTTGTCGCTAACATCTCGAATAGAAACAGAAAACAGATTCTCCTAGCAGCTTGATCATGCTCGTAACTTGCAAGTTTTCTTTTCGTACCATGACAGTTTTCAAACAAAGGAAATCTGATTTAGTCAGAAGCAAACATAAGGTAAGTTATCCAATCCAAGAAGATTGAAGTAATAAGCGTGTGAAGAGAGAGACTTGTTGTAACGTCGACCGACATTTTCCTTGAGAAATTCAATTCTTGAAAAACTAATTTTTCAAACGAACTCTTCTTATAAAGTAATTGACTCGACAGTCAATTATTATTTTTCGTTCTATACGTAAAATCAATTAGCTAATAATATAAACACTTAATTAATGTTACTTAAACTTTCGTCAGTGACCAACTTATATATTCATGCCATATTACATATTTCCAAGGGTATAGACGTAAATGTTACCAAGTATATGTTAAATCGTTATCGTAAATTTAAGATTTTTTTAAGAAGAAACCAATAACTGAATTTACGGGTCGTAATAGTGAAGAAGGTTAATTTATATTAACTACCTAGCCAGAGTTCGTCATGTCATTAGATAAATCTATCAATGAATTCACTCACCTAGCAATACCTCTTAAATCACAGGCAGGGGAACTGGGCCCCCACGGCACAGATTTTCTTAAAAAATTTAAGTGTTTTAGACGTAACGCGGTCGAGCGTCCATGTATTCCCTGAACAGCCTGGGGTCTTTCGAGAAGTGGACGGGGACCAAACTACTGTGCTTAGTTCAAAAGTTACGAGTCGATACAGGACCTAAGTCCCCCACGAGTGTAATTACGTATTATGTATTTTTTTTAATATATTTTGTAGGGTTTTTTAATCCCCAGCAGATAGAAAATCTGTTGCTAGACTATTATTTAAAGAAAACGAGATAGAGGACCATTTTTCCTGATAATTATCCGATTTGAGCGATTCAGTTTATGAACCCAGTGATAACGACACGAAAGTTTAAAAGACGGAAACAGACTCGAAAAATGAAGACATAGAAGACAACGAACAATAACACAAAAATAGTAATACATTTTATGAAAGAAATAGATAATATGGTTGAATATTCCTGTTGTTACTGAAATATCGATATATGATTAGTACAATGTGCGTTCCTCTTGCGATTTTAGATTTTTTAGTATTTTCAAAGATCTTTATAACCGTTTTGTAGTTTATGTCATATAAATAATTGGAAAAACAATTAAATTTATTTTTTATTAGAAACTTTATTACATAATTGTTATCTAAAGTAAAGTCTAAAAATATTTTTGTATCCTTTTATGTGTGATGCTAGAAATATTAAAATTTAAATAAGTATTCTTTTTAATTTATTTCGTAAAATAATTTCCTTTTACGAAATAAATTAATCCCTGACTTATAATAAAAAATGTACTGCTATAGGGTTTATCTTTACGAAGGACCTAAGTCCCCCACGTGTGTATATGTGTGGCTAGAAATAGCGTGTGGCGCTAAGGGATACCTAGGTTTCAAACACTATCTTCCGTTTGAATCGACCTTATAAATTATCTGCCGAATATTCCTGAAAAACGGGAAGCGACAACATTTTTCTTTTCACAATTCTATAACGAATTCCCCACATCCCCAAAACAATACATGGCACAATCACATAGATCAACGGCAATAAATCAACAATTTACGCGGCAATTTCCATAATTCACACAATATCAAGTTACCCGCGAGGATAAAGAAAAATCCAATTTCCTTTGCCAGTGGGAGGGGAACGGAGCTGTAAGGTGCGATCACACTTAAGCTAGGAATAGTGATGCAGTGCAGACTAGAACTACTTTTATGAGATACTGCAGAACTTAAATTATCAATAAGTGAACAATTTGCTACTCACTTCTTCATTCGCGGATCGATGTTAGAAAACAACATTCAATTCAACAAAAAACAACATTCTGCTAAAGACTCGCACCAGGGGGCTGATTACGTAACTCTGTTGCTAACGATTCTCGATTGAAATCGATTTAAACCGCAGTTACGTTGCTGCTTTAAGTAAGATAGTTGTCACATTGGTTCTTACTAAAGCAGCAATGTAACTGCGATTTCTATCAGAGTTGATTGCAACAAAGTTACATAATCAGATCATGTTCTCGGACGGGAAACATGATCTGGTGCGAGTCGTATTTTTTCTAGTATATTATTTAGTATCATATTAAAATAGCATTGTGAATGCTAAAATCTCAAAATTTAAAAACTATTCGATTTATCGGCTTATTGCGATTGTTAGCTTATCAGTGAAGATATTACCAATAAATTATAAAAAAAATTGTAAATAGCTGTATTGTAATTGTTAATATGGTGGCAAGAAACAAATAACAAAATACGACACTAAAACGCAATTACAGTTTTAGTGTCTCCTTTTAGTTAATTAATGTGGTTTTGATGCTTTATGAACAATAGCTCCCTACTATATTGAAACTGTTGCTTCATTATAATATTAAGCTGAATATGATAATGAGATACCGAACACATAATCAACGCTAAAACTACATTTAAATCCTCTCTTTGTGGAGGCCGGATGTTTTAATGCACGGTGGCCTTTTATTGGCTATGCAAATGACGTGGTTGCAGCTTCAATGGATTTCAAAATTATTCAGAGTACTTAATTGACTAAAACGTCAATGGTGCTTTGAAAAACGTTATGTGAATCATATAGAAAATTTACTATTAAGTAAGATATAAAGAACCTTTGTGAGTTGCAGCACAGAAAACAAAAAAAGAGAACAATATATTTGACTTAAAAACATTTCAAAAGCATTAATTCAAATAACTTTTGAACATTGGCAAAGTAACAAACTATAAGAATAGTCTGCACGTAATTTGACATTTAAATTGCTTCTCCGTCTTCTGATAGTGTTCCAATGGAACTTCAGTTAATAAATACGCCATAACCAGGTGCAGAGCATTATCCAGGCGAGAGATGGCCATCAATAACTAACTTAATTAAGTTAAAAGCACCTCCTGGCTAAGTGTGTCGTTCACTGCTTAAAAAGGCTAATGAAAGTAAAATAACGAGCCTTAAAGAGAATGGATATCGCGCTAGTATGGCGGATTGAGACTAAAGGCCATTTCTATAACGAAGAAGACGTTATTAGATTTTGCTTTTATCGATAAAAAAAATGTGATTCATTGATGATCTTGCGCAGAAATAGTAACGTGAGTCTACGAAGACAAAGAAGTTTCAACATAAACTACTTTTAATATATTTTTTTTAAAAGCACGCGGTCTTATCCTCAGTTAAAACACCGCCGAAAGTTAATTATAATTAAGTGATTATTTTTGCAATACTTATAATCTTATCTTCTTTCGTTTTATAGACTCAGTTAAAATGTAAGAGACCTTGTTATTGAAATTGAATTAGTAACACCAAACATTAAAGCTCACTTTACTCTACTGTGTTAAACCTTAAATTGGCTTAAATAAGCATCCGTTCCTTTTGTTTGGTGTGGAAGCTTCTCAGGAAGGTGTTTCGGATATGACCGATTATTCAGGCCCGATAACAATGGGGTAATAAATTATGATTGATGAAAGCGTACCTTATGCCTGCACCTCTTTAGTGGAACAATAACAGTATTCGGTGGTCGCTTGAAATATTGTTCTAGTTAATTTGAGTAGTTGTAAGACGTGTTGCTCTAGTTAAATTATGTGTTGATTGTAATGGGTTAGTAATTGAGGGCAATGACTATCGGAAATAGTTTGATTAAAAGGTATCTACTTGATAGCATGACCAGTTCAAGAGGGGGAACTTTTACTTATCTGTCAAAAGTGACATTTAGATGAAGACAAACTTTTCGTCGGTTTTGTCATAGAAGGAGATTACATGATCAATCTGGAATCAGTCCATTCCATCTGCTGGTTTAGACTTTGAATATTTTCTAGACTAATGATCCAAAATTTGTACCAGACTGATGGAGTGGACTGATGCCAAACTGAACATGTAATCTCCCTCATAGCCTGCAGGATTCAAGTCCAGTCTATTCCCATTCAGCCATCTTACCGCTCAGAGATAGTTGTTAGTCAATGTCATCTGCACGCAGTAAACAGTCCCGCTAGGACTCCAAGGAACATTAGTCATACGTCACACGGATCCCTTTCGATTGGGGTACCCAGAGGGATTCAGAAACGATTGTAATATTTGTGAAATTTTCTGGAATAAATTTAATATAAGTGAACTATAAGGGTTGAGAAATATTAGCCTGCCCGGCACATTTTCTGTAGCTGTAACATCTGTTTCCAGCACTTAAAAGTATCGTTAACTACGAGAAAATCATTCGGCCGCTTTCGCACTCTTCGGCACTGTTGAGGTGGTCAAAAAGCGTTATTCCTTTTGTATGCGAGTAAAACTGAATATTAATAAGAGATAACTATACGCCAAGCTGTGATACGCACAGCTTGGCGATGGAGGCGAAACCCATTTATTTTTAAAAGTTTTTTTCAGTAAATTATTATTTTCTGCTTTTTAGTCAACGAGCGGAAATTAAAAATACACCATCTCCTATGGGAGCACTTGTTAATACTAATAAAACTAGCCGAAACTCGATAGGGTTATGTTGTTTTATTATAGAATTCCTGTGGCCTTCTTCCAGCCCCATCATCAGACCCTGGACACTATTTCCCAACAGAGTACTCGTCAAGACGAATCAAATGAGTCAAAACTCGATGGGATTGCATGGTTTCAATACTGAGTTCCTGTGGCCTTCTATTCCGGCTTCATCATCAAATCAGCTCAATGACACCATAATATTGCATTGCCTTCCAGGTCTGACCTATGTTCAAAGTTTCAAGAACTTGAAACATAAAGTATTTGAAGTATAAAATCGTTTAAAAGTATAAAAAGAAACAAATAAAAAAAGCAACCGAATAAAAACGTGTTAACATATTTTATTATTATTTTTTTGGTAATAACGTAAAGTTTATTTACATTTTTCGTGATTTTGATCAATTAATTTCATCACTTTTTGGTTACATCAACAAAATGGCATGATCTTAGTCAAATTATAAAACAAGGACAAAATTTTCTTGTCATGTATTAAGTCAAATAATTCACTTAATTTTTGATCGAAAGAAAAACAATATATAGTTTGTTATGAATAAAATACTTACAACTGTTTGGTACCGAGTAGCACGATATTTGCTAAAAAATAAAACAAGGCCAAGTATTCTTGTCATGTAAAAGCTAAGCTAAGTTTGAATATTAAAAGAAACTTCTCGAGCCGTTATGGCAAGTGCTAAACGTCAGAATAGAAAATACTTTGCGTTAGATAACATCTTAACTTTCAAGATGGTAAATGTGCACTTAGTTGCCAAATTTTTAAATATCCGAATTTAGGACCCGCAAGTTTTCTTTCAAATGTAAGGAATAAATTATATGCTCTGTAATTTGTAACACGCATATGCTTTCTGAAAAAAAAAATTAGAAGATCAGAGAAGGACGAAAAAATATTTGATGACCATTCAAAGTGTTTGGTGTGTTAAGATAAATAATATTGAAAAATCGACTCACCCGTAGCACCTCAGACGGGACTAGAACCCGCACCCTTGGGATTCCGGCCCAATGCACTGACCAATTATGCTACCGAGTCGCTACTCGGTAGCATAATTGGTCAGTGCATTGGGCTACCGAGTCGCTACTCGATAGCTTAATTGGTCAGTGCATTGGGCCGGAATCCCAAGAGTGCGGGTTCGAGTCCCGTCTGAGGTGCTACGGGTGAGTCGATTTTTCTAGTATTTTTTCTAATATCATTAATCTTAATATAAAAATAGCATTGTGAATGCGAAAAATCTAAATTTAATAAGTGTTTGGTATGTGTTTTTAAATGTCCAACATTTTGTTGTATTTGAATTATGATTAGATAGACCATAAATGAAAACATAGTCTTCACACTTATAACATCCCTCTTTGCTCTGCGTCGGGGGTTAAAAATAAGTTTTGTAGGTTTATTATGATTATGAGTTTACGTATTACTATACTCGATAGCGACTATAGTTGACATTTGTATGATAACTTTTAGTTTAGTGTCTTTACCGCCAGAGGCGCTGTACCAAATTGCATACAAAATTGCCTACTATAGTCGCTATCAAGTATAGTAAACGTAACTGTGTAAACTCATAAATACAGGCACTGAATTAAAAATCTAAACTCAAACGCAATACAAACAAACATTCCCACTGGTAGTATAATAGTGTACTCTATATGGTAGTATCATACCAAACCTTTTTAATTTATTTATTTAGAAACCGACCACGTTTTTACAATATCTTATAACATTAATTATTACATAATGGTAAGGCCAATAACAGGTTTCTTTTAGTAACTAGGGTAGAGTATAATTTTAGCGTTACATACAGACTAATGCGAATTATTTATTTAGATATTTAATATAATTTAATACGTATATAGAAATATCGCACAGTATTTGTTTACTTAGTATTCCTTATCAATACATACAAATAAACTGACAATACTCGTGCATCCACAATACACACACCGAATGTTTAAATTTTTTTAATCAGTTTAGGACCATATAAAGAAGGATGCCTATCTCAAACCCGTCAAAATGTTGATTTTATCAATTACCGTGTTTAGAGAGGTAATATAAATAGCTAAGTAGCTAGCTATACCTTGTTGTAGTAACCGTTGGTTGTTTATTTAAATCAATTAATTGTACCTTACGTAGGTACAATTACGTTCTTTTTTACGAGGGGTTTTTAATAAATAGTGATAATGAGTATGAAGCGATTATATATTATTTATTGTTACTTTAGTTTTCGACATAATCACCTTTGAGGTTTATACACTTGAGTATATCGTTTTCCTAATCCTAAGATTACCTTGTTGAAAAAATCTTGATCGCTTAAAAAATCATGAACGGTAGCAATCAATCTCATCATCATTGCCAATTTGTGACCTCTCAGTTGTTCTTTTAACTGCGGGAACAGGTAGAAATCACTAGGCGCAAGGTCAGGTGAGTATGAAGGTTGTCCCATCAATTCAAATCCAGCATCTTGGATAGCAGTCATCGCAACTCGGGACTTGTGTGCGGGTTCAGTTTTATCCATTTTGCGTACCACGCTCCGACACGACGAAAACAAATGACTTTTATTTTTAAAATAAGAAAAAAGAATCAATAATTTTTATTTATTAAATTAAGATTTTTCGCATTCACAATGCTATTTTTATATTAAGATAAATAATATTAGAAAAAATACTAGAAATATCGACTCACCCGTAGCACCTCAGACGGGACTCGAACCCGCACCTTTGGGATTCCGTCCCAATGCACTGACCAATTATATAAAGGTGCGGGTTCGAGTCCCGTCTGAGGTGCTACGGGTGGGTCGATTTTTTCTAGTATTTTTTCTAATATTATTTATCTTAATTTTTATTTATTTATTTTATCAAATGTCTGGGCTTTACCTGCCAGTATTTACTTTTTTGTTGTTCAAAGAGTTTATATGCCATTATTTGTTTTTATTGAACACCCCTCGTACCCCTATTATTAATGGACTTAGGTCTACATCAAACTCCTAAGGATAAGAAGTGGCCAAATATGGAACGAGCGTATTGGTATAAATACGGTATTTACGTACCAACATATAATTAAGTAAATATTAGCTATGGACTGGTACTGAATACTGATGTTAAACACACCACTAATTAATACTTCCGCCGCAAGTCACGTAATGCTTAAATGAGCATATAATACTGTGAAATTAGCTTTAATTTTCAAAGATGTTCGTTTTGTGAATCCGTTTTAGAACTAACACGTGGTTTGTTTTTATAAGTCTGCAATTATCTTAGAATAGATCTTTCCAAAAAAATTCACAGCTTTTATAACATTGAATTTTACTTTTTTACAATAATTTTCTTTTTTTTTGTAACCCCTTTAAAGAATAAGTATTTAGATATGTGGGGGCAGATTTTTTGTACTCTTTATAATTATTTGAGTATAAACATAGAAATTTACCTGTAAAGATAATGCACGCGGTCCTTTATTTATATCTGTATTATTATTTTTGTATTAATTGTATTATTGTTGATAGTGTGTCAATTAAAATAATAATAACAAAATAATAATAGTTGGCAACTTTTGATGAAAGGCTTACTTTTTATTTTATAAAAATCTGAGAATGATTACTTTTAGAGAATTAATATGCGATTTTTCTAAATGTTTTTCCCGCAGCCAAAAATAAGCGATTAAAAGGCGCTATCCGAATCGCACTAACGAACAGCTCAGGCGAGGAGTAACGACGTACCCTATAAAATGCAATCGGGTCATTTTTTCTGTATTGAATTTACTGTCAAGTTACGGAGTGCTAAAAAATATGAATTGTGATGACATTTTTATGATACCCTTTTGGCGAGGTGAGAAAACAAACTAAGTTATAATGAATTTCTGACTGTAAAGTGAAGATACACAAAGTAAAGGATAGGTACCAATACAGTAACCATATGAGAATGGGATATTATGGGAATGAGACCATTTGGAAATGAGACAAAATTGGAATCACATGATTAACACGAGAGAGATACGATGGAAATAATAAATATGGAAATGGAACAAAGTGGAAGTGAGAAATTTTGAGAATGAGATAATGTTACTGTATTATGGATGGTATGAATCGGACACGGATTCGTTAAAAAAACGAAATCACTCAATATTGAACTAGACACTGAATTCGGTATCAAGAAAAGCGTGATAGGAATAAAAACATTATGACTGTGTATTTCTTTAGTGAGGAAGATCAAAAGGATCGTATTTGTGACTGCTACCATCATGTTAGTTTGCATTGCGAATACTAGTTATCAAAGTTTTAATAACAGGTGTAATCCTATCACATTATGACTGTGTATTTCTTTAGTTAGGAAGTATCAAAAGGATCCCAATTCTCAAGCATCTATGCCTTCTGCGTATTTGTGACCGCTACCATCATGTTAGTTTGCATTGCAAATAAATACGTTATGGAAGTATTGTTCACACCAAAATTCTTATAGCAGGGCAAGTTCCGCTGCTCACTTTCGTCGACAATCAGCGAGTAACTGGCGTTAACCGAATTCCGCTAACGAACTCGACTTAACTGGATAGTAACGACGCGCACCAACTTCTAATTAGGCCGACCAGCAACTGCGAACTTTTCGCTGTATGCTTCGGTATCCGTGTTGTTTCGTAATAATTTTGTTGTTCTGTTTATTTAATAAACAATTGTTTAATTCCGAACGATGTTGGGGATTTTGATGACATATAAAAGATGAAGGTTTAGCAATTTGCAAGCTCTGATATTGTAACTGGTTTTAAATTACTTTATAATCAATCTGAAATATATTTGTTCATTTGCCCACGCTGTTTAATTTTACAGCCACTTCTATCTTCATCTGGAAAGATTCTCTCGGTTACTGAATTATTATGGTTTTGGTTATAATCTTATCAAACTTAAAAAATATATATTAGGATCTTAATCGTGAAAAAAAAATGTAAAGCCATCAAAAAAGCAAAGTGAATAATTTTGAAGACCAAAAGGGCTGTTTTAATACCTAGCATTATTTAAAAATAAGTTTTTTTTAAATTTGATGCTCAAGGTATATTCCATCTCTTCCTTTTTTATGATAGACAAGCGCTTGACCGCTATCACGCTTGATGGTAAGCGATGATGTGATCAACGATGAAACGCGACTTGAAGGCTCCCAGATTGTATCTATCGGAAAACACAGACTCAGCAAGGAGTTCCACTGATATTTTAACCTTTGCACGCAAAGGTCAAACGTTCGGTGCTAGAACATGCATAACACAATTTGTTTCGTGCCTTCGGTAATAAAAGAACTAAAAGTACTTTTGTTTTAACGACACTAGCCATAATGCTAGGTTCTAATATTAGCTTTTACGTTCATAGTACTTGAAAATTTTCCTCAAGCTATAATAAGACGTTGACTTCATTGAACTTCCATTATTTTTATTGATTCCAATTTACAATCTATTATGAAAGGTAAAGGATAGAAGCACCAATTACCATAAAGTGTCTTAAAAGAATCACCTTCAAGACAAAAGAAGCGACAAAAATATTGTCTCCAAAGACTAGACATTGAAATTTCGCGAGTGTCTGTTATTCTTTTATCGCAAGGGCCAATTACTGGAGTTTTTTCCCGACTACGAGCGATCGAGGAGGTCTCGAATTGATTTGATGAATAATTTTCCAATTCAGCTGACACGAATATCGTGGAAAGGAAAACTTAGGATGCGATCCTCCTGAGAGAACTCAGCATATTTCCGAGTCTGACTGTTTTCGAGTTCGAACTATGTAGGAAAACAAAGATTTTGTTCCTTTGCCGGCAGTTTGTTTCATTCTGCTGATGTTGATTCTGGGATTTGACTTATGAGGTATTCACATTTTTTAATGGCTTTGAAAGAAACACCAATAACATTGCAATGCAACATATAGTAATATTTAACAAGGCTTTTCGATAGATTCATTACTGCGTGGATATTACGAAATTCACACATTTCACAATGTTATTAGTTTTAGGTCAATGATGAAATTAATGTCTTATGTTTAAATAATTACTGAAAAAATGAACACGTTTTTATTTTACATAGTAAATTCAAAAAAAAAAAATCAGAAGCAGTTGCCTCTGACTTTTGCACTCTAAGAAAAAAATAAATAAAAATGTCGTCCCTTTGTTTGTGAAGCTAATTGAGAGATTGCTATCTTACTGAAATGTTTGTTTCACAATGACCTCCAAATCAGTTGCTATTCATCTCCCAGCAGAAAAAAACTGTCCCCTACAGGCCGTACCTATTCACTCAATTTTTTTCGCGACAAAAGCATTAAGGCATCTCGCGGGAAATTAATGGGTCTCCCCATTAAGGTTAAGTGCTATTTTAGCTTATGTGACTTGACAAAAAGTTGAAAACTTTGCCCCGCTTCAACGTTTTATTGGTTGACGGACAGCGATGGCGGTGGTTATGATCAAGCTTGAATTTAAACTTTTTATATTTAATGGCGGTCAAGGATCGTTAAATTTAATGCACTTTTGCAAAGGTTCGCACTTTAGAGTCTACAACTTGAAAGACTACGTCGGTGTAAGGTCTGAGTATGACCACATAATACTTAAGAGTAGTTCCTAACGGTATGTATGAACAACGATATTAGGTTAAAAAGGTTTTATTTTAGAAATTTTATTATAGCGCCTGGCCCAGTAATTACGGAGGTTAAGTAATATTCGCAAGGGTCGGTCATGGAATGGGTGACCAAAAATTTACTATCTCGAGCTCTTCCGTGCTTCGGAAGGCACGTTAAGCCGTTGGTTCCGGCTGCAATTTGCAATCGTTAGTACCTACCAATCCACATTGGGCCCGGGTGGTGGGTCATGACCCATCGTCCTTATCCACCCATAAGGAAGGCCTGTGCGCCAGCTGTGGGGACATTAAAAATGGCTGATGGTCATAGAAATTTTATGAGGTAAGTATACGTTTTTTCGGCGTGTGTATGTGCTTCATGTGAGTGATTGAAACTTCCCAGCAAACCTACAAAAAGAAACTAACCCCCTTACTAATAAATATTGTATAGCAGATGCATATAGTTACACAGTGTTTTGTCCCTTTCTTTTTAATGTCAAATTTAAATAGTTTGACAGAAAGTAACCATTGTGTAACTATACATCTGCTGTACTTTATTAGTAAGGGTGTAAGTATAAAAATTACACAAAAAGTATAATTTGCAGGTACTGATAAGGCGTCATATTAAGCAGGGAGAAATAATTAGATAACTTAGAGCTAAATACTACAAGTTAACTTATCTTATCTTTTTCGTTTAATAAGACAAAATAATGTAATAACAATGAGTACAACATTAATTATAAAATTTCAAAACGATGAAGAGGATTAAGAAATGGTGGCTAATTTTGTCAAGCTTCGTCTGAGATTTAAATCGTAAACCGATTCAACTAATTAATCATTGACAGCTGCAGAGCTTCATTGTACAATTTTGTAATTTTCTGCACACCGAATCCTTTACAATGATGAAATAATTATGATCTTCTAATACTTATTAATGCCATTGCCACAAATTCTAAAACAGTATAACTGTAATTAACAGACTTAATGTCTACATTTAATTCTACTTATATTTCAATAAGGTAAATAAAACAAATATTTGGTTAAAAAAGATACTTAAGTTCTTATACAATATGCTTAATTAACTTAAAAAAATCCTTAAAATCCATAAAAGATCATCCGATTATAAATATGTATAGATTTGTATACAGGGAAATTTCTAACTGTAACTAAGGAAATAGCAAAGGTTAAATATTTTAAACCAAACTTGCGCATTAGTACGAAAGCTTGCAATGTTTGTGGTTAACTGTACAGCTTTTGTTTAACTGCGTTGCCACAACTGAATTTATGTCAGTGAGAGTATTTTAATTGGCAACAATGGCTATTCAGCCCATTTATTTTACCGTTTAAATGTTTAATTGAAACCAGAACTTCATCAATGATCAATTTAAGATCGACAAACTGAAGATTGTTCAATGTCCAAAATAACAAGTGAACATTCCCGCTCCATAATCCGCGAGTCTTGTTAGTGACTATTAGCGTTCTAATTAAATAGCTCGTTTTATAGCTGCGTTAATTCGGTACAGGGATGGTATAAATGAGAGAGGAGGCTGGGTTATAACCGCAGCGACCGCGCCATCGCAACACCAGAGTAACAAGGGAGGGATGCAGCAATCAGGCTGAGTTTAAGGGAACAGCTATTGGCGTAGCGGAGGTAGCAGCGATGGCGGAAGAATACAGCGATTTAGTCGATATGCCGATGTCATTACGACCGCTGTAGTTAAGTCTTATGAAGTATTCCAGTTTTCTATAAAAATAGGTGAAACAGCAGGTGTTGGCAGTTACTGTTGAGTTAGCGATGTCCTGTCCAGACACAAAACTAACGTAGAGGCGGCAGTTTGAAAGTATTACAATAATACGCTACGAAACACATTAGTGACTACGGATTGAGGTAATTAGAACAGCTACTTTTACCTACTCTTTTGACTTTTAGTGCGAAATATCAACCATAGTCGCAATCAAGAGAACACAGTAGGTATAAGACGTGATCAGAAAAACAATATCTGGTAGGGAAAAAGAAAATGCTCGTGGCGATCGGTGGATAACAGAGCCGTGCTCGGAGTTTAAGGCCCCTATATACCTCAAGTGGCGCCCTCATTTTAAAAGTGCCAAAAGTGGCCACTTTTAGCACTTTTGCGAACTACTACTATAACGAACAAAATTTTACTGAGGTTATTGTTTGTAAATAAACTATAGAACCTTAGCTTCAATCTGTACATGTGAATTTTCGATACATTATGTACTTAGCGAGCAATAAATTTAATTAAAATGAGGGCGCCACTTGAGGTATATATAGGAGCCTTAAGATTAAAGTCGCTACAATATACCCTAAGGCTATGAGAGGATAACGCTATCTTCTTTGCCATCGTTTAAATCGCTTCGCTCATCACAATACTTGAAGCCGGGTCAATTAAATACAGTGCAATATTGTGGTTGGGACGCAAACAGTGGGATTTGTTATTATTCAGTAAAATAAATTATTGAAATGTTTTGATGTTTATATAATATCACCAATGGATTAACATGAAAACTCTTACTTAATTTGAATTTGATTACTTACCTAAAACTTTGATATAACTAACAAAATTTAAGGTTTTCACTACTTACACTTCAGTTTGCTAAATATGTTTGTAGTCAGAGTTCCGTATATTCGTGTGTTTACGAAATGTGTCGCAAAATATAACTCCACTTAAGAGGATCCTGATATTGTTTAATTTTGGTTATTGATTTTTTAAATCGTCATGACACTAAATAATAATATAAATAATAAATATTTGACAACATCACATACATTGCTCCGATTCCAAAGTAAGTAGCTAAAGCACTTGTATTATGGAAATCAGAGACAACGGTGGTATCACAAACACCTAGACCTGAGCCAATATAGAAAAGTTCGTTTTCTAAATTGACCCAACCGGGGATCGAACCCGGGACCTCAGAGATGGCGACGCCTTGAAAACCGGTGTACAAAGCCACTCGACCACGGAGGTCGTCGATAAATTAATATCATTTACTTAACATAACAACTCTTTAAAGGACACACAGGTAATAATTGATTAACAGTTGATTTACCCTAAAAGGCACAAAAATGGGCTGAGTGAAAACGGCAAAGCGATAGACTGTTCCGCAAATGGATATCCATTACTTTATCGGGTGATACGAGTTTCTTTACTAAGTAAAAGAAATTGAACCTTAATTGCCCGGTTAAAGTGATAAATCGTATGGCCTCTTCGGGACAGCGTTTGCCTAAACATAAGGAAAATATTACACAATTATTACCTTCTTTAAATTAAAGCTCTTATGCATGTATAGGTCATTAATTCAAAGAGACCAGCGCCTCTACTTAAATGGGCAACATTCTATGCGTTTGAACGCTACGCTTACTTTAAAATAAGCAGTAAACTATGAAATTACGTGCCGGAAGCTTGGCAATTTCATACAATACATCAAAGTCTGTGATTTACATAAGTTTTCGACTTGTGATTTGATTGTCTATTGCTCATATTTAAGCTTTAAAAGTAAGCGTAGCGTTCAAACGTATAGAATATTTGAGAAGGGGGCTTGTTATATACGTAATTGCAGTTATTTAAGATAAAACATATTATATTCATCACATTTATTAGATGATCCAGTCCATGTAATCACAAGTTGGGCTATCAGGTAGAACAATAAAGTATATTAGCAATTATAATTCTTGAAATTCGCCACTGCTACAATTATTATGAAACACTGTATATGCAAAATTCAGTGCTTTAATAAACTCCAGCATTGCATCATAACTTTTTCCCTTAGAAATGCAGATCTTTAACAAATTTGCAATAATTAATTGTTGTAATGGCATTTGACTGGCTTGTTTTTGGTTCGTAATAAATCCTTTTGCTAAGAAGTCCTAAAAGTAAAATAGACGAAAGAATTGAGAGGTGTCATTTGATATAACCAAAATGGGTAAAGTTAATTGGTACGTATCAATTACCAAATATTTCCTCAACTTTTTATCTCTCGCATCGAATAATCCGTGGATTTTTAGAAGTGGACAGTTCAGACTTCATGTTACACCTACCTTAAAATAAAGAAATAAAAGTAAATAAGATAATTAAATGGATTTGAAATTTTGAGATTTAAGCATTCACAATGCTTAAATCTAAAATTATTATTTAGTATTATATAAAAATAGCATTGTGAATGCTTAAATCTCAAAATTTCAAATAGTTAAAAAGCTTTCTCATCTTAATCAACTGTTTAAAAATATCTGGAAAGATGTTCAGTTGAATGTTGAAGTTAATTCCTTCTACATTGGTGAGATGGCGCTGGCTTGCAGCGTAAGAGTTGATATACTAGAAGAAATTCGACGTTCCCACTAGTGACTCGGTAGCTCAGCGGTCAGAGCATTGGACCGGTTATCCAAAGGTCGCGGGTTCGATTCCCGTCCGAGAACATGATCTGGTGCGAGTCCTATTTTTTCTAGTATATTATTTAGTATTATATAAATGGATTTGGTTAAATTGTTAAACTTTTGTACACACGACAGCACCTCAGGTTATACAATTAAACTGCAAAAACAGCTTTTATTACGTAAGGCATAAATGCGGTCTCAAGGTCACCATGTATAGTCTGAGGTGCCGTCGTGTTTACATTAGAGAGTAAAATAAAGGCTAAATTCTGAATTTTATTAAAACGAAAGTTTTATATAATTGAATAGCTTTGTTTAAAGAAAATGTTGATAAACTAATCTAATCTCAATGGGCTCCCTGCGTGCGAAAGTACCTTTAATTGTCAGACGTACCTCTGCATCAAAGTCAAAGTATCGATAATACATCCGGTAAACTCATTTCCGGTCACGTCACGTGCCGACTCCGGCGCGTTGAAGGCGCGGCTCTTCCATCTTATCACTTACCGAATATTACGCAAATTGCGTTCCGTTTGGAATTCCGCGCGTGTTATGTGGTATTGTTCCTTATCTGGAACTGTGGAACATAGTTGAGATGCAACTTGAGTGGACTAAATGCTAACTTAGAGAGCTATACAAGGTGTTACAAAAGTACCCCTAATGCCGAATATGGTAGATAGGGACCATCAAACTGAACAATTTTTACTATGGGACCAACTCTGAAATCGCGAAAAAAAAAATCTGATGTTTTGTTATTAAATGTTTGATTTTAATCAAATATTAATACTAATATATAACGTCCAATATTTGATATAGTTCAATAGAATATAATATATGAAACAGTAAAATGTATTTTTAACTTTTTCATTTTTTTAATCATTATAATATACTTTTCGAGATGTTATACTGTTCATATACTTCCTATCTCACTCTATTCATTTGAATTTTGGTTATGAAGGAAAAATGTTATGCATGTTATTAACGTGGGTGAGCGAGATGTATATTTTGGAGGCTTACCATTTAAATTTCAGCGTGAGATATGAATAAAGGGTAAAATATATATAAGCCCACATACATCTAATACCGCGCTAAGACTTTGTTTGACCAAGTTAAATAGGATGGGTAATATTATTATTATAAATCTAAATTCAGAAATTGTTATTTAAAAAAAGTAAAAACAAAATATTTTACTAGAGAGATAAAAAAATAATCAAGACAGTCAAACATTTGTATAATAAAACTTCACTTAATTAAAGTTTTTAGTTTCAACTGTCATTCTCACTAGAATATCCGAATGCCCTGAACCAAACTCCAGTCTTACCACAAAAGATTTTAAAACACTGTTCAATTTAGGCACTACTTAAATGTGATGCCGTCTCTTTCAAACAATATTGCCAAAAAAGTGTCAGAATCACATTTAATTAGTGTCTAAGACTTAAACACTTGTTGAACAGTGTTTTAAAATCTTTTGTGATAAAGGCCGTTATTTAACAAAGGACAATGTAAAAGACATGTACTAGATATCTGGAATGAATGAATCAATTGAATGTCGAGGTTAATTCCTTGTGCATTGTTGAGATGGCGCTGGCTTGCAGCGTAAGAGTTGATATACCTACTAGAAGAAATTCGACGTTCTCACTAGAGACTCGGTAGCTCAGCGGTCAGAGCATTGGACCAGATATCCAAAGGTCGCGGGTTCGATTCCCGTCCGAGAATATGATCTGGTGCGAGTCGTATTTTTTCTAGAATATTATTTAGTATTACATGTACTACATATTGTAATTACTACATTCTTATACCTACATACTTACAACTTAAAAAAATGAAAACAAGTATTGAATATGTTTTTTGTTAAAACTGTTCAGCAAAGTATGCATATTATTAATAAATAACGCGTCTCCAACAGGCTTCGCCATTCGTAAAACAGGAAAACAAATGTTTATTGCCCAAGTAGGCGTGCCAAAACATTGTAAAATCACGACGATAAATATAATGCTCTTTATCTACTATAAACAAGTCAAACCGTTATTTATGAAGGAGGGTGCACATTTCGAAGTGCAATCCGATAGACGTTATTATATTTTATGTGAAAAATAGCACAGTGACGGAGCCGAGAAAATTTCAACGAGTCACAACGATTTATTATTTTGAATTCAAAACTAAATCATAAAACAAACAATTATAACAATGACCCAATAACAAATTATATTACCCATCAAGCAATAATTTTCGTCAAAGTACAGAAAACTCAGCAGCTAACAATCAAAGGGTAATACTAAATAATATACTAGAAAAAATACGACTCGCACCAGATCATGTTCTCAGACGGGAATCGAACCCGCGACCTTTGAATATCCGGTCCAATGCTCGCTACCGAGTCACTAGTGGGAACGTCGAATTTCTTATAGTATATCAACTCTTACGCTGCAAGCCAGCGCCATCTCACCAATGTACAAGGAATTACCTCGACATCCAACTGAACAATCAAAAAATCAAATGAAATCAAAGGGTAGTTGCTCTGAGCCATATTAGTTGACAATATAATTTTTGTATAATATATATGTATGGTGTTATACTTATACTCAACTAAACATTTAGGCACATATTTTTACAAAATATTTTGATTGATTACTTATTTATTATCCCAAACCTAATAATTTTCCCGTTTCATAAAAAGTCCATAAAAACTATCATTCCAATTCATTAACTCCGATCTCCGATTCTTAAGCAATTCCCATCAACCATAAACCAACACGTGTTAAAAGGTTAATCTTGCGAATGCTCGCACTACATTTCACAGCGGAATAAAATATGGATTTCCCACATTTACACCCCCTAGAAATCATCCCCTATCTGTGCAAAGTATCTCTACGGGACCTTAAAACATTCGTTCCAAGTTTCGATCTTGATTTTATGTCGTGCGTAATAAAAATATGAGGGGGCCCTTACTTGAGCGAAATACAACTACCGGCGGAAACATAAAAAACGGCCAAGGGGAAGGTTGATTCATATGCAAAGGGTTCGGTATAAATTGATGGACAAGCACCTTACTTATTTTTTTTACACAATAGTAGCATACATTACTAAGAAAGGCTCTGACTTTTCCCCTAGAGTTAAGTCTACGCCGTACGTAATACTTATTACTTCATAGATGCGCAGAAATAACAGTAGTTTTAAACATGGTTTAATTTTAATAATAGACTTGATATCTAAGCATGGTATTTTTATCTTATTAAGTCCGTTCGGCTATAAATGTTGTTAGGCGTGTGCATGCACACTATTTTAGTGTGCGTAATACGAGAGCATGTAGATGCACAGTAAAAAAGGGTGTATGTGCACAATTAACAACATTCACAGCCGAACCTTCGTGAGATAGATTATCTATCTTGATCCTGTCTCTGAAAAAGGTTTAACTAATTTTTTTTTTTTTAAATTTTGAGATTTAAGCATTCACAATGCTATTTTATATAATACTAAATAATATACTAGAAAAAATAGGACTCGCACCAGATCATGTTCTCGGACGGGAATCGAACCCGCGACCTTTGGATATCCGGTCCAATGCTCTGACCGCTGAGCTACCGAGTCACTGGTGAGAACGTCGAATTTCTTCTAGTATATCAACTCTTACGCTGCAAGCCAGCGCCATCTCACCAATGTAGAAGGAATTACCTTCGACATTCAACTGAACATCTTTCCAGATATTTTTAAACAGTTGATTAAGATGAGAAAGCTTTTATAACTTTTTAAATTTTGAGATTTAAGCATTCACAATGCTATTTTATATAATACTAAATAATATACTAGAAAAAATAGGACTCGCACCAGATCATGTTCTCGGACGGGAATCGAACCCGCGACCTTTGGATATCCGGTCCAATGCTCTGACCGCTGAGCTACCGAGTCACTGGTGAGAACGTCGAATTTCTTCTAGTATATCAACTCTTACGCTGCAAGCCAGCGCCATCTCACCAATGTAGAAGGAATTACCTTCGACATTCAACTGAACATCTTTCCAGATATTTTTAAACAGTTGATTAAGATGAGAAAGCTTTTATAACTTTTTAAATTTTGAGATTTAAGCATTCACAATGCTATTTTATATAATACTAAATAATATACTAGAAAAAATAGGACTCGCACCAGATCATGTTCTCGGACGGGAATCGAACCCGCGACCTTTGGATATCCGGTCCAATGCTCTGACCGCTGAGCTACCGAGTCACTGGTGAGAACGTCGAATTTCTTCTAGTATATCAACTCTTACGCTGCAAGCCAGCGCCATCTCACCAATGTAGAAGGAATTACCTTCGACATTCAACTGAACATCTTTCCAGATATTTTTAAACAGTTGATTAAGATGAGAAAGCTTTTATAACTTTTTAAATTTTGAGATTTAAGCATTCACAATGCTATTTTATATAATACTAAATAATATACTAGAAAAAATAGGACTCGCACCAGATCATGTTCTCGGACGGGAATCGAACCCGCGACCTTTGGATATCCGGTCCAATGCTCTGACCGCTGAGCTACCGAGTCACTGGTGAGAACGTCGAATTTCTTCTAGTATATCAACTCTTACGCTGCAAGCCAGCGCCATCTCACCAATGTAGAAGGAATTACCTTCGACATTCAACTGAACATCTTTCCAGATATTTTTAAACAGTTGATTAAGATGAGAAAGCTTTTATAACTTTTTAAATTTTGAGATTTAAGCATTCACAATGCTATTTTATATAATACTAAATAATATACTAGAAAAAATAGGACTCGCACCAGATCATGTTCTCGGACGGGAATCGAACCCGCGACCTTTGGATATCCGGTCCAATGCTCTGACCGCTGAGCTACCGAGTCACTGGTGAGAACGTCGAATTTCTTCTAGTATATCAACTCTTACGCTGCAAGCCAGCGCCATCTCACCAATGTAGAAGGAATTACCTTCGACATTCAACTGAACATCTTTCCAGATATTTTTAAACAGTTGATTAAGATGAGAAAGCTTTTATAACTTTTTAAATTTTGAGATTTAAGCATTCACAATGCTATTTTATATAATACTAAATAATATACTAGAAAAAATAGGACTCGCACCAGATCATGTTCTCGGACGGGAATCGAACCCGCGACCTTTGGATATCCGGTCCAATGCTCTGACCGCTGAGCTACCGAGTCACTGGTGAGAACGTCGAATTTCTTCTAGTATATCAACTCTTACGCTGCAAGCCAGCGCCATCTCACCAATGTAGAAGGAATTACCTTCGACATTCAACTGAACATCTTTCCAGATATTTTTAAACAGTTGATTAAGATGAGAAAGCTTTTATAACTTTTTCAATTTTGAGATTTAAGCATTCACAATGCTATTTTATATAATACTAAATAATATACTAGAAAAAATAGGACTCGCACCAGATCATGTTCTCGGACGGGAATCGAACCCGCGACCTTTGGATATCCGGTCCAATGCTCTGACCGCTGAGCTACCGAGTCACTGGTGAGAACGTCGAATTTCTTCTAGTATATCAACTCTTACGCTGCAAGCCAGCGCCATCTCACCAATGTAGAAGGAATTACCTTCGACATTCAACTGAACATCTTTCCAGATATTTTTAAACAGTTGATTAAGATGAGAAAGCTTTTATAACTATTTAAATTTTGAGATTTAAGCATTCACAATGCTATTTTATATAATACTAAATAATATACTAGAAAAAATAGGACTCGCACCAGATCATGTTCTCGGACGGGAATCGAACCCGCGACCTTTGGATATCCGGTCCAATGCTCTGACCGCTGAGCTACCGAGTCACTGGTGAGAACGTCGAATTTCTTCTAGTATATCAACTCTTACGCTGCAAGCCAGCGCCATCTCACCAATGTAGAAGGAATTACCTTCGACATTCAACTGAACATCTTTCCAGATATTTTTAAACAGTTGATTAAGATGAGAAAGCTTTTATAACTTTTTAAATTTTGAGATTTAAGCATTCACAATGCTATTTTATATAATACTAAATAATATACTAGAAAAAATAGGACTCGCACCAGATCATGTTCTCGGACGGGAATCGAACCCGCGACCTTTGGATATCCGGTCCAATGCTCTGACCGCTGAGCTACCGAGTCACTGGTGAGAACGTCGAATTTCTTCTAGTATATCAACTCTTACGCTGCAAGCCAGCGCCATCTCACCAATGTAGAAGGAATTACCTTCGACATTCAACTGAACATCTTTCCAGATATTTTTAAACAGTTGATTAAGATGAGAAAGCTTTTATAACTTTTTAAATTTTGAGATTTAAGCATTCACAATGCTATTTTATATAATACTAAATAATATACTAGAAAAAATAGGACTCGCACCAGATCATGTTCTCGGACGGGAATCGAACCCGCGACCTTTGGATATCCGGTCCAATGCTCTGACCGCTGAGCTACCGAGTCACTGGTGAGAACGTCGAATTTCTTCTAGTATATCAACTCTTACGCTGCAAGCCAGCGCCATCTCACCAATGTAGAAGGAATTACCTTCGACATTCAACTGAACATCTTTCCAGATATTTTTAAACAGTTGATTAAGATGAGAAAGCTTTTATAACTTTTTAAATTTTGAGATTTAAGCATTCACAATGCTATTTTATATAATACTAAATAATATACTAGAAAAAATAGGACTCGCACCAGATCATTGTGAATGCTTAAATCTCAAAATTTAAAAAGTTATAAAAGCTTTCTCATCTTAATCAACTGTTTAAAAATATCTGGAAAGATGTTCAGTTGAATGTCGAAGGTAATTCCTTCTACATTGGTGAGATGGCGCTGGCTTGCAGCGTAAGAGTTGATATACTAGAAGAAATTCGACGTTCTCACCAGTGACTCGGTAGCTCAGCGGTCAGAGCATTGGACCGGATATCCAAAGGTCGCGGGTTCGATTCCCGTCCGAGAACATGATCTGGTGCGAGTCCTATTTTTTCTAGTATATTATTTAGTATTATATAAAATAGCATTGTGAATGCTTAAATCTCAAAATTTAAAAAGTTATAAAAGCTTTCTCATCTTAATCAACTGTTTAAAAATATCTGGAAAGATGTTCAGTTGAATGTCGAAGGTAATTCCTTCTACATTGGTGAGATGGCGCTGGCTTGCAGCGTAAGAGTTGATATACTAGAAGAAATTCGACGTTCTCACCAGTGACTCGGTAGCTCAGCGGTCAGAGCATTGGACCGGATATCCAAAGGTCGCGGGTTCGATTCCCGTCCGAGAACATGATCTGGTGCGAGTCCTATTTTTTCTAGTATATTATTTAGTATTATATAAAATAGCATTGTGAATGCTTAAATCTCAAAATTTAAAAAGTTATAAAAGCTTTCTCATCTTAATCAACTGTTTAAAAATATCTGGAAAGATGTTCAGTTGAATGTCGAAGGTAATTCCTTCTACATTGGTGAGATGGCGCTGGCTTGCAGCGTAAGAGTTGATATACTAGAAGAAATTCGACGTTCTCACCAGTGACTCGGTAGCTCAGCGGTCAGAGCATTGGACCGGATATCCAAAGGTCGCGGGTTCGATTCCCGTCCGAGAACATGATCTGGTGCGAGTCCTATTTTTTCTAGTATATTATTTAGTATTATATAAAATAGCATTGTGAATGCTTAAATCTCAAAATTTAAAAAGTTATAAAAGCTTTCTCATCTTAATCAACTGTTTAAAAATATCTGGAAAGATGTTCAGTTGAATGTCGAAGGTAATTCCTTCTACATTGGTGAGATGGCGCTGGCTTGCAGCGTAAGAGTTGATATACTAGAAGAAATTCGACGTTCTCACCAGTGACTCGGTAGCTCAGCGGTCAGAGCATTGGACCGGATATCCAAAGGTCGCGGGTTCGATTCCCGTCCGAGAACATGATCTGGTGCGAGTCCTATTTTTTCTAGTATATTATTTAGTATTATATAAAATAGCATTGTGAATGCTTAAATCTCAAAATTTAAAAAGTTATAAAAGCTTTCTCATCTTAATCAACTGTTTAAAAATATCTGGAAAGATGTTCAGTTGAATGTCGAAGGTAATTCCTTCTACATTGGTGAGATGGCGCTGGCTTGCAGCGTAAGAGTTGATATACTAGAAGAAATTCGACGTTCTCACCAGTGACTCGGTAGCTCAGCGGTCAGAGCATTGGACCGGATATCCAAAGGTCGCGGGTTCGATTCCCGTCCGAGAACATGATCTGGTGCGAGTCCTATTTTTTCTAGTATATTATTTAGTATTATATAAAATAGCATTGTGAATGCTTAAATCTCAAAATTTAAAAAGTTATAAAAGCTTTCTCATCTTAATCAACTGTTTAAAAATATCTGGAAAGATGTTCAGTTGAATGTCGAAGGTAATTCCTTCTACATTGGTGAGATGGCGCTGGCTTGCAGCGTAAGAGTTGATATACTAGAAGAAATTCGACGTTCTCACCAGTGACTCGGTAGCTCAGCGGTCAGAGCATTGGACCGGATATCCAAAGGTCGCGGGTTCGATTCCCGTCCGAGAACATGATCTGGTGCGAGTCCTATTTTTTCTAGTATATTATTTAGTATTATATAAAATAGCATTGTGAATGCTTAAATCTCAAAATTTAAAAAGTTATAAAAGCTTTCTCATCTTAATCAACTGTTTAAAAATATCTGGAAAGATGTTCAGTTGAATGTCGAAGGTAATTCCTTCTACATTGGTGAGATGGCGCTGGCTTGCAGCGTAAGAGTTGATATACTAGAAGAAATTCGACGTTCTCACCAGTGACTCGGTAGCTCAGCGGTCAGAGCATTGGACCGGATATCCAAAGGTCGCGGGTTCGATTCCCGTCCGAGAACATGATCTGGTGCGAGTCCTATTTTTTCTAGTATATTATTTAGTATTAAGGTTTAACTAAGTTACGTGATATTCGGCATAATGGTGACTCTTCCTCGGTTTAAGCTTAAGTAAAGCCAAGGCCCTATTTAATAACGTGACAATTTGGTTTACGTTACGGTGTAGCAATGAGCAGTTTGTTCTATTTTCAAATTGGTTGACGCAATGGATATAAAATTGTCATGACAGGTGACAAGAAGTTGTCACGTTTATTAAATAGGGTTCAGGTCATTTATACTGTTAAAGGTCTCAATAAACTAAGGTTCTCTTCAGTCGTAAAGATATGACATCGGAACCCTAAATACGACAGGAGCTGATTCCGCTCTGATCTGATCCCGAATCGCTCGCCACTAGGGCGTACACACAGGATGTTTGCCTTCCGGCCTCGCTAGATAAATGTTTAAGATCCGAGGTGGAAGGGATGCGGTTGAGTTTCGCTTTCCTTTGTACCTATTTCCAAGTTGAAATAGCCGTTTCGGTAGATTTAGTAGCCTCTCGACATAAGTACTGAACTTGAAATAGTTTATTTTAGCTACAGATGTGCGAAATAGATCGTTAAAAAAGTTACGTACTTAAGTTATAAACAGAATGTTCTCAAAAATATTTTTTACCTGAAATATTCTTGTATTTCTAAACTTTACATTTACTTTGCTTAAAGAGATAATCCAAAAAAAATTTTTTTATTTTCAATTCGCCATACCTATGATAGGAAAAAAAACTGCTACTATTAATTCACTTAGTATCAGACCTGAGGGTCTAGACAAGTGGCAAACACTTGGCTTTTTGATTATTCGTATGGCATTTAAGTGACATTAACTCCCTTACTAATAAAGACTGTATAGCAGATGTATAGTTAGATAATGGTTACTATCTGTCGAACTATTTTGACATTAAAAAGAAAGGGACAAAACACTGTATAACTATACATCTGCTATACATTATAATTAGTAAGGGCGTAAATGTATAAAATTGACACTTTAAAAAGTCGTGATTGTCTATGGTGAGCGACAGCTTACTTAATAAAAAGACTCTTAGTCATAGAGCAAGATGAGGTCCACAATACATATCACTTTTCCACACAATAAGCCGATAGACCAATAGATCTGAAGTAAATAATAAATAATTAAAGGCATCCCTCTTCCAGAACGTCTATAATGACGGGCCAGACAGACAAGGGAACTCCATTAGAATCATGATTAGCAAAACAGACGTTAGTATTTTTACTTTATTGTCAATAAAAGGTCCCTTCTGTACAGTTTTATTAGAATTGCTCTACGCTATTTGGGGATAAAATAAAATAATGAAAGAAACTAATATAACAGTTGATGTACTATCTATAACACTTCAGCTTTCCCACTTCTGAGGTTAAAATCACTTGCACGCCGCGCCCCATCACTTTAGTCCGTGCAGGGGCGATACGCGCGCTCATGATTTTTTCTGCAAAGTGGTAAAGCACGTGAACTACTGAAAACTCTAGTAAAATAATGTTAGAGTTCAATTAATCAGTTTTATAAAGAAAATTAAAGCTCTCTTTTTAAAAATCTGTCGCTCGAAGATATTGCAAACTAAAAAAAAAATAGGATATCTACTCGAGTGTCTCCGTTATGAATAACATATTTTTTACAACTCTTTCTCTCGTTCATGTTCAAATAAAAATTGGTTCGTCGCACTTATGGCTGCGTCGATCGTAAAGACATCTTTATGACGTCATCATAATATTTGTTTTTATCCTTTGAACATTTACGAGGTACACTCTTCCGACCGTAATTTTTACATTTCGAACAACATGGCCACAGGGTAACAGTATAGCTTATACAACAAGTGAAAAATTCGAGGGACTAAGTTGGATCCCAAGAGCAGCGAAGGATTTTAGATTAGAATAGAGATACAAAGACCCAGATGTTTTTTTTCACGAGTTGTGTACTCTACTTTTTACCATTGACTGCGAGAAAATAAATAGTACCTGTAGTAGCATAGTATTATTGTTATCACATTTTATAAAACAATCGGTAATAAACTAATAAGAAAACAAAGGATTATATATAAGGGTGCGTTTCCACTGAAACGGAGTGGAGTGGAGCGGTGCTTCGTGATTAGTCAATTCATAACACCGCACAGCACCGGTGCATAGCGGGGCGGTGCGAAACGGAACGGAGTCGAAATTAAAATCTCACCAAGACCTTTCATTTCTTCAAAAACACCAGACATCATCAGTTTAGAATGAGTACGTTTCGTGATATTGCCGTTTTTAGTTTGACAGCTGTCATCTAAAATGAAGATCTCACCAACACAGCAACCAACACAACAATTTTAAAAAATGTAATGTTGTGGATAACCTGGTTGTTTACAAAATTGGTAAGCTCTTATGTAAGTATTTATATATAACCTCATTTTGTAAATGTTTGTTGTTCCTAATAAATAAAAATAAAAAAACAGACCTTAGCCGCCGCTCCGCTCCACTATTTTTCGCACTGCACTGCTGCACTCCGCTCCGCGCCACTCTGCCTCTGCCTCACTGGTTCTGCGCGGAGAAAAGGATTGTCCAATCACGAAGCACCATTCCGCTTCAGTGGAAGCTCACCCATAACATTTGTTTTTTAAATTGTATAGATTGATAGCTCTATGGAAAAGCTCAATTTTGTCAGTAGGTACTTTTAAGTTTTAGTACGTTCTTTTACATAGTTCATATAAGTGCTTATTCTAAATAAATAATAAATATAAATATTTGACAACATCACATACATTGCTCCGATTCCAAAGTAAGTAGCTAAAGCACTTGTGTTATGGAAATCAGAGACAACGGTGGTATCACAAACACCCAGACCTGAGCCAATATAGAAAAGTTCGTTTTCTAAATTGACCCAACCGAGGATCGAACCCGGGACCTCAGAGATGGCGACACCTTGAAAACCGGTGTACAAAGCCACTCGACTACGGAGGTCAAAACTATATAAATATAGATGAATCGCTGAAATGTATGTAAACGCATAACTTCAGAACGACTGCACCAAATTAGATATTCTTTTGTTGTGTTTGTTATTATCAGGTCAGGGTTAGTATTTTTGAAATATTTCTTTTTTTTATTTTATTTTTTATTGTACGGAGACATGTAAAAAAATATCTCAAGTGGCGATGGTAAAAACAAAGTTTTTCATCACTATGTTAGGCAATATTATGTAACAAATTACAGAAAAATAAAACAAATGAAGTCTGGAAAGTATTTAAGTAATACTTAATTTTTTATTTACAGCCAGTTCTTTTACTTGGAAAATTAAAAATATCCTGGGAAATACCTGAAGCTAAATGAGTTTTAAAATGTGCAAAAGTAACTGATTTGTGTTTACATTATGAAATAGCTTATTTCCAATGTGATAAACGCTATATTCATTGGAAGTCTTACAACGCGTAGATGCATCGAAACATCTTTGAATACCATATGGTCGTGTTGCTAGCATTTCGATCCCACGATTGGTTTGTATTAAAAATAATATAATATACCCACATTATACTTTCTAAAGAGATTTTTTGGGTAAATAAACTACATAGAGTTATAAAAGAATAGGAATAAATTAACCCTTCAGATTTGAATACATCAATACTTCCATAATTGCGTGAAAAACCGTTTCCACAGTCCTTTATTTTTCCATAGGTTTGACGGTTTGTCAACAATTAGAGGAGCGATAAAAAAGCGGAATTTTGCTCATAAAATTGTCCGCAGTAAAGCAATCCCCGCGCTTCAGCGATGAAATACACGACGTTTATTGCTTGTTTACGGCCCAACTCTTTACCAGGGGCCGGTGCCATAGACAAAGTGGAAACAGTACCGTGTATCAATTTTAACCGTTAACTTCTTATGAGCACAAATTATGTAATATATTTTTTGTATTCTCTACATGCATTCATACATACATGAATTCATATGAAATCTTTCGTGCCCTTAATAACGTCTTATGAGCACTTAAGAGCACAAAAAAAGTTCATATGAATTTGAGCATGTAGAGAATACAAAAAATATATTACATAATCTGTGTGTTTTTTTAATAGTAATAAATTAAATTAATAATAAAAGCTTACTTTGTAAATGTTCACCTATAGTGTAATGTTCTTTAAATACATTTAAAAAAAACCCTGCTTAAATTAGATTAATTAGTTTGCTCAAATAGGTACAACTAGTTGGTGTGCATTTTGCGACGTTAAGGGTTAAAATGAAAACCTGGGGGTTAGTGACAGAAAAAAATCTGAACTCATATTTTATTTAAGCTTTAACTTTATAGGAAATAGCAACATCGGTTTGTTACTTTGAGACTTTCAAGCTTCTAATATTTTTATACCATTGACGAGATAAATAAAAACGTAGCAGACTTCAGAGACTGTTTCAGAATGAGTTAAATTTTAAAATAATTTTAGTGAAGAGTACAGGAAGAACGCTGAAGAAGTTCGCTGAATGCAGGCAGTGCAGGTCCGGTGGTCGTGGAGATCCTTGTTGGTGGCCTGACGCTCATGGTGTTATGGTTAATAATATGAAGTAAACGCGCTGTTGTTGTTATTTCGCCACATATTTGTGCCACGACACACTGTTTGCCGTATCTCAACTGGCGCTTCCGCACCGGCGACGTTCCTGACGAATCAACTGCTGTTGTTGTAAAATATGGCGTTATTGTTGACACTGAACTTATAACTAAGTTTTGTGAGAGCAAACCGTAGTTGTAATAACCATAATTAAAATATTGTTTCAGTGAAATTAAAATAATAGTGCCACAGACATTAAGTTAGTAAAAAAAATTAATGGTAACAAAATTACTGAATGAAAATAATTCCATGCAAAAAGTTCTAAACGGAATATAAGTATTTTAAGTTCGCACGTTTAAAAGCTAATTCTGGTCATAAGGACGCTACGTCAAAACCGCGTTATGCACAATGTTCGGTCTACTCAGCCCCTAAGCGTGGGTTTCACGGGAATTTCCTTTAATATACTGTACTTCCCAAACTTTTGTCGGAATTTCATAATATGCACAATTTAGAAATTTCTTAATGAATTAAGGTAATTCGATAAAACAGTGGATATTCTGTCAAATTTTTCTTGTATTGAGAATAATCTAGAAGATTGTTTACCTTCCCTCTCTATAAATGAATGACGCAAATTAAATACCGCGCAAAACAAATTTGGGACACAATGCATCCCTCAGCAGCCGGGAATTTCGGGAATGCCATTGTTCATTACTCAATATTTTATTCATATTATAGCTGAATTATTCCCAACCGACCACACGCCTCTGGCCCCAGCGAGACAGCGGCTTTGTTGTTGAATCGATTATTTGAGAGACATTTATTGCGGGTGCCTCGTTGGGACGAAATCAAACTTTTAGATTTTTTAAATGATAACAAAATCAGTATTAAAATTGTTTGAGAAAAATACTACAGCGACAGGATACTTCGTAAACCACACTAATGACATTAGTTTTACATGGCAGAAATAATTAAGGTAAGTCATTGTAAGGTCCAGTTTCACCGGTTCTATGTATCTTAAAGACATAAGTCTTATAAACAAAGGCACTCAACCACGAAGTTCGTCGAATAAAACCTAGTGAATAATATACCTGCAATATCTATTCAAATCCAGCGGTCCAGGTGGCCAAACTTTCCGGGTACGGACACGAAATACAATAATCCTCTTTCCAATAGAAAAACGGAATCGAAATTCATTCCGTTGACCTCGCTCGTAATTTTGTTGAGACTATTCGACCCCTATGCTCCGCACCCGAGCGCCCTCACGCGATCGTTATTTTGAACAGACCTTCAATTTAAATCACGGGTCAGCTGTGAATTGCAGAGTGTTAATTGTTGAACCTATTCAATGGTTGCGGTTCGGTGACACTGATATGCTTTTCCCCTTAACCACTTAACGGTGGATTAAATGTGGGGATGCAAAACAAACAGAAGTAGGGTCAAAGTAAAAAAATAATTAGGGAGATTAATAAAACCTCTAACTGATTTATAGTCACTTGTGTTGATAAAATTTAGGGTCACTTGTGTGAAAATAAGTTAAAGTTAAGTAATCAATCGTTTAAAGATCCGTGTAACTTTGTACACAACAGGAAAGTGAAATAAGAAAAGGATATTATTTTTCAGTATCTTTATGTAGTTAATTCACTTGGTCTTGTTGTTACAAAGATAAAAGGGAAAGTTGAAAATAATGTACTCAGTAACGGCAATGTCGAAGGGCGGCGGAGCGATAACGGCACAGATAAGGTCGACTCGGGGGCGAATCGACTGATCTCAGTCTGCGGCCAGATTAAATCTCCGCTCGAAATCTTGGAAGCGCCGCAACATTAACTAATGACACCCGACGAGGGGCGATAGTACCCACTCGTTTCACTCCATTCGGGTAAGGGTAATCAGCATCGGAGAGCTCATTACAGATAACAGAAGTTACTGGGGCTGCCGTGTCGGTTTCACGTGTGTTTGCCCACTAACTTCCGAGGTTTGGGCCTGACTTTAATTAGGACCCTTTGATACCGATCCAACAGCCTCCTTCAATAAAAATAGATCTAACCGTTACTCTATCTCAGGCCAATAAAATAGAATGCTTTATAACCTCAAACATGTAAACCAATTATTTTAAACGAAAAATAACAATCCGATTGAATTCCAGCATCGGCATGAAATTAGTATTTTACTTCAATATTAACAATGTCACCCCAATTTGTTTAGGTATCTAATTCCATTTTTAGATATCGAGCGACCATCAGCTGTCAGTGTTCCCACAACTAAACTCACTGGAGGTGAATTATTCATTAAGTGAAAAAAATAAACGCTATCATTTTTATTGGGAAGGGCAGCGGAATAATATGTCCATTTATGTTGAAGAGTCAACAGAAATGTCGACGTATTTCATTTCTTCGATGGCCTTGGATTGTTATGAATGAAGTGTATAACAAATTGGAAAGAAACGAGCTCGGAAAATGGTGGTCCTTTTGGAAGTCCCCTTGGTTGTTGTACAATGGGGATACCTATATAAGTATCCCATTAGAGTTCGACGTGAACTTAGGAAGGCGACGTATAACGTATTGTTGTTGAATATTGTAGGGCTCTTCAGTTTGGTTGGATGTATAATAATGTGTGTCTGAAATACAGGTTACTGAATTTTTCAGTTCATTTAAAATGTACTTATTGAAGGCGTATTATGAATATTTCGTTTCAACTCTGTATTTCTCACAGTGTTTTGGAAGATTATCGATAATCGTTCGCAAGATTAAAATTGACAAACAAAACGACATGAGGGAACATTAAATGAAAAGCTTAAGAGAGAAGCGTGGGTATTAGGGAAATAAGATGAGACGAAGGTATTATGTTCTAAACTCTGACCTAATGATATTAGGTTGAATACATATATTCACATCACGCTGGTTACATTATCTGATAATTTTGTTTGAAACCGTACGAGCCATCGATATTTTTAAGAATTTGACGGGTTTGTGAAATCTAATGCAAACATTGTGAAAATTATCTTAGTCTTTAAAATAACAGCCGTAGAAAGATTATAATGGAATATCCACATTTATATAAAAGTGGATATTAGCAATTCTACGTAAACTTCGTAAGCTTCTTCAAAAGAAGGGAGGTACTCAATTTGACCCGTATTTTTTTTTTGTTTTTTGTATGTACACCAATTACTCTGGCGTTGGTGTGCCAATTTTAATAGTTGTTTTTTTGTTCGATTGGGTATACTTTCAACTTGGTCTCATTTAAGTTTCAATGAGATCCGACGATAATATGGGGCCTAAAGCCATGGGAGTCATGAATAATCAGAACAATAATAAGTCAAATCATCTATGTAAACGTTATCTTTTGTTCTAGCTGAAGAGTTTTTATTCTGTAGAGACCATAATTAAAGAGAGAATATTACATTCCTCCGCCTTTCAGGGTAAAACAAAAAAATAAAGGTTTCGCTGAAAGCTTTGTATGGCAAGACCTAATTCTCAGGTTTGTATTGTTTGCATGCTTTTATCCTGAAACGGACGTGCTAAGGCCTGAAAGCGCCATTGTTTTGAACAAAGCAATACGATAAGGCATTAGCAAGTGTTTTAAGTGAAATATACAGATGCGCGTTTAGGTATTGTCCGATGTTTAAAAAATGTTTTTTTAAAGTCAAAGTGATAATATGTTGCAGGAGTCTGTGCGGAAAGAGAATCGTCACGGGTTTATTGCTTCATTATCGTTTTTTCATATTGACGGCATTGTTACGTAATTATAGTGCGACTGTAATAACTTGACATCTATCAAGTTAAGATAGTCGCATTCAAATTGGCGATGTCGTCAGACTGTAGTTAAGTGTGTAAACTGTCATACATTTCAATACGA
This sequence comes from Catoptria pinella, assembly GCA_963556745.1. Lineage (NCBI taxonomy): Eukaryota > Metazoa > Arthropoda > Insecta > Lepidoptera > Crambidae > Catoptria > Catoptria pinella. Next base: position 8,613,823 of record OY750769.1, read on the forward strand.
ATTGTTTGGATACGTAGCCGACGACGTCTCCATGGCGTCCCAGTGTGTTAGCGCTCTAATACTCCTAGCATGACCATTGAAATACGATATGATATAGCAATTTATCATGATTAACTGTCAAAAGACAATGGATTTTGACAGTTGAGTGTCGATAAAAGGCTAAATCACGCGATATTATTGTTTCGTTGGTCATGCTAGGGAGCCTGGCGTCGAGAAAGCTCGTCAGACTGACCATCAGTTACTAATTATCATTTTTACCACCACGATAATCAGATCACGTAAATAGTATTTTCTGCTCGCGATATCATTAGCTAATCCAAAATTAAATAATTCGGACGACGAACATCATCCAAATAACGCGATTCTTTTCGAAGAATGTTTCAGACTTTAGAATTGACGGCACTGAAAATTATATCTGAAACTTTTACTGGCATATAAAGTACGAAGCTGTTCTCGAAGAGATTTGTTTAATATAGAGTCTTCTCACTAATTTTGGTGTCGTATCGAAACTCTAGGTAAAGTATAAACTTAGCTTTAATTAACTTGGTCCTACAAACTCTACTTATGTCAGCGGCATATAATCATAACACTATATATGTGAAGGCATATAAGTTATTTACAATCCGCTTACTAAGTTCCATAGTAATTAGTAAGGAGACGCTAATTAAAGTGATATAATTATCCGATACATGAGACTAATGGCTTTCCGGTGTGTCCGAAACAGATTGTTGCCCAACTAACGCCAGGTGTAACGAAACTCTACCTTGAGTGCTGAAGATTGTTGCGATTTTAGACAATTTAAAGTTACACAAAGATAGCGAGACGCGCGTAGACGCAATTATTCTTAGCAAGATTTACATAAACAAAACAGTATCTTTCTATAAATGGGCTCTAAGTATGTCTATGAATTGGCTCTAAGTATGTATATGAATTGGCTCCAAATTAGTAAACATCAATATTTTGACTAATAATTATGAAATATTGAAATTTTTAACTGCACATACTTGATTAGAAAGTGGAAGATTAGTTTTTTAGATGTACTTAATAACAAAGCAAAGTTTCAAGTATAGGGGAATTGGCACAGATTTCAAAATGGCATTGGTTAATTAAGGGTATCTCTCACTCAACTATATTAAAGGTATTCTCGACATGTGCAAGAAGGTCGCAACCCATTTCGGGCACAACAAAGTTCCATTAGTATCCAGCCGGTAATTAATTATTACTTATCAAGGTCTGGGTTTAAGAGATCTGAGGCGAATATTATTTTTTTTTAATTCGGACCGGAGTCGCTTGTAAAATAAACTAATATAAACATAGCACCTATAATAAAAAATAAAATTTAAATTCAAAAGAATATAATTAATATAATAGGATCATATGAAACATTTAACACTTCCTACATGAAGTATTTACGACCTGAGCGGCACAGTGGTTAACATGCCGGTCTACCACGCAAGAGGTCCCGGGTTTGATTCCCAGCCGGGCAGAAATTTAGGTTTAAAGAATCTTTATTTCTCATACGAACATACAGATTGTGTTCACTTAAAATGAGAACTTAAAACTATATACATACTTAATATTATTATATTGTGCGCAGCGCAGTAAATTTAATTGTTACTATGTATGATAAGTATATATTTTAAAAGTATATAAGTAGTATATCTGTTGTCTAGCACCCATATTAGAAGCATTAAGCAGTGCTTGTGCTAGATGGTGCTGTCTGGAATCGGTCAAGCTTTTATTTATTTATTTATATTAAATGCCAGTTAAAGACAAAAATCCGTATAACGCATGCAGCACTTATCACAGAGGCCATCAGTCTTCCCTAATGACCGACTGCCACTGTTGCTTGACGTTGATGACATTCACGGCTCAATCACGACACGTCACGAAAAATGAAATAACGTATTTATGTTGATATGTTCTGAAAACACGACATCCACACGGGAACCACCGAAAATAATAATTATAAAACTAAGAAGAAAAAAATATTATGACAATCTACTATGAGTTCGCTGAGTGTCTCAAATATTTGTATGAATATTGAATAGAATCTTAGTTATTTTTATTATTTAGTATTTTTATGAATAAACTATTATTATTATGTTAAGTATATGAATGGATATTGATAATAGCTAATGCTTAGTGTTGTGTTAAACAGCGATGATCAAATTGAAAGATTTTTGCTTATTGAAAGATTGGCAGCTATTAAATCATGATGAGTAATGTTTTACAGGTTCCAGTTAGCACTTTTCTCTGGTTTAATTTAAAGCTAGATCATAATATATTTTTTTATTAAATTACTTATCTTTCCTAAGTTAGTTGAGACTTATCTGGAACTTATAAAACAGACCCAAAGTTAGTCTTCAAAGAACATCCATCAGTCTTATGTTTAATGTATATTTACCTTTCCAAATTCTCATTTATATCGAACTGTAGCAAACCATAAGTATTATTTATCTTTTACCATTAGTGTCAAACGGTGACTCATTAGAGTTGACTGATGACACCTAAATTATGGTCGTCTGTATCTATTTAAATGTTTTTCTTCAAATACGAAGTTTATATTCGGCGTATTGCTGTCCAAACTGTTTTTTTGCCAAACCTCTACTTTTGTCTTAAGCATTTTTATTTTATTTTTACTGTTGTTATTATTTACATAGTCATTTTCATTACTTGAATTTATACAGCTACACGTAAAATGTCTATAATATTATCAAAGTATTAGTTAGGCACTACGCAACACAATTCCTGTAAGTAATTACACCATAATGTTACGTAGTATACTTATGCAAAGCACCCTTCATAAATTAATATCGCAAAACCAAAAAGTGAAATCAATAAAATAGTTCAGAAACATCGTCGTTAATATACACCCACTCGTCGTCGAGCCGCGGGCACTCATTAGGCATACGTTGGCACATTGCAATTTCCGAACTGATTTATATGACATCGTTTGCAATGCCAATATGTATACTACCGCCCATGGAGCGATTTCTTCATTAATATGCGTGTGTAGGATGATTTGCAGTCTTTCATACATGTTCACATCATTGCGGGCACAGTATTCTATTAGTTGAATCTGACATACGCTATACGGTCGGTTTCTGAATTGAGAAATTAAAGATTCTTAACCTTACTTTAGCACAATTTTTGTATGCATGAGATACAAATGAGTAGTGCTCAATTTTATTTTTTTTCAATTCAGAAACCGGCTGTCAAACTCTTGGAAAGTTAATGATGAACGAAAGGTACGGCTCGAATAGACCCTACCATAGGTATTATTACCTCTTTTATTGTATCAAACATAATGTATGATAATTCTACGTCAAACTGAGTAAAGTACGTACTATAAATATGGCGGCTCTTTGAGCTTAAGTATTAGTCGCTTTAATATAATAAAAATAATAATTTGCGATTATTTTCCCATCACAAACTTACATAAAAATTAATTAGGTATATGGAACTTATACAATTATCTTTTTCTTCTTATGAAAATACCTAGTTTCTTCAACAATTTTGTGTAGATTAAAATGTCTTTTTAGATGTTGCTACAAAATTAACCTTCATACAAAAAGTGTTGAACATCACATACATAAAGGATTAAATGGTTAACAAAAGAAATGTGTCAGAACAGAGAATGCGAAAACACAATTCGTGTAAGTTGGCAAGGGTGTGTCCGCGCGGCGACGGGCGATTAAAACTGTTTACACAGCTAATGAAAACGCCATTTCCCGACGTGACATAGCAGTATGGGGAATAGGGACGGATTGGGAAATATACCTCTAATTATAAATATAGGTTACCTACTAGCTGTTGTTCACACCTTCGTCTATATAAAACTTTGGAATAAGAGTAGACCAATAGGCAAAAATCATGAAAATTCATTGAGGGGCTTAATTTAGATGGTAATACTAGTATACTATGTCCAAAGTCTCATCTCTTCTATATTGTTCAGTGGTTTAGGCACGAAAACGTCCAAACACCAGTAAATTTTTAATCTTGATGATAGAAGACAAGGTTCCTAACCCTAAATAACGAGGCTGCGTAAAATCACTTCTTCAAAAAAGGAAATTTTAACTTCGGCTAATATTATTAAAGTTTTTTTACCGACCGACGTCAGCTAAGGATTATTCAAAACATTATTGAATTTCCAATAGGAATATTTTGAAGGGTGGAGTGAGAGCAATGACCCCCGGACAAGAAACCAATCTGATTTGGTTTTTGACAGTCAAAAATATAACCAAGGAATTTTAGGAAATAGAAATTATGTGAAGTTTAAAGATTTAGTTAAGAATGTGCACAATGTATGAGATCATCCTATTAGACTAAGTTCACTTCTTTAGCTCTAACTTTATTCAGCAATAGGAGTACTAGACTGTCTGACCTTAACCTTCACTAAGTTTAAGTAACTTTACAGTTATTTAATACTCTTACGCGGGAAGGGTAATATTTTTTCAATAGAAATAGCTTAATAAATTACTAATCTTTAGAGAATTTCAGTCCAAGCATAATTTTTGAAATTGCTTTCAAGACGTTTAATTTTAAAGAAGAGTGAGTGGCAAATCCGTGCCTGGTACGTTGCGATAGAGTAATTAAAATTCTGGTAACATAACCGGGAGTGCCCGTTCGGGGTATGGACAAAAGATTTTTAGTAATTAAAATTCTGCGATAAATCATACATTTCGTGAAAGACATTAGCTTAATAAAGATGGTTTAACAGATTAATAAAATAAAATCTTTGTATTTGGCTGCATTTTTAACTATAGCTATTCCGGGTCTTTTTAGGATTCCGTACCGCAAAATGAAAAATGTAACCGTTGTCCGTCTGTCTGTGTTTATCTGTCAATACATTTTCCAGGTACAAACGTATCAAGTTTACAGTTTAGTGTTTGCGTGAAGGACAACATGCACTAATTTTGTTCATTCTAGCCACCACTTGGTCCAACTTCCATATATAGATTGTCAATGTCCTTTGCACTAAATACTACGGTTTCCGGTTACTAAAGGCTGTAAGATATCAAGTCTCCAAGTTAACTCAATCAAAAGATAGGGCCGTGATATGTCGCATATTTCGACTCTGCATAAACCAAAACCTACGGGGTACTTACTTAGTCAAAGTCGCACTTGTCAAATTTTTCTACATAGACATAATCAAGGAACCACTCGGGACTTTAATCTAAATGACAGTTTGTCTACTTCCTTATTTGAATAAAAGTAAAAGAACAATAAAAATATACGTGTAAGTAAATAGTAGAATTTTTGATAACCCATCTAAATACCGCAACCTTTGTAAAATTAAACTAACTTTTTTTAAAGTTTAACAACTAGCCTCAAAAATAGCCTTCATTGAAACCTAATTTCAATGAGGTGGCGATTCAAGTTTTACAAAAGATTGTCGATAAAAATCCCTAATCGACTAAAGTCAACAAGCAAATCGCTTGGAAAATAGACCTGTGTAAATGCCGAATTATTAAACAAACAAAAGCCTATTTCTCAAGTCGATATAAAAAAGTTTATGGGTTTAAGACATTTAAGAAACTCTGTAGAAAGTTCCGACGTCTTAAAACATATACGTATCCCCATAATTACCCGGCGTGAATACCAAAACAACAAGAATAGTACATTTGTATTTGAATAATAATCTTCTTGTGGCTCTTGCTAATATCTCACGCGTGCGAACAAACTTAACAACTCTTGCTACTTTCCATATCAAAATTCAGGAGGCGTGAATTCGTAAAGACCTTGAGATATATGTATAAAGAGTTGCCTTAACGAAACCGCTGTGTTTTCCCTTGAATATACTGCTGATAAGACGGTAAGCTTACCAGAACTTCACCATTCACTTTTTATAATATATATTCTGAAAAAAGAAACTAACCCATTTTTTTCTATATGTTTTTTCTTTGCTATTGTGTGAAAAATTACGGGCTTAATTCCTAAGTTACTTCACAGTGTCAAATTAGGCAACTTGTTTTTGTTCAAACACAAAAGCTGAAAATATACAAATAAATCACTACCCTTTTTAATAAGGTCATTATGATTCCTACCAGATTTCGTTTACCCTTAGCATCTTGGCGAAAATAACCCACCCTTCAATAGAACAAACACAGTGCAGGGAAAATTCATCTTTATTAACAGTCTTAATGCATTGTGATAAGATTCACAATTTCAATGAAAGAAGCAAATTGAATATGCCAATATATCTGATAACTAAGATAGCTTAGACGTTAATAAATTGTTTTGTTTTCTACCATTGTGGTAGTTACGGACCAAAAAGGTAATAAAGTAGATTACAGAAAGGTGCTAATGCTAATGAATGCAAGAAATGAAATAAAAAAAATATTTCTTCGTATGGATGATTAATTAATAATAGTAAACCTACAGACAGTCTAATAATTACCTAATTTAAATTAAACCTTTGTGGCGTCTGCAAAGAGGTCACCACTCCTCTATGGTTAAGCAGAAAAGAAGATAGTTCTGACTTCTGTCTTACACACTGTTGTCACTGATTTTTTATTGTTGCTTTCTTGCTATTGTAAATTAATATTATCCCTTCCTTTCTCGTCCATGTTCCTTCCTATTTTAATGTGACTCCTCCATGTAAATATTCTCTGTACATAGCATTTGTGGAGTAAATAATTAACACACGTTGGAAGCGTTTCCTTCATACCTAGTTATTAACAACGAACACAAGTATAGTGCGGGCAGGAACCAAAGCCCGCACACCTTCAAACTTTTTCATTAAAAGAATGAGGGTCCGATGTGTTCAGTTGTCGAAGGCAATAATTCTCTCGTATTTTAACCTCAAGGTAAAAAAAACTATAAAGCAAAAATATTTTTTTTATTACAAAATCATTCTTAGTTTAATTTTGCTAACAGTAAAACCGATTACGGTTGTTATTGTTGCCTCATATTTTAAACAAGTCCTTAAGCAATCGGGCTTTTGTTTACCAACACGCCCGGCTGGCTTTAAATATTCATTATGCGAAGTACATATTTCGTGTTTGGGTCAGTAAAACCTTTCTTCGATAATGCGGATAGCACCTAATGATAATGAGATGACCCCTAAAGGATTAAGAGAGGAGAGGATAAGGGGAGCGGCTGAAAGGGAAATATAGAATAAACATCCCGCTTTTGTTCATAAGGACGATTATTCCAAAAAGTTGACAGCTCCAGATCAGAGATTTTGTATTACAATAGCTGGTTTAGAGAATGATTTAGATGGGGAAGTTAATACCTAGTATAAATCGTATCGTAAAATTAGACAACATCACATACACTCCCGATGTTAAGAAATGTCAAAATGTCTCATTGTAGTCTGTGAAAGGACAAGTGTCATGTCAAAAAATAACGCTACCTACAATCTGTGGGTTTTAAAATTAGAAAAAAATGTAACAAATGTAAAAAAATGTAACCTATCAATAATAAGTAATCGGTGCAAATAAATAAAAATATAAGCATTAGTTGAGCCAATCTTTTATTCTTTTACACCCGACATACTCGTAGTTACATAATTTTTAGTCTACCGTTAAATACTTACTCGTACTACCCATTTTAAGTATAATAAGTAATGCGAGGAGCTTGGCGGCGCAAGAGGAACTCGATGGCGCAGTGGTAAGCGCCTGGCCCGTCGATTGCGGAGGTGAAACAACTTTCGCAAGGGTCGGTCACGGGATGGGTGACCAAACATGTATTATCTCGAGCTCCTCCGCGCTTTGAAAGGCACGTTATGCCGTTGGTCCCGGCTGCATTTTCAGTCGTTAGTCCACCAATCTGGATTAGGCCGGCGTGGTGGGTCATGGCCCATCTTTCTTATCCATTCATAAGGAAGGCCTTTGCCCCAGCAGTGAGGACATTAAAAATGGCTGATGGTCAAGTAATGTGACTACTAGCTTTTATTCCTAGATATTAGGTAGGCATGATAAGTCTTGTGCTCAGCTCACTAATAAACATGTATTTACTCGCCCTTTGACACTTGCTTTTATAATTCCATCACAGTTTTAGTTCAAAATAGGATTCTGAATACTTAAAAAATTCTACGAGCGGAATCACGATTTCCAAGGAAAATATTAATGTCGCGTTGCGCACGGAGTGACAAGCTCTTAGTACTGGAAATTTATAATACTTAGTAGTTTCCATTACTGAAAGTGGTTATGTCCAAGGCTTGATATATGACACACTACTTGGAAATATATGTTATTTCTACAATTTGATAGCCAACGTCCGCAAAATAATGGTTTTTCACACAAAAGTGTCAAGCGAGATGCTTCCTTGTCCAATATTTCCAAAGTTTTTCTTTATTAATACTTCAACGAAAGGATTTTTTACAGATATAGAAGAATATTATGTTTGAAATTAGCGCAATCTGGGCCCTGCCAATAAAGCAGATAGAATTGATTACCTCTGTCGTCGCCGTGGTTGGAATTGTAATAAAATTATGATCTTTTTCTACTGATGGCTTCGTAGTTAAAAAAATACAGGAATCTTTAAAACTTATAATATGCGAACTTCGCATCGTGGTCATCATACCAAATATTGCAAATAAAGAATGATGCGCGTGCGCGTCAGAAGTTTTACTTCGAAGAAGTTCTTACTATCGAAGAAGTTTTACTTCTGACAGAAATTGCTTATTTTAACTTGCAATAAATAATGTTTTCTAAATCAATACCGATGCCATGACAGACAAATAAAAAAATAATCATATCCACTGTAATCAATGTCATTAAATTTTAAACTTTGTCTCTGTTTCACTGAGTGCGTCTGTACTAGAAATACCGCCTAGATGGCTGATGTACGGCGTGCTGCGGTGAAAATATTAATAAAGTTTCACATTGATAACGCCCCGTTTCCCGTACGTTACGAAACGAAACCTCGTTTGAACTTTGTCAATCTAATGAGTATTCCAACTCTACATATTGTAATTTATAACTATGTTTCATATTAGTTTACGATATATGATTCATAGACGTGAAAGCAAGGAAAATCAAAACGTCTATCTTAAACTTTACCAACGGCTCTCGGTAATCTATAATGTTTAGGGGAACCGATTACTTGTCTTAATTTCATTTGACCGAAAACGGTTTTATGTATTCTTTGCCATATTTTTAGACTATCGAACTAACTAAACATAACTTTTTACTATTGGCCGAAGTCACTTTTGATTTTTTTTTATTTCCCGGTTAACTTATTTGCTAAACTTCGCTTACTATAAACCACATTTTACCGAATATTATTTGGCCACAAGTGCAACCATACCCCGGACACTCCATACAAAAAGTGCGTTTTAACTACCACATAAACAGACTACATTTGTACACGCTGCGAGCCTGCGAATGTGTGCGTGAACTTTTTTGGGTTGACTTTTGACATCTGTTAAGCTCTATGTTAGTATTAATTAACTCTGTGCTCGTACAACTGACAACTAGCGCGCGCGACACGTCCCGAGAATGAACTTCTAATCTTACTACCGATTGTGGGGGGAGGTGCGGTATCTCGGATTGGCGGGAGGCGGAGTGTGGCCGTTCTGTACGTCAGTACTATAGGTACTAATTCTGTGCCACAACTTTGTTGTTGCACAATAATGTGCCACCCCGACACAGTTCGAACAAAATTTTCGAACTTTTGATAGGTAACCAATGTTTAGAGTCGCATGAAATAATTTAGGTACGAATTACTAATTTAATAATTGAAATAAAGCTTACCGAAAGTCATTAATTAATAGAAGCTTTACCTTATAAATTTGATTTATTGCATATACTTATCTGTACCCTTAGCACGAACATCTATCGAGAAAAAAAACGCGCGTTAAAGTATTCGATAGAGTAAATTATCTATGGAAAAATTCATTTCACTTTTCAGCGGTAGATGGCGCTGTACAAATTTCCTATACAAAATTACTCTGTCGAATGATTTTACGCGCGTTATTTTTTTCGATAGCTGTTCATGCTAAGGGTTTTGATCCGACTTACGATTATGGCCGTTAAAATTGTAGGTTGATAAATTAAAAGATGATGGTTCAACGTTCTTTATGCCAAATGGAACGTGAATGCAAAGCCGAATGCTGGTCCACTGTGAATTTCGGCGAATCCGTTGAAGTTCTCGCCGTATACGTGTTTCGAGCTAATGAGTGTAAACAAGCGCGCGTATTTGATCGTATTCGTATTTTCATCAAACACAAACCACAACTATTATGAATGTTTCAATTAGAGCAAACATAACATTGGCTTTAATATAAGCTGAATCAACGGTTCTAAGCCGCCTGGCAGAGTTACTGTGGCCGCCGTTACGCTTTATATTATTATATAGTAGGTTTGCAATTGCATTTGGTGGAGGATAATACGAATAAACTAATCTTGAGCAAAAGTTGAAGAGGACAGAGGGCGTAGTTTGAGGACCAAGGCGAAGGCGTTGCGTTTTTATCTTATTTATTAATATTTCATCTTATTGAGTTACAATCATAAAACACTAATTTGTTATTATATTTCATGAATGTTTCTTAGTGACCGAGAGATCGCAAAGCGCGAGCGAAGCGTCTCTGCTTCAGCTTGGGTAAAAATGCTTTCGTATGTACGTTTGTTCTCCTCTTTCTACAGGTGGCATTTCCCAACCGATTCTCGAGAAATTTTGCAGGTTCGATAATTATATATAATTTTTGATAGCTTTAGATTTTCGAAATTTTTTGTTTCACTCTTTTTGAAAAATTGATCAAAATTAGAAGCGCCATCTATCTTCAAATAGAATAATAATAATAAAGGAATACCTAAAACGACACATAGTTAGAGTACTCGACCTCATTTCGTCCATACTTTTGATTTCGAATCATCAACCTTCTTTTTCCACAATCCTTGCTTAAAACTTCTTGATATAACTGTGTATTTATTTTTTACTTTTTAATCCACATCATTTAAAAATGTTAAAGTACTGTATCTGTAATTGTAATTTATATTGTATTTTCTCAAATATCAGTTTTGCAAGTCTCATCCTTTTTACTCTATTTCTTTTTTCACTATTATTTCAAAACGTGGTGTTGGAAAATAAAAATATACTTTTCCTCACACTCACAGCAAAAAAAACGATTTTGCTGCGAGTTTTTACCCGCTAAAAGCATCCTTTTCGTGCCGGAGAGGTGAAAATAACTATTTCATTTGCTTTTACAACCAGTAGGTTACTGAACAGAGTCAGTCATTTTAATTCCTCATGGTACGGTATCTATGAAGGTAATACCAAACTGTAATATTGTAATTAAAATCCGGTCACGTCGCATCATTATGGCTGACATGGTTATATCTGCTGAGTACTCAAGGCGTATGAACTATACTTAATAACATGGAGAGTGCCTTAATATAGATAATCGACTTTATAACTGTTAAAATTAAGATGATATTCAGCTAACAATTTTGTTGCTATTTATTGTTGATTTGTTTGTTGACGTCCCTATATCACAGAGTAACAAGAATCTTCTGTGCGTAACAATGAAAATAATTTCGATACTTCAACGGTGTGTAATGTGTGCAGGAATCGTAGTTGATTGATTAATCACAAACAATTAAAAAGCAAACATAAAGATTGCAATATGTACTAGACTGTTAAGAGAACCAGCGAAAATATTAAATTTTAATGTGAACACTCATATTTCAAATACAAGCAATCCTATTTAATTAAAAATTATGTCGAGATTGACTGAAGAATACTATTAGTTCTTAACTTAGGCATTTAATAAAATGCTTTAAAGTCTGTTTATCGTTACTTGTCTTATTTAGTAATCATATTTTGAAACTTTAACCGTTATTTGAAAAAAAAAGTCATATTAAATTAGATTGTCATTAATAATTATCATTTTCTTTCGTAATCTGTGTGTGGAAATCACCTGTTGAATTTAAAAATGAATATTTCTATAACGAGTTGGGTGAAGATTGTTTGCCAAATAAGACAAGTAAGAACAAACAGACTATAGGTACAAAATTTTCGTGTAATATACGTGTGTAAACATTATGAATAGAATTGAAATAAACTTCCCTTCTAATGAAAGTACTTCGCACCACATACACGTATATACAGTCAATTATTCCGTAACTCTATGCTATCGGAGGGCAGACAATGGGGTCAAATAGCTCCCAAGGGAGTAATTATGGATTCAATTAAAAGGCTGTGGATAGGTTGATTTAGCGTGTAATAATCGTTTGATCTATATTACACACACATTCATTATAAACAGGCTCGATCGATTGCAAGCAATTAATTACTGAAATAGGAATATTTAAATAAACATATTCATTTTTATTTTTTCCGACGTTTCGGCACTTTTGCAGCTGCCGGATCACGGGGGCAAAAATGTTAACAAAAATGGTAAAAACTTTACACAAACTCTTTCCAGTAATTCAATGAATTATAGAGCATTAAATTGTTTCATAACATTTGTGCATTTTGTTTCATAGCTAAGCTTAAAGCAAAAATAAAACAGAATTAACATTAGCGTTTTTCCATTAACTTTTAAGGCACTCCCAGACCTTATCTGTTTTCATATTTATAAGCGGCTAATAAGGGACTGCGGCTAACAATATGCCATACCAGTAATAATTAGGTATTATGTACCTACAATATTTGTAGAGCAAACAGTAGATCCAAAAATATTTAACAGATCGATCAAAAATAATTAATTTGTAATTTGTTGGTACAATGCGATTAAATTGACAATAGACAGTGATCCGCTGCAACTTTACTCGAGAATGCATGGCAAAGAGGAAGAGAGAGAGTGTCGTTTTGTACCGCAAGCACTGTGAAGTTGCTGCAGATCACTGTCCATTGCTAATTTAATCGCATTATAGTTTCATGATAACTATGTGCTTTATAAATTTATCTAATAAATAAATGTAATAATTGATTTGCAGTTGCAAAAAAAATTGCACTGCGCTTTTGATGGAGGCTTTGACCTTTTTTTTCGCGCGCTGGGTTATTAGGGCCTGTTTCACAATGTAAAAGTAAATTCTGAGTGGCTTACTTGACAGATGATTAGATGATTTGACATATTTTTCATATCACAACTGTCAAATCATCTGTCAAGAAAGCTACTCAGAACTTACTTTTACATTGTGAAACAGGTCCTTAGTATCCCTTAGTATGTTTCGTTGTATTATATTGAATATAATATTAATGTTGTTTTTGAACTTCATCATTATTTTAAAATAATAAAGTTGAAAAACTTTAAGCTATTTACTTTAAGGTATTCTTTGAAAATCTTTTAGTTTTTTTTGTTTCATAACAAACATTATTTCTCACACAATAACCAAAAGTACCTATACTTTTGGTCATAGGGTGACAGATCCAAGGGTTGGTTAACAATGATGGATGGTTTGTTTCCGAATATCGTTTAATGCACCCGTCCGTGTGTGACATCAGAAAAGAAATAAGAATATTTTTCTTTTGCCAGATTTTGGTACACATTTTATTTATTTCTGATATTAGTATACTAAAATTATAAATTATATAGATAATTCATTGCTCACTATTTTAAGCCTTAGTAAAATGGTTAATACTTAAGTACTTATACTTAATTACTTATATATACATTTTGTACCTCAAAAAGAGAGCAATTTAAAAATATTTTTTAAGTGCTATAATTTAAGGGGCTATCAATAATCTAGTTGTAAAAGTTTCACTATTAATTTACATAATAAAAGTTTTAAGATACACGCTATTTCTAAGTGTATAAAATATTAATGAAATGCGTGTGATTCAAAATTTATTTTAAAAATGAGTTATTATTACAAAAATCTGTATAATTAATATTGAATATCACTCCTACGTATTTATATCTTCGTTTATCAGTTGTATTGGACTAACTTTCAAAGGGATTGCACAAATTATTCATACATCGTTGTTTACCCACCAAAAGGTAAATGGAAATCTCAATTTCAACCCTTAAATGTCAGCTGCCTTCAAATATCAAAGTTCTCGGGCTGCGGTTTCATATCCATTATTCCGAGTACAAACTTATAAGAGCCGAACCCTTCGTCCCGAACACCTTGATTCGATTCACCTGTTAGTCGGTCACTTTGACAGCTAACACTCAGACTAAGGCCACGAGATTTTGGACACGAATTTTCATCGTACGTAAACGTATGATCCAGGGGGCTAATTGTCTAATTTAAAAATCTATCGCAATCGCTTTCATTTGACAGTTGGATCCGACACATTACTGCATTTCTTTGGTAAGTTTTTATTTGTGCCAAAAAGAAGCATCAATGAGTTTCATCTTGAAAGCGATTGCGATAGATTTTGAAATTAGACAATAGAAAGGCAGGTCGAACGAATTGAGAGCGCTCACTGAATACGTTTTCTCCGTCAAACAGATATCGCATTCGTGAAGTCATCTTTGGTTGGAGCGGGATGTTTAATCTAAATATGTATCTTTAAGATAATTCTGTTATAACTCGGAGACTACGGTGTCGTCGCTGTCGTAGAACCGAATGGATGCGTGAAATATAATATTTAAAATAACATGATTTTGGTGAATTAACATATTATGGATGACAAATATTGGTATCTTGAATCACTCTGACCCCACAAACTTTTATGTTCGCAAATTAAGTTATTTACTTTTCTTCGTCTATTTTTAACATTTTTAACGCACGAGCAAGTTTTAAAATCCCAACAAGTTCGGCTTGTATTCGGATGTTGGAAGTATACGTACGAATACGTACGACTTACAACATTGGTGCGCGCTCCCATAGTCCCGACCTTCCAAGTACTAGGAAAGTAGTAGCACTATTCTATCTATCCTTTTTCACATATCAATTTTACAAGTTTCATCCATTTCACTCTATTTCTTTTTTCTTTATTATGCCAAAAGGCGGTGTTAGAAATAAAATGGGGCTAGATGGCGCTAGGTGAAATTGTCCTTAAAAATAAAGTAAAGAAAAATAAACTAAACTATGTGCCGCATCAAACAGATTTTCAGTTATAGTTCAAAGTAAGCGCGTGGTCGCCAGTGACGACACAAAAATAAAAAAAAAACTTAAATAGTTTAAGAAGAAAATAAAAGATTGAAAAAGTTTTATTTCCAATTCTATTTGTGCTATTGCAAAAAGCTAGAAGCAGTGTATATGATCAATGAATGTGAATATTCAATAAAGCTTTCTTAATTGTATTATTTCTCCAATTTGTTTAACTTCCGGAACTGAAAAATCTCTGATTTTTGTATGAGTTATTAATTTATCTAGTAAACGAGGGTTCAGTTTTCTTTCTCTTCTATGAAAACATACAATAAAGATCACTATTATTAGATTAGGCTCGGTCTGCCTACGTGCCGTTCACTCACATAGCCACTCTATTTGGCTGTATAATAAATTATAGCTGAGATTGATTGATCACGAATAATGGTAGAAAATATTCTATAAATATTATGTATTATACGTAAAAGGAGCGTACTGGTTAGCAAGTAAAATGTTTCTTCCTATTTATGCGTAGCCTAGTCAGACCCTTCTTTTGATTTCAATGTCAATTTTGTAGCTCACACGAATACACCATCACACAAAATAAAGAAAAACAAACTTAATATATACGTTATCAATTTATAAATTATGTTTAGAAACCAATCTTTCGGTTTTTAGGGTTCCGTACCTCAAAAGGAAAAAACGGAACACTACACACAACACGGAACATAGGATCACTTTGTTGTTCGTCTGTTTGTCAAGACCCTTTACCTCGGAAACGCGTGGAGGTATCAAATCTAAATTAAAACTATATACCCAAGTCTACAGTCCCTTGAAGCTGTAAAAGATCAAACTTCTAAGTTAATTTAAAAAAAGATACGGCCGTTTATGCCGTAAAAATCGCCTATTTTGATACTCCCAAGGGAATCCAAATTTATAGAGTACTTTCCATTGACTTTGGCAAGTAATATCGTCTTATACTACAAGTACAGGGAAAAATCTTAAAACCATACATTTCTAATTAAACCATAAAACAGCATAGTCTTTATTTAAGTACCTTGTACGAAACCCTCGGTAGGCGAGTCCGACTCGCACTTTTTTTTTTTTTTTTTTTTTATTACGGACAACAAACAGTTTACAGAATATTGTGCGGTTTTTTAAAGCTAGAGTGAATAGGAGTTGTCTAGGTTCGCATAGCTCATCGTAGTCCTAATTATGATTCAAGAACAGTTGTAATTATAAGGAAAAAATGTTCACTTATAGTCAATTTAAAAAAGAACTCTGTTTTCAGGTAAGAAACGTAATTTATTAAACTTAAAAAGGGTGGTACTAGGGCGGCAGAAAACACATGCGAAAAGGGTTCAAAACATTTGATCAATCAAAAATTCACAATCCGCTTACAGTGTTTGGCCACGCACCGAGGGGAGCGTCCGAAGCAATAAGACAAAGGTACGAAACCAATTTCGCCGGCGCGAACCCGATACCACATTGTTTGACCGACTCGATGAGTTAAATGAAAAGCAACTTTTGATTGCACCCGTCCACTGGTCACGAACACAAAACTCCCGGTCCTCATTTTTGATGCACTTTTTTGAAATAGAAAAGCTTTGAACACACCACTGACAGCCAAAAGAGACTTAAGTACAATAAAATTAAAGTTATTTTATGAGACCCAAATTAGACAGTTAAATGACTGAAGTTGACACGATGTTTAAAGAATTTGGCTATTTTTCGTTCAGTGATTTTAAAATGCACCCATGTTAGTTATGTATTATAAATGCTAACTTGGTCTGTCTTTCTGTTACCTTTTTACACGACTGGCCAAAAAAGAGGAGTGTATTGTATTCAGAATTCATGTATGTTTGTATGTGAGTTACTTTATTCCGCCATAACTTCTAAATGCCTGAACAGATTTGGATGTGTGTACATTTCCCCTAATGACACTGGCTATAGATTTTTTTACCTCCAATTTTAAACAATTTTAGTTCAAAGATGGACCAGATTGGAGCATAGGAATGAACAAAGGCAGCTTTTGTCGCGTCGACGATTTATCAAACGCAATTTTTACCTCGTATCCATAAAATACATCACACTTTCCAAATGGTTACAACGAATGATGTTTGATTGCAGCTGACTGTTAGATTGTGGGGTAGAACCGGGAATTTAGATTCAAACAACTTCCCTAACAAACTTTTAACAGTTCATAATTGAATTTCGAATGTAAACTAACATTTTGATTGTTTATTTCATAGAGTCAGTAAGTCAAAACGAGAACACAATAACGGAATTAGTTCGATATATTATTAAAAAAAAGCCATATACTTTATAAAGTAGGTAAGTAATTAAGAAAATATAGATACCCCGTGAAGACAATAACTATATAAACATAACACTGAGAAAAGGTATTTAATTACAAAAATCTCGCGAGCAAAAAAAATGAAATAAAACACTTATAATGGATACTAGCGCGGTTTTACTGAAAGTAATTTTTTATTTATTTAATTTATTTACTAAGGAATCAAACGGTCATACGTAATACTTACATTGTGCAAAATTAAACGGATCCAAAAAAAATAGTGATAGCACGTAAACTTTAGTGATTAATTGGTATTTAGTTTGTTATTTTATTTTGCCCAACGTTTCGGCACCTTTGCAACTGCCGTGGTCGCGGGGGGGGGGGGGGGGGGGGGGGGGGTTGCCAAAACGTCAAATACCAACAATCTCTAGAGTACTTTCAATAAAACCACGCCAATACCGTTAAAAGTGTCTAGTACGAGCGTTAAAACCTTATAAACAAAATAAATTGGTTTCTGCTTCAGAAAAAAAACAAAAATAGTTTTCATTGCAAATAAGATTTCTCTTTTATAAAACACTTCGACGACGACTTCGTCCGCGTGTATATTTGGAAAATTTCTAGGGCACCTTTGACCGGAATAAAAAGTATCCAGGCTAAAAACTATCTGTGTGCCAATAAATCCGTCTTTTTTGCGTGATTGAGTAACAAACATTTAAATTTCAAAAATATCCATATTCCATTCCTGCTCGTCCCCGTTCCCCCATGTAGAAAATCCAAATTATATAATACTAAATAATATACTAGAAAAAATAGGACTCGCACCAGATCATGTTCTCGGACGGGAATCGAACCCGCGACCTTTGGATATCCGGTCCAATGCTCTGACCGCTGAGCTACCGAGTCACTGGTGAGAACGTCGAATTTCTTCTAGTATATCAACTCTTACGCTGCAAGCCAGCGCCATCTCACCAATGTAGAAGGAATTAACCTGCTACATTCTAGTATATTATTTAGTATTATATAAAAATAGCATTGTGAATGCTTAAATCTCAAAATTCCAAATTATATGTTATTTATATGGTCACGGAAGAACTGAGCCAGTTCTTCCGTGCCAGACCATGGCGCATGCAACTGCGCCGAAATATCGGAGTCTCAAAAATAAACAGGTACATGGTGTAAATCCCGATATAGTTTATTCTAATAACGTCAAAAACCATGGACATTTAAAACACCAAATTATATGTATATTCCGATCCCTTTCTATTATTCCAAAATACTTTCTTACTGGATGCTTACACTGTACAAAGTATCTATGTACAACATTTCAAGTCTTTACGCCCAGTAGATGTTGGGCAGGGCGTTGATATGTCAGCCACCTCTAATTTTTATAAAGATTTATTTAAACTTGATGCCCCTGTTTCTCAAGAGCCAATTAGAAACTTAATTTAGCCTAACCTAATTGAGTTCAACCTAGTGCCGTGTGAAGTCTAGTCTTTATTTAGATTATGCCATATTTAGTGATAGAGCAGTATAAATATAGTAGGTACCTATATTTTAACAAAGTATTTTAATTTACTTAATAAATTTTATTAGCCTTATTACAACGCACACATAAATGTGATAGGTACAGTCAACAACACTTCAGACTATACAAAACTGTAGAGTTTCTCCAAGAAATTTTGAACTTTAATATGACTGATTTTAAGTTTAAAATTGATTGAGGAAATTGAAAATGTTTTGGCAACTCATCGCGCTGCTGACTGTACTTGGTCAGAAACAATTTCACAATAATAGTTATTATTGGAAATTTCCCAAACTCGCCCCAAGCAATACGGTCTAACTAAATAACTGAAACCGTTTAATTTATTGTTAGTAATTTGACGAAGTTGTTCTTGAGACGAATATTAACAAATAATTGCTTGGGTTGTAGGCAACTAAAATACAACCCAACAGTTATTGCCTTTGCTAGGAGTAATAACCTTGACTTCATTTGATTTGAGAAACCCTAACATTTTCATTTCAGGTAAGTATTTTTTTAAAGAATCAAATGAGTTCAGGTATACTTTTTACATTATCATTTCTATAAATAATTTCAATTTCAATTTAAAAACCATTTCTCTTAAAATAAATAGCATAGTAATATTATTATTTAGTATTCTAATAGAGATGTTGTAATTTTGTTATTATAATAATAATGTATTGAAGGCGAACAGTATTTTATGTTGTTAAAATAAATATTGTTTGTTTTTAATGCATTGCCGTTTGTTGTAATCTAATGTCTATTAGAGATAACTTACATTGCAACAACTAAGCGACATGTAATTGAGACCAACTTGTTATTGCAAAAAAACAGTTTTACAAAATGCACTTTCTTTGTAAAACTGTTTCTTGGGTAACCTAAAAAAAATCGAATGTATGAACTACGAACTTGATTGCTGCACCTACTAGTTTCTAAGATTTATTTTTAAGATTATACATACATAGTGTATTTCTATTACACTATGTATAATCGACATGAGTTTATGTATAACCCACTCAGGTCGTCATATACATCGACATATATGTAAATATGTCGACCTGAGTGGTGCAGTGGTCAACATGCCAGTCTACCACGCAAGAGGTCCCGGGTTCGATTCCCGGTCATGCCGAAATTGAAATAATGAATTTTAATTTCTGTGACGGGTCTGGGTGTTTTTTATGTTTAATAAGTATTTATTTAAAAGTATATAAGTAGTATATCAGTTGTCTAGCACCCATATTACAAGCTTTGCTTAGTTTGGGGCTAGATGGCACTGTGTGAAATTATCCAAGCATTTACTTATTTATTTTTATTTTTTATTATGAGTAAATGTTATTATTTTCAGATAAATCTCTCAAACCTCAATTTCATACCCTAAATCAATGGGAATACTTAGTAAAAACATACAAATTCTCTGCTTAAGGTAAGATACAAAATAAGTTGTATATCTATGCCACCCCAAAGTTCTTGTTTATTGTATCCAAAGCTCAACGGCTCAGAAGCACGAAGAATGCATTTTCCTACAGTGGTCAGACGGACATCCGGTTCGTGATATATTATTCTGTTTATGCGTTGTTCACTTGCGATTGAGTAGCAATCTCTGCTATTTTGTTTACGAATTTCCTAGTTCATTGTTACAATAGAACTGCAAGACCAAGAGCTGAGTTTATTATTATTATATTTTTTAATTAGTAACTGGACATGCATTTGCCCACCATCTTGCTTAGTAAACAGGATGTGGTCTAAGGTGTAGCATGCTTGCCCAGGAAATGCCTATTCACTCATGCCTTGAAGAGACCAGGGTTGTAACTATCGGGGAACACATGAGCAGGCAGCGCATTCCATTCTTTAGCAGTTCGCATAAGAAATGCATTGGCAAAGCACTTGGTACGGACCCTTGGTATGTTCTCAACAGATCTGTAATTTAAGACAGTTCAGTTCGAACAAGCGAGTTTGAAACGATCTGGAGGGTTAAGTTTGAGATCAAATAGCTAAAATAAATAATATTAGAAAAAATACTAGAAAAAAATCGACTCACCCGTAGCACCTCAGACGGGACTCGAACCCGCACCCTTGGGATCCCGGCCCAATGCACTGACCAATTATGCTACCGAGTCGCTAGTGGGTAGTGGTAGTGGGTAGTAGTGGTAGATTTTCTAGTATTTTTTCTAATATTATTTATCTTAATATAGGGATAGCATTGTGAATGCGAATAAACTAAATTTGATAATCAAATAGCTAGTTTCGTCTGAGTAATTCTTCAGAAAACCAACTATAAGGTATGTACTGTAGGGATTGTTAATTTGTAGGCTGTGATTAGCTGATAATAAATGTTTACTCTGTAAGTAGGTAAGCCTTTTTAGAATAGATATGATATTTGAAAAGTAAATTAAGAAAGATCGCAAGATATAGTTTTTGACAAAGTCAATTTAGACCGGCATCGAGCCAGGTCATGCGTGATCAATAGGGCATATTTTAAAAGATAAAGTGAAATACAATAAATTCTGTTTTATCCTATCTTGTGTTTAATTTAATAGGGCTGTTCTTATACTATTAGGTACTTAATTATGTAAAAACAAATAGTAGTTTAATTTAAAGTTTATTTTGTCGTTGCTTTATTTAACCTTTAATTAGAACTAATACAAGTTTATTATTTACTTAGCGAATAGCCCTGAAATTCCTAATATGGTTTAGTTTCTCAAGATCTAAAGATTATTACAAGTTATTTGAAAAGTTATCATTATTACCCGTTCGCAAGTAACTTCTGAACCCAAATAAGGTTCACCGCACTTGTTATCCGCGCGACTGGTTTACGGGATCTCCGATACCGAAAACTTACACGCAGATTATACTTTCAGTTTTGAAACTAGCTGCCAAACTCACCTAGGTAGGTGACACCGCAACTGCCATTTAGTTGCGGAAGCAGGAAATCGGCAAACTTGCCAAGAACGAAGTTGCCCGTTGTCGAACCGAAATCTTCCAGTCTATTTTGAACTTAGCCGGTCATGCTGAAATTTGGAAGTAAAAAAGTGATTTCTTAGATAAGTTCAGCTGTGCTTAACATTGTATTTCAAAGGTTTGCAACGGTAATAGTCCTTACAATAATGGTGAAGTCAGTTTTACAACAAACTTTGCCAATTCTATTCTATTTTCAATAAACTCACATATTGACTAAGGTATACTGACCTCGGTTGAAGCTCTACCTATCAACATTATCCGTGTTTATTACAAAAACTTTTTAAACACTGTTTAACTTTGACACCTGTTTAAATGTTCTGCTGTCTCTTTCAAACAATATTGTCAAATAAGTGACACAATCTTTTGTAATAACACGGTATGCGTTTAACATTTCGTCCAATCTTAAATAACGATTCGTCGAAATTGGCATGACTAATGGAGAGTCTGATATATAATTGACTGAAGTTCGCTGAATCGTCTTATGTTCGCCTGGGTTTTACTGTTGATACGCCGTAAAGCCCTATGTACATACACCCTTACACGTCATACAAACAAGTTTATGCCATAAAGTAAAATAAAAAACCAAATAAAATCCTAGACAGTCTCATGGTCGAAGTTGGGGACAACCAAAACTGAAGGGAGATCAAAAAGTTGCCGACTTCCGCCGGTAGTGCAGTTTCCGAAGCCTTGTTCAGATATGACGCAAGTTTTCTTGTTTATGGTGCGGCAAATTTAATGGTTCATTGTTTTCTAATAAATGTAAAGAAACTATGTACTTCAAAATATAAATGAATTATTTGAAATGGTTAGGACATGGTCTAGCTAGTGGAATTACAAAAAACAATGGTTCACTCTCTATTCACCATCATTGATGAAATAATAATGTTTCGCTTCAACTCAATCTGCCCCACTTTTCATAACCCCAATAAACATCCTCTGAACAAAACCACAATAAATGTCAATGCACTTGTTATACCTCATACATTCGTCACATAAAATGTTAATTATGGGGACCGTCCAGCTTTTATGACGGAACGCTTTTACGCTAAATTGAAAACAACTCATGGTTTATTCACTACACGCGGGCTATCCACTAACCAACGTAAAAAGAACTCTTTGACATCTCGAAACGAGAACGTCAAAGAAGATCGTTGTTAAATGTTATAGCTCAAGTTATGCTGGTCATTGTACAACACTGCCTTTGGAATGACATTTTCTACACGCGTTGTTTTTAATTCATTAGCCGTTATGTTGTTTGTCGATACTTATTTCTTTATAATGCCGACATGTTATAACCTAGTTAATATTATTTTACCATTGTTAACTGTACTCATTACTGTGCCTTCAACTTTAACCAAAGATCTTACTTAACATGTTGTTACATTATTTGTACATTATTAACTAAAAGTGTAAAACATTTTAAACAAAAATGTAATAGGTACATAAGTTTTCCGTTTTTCAGTTATTCAAAACAGCTTTGCTGTTGCAGTCCATTTTGCCACTGAAAAAGCTTTGACTTCCTACGTAAACAAATCACTTGCCATACCTAAAAATGTCAACAGTTGAAATCCAGCACATACGAATGAAAGAGGCACTTTACCCTACAATAGTAAAGTAACACTATTTCAACGAACCGTTACTGGAAAAGAAGTACACTCCGAAAACAATACGCTGGCACCGGTTAACCCTGTAAAGTGGTCGGCGGCTGTAAAACATTGCGATACCGGAGCTTAGCGGGTGAGAATAGAGAATTTATCGCTTTGGTACAATGGACCGGTTAATCCAATTTCTGTGGCTCCCGCGATTTCATTCTGTTGGCTCACACGTAAGTACCGGGTGCACAATGCCCGTTGTTCTTGCGTTTTCAGCCACTTGAGGGTTTTTGTTGTTGCACACTGTACTATACTGAGATCTTTATAGTCGCTTTTGATAAAAAGACTTAAATAGTTCGTGACGATGTAGACGAAGACAGGGTTAATTTTTTTTCTAACTTTTTGCTCATTCGCCTTACAACGTGGACGAGTCATCTTTGAGGGGCTGATGACTCACGTTGTCATTTCCCATGAAAACAAATGTCTACTTCGGACATGCAAAAATACTTTGCAATATCCATTAGGGATTTCATTGTGATAAAGCATGGGGATTAAAATGTCTCGTCATGTTTTCCGTTATAAATCATTCAGTTTCAATACGCTGACCAGTCATCAAGCCATGTCATTTCGAAATATTTACTTTATTTATTCTATCTATTCTCTAACCCCCTTACTATAAAGATTGTATAACAGATGTATAGTTACACAGTGTTTTGTCCCTTTCTTTTTAATATCAAACTTAAATAGTATGATAGAGAGTAACCATATGTTACTATACATCTGCTATACAATCTTTATTAGTAAGGGGGTAAAAGTAATCATGAGCATGAGGTATGTGTTTGTGATCTGAATTTCATTTGATGATCTATCATCATTCCGCTCGTTTTGCCACTCCAGTCAGTTTAAGCCCGGCTCTGCAGTGATAGAATTTGTTGACCTCATTTATATTTTTGATGTTTTACTAATGACCATGACTATCAGCCATTTTTAATGTCCCTCACTTCTGGGGCACAGGCCTTCCTTATGGGTGGGTAAGAAGGATGGGCCATAACCCACCACGCGTGCCCAATGCGGATTGGTAAGTGTTAACGACTGGAAATGCAGCCGGGATAAGCGGGTTAACGTGCCTTCCGAAGTAAGGAGGAGCTCTAGATAATAAATTTTTGGTCACCCATCCCATGACCGACTCTTGCGAAAGTTTTTTAAGCTCCGCAATCGCTGGACCAGGCGCTAAACTACTGCGCTATCGAGTTCCTCCAACATCGAGGTCCTCAAAGTCCTTAGTTTAACTAATAAATGCATTAAATACTCTAACATAATTATTTTGTTAGGTGATAACATTTATTTCTTATACGCATATGCGGTGAATCACTAGGTATGGTATCTCTTTATCTTCAGGATTTTATTCATTTATTCATGAACATTACTAGGAGGTCTCACAGTGCCTGCGGACGCACAGCGTCCCAACTACCAATCAACCGTAATACGTAAAACAAACGAACCAATCATAGAACTGTATTCCAACGCTGTGCGTTCGCATAGTTAAGGGTCGTTTGAGTATTGTTCTTTATAAATTAAAATGAACATGATCGAAGAATGGTACAAGGGCACAGCTCATTCATATTGAAATCTCTTCCAGCAGACCCGGGATAATGGGAACCAACCTTGTAAGTTTTACTTTAAAAAATATTGTTGTGTTGACAGACAATTGATATCAGTGGTAGTCTTATTCCAAATCAAACTTTTTACATGACGCATTAAAAAGTATGTTTCGACGAAAATCCACAGCAAACTTTAAAAAAGCGCTTTTTAATTCTGCTGCGTCGAACACATGTCGCGTTTTATTTTTATTCAGCGCCCTCTATAGGTCGTCACTCTTTACAAAACCGTTGATTAACATGTGGACGCACGCACAGCTATTGATAAGGCTTTAGCAATTGCGCGGAGTGCATTGCACGGATTAAAATTCGTTTTATCAGCTCGACGTAACATAAAAATGGTGGTAGGGTTTACTATTCAAAAGTGAGCCGGGTTCTGTACCTATAGAATAAAAAAACAGATCTATCTGGGTTTGGGTTACCTCGTAACATAAAATGATTAGATATAATTTCAGCAAAAGAGTAAATTACTTAAAATATTATGTTAAAGAAGTCGATTGATTGTGATAGCCTGGACTAGAAAGTTGCTAACATGAGACACTATAAAAAAAAGTTCGAATTTAATATGCCAATATGCATAAAATTAAATTATGTTCATATTGCATATTAGGAACTCCATCCTACACTAAGGGCAATGATTCTTGTATCCTCTAAAGAAAAAAAGTCTGTATTATTATGGTAAATCAGTTTTGCAAAAATATTGTTATAGCAGTGAAACTATTCGCAGGATTAATTGCTGATTTTAACAAAAAATTTTTTGAATCTGCTACTGACCCCCAAAATAGTTGAATTGCGATCGAAGTGATTGGGATCGTGATCACGTTCTATTGACATAACATGCTTCTGCCGTGTAATTGTAATGGCGAAAAATCTTGTTATTCGATTTTTTTGTTAGTTGTGATTGTTATTTATATTTTATCACATTTCATAAATTTAAAGATTCGCGTATCTATACAAGGTGTTACAAAAATACCCCTAATGCCGAATATGGTATATAGGGACCATCAAACTGAACAACTTTTACTAAGGGGCCAACTCTGAAACCGCGAAAAAAAAAAACAGCTGTTTCACACATTTTGATATTTTCGATTTTAATTTTTGTATGAAACAGCTGTTTTTTTTTCGCGATTTCAGAGTTGGTCCCATAATAAAAGTTGATCAGTTTGATGGTCTCTATATACCATATTCGGCATTAGGGGTATTTTTGTAACACCTTGTATATTGGTTCAAAAATTTTATAGATTGATATTAATTAAATTTTTAAATTTTACAATACACTTAAATATGGACATATTATAAAAAACTATTAGTTGATTGTAGTTCTTTACTTTCGAAAACATTGTGACTTAAACAAACAGTCTAACTACTCCCGTAACACTCACGTTATACAAAGACTTACCGAAACTTTATCAGTACCATATTGATGTAGTTAATACCTACATTATATTTGGAACATAAATTCATCGTATCGTTCAAGAAAATACATGCAAATCGACCCTTGATATAAGTAGAATAAATTCTTCATCAATCACGAGCGTAGTTTACAAATCACCGGTAGACATTTCAGCAAAATATCACAGTTCCAAAATTATTTTGTAAGTAACTTACTAGTTACAACCCTTTATATTAAATAATAAATAAATATTTGACAATATCACATACATTGCTCCGATTCCAAAGTAAGTAGCTAAAGCACATGTGTTATGGAAATCGGAAACAACGGTGTTATCACAAACACCCAGACCTGAGCCAATATAGAAAAGTTCGTTTTCTAAATTGACCCAACCGGGGATCGAACCCGGGACCCGGGATTTCAAACAAAAGTATTGTTTAGTTTTAGTTCATTAAATAAAACTAAACAATACTTTTGTTTGAAATCCTTCTGAATTTCTGATACACTAATGCTGCGGCCATGCACATTATCGCGCTCTCGCGAAGCTTTTCGTTGTCGTGTTGTACAATTAGAAACTTTGAAATTAAAGTTTATTGTCATAAAATCCCTTTAATTGAATTCCTGTAAGTGCAATTAAACTCTAATTCGTTGACTCAAAATTTCTAATTGTACAATGAAAAGCTTCGCGACAGCGCGATAATGTGGCCGCAGCATAACAACATTTTATCGAAACAGATGTTTTCTAAAACAAAATTATTTTATTCTTATTTCAAATCTAGTTTTGATAAAATAATTTGAATTGTTCTTCGAAACTAGGTTTCGGAAATAGCCGAATGGGTTTATTTGATAAAATCACTTATTTAAGTACTTTCTAGCTGTTTTTACGTGATTGACTAACAAACCAGTACTTGCCTCTGGTACTACTGGTGTATTACCAGGTACTACGGGTAATTTTTTTTATCGTGGTAATACTCACGTGACTGGTAGTACGATTAATTTTACCCCTGGTACTCCCGAATATTTTTGTCAATAATAGAACACCAACATCCAAACGTCTAATCTAAACTTTTCATAATATTAGTAGGATAAGATAATAATTGTTACTCTATTTTACATCAGTCTGGTTACCTATTCCTATTTTTTATTAACTTATCCAGCTTAAGGTTTAACGGCTTTGCATCGATTTATATTATAATCTAATACAAAAAAAACATAATTGTGCTTACACAATGGAAATTATTCATACGTAAATAAACTCATCGCCTTTTTACTGTCAAAATCAGCAAAAAACTAACCCGTGAAATTCAAAGGCTAACTCATTCATACTAAATTAATAAAGTTTCAAGTGTAAGTTAGGTACTTATTTTATGACTAAGTTAGTTGGAAACAACATTACACAACCCTATAAAACTGAAATTAACCCTAAATTCGTATACTGGTAATTGTTTTACACTGTTACGCTTGAAATACAGTTTTTCTCACGATAATAAATTCAATGCCTTTACACATTATACGAAAAACGTTCACTTTCGTGAAAGATAGCAGGAACCTATTTTATGAGTTGTCTGAATTAATTACTTCTGTAATATACTTACTCCTTTATTTTGTGGTCGTTAAGTTGAGTGTTCTACTAATGAAATTAAACATTTTCGCCAAAAAAACTTAGGTCGAAAAACATTAAAAAATTACCTTTTCATACTAAAAAGGCTTTATGAGCTGTAGACATTCTCCTCGCGTATGTGACATTTTCGATAAATTTTCGAAATGGCTGAAATATGTTTTTTTTTAATTTCGTATAACTGAATAAACAAAATACAAAACTTCACGAGAATCGGTTGAGAAATGGGACCTGTAGAGGATAAACAGCCGGACAGACAGACAAATGACAGCATTATTTCCCAAGCTGAAACGGAGACGCTTTTCGACGACGTCGTTTTGTATCGCAAGCGCTCTGAAGTTGCCGCAGATCCTGTATATTATCAATTTAATTTCATCGTATAACAGCGAATCTTATATTCTATTATGTATTACAATTGTTCGGACTTAATGATGCAATTTCATTTGTTTTTTTCTATTGCTCTCAAAAATAATAATTAGTAAAAGAATTGAAACAAATGCAATTGAATTAATGTGATGATTAAGCTTTATGGCAAAAAAGTATTTAAAGATTTCAAAGGTCTGTTTTTGTGAATACAAAATCCATCAGATTGAAAACAGCAAACTGCGAACTGTAGCTAAGCTTGAATCCCTACCGGACGTGTTGATGGCTTTTGTGAAAAATGTTTTAATTTTTTTGTAATAGTGACACAGACTACAAAAATACTCTAGAAAACAACGTGTATTCAGTCAAAAATAGTCAAAAAATCAGTATTCAATAATAGCCTGACATTGAAGTAAAAATATCTTAAATATCTTGGCCAAATGTGTAATGTCAGCGACATTTTTGAGGTATCACAGGCTTATTAATGCCTTAATAGTAATAATAATAAAAAATTTGAGAAAGTTTATTACATTGATTTATTTAAAAATATCTTTCAAGATCAATTTATGAGGAAACTTACCTCATACAAAAAAATATTTATAAAAAAGTTTTTGCAGACTTGCTGCTGACAATAATATTTTTTGAAATGGTTAAACTGCCACTTTCTCTGGGCTGTGGTTGTGCACACATAAAAAAATCGCGTCGAACACATCTGCCGCCAAAATTCTGAAGACACGTACAGGAGTTACGCACTTTTATGAAAGGGGTATGAGTAAAAAGTGGGTCATTTTTTTTTGCGATGTCGCTTCCAAAAATCTCTTTTATCTCAAAGACCTTATCGAAATAACCAAAAAATTATTCTACAGCGTAAGTCTATCATGGGCAGTTTTATAAATATTTTAGTTTAAAAAATTAAATTCGGGTCATTTTTTTTGGCGTTGTCGCTTCCAAAAAACTATTTCATCGCAAAGATCTCATTCAAATAAGTAAAAAACTCTTAGGCAGCGTAAATCTAGGGTGGGCAGTTTTTGAGATATTTAAGTTTAAAAAATAATATATGGGTTATTTTCTTTTTTTGGCGTTGTCGCTTCCAAAAAACTATTTCATCGCAAAGATCTCATCCAAAGGGGCAAAAAACTATTTAGCAGCGTAAGTCTAGCATGGGCAGTTTTTGAGATATTTAAGTTTAAAAAATAATATGTGGGTTATTTTCTTTTTTTGGCGTTGTCACTTCCAAAAAACTATTTCATCGCAAAGATCTCATTCAAATAAGTAAAAAACTGTTAAGCAGCGTAAGTCTATCATGGGCAGTTTTTGAGATATTTAAGTTAAAAAAATAAAATGTGGGTTATTTTCTTTTTTTGGTGTTGTCGCTTCCAAAAAACCATTTCATCGCAAGTACCTCATCCAAATAAGCAAAAAATTATTCTGCAGCGTAAATCTAGCATGTGCAGTTTTTGAGATATTTAAGTTTAAAAAATAATATGTGGGTTATTTTCTTTTTTTGGCGTTGTCACTTCCAAAAAACTATTTCATCGCAAAGATCTCATCCAAATAAGCAAAAAACTATTTGGCGGCGTAAGTCTATCATGGGCAGTTTTTGAGATATTTAAGTTTAAAAAATAATATGTGGGTCATTTTCTTTTTTTGACGTTGTTGTTTCCAAAAAAACTATTTCATCGCAAAGATCTTATCCAAATAAGTAAAGTACTATAGGCAGCGTAAGTCTATCATGGGCAGTTTTTGAGATATTTAAGTTTAAAAAATAATATGTGGGTTTTTTCTTTTTTTGGCAATGTCGCTTCCAAAAAACTATCTCATCGCAAAGATCTCATCCAAATAAGCAAAAAACTATTTGGCAGCGTAAGTCTATCATGGGCAGTTTTTGAGATATTTAAGTTAAAAAAATAATATGTAGATTATTTTATAATTTATCTCAATAACTGCCCAATATTGGGAAGTAGATCATATCAAGAGACATATTTAATTAATTATTTTTTTGCTCATTTGGATGAGATTTTTGCGATGAAATGGTTTTTTGGAAGCGACAACGCCAAAAAAAGATAATAATCCACATCGGATTTTTTTTTAAACTTAAATATCTCAAAAACTGCCCATGCTAGACTTACGCTGTTGAATAGTTTTTTGCTTATTTGGATGAGATCTTTGCGATGAAATGGTTTTTTGGAAGCGACAACGCCAAAAAAAGAAAATGACCCACATATTAATTTTTAAAATTAAATAGCTCAAAAACTGCCCATGCTAGACTTACGCTGCCGAATAGTTTTTTGCTTATTTGGATGAGATCTATGCGATGAAATGGTTTTTTGGAAGCGACAACTCCAAAAAAAGAAAATGAACCACATATTATTTTTTAAACTTAAATATCTCAAAAACTGCCCATGATAGACTTACGCTGCCTAACAGTTTTTTGCTTATTTGGATGAGATCTTTGCGATGAAATGGTTTTTTGGAAGCGACAACGCCAAAAAAAGAAAATGACCCACATATTAATTTTTAAAATTAAATAGCTCAAAAACTGCCCATGCTAGACT
This sequence comes from Catoptria pinella, assembly GCA_963556745.1. Classification (NCBI taxonomy): domain Eukaryota; kingdom Metazoa; phylum Arthropoda; class Insecta; order Lepidoptera; family Crambidae; genus Catoptria; species Catoptria pinella. Next base: position 8,644,708 of record OY750769.1, read on the forward strand.
TACGCTGCCTAATAGTTTTTTGCTTATTTGGATGAGATCTATGCGATGAAATGGTTTTTTGGAAGCGACAACTCCAAAAAAAGAAAATGAACCACATATTATTTTTTAAACTTAAATATCTCAAAAACTGCCCATGATAGACTTACGCTGCCTAACAGTTTTTTGCTTATTTGGATGAGATCTTTGCGATGAAATGGTTTTTTGGAAGCGACAACGCCAAAAAAAGAAAATGACCCACATATTAATTTTTAAAATTAAATAGCTCAAAAACTGCCCATGCTAGACTTACGCTGCCTAATAGTTTTTTGCTTATTTGGATGAGATCTATGCGATGAAATGGTTTTTTGAAAGCGAGATCGCATAAAAAAATTAACCTAATATTTTTTTTAAACTTAAATATCTCATAAACTGCCCATGCTAGACTAACGCTGTTCAATAATTTTTTGCTTATTGGGATAAGATCTTTGCGATGAAACGGTTTTTTGGAAGCGATATCGAAAAAAAAATTGACCCACCTCTTCTTAGAAAATTACTCATACCCCTTTCTACATAGTTTATTATTTCCGTTGCGTTATCCCTTCTCCCATCAAATGTTCTTTGTAAATGGGTTTAGTTGTTCTTTTTAGCGAAAAGTATAAAAAGTTGGCACAAAAACCCTGCTTTTATTAATAAAACTATTTGAAAACATTTGTAACAGTGTGTTACATAGTTTTCATTTCATTATTTGGCTCTGGACTTTGGTTAGGTTTATTTGCACCACGTGCTTTTGAATAATTCTCGTACTTTTATCATATCATGTGTCCTTTATTTAATTTCGTGTAGAATTATAACGATTTTGATAAACATTTACCCCCTTACTAATAAATATTATTTAACAGATGTATTAATTACGCAGTATTTTGTCCCTTTCTTTTTAATGTCAAACTTAAATAGTTTGACAGAGAGTAACCATTGTGTAACTAATACATCTGCTATACAATCTTTATTAGTAAGGGTGTTAGACAAATTCTGACTTTGACAAATTCTGATTCTGACTACGACAGTTTAAATGTTGTAGAAAGTTTTACAACGAAAGCAACAATAAATCATGCCATAATTATAATTAGGAAGAGTGGGAAAATAGCAAAGGATATAATAATTATATTGATGGGTTTTTTGGAATGCGTCATATATTCCATTTTTATATGATCGAAGCGTCATATTTACAGTTTTTAGGCCAATAAGATGTATGTTCAATAACAACAATCTCTTCAACGAATACACATTGTTACACATACACATGTTATTTATCCGTAGATGAAAAATGTATTAAAAAGGATCTATAGGTAAACGTTTCAAATATTACATTGTACAAGGGCTGGAAAATTAGGGTCCTATTGAATTTCCCGTGGACGCTACGGATGTCGGCTCGGAACAATCCGGTTTGATAATACGGTCACATTTGGGCCCTTCGACAATGGGACGAATCCGGAATAGAACCCGTTGTAACTGAATTTGTATGATTAACTTTGCTTAGACTTTTACTTTATATAATACATTTTTATATTTATTTGAGTGTTCTACGTATTCAACCTTTATTAACAGGAGAAATCTGGTAGATTGTAATAAATCAGTGGACTAATTAAATAAGTCAAATAAATAGCAAATATAGAACTCTAACACGATTTTAATCCTAAGGTGATCAACATTGACTTGTCATGAAACAGAAGCTGAATATTTTTCATCAACAATTGTAGGTATCTCAAACTACAATATCAAACGATCATATTGATAGACACAATTATAATAAAAAAATATTGCTAGATACATAATAGCATCTTCAAATTCTCTCAAAAAGTATATGAGAGTCAAAAACTTCACTAGTACGGAACGCTAAACTTTGTACAAATATTCTACAGGTGTTAGTTGCACCCTAGCAAAAACTTTCAGTGCATAGTCGACTCATGATTCTGAGTCTATCTGAAGTAGAATTTTCCATCGCAAAATTCATTAATAGTTATGTGTTTTTTTTATTATTTTCTATCACACAGAGTCAGTTTTAATTGCATAAAACCTAAATATACAGAAAAGTTATTAAAATATCAAAATTTTATAAACCCGCAATGTATGTACGTACAACAACAGCTATTTGCTCGCGGTCGAGGATCGTTGGCTTTGTTGTAAGCGCGCGCGCTCCCGCAATGTTATCGAGTTAAACGCGTACATTGCTGCTTAACGAAAAATCAAAATCTCAACTATGCTTTTGCGAAAAGTGGTTCCATAGAGAAAGTTGCTTAACTCCTAAGGTAGAATCATCTTTTAAAGTTTTTGCTAGGGAACTACTAACACCCTGTATACCAAATAGACGAACTTAATCAATTTTGTCAAAGCCCCCTAACGTCTTCTTATTATGTCGAACAGTGAGCAATGTATTGTACGAGCTATTTTAATCAATAGGATTTAGTACTTAGCCGATAGGGGATTTTGTCTCATTTCTTACGATTTGTATGTCCCCTCCGCCCCCATTCTGTACCGAAACGTATCTATTACGTTAATACCGCCAGTATACAAATGTATAGTGATTGCTAGATCTTTTCTGGCTTTGGATTCTACGTAAGGAATTGCTTTTCAGTTATCGTCACAGACGAACATTGAGTTTTTGTAACAATTACAGGATTTTTTTTAATTTTATAAGTTGATCTATCTCATTTTAAATATCAAAAAGTCGGTATCTTTTCAGCATGATGTTGGTCAAATTGTACGAATAATGGATGAATTTCGTAACTACATAAGTTAACAATAAGTTATCATAGCAAGTTAAAGTTTGCAAAAGAACATCTTATTCTTATTCCACTCGAATATTAAAATGTGTATACGCAGAAAAGAAATGACATTTCGTATTGAAATAGGCGAATCTTATTAATAAAAAAACGCAAAGAATTTTGTCTGACTTAACTGATGCCAGCACAACCGGCCAAAATGCAAAACACTTTAAATACGACACAGACTGCTTACATGTAGCTGAACCATTACTTGAAAGGGATAATAGATTATAATTTTATGTTCAATTTAAAAACTAAAGCGAATATTTTTCAGTAATCGAAACTAAAACGGTAACGATTTAGTTTGGTATTATCGTTAAAAATTAGCGCAATTATGGGGCCTTGGTACGCCAATATATAATGTGAAGATGAGGCGTTCAATACGATTTAATAGACAATAGACAGTAATCAGCAGCAACTTCACTCAAGAATGTATGGCAAAGAGTAAATTTTACAGATTAAAATAAGTCGTTTTGTACCGCAAGCGCTGTGAAGTTGGTCACTTAGGTATGTTGTTAAATTAATCGCAATGTAATTTATGCTCTGAGGATGCAACACCCAAAAAATCATACTTTAGAAGTGTGGCTTTACTAACTTATGTCGCAAATAGCTTAATATAAAACTTGAAACCTAATGTAAATACTTATTTTTTTCGATTGGATTGGATCTACTGTAAGCGCATAGTCTGTTTTACTGCAGAAGACTGCATTATTTCGACAGTGGGTACAATGAATTCTATTCGGTCGTTGAATTCACGTCTTTGTTTTCTTATCAAAAATCTGAGATGTCTTAATGGATATGCTGCGAGTTCGTAATCTGTGATAAAGAAGACTGCTTTTGTAGCAGAGCGGATGAATATAATTCGAGATCTGTCTTATCAATTTTCAAACTATGAATCTGCTCTGTTTTGGGCACCCGAGGCAATGTTAACTAAGAAATTTTCATTATGAGAATAATTATAGTCTGAAGTTGTTTTGTGTAAGATTGAAGTAGTTGCGGGTTTTAAAATGAGGAGCTATTGTCATTTTTATTTTAATCACGAATTTTGGGACAGTGTATGTCTTATCAATATTAATAATGGCAAACAAAACAAAAATCAATGCAGATATTATTCATAAGGAGTAAGTAGAATATATAAAAGGATTTTAAATAATAATGTTTAACTATAATTTTAATATATTTCTTAGGCTTCTGTTTTGTTTTAATTCAGCTTTATAAACTAATTAACAGTTCATACTTTTACGAAACATAAATCATAAAAAGATGTGGATCGGTGATTTATAAGACCGTTTAGGTAAAAAATTATTTAAAGAAATTCAATTCCAAAAACGAATTACTAACACCGAGCAATCTTGGTGCTTGGCAACGCGTCGAAATAATTACCAATAACGAAACATGACGTGTTTCACAATAATCATCGGGCTGCCGTATAATTACGAGCTAACATAATGCATAAGGTTATAATTTTCAGAAATTGAATCCCCGCTAATACTGCCAATCTGCATAGTAATGGGAAACATTAAAAATTTTCGCCGGCACATTCACTTTTTTGCTCAAAGATTAATTCTTGATTGTAAATTTTAATGGTTATCGTGTTATCGCTTCCGTAGACTTGATTACTCGTAATGACGAATCGATTAAGACTTAAGTTAAAAGTCAAATTGTGAAATGTCACGATTCCATAAATGCTTTTAGTAAACTAGAGTCAATTTTACGAGCTCTTGAAAGAACTATGAAGCTATCGTTAACTTATAAAACTTGATGGTTTACGATTTTAGTGAAAAATTAAACTTTTTTTAACAACCCAACTTATGACTCAGATTATTAAATGTTTTTTTAGACGTTTAAAGGATAAGAACAGAAACTGTGGTTTCTAGGAGAATGGTTTTTAATAATGGTTCTGTATGATTTTATTACTAGATGGTATAAGATAATAAAATATTTTGTTACCGAGTATAAGGTTAAATGTAGTCATATCTGCATTAGGTAGGTGTGTATTTTTTTATTCAAGAATCTTTAAAGTATCTAAAATATATCCTTTTAAAGAAATTCCAGAGAGCTGATTTTTTTATATAGTGACGCAAGAAACGTTATGTTCACTGGTTTACCACCAACAACGTCTCACAAACAAACAAAACACTTCCAATATTCATACACCCAGCTAATCTCAAGAAACTCCCCATTGATCTAATTTCCGTTGCTTTAGCGAGAAGCGCCTGTAAAAAGCTCTGAATGAAAAGGATAGGCTTCGCGCGCTCTCACGTCTTTGAGGCCGTAAATTCTGATTATTTGCCTAAACGTTTTCAGATACTCTACAGATCTCGTTTCAAAGAGGGAAATTCAATTCGGCAGCTAATTAAATGTGAGTCTGGGCTTGTTTCAACGGAAATATGTTCATTTATCTAAAGGAATCCGATTTCAAATAATTTCCAGACAACGACAATGGCTCTCGACATCTGAGAATAGTGAACGGTAAGGACAGTATGTATTCCAACCAAGTCTTATCGAACTTAAGGAGAGTCTTTTGCTTTTAACTTAAATTCATTGCTTCCTCAAAACAGTAACCATATATTGTGTCAAGCCCATATAGTGTCGAACAGATCAACAATTAGGATCTTGCGTGTCCCTTAAGGCTCCTATATACCTCAAGTGGCGCCCTCATTTTAATTAAGTTTATTGCTCGCTAAGTACACAATGTATCGAAAATTCACATGTACAGATTGAAGCTAAGGTTCTATAGTTTATTTACAAATAATAACCTCAGTAAAATTTTGTTCGTTGTAGTAGTAGTTCCTAAAAGTGCTAAAAGTGGCCACTTTTAGCACTTTTGCGAACTACTACTACAACGAACTGTATTTTAATGAAGTTATTGTTTGTAATTAAACTATAGAACCTTAGCTTCAATCTGTACATGTGAATTTTCGATACATTATGTACTTAGCGAGCAATAAATTTAATTAAAATGAGGGCGCCACTTGAGGTATATAGGGGCCTTAAATCTATCGATAGTAGCTGGAGACTGCATATAAAGAAAAACAATCGTAAACAGACTATAAAAGTTAAATACCGACTTTTTTCTATTTTCAGAGAGAGAAGACCCTTTAAATTGGTAGTTCTTGTAGTATCTCCCAAGGCGTTTGTTTTCCGTCTAAAGACTCCCACAGGGTAAGTTACTAGGCCCTACATATTACATACCGTATATTCACCAACTATGGCTGCATGAAAGCGTTTTAATTACCTTTTCTTCGGTGCAGATCCGATGCCATTAGACAACAAAGGGGTTCGATTATTTGCAACGTGATTCATTGTTTGACGTTATAATAATGAGGTTATTCTAACAGAATTCCGATTTTGGTCTGACTGCATTCTAATCTTAGAATAATAACAACCTAAAACAATAGTTCCCTACAAAGCGCACTGTCAAAAGTGAGGCAAAAAAAAAGCCAAAATGCTTAGTATTCAGATTTTTATTACGTTACCTAATCGTACCTATAAGAAGCAAATAGTTTCAATTTCCCTACCTTTAGAGGATTAGTTACTATTTTATTGGATTTTAGTAGCGATTGGGTAACGTATGAGGGATATAAATCTAAAAACTAAACGATTTTGGCTCAGTATTTTTTTGCCTCACTTTACACACAAGGACTCGGCTTCTAGGTGTTATTTATTCTAAGATTCTGATATAATTTTTGATGTGTCTTTGGATATTGAATTCAAAAAAACATAAAGTAACCAGATGTTATGTATAAAACAAAACAAATTTTGACTAGTTTTAATTTTCTACTTCTTCACTAGACAGACTAGACTTGGTTCAAATTATACCTTATAACTTTGACAACGTAAAAATGTTTATCAGTAAATCTAGAATCTGAGTAAAAATTGCTCACATTTACCCTTAATGAACATGATTTCCATTATACGTAAAGCGGAAAAAATAAAAGGATTATATAGTAATAAGCCTAAGTGGCATATATTATAATACTGGAATCCGAGTTTTAAATAAACTCATTTTTGCACACTCATTCTACGCTCCTTTATGTAATTCTATCTCGGTAAAATGTTGGAATAAAATGGTGGGATTTTACTCTCTCTTCAGTTATTTTGGTGTGCTTTCAAGCCAAATGATTTATGAGGGTTTTCCCATACAGTAGCTGAATATCCTATATTAATACTCGCACATTCAACTCGTTATAAGTTGGTTTTTAATTACTTCATACTTCGTTGAACAATACACACAAAAGCTTTCATTGGAGTTTTATTAAACTCTCTACTTTAACAGTTATCTCAAAAATGCTTTTATTGAAATTTTTACGATTCTCAAGACTCTTTTGTAGTTGTAGCAAAAATGTTACATAAGCTTTTGAGATTAAATTCAGATGATAATAATTAGAGTTTATTTATATAAAAATTGAGCTCTAACGGTATTTTGAAATCTGTTTTTTGTCCTTATCTCTGTATTAATCTCTCAGTTAAACATACCTATTTGTTTTAAATCAATAATTGATTTTCACGTTCACAAAAGCACTGTTACAGATCATTCAGACTGACATCAGACTGATATAGGGCATTACGAATAAATCGTACATTTGTACGATTTATTCGTAGAATTCTTAAGAATAAATAGTACAAATGGCAGCCTTGTATCAGTCTGATGTCAGTCTAACTAAATGATCGTGTAACCGTGCTCAAAGGAAATGTAACATTTTTGTTTGTTTTACACATTCACAAGTCAACTTTCATTTACATTTTAAGCTCACCAAGACCTGGCTCAGGAACTTTGTATCATAATTATACCCTTTTGCCAGTCTCTACAGTATTTACTTTCCTGACTGAAGATCTTCAAAGTGCGTAAATAAGTAGATGAGGTAATTAGTACATTAGGGAAGCGAGTCAAGTCATGAAGAAAAGCTATTCGAAATTTTAGAGCAGTAAGCCTGCTTTGTTCGCATGTATGCACATCCAATAATACTTTCGATAATAGGGTATGAAAATAGTGAAAAAAAGTGTCAGTGCAATAATTATCATAACATCCGTTTGACACCTACTCCACTGTTAGGATTAGTCTATAAAAATGTTATGTTGTGAGATCACCCATTTTATAAGGCGGTCTGGGATAAAAAATGAATTACATTTAATTTTAATGCTGATAGGAGTAGAAATATTTCTTTATATGGTGACAACGCGTACCTACGCAAAAAACTATTTTGCCGTCGTTTTCATTTTTATCTGGTAATCTCCGGAACCCAAGTGCGAGTCGGACTCGCCCACCGAGGGTTCCATACAATTTTGTTCCGTTAGTTTTTGAATTTCAGACTAGAATATTTTCTTGTTTCGTTCTTTTGAGAGCGCGATTTACCTAAGTTAATTTTTTAAAATATTTAGCTCATATCATATACTTACATAATATTCACGAATTGTTTTTTATTTGACTATCTGCTTTAAATTGTACAATGTCGAAATGGTGTAGGCGATGCATGTTTTAATGTTCAAATTATTCAATTAACTTCGACACCCTTACCCCAATTATTGGCAGAGCGGTCTTAAATGTACCTTTTACATCTCTCCTTCCTTTTCATAAGGCAAAAATGGCATTATTTTGTACCTCACTTTTGGGATAAAAAAACAAAATGATAGGATTTAATTTGGGTTTTGAAGCAAGTGTTTTTTAACTATGTTTTTTATTTTAACAGGCTCTGCTCCCCTAGCATGAACACCGAAACGCGATATATCGCACCTTTAAACTGACTTAAGTACACCAAACACTTAAAAAATATCAAACTAACGTAAGCAACATTGTCTCTTTTGTAATTTTCGTAAATACCGCTAAATGGAAGTAGTGTCAGATACTCCCGGGAAGCGGGATGTGTTAGTTGCCTCACAGTGCTACAACGACACTAAGGTAATTAGGCCATTTTTGTTTACAACTTTAAGAAGAATATTGACTTAACTGTATTTGTAATAAGTGTCATTTTTTATTTATTTTTTTCATCAAAATTTGAAATATATTGATTTTTTAAGGTGTATGCTATTTTTTAATAATTTCTATTTCCTTATTATTTTTTAATTTGAATAGTAATAATTTATTTCTATTAATTTTACAAACATTATTTCTTAATAGTTCTTTCACCATAATAATTGTAATAATAACAAAATAATACTAACATGCCTTTTTATTATTATACTATATATAGCTCGATTACCACTCACTCACTCACTGACTGACTCATTGACATAATTGTTCTCCCAGAAGGAGGTGGAAAAGGGTATAATGATGTTTGGGGAAAATGTGCAAAACCCCAATCGAACTGGGGAAAAATTATGACATTTGGGAAAAACAAGATGGCGGCTGTGGGGAGATTTGTAACTTTTTTGTTTTCCAACCGATTGTGTTCAAACTTTCAAGACTGGTAGATTTTGACGTATAAGATTTAGAAAAATGAGAAAAAGTGACAAAAACAAAATGGCGGCCGCGCTGGAGAGCTTTAAAAAAATCGATTTTTGGACCGCTAACTGCGGGGCTACAGCTCTGAAGTGTTGTTTGGTTTGAGAAAAATATTTTTACCGTTTCACCACACTAGCCCTCAATTTTGACAAGATTAGAAAAATTAAAAAAAAATCAAGATGGCGCCTGTTGTAGTGGCCATTTTGTTTGAGGTACGAAAACATGCCATTTTTAAAGTCAATTTTCTTCCAGATGGCAACACTGGAGTGTTTTGGGGTCCATAAAACAGTTGTAGGTATAGACACAGTGTATAGGTTGGTAGAATATTTTTACCTCATTTCGGGGTAATTTTCGAGATTTACCCCAAAATGAAAAAAAGTGAATCGACTACTTTTTGGGCATTTCGAGTATGAGGGTTTATGTATTGTCTGTATACAAATGACATTTTGGTATTTTGGTCGACAACGTCTGGCAACCCTGGAAACTGCTGAGGAAAAAGTCATTTTTGAGATACCCTCTTTTCACGTCCTATTGCGGCGGCTGGGTGCAAGTGAGAAAAAAAATCAAAACGTGGTTGCACGCAGTATATGCTGCAGAATATAGGAAAAATATGAACAATAGAAAAATCAATATGGCGGACGCGGTGGCGGCCATTTTGTAAATTTTATACATTTTTTAAATATTCTTAGGCTATTTTGAGGCAGTTCACAACACTTGAGAAGGTTGGCATGTATTGGCGAATTATGCAACATATCAAGGAGTATTGCCATGTAAAAAAAAAATACCTATTTCCAGGGCACTTTTTGAGATTTACCCCAAAAATGAGAAAATTAGAAATAGCAATATTTTTCAATATTTTTTATCAAAAACCATTAGATTTTGTCCATACTAATGACATTTGACTATTTTGATATCGATCAGATGGCAACACTGGAATTGGAAGTAAGGTTTATTTTCCGGGTACCGCCTTTATTATTACCAAACAGGAGTAGTTTTAGAGGGGTGTAATGTATTAAGAAAGTATTCAAGATCTAAAAAACTCTCAGAAAAAATACTAATAGAGGAAGTCCAGGTTAAGATCTTCACGACGTGGTACTGCCCGCCAAACTGGTACTACATAGGTAGATGGTGCTCAAACTAAAGTTGTAGAGAACTTTAAGCAGATTCTGAAGCGAGGAAAAAATATTCAAAATGGCGGATAAACAAAATGGCCGCTCATTTTCCAGGTACCGCATCATTTTTATTACCAAAAAAGATCAGTTGTAGAGGGGTACAATGTAAGAAAAAAAAATTAAGAATCTAGAAAACTTTCAGAAAAAATAAAATAAAAGTGGAAATCCTGGTTAAGATCCTCATGACGGGGTGCTGCCCGCAAAAATAGTACTGCATAGGTAGGTGGTGCTCAAACTAATGTTGTAGAAGACTCTAAGCAGATCCTGAAGCGAGGAAAAAATATTCAAAATGGCGGAAAAACAAAATGGCCGCTCATTTTCCAGGTACCGCATTATTTTTATTACCAAAAAAGAGCAGTTGTAGAGGGGTGTAATGTAGGAAAAATATATTCAGGATCTAGAAAACTCTCAGAAAAAATATATTTAAAGTGGAAGTCCAGGTTAGGATCCTCATGATGGGATGCTGCACGCCAAATTGGTACTACATAGGTAGATGGTGCTCAAACTAAAGTTGTAGAGAACTCTAAGCAGATCTTAAAGAGAGGAAAAAATATTCAAAATGGTGGAAAAACAAAATGGCCGCCATACAAAATTACAGAAAACCCAGCACGAGCAACTAATTAAGAAGGAAATTTCTCTCTCAAAGTTAAAATCAACAAACAAAACAATAAAATTAAAATGTTTTGATCTGATGACATAGCATGAAGCGGAAAAACAAAATGGCCGCTCAATTTCCCGGTACTGTACTGCATCATTTTTATTGCTAAAAAAGAGCAGTTGTAGAGGGGTATAGAGTAAAAAAAAATTCATGATCTAGAAAACTCTCAGAAAAAAATATATTTAAAGTGGAAGTCCAGGTTAAGATTCTCATGACAGGGTGCTGCCCGCCAAAATGGTAATACATAGGTAGATAGTGCTCGAACTAAAGTTGTAGAAAATCTAAGCAGATCTTAAAGAGAGGAAAAAATATTCAAAATGGTGGAAAAACAAAATGGCCGCCATACAAAATTACAGAAAACCCAGTACGAGCAACTAATTAAGAAGGAGATTTCTCTCTCAAAGTTAAAATCAACAAACAAAACAATAAAATTAAAATGTTTTGATCTGATGATATAGCATGAAGCATAGTAGCAAGCTAGAAATATGAAAACATTACTTTTTAAAGTACACATTACTGGGCATCGAGCGTTTAACTTCAAAACGTTTACTTATGATAACACGAAATGACTATTCATCGTCATTCCACGCACATACAGCATAGCAAAATGATAGTTCACAGATTAAATAGAAAATAATGGGGTTATTCGTTTTTTTTTAAATATTTATCGAAAACCATAATTTCATTCATTGACATAATTGTTCTCACAGAAGGAGGTGGAAAAGGGTATAATGATGGTTGGGGGAAATGTGCAAAACCCCAATCGAACTGGAGAAAAATTATACCAATTGGGAAAAACAAGATGGCGGCTGTGTAAAGAGGTAAATGTATAAAAAAGTATTCAGAATCTAAAAAACTCTCAGAAAAAAGGAATTAAGTGGAAGTCCCGGCTATGATCCTCATGAAAAGGTACTGCCCGCCAAAATGGCACTACACAGGTAGATGGTATTCAAACTAAAGTTGTAGAGGACTTTAAGCACATGCTGAAGCGAGAAAAGAAATATTCAAAATGGCAGAAAAACAAAATGGCCGCTCATTTTCCAGGTTTAAATTATTTATCGATTACCATAATGTCATTCATTAACATAATTGTTCTCACAGAAGGAGGTGGAAAAGGGTATAATGATGTTTGGATAAAATGTGCAAAACCCCAATTGAACCGAAGAAAAATTGATATTTGTTCAAACTTTCAAGATCGGTAAATTTTGACATTTAAAATTTAGAAATATGAGATACGGAGTGCGGAGTGCACTGGAGTTTTGAAAAAAAAAGATTTTGTTACCGCAAACCGTGGGGCCACAGCTTTGAAGTGTTGTTTGTTTGATTGGAGAAAAATATTTTTACCGTTTCACCACAAAAACCATCTTAATTATAATCGCAATCGTAAAAACCGTACCTAACCGTAACCAGAACTGTAGCCAAAACCTTAACCGTAATCGTAATTGTAACCGTCACGAACGTTCGGGCTCTGAAACCGACTCGGGCTCGGGCTCGGGTTTGATTTCGGTTTCGGGTTTGGTTCGGTTTAGTTTAGGCGTTGTGTTTTTTTTTACATAGAAAAACAACGTCACATTCTCATATTTATCAATATTCCATCTTATTATTTATTTATTTACAAACATAAAACACTAATTTGTTGTTTTATTTCATTAATTTTCCTTATTCTATATTTATTTCATACATGCGACCTCATTTCATCCATACTCCAAATTCAAACTATCAACCTCCTTGTATAAAACTTCTTGGTATCTATGTATTTATTTTTGATAACATTTTAATTCATGTTCGACAACATTTAAAAATATTCAAGTATTCTACTATCCTTTTCTCACACATCCATTTTACATCATTCATCCTTTTCACTCTAATACTTTTTTCTTGCGTTGGCCGTTTTCGTGGTTTTTCCCGCCTTTTATTGGGAAAATTTTCACTGTTCACGGCGCGAAGCTTATTTTTACTCCGAACTTTAAGGAGACTGATATCATTTTAGAACAAATGTTGAAATTTTGTTGATTCTTTTTGAGAATAACATATTTTTATTCAGTAAGTATTTTAAAAGTAAATTAAATGTTGATTTTTATAAAGTCTTCACATGTTCGATGAAATCGTTTGGTTTTTTAGGCTTTTCATACTGTTTTGGAAAATCTCGTTGGAGAAACACAAACAGCTAATATTAAATACTGTGAAAAACCGCTGTAAATATCATTTTCATGACAATTGCATTAATCAATAAATGGTATGTATGTATTTTAAGTAATTTCTTTTAACAGTTCTTCGCATTTATTTATCTATATTTATTATTTTTTTTTTATTAACTCCTTTTTTTCTTTTTCAATTCCAGGAGGGAAGAGGAGGAAAAATATCGATTAATTTTTGTGTTCAAAATGTGATGATTATATTATTATTAATTAGTACCTACATTATACGGGGCAGCTCCAGTCCTGATCTTGGAAGTTTTTATACGTGCTTTTCGTCTGTTTCAAGTAAGGGCGTTCTTATTTTTATGATTTTATTTAGCAAGAAAAACTGCGACTTCTGTGCAGCGAGACTACGGTATTAAATTGTACCATAGAAGACCACGATTTCGTAAAAACAACTCTTAATTTCAACAACCAAATATTTTTTTCATATTATTTCATAATTTGAGAGAGCAAAAGATAAGGTGCCCACCCCATTCATTTTGTACAGTTAGTGTAATACCAATTATTTCATCACCTACCTACTTACCATACATAAGTGTTTGTTTTAAGTTTTTCTTACATCTCTTTTAATGTTTTAATATAACATACTTGTTTGACGACCTCCGTGGTCGAGTGGCTTTGTACACCGGTTTTCGAGGTGTCGCCATCTCTGAGGTCCCGGGTTCGATCCCCGGTTGGGTCAATTTAGAAAACTAAATTTTCTATATTGGCTCAGGTCTGGGTGTTTGTGATACCACCGTTGTCTCTGATATCCATAACACAAGTGCTTTTAGCTACTTACTTTGGAATCGGAGCAATGTCAAATTTATAAAAAAAAAAAGGAAATACTTGTACATCTTTAGTCTACATGTTTTATTTGTAAATATTTAAAAATCTGCTCACTATTTCCTGTTTTTTTGCCGGGCCAGGAAATACTTGACAAGGTTCGAGTTCGTGTTTGCGTTCGGGTCGGGCCAGTTTTGTGTTAAGATTCGGTTCGGTTTCGGGTTCGGGTTCGAGTTCGGTTTCGAGTTTAGGTTCGAGCTCGAGTTCGAGTTCGTGTTCGCGTTCGGTTCGGACCAGTTTTGTGCTAAGATTCGGTTTGGTTCGGGTTCGGGTTCGGGTCAATTTTGGGTTCGGGTTCGGGTTCGGCTTCGGCTTCGAGTTCGGGTTCGAGTTCGGGTTCGGGTTCGGGTTCGGGTTCGGGTTCGGGTTCGGGTTCGGGTTCGGGTTCGGTTTCGGGTTTGGGCTCGGGCTCGAGTTTGGGTTCGGGTTTGGGATCAATTTCGGAGTTCGGGTTCAGTTTCGGGTTTGGGCTCGGGCTCGAGTTTGGGTTCGGGTTTGGGATCAAGTTCGGAGTTCGGGTTCGGTTTCAGGTTTGGGCTCGGGCTCGAATTTGGGTTCGGGTTTGGGATCAAGTTCGGATTCGGGTTCAGGCTCGGGGTCGGTCTCGCTCGAGCTTGTCTTCGGTCTCGGCCTCGGGGTGGGCTTCGGCTTCGGGTTCGGGTTCGAGTTCGGTTTCGAGTTTAGGTTCGAGCTCGAGTTCGAGTTCGTGTTCGCGTTCGGTTCGGATCAGTTTTGTGCTAAGATTCGGTTTGGTTCGGGTTCGGGTTCGGGTCAATTTTGGGTTCGGGTCAATTTTGGGTTCGGGTTCGGGCTCGGGTTCGAGTTCGGGTTCGGGTTCGGGTTCGGGTTCGGGTTCGGGTTCGGGTTCGGGTTCGGGTTCGGGTTCGGGTTCGGGTTCGGGTTCGGATTCGGGCTCGGGCTCGAAATTGGGTTCGGGTTTGGGGTCAAGTTCGGGTTCAGGTTTGGGTTCGGTTTTGGGATCCTGTTTGGGCTCGAGTTCAGGTTCTGGGTTCGGGTTAGAGTTCGGTTTCGGGTTTGGGATCGAGTTTCGGTTCGCGTTCGGGTACTGGGTTCGGGTTCGGGTTCGGACTCGGGTTCGGGTTCGGGTTCGGGTTCGAGTTCAGGTTCGGGTTCGGTTTCGGTTTCGGTTTCGAGTTCGGGTTCGGGTTTGGGTTAGCGTTCGGGTTTGGGTTCGCGTTCGGGTTCGAGTTTCGATCTCGGGAAAGTGGAAGTCCAGGTTAAGATCCTCATGACGGGGTGCTGCCCGCCAAAATGGTACTACATAGGTAGTTGGTGCTCAAACTAAAGTTGTAGAGAACTTTAAGCAGATACTGAAGCGAGGAAAAAATATTCAAATGGCCGCCATACAAAATTACAGAAAACCCGGCACGAGCAATTAATAGATGTTCGGGTTTGGTTTCGGGTTTGGATTCGGTTCGGTTTTGGATTCGGATTCGGTTTGTTCTTGGGTTCAAGTTCAGGTTCGGTTTCGAGCTCGGGCTAGGGCTCGGGTTCAGGATCGGGTTTGGTTCGGTTATGGGTTCGGATTCGGTTCCGTCTTGGGTGCGGCGGTTTTGGGTTCAGATTTAGTTCAGACTTTCGTTTGGATTCAGGATTGGTTTCGGGTTCGGTTTTGGGTTAGGGTTCGGGTTCGCGAGCGGGTTCGAGTTCGGGTACGGGTTCGGATTCGGGTTTGGGTTCGGCTTCGATTTCGGGTTCAGGTTCAAGCTCGGGCTCGGGCTCGAGTTAAGGCTTGGGTTTGGTCCAGTTTTGGCTTCGGTCTTGGGTTCGAGTTCAGGCTCGGGTTTGGTCTGGATATGGTTCGGGTTCGGATACGGTCTGGTTTTGGGTTCAGATTCAGTTCGGTCTTTCGTTTGGATTCAGGATAGGTTTCGGGTTCGGGTTCGGGTTCGGGTTTGAGTTCGGGTTCGGGTTCGGGTACGGGTATGGGTACGGGTTCGGATTCGGGTTTGGGTTTGGCTGACTTCGGCTTCGGTTTCGGGTTCAGGTTCAAGCTCGGGCTCGGGTTCAGGCTCGGGTTTGGTCCAGTTTTGGGTTCAAATTCGGTTCGGTCTTGGGTTCGGGTTCGGATATGGTCGGGTTTTGGGTTCGGACGGGTTCGGGTTCGGTCATGTTTGGATTCGGTTCGCGTTCGGGTTCGGGTTTGGCTTCGGCTTCGGGTTGAAGTTCGGGTTCAGGTTGGTGTTCGGGTTCGGATTCGGTTCGGTCTTGAGTTCGGTTTCGGGCTCGGGCTCGGGCTTGGGTTCAAATTCGGATTCAGTTCGGGTTCGATTTGGCTCGGTCTTGGGTTCAGAATCGGGTTGGGGTTCAGGTTCGAATGCGGGTTCGGTTTCGGGTTCTGGTTTGGGTTCAGGTTCGGGTTCGGGTTCGGGTTCGAGTACGAGTACGAGTTCGCGTTCGGGTTCGGGCTCGTATTCGGGTTTAGGTTCGGGTTCGTGTTCCGGTTCGGATTCGTTTCAGTCCTGGGCTCGGGTTCAGGTTTTGTTTCGGACTCGGGCTCGGGTTCGGGTAAAGTTCGTGTTTGGATTCGGTTCGCGTTCGGGTTCGGGTTTGGCTTCGGCTTCGGGTTGAGGTTCGGGTTCAGGTTCGTGTTCGGGTTCGGATTCGGTTCGGTCTTGAGTTCAGTTTCGGGTTTGGGCTCGGGCTTGTTTTCAAATTCGGATTCGGTTCGGGTTCGATTTGGCTCGATTTTGGGTTCAGAATCGGGTTCGGGTTCAGGTTCGGTTCGGGTTCGGATTCGGTTTGGTCTTGGGTTCGGGTTCAGATTCAGTTTCGGGTTTGGTTTCGGGTTCGGGCTCGGGCTCGGGCTTGGGTTCAAATTTGAGTTTGGTTCGGATTTGGTTTTGGTCTCGGGTTCGGGTTCTGGTTCGAGTTCGGGTTCTGGTTCGGGTTCGAGTTCGGGTTCGAGTTCGGGTTCTGGTTCGGGTTCGAGTTCGGGTTCGGGTTCTGGTTCGAGTTCGAGTTGGGGTCGGGTTCGCGTTCGGGTTTAGGTTCGGGTTTATGTTCCGGTTCAAATTCGTTTCAGTCCTGGGCTCGGTTCAGGTTTTGTTTTGGGCTCGGGCTCGGGTTTGGATTCGGTTCGCGTTCGGGTTCGGGTTTGGCTTTGGCTTCGGGTTCGGGTTCGAGTTCGGGTTCGGGTTCGGGTTCAGGTTCGGGTTCCGGTTCGGATTCGTTTCAGTCCTGGGCTCGGGTTCAGGTTTTGTTTCGGACTCGGGCTCGGGTTCGGGTAAAGTTCGTGTTTGGATTCGGTTCGCGTTCGGGTTCGGGTTTGGCTTCGGCTTCGGGTTGAGGTTCGGGTTCAGGTTCGTGTTCGGGTTCGGATTCGGTTCGGTCTTGAGTTCAGTTTCGGGTTTGGGCTCGGGCTTGTTTTCAAATTCGGATTCGGTTCGGGTTCGATTTGGCTCGATTTTGGGTTCAGAATCGGGTTCGGGTTCAGGTTCGGTTCAGGTTCGGATTCGGTTTGGTCTTGGGTTCGGGTTCAGATTCAGTTTCGGGTTTGGTTTCGGGTTCGGGCTTGGGCTCGGGCTTGGGTTCAAATTTGAGTTTGGTTCGGATTTGGTTTTGGTCTCGGGTTCGGGTTCTGGTTCGAGTTCGGGTTCTGGTTCGGGTTCGAGTTCGGGTTCGAGTTCGGGTTCGAGTTCGGGTTCTGGTTCGGGTTCGAGTTCGGGTTCGGGTTCTGGTTCGAGTTCGAGTTGAGGTCGGGTTCGCGTTCGGGTTTAGGTTCGGGTTTATGTTCCGGTTCAAATTCGTTTCAGTCCTGGGCTCGGTTCAGGTTTTGTTTTGGGCTCGGGCTCGGGTTTGGATTCGGTTCGCGTTCGGGTTCGGGTTTGGCTTTGGCTTCGGGTTCGGGTTCGAGTTCGGGATCGGGTTCGGGTTCGGGTTCAGGTTCGGGTTCGGGTTCGGGTTCGGGTTCGGTTCGGCCTTAGGTTCGGGTTCAGGATCGGTTACGGGCTCGGGCTCGGGTTTAAATTCGGATTCGGTTTGGGTTCGATTTGGCTCGGTCTTGGGTTAAGGATCAGGTTTGGGTTCAGGTTCGGTTCGGGTTTGGATTCGGTTCGGTCTTGGGTTCGGGTTCAGATTTGGTTTCGGGTTCAGGCTTAAGTTCAAGTTTGAGTTTGATTCGGTTTCGGGTTCGGGTTCGGGTTCGTGTTCGGGTTCAGGTTCGGGTTCGGGTTCGGGTTCGGATTCGGATTCGGGTTCGGGTTCGGGTTCGCGTTCGGGTTCGGGTTCAGGTTCGCGTTCGAATTCGGGTTCAGTTTTAGGTTTAGATTCGGGTTCGGGTTCGTCAAAAAATAGGCAGACTACGCTGGGCCCACTACTTTCTCAATGTGATTGGATGTTTCATTACTATGATTTTAATATCAGCCAGCGAAACTCTAAGAAAAAAATATATATAGAGCATTAATTTCACCGGGCTCCAACACAAGTTAACCACGCACGCATCACCACACCGCACTGCAACTTGCAGACAAATCGCAATTTGATTTGATCTGATGGCAATACCGCATTCCACAATTCGCATTCCGACTCCCCAAAGACCGCCACTTAAAGACCAACAGAACGGTGCCCGCGGGCTGCTTCAGCAGCCCGCGCACCAGGGCGAAATACTAGTTTTATATAAGATTAAAACAATTAGAAGAATCAATTTAATTAAACACTGATGTTGCAAATTCTAAAATTGATCACTAGTTAAAAAATATCTAAACGATAAAAAGACACTTTCACATATATAACTTTTACAGATTCTCTATCTTTTCAATTTTGTAAATGATAGACGTATTTTCGTCAACTGTTTTATTTATGGTAACACAATAAAGTATAAAAACATATAAAAGTCTAAAAAGGAGGTTGGCTTGATCGCCAACTTTGGAAACATTGTTTCAATTATAAACAAAAATCGTCTTATTCTCAGCCCGTGCAATTTAGTCCACATGAGATTAAATGGAAATAAATTCTTGCCCAAGATAGTGGCTCATATATCTTCCATCGGCAGTCTCATTTGTGAATCGTTAGAGCGCCGATTTCAAATTAAAATGCCGATGCCATTGAATCTCGGGAATTCCAATATTTTCTTACGAGGGTCAAAATTGCTGACGTGTCCCATTGATTACTATTTGAACGTCGTTAGGGTCGCAAAATGTCTATGTTAAATATTTAAAAGCGAAAAATTTTGTTCATGTTTGTGCCTGTGCCACAGAATACCTAATAGCCTGTGCCAAGAATTTAACGTGTTTTATTAATTAATAATGGGCATTCTCTTAGGGACAAGTCACTGGGCTAATGGGATGACCCGTCATTTTGCTGGATGAGATGGGTGACTGTGGTGTTTTTTCTATTTTGGTGACAATAAAGTGTGCTGTTGTATGTTTAACACTTAGTTTCGTCAATAACGTGAGTAAAAATTGTAATTGCTTATTTTGCTTGCTTTTAAAACAAACATTTAAAAGCAAACTGAATCACTATTTTTATAACATTTATTCGCAGTCGCCCCCTCTAACGTCACGCCCTCCGGCTGCGACTGGGGAAATGTTTCAGTTGCCACCCGGGGTGACAACTGAGAATTTTACTAAAAAAACTCAACTTCATATATCTAGTCAATCAAAAATACTTCAATCTTCCAAATTAGTAGGTACCGTCCATTATTCCAGTCAATCAAAAATACTTTAATCATCAGAATAACTATTACGATACGTCGGAACTCAGTAGTTCAAAGCGGCAATAAATAAATAAGTCAATTAATAAGCGTTCGGTATAAATAATAGTGTGTGTGAGCCGCCGAGTCGTTTGTCATGCTAACTAGACCACTGTAATAGCCCATCTGCCATGATTGGCGGTTCATTCCTATAATAGTCGTCCAATCATGACTTAAGGCGCAGCTGCAAATACTAAATTTAACTTTTTTCCTCCAAAGAACAGAGAGTTGATTGGTAAGATGGTATGTACAATAATGGTCGTTTGCGATTACCTCAAGTTTAATTAGTTGAGGTAACATTGTCCTCTCTTATCAGTTGTCACTTATTCTTTCTAAATGTTTTTACTACTTGGGCTTACAGCTTCATTTTATCTCATACCCATAGACTTAGAAAAATTTTCGCTCATACCTTTTTACACTGATTGGAACATATCGTTTCAACCCCAACTAAATATAACTAAATATTTTTTATATAAAAACGTGAAGGAATTTGAGCTTCTATTTTTTCAAGTTACTTTAACTACCTTTAACTAAACTTTTATAAGGTTATTACTTACAGTACCATATTTTTGGTAAGCGTTCGCCATTTTACTTTTAATCAAACTCATCAATAGTCAGTCATGGCCTTAACATCCAACTTGATATTTCATTACGCTGTAATCTTAAATGCTATGTTAAATGCATTCCTTTAAAAAACTTTGTAAGCTTAATAGCTTGGCTTGAATATTTTAAACGCTGACTGCATAATGTGAGGTATGGTTTCGCTCGCATAAAATTTTTAGTCATAATATGGTTTGGCATAACGTTTTTTCGCATAATAGCATGTTTTGCCAATATGCGAAAAAAATTGGTGAGCATAAATATTAAATGCATATCTTTAACACGCATAATAGAGTAATTTAAAATAATATACAATTGGCATAATTTATTACTACAACATATCAAGGTTGTAGTAATAAATTATGCCAATTATAGTGCCAATTTTTATCAAGTCAAACGTTGAATGGCACTATAAAAACATTTGATGGATTACTTATGTTAGGACCTTTGGTAAAGAGATGATTAGGTGTGACACCGAGCGAGCGCAGCGAGCGAGGACGAGGTTAGCTTTCATTGCGACCAACAACGCCAGAACCGACTCGCTGGCGTGAATGCATTATGCCACAAGTTGTTATGCTAATAAACGTTATGATTAGTAATCATTATGGGTAAAAATGTATGCTTTTTGATCTTTGTATTTATGCGGACTGAAAGTATGCGTAAACATATATTCGGTATTAATGTTATGCGAATTGATCATTCTTCCAAAAAACCTTATGCCATAGTATATTATGATTTATTTTATGCATTCACATATGAACCCTTTAAGAGAGTTATTTTGAAATTCTTTTCATTTGTTTCTACCAGGGTTTATGTTAGATTCAATACAACAAGCATATGAATAGAAACAAGCGTAAAAAATATTTAATTGGTTTTCAAATTAATGTGTGCAAGGTCTTGCCATGGACTTTCAACCGTTTTTATAAATGTGATGATGGTGGCAAACACTGCGTACTTTGTTTCATTTCTACGAGTGCAATAACAGTACTATACGATCTTATGGTGAGGCCTTACCATTGAAATTGGCCTATTGTTGTGAAATCGATCAAGGGCTCGTTTGCCCAACAAAAGGGATATGGCGAGAACCGAAGGCCATTTCAGGCCTTAACGAGGCCCATTCAAAACTAACAATAGTCGGAGCCTGATGAAATCTCAGAACTGCACATAATTGGTAACTGCTGTTAAGGGTGTTTGGTAAATCTCTCACCAGCATTCACAAATATTACTATGAGGTTTCACAATGCCCACGGAAACACAGCGTCCTAACTACCAATCACACGTCATACGGTAAACAAACGAACCAATCACAGAGCACTATTCCAACGCAGTGCGTTCGCATAGGCAAGGTTAGTTTGAGTATCGTTCTTGAATAAGGGTGTCAGTTTCTGTTACTGGTTGATGTTCGCAATGAACCTTATTTGTTACAAATGTTCGTGGTAATGTTCGGATAAAGAACATGTCAGTAAGATGGATGGTGTGTCTAAAAAATGGAAAAATATACGTCAGTCATATATATAATATATTTTCTGTTTTCTTTATTATATTCATATAAATACAACATGGTAGCAGAGCGTAGTTCTCAATAGCAATCTGTGAATTCTGTGAATATTGAAAAACAGTAAGTTGTTTAGATTTTACCCTGATTAAAAATGAGCGGCGGTGAAGGAAGTAGCAGTGGATTTTCAATAGAAAAGCTTAGAGGGCGGGAGAATTACCGCCTGTGGAAGTTCAATATGAAAAATCTGCTTGTCCACGATAATCTCTGGAACTCAATAAAAGGATATCCAGCAGATGACAAGAGTACACCTTAACTTAAGAAGCGACTTGATGAGAAGACTCTCTCAAAAATATGCCTCTTAGTTGATAGTAGCTGTATCTCTCACGTTATGGATGCTGACACCGCAAAAGTAGCTTGGGAAAATCTGGAAAAGGCGTATGAAGACAAAGGACTAGGGCGGAGACTGCGGTTATTGAGAGATCTATGCAGCGTGCGGTTAGATGATTTCTGTGGTGACATGGAGCAGTACATCAATCACTGTTTGTCACTATCACAGCAGCTCACAGCAGTCAATAAGCCTATAGATGACGAATTTCTAGCAGCAGTCATTCTTCAAGGTCTTCCATCTAAGTTTGATCCTATGATCATGGCTCTGGAGAGCGTGTCAAATCTGACATCGGACTTTGTAAAAGCTAAACTTCTGCAAGACAAGAAATGGTATGACAGAAGTGGTGAGTGCTTAGCTACAAAGAAAGGTTCCAGAAATAAAGAGGAGAGAAATAAGAAGATCAAGTGCTGGAAATGTGGTAAGCTGGGTCACACAAAGAAAGACTGTAACCAAGTAGCAAAAGCCATGATGGTTGCAAAACCGTTGGATTACTTCTACGTGGACTCCGGAGCGTCAGAACATATGACAGGAGTACGGGACCGGTTGCAAAACTTTACTTCACGTCGTTCAGAAGTGAGTGTGGCGAGCGGACAAGCCATGCAATGCGTAGGCATTGGAGATATTAACATTAAGTTAGGTGACTGTGATTTTATATTAAAAGATGTAATGTATATCCCGGGTTTAAGTGTAAACTTAATATCAGTTAGTAGTTTAACTAAGAAAGGTTTTAGAGTAGAATTTTTTTAGCACTTATTGTAATATATTTAAAAATAATTTACTTATTACTTCCGTTAAGTGTTTAGGCGGTGTTTATAAACTGCATACTACCGGAAGTGCATTCAGTGCTAATAAAGAGGTTACAAAGGAGTCTTGGCATGAAAGGCTTGGCCACTTAGGTTATGACAGTTTAAAGTCACTGTCAGATGTCATTAAGTTTCAGGTAAGCAATGAAAAAGAATTTTGCTCAACATGCGTTCAAAGCAAATTAACACGTTTTCCTTGTAAACCATCGGGACGAGATGTGGTTAAAAAGCGGTTAGACCTAATTCACACAGACTTATGTTATATTCCTGTTCCGTCTCACTCGGGTAAGAAATATATTTTAACCTTTCTTGATGATCACTCGCGGAAAGTTTTTGTGTATTTTCTTAAATACAAACACGAAGTCACTGCTAAAACTAAGGAGTTTGTAAAACTTGTTGAAAATCAGTGTGAATCCAAGGTGAAAGTTGTCAGGTCAGATAATGGGACGGAGTATGTGAATCAGGAACTGAGTAAGTTCTTTAGGGATAGTGGTATTATACATCAGTTAACGGTTCCGTACTGTCATGAAACTAATGCATCCATTGAAAGACTGAATAGGACAATTTTAGAACGCGTGAGGTGTTTATTATTACACTCGGGTTTGGATCACAGACTGTGGGCTGAAGCTGCGAATACAGCTGTATATCTCATCAATCGTTCACCGTCCAGTAGGTTAGGAGGTAAAACACCGGAGGAAGTGTGGTCGGGTCAGAAGGTGAGGTATGACCATCTGAGAGTTTTTGGATGTGAATCTTTTGTGCATGTTCCAGAGACTAAGCGCCGTCATAAGCTTGAACCTAGAAGCCAAAGGTATATCCTTGTCGGCTATGATGAGTATAATAAAGCTTATAGGCTGTATGACCCCAAGACTCATAATATAATAAGAAGCCGTGATGTTTTGTTTAACGAAACCGTTTTTCCCGCTAAGTCATATGATGATAAGCGGAGCTTTACACGATTGTTTCTTTCAGGGGAAGATGAAGAAACAAACATTGAGGGGAAGTCGGGAAATGATACACCTACCTGCGTGAATGAGAATACATTAGATGTCGTTCCAGGCCCTTCACATAATGTTATCGGGAATGACGGCGACAACAATTCAATTTATGAAGATAGTGTCGAGGAGATCGTTCAGGAACCCAGATATAATCTAAGACCTAGACAGCCAAGGACGATGTATGTCAAGGATGTTATTCCATATGAGCCGTGTTCCGTTGAAGAGGCATTAAACTCTGAACAGAGTGATCTGTGGCGTCAAGCGATGCAAGAAGAGATTAATTCTTTCATAGAACACGATGCATGGGAACTGGTTGATAGGCCATTGGATAAGAACGTGGTTAAGAATAAATGGCTCTTCAAAATTAAATGTGACGCCGAGGGGAAGATATCCCGATATAAGGCGAGGTTGGTGGCCAAGGGTTTCACGCAAAAGTACGGTGAAGATTATCACGAAACATTCTCCCCTGTAGTACGATACAGTACTATGCGACTGTTGCTAGCTATAGCAGTTCAGATGGATTTAGAGATTGACCATCTTGATGTCCAAACTGCGTTTTTAAACGGCGAGCTTAACGAGGACATTAACATGTGTCAACCAGAGGGATTTGTTGACGAGCAGAATAAATCTAAAGTTTATAGATTGAAGAAAGCAGTTTACGGTCTGAAGCAAGCGCCTCGTGCTTGGTACGAGAAGGTGAAAGACGTGCTTCTGTCAATAGGGTATGTTCAATGTAAATTAGAACAATGTGTTTTTATGAAGCGTTTAGATAAATCATTTATTTATATTGCTCTGTATGTCGATGACTTTATTTTATGTTATAATGATGTATTTCTAGCTAATCAGTTAAAGGACAGTCTTAGGAAACCATTTAAAATAAAAGACTTAGGCTCAGTTCGTCATATTCTAGGTGTTGCAGTAGAACGAGATAGAACAAATAAGACGATGAAACTGTCCCAGGCACGTCATATAGGACAGATATTAGAGCGGTTTGGTATGTCAGAATGCAAGGTTTCCAAGACTCCTTTGGACCCCAACGTCAAGTTTACTGATAGTAAACCGTTAGAACAAGGTAAAGTCCCATATCAACAATTGATCGGTTGCCTTATGTATCTGTGTGTATTTACGCGCCCCGATATTGCGTATGCAGTTTCATACTTAAGTCAGTTTAATACCTGTCATACTATGGAACATTGGACTGCTGCTAAGCGTGTGTTGAGGTATCTCAAGGGAACACAAAATGCTTGTCTATTGTATAGTAGGTCTAACTGCGATAAACTGCAGGGATACGTTGATGCAGACTGGGGTGGTGACATTCGCGATAGGAAATCGTTTTCAGGTTTTATGTTTAAATTTTCTGGGAACACTATATCTTGGCAGTGTCGTAAGCAAACGTGTGTCAGTCTGTCTAGTACTGAAGCTGAATACGTTGCTTTGAGTGAGGCAGCAAAAGAGGCCACTTATTTTAAAAATCTGTTGGCTGAATTGACTCTTATTCCCGATTGCACAGTTGAGATATTCTGTGACAATCAATCGGCTCAAAAGTTAGCTGTCAATCCAGTGTTTCATAGACGCACGAAACACATAGATATTCGCTACCATTTTGTCCGAGAGGCTGTAGATAAGAAAGTAGTCAGTATCAGTTACCTTCCTACGGAGCAAATGGTTGCTGATGTGCTAACTAAACCTTTATATTCTGACAAGCATAAGTTTTGCTCGATGAAAATGGGCTTAGTTTAGTTTCTTTATCAATATAAGTGACTACTGAATATTTTGTGTAAGTGTGAGTTGAGTACTAAGTTAAGCACTTACGTATCTAAGTTTTAGTTTTAATTATAGTTTAATTTGTACTAAATTTCGGTTCAGGGGAAGTGTTACTGGTTGATGTTCGCAATGAACCTTATTTGTTACAAATGTTCGTGGTAATGTTCGGATAAAGAACATGTCAGTAAGATGGATGGTGTGTCTAAAAAATGGAAAAATATACGTCAGTCATATATATAATATATTTTCTGTTTTCTTTATTATATTCATATAAATACAACAGTTTCGATCCACATCCGTAGATGTAGCCCCGTAGGGCAAAACATCGTGTTAATAATTGTAACAATTGATAGAAAACAATAAGGTTTTCTCTACACTGGCTTTCAAAACATAGTTCACTTGTAAAATTGTAAAAACTTTTAAAATACAAGATATATTTTCAAAATAAAAAGGACTATGAACATCCAATTCATATAGATACAGATAGACAGTTAATATCATATCTTTACTATCTGCCATTTTTAATGTCCCCACTGCTGGGGCACAGGCGGCATAAGGAGGATGGGCCATAACACACCACGCGGGCCCAATGCGGATTGGTGGGTGTTAACGTCTGCAAATGCAGCCGGGACCAACGGCTTAACGTGCCTTCTGAAGCACGGAGGAGCTCGAGATAATATTTTTTTTTCACCCATCCCATGACCGACCCTTGCGAAAGTTGCTTAACCTCCTCAATCGCCGGGCCAGGCGCTAAACCACTGCACCATCGAGCTCCTCAATATCATAATGTAATATTATATCATAGTG
This sequence comes from Catoptria pinella, assembly GCA_963556745.1. NCBI lineage: Eukaryota > Metazoa > Arthropoda > Insecta > Lepidoptera > Crambidae > Catoptria > Catoptria pinella. The sequence goes on from OY750769.1 coordinate 8,671,378, forward strand.
TAATATCAGTCAGAGTCAAATCTTTAATCAGTTTCAAATCGAAACAAATTATCATTTGCTTTTTGACACTCTTTGAACAAACAATGTGTTTTTTTATAAAAATATGTAATAATTACACTGAAAATTGTATTTCCTTTAAAAGTGCAGTAGTACTTTATTTCTTACGATGAATGTTTAACTCAACTATATTTAATTTAACTACTTTATTATATATTTTCATTCTGAAAATATTTTACACTTAGGTAATGCAACATACACTGTTATTACACTGTGATAACCATATTGAAACGTCTACCTTCTACCATATTATAGTCTGCATTCTGTCTAGACTACTCATGTTTCACATTTCCTTTGATTAGATCTCTACTCGACACTTCAATAGCCCCTTATTTGATGTACTACCTACCTATATAAACTAGACGAAATTGCATTTCTGTATAAGTATCTAGTCGCTGACGAAGTGGATACGGCCAACGAAAAAATATAACACTTTAGTACTCAGTCGTACCATTTTTTTTTACAGAATGTCTCATAGTTTGAAATATTAAAGGTGCAACGACAAAGTACTAAAGTATTAAGGTATTTTCATTGCTGACTTGGTTATTTTATAGTCACCATTTAAATTTTAAAGATGTGTTCAGTCCATAAAACTGAACAACTTTCTCTAAGAAACATACCTACATGGTTTTGACTATCTATCTATACGAATCAAAGAGAGCACGTGATCAGTTTAGTAAGGGATGACCTAAATTTTGTGGCGTATTTCGACATATGCTTCTTGGAGTTTGTTCAGTTTTTTGGAGTCATTAGTCGCTTTTTTCGACACCCTGTGAAGGGTTGACGGTATTCTACTCTACCGAATGCCACACGACTACAACAATATTGCTGCCTATCTCAAATATTACGTCTGCAACCATATGAGGGACTAGCAAAAGTAACTTTTGCAAATTTTCGTTATCGCTTCGCTTTTGAAACATGTATGAGATTGACATAAGGTTTCGTTATCAATCGAAGTTTAAAACGTCAAATCCATACATTTTTCGAAGCGAAGCGATAGCGAAAATTTGTAAATGTTACTTTGGCTAGACCCCAAGGGCGTCGAGTATCGTCTAGACTCCAACCAGTAGAAGCTGTGCAAAATTTCTCATATTTCACATTCCCTTTGATTCGATCTACGAAGTGGCTTTAAAAAGATTGTGCTCTTTACGGCTGTATTTTCAAGAAAACTGCGAGACGCAAAGTATATTTCATTTTAATTTATAAAATTAGTTACTTTTAAAATGTTTGTTTAAAATGGTTGGCTTCTTATTTTTTAACTGAGATGAGCTTGCCTACATAATATTGTAGTTTTTTGACTCGGTAGCTCAATTGGTTGGGTTAAGGTTGTTGGTTCGAGTCCCGCTTGAGAAGACGAAGCTGTTGACGAATCGGTTTTTTTATATTTTGTTATTATATTATATAAAATAGCATTGTTAATAATAAAATATAAATGTTGATAGTAATTGAATTGAGTAGTTACATAATTATTATTTTAAATTATTGCACGAGTTATATATAGGTATGTGAAGACAGGGGCGGCGAGAGACAGCCCAGGAGTGGCTTCCTGCGCGCTGACCGAGTCCAACATGCCGTTTGCCGTTTAAAGATTGTATTTGCCCTCACTCTAATCAAAAAAAAAAAAAGGTATGTGAAGACAGAGCTGAATCTAGAAATATATTTGGACCACAGATAAAAGATCGCAGTCCGAGCGGCCCTGACATTTAAAATATGCATGAGATTTGGGTCAGAATTTTCACACCCGAATAAAAGTGTATAGTCCAATTTTGGAGAAGAAAGGAAATGTTGTTATAATATAATACATGAGATCGTATATCCTTAGAAAGGTTGGAATCTAAAAGAGATATTAGATTTAAAAACAATGGGATTTTTAATTCAAAGAAGTAATATCTACATAAAGTTCTCCTTCCTCCTTCTTAAGTTCCCGCGCGAATTATAACACTGAAAAATTAAGGCGCTTATAGGTATTTATAGCTTATCAGGAACATACAGAGAAGCAGACATTGAAAGTCTTAGGCTGGCCCCAGACCTACCGGTTTCATTTCTTTTCTTTGCTGTTTTAGTTGAACAGAGGCAACGTATCGAACTTCGGAAAGTCTGCCGGGCTTCAAATTAAAACAGATAAATCGAGCCCCAATCGGGCCAAAATGGCGAACCCTAATTTATGATGTCACACGAACATCGATATCTTTTAAATAACTACAATACGAAACTACTTACCTCGATTTATCTGTTTTATGTTGAAGCCTGGCAGACTTTCCGAAGTTCGATACCATTATCTTTACCATTGTTTCTAGGTGATTCAATTAATATTGATTTTAATGTCTAACCGTCTATTTATTGTTTAATTTAACGACAAATTATTGTTGAATTATTGCAATCCTTTTTTTTTAATCTGCGGGGTCAAAATTACGATAAAACCCGAACTGAAAAACGGTCATTTAACTTTTTAGTTATTTTAACCAGTTTAATTGCTATAGCTTTGGCAAATTAACTGAAAGCTTAGCAACATATGCACTTAATACAAACGGCCTTACCACAAAAGATTTTAAAACACTGTTTAATTTAGACACTGTTTTAATGTGACGCTGTCACTTTTTTGATAATATGATTTGATTTAAACAGTGTTTTATTCTAATAATAGTTCACTTCGCATTTTCTAGTCTTGAACTAGATTCCTCGGGAGTAAAAAAGCAAAGAGAAACGGACTTTAAAAAATTAAAAACCTATTAAATTGAGATTTTTCGCATTCGCAACGCTATTTTTATATTAAGATAAATAATATATTTAAAAAAATCGACTCACCCGTATCACCTCAGACGGGACCGTCTGTCCGTCAGACGAACTCAGATGTCCGTCTCCGTCCGATGAGTCGATTTCTTCTAGTATTTTTCTAATATATCTTAATATGATAAACCTGTTTTTGAAGAACATTAAACTGCCACAAAGGAAACATTATATTTCGTTCACGTAGCTTCACATGAATATATGCTGTAAAGGCAAACGTTTTCGGTTGTTCATGAAATGATATAAATTACGCCGTGTAAGTGGTACAAGGGAATTCCATTACGTTTTAAATCAAAAAGTCGTTTTATGTTATCGTATTTCATAATCGAATGTGAGAGTTGTAAGTTCGGAAACATGTACTTTTTTAGTATTCAATAAATGCGATAAAAAAGTATTCATTCTGTTGGAGGATGCGAGGACTGGCTGGCTAGGTCTCGCTCGTACTGGCCAGCAAGTGTCAGGCATGTAATCTGCCACATTGGCTGATGTCACTTCTTGTTTATAATATTCAGTATTTGGATGAAGCGCCTCTGCTAATAGGTGAATTTACAATACATTCAAATCATACTCGAAAAAAAAGGTACGTTGACGGAGTTTCCATTAAAATGATTCATAGAATAGAATAAAGTATCAATATTATTAACTTATTTTTAACTTTGATGAGCACAAAAGATAACAATACAGTAGAAATTCGAGTATAATGGAGGACTACAAAAACCTTTTTCATATAAAGTAAAAATACCGAATATCAAAGGTTTCCTCGCCTGATATTGAAGTAAAGTATATAGGCACCTGTAATCTCGTTATTACGGCCACTGAAAATGAGCTGAAATGTCGGGATATTTGAAATCAAAGCAAATAACGCAAAATATTAAAAAAAAAAACAAAGCTTATAAAGCCACGCGCAGTATAGGAATCCGTTGTTACCTTATACCATGTTTTACACAACTAACCACTTACTAAGGCTCGGTTGCATCATCTTAATTTAACTTTAACAGTACATTACAAACTTATCTGAGCCGGTGGCCAAAACTGGAACCAAGTGTTTTTACATAAAGTTACCTAGGTTACGCTATAGACGACAACGACGCTGTCAGCGAATCAGATAAGTTGGTGTCTGTTAAAGTTAAGGTTAAATCAAGATGATGCAACTCAGCCTAAGTATTAATAATAATACCTAACTATTCAACTAAGAAAACATAAATAAATTTTATAAGTTAATCGACTATTACTCGTCAACTTGTAAAGCCTACCTAACAGTGATAGTTTTCCTTTTAACTACATTAATATGTACTACTTTCCTGTTTTTTTCTCATGTAAGTATCCAAAAGCAACCGTTTAGCTACATTTTGGAGTTTAAAGCTTAATATTTCGCAAACGGATCTCTGAATCGAAAAATGATCTTCACAAACCTAAAAAGGTTTATTCAGTGACACACAACTCTATGAGATTAACGAAAAAAAAATCATCCCCACTTTACATGTAGGGGAGGTATAATATTAAAAAAAATATTTTTCAAGATTTTTCGTCGTTTTTCTACCAATTTTTCGACGTGATTAATCTATTACATTACATTCATTCCAAATTACAACTTTCTAGTACTAAGGGCAGAAGCCGCAGCTTAGCTCAGAAGAGCTAAGCCGTGGCCAGACAGACAGGACGACATGGCGAAAATAAAAACGGACCCTAAAAACGAGCTGAAATCTGTAAACGTGTTCTATTTCAACAAATATCAAGGTATACAAAATAAATATATTTCCTTAAATAAAAACTTCGTTAAAACAATGAAATGATTCCATTTTACTTTTTTAATAGTTTTATTTTGTTATACCTTTTTAGTATTTCGAGTTAAGTAAAAGCGCACCTTTCATCGCACACTCTGTAAATTACTTTGAAACTTTTTTGTAAATGCTATGCACAGAGTAATAATATATTATGTACCTACTGTGCATGGTATTTCAAATAAGTTTCTAAGCTTTATCTTAAGTTAAAAAAGAAAAATGCTGGCAAGGGTAGCCGTTACACAGAGTTTATTTCCACCAAAACACGGGTACCGTAAACAGTGGGTCCTAGATCGTATTTCGTAGAAAGGAGGCCGTCCTTCTATCTGATCTATGGTCCTGTGTGAAACTGCTGGAATTAGAGTAACCTTTGGATAAAGTGGACCTTTGTATATATACTATATATATATATATATTTATAGTGTATACATTTAAGCCTTTGAAAACACCTTATCAAATTACACAAGAAATTAATTGGCTGATGAAAATTGTAATGAGAATTTAGAATAAAACCCATGTGTGGTGATAGTATAATATTATCATAAAATCAAGCTTTTTTTTCCTTATAAGGGTTAAGCAGAACCTTAAGAGCCCAAAGTCGCTAAAGCACTAACTAAGGCTAATACATAATGCAAAACCTGTTTAATTGCTCGAGGTAGTGATGAGTTATCGATTAGCCAACTTCCTGTCGATTCTGTAACCAAACTCGAACCTCACTTCGAATCTCACTTCACTGCGCGGAATTTAAATCATAAATGGGAAAATTACAGACTGTATTTTTAATCAGAAAAAAATTTAGATAGCTACGGTAGCTACCTAAAACCTTTTGCAATCGGTAAAGTAGCTTATATTCTAGCGGTAAAGTAGCTATTTCTAATAGCAAATTCACGCGAAGTGAAATGAGGTTCGAAGTGAGGTTCGAGTTTGGTTACAGAATCGACATGCTTATCTTAAAAAAATATTCTACGTACGTAGGTACGTACATACAAATAAGTACGATACTAAAAGCTGATATTCATAAACCATAAAAATAATCATCGCAAACAACATAAACTTGAATGTAATAAGGGATTAGTACTCGGAAAATCACAAAAAAGAGGTTAATAATACAAAATAGTACAAACTCTACCGTTTGTAGGTAATTCAGTAATTGTAAGCAGAAGTAATTAAACCTTCAATTACAAAGCAGTAGTGAGCCTGGTAAATAATTCAGATAGCTAAAGTATCCCTGCAACCCTTTATAGACTTTGATTGGTTCGAGTTTTGACTAATACAATATTCATACAAATCGTTTCGCCGGTCATGCGATTACTCGCAATTCGGATTTAATAAATGCATTTGATGTCTAATGTCATATGACGTTAGCGCTAAAAATGACAAACAAAATAAAAGTTGGCTTTCTTTTTAACCCGAATGCAAGAAAAGTATCTTATCTTGTATGTATGTACATATGTATGTTAACATGTAAATTCTTTTTTACTTTAGTGACAAAGGTATAAAAATATGAGATAGGTAAGTAAAAAAGCTGCGTTGAAAAGAATACCTAAAAAGCAATCTCGTTAATTTATAAGAACTACTTTCACAGAGTTTCCCTCACTTTTCAGGAAACAAGATAGTTCTGGTAAATTTTAACTTTTAGAATTATTAACTTCATAACAATCGCAAGTCCAACATTAAATGGAGGTAGCAAAATTAGATCTTTGCGGTAGAGCGAAAAAAGAAACTGTTTGCAGACTATCGTTTTAAATATTAAAAAAGTCTTGCTTGTTTTTTGTTCCCTGCTTGTCATATGGCGATATTAATTTTAACCAGCAACAATAGAAAACAAAAAGACATCTTTATTGAAGTATTATAGCATGTTTAAAATGTTGCTCTACAAAAAATTACTTCGATGTCGGCATTACAAATTATCACTAAATTTTAGAAATTGCTTTTCGCTAAGAGAAAAACTTAGCTAATTATTTCTGATCTTCTCTTGACACTTCGCAGACAAGAAGAATTGGATTTTTTCGCCACAGTATCGACGTGTACTGGCAATGATAAATTATGAGGCTGGCTGGTGATATTTTGTTTCGAGTTGTCGCCTCCATCCATCTTGGACGCCTACCTCCGGTAATTAATTAACCCCCGAACTTGCTTCCTCATCCTAGACGACTAGTGTATTCCCGATGGCCACAACTAATCCAAACCAACGTTGGATTAGTTGTGGCCATCAATCCTTCTACATATAAGCTAAATTAATCGATATATATACTTAATACTTTTTAATAAAAATTAACTGCTTGGCAAAAGAGTTTCAGGTATTTCGTTCGTTTCGTATTTAAAGCTATAAATAATAAAGTATTGAATTAAAATAATTAATATTCATAGCCATAATGAAACGCCATACATTCCCTGGACCGAACGCCGATGATATGAGAATTGTAAAAATTTCACAACAGTTTGAATGCTGACTTTTTAATAAAGTAAATTATCAAAAAGTAAACAAAATACTTATGAACAATTATTGAGCATTCGATACTCGTCAAAATGATTTTTTTTAATTGAACCGAAATAGTCACTACAATAACTGCATGATATTTACACTTACTAAATTTTTAGACAATGGGTACCGAAGAATAATGTATTCGCAAGTTATTTCTGAGGCAGTGAATATTACTTTCTTTTAACTTCTGTTACTTTATTGCTGCTCTATAATAAACAGGCTATGAAAAGGTACCAAATGTATTATGCTCGTTGGAAATAAATGCTCCAAAATATATTGTTAGGACGGATGAACTCAGATAATTACCCTGGGAGTAGACAGAACTATTCCCAGTGTTTCGCCAATGTATTGAAATGTAAACATTTCTCTGTTCTAAATTGAAAGCATTTAGATACTTGTTCAGTTGACAATTTGAGATACTTCCTGTAGATTATGTCTTTGAATTAAACGAATTGATCTAATCGTTCATATTTCATTTGTTTTGGCTTTTTTTAATAAAATACACTATGTAATTATGAAACACGAGTGTCAGCGTTGAAATAGTTTACTTTGGCAAATAACAATTTTATATTAAATATGTATAACAATTTTAATATAAATTAAATAATATAATATAAATTAAAATAGCTCAGTTGGAAAAGCATTGGACAGGACTTCTAAAGGTCGCGGGTTCGGTTCCCGCCTGAGAAAATGATCTGGTGACGAGTCGAATTTTTTCTAGTATATTCAGTAATATATAAAAAAGCATTGTAAGTGATAAAATCTAAAAATTAAAAAAAAGTCACCTGAGACTCGAGAAAAGGGCCTAAAATTTTACCTTTTATGTTCGCAACATGTTTGTAATGGAAACATAAACATAATAATAATAATAATATTAACAAGCAGATCCATTATTTATGTTATAAAAATCACATAAATATTTAAAGTCGAACGCCAACCAAAGAAAAAATCTCCATGAATTGTAAGGCATAATAAAAACACGCAAAGAGAGCAATTTCTGTCTGAATCATGTACTCGTTATTTACTCATTAAAACTTGGAATTGAAGGCGTTCCAATAGCGAGGGAAGTAAAATAAACTTTTCAATGATATCGCAGGAAGATGTTTACTTCCACATTTTCCGCGGCAGTTGGAATTTTTAATTCACCATTCGTGGATTGAGATTAAAAATATCTGCTCTCCAATCTTTGGGGACAACGCTTTGATCTTGCTTTACTGCTTTCTGCTTTTTGAATAAAACCAAATGCAGTTTATACGAGATTTATTTTGATAGCAAATAGCTTACTTAGTTAGAAAAGCTATTTACGGGATAAAATGTGACAATTGAAAGTTGTCTCTGTTACCTACCCAATGCAAATACTTAAATAAAATACTTGTTTCCCTGTCCCTTCATTTCCCTTCCTAATGCCATAAAGGGAACTAGGCTTTCCAATATTAAATTAACAGGAAATATTAAATTAAAGGAAAATCTGAAAAAAATATGCTCAATTCAGAATCCTTTATAATTTTTGAGATGTTTCTTTCGTGCCAACATATCTTAATACCTTACATAGCAGAGCTGACAATTTTTGCGAGATTAACGAAATTCTTGCTTAAATTCGTAGGTACCTATCATATAAAACGTCGACTTTATTTTTCTCTCGTACAAATCTGCTTGGAAATCAAATAATGTCTGTGGTTGCAGGAACGCTAAATGTTGCTTCAGAATTTAATATTTAGTGGACTGGTATTAACGGTGATTTTGTTTTTTCTCTGTTTTGAAAGGAAGGCATGATATTCTGTATAAATCTTTGACCCTCTAACGATGTCCTTTGTGGTATGCCATTCTCTTACGCTCTATCTTAATACTAACGGCCGCCCGCATCATCGTCTGCGTGAACTGTATTTTCATGATGATCGGTTGAGTAGTTTAGACGTGAAAGCGTTACAAACAAACAAACAAACTCAATTCTGTGTTTATAATATTTGTTAAGTCAATGCTGGTGATAATATACATTTATAAAACATTTACAATGCTTAATTCTGAGATTTTAGCATTCACAATGTTATTTTATTTAATACTAAATAATATACTAGAAAAAATACGACTCGCACCAGATCATGTTTTCGGACGGGAATCGAAACAGCGATCTTTGGGTATCCGGTCCAATGCTCTGACCACTGAGCTACCGAGCCACTAGTGGGAACGTCGAATTTCTTCTAGTATATCAACTATTACGCTGCAAGCCAGCGCATTAACAATGCTTTAATAGTCTTTACTCAAAACTTTTTTTTGACTCAATAAAAGCTCCTGCTAAATGTAGTAGCCAGATGCCGGTTGCACCCGCTATTGACTAGCAAAGCTCAAAAGCGCTGCATAGATGATAAACACAATATGGGTCAACCGCATAACAATGAAACGACTCATAATTTATACATTTCCATCTGTTTGGAACCCCTAATGTTTGGTTTGAATCTATTTGCTTGCAAACGGCAATCTCCTGAATATCCCATTTTACAGCTCGAAGTGAAAGGCATATTATATGTCCGCTTTGTAAATATTTTTTATGGAATACGATAAATCCGAAGTTCAATGCTGAGATAAAACGAAAATCATGATAAAGGAAAACTATTTATCGGGAAAATTATTTCGTTAATATGGTCACCTGTTATGACAAAGCCAAAACTTCACCAGGTGCCTGCCATCAACTACCAAACAGAACACCAAAGTGTTCTATAATTATAATATCTTACGTAAAGCGACACCTAAATGACAATTAGTAAACAATACTAATAATATTAACTCATTTACATTTATGTGACGCATATCGATTGTCTTAAAGAAAACAATCATCCAGCAAACGTAAATATTAACAAAGGATCCGAAACTCACTCAAATATAAACAACTTTGAAGCCACTCCCCGCCTCGACGAAACAAAGTGCCTCAATAAACAGAAAAACCCAATTATGTCACGTATTAAATTTAAAGAAATCACAGTTGCGATTTACTTTCAAGAAGTACGCCCCTCGGTAAACGGGCATCCCTAAGGACCCCTAGGGCTCAGGGTTTATTAAACGAGGGGTCCCGTACTTATTAAAACTGAAAGTGCAGCCCAAACACCTCCGGGCTAGGAATGCCCCATCGGTCACCAGCTGTGTTCTTGTAGACAAGCTAAAATGAGTCCTAAGCACTAATAAATAGAGTCAAGTAATAAGTGGAAAACGATCATTTAATTCCAAGTGCTACAGAAACAAAGTTCAGAATTATTCAGTGTGGGCAGATGAAAGGATTCGGAAAAGCCAGTTAGGCGTGAAGTAGTCGAATTTTAGTTATTAGATCCGTCTTAGTAATTTTTAGTTAAAAATGAAGGAGTTAGTTTGTAGTTTGTAATAGTTCATTATTAATACTTAAAAGTATAATAAGTAGATATTCAAACTAATTCAGGTAAAATTAACATCATTTTCACTGAATTATTGTAAGTTTTTATTTATACCAAAAAGAAGTAGCAATGTGTCACATCCATCTGTCAAATGAAAGCGATTACGATAGCTATGTCAGTTAGTCGGTAGGGCCCCTGTAGAGAAAAACAGACGGACAGCCGGAAAGTCGGAAAGCTGAACATACATACGAAAGCATTTTTGCCCAAGCTGAAGCAGAGACGCTTCGCTCGCCCTTCGCGTTCGCTCGGTCAACTAACAGCTTTGACATAAAATTGCATAATCTGTATAATATGTCCATGAAATCAATATTACATTTCAATCTGTATTTTCTGCTTGGCGTTTGGTCAACTCAAGTTAAAATTATCATAAGTGCAATTCAAGCCTTACATCGTCAGTATTTTTGTCACAGTTCCGCAGCAGACAGACAAATTTTAATAATAGTCAAAGGAAATACTTTTTTCTGCGCCGCTGCAAAGTTCACAGAAATACGCACCCTCACTAAATGAATTATTCAAGGCATCGCAAAGTACACAGCAAAAGTTACGAGAGACACTTGTCTGTCCGGCTGTCAATAAAGTGTTTTAATTTATTTTAAATTCGCTAGTCTGTGTCGGAAGCGAGGAAAGAGAAGTCACATGCGGAAAGAGCTTTCGTACGGGGAAGTGGGCGAGGAATTTTGGGAGTATCAGATTTTATTAAGATTTGTTTTAGAAAATGTAATTTATTTTTGGAAATACGAACATAATATACTTTTAGCCATGATTATATATTTTATCGAGCTTTTAGAAACTAACAAATTGTTGAATAATTTTTATAAAACGAAAGCATTACGATTTTTTAATCATTTGGCTCTTTTGGAAATATTAATAAAAATATCCAAAACCCACTCGAAATAATTATCTAACAATATAATAATAAATTATCAAAACAAACAACAAATACGTTTTATAAGTGGCGCTCCATAATGAGTTTCTATTTGCATTCGAGTTCTGTTCTATCGATATTTCCACACTAACCTGTATCTGCCATTTAACGAGTGCATTATTGAGCTATATTTGTACCAGCAAACTTTTATAAGGAACTTCCAATAACAAAAATAAGTTACTAATTGAAACACATTTACCTATATGATTAACTAGTGGCCCGCCCCGGCTTCGCACGGGTACAATGTAGTTAATAATGTGGTGAGTGTGAAGTTATTAGACTGTACTACAGGATAACTATATATAGTGGTGGCCACAAAATTAAGGACGCTAGTCGATTTTCTTACAAACGAAGTAACTTTTAAGCATTGCTTCTCCGCCAGGGATTGACCGAGCGGAGATCTGGTGATGGCCATCCAAGGAGTGAATAGAGGAGATCCAGATTTCAATACACACCAAAGTGATCTGACCAGCATTTTAAGAGATGTAAGGATATGTTTAAAAAAACCGCGAATATAGTATAGAAATGTATGAAAACTTGCAACTGAAAATTCTTATGCTTACATCTCTTAGAATGCTGACCAGATCAGTTGGGTGTGTATTGCTATCTTAATCTTCTCCATTCACTCTCTGGATGGCCATCATCAGATCACCGCTCGGTCAATCCCTAGCGGAAAAGCAAGACTTCAAAATTACCTCGTTTGTATGAAAATCGACTTGTGTCCTTAATTATGTGGCCACCACTATATGTATGTACGACGTACACAACATACGCAAGGGGTGTTATAAGTTTGACTTGTGTGTGTCAGTCTGTCTGAGACAACCTAGCTCCCAAACTTATGGACCGATTTTGATGCGGTTTTTTATGCATAGTTTAAAAGATCTAAGTGTACAGACGACGGGACTCCTAAACCATTGATCCAAATATGATAAAACTTTGGTGAGTTGTTCTGCTTACGACCGGGAAAGTCCCTGGCTACAAAAACGGAGCATTGCAATACGCATGCCGGGTGCAGCTAAGTTCTAAATAAAAATATGTTGTGCATTATCAGGATTATCAATCTCGATCATCCAACACTTCTCTATAATATACAACATGTTACAAAAATACCCCTAATGCCGAATACCAACTCTGAAATCGCGAAATAAAAATCAGCTGTTTCATAAAAAAATTCAAATCGAAAATATCAAAATGTATGAAACAACTGATTTTTTTCGCGATTTGAGAGTTGGTCCCAATAGTAAAAGTTGTTCAGTTTGATGGTCCCTATATACCATATTCAGCATTAAGGGTATTTTTGTAACATGTTGTATACCTACCACATTTCTTGTTATGTTATCCGGTTGCAAAATAAAAAGGCTATTCGGCGAGCAGGCTACATTAGAGCTGGCCATGGGAGAAACAATCACTGCGCAGATCTACACCAGCCGCTCTTAAACTTTGTCCCTGTGCTTTATTAATTGTCATAGCATAGGCGACTTGACCGAATATTGTATTCTTTTAAAATTAAACTGATAATTAGATGGAATAATTTTGCACCTTATTACAACGCAATAAGGAAAAAATGACAGCACTGTCAACATAACGCCATAGGTACTATTCAATGCCTATGGCGATAATGCATTCTACCTACTCTCAGGGGAAATGACCAAAGAGAATGTAATACTACGTTGATATGACAAATGATATTTATTTTTCTTATTTAATCAATCAAATGCACAAAAAAGTTTCAATTCCGACGTCGAAGTCAATCACAGCAAAAGTAGCTTTTTATCACTTTTTAACCCTGTTAGGTAATAAATATTTAAAAAATACGAAACCCGTGTTCAATTAATTTTGTGAAAGAATGTCTATGCCAAATTCCAAGTCAATCGGGCTAAGGAATCGCGTTCTCCCATACAAACTTTACCACCCTGTTTCACCCCTTTAGGGGTTGAATTTCGCAAAATCCCGTCTCACTAGAGCACCTACGCCTTAAAAGGAGCCCCCATGCAAAATTTGAGACTCCTAGCACTTGCAGTTTCTGAGATTTCGTGATCAGTGAGTGAGTGAGTGATTTTCCCTTTTATATGATTAATTGCCACATGAATATCTTTAAGACGCCGGTGAACAGTGAACTTCCCATACAAACCAAAATGATTTGCAATTTCAGCATAATTAACTAGTCTTGTGATGTTATTCGGATTAAGACAGTATATGTCTAGGTTTCTATTAAATAAAAATTCCACAATACTAACCCAATTCAAAATAAAAGCCCTTTATTTTTTTTCATACAAAACTGTAAATCGCATTAATTTTTATTTGGTTTAATATTTTGGATTTTTTTATTTAATGGAAACCTAGACAAATACTGCCTTAATCCGAATAACATCACAAGATGAGTTAATCATGCTCAAATTGCAAATCGTTTTGGTATTACGTTTGTATGGGAAGCTCACTGTTCGCCAGTCTTAAATACAATTTTATTGTTAAGTAACATAACTTATGCTGTTTTGACCGCGGTATCATGTCATCAATAACTAAAAAAGTCGATTTGCTGTGCTACATTTTAATTTTTAAACTTATCTATTTTGATACGATACTAAATAATATACTAGAATAATATGACTCGCACCAGATCATATTCTTGAACAGGAATCAACCCGCGACCTTTGGATGTTCGGTCTAGTGCTCTTACCGTTGAACTACCGAGTCACTAGTGGCATCGTCGAATTTCTTCTAGTATATCCCACTCTTACGCTGCAAGCTGTTTCATCTTTATCGATTGTCAAAACATGAAGCAAAGATGTTTCTTTCGAATGTCGGGGGTGTTTCCTCACATTGATGAAATTACGCTGGCTTGCAGCGAAGAAGTAAAAAGTACTAGAAGATTTCGCCGCTCCCACTAGCGACTCGGTAACATAATTTGGTCAGTGCATTGGGCCGGAATCCCAAGAGTGCGGGTTCGAGTCCCGTCTGAGGTGCTACGGGTGTCGATTTTTACTAGTATTTTTTCTAATATATTTTTTATCTTAATATATAAATAGCATTGTGAATGCGAAAAATCTCAATTTAATATTTTGTATTAATAAAAACTAAATGAAACACTTCCGTGGAATTATAATTTATTTATACACATCTAAGGCTAAGAACTCACGACGCGTTTTACTCCCGCGGCGTGTGCGATTGTTTGCGGTTTCCGCTGCACCGGCGCGGCGGGCAACTTGTATCACGCCCGCGGAACCAAGTTTGCGGACGATAATCGCAACCGCGGCGGCTGCGTTCCGCACATAACTGCGGTCTCGCGAGTTTGGAAATAAAACTGCGGGCCCGCAACCATGGCGGGTGCGGGCGAAAACCGCCTCGTGAGTTCTTAGCCTAAGATATCCGCGCCGCGCGTACAGTTCATTAGAAATAAAACACTTTTTATAATATATATTTTTTAACTTTAAGGTTCAAGATATTGATTAATAAATTTAAAAAGTACGACTACATGATTCACATTTATCTGTTCATCAACCTTAAAAACAATATGGACTTAATTAAGTAGTATATGGGTACCTACTTAACCACCTAAAATACATTGTTATCAGAGGCCATTCGCAGGCCCCTCACGTCATCGCCAGATGCTATGGCGATATTGAATATGATACCCTGTCGAGTTTTAATAAAACGCACTGGCCATAAGGCTGCCTGCAGATGGACTGCACCTGTGATTTAGACTGCGCGCAGTCGGAACTTGAACTGCGTACAGTTTGATTCATCATTTGGCGACGATGCATTTGATGTTTGCTGTTGATTGAAGATCATAATATTATGCGGCTATTTTCCATATCTACTTCAGGTACTACTGAATCTGAGCTCTGAAGCTAAGTACGCCGACCGCGCCGTTTCGACCATTGCGCAGTAAGATACGGCTGCACACAACTGCATTCAGTTGGATTCATCGATCGAGTGTGCAATCCATCTGGTAAATTGATTACTATTAGATAAATATTAGACACCACATCAATTAAGTTTTTTTCGAACTTGTAAGAGACATAAATAAGGGGGTCCCGAAAGGGTACGTACGTATACCTAGTAGTAGTTTTGATTGGCTACTTCGACCATATTGTAATTGTGATAATTATGTCAAATCATTTAAATAATAATCATGGTAAACATTGATGTTTAGGTAACAAGAATGTCTTAATGCGATATTCATAGCGCTAAGTTCTCTGTCTCGAGTTAGTATGCAGTCCGTCTGTGGGCAGCCTAAGGTCGTAGGGTTTGACGCGGTCTGCAATTTATTGTCGTCAATAAGGGACAAGGAGGTTATACGTTTCACCAGTTTAATACAGCGTATACGCTTCTTAGAGAAATTGGAGAGTTGAGGAACTATGCTATAATATTTATTGCTGGCAAAATATGAAAAGAGGGAATCTTATTTCACACGTGTTAATGTGTAATATGTGTATTTTAAGCTGACCTTATTTGTGGGGAATATAATGTATATTAAAGTGCAATATTCAATATTTCAAAACGTATTTATAGTTCGTCTTGAAACTAAACTTTGTTATCTTTTTGAAACAAAAACTAAATAAAAATCTTTTACGCTACTACGTAAAAGTTTAATATTAAGTTTTTTTTAAGAAAAACTATTGAGTAGGCACCTAATATATTCTAAGAATTTAAAAACTAAAAAAAGTAGAAATTGTCTGCATCCCTCTACGTTTGTGCCAGCGGTAAAGTCGCTACGGTTGAAACAAAACTCGTGGATTAGTGTTTGTAAAATTGATATTTATATCACTGAAGTATTCTACTAGTTTCTTTTGCTTTGCATCTTTCATGATACCGCTTAAGTGGCCTAAAACACGTTCATCTCGACCCCCGACCGATTTTTCCATCGTACGTAATTTTTCTGGTAAGTGTTCCAGGCTGTCATAAGTAAGTGACAGCTGGACGGGCAGATGCCCGGAGAACGCTTTTACTTTTAGAATCCGTTGAATTATTCACATGTAGTATTTTTCTATCGTTACCTCGCACTCGCACCCCTAATACATAGGGTACCCCTAAAAGGTTACACCTGAATATACAGGGTTTTTAAGTTTGTTAGTATTGAGACATCGATATACGACAAGCTTAATATCTGTATCATTTTCATCAATGATTTCATTGCAATAATAAATAGGTAATATAAAATTAACACGGATTCTGATGAATTTCATTGAAGGTAAATTTCACAGACTCTTGATATGCTTCAGTTATCAAACCTGTCAGATAATTTCATATAAATTCTCTTTAATTTTTAAACTAAACTAAAAAAATGGTGCAACCTGAAATTGGCCATTAATCTTGCCCATAAAATAAGGAATTTGTATATTTCACGGCTGTTTATCTAGATATACCACAACAAATAAGTACACTTAAGTACACCAATCATAAAGAACACCAAAACAAATTCAAGCAAATTCAGGGATCCACAGCCTAAAACTTCGTAATAATAATCTTAACGAAAAACAGTTGAATACTCATTTCGTTTCTCTCTGTTTACGTTGGGAGTCCAAACAACTGAATGTTTCGAAAACTTTTAATGGCGATCAAACAATCGTTTCATTTCGAGCGGGAGCGGGTTGTGGGATTTTGTTTTTTGCATCCCTTCCTTAATGCTCCATTTGCTTAATACTAAATTGACGCAACTCCTCTTTTTGGTATTAAGAATCGCTTGTTTCGGTAATTGGTTTGACAACTTTTACTTACCTACGTTCACCTACAACAAAAATTATTTTTTTTGGAAAATTTGATCAAACATCATTTGATGCAAAACAAAATGTAATTTTCTTGCTTTTGTTTTGAATAAAATTTTATTGAGAGAAATATTAATTATTATGCTTCTAATAAGTATGTAACTAATTCAGATATAAAGAAAAAGAGTAAAACGTCGATGCAAGTTCCAATGTGGTGATATAATTAATAAAGAGTCGTGGTATAATGAGCAAAATTAGATGAGATAAGGTAAGATAAGATAATAATTATGAGATGAGATGAGATTAAGGCTTCCCACCCACAAACGATTATTCGCTGAGCAATTTTTTTGTCGCCGAGAATAGAACATATAGAGTTCAATACGTAAACACCCACGAGTTACAAAAAGTAGCTCAGCGACTAATCGCCCGCGAAATAAACACTAACAAGAGTGACAAAGGACTTACTTAGCCAGCAACAAAAAGCGCCGCGATAATCGCAGCTACAAAAAGTCGCTCGTGGGCGCTGGCTGATGCTAAATTAAAAAGGATTATATAAGATGGTGTAGCGGCACCTACCTTACCTACGCCGCACATACCACGACACACGGCATGACAACAAGATTCCTCACCGTGTTACTAGATGGCGCAAGTATCAAGAAACATGAACATTAAAAGTATGGAGTAGCAACCTCGCAGTATGGAAATCCTACATCTCGCTAACGAAGTTCACTCAGCGACTTAGCATATATACAACTTCCAACCATCATCGGTTGGACCGCGGTCCCCGGGCTAATACCACCCAGCCCGGAGGAAGATCTTCCCCTTTGGCCTTCCTATCAGTGGCTACCTACCTCCACATCCTATCCATACCTATCACCCCTACATTGGTGACCCCCGACGGAGCACATTCAAGCACCTTCAGCAACGCAGCGCCGACCATCACCCCATACCTTATCCAGCATCCGCAGCAGTCACACCGCAAGCAGAAGCACAGCAAGCCAGTACCACAGCCTTCTGGTTCCATCGCAGCATCATAGACGACGCTTCCTGGACCTTCGGCAACTCTCGACGGCATCATCCCGACCTGGTCTCCGCAGCCCACACCTGGAGCATCACTGGGCCCTCACTCCGGCGTGGCAGCTCTGCGCACCTCACCAGCAGCTCGGACCCACCGTCACTCTCCACTGTCCCGACTCACCGTGGACAGGTCCCGACTCACCGTGGACACGGATTACCTGCAGCACTGGCGGACGCGCCCTTCTTCACCCCACAACGTCTCGACTCACCGCAGACTGGGGCATCTCCTGCAACACTACTCTGGCACTTGCAAAGCTCTGACGCACTGACAGCTGAGCTTGGACTACCCTTGGACTATCGACCTCCGGTCTCAGGGGGGGAGTGATGTAGCGGCACCTACCTTACCTACGCCGCACATACCACGACACACGGCATGACAACAAGATTCCTCACCGTGTTACTAGATGGCGCAAGTATCAAGAAACATGAACATTAAAAGTATGGAGTAGCAACCTCGCAGTATGGAAATCCTACATCTCGCTAACGAAGTTCACTCAGCGACTTAGCATATATACAACTTCCAACCATCATCGGTTGGACCGCGGTCCCCGGGCTAATACCACCCAGCCCGGAGGAAGATCTTCCCCTTTGGCCTTCCTATCAGTGGCTACCTACCTCCACATCCTATCCATACCTATCACCCCTACAATGGGATGAGAAAAAATGGGATGAGATTAGATGAGATTACATAGGATGCGATACGATGGGATGCGATAAAATAAGATGGGATGGGATGAGGTGACATGAAATGATATACGAAAAGATGAGATAAGATGGGATGAGATGAAATAAGATGAGATGGAATAGAATGAGATGATATAGGATGGAATACAAGATTTAAATCGTATCTTTATATCGCGTACAAATAAAACATTTTAATCAACGCGGTTTTATTCGATCGGCAAATCCAATAATCAAATAAATTAAAAATCTAAGAATAAAAGATTAATATAACTATGTGGTTATCCGTCAAAGTATTTTATTAGATCATTGTATCAGGTTTAGATCTATGCCTGTATAATTATTTTCCAAGCTAACCCATTTTACTCTTTTTGTACATTGCTACTTTATTCAAACTAAAGTGCAATAAAAAATATAGTTAAGGCTTTCCATACACCGAACCATACATTTCAGCTAACCTTCTACCTACATAAAAAGAAACTATCAATTAAGAATCACATTTGCGTGCTTTCATAACGTGAGCTCTTAACCCCTGGTGATTAAGTTCAATTTAGAATAAAGCTTTCACTACTAAAATTTCTTCACTGTTCTCACATTTGACTAAGAAATATGTTTTACGTAATGACCCCTTGAATTTGCCCTCCGGCCTTTTGCCCGCCTCTTTCGTGTTGTACTACTTAATGGGGTATCTGAAAGTTATCCCTTAGTATGTTACCACATTTAAGTCAAATCAGAAAAAGTTAAGAAAAAGCCTCCGCCAATACAAGTTCTTACTAAACAAATATATATAACATTAAAACGCTCGAACGTTCGCTCGAACAGCAAAAAATTTAATCACTAAATCTGTACAAGTACCTGCCTAAGTTTTTTTATTAGAGCCTTTCACGACTTGAAAATCATTGAATTCTATGTATTGAATCAGTGGGCTGCTATTAATAGCAAGTATTATTAGAGTCTAATAAATACGTCAGATTAAATATTTATCTTGTTGATTTTGGATTGCAAGAGCGTAGCATTTGTAATAGCGCAGCATAACTAATAAAAAATAATACAAATAATGCAAAGGAAACTTTCACAAAATCCTCAGATGCAATTCATCTAAAAACTTAACTGGTCCCGACTACAAACTACACCGAACACAATGAAATAAAGGAACAGTGCCGCGAACAATCTCATTCGTCCAATTCCAATGGACTGAATGAAAAAGTCCACTTCTTTTTAAAAGAAAAATAAACAAACATTTTCAATTGGCATACTTTCTCCGACTAAGTTTCGAAGAACAAAAGTATTGCACTGTACACAACTTGTGTGTTATTTTCGGATCAGTAGAATTGATACTATTAAGTCCATGTGAAAAATTTAATCTATGCCATTCAAAAGTTTATTACTATCATATTTTCTCTGTCAAAAGCACGCTATCGGTATATAAGTACTATCAGTTAGTTGGAAACCTTGCACACGTGATTTAATTTTGTATACAGAATCGTCTTCATTTACACTATGGCATCTTTGGCTATGGCATCTATGGCTATGGCATCTTTTGCCTTTTAAACTTCGATGAAAGCTTATAGACTTTGGCTGCTGGCTTTCCACTTTTAAATTGTGAGCTCATTAAAATTTTACAAAGACCAAAGTGGCTAATAAAAAAATATATTCATGAACTCAACCCACAGGTTCCAGCAAGTTAAACCAAATCAGTAATAATCAAATTTTTGTTTAAGAAAATTTTGCCGGATTAAATTATTCAAATGCAAAGCAATTTATTCAGACTATGCTGATTATACCTAGCTAGGTCCGAAATAACTCAATATTGATTTATTATACATTGGCGGCTGTTCGTTCAGTTTCGATAAAATGATAGGTAGGTATTTAGTTGTGGCGGTTCTTAGTTTTACTTCATTACGGGCTTTTTCTTATACGATACCTACAAAAACTAGTTTTATTTAGTTGATAAATAAAAAAGACATCTTTATTGTATTGAAAAAAAAACTATTTTTAAGTAGTAAATACTAATTTACTGATATTTATTCTATGCACTTAAGTTATTAATCGACCGATGCTGTTATCAGCGCCACAAACTGAACTGCATCAATTGAAGCAGAAAATTGAGATAGTGCCAATTTTAGTTTCCGATTAAGTGCCAATGAGTGAATCTGGTAATCAAATACCGCCACATGCGTACTTAATAATGTATTCAGTACCCGTAGCACGAACAGCTATCGAAAAAAATAACGCGATAGAGTAATTTTGTATGGGAAATTTGTATAGTGCCATCTACCGCCGAAAAGCGAAATGACATTATCCATAGATAGTCTATCAAGTACTTTTACGCGCGTTTGATTTTTCGATATCTGTTCGTGCTAAGGGCACTGATCAATATTATTTCAATATAACAAATACACTGAAAAAAGGTAATTTAGCAAATTTCATGATTAGAACAATAACAAACAAAATAATTTAATGAATCTAGTATTAAGATAAATAATATTAGAAAAAATACTAGAAAAAGTCGACTCACCCGTAGCACCTCAGACGGGACTCGAACCCGCACCCTTGGGATTCCGGCCCAATGTATCTAGTATATTTAATTAGTTTCACGAACATTTACCTCATTACACAGTGTGTCACAGTGTTTTGACGACTATTTTTTTTTTAATTATCAAACACCAATCATTATAAATAAAACACTTTTTGCGGATTTCTGCGCGTATATTATTAATTCAGATGTTATTTTAGAATTATTTAGTTTGGATTTATTGGTTTTTGGATTCCGGACGTTTCGGCACCTTTCCAGGGGCCATGGTCATGGGAGGGCTAAAGCAAAATGGCTGCTGATATTTTTTTAACGAACCAAAAAACCGGTGTTTTATTACACAGACGCTATACAAGTAAGTATTATAAGTAAAAATTTAGAATGTTTTAAGTTGTTTGACAATAGAAAGAACCTCTATTTAATCTTGATCGTCTCAGCACCTGCACATCTACCCATCTGGTTGTGATTTTTGAAAAATAACGTGTCGCGCAGCTTGACAGTTTACAGTGATCAATCATACTGGTTGGAAACTAGCTGAGCGCACAATGCCGACAAATTGTTTGCGGCTTGTCGCAATTGAGCTATACAACAACTCTTTTATAAAAATATATAACATTATGATCATTTCAAAATAAGTATTTTATAAATAATATTAGAAAAAATACTGGAAAAAATCGATACACACGTAGCACCTCAGACGGGACGAGACGGGATGGGAGAAGTATTTTAACCAATTAAATGTTTTGTTACAATAAAATTGTTTTAAAGTAAAAAATAGTCATTTTATATATAAATCAAAAGCAATATTTTTAAAATATTAGAGTCTTATAATCCCGCTTCTCACTAGGAATAATCAGAAATATTAAATAATAATAAGAAATATTAAATGCTTGGACAATTTCACACAGCTCCATCTAGCCCCAAACTAAGCAAAGCTTTTAATACGGGTGCTGGACAACTGATATAGGTACTTCTTATACACTTTTTAAATATATACTTATTATACATAGTAATATCCAGACCCGTCGCAAAAATTAAGTTGCATTAGTCATTTGTAATAAAAAGCTTTCAATTTAATATAATTTTCCGCCTTTGTCGAGAGTGTGCGCCTGTGAATACTTTTACCCCGCCCCTCACTGTCCCCTACAGACGAGCTCTAGCAAACATCTAGACAAATGATGGACGAGACAAATCGTCTTTGTGGAGATGGTCACTTGTTTTAAAACAGAGTATCGACTTTTCGAATTGCCTTTTCATCTGCCTCTGATACTGGTATTTATGTTTCTAATAATAATTTGCTGAAAGATTATCACGAAATATTGATGAAGTTTAAATGAGATTTGTGTAATAAAAAAGTGCTCCCACACAGCAGTTATATACCTAATGTTATGCAACTTTCTCTCATTTTTTTCTTTTATATGTTCTAGCAAAATGTTACATACTGTTACAGAATGTTATCGTGTTATATAATGTTATATAGCTATGTGTGGGACACCTTAAAAACTTGGTTATAGATTAAAATGTTTTTTCTTATTTGACATGAAGTATATAATTTCTCATAACTTGACATTTTGCCTTCGCATCCTGGTCTCGCGTGGCGAAATTAACATAATCAATGAAAACCTTACAAATATACATTCATGGTTATTTCCAAAAACAAAAGAAGAATATAGCCATATTTTACTTCCAGTAAAAAGAGAGAATTCATTTGCCAGAGATAAAAGTTTCCGAGAACGACGCGTCACCGTAACTCAGTTCCATAAATGCAGATATGGAGTAAATTTAAACATGTGCACACCCCCTGCGTTCCTCGCAAATGAATAATGCATACCGTTTGGCTTTTCATCGTATTCAAATAGTATGAGGTTGTTATTTTTCCTTGGAAGCCTGCCCCGCACTGGACATTCGTATATTTCATGACTCGCCTATCTGTGCTGTGCGTATAATAAATTAGGCTTTTTCATATTATATTTTTGGTACAATTTCGTAATTCTGTGAAGAATGACTTTGCAAATTTTTTAAGAGAATAAGATTTTTTTTTTACTGTGAATTGTCATTATTTCTGTTATTATTTTCTATACACGCAGTGTTACATCAGATCAGTAATGCTTCATATTATTAACTATTCTCAGTATGAGATCGACTTACTATACTTACGAGAAATAGTCTAGACCTGTCTAAATAGGTTATAGAAAACATCAGGAACACAAAAAAAAAATTCAACAAAGCTCTTGTCTATTAGAGCGTTATAATGTGATAACAACGCTGCTATCTCTCAAAATAGTTCATTTGGTTTACAGTAATTAAACATACTCTGATAGCTCAAAAGTTACATGGGAAATGCAATATTTTGTTATAAATTTAGGATAAATCAAAATAATGTAAAGTATATAACTTCCACTTGATATCAGAAAGTGCCTACTTATAGCAACAACATTGATCATTATTCTCTTGCCTTTACAATATTTTATGGCATTTGCCAGCTTATGACATCACTTGCTGGGATTGTTTTCTATGCGATGCGGAGGCGTCTTTACCTATGGTGCAGGGGGTGCTTTGCACCCGGGCGCCGTGGTCTCAGGGGCGCTGCCGAGCGCCACTAAATAAATAAATATTTGACAACATCACATACATTGCTCTGATTCCAAAGTAAGTAGCTAAAGCACTTGTGTTATGGAAATCAGAGACAACGGTGGTATCACAAACAGCCAGACCTGAGCCAATATAGAAAAGTATGTTTTCTAAATTGACCCAACCGGGGATCGAAACTGGGACCTCAGAGATGGTGACCTTGAAAACCGGTGTACAAAGCTACTCGACCACGGTAGTCAAACACTGGCCGCGGCCCTTATCTCATGATTTGTTTGTTTGCTAAATGACAGTTTGTGGTAACTGGATGTGCTGTTATCTGTAACTGTTCCATTTTGTCAGCGCTCAGCACGCACTAAAGGGCGCTAGGGTAATTATTGCACCCGGGCACTATGAGCTAGAGACGCCTCTGATGCGATGCGACATTCCTTAACGATCTCAGTAGCTAGCTTTTCAAATATAAGCATTGATTAAACATGCCTATATTTCTCCGTTATTAAAATACTGTCACGACTACTTTTAAGACACAAGTTATACATTATTATATTAATTCTTTTACAGACCAATCTCCTATTCAAACGTGGTTCAGCTGATATGAAAGTGCTTACCCTACCTGCCACGTTCCAGGGTAATAAATAACTTTGTGTGAAGCTCCGAAAAAATAGAGCAAAGTAATCGCTCGTATTCGCCAGTGATCAACAGTGCCTCAACCCACTGAACCGGAAAGCGATAGTGTACTCAAAAATAAGTCGTGCTTCATCGCAACTATTCGCCTCTGAAAATAAATGTACTCTATTTTACACCTTTTTCAAGAGAAGGTTAGAACGGACAGTTTTATTATGAGCATTTTTCGCGAATGAAAACTCTTTCTGAAAAGACTATTTCAGTTGAAACGGATCGCAAAATGAGATTAGGTTTCATGATTTTGTCATCAATGAATGTTATTGAAATGAAATGAATTCATTTCTACCAGATTCTTCCCAATGGTTTTTCTTTAATATTTGAATGAATATACCTATAGTAGTTTATGATACAAGGTTGGTAAGGAGGATCTTAACAACCGTGTGCCATACTACGTTTTTCAATATATTTGCGAGAAAACATTATTACATTATTACATATTACCTTCTGAAATAAAATAAACCGTAAACAAAAACGCACGGTGTTGGCGTGCGGTAAAATTAACTTTCCGCACGCTGTACTAAATCGTAAACAAAAACGCAACGCGTGCAGTAAAATCAACTTATCGCACTCTGTATTGTTATCGAAAACACACATTTTTCGTATCGAGCATGAATGTATTTCTTTTGAAATAGATCACTTTACGTTTTGTAGGTGGCGCTACACTAACACAAAAACTTTACATTTGCACTCGATACGAACTCTGTGGTTTTCGTGTGTTAAATACATCACTCCATGTTATTGTAAAAAAAAAACTCCTTTATAGGTAGTAGGTACCTGCATAATGTCAATGCTCTGGTCAGCGAGAGGTTATTTCGTTAAAAAACCTCACTGTCAGAGATTTAAGTTTGGTCTTTGTTACGTAAACTTGGCAACATCCCACTTAAACTTGGCAGAACTTAGCTGACCACTTAAAGTAGAAGATTTTACGTAGTTTAGAATATTGTTACGTACTAAACCTACTTAAAATCTACCAAATTTTGGTTCGGTAATTTGAAATCAAGGTCTCATTTATTGTATTTTATTTTTAATTTATAAATATCGGTCGCGTAGACAATATTCATTCATAAACCTGGCCACGCGATGGGAAAATCGGCGGACGGCGGCGCGGTGAGCGATTTTTTAAATATAAATACACATATAGTCCCCACGGCAGCTGCAAAGGTGCCGAAACGTCGGGAAAATAAAAAAATCAAACCAAATCACTTTCAATAAAACCATTTATTAAATTTAGATTTTTCGCATTCACAATGCTATTTTTATATTAAGATAAATAATAATATAGAAAAAATACAAGAAAAAATCGACTCACCTGTAGCACCTCAGACGGGACGGGTGAGAGAGAGTGAGGTGCTACGGGTGAGTCGATTTTTTCTAGTATTTTTTCTATTATTATTTATCTTAATATAAAACCATGTTATAGATAGGTAGATAAAATCTATAATGAAAACAAATAGTAGTGTGATGCCATAAATGGTGTTTTTCGATCGCGCCACGAAATCAGAATGAGGATCAATCTAGTAGTGAGCCCTATAGTTTTATTGATACAGTGTGAACACATTTTCCTGGCTATGCAACCCAGTGAATGAATTTTTGGAATCCGTTTTGAAATGCCTATTATATGGGTTTTAGGGAAATACCAAGTGCACTGGTGTTTTACTCAAAAAATGGGTAGCATTTAACCGAGCGATAATAAATTCAAATTCAAGATATCAAAAATACTGAATACAACGTACTGAAATACTAAGTGGGTGACAGACTGAGGGCGACTACAAATTGAAATAAAATATAAATCTGAGTTACTAGTTATTCAGAACGACCGGTACAATAATTATTAAGCAATCAAATTCTTATTATAGTGACAACTCTCTGGCATACCTTATATTCATGTTATTTGAAAAATGCTATTTTTTTAACCCAACCTTACCTGATTATATTAGATCAAATCCGTTATATAGTAAGTAACCTACTTGGTATAATAGTCGCCCACTCAGTATTTTTATCAGTCATTTAGAATTTTCACTGTCAACTTAGATTATTTATTTGCTCGTTATATTATATTCTCGTAATATTATATTCACAATATTG
This sequence comes from Catoptria pinella, assembly GCA_963556745.1. Taxonomy (NCBI): domain Eukaryota; kingdom Metazoa; phylum Arthropoda; class Insecta; order Lepidoptera; family Crambidae; genus Catoptria; species Catoptria pinella. The sequence continues at coordinate 8,698,186 of OY750769.1, forward strand.
CGACTTGTCGCCCGTTATGTTAATATGTCTCAAACATTATTAACCGCTGCTCGGTTTAGTATTAAAGTATTCGATTAATAACAGTCGGTAGTATATTTTTCAGTCGCCTTATTAATAATATTCCTATAAAAATTATAAGTAAGGTAACCAAAACATTAAAAATATTAATCTCTAATTTGAATGAATGACATAATTCATTTTTATCTTCACTATCGTTCTTGTAATTTAGTTAATTTTTTGTTGCTTAAAATAGCACAACATTCTCGTCTGAGGAGTCCTCGTCTCCCCTCTTTAATTGAGGATCGTTACTAAAAGGTGAGGGGTTTTAAGGGCCCTCTACACGCTGCCATAGAAACACTGCGTGCCCTAGATCTAGTTTCAGTTTCACTGTAATTATTGTAAGGTCTGTATACTGTATTGAATGACGCGGGGGCATTGTGAGTATATGAATCACTTATAACGTAAACAGTATCAGATTCATAAAGATTTAATGACAACCTTTTTTGAAGATACAATAAATGTTTGTTTTAGTCATTAACTTGTATCTCAAAAATAAACGAAAAAAAAATAATATGTTTATTATGAAGGTCACATTATTGGTTTTCATAAAACTTATGCAAACTTTAGCTTAGACTTACTTATATAACTTTGAGTCTTATTCCAAATATCAATATGAGATTTTCTTCCTCAATTGTGGAATTAGGCTAATTGCATTCCGAAACCGAACACATATCATTCAATTAAACAACAGCATAATAGTTCTTAATGCAATGGAATAAAGTTGTAGTCAAGATATTTTCAATGTGATGTCTACTTCCCAGTTTCCCACATATCAGAAGGCGACAGCCTTATGCATATTTAGATAAGTTCAGAGCATTATTCTTGCAAATCCACGTCAAATTGAAATGATAATTAAATAGAATTCTGAAGCGAGAATTTTGTTCGAGGATGGAGTATGAGTTAGGAAGTAAGAGGAAATTGGTGAATATTTTTGCAATTTAGTTCTTATATAATTCTAAGTAATATACTAGAAAAAATGCGACTCGCACCAGGTAATTCCTTATACATTGGTGAGATAGCGCTGGCTTGCAGCGTAAGAGTTGATATACTAGAAGCAATTCGACGTTCCCACTAGTGACTCGGTAGCTCAGCGGTCAGAGCATTGGACCGGATACCCAATGGTCGCGGGTTTGATTCCCGTCCGAGAACATGATATGGTGCGAGTCGCATTTTTTCTAGTATATTATTTAGAATTATATAAAAATAGCATTGAGAATGCTAAAATCTTAAAATGTTAAAAATTTAGTTCTTACCGTAACATCTCTTTTGACGATCGCTTAATGTAACGGCGCTGCCTCTTGAACAAGTATAACGAAAGTGGCCACTTTTGGTTGGAGCTAGTAGAAAATTGAAAAATATTTGAAAGTTTTTCAGAGTTTTTCAATACATAATAAGACGCATATTTCCTGTTTCCATTTTTTTAAATACTGTAGGAGTCATGAAATAAATGTGTCGTTTGAGCTTATTGGCTTACGTCAACCTTTTTTAACCTCCAACGCAAAAAGAGGGGTGTTATAAGTTTAGTGTGTCTGTGTATCTATCTGTCTGTGGTATCGTAGCTCCCAAACGGATGAACCGATTTTGGTTTAGTTTTTTTTGTGTGAAATATTTTTTTTATAAACTTGGTCAGGAGTAAATAGCAAACTACATAACAATAAAATAAAAAGCTACATCCAAGAGAAATTTAAAGCTGAAAGCTTAACAAAACTATCTATGGTATACTTTTAAAAAAATGAACTTTCAAATTATGTTAGCCTACCTTTCAATAGTGTTTCCGAATAATAATTTTCATTTCATTATTTTAATTTGGCGACCCATAACGAATTAAATTATAGTGACATAATTCATATTTCGACGTTAAAATTGATACCTGTTTATTGTTTCACAATTGATATTCAGCCATCGATAATTGAGATGTCGAAAGTTATGCTTTAATTACAAGCCTTTGATTTATTAAATTAACGGCGAAAGCTTTGTCATATTAATTTATTATACTGAAGTTAATTTTGAAACGGTCGAATAATAAAAGCTGTAGGTACCAGTAATACCCATCTTTAGGATTTTCATGTCATGTCATGTTGTTCACGCACCTCGCGTTTGTAACATTTTTGATCGTTTTTCGGAACTGAAATATTATATTTTCTCATATCTCCACATTTTGGAAAATTTCGAATAACTGAATCGATAGAACCTGCTTACAAAATTTCACGAGAATCGGTTGAGAAATGCGACCGTTAGAGGAAAACAAACAGCCGGATGGACATACGAAAGCATTTTTGGCCAAGCAGAATCGAAGGCGCTTCGCGCTCGCTCAGTCAATTCAAATCTATGTCAATCAAATAAAATAGTTGAAAATTAAAAAAAAAGTCAATAGAAACACTTTACAAAGTGTTATAGCTTCGCTTTCGGAAGATAAATGATTTTTTAAATGTCAAATCCGTACATGTTTCTAAAGCGAAGCTATAACGAAGATTTGCAAATTTTACTTTGGCTAGGAGTAGGGTAACCAGATGATATATCTAAAAATCCTGACCAAAAAGCCAGATTTCTACTAAAAAGACCTGACATTTTGCTAAGGCCCCACATGGTGCGACGTACTTACGTATTAATTACGATAACACATAAATTTTATTTTAATAAATAAATTATTTTTGTTAGTTTGTTAAATGACGTGTAAAATTAATATTTCAAGTACTTTGACAATAATAATGTTTCAGAGTTTCGTACCATATTTGTCAGGACAAATCCTGACGTTTGGTAACTCTAGCTAGGAAGGCTTATCTCGCTGGTCAGATAGAAAATTCTTCATCGCATAGCTCTAACTTCTGGGCCTTACAGATTGCGAAACTTGACAGTCAGATAGTTATTATGACGTAGGCATATGCTAAGAAAAGAAATATCGAAATTCTCACGATTAAAGTGGAATTTCACGCAGATGACGCTGCAGGCGGAAGGTATAGTTTAGTGTCTTTACATGTCACACTCTTTACAATGCGAGCTTTGGTCACAGAGTTCCAGATTCCTTTATAGATAGAACTTATTAAATTGATCAGCTGCTTCTGTAAGTTTTTAACAGAACAAAGAGTTCCATATCCCTTAGTAGATAACATCTGAATAGGTTGTTACTACATATTGCTACTTCAATTTGAATGTTTGGCGTAAGTCCAGCGGGCCCGCTCAATAGCCAGTTAAACGGTCGCTGTGAAACTATCAAGATGGTTAAGTCTATGTAAATAATAGCTTATGAGCACGTGAAGATAAGCTTGTTTGCTAGGGTAAATTAGTAGAACCTCAATTCTGGTTTGGTAGAAAATAAGCTTCTATATATGAAAGGTAGTGAATGTGACGTTTGATAAAAGCTAAAGTAAACTACTTCACGAGTATAAGTTAAACTTCATGAATCAACGTATCTGTACATAGAGCTTAAGTACAAATAAATTAACGAAAAACATATATAACGTTATTATGTTTTTCGTTAATTTGCTATATGTACAGATACGTTAATTCATGGATGTTTTGTAACTTTTATCGTGACGTAGTTTACTTCCGCAAGTAAGTACAAATAAATACAAAATTACAAGAAATCTTAGAGCCTTTAATAGTATGATGTAAATGTGATGTAATACACTTCTAAGACTGTAAACTTGTGAACTGATGGTAGATTCAGAAGCTATATCTTGTTTTCTAATTAACTTTAATCAATTTAATTCTGTAATAATAGTTAAAACTAAAACGCAGCTATAAAATAATTTAATAAATTTGAATGCATTTTTATAAAGTTCTGAGCGAGTAATTTCATAAAAATACGAAAATACGCCCTTTTTGCTTTGGTCCTCCCGTGACCACGACCCCTGAAAAGGTGTCGAAAAAAACAATAAATCTAAACTAAATAATTCTAAAATAACACCTGAATTAATATCAGTAAAAAGTGATTTATTTCTAGTACGATGTAAAATAAAAAAGTTTGAAATGTTCTAAACAACATAACTATTTTTAACGACTTTATAATAATGATTATGTGGCCCATTAGGTATTACGCATTGTCTGTACTTACTTGATTATACCTCTTCTTAAATATCATAATAATAGTTTTTGTACACAGCACAATATTACTTGAAAAAACATCATGATTACCAAATTCAGATATGACGTCATAGAGTAGTTTAGAATCGCGAGCACTTTTGTACACAAGCACAATATTACTTGAAAAAAAATCATGATTACCAAATTCAGATATGACGTCATACAGTAGTTTAATCGCGAGCACTCAAAAATTGGTACCTTCATATCAGAGTCTGTCTGTCTGTCTGTACTTCATCGTATCAGCAATAGAGACGCCAACATCGTCGGTGTCTGCACCAAATTGGTTTTGTGTCACGTCCATCGAATATTTGAATTGCTTTTAACCTCAATATGAAATAGCTTTCTGCGCATTTCTTTTTAGGGTTTCGTACCAAAATGGTAAAAAGGTACTACTATGGTGCGACTCAGTCTATCTGTCCATCACCGCAGAATATCTCAAGAACTACTAATGCTATCATTTTAAATAAGGAATAGTTTTAGATGACGTTTGCCCAACTATTTTGAAATAACAAATAAATATATTTTTTTGCAACAGAGACAGAAAAGGGTTTTAAAAATTCAAAGTGGTACTACTCTAGTAGTCCTTTTCGGTTTTCGGTTTTCTTTTACATTTTCATTAAAAGTCGAAAAACTATGCAGCCTAAAAAAAGAAATAATGTTTGAGAATATGCAAACAGCGTTCTTTCATATGATACCCCACAGGCTCTAGCCTGTGGGGTATCATATGAAAGAACGCATAGTTTTTCGGCTGCATAGTTTTTCGACTTTTAATGAAAATGTAAAAGAAAACCGTTGCCTCCCCTTTATGTAAAGATTTTATTAAAGAGAATTTTATGTAAAGATTACAGAAAAAATAAAACGATGTCTCTAAATAGCACTCTTTTTCAGAAATCATCAACAAAAACAACATTAGTTCCACTATCGTTTAAGAGACGGAGCTGACCTAAAACTGCAATATTCTATACCGCATTGTATTTAAAAAATGATAGTACAGAACCCACGGTACGCAAGTCCGACTAACTCTTAAACGGTTTTTTTTATATTGGCACATCGTCGGGATTTCCCATTCACAAGTTTTATTCGTAGAGTGCAAGAAAAGGGCTCTCACTTTAGGGAAATAATAATGAGAGAGTTTTTTTTTACTAAGTGTGCTCGCTATTTTGCTTTAAGATTTTGAGTAAAAGAACACGTTGTTTTTTACGAGTATTTATGTTTGTGACCCAAAACATTATCTTTGTCGGTAAGTACTCAAAAAATTAGATTTTCGATGGTTTTTTTTTTCAATTTAAGTGACAATCATAATACCTAATGATTTGACATGCAGACACCTTCTTAGCATCGTAAGATTACTTCAAATCTTGGCAAGGAATTTAAAACACAACATGAGTGAATACGCAAATTAAAAAATAGTATTAAATCAACACAAGTAATTAACAACAAAAAGTATTAAAACCATTATTTGTAATATTCATTCACTAAAATACTTCGACTATAATTTGGAAACACGAGGATGGTGAGGAACCAGTCTACTCCGCAAAAATATTGGCATAGGACCACAGAATACATAATATAGAACCCTAAAGTAAACTTTGACGCATTAATAAAAACAAACATATTTACGCTCCTCGTCAAAACGTCTCCCACACAAATAAAATAAATAATATATTTAAAAGGCTCGTGGCACATATTCCATTTTAATATTTCCCCTCGGCATTTACGCATGGAGGGGTTTGAAAGGAAAACCAGTGAAAGGCCTACGCACTGACTTCAGTGAAAATAGTGACAGTACGACATATTTATTAAAAATATCTTAGGCACTTGATAATAATGATTAAATAACTTAGTTTATTTTACTCAAATTAATGAAAAGTAACGATATCAAAACATTGAGTTATTAATAATATTAATATTAAGTAATGTTGATTTTCCCATAAATAAATCGTGTGCTCTAAAAAATGAATGTAAAATAAATTAAAAAAGTTGTAGGATCCTCAAAAATTTGGATTCATTTTTAAACAATGCATCGTATTGCCAAATAGAACAATATATCTTTTCTCAACACTTTGAGTGAGGGTTTTATGTATCAGTGGAGTCCCTTCAAACACTACATCTACATTTTATTTACATTTTTAAGTTTAAAAAGGTATCCTACTTGGCTAAAATTTTAACGACGAATTGAGAAATAAACTGTCTTGTTTATCTATTAATTATTATGATGTTAAGAGGACGCATCGCACATTTTGGTGGCAGGGATCTAGATTTTTCTCATCAATTACAAAACATTTAATAACCTGATTATTTATTTAATTGACTTCATTTTGTCAGTTGCAAAAACACGATTTGTTAACTTTTATAACAGAAAAAAAATATATCAAAGAAACCTCTTATAAACAGAGATTTGCATTTTACAGACAAACCTGACCGATTTAAGCCTCTAAATTTTCCTAGTACATTAGTCTAAACACACACTTCAAAATGCCAGTTGGATTTTTCAAAATATATTATAAATTTTTATTTAAACGAAAAAATTCGATTTGGCGTCGCAAAACTGCTTACCATGATTGAGAATAATTAAGTGTAATTTACGAGAGTTTGAGCGAACCAGTCGATACGAAAATAGTTTATCGATGCGTCGCCTTAAACAACCTGCTGATTAGCTTCACTGTGATCGAGTTGCGTCTAAACCAGTGACCTAGAGGCTTTGAGTGTAGGCTCTCGTAAATATTGAGAAAACCGCACAATGTGACTTAGCGACATTTTAGCACTGTTTTTCTGAGATGAAAACATTAACTACCTACTTTGTATCGTGTACATAATGTATTAACTCTACAACAGTGCACAATAATAATTTTATTTATTAGTAATACAATAATTTTTAAAAACCATTTGAACCAAAATCATAAGAATTAATGTTATAGGTACATTATGTCATTGAATTCTCTTAGATGCAAAAATAGAAAGAATCTTCGATATGCCGACTAGAAGTCAGTTGAGAAAGGAACCAAACTATTGAAAATTAATTGTTAAATGTTGATGGGGCATTTACACGGGTCGATTTTCCAGGCGACGTGAGTCGGCTAGAACTTTAAATCCACAATCGCTTATAAAATCGAATCACCACCTCATTAAAATTAGATTCGCTATTCGGTTTTACAAGCGAATGTTGATAAAAAGCCCTATTCAACTAAAGTCGCCTGGAAGAATGACCCGTGTAAATGCCCCATAACAACCATACTTATAATTTACATTAGTTAAGAACATAAGATGACAATTTTCCTACAAAAACAACAGCACCTATTTGTATAGTCTATAATAACAATTAAGATACGGAATACGGCCTCTTTCCAATGTCTTTATGATTCATACTTCACGTGCACTAATCTAAATCCTCATACAAGCCTAATGAAAAATACAAAAGAAGGGTTTAAAGTAATTAGTTTCGCGTCGTTCCGTTTTGTTTAATTATTGTGCGCATTTATTTACACATTAGGCTAATGGCAAAAACAAGTCCCTCATTCGGGATAAATTGTCTGTATCCCAAAACGGACCCGGTTCGGTCGGTCGTCATTTGTTTTGTGTATCTTTACTTTCATCCAGGGGTCTACTACCAACTACACTTTTCTTTAGTTTCGGGCATTTTCTACTGTCGATGTCATTTTACGGGCGGACACGTAAAACGAATGCATATAGATTAACTATGACAGATTTAACAAAAGTGGTTCCTATAGCAAAATTAAGTTCCTATATCGGTCCCCTGAAAATTGTCTTAGGTTTACTAACTTAGTCCGGGATAAACTTTCGATTTCTTGCGGATATTCGTCCGAAGGTGATAACATTTCGTACAGCACGAAACTACGGACGAATGCAGTCGGGAGTAGGCCTCCTAGCTTGGAACGAAGAATGTGAGCCGTTGTCCGAATCGCGGACAGGCACCGACCGGAGATTTGTTGAGCGAAACTAATAAATTAACTAAATTACTAAAGATAGTTGGTCACGGTAAACATATACGGCCTTACCACAAAAGATTTTCAAACACTGTTTAATTTAGACACTGTTTAAATGTCATGCTTCTCTTTCAAATCATATTGTCAAAAATGTGACAGTTTCATTTAAACAGTGTCTAAGTTAAACATTCAGTATGACGTAACTATTTCTATAAAGTTTTTTGCAAAAAGTGGCCACTTTTACCAATAAAACTTAACGGCTGACTAGAAAATATTGTTGAAGCGATAAAAAGTACCAAAAAAGCTTCTTCGGAGTGCACTACAGAGATATAATTCACAATGTCGTCTTTATTTAAGCATTTTTTTAAATTGCTGGCGTTAGTGTACAGACTACATGCTCTTCAATTACGGAGTACTGAGGTAACAAACATAATAAAACCAACAACCGAATTGATAACTTCCTCTTTATTGAAGTCGGTTGAAAAGGAGTTTAATTCGTACACCTAAATTATTTTAAGACATTCACCTAAACTTTACATATAGAGCATTGTTTACAAAATGGTAACACACCTTTAATTATTAATCATTGTTATTGACGGTACCTGCAAAACAAAGAATGAACAAATTGAGTGATTGGCGCGGTACGACAAGTTACTGGCACAAAATACACCAAAATAACGCTTCGTTAGGTTGCAAGTCCATATTTTACGAATTTTCACTCGCAATCGTTGAAACATCAATTTGCCGCCCTTTTCCGTTTTCATGATCACTCAAAACAATTTTTCATTCGCCATGTTGTTTGTCCGAATCGCGTCGTGTAGGGCGATAATTAATCGTTCGGACGCGACCCCAAGTACGACCTTTCCGTTTGTTCATCAGATTTGCGACAAAAAATCATGGACACCATTTTGGTTTGACAATTTGGAAACTTTCAGAAACGGATGCGTTAACAAAACATTTAATAAAGGCTACTTCACTTTTAGACCAGTGTTATTAATTGGGATTCCTTGACAAATCAAATAAAATTGATAAAAAATCTTTAAGCCATGTAAATTCATTGATATTATTTGGGTTTAGTAAAAGATTCTTTCATCAATGACTATGTATGTATACGTTTGTAGGTAGTTTTCATCACTTGCAATCACTATAACTTTCGTTTTTAATGTAAATTTATTTTAGACTTAATTCCTCTGTTTTACTAAAGCTACTTAGCTTAGTAGTATTATAGAAGAGATTTTAATATTTTAATTAACCAGAACAACTGACAGATTGGAGCAGTACTTAAACCCAAATCAAATTATTCGGAGCACTCAAAGTAATTCCCTTTACTTTGTGTACCTTAAAGCCGGCAATATCATCCTAAAGCAGAATTAAATTACACTCGAACGAAAACAATGGCTTACATAAATCTAGAAATTCAAAGCTCCACGAAATTATATCCCAATCCATGCTAACTTTACGACACATGAAGTGAGGTACCTTGGCGGAATTTAATCAACCCAACTTATTGACGTGGGACTAGAAATTAATAGCAGAGGTATTCCGCTTAACTTAATATAAGTACACCCTGTGTCACATGCAAACGAACAATAAGTCAAGCTAAAATGAGTCGTATATCCACTACACAAAGCTGAGGGTAAGATGTGACGAGTGTGTGGAACTTGGAAGTTTCCTTATGTGTTAATCAAATAATTATTATTATTATGCCGATTATTATAGGGCCCGTAATGATATTAAAACTTCATCTTGATAAGTGACTGCTGCTACAAAATCAATCAACCTTAATTATTGTGTGACAGTTTTGATAAAAAAGTGTATTACTACAAAAGGTTTGTATCTATCAAGAAGCAAGAAAATTCATCGATAAATATTTTAATATTAAACATATTTTTGGCTGTTAGTTTATTAGTGTTAAAATTCACGTTGAGTTTACTGGAAATTGGCCATAGAAATACCTGTAAAATTAAATTTAAAATTTAAAAAACCACCGACTCAAAAATACCTTTTAAAAAGGTAGCTCTTAATAAAAAACCGCCCATACAATAAAGCTTTTAAAAAATTAAAACTATTATCAAGTCATAATAGATCTATGCAAAAAATCGTAGACGTCGAGGGAACGGTAAGTTAATGGATTTACATCTAAGCTCGTCACATGTCTATTCCTTACTTAAGTTATTTAAACGACTACAAAATAACGGTAAATAATTTTAGCGTAAAACGGATTCCGTTTCTTTAACCTCTGAGTTATGAAAATTATGGGTGAAATGTGAATTTGGTCTAATGGAGACGAGTTTTTTTTATACTTAAGTTTGTAAGTAGTCAGAGCCGAAGTAGGCAACGTTCAATTTATAGTACTCTGTCATAGATACCCTGTTACCTTAATTACAAGATAAATAAAGATTAAACCATCCCTTGACCATAGAATAATGATATTATTACACAATGCCTTTAGGGGCTGTATAACGTCAAATACACATTTTCGATCAACGATTTCACACAGCATTACTTGATTTATCGGTCCCAAAAAATAATGTAGAAAGTAGATTATAAAACTTAGTTATATGATCGACAGAAACATGATAACTAAAACTTTTCTCGATAGGAAAAAATCGTAAAGTGACCTCCAATTTTGTAGTTTTTTACTAATGAGCCAACCAATAATAAACATATAATCTCGAAACTATAACAAAAAATACCTTATCTCTTGTTTTCAACCGACTTCAAAAAAAGGAGGAGGTTATCAAGTCGATGGTTTTTTTTTTATGTATGTTTTAACATAACTTCACCAGTTATTAACCAATTTCAATTATTCTTTTCTAATTTGAAAGAAAATAGTTTCTGTGTGGTCCCATAAAAAAAATTACAGAGATCTGGCTAGAAGTTTTTTCATAATCCTGAAAAATATCAATTATTTAGCTTACCATCGCACAATTTTATTTTTATGTATGTTTTATGTGATTGTCAGCTTTCCAAAATCAGAAATAGTTTACGATAATGTTGTCAATAATTTTGTCTATGAAAATTTCTTTCAGCGTTGTACGGCATCTTAATGTCCCGCTTCTGAAGTAGCTTTTACAAATTAATATTTAGTTGAATTGAATGCTTTAATAAGCAGTTTCTTTCTTACCGCTATTAAAGAAAGGGATTCTTTGTTCATTCTGGATAAAAAGGAAAGAAGTCTTAAATATCTTTTTATATCATAAAGAAGCCTCGTAAAACAATAGGCCCCTTTAAAATATTCAATATTTTTAAGAAATATTCAAAAAGTTAATGCCCTATTATTTTTTTCACACAGCGCCTCAACATCTAGCCCTAAACTAAGCAAAGCTTGTAATATGATATTGATATACTACGTATATACTTTTTAATATATATTTATTAGACATAGTAACAACCAGACCCGTCACAGAAATTACAATTTATCATTTCAATTTCTGCTCGGCCGGGAATCGAATCCGGGACCTTTTGCGGCATGTTGACCACTGCACCTCTCTTTTCAACCTAAGGAAAGAATTGATAAAACGTGTGTTCGCCTACTGAAATCAAGTGACTAAATTTAAAAAATCAATTATTTACAACGAGTGACGTTTACTTCATTGCGATCTTGTTTTACGAGAAAAAATAACAAATAACATTGTCAGTCCTGAATAAGTATAATTTTTTGTTCATATCCTTACATTTAAGTAATGTTATCTGTACATCAGGCAGCGGCAAAAACTCGTTTACAGGAATACATTAAAGGAAGACGAAAAATTCCCAACTGCGTGTGGTAGCAAAATCATTTTAGCGCTTCATTTAACAACATGATTGCTGTTTTCCATTAATTGTTTGGACTCATTTGGTAGGAGATTACGAAAATAAATTGCATGTTTATTTATGCTCATATATTACGTATTTTATTTGAACCTTTCAATAAACTTTATAAATTACTAGCAACCGCCCGCGACTTCGTCTGCGTGGAAAATTTTATTGCTATCCCTCGGGAATGATTATTTTTTTCGGGATGAAAGGTACCCTATGTCCTTCTCTGTACCCCTGACAACGTGTATTTAATGATGATCGGTTCAGTAGTTTAGACGTGAAGGCGTAACAAGCAAACAAACGGACTTTCGCATTTATGATATTAGTAGGGATTTACCACATTTTAAATTGAACGGCAACAACTAACTTTGTACCACTTTTAAATAAATGTCAATAATAATGATCTTTCTTCTTTTAACCACTTATCCAATTTCATAACAAAACACAAAACTAAAATTAAAACACAGAAAAAGTGTTTGCTTGTGCTTTAGCAACTATCTGTAACATATTTAAGGAAACAGCATGAATATCCGTCGAATCTTCGAGACGTAATACAGCATGTCCTGGACGACAAGTAAATACAAGGAAACTACTTCGTTAGTGTTTATAGCAGAAATGAAAAAAAAAACCTTTTTTTTCTCCACCACCTGTTCCGATATTTTCATACTAATTTTTTACCTTTAACTGCACATACATATTCAATAAAGTCATCTGATACTTCCATTAAATTTTTAGTTAAACTTAAAATTAAGAGTGTACAGTGGATTTATTTCACCCCTCACTTCATTTTTATCTTACTTATTAAACGTAGCTCGATACATCCTGTATATTTGTTTTCCCGAAGAAAAGTATCAAATCTAGGGGAATAAAATAAGCGTCACGTCAACGTCATAATGCCGATACAAAGCCAAAGGCCACCCGGTGCGTGACCGGACGTACTGACGGTAACGAGATCGGCTTTGTTGTTCTTGACGTATCTGGTTCATCGAGGCTTGGTGAACTTTGAGTATTTGAAGCGAAAGATTCCATAGCTTTGTAAAACCATAGCTTTTTGAAGTCTGTAATTTAATATTCAAGAAAGGCTCAAAATGTCCAAAAAAGTTTTTACTGTCCCTGAATTAAAAGGTGTGGTCTGACAGAACGGTCACGCGTTCCGTTCGTTGTTCGTTCGAAACGCATAACCACGTGGTAATCGCTTTCTGACAGACCAAACCCATTGTGAATTCTGCTACTACATTCAATTTACATAACTTCAAAAGGCTAACTCTTAATAATTATGCATACTTCAAATAACATAGTACAAATTAACATTCCAAAACTTCCCTTTTGTTCCTTAGCATTCAATTTAAGTTTTAAAATGTCTTTCCCCTCGACCACTCAGTGTAAGTTTTGCATGGAAAATTAAGTTGCGGTGCAGTTCAACCGAGCCACTGTTTGAATATTCCAATAAAATACCCTCAACATAAACACCGACTTAATTTTAAACTTTGCACCCTGATATTAGACTGATGTATTGCAGAAAAAGTGAAACGATAAAGTTTGTGAAAGGTTGGTCATAATATTTTAAAGAGTTATTAGAGTTTTAGAAAGTTCAATATTGTTTTAAAGTGCAATACCTAAAAAATATATTGTGATTGCACTCAAATTAAAAATAATCATATTAAGATTGAGACCAAAATATTAAAATACCATAGGAATCATTGAAATGACAATTTTCTTCAACTATTTTCCGCCCTCTTTGCCCAACTGCCCCTGTGGTCTAGTGGTTTATCCACACGTGAAGGCGCAGGGGTCCCGGGAAGATTTCCAGGAAGGGGGTACATTTGTACTAGGTTTGGTTGGTGGTAGGGCTTATTTCAAGTCCGCTTGGTTAGCTACCACCATATTACCTAAGTCTGACGCCAAGAACAAATTTTAAAAAATGTTTTTCGGCAGATAGAGGTGAGATAGCCAGTTCCTCAGTGGTGAGGATTCCGGGTGTAGTGCACTTACACTTTCGACCTTATCGTCACTTAACATCAAGTGAGGTGAAGGCCAAGAGTTCCCGATGTGGATTAAAAAAAACTTCCTTGTCAATCTATCAAAACCATAAGTTGACTGGAAGAAGTTCCGATAAGAACGCACATAACATTACTTTAGAGCTTAAGCTTTGAAAAGCCCTCTGTTACTCAGTTATGGCTGAGGCCGATAGTCAGTCGAATGGTCTTCCTTTCGAGTATACTTATGATATTTTTACCGACTTCAAAAGGAGGGAGATACTCAATTCGACCAGTATTTTTTTTTAATAAGGTCTTGTCTTATCTAGCTTCATATCGGTCGAACTCAAAGGCTTCTTATCTAAAAAAATTGGTTAAGGTCTTCTCAACCTTAAGGAAGCTGTCTGTCATATTTCATAGAGTTTCTGTCAAATCTGATGGCCTTAGCGTCGAGAATCGTTAAGGTATTTGGCTGTCTTTTCTGTCGTTTCTTCTACTGTTACTATACAGGCTGTTATTTCTTCTTAATTATATTCCGTATAGGTGCAAACGTGCACAAGTACTGTGTTAATATAGGATATTGTTCCCGGACGTTGTAACTCGTCCGGCAGTTACTGCCGGACGGACACTTGGCAAACTGCACCGGTCGTACACTGCAATTCATATTACGATTGTGCTGCACATTTATGTCCTGCGGCGACTTGGGATGGAATTAAATTTCAGATTTGATGACGGAAATATTTTGTGTAAGGTTTGTTGTCAGCTTTATTTATAAGTAAATTAACTTCAGACACCGCGACTCTGTAAGATGTTTTGGGAAGTAAATTAATAGATTTTTAGTATCGTTTTTGCTAATAATTGTATTATGATCTTACATTGTTTTTTTGATTAAATGCATAAAAACAATAATTTTTTTCTTACTTCCGAGCGCAAGTGGCATCACATTAAATCACTTCAAAGTTATACTATCATATATACCACCTAAAATCAGAAAGTAGTCCGTATAGTTCTACTAGTAGGACCAAACGGAGAAAATTAACCGTTTATTTCTGTTGGAATAAGCGGATAGATAAATTCGTCTACCGTACCACACAAGTTTGCTGAAATATACCATATTTTATTGTTTCTTATAATGATAATCTTGGAGTCGTTTTATTTTCTAGATATACCTTTTAAATTTGTAATTTCCGTAATTCTCTCAAAATTACAACTCACTCTATAATTAACACCTACAATAGTCTAGGCGACAGACCAACCGTTGTAACGTATCCACAGAAACACATTACACGAATGTAACTGTCGGAAACTTGCCAGCACTATAAAGTACTTGGGGCAAATTACAGCGCAAAATGTTTTTGTGATATAAAATGTGAACACAATTATAAATAATTTGTGTTTCTTCTGCCTCCATTTCTGGCATTTACATGATAATGTCTATCTGATTTGAAAACCATATCGACCATGCGCTTGAGTAAATAAAGCTTAACTTATTTTTCTTAAAGTAGTGCATAAAGTGAAAAATAATCCCTAAACTACAAATTAGCTACGGAAATTCAGTACCCAAAAGTACTTATTTTATACAGGAAAAAGTATTTTCTTATCTACGTTTTCCGACATGAATCATTAACTTACATACATTAAAATTAATTTAAACCTCGGCGATGTTTTTGATTCAACCGATAACAACTTTGCTGGCATTAAATCTTGGAGGGAAGCAAAAGTTCTGAAGATAAGCTTTGGACGTAATTTCATTATGCTTAGAACTTTTCGTATAAGGTCATAAAATTATAACAAATGTTTATAAAGTCGGAATTTCAATGGTAGGAACATTATAATTGTAAAATTGATGTAGGTAGTATTGTGCGGTTGACAATGACGACAATGTAGTGTTGTGGCGGCGAAATAAGTATTAATAAGAAGAATACCGAATGAATGTCGTGAGCGGCACAACACAACACTACCCGAGAAAAATCGATTTATTATTATTATTTTATAGTAAGGAACAGATAACTAAATGAACATTTAGTGCAAGTCACACTAACCTTTTAGTCCCAAACTAAGCTAAACTTGTACTACGTAAGAAGTAACGAAAGGATATAAATAAGAAAGTAAACATGAATGACTTGGAATAGAAACGAGTGCTTAAAGTTGTTACAAAAATAATATACTCCTACTAAGATTCGAATCCGAGACCATTGCCTCAGCATAGCAAACAGGATCGTAGTCGTTGAGCCAAGCGGTCGACAATGCTTTAGATAGAAAAAACAAAAACAAAACAAATTCCAATAAGTAGATTGAGAAATTGAAGTTACTACGCTATCACTATTTTTAGTTAAATAAGTAGGTAACATACATTAGAGTAGTACTTAACTTAATGCAATTTCACATACACTTTTAGACTTTTGCGTTGCATGACTTTAATGAGATTAAAATCACAAGTTTAAACTAAACATAGATGTTTAAATACGCATGTAACACGTATTTATTTGTTTGAAGGCGTTTAATACCCGTGATTTGAATTCAATTTGACAATGAAGAAACCAGCTGTGATTTTAACATTAAAGCACTTGCTAACCTGATATTGCTAAACTGACGCACAAATTTTAGTAAAAAAAAAACAACTACTTACTTACCTTCACATATCTATTTGCAAAGCTAAACACTTTACTCGTAAAGACGACTCGTACATATGACCACGGAACGAATAATCGATCCGTGGTCATTTAGCGGTCCGCTGAAAGACGGAAAAGGATTAATCCATCACCGAGAGATATGGTGTCCTTCTAAGTAATTCAACATATTTCCTTGAAGATACCTTTTGATCGAGTAGATGATTTGTAAAAATATTGAGATGGTAAAGAGGAGAATATTCTAAAATACCAGTGGCTCTGTTGAGCTGTAGATCTTGCGTTTGTGACATTTTTGATCATTTTTTAAATTACTGAAATGTTTTCTTTTTTCGAAAAAATCTTAAAATTGAATTAACAAAAAAATCTTTATAATTATCGAACCTGCTCACAAAATTTCATTGCCCAAGCTGGAACGGAGACGGTTCGCTCACGCTTCGCACTCGTTCGGTCAATAAACATTATAGGTTATACTTGGTGGGATTACTTTGCATATAAAAACTGTTACTTTATTATCACCTAATTAATATTTTTATCTTATAACTATCGTCCGCCAGTCAAACAGGACGGGTTAGTGATAAGAAACTAGTTTAATGCTGTATTTATTCTGATATACAATTAATAAAATAGCACAAAAGTTAAACCGAGTATTACTCTATTAACAGAGACATTCCTTGCAGCAGAAACAACAAACTAAGAAACTCCGTGATTAAAACATACTCAGCCTACAAACAACATTCAAAATTGAGTCTTATGTCAACGTCATAAGTTACCACTCATTCTGTGGCCATTTAGTGGTTTACTGAAGTCCGGAAAAGCGCTAATCTATCACAGAGAGTTACGACGTCCGCGGTGTAGATGGGTGCCACCCCTTACATGTCCACTTTTGAATGAGTGAAAGATCCTTTAGTATAAACCATGCTTTATGTAACATAGCAGACTTAACTGGACTATAATCATTTAAAAAATAAAAAACAGAAGTAAAAATAATCAACAGAAAGTAAAAGCACACTAAAGGCGGATTTATTGCTAGGTTTAACCATTGTCTTATGTATAGTTATTAGTGCCTATTTCACAAGTTCCGGATAACACCCGTATTCTGGTTTAATTTATAAATAGAACAGAATTTATACGAAATTATCAATCGGGTATGACGTCCGAAACATATCCGTAGCCTGTGGAAGTGCCCCTTAGCCTTGAATTCTTTTATTCAACTATCCTAAGATTCCTAAGCTAGATGTGGTTAGTTAAACATAAAATTTACTTTCTTGTTAGTAAAAGGATATCATTCCATAAAATGTAAGTAAACAAAGCCTTCATCTGACTCCAATCTGAGATCCACATTAGCGGCCATCTTTCTTGAAGATTTACGTGTCTCAGAATAGAGCTGCCGGGGTCCGAGGATGGCCGTATATCTTTATCCATTAACACCATTTCTCCTAACTTCAAAAGCACTACTGATACAACACAATCGTTAGTAGTAAGTAAAGCCTAGAGTAAAGCACAAGTTTTCTTCAATATTGCGTTTGTGAAGGAATTATTATTAAAATTTTAATGTTACCTACAAATGAATGGGATCTTTATCAATGACTCAACTCAACTATGCAGTGCGTGCGATTCTCTTTCACTGACATTTTTAAAATCAACGAGTTTCTGATTGTTGCCATA
This sequence comes from Catoptria pinella, assembly GCA_963556745.1. NCBI lineage: Eukaryota > Metazoa > Arthropoda > Insecta > Lepidoptera > Crambidae > Catoptria > Catoptria pinella. Next base: position 8,716,345 of record OY750769.1, read on the forward strand.
TGCGTATTTACTTAGCCACTAAGCAAATTCCTGTCTGGCAGGTGTTACATACCACGTTTAATTTTATTTATTTATTTTATTTTATTTATTTTTATTATTTTAACCCAAACCTTGGTATTATAACACCTGCTAGATGGGGCTGCATAGATCGATATTGCTTATTTTAGAGAATGGCATAGCTATTATAGGCTAATGAAAATTTACTCCGTTTTTTTCTTCGACCTACATTCTGTTCCATAATTTCTTATTTAAGCAAATTAACAAAAGTAAGCTGCATTAAAAGAATAAATTTCCTCTCTCGAAACTTTCTTTATTTTCTTGTTGGTAAAAGTACTTAATTGTCGGTAGGGAGCGGAGTTTGTTGAGAAGCAAAAAGTGTAAGAAACCTGTCGCGAAGCGTTGTTTACTAGGACGAAAGAAACAACTTGAAACAAGCTACTAATGTTTACTGGTCGGTTGGTAAACAACCGATTGTAGGACAGTTTAGGTATATATTTTGTAACTAAATCGTACATTTGATTCCATTGTATTTTTTATGTTGTCTTCTTCTCTTACTTACTTACTCTCTTACGTCTTACGTTCCTATCAAAAGTATTTAATAAAAAATTTAGAAGTGCCAATAATTAATCAAAGTAATTGAAATAAAAACTCACAAGCACACAGTCTTAAGTAGTAATAGTTAGTATTCTTTGGTCTTACTACAAAATAAATGTGGTGACAATTCTCCACCAAGTCTACACTATCAACAGACCACTGAAATCTGGATTCAAGTTGTCAATCTAATAATGGTTAAGACATTAACTAAAAAGAGGAAATCAACGAAGAGAGGTAAATAACGACAAACTCGAGCGCAGCAAAACTAATTATACAAACATTATAAGGGATTCGGAGGACCGATAGCTGCAGAGACAAAAGACTGAATAATGGTCGAAGATATATCAAGTGTGAAATTTAAAAATGGGCGCATTTAAGCAACGACTAGCATTTCCAAGCAATGTAAATCAGAACTCTTTGTGAGAGAAACTGATCACCATTCAATCCACGTGGAGACGGAAACTTGGTATAACTTTATCAGCTTTATTTTTTCTTTATAAAATTAAAAGCCTCCAAGAAATTTTGTGTTCCCTCCGCGTAGACCACTTTTTTGTTTATTTCTCCTTTTACTTGTTAAGTTTTTTCTTTGTATTACTTTTTACGGAATTTTCAGTTTGTCCTCAAAATCTTGTTTACGTTGAACGAATACAAAAGTGATACCAATTTGTTACGGTTTCATTGAACAAAATATTCCAGTAATCGTTGAATGCTTTTCTGTTACGCTGAGCTTACCTAAATATTCGATGGAAATATTTGTTGAGATTTTCTTATTTCGCAATCATATCTGATTCCGCTGAAATAAAGATGTTTTTATTTTGGTTAAGTTATTTGTAGAGATATAGCTTCCGATTCGATGTGATAAAAAGTTAAGTATAACATTTTATAATGACATTGATTAAAAAATCATGTTCTTTTGCTTTAGATATTATTTTTGTGTTTTCTTTTTCTATTGTAGTCACAGGAAGAATGAGAAAAAATAATATTGTTTGACGTTGATGAACAAACAACGCGCATTAAAGTAGATTTTAAATTATTAAATATTTTAAATGTAAATTCCACATTTAAAGCAAAACTTTTTTGTTATTGATGCAATCAACATTGAGTTTATAATCGAAATTATTTAAAAAAAAAATCGAAATTATTGACAAAATTATCGTGTTGGCCTATTCCCGTTGTCCCCCACTGTTGTCCCCAACTGGGGGATATCGAGAGAAAAGTATAAAAAATTATAAAAAAAATTTTTTCACCTTTATCTCCCAGTGGGGGACAAAAATATACTAGTTAATAAACTATTTCTGATTTTGGAAAACTGTCAGCCACAAAACTAGGGAGCTGCATTTTGTAATTTAAGTTCAAGTTTATAGGCTTATTATTGGTTGGCACTGTGGCACAGCATTGAAAACTACAAAATTGGAGGTCACTTTACGATTTTTTCTATCGAGAAAAGTTTTAGCTATCATGTTTATGTGAATCACATAACTTTGTAATTATAGTACTTTCTACGTTATTTTTTGCAACTGATAAATCGATGTATAAAATCGTTGCTCAAACATGTGTATTTGACGTTGTACGGACCCTTAAAAATGTTTGCAATAAGTATACCTAACAAAATGTACTGTAGTTAAAGCTTATTTCTTTCAAAAGTGTTCAAGTCAATTCACTAAGTCACAGAAACTTTACTAAGCCATTGCTGTTTATATTTGATAAAACATACACCAGACCTAACAAAGCGTAGAAGTGTCAAAACTATAGTGTGAAATTGTTTTGCTACATTGTCCCGGTGGAACGCTGTTTCATAATGTCCCTATAAACTTGAACGTGGAGGCCAAAAGTTATAGAGCATAAGTGGAAGGCGGTGAAAAGAATAAGTTTGAAGCGGTAACAAAGTAAATCTTAACAGCAAAGCATCAAAATATGATTTGTCATGGCTGACAATAAATAAGTAAAGGTTTTCAAATAATCTGTCATTTACTTTAGTAAAAGTTCAAAACGTCTCTCATACCAAAAAATACCAAAATGTGTTACAAAATACAGTTTTGTTTTCTTCAAAACTGTTGGGTCGAATTCCGGATGTAGTTGAGGTATAGCACAGAAATAAAACTAATTTATATACTGTGGAAAGTATCAGTATCGCTATTGGCTAGACCATCTTTTGAGCAGTCCCCATTTTGGTTTTCAATTTTCAAGTATGGAAGCAACGCTGCAGGCCTATTACATAACGCCTGCAGGACACCTCCGCTGCGAAACACGCTGTAGGTTCTGCCATTACTTTGGCAAGCGAAACAAATGCGAACAGCCTGTTCTAATACTTCAAATGCATAGATTTCTCACGCGCGATTCCGCTCGATTGGCTCCGACACGCGAAAGTAATGATGCGAAACCACTACAAAGTTGTGATTGTCATAATATCGTCGTCGATATAAGACAATTCATGGCGAAACTATGGCGAAACTACCGCGGTTTCGCTGGTACTGTTTCGAGGCGGAGGTGTTCGTCCCACTCCGTGACACTACTCACGACTAAAGTATAATATCAAGTAAGTTGAACGACAAATTGCGTCCGATTTTCGCGATTATTTTTATGTAATAGGCCTGCCAAAATCGAGTAAAAAGATTTTTGTTTCATAAATTTTCAAACAGCAAAGATTTTGTTAGTAGCAGTTGATTTTCCCGATTTCACTAACACGTTATTGCTTTTACAAACAGTCCCTACAAGTAAGTAGTTTTCTGTAACTTGCGACACTCGACAGCAACGGCCCGTCACGTGCTTCCGAAAGTGCCGGCGACAGAGCATGCAATTAGGCGACGTTTTGTGCAAATAATTACGTCGCCGGAATTCGGCTGGGCCCTTACACGCCGTTTGCACCTCTCTATCCGCTAGTGCCGTAAGGATTTACACGAAATACGATTAACGCCCGCATTTCATACGTTTTTAACTATTCGTTTATCAATAACGTTTTGATTATCCAGGCTTTTAATTAAAACCACAAAATTGAAAGTATACCCAATCGAACAAAAAACAATTATCAAAATCGGTTCACCAACGCCTGATTAATCGGTGTACGTATGTACATACAAAAAACTAAAAAAAAAAAAAATACGGTTCGAATTGGGTACCTCCCTCCTTTTGAAGTCGGTAAAAATTTAATACCTAGTTCTATTCTTGATTCTGTAAGTTACACTGCTACCACCTTACATAATATGGTACTACAATAATTTGTTCATGCTCTTAGCTTAAGTACCTATTTGAACACTGCTGAAATCAATTTTTGAGACTGTTCGGTGAACTTTTTGGTATCGTAAAATACAAACAATCTAGAGCTTACATAGGTAGTCTACAAATAACTTTTTTGATACGATAAAATAAAAATTAAATGTGTTACAGTATAATAGAGTTTTGACACCGTCGACATTGTTCTGTTTTTCCTCTACCCTCCTTACTAATAAAGATTGTATAGCAGATGTATAGTTACAGTGTTTTGTCCCTTTCTTTTTAATGTCAAACTTAAATAGTTTGACAGAGAGCAACCATTGTGTAACTATACATCTGCTACACAATCTTTATTACGAGTAGTAAGAGGGTTAGTAATTATTTTTAAATAACGAGTCGTAAAATATAGTAACCGGGCATAAATTACGTTACGAAAGTTTGAATGAGTATGTACTGAAACGGCGCTGGTGGCGGGAAAGTTTGCATTGTCCATTTTTGTCGAGAGCAAACTCAGGTGAGAGATTAATTATTTTCTGTAAAATTAATAAGCTTTAACATGAGAAGTTAATTACACCGCTAGCTTTTTCAAACAATTTGAAACTAATCTTAAATGTTTTGAAAATCAAAGTAAATTCAATGAACTTGTGTGACTTCTTAGCGTTAGCTTCATTCTCTAACCAAATCCTGGATTGTTTTATTCAATTTATAAACATTTATGTAAAAATAGTTGCAATGTCGTTAAGGTCTCCCATTTAGAGGTTGCGAACCGATGGCGTAGCTCCTTAACTGAGTAAATGATTTTGAATTTGAGTTTTGAGTATGAAGAAACAAGCATTATTAATAACATGACAACAAGTTATAAATAAATATTTGACTACATCACATACATTGCTCCGATTCCAAAGTAAGTAGCTAAAGCACTTGTGTTATGGAAAATCAGAGACAACGGTGGTATCACAAACACCCAGACCTGAGTCAATATAGAAAAGTTCGTTTTCTAAATTGACCCAACCGGGGATCGAACCCGGGACCTCAGAGATGGCGACACCTTGAAAACCGGTGTACAAAGCCACTCGACTACGGAGGTCGTCTTTATGAATAAAACTAAATAGGTACTTATTCATAAATACGATCAACTTTACCTACAGTCAAGTTCTTGAACTTTGTTAAATGCGAATAAACTTACTAAATAATTGATACGAGTTAAAGTACTTCATTGAAAGCAAGAGATCAAAGCGATGACATAAAATACGAGCAAATAGCAAGTAGTCCTCAGAGAGAAAAAAAAATATTTATGACAGTTTTTTACTGATCCTAAATAAATGAATACCACTTTACCTTTGAACGTGTTTAAGGTGATGAAATGGGTAAACAAAATGTGTTAATTTTTCTCACATTTCAACGGTCTAGTCTTTTCTTTTTACACGAAAATGTCCACTCACCAGAATTCAATAGTATGCCACAGCCCACAGGTCCTTTTACAGCGTAGGTGACACTATTCCTTGACTTTAGGGCTGGCTTTGTGAATGATCGATGTCGTAGATTACTTTGTGGTGGTTAATGCGGTACTCTTTGAGTTAAACACGTTAGCCTCGGGCGAAAGTGTTGCGTTATCAACCTTTGTCGACCGATCTAAGCTTGATTGTGGTGGTATGATGTGCTCAGCTCAGCGTAGGTATAAAACCTTTTTTAACATTTTCTTTTCTGTGTCACGATGCTCTTTTGTTGGGTTTATTTTAAATTGATTTTTAAAATAAGAATAATGTCGTTCCTTTTTTATTATACTCCCTTAGTAGTAATTATATTATGCTCAGTGACTCCCTTGATTGACGTGTAAATTATTGCAGTGTTAATTTATATACGTACTCTTTGTGGAAAAAAGGCTATTAAAGGATTACTTGGCCTTTAAAACTTTAACTACTTAAAGAAAAAGGCACAGACAAAAATACTTAACGGAAAGAAACGATACCATAAAGTTACCCCTATCGGGTCGTACTCGATAACTTACTGTTGGAATGTTTACGAGTCTCTTCGGTAAAAGGTGAAACTAAATAAAACATTCGAATAGTACTAAGCTACAGTTTACGGTTGTTGCGCCATTGGCGAGGTCATCACAAGAAACTGGCGTTTTGTCTAGACAGCATACAGACTGAACGTTCTTTCATTTAGTTTCCGAGAATAAGGCGTTTTTACAATTCCAAGTGGAACTCTAAAAGTTAGTAAATAAGCAACTTTTCATTTGAAGCGTTCGAAGAAACTATTGTAGTGTACTTAGCGATTAACAAAATTGTATAGCTAATTTTAAAAAAAAATACTGAACGATTGACATAATTGTTTAGCTAACTTTTTTTAAAAATCTTTATTACCTAGAAGCTCTTCTCTACTCTTGTTTTAAATTTTATCAATAAATTAAAAATATGCAATTATGTAGAGCATGAAATCCACAGATCATTCAGTAAGCAATGACATTAAGTTTATTAATCCCGGTTCGATCGATGATGTAATTTAATTATGTTTGTATGATGAGAATAACCATTTGCTCCCAAATCCAATCATCCGGATGCAAACGTAGAATGTAAATAGTTTTATTAATTGACCGAGCGAACGCAAAGCGCGAGCGAAGCGTCTCAAGTTCAGCTTGGGCAAAAATGCTTTCGTATGTCCTTCCGGTGTCCGGATGTCCGATTGTTCTCTTCTACTGGGGCCCTACCGCCTAACTTACATGGCTATCGTAATCGCTTTCATTTGACAGATCGATGTGATACATTGCAACTTTTCTTTGGTAAGTTTTTATTTATGCCAAAAAGAAGTAGCAGTATGTCACATCCATCTGTCAAATGAAAGCGATTACGATAGCCTAAGTTAGCCGGTAATTCGGTTCGATAATTATACTCACATAATGTTTTGGTCGATTCAGTTTTTTAATTTTTTCAAAATGGCGGAGATATGTAAAAAAGAACATATTTCAACCATTTTGAAAAATGATCAAAAAAACACAAACCTTTTTTGCTAGCGATGCATAGCAAAATATGTTATTTTTAGAAAACTCAAAAGTTCATAATTCAAAGTCAATCAAAACATTTCTGGCCAATATTAGAAATTTTAAAATAATAAAGTTGTGACAGAACTTATGATTGCGTATATTATTTATTTGTTTTTAAACTACATACAATTTGAGCTACTTTTTAACGCGAGATCTACAGCTCACGGAGCCACATTTGTTTGTAAAATACTGTATAATCTTTGTTGTTATACAAGGTGTTACAAAAATACCCCTATTGCCGAATATGGTATATAGGGACCATCAAACTGATCAACTTTTACTATGGGACCAACTTTGAAATCGCGAAAAAAAAATCAGCTGTCTCATACAAAAAATAATTATAAAAATATCAAAATGTATGAAACAGCTGGTTTTTTTTTCGCGATTTTAGAGTTGGTCCCATAGTAAAAGTTGTTCAGTTTGAGGGTCCCTATATACCATATTCGGCATTAGGGGTATTTTTGTAACACCTTGTATATTACTTAGCTAAGATCTAAATAATTCCTAAAAAGAGTTCGAGATATAAAAATAGTCATTAATTAATTAAGTACTTTTTAAATATCGGAAGTCAACATCAGCACCCAGTTTCGTAGTAATCGCGCTGAGAAAGGCGTGGTGCGATAAGACCGCTGTGTACTCTGCAAAGCGGCTCTAATGCATCATACCCTTATCTGCCCACTGCAAACTGCACCGGCACTGCATTTAGACATAAACCACCACTGAGTAAGGGGTTGCAGTTTTGAAATAAAAACATTATACTTTATAGAATACTAAATAACATACTAGAAAAAATTTAATAACGGTAAAAGCTAAAATCACATTTAAAAATTATTTCTTTAAAATAAATACGACGTGTTACAAAAATACCCCTAATGCCGAATATGGTATATAGGGACTAACTCTGAAATCGCGAAAAAAAACTGCTGTTTCATACAAAAATTAAAATCGAAAATATCAAAATGTATGAAACAGCTGATTTTTTTTTGCGATTTGAGAGTTGGTCCCGTAGTAAAAGTTGTTCAGTTTAGTGATCCCTTATATTATTATACCATATTCAACATTAGGGGTATTTTTGTAACATGTTGTATATCGAGCAGGCTCAGATCTAAAGATCAAGTAAACCAAGTTATATTTACGCATTTGCGCTTGCAAACAAATAAATAAGCCAACCCTCTTCCATTTCAGTAAGACGGTCCTCCGACTCTAAGAAAATGTCAGTATCCACAATTCCATTAAGGATAGGCGTATTGTAATAGATTTTTAATCAATATGGAGTATATAATATATTGATTTAAATGCTAGTATTGGACTAGTTTCTCTATATTTGAGTGGCTTTCATTTCATTACGGTGATGTGTAGATACTTGACAGTGCTAATGCTACGATATAAGATATTCAATAAACTAGATTACATGCGGAGCTATTTCTCCAGTATAATTACGAGTACAATCTTTAGCCATACAAAAATTAGGGTAGTTGGGCGTAGTGGAGCACAGCGGCCGGGTCGCGCTGTCTCAGCGACGTATCGTACCTAAATGCCATTCGATGCGACACCGCCGCTATTTAACTCCTACACTCGCGTGCAACCAAATCGACTCACATGTTGGTATACAAAAAGGGCCAAAATTATTATAATAGGCTTTTTCAATTACGGTAGAACAGTACTTGATTTAAACTCCATATTACATTGTATGGTACTTAAACAATGAAAGAATATTAAAGAAAAATAAATAAACGACTGGTCATAAAGACACGCTTATTTGATTTTCTTTTTGAGGCAAAGAGGCTAGTACAAGGTTTTGGACTGCTAATTTGAGAGGTGAGCATAAGGCCTAACTATGGTAATAAAAATAACTGCATAAATTCACATAAAATTGTGTAATAAGAGACCTCAACGTTTTTTTAAGATGAAATTTAAAAAAAATAAATGACGATTTGGAATTAATCAAAATGAAAAAGGAATAAATATTAAACCAATAAATGTTCTGATTCAATTTAAATGGCCATGTTTGTATGAAAATAACCTGCCGAGTCGATTTGGTGGCACGCGAGTGTAGATTCATGTCATTATTTGAAGCTCACATATCGTGAGAATATAACGCTTTTATATTCAGAGGTACCTACTTATTTATTTTTATCTATTCCTAAAGTACTGAGAACGCGACCATTAAATTTTCAAAATTAACGACACTTGATAACTTTTTTTATTTCGCGGTGTCTGTCACACTACCACATCAGCTAAAGATGGTTGTAATTTTTTTAAATATCAGCCTAATAATAATTAAGACTTATTTAAAGTAACTCTGTAGTGTCTGTAGTGTACGACACTACTGCGTTAAAATTTATATTGCTTATTATTAACCTTCTAAAGTTGGCTAACTTAATAACCCGTGTGTACTAATGCAACATTTAATTAAGCTGTGCCACTTGACCCGTTTCATAAAAGGCTTTCTGTCGGATAACATAGTTGGATTTGAGCTTAGTGATTATATCAAACAAGCTCGTGTTTCACAGTTTATGGTGCAAACTTAAGTGGAGTTAAGATTTTAGGATTCTTAAAAGTAGCTAAAGAATGCAAAGATAATTTAAATAGGTACAAACTGCCTCAGAAGAACCTGAACTTAAGTACTATTTAGCTTATTTTGAGTTATTTTGCTGTCCTCAAGATGAGGCAGAGCCCGTCCATAGTGATAGCTACGCGTTTCACTTCGCTCCAAGTCATATTCAATCGACTAAAGCAGATTGGACGCACAGACTCAAGAATACTTTGTGGTTTAGTGTCTAGAAAAACTGTGCCGAAGTTACGCGACCGCAACGCTCTAATTACGAATAAAAAACACTACGTAGTTTTTAGATGTGTTGCTACAAAACATTGAAAGTATCTATGAATATACATGATCGCTATTATGCAACCAGTGTTCAGTCGCTTTGTGCTGCATCATGACTAAATTCCAGTATTTTTAGCCCCGCCCACTTGGTTGTAATTTTAGTGTGGTGCTATTTTTTGAGCGGAATGCTTGTTCCATAGATTTTTAGACACTTTTGGCCTTACCACAAAAGATTTTAAAACGCTGTTCAACAAGTTTTTAACTTAGACACTGTTTAAATGTGATGTATGCCGTCACTTTTTGACATTATTGTTTAAGAGAGACGGCATCACAAATAAACAGTGCCTAAATTAAACGGTGTTTTAAAATCTTTTGTGGTAAGGCCGTTTAATTTTGCTTCATGACTTGTTCAACGTACGAATGAATGCACGAAATTCAAAATAATAAACAAATGAAACATCAAATAATATGTGATGCGACTATACAACATGTTACAAAAATACGCCTAATGCCGAATATGGTATATAGGGACCATCAAACTGAACAACTTTTACTATGGGACCAACAATGAAATCGCGAAAAAAAATCAGCTGTTTCATACATTTTGATATTTTCGATTTTAATTTTTGTATGAAACAGCTGTTTTTTTTCGCGATTTCAGGGTTGGTCCCATAGTAAAAGTTGTTCAGTTTGATGGACCCTATATACCATATTCGGCATTAGGGGTATTTTTGTAACATGTTGTAAATACATTGTGAACTTAATAAGAGTTAGAAGTCCACTACGTCTGTGTGTGCGGTTTAATTACGCGTCTACTCGACCGACTGATAAACGACTCTCAGCGGTTTGGATGTGCTTCATGACATGTTCAGCGTTTTGGACGCGGCGACAATGACACTCGTTTTCTATAGTGGATTTAGGATTTATTGTACACGTACAGCTTAACAAAAGTTCTGAAGCAGAATGCAAAGTGAAATTATTGCAAAAGATTATTTTAATATTATGCCAAATAACATTAAATGATATTAATCGATAAAAGCATTTTTATATTTCTGTCTGATTTGACATAAAACTTGATAATAGGCTTATAGTCCTATAAACGCTTTTAAGTACTCTAGCAAACTCCAGCTAAAAATGGAACCATCTTTGCAATCATGAAAAATATAAACTTGAGAATTAAGTAAGTTAACCTAAATAAAAATCGAGTTTCTATTTCACATAAACTCTATTATTCCACCTATACAGAATACGTAGAACAGCTGTTCTACAGCTATTTCTTATCCAAGAATAGCACATTTCGGAAATCTCCATTCTCCAAAAATTTTGTAAAGACTCTTAAAACCTAATTATTTCTTCGAAATGTTCCAATTAGGAAGAGTTCAACAAAAAGAGGCACGAAATCGTATCGATTTCAAACCAGCCATTAGGTGAGGCAGTGGCCGGAAGAATTTAATTGATTTATTATTTTATTCTTATTTCCAATTAGACGAGTTAGAAGTTAGTTTTGACAATTAAATTCTGATAACATTCTCATGAGTTTTCCGGCACATTATTGATTGGCTGATCATGAATTAACTCATTCGCCTTTTTTTTTATAAAGAAATTCATACTTATACTATTATAGCTGTCTATGTTACATGATAGAAAAAAGTTTTTCTTTCCAAATATGGTCTTTAAATAATTATTAGGTACTATTGATAACTCTACACGTGCCTTACACTTTAACTCTTTGATACAAAATGTTAAAGAGTTATAATTTCATAATGGCTTGTCGCCGGAAACGTTTCTTCGACATAATTTTAACACGAACATTATTTTTACGGGTTCATGGTTCTAATAATACTTAGAAATGTTGCCTTTTCCTTTCATAACTTTCAGATGAGAAACTTTGAAGAAACCCAATAAGTGTTGGCAAGGAAGTTTGCTAAATTAATGAAAGTTTTAAGAAATGGCGTGATTAAAATTAATGTTATTTGTGTAATTTGTTTCCTATGAAAACCGTTTTGTATTGAAAATTAATTTCATTTAGATTAGAAATGAACTTTTCTGTAATGGTTTAGACCATATCTTAACAACTAAGACCATTCACCAATGTAGAGCTTTCGTCGTTTTACATAGATGCTTTGTTTACATAAATTGGTATCAGAAATACTATATCAACGTATTTGAACTTACTACCTAACCTATTTAAATAATAATATAATGAGAGATTTTGACTGCAATATGAATATTCATATATATTATATTCTACGATTGATATGATTGTAAATGTCATCTGCACTGCATCGGAATCAAATGATTCAAATTACAAAGTAGTGGGGGTTGGGTCCCAACACAACGTAATATTTCCCTTAATGTTTTCACTTTTGGACTCAAATAATTAAACGTATGAGTGATATGCATGAGAAAAAATTGCGCGATAGTCACGATATAATTAATGGCGATAGAGTGTGTAGCCAGCGTTAAACACACTGGCTAGGCACATTACACTATCTTTTTGACAATATTTATGCGATTATTTTCATGACTATTTCAAATCTCACAATTTATGTAACGTAATCAAATATGCAAATCAAAATTCGCGCTGAACTCTAGTGTGCTGTGCGTATTAATATTCTGTAGGTGTGTCTGTATTAAATAATAGATGTGTAGCCAATAACTCTGAATTACCTGCGTAGGTTTAGCAGATCCTACCTCCAATGGAGACCGAATTTGTTTTAATTTAAAATAGGTAGCACTCTTCTATAACTACTAACTAAGCCACTCTACGATCTCCGTGGTCGAATGGCATGGTTTACCGGTTTTCAAGGTGTCGCCTTCTCTGAGGTCCCAGGTTCGATCCCCGGTTGGGTCAATTTTGAAAACGAACTTTTCTACATTGGCTCAGGTCTGGGTGTTTGTGATACCACCGTTGTCTCTGATTTCCATAACACAAGTGTTCTAGCTACTTACTTTGGAATCGGAGCAATGTTTGTGATGTTGTTTAATATTTATTTATAACTTTATGAAAGGTTTAAGAGCATTTGTCTCTATTGAGCGATTATGAGTAATGATTTTCAAGAAATTCCTTATAACAAGCTTAATAGGCATTATGTAACTCTTCATTTTTAAGACGGTTCATTTGTAAATGTAAAATTAAAATTTGCAATGGAAAAATAACATCAGTCGTCTAGGTCGTCATCATTAACATAATCATCATTTATTGCAACATGTTGGTATTACAGATATTATACACACAACGGAAAAGTTCCATAAACATTATGACCCTGTAAAGTCTAGTCCCTCATCATATGTGATATTTTCACAATGTAATATCTTCAAATTCTTGTTTTAATGAGATTACAATTAAAAATTACCTTTATAAATCCCAGCGCCAAATAAGAGCACTTTAAAATTCAACTTTTCTAAGTAAAGGGGGACACGAGTACATAATTAAGTGGGTCTTGAATGAGTTAAACGAATATTAAGTAGGAAGGAAGTTGAACTCCCGCGGCCACGGGACAATAATATCACGTACCTCGTTAAGCCGATGGAAGTATATAAATGGGGGCTGTTTTGGTATTTAAAGAGTTTTGTGACAGTAGAGATCAGACCAGACCATTAGCCAATTTTAATGTCCCCACTGCTGGTGCACATAGGCCTTCCTTATTGGTGGATAAGGAGAATGGGCCATAACCTAACACGCGGGCCCAATGCGGTGTGGTGGGTGTTAACAACTGCAAATGCAGCCGAGAGCAACAGCTTAACGTGCCTTTCGAAGCACGGAGGAGCTCAAGGTAATACATTTTTGGTCACCCATCCCAGGACCGAACCTCGCGAAAGTTGCTTAACCTCCGCAATCGCTGGGCCAGGCGTTATACCACCGCGCCACCGAGCTCCTACTCCTTTCATACAGTATATATTATTTGCAGCGGAATAGCGTAACATAAGCATGCTAATAACAGAATAAGTTAAATCCTAATAAGTATGTACTATGATGGAATCTCGACAGTACACAAAAAAAGTGTGAGTGTTTAAGGCCCATATTTATAAACCGCTCTCAACGTTAAGAGATCTTGAGATCATACCTGAGATGGTATTTCTATAAGAAGAGCATCTGAAGTGATCTTAAGGTACCGGTACTCAAGAGTGGTTTATAAATACGGTCCTGAGACTTTTCGAAAGTAAATCGACTGACTCACAGGTAGTAGATTAAAAATTAGAACAGGTATATCCAATATCGAATATAACGTCAGGTTTATAAATTACTACAATATTTTATAACATGACATTCACATCAAATATAACGAAAAAAAATTTTTTTTTCTAACGAAGACTGTATAAAGTATTCAGAAGTAGTGAAAAGATTACGTTTCGCAATATATTGGGTTCGACAATCACAAATAAAGATAATTTAATAAAAGTCGATCTACATATACGATAATTTAATAGAAAATTGTTATGTTTACATTTCCCTATAGTAAAAGTTTGCCACAGGCGGAAAACAACTTTAGATTTAAATTAAATCAATGTTTAAATACTATGGCATTTCATAATAGCCAGCAGTTTCATATAATTGACATTAATAAATTAATTGACAATTTTTACCTGACAAAAGATAAATACTATCTTTCAAAATTTTACAAAAGACAGTTAGCATTATCGCTATCTTTTTATTTTGAATATTTAGCCAATAATTTGGCTAGTAAACCTTCTGCTTTTATTGAGCAGGTAAACTCTGACATGATAAATCTATCTTTGGAATTTGTTCCAAGCAATAATAATGTTTCTATTAACGATAATTTAATTAATTGAAATTGCAACTTGAGACAATAGAGGTGCACTCTAGCTCAGTGATGACAAAAGAAAAGTCGAAATGCTTAAATATAGTTCATCAAAACATGCAAGGCTTTTCTGGCAAAGATTTAGAAGTTAGTTTGTTTTTAAATTCTGAGAATATTGATGTGTTATGTGTTACTGAGCATTGGTTAAAAAATTATGAACTGATCATAAATATAAATAATTATAGTAATGCAAGTTCGTTTAGCAGGAATTTTGCTATAAGAGGTGGAACGCTTATATTATTGCATAATTCAATACAATATAAAGAGCGCAAAGATGTAATATCTCATACAATTGAACAAATTATTGAGCTCTCTTGTGTGGAACTGGAACAAATGATTATAATTTGTGTATATAGACCTCCATCTGGGAACTACCCAGCGTTTGAGTCCGCTATGGAGGAAGTTTTAATAAAAACATGTAGAAGCAATAAAAAAGTGGTGGTATGTGGGGATTTTAATGTTGATATTCTAGAATCTAACCACCTCTCGAGTAGGTTCATTAACTTATTTAAATCTTTTAATTTGTTTCACACTTTTGAAGAGCCGACTCGAATAACGCCCACTTCAGCTACTTGTTTGGATAACATTTTTTCAAATTGTAATATCCTTAAAAAATATATATTAAATTGTATTAGATCCGACCATAGCGGACAATTTGCCTCTATAGAGCACCATCATGTCTGTCCTAAACGCGAAATAGTTTGTAGGCCAATAAATAAACATTGTGTAGATAAATTTAGGAATAACATTATGGATAAACTTGAAAATTTACCAGTACCTTCTATGGAACCCAATATCCTTTACAATCATTTATTTAGTGTGGTCCAAATTGAATTTAATAAAAATTTTAAACAAAGAGTAATCAAATGTAGCAATAAAAAGGAATTTAGTGATTGGGCCACACCAGGTATTTATCAGAGTAGAAATAAATTATATGAACTGTATGCTTTAAAAGCTACTTCCTGTGACCCTAATTTCATTGAATATGTCAGGAAGTATTCCAAAATATTTAGAAATGTGTGTATTCTCGCAAAGTCCATGTCTATCTCAAATAAAATTAAATCATCAGCGAATAAAATAAAGGCTACATGGAATATTATTAATCAAGAAACAGGGAAACCAAAAGATAAAATAAATTCTTTCTCTCTTAGACTTGGAAATAAGACTGTAGATGCCGATATTGAAGTTGCGGGTGTTTTTGAGGATTTTTTCACTCGGGTTCCCCTGGAAACTACTGGTAATCTAAATTCCTGTCCTAACATTGCTATCGCCCTCCTTGAGTCAAGTGTTGATAAGTGTAATGAAGTATTCAATTTTAAATATATTAACAGTGATGATATCATAAAAGCTTTTAAAATAATTAATGTTAAAAAAACAGAGGATCTATGGGGCATTTCTACCAATATTATTAAATCAATTATTGATGTAATAGCTCCTTATTTAGCGTTTATTTTTAACAAATGCATTGACGAAGGTACCTTTCCTGACTTAATGAAATACAGTAAATTAATTCCTCTGTTTAAAGCAGGAGATAAAAGTGATCCAACAAATTTTAGACCAATATCTATTTTACCTGCACTAAGTAAACTATTTGAAAAAATTATATATCTTCAATTATTAGAATATTTTACAAAGAATAATATACTACATAAGAATCAGTTTGGTTTTTCTAAAGGCAAAAGCACTACTGATGCTGGAATTGCACTTTCGAAGCATATCTTTGACGCTTGGGAGGCTAAGCAAGATGTAATTGGCATTTTTTGTGACCTTTCTAAAGCGTTTGATTGTGTTGATCACATAACTCTCTTAAAGAAGTTAGAACATTATGGTGTCTCTAATAAATCAGTTAGCCTTTTGCAATCTTATCTGTGTGGTAGAACACAACAAGTAATTATTAATAAAGCAGCATCTACTGGAGCCCCCATTAGCATGGGCGTGCCCCAAGGATCGATATTGGGACCTTTACTGTTCTTAATCTATATTAATGACCTACCTTACTACGCGGAGAATTTATGTGAGACAGTGCTATTTGCAGATGATACCTCCTTAGTCTTCAAAGTCGATAGAGGTAATAATTGTTCTGACGATGTAAATAGTGCTCTCTCTAAAGTTTTGAATTGGTTTAACATTAATAATTTAGCATTAAACCCGAAGAAAACAAAATGTGTAAAATTCAGTTTACCTAATGTAAGGCAGGTAGACGTGCATATTAATTTGAATGCAGAAGTAGTCGAGTGTGTTGAGAGCACAAAATTTCTAGGTATTACAGTAGATTCACGACTACAATGGGATCCACATATTGATGCCTTGTCGAGTAGACTCAGTTCTGCGGCATTCGCAGTTAAACAAATAAGGCTCTTAACTGACATTGAAACGGCAAGGCTGGTCTATTTTAGTTATTTTCATAGTGTAATGTCCTACGGAATGTTGTTGTGGGGCTCAGCAGCTAATATTGGAAATATTTTTGTGCTCCAAAAAAGAGCTGTTCGCGCCATATACAACCTTCGGCCGCGAGATTCTTTAAGAGAATTGTTTAAAGAAATTAATATTTTAACAGTGGCAGGCCAATACATCTATGATAATTTAGTTAATGTAAGGAAACATTATTGCTCACTTGCTAAAAATAGTGATGTACACCGTTTTAATACAAGAAATAAAGACAAACTTGCCGTTCCTAGTTTTAGACTAGCAAAAACTAGGGGCTCATTTATGGGGAAAGGAATTGCCCTTTTGAATAAAGTTCCACAAAATGTAATTGAACTGCCTTTGCATGAATTCAAAATACATGTTAAAAAGACGCTCATGAGCAAAGGTTATTACAAAGTAGAAGATTATTTAAAAGACAGCAATGCATGGATGTAACATTATAAGTAACTATCCTTATTTTCAGTTTTTAATAACTTTATTGTTTTTTTTTATTATGTTGTTTTAAATTAAGGTATTTGGTAACGATATAATTTCTTTGTAAATATCGTTACTCTGATTTCTGACAAAGCTGATAAGTTTCTTGCGCCCATTCTTCTTGTCAGCTAAAAAAGTCTCGAATGGGTGGTAGTAAAATATAGACCATTTAAAAGCACTTAATATCTAAGTTTATTTGAATAAAGAATATTTCATTTCATTTCATTACAGAACGTAACTTGTTGTGAAAGCGTGGACTGTATTGTATTGAATACATAAATTTATAAATTTTATGGATAGAGCCGATTGTAAGAATAAAAGGACTTTTGAAGCTGTAAATTATATGTATTAGGAGAAATTAAAACGTACAACTTGTATGGAAGAAAGATGAAGGAAGAGAGTTTAACAGAACAAAAACAATTGGTAATTTAAAAATAAAAACATTCAAAATATAAGCAAAAAGTATTTATGTTGGCTAAATATTCCAACACGTGGACTGTGTAAACAATAGGATTACTGAATGTTTATTTTACTGATTGAAGCGCTTTGTTACCAAGACTACCGTTTTCCTGCTATAAAAATAGAACTAAAATAATTAGTAACATTACTTAATTCATCAACGCCCGAGCGGACGCAGGCGGCCGGATAACAATGGAATATCTATTGTGTCTCATTTTCAGGTCGTTGAAGGGTTAAAGGAAAGCCAGTTAACAACCTTATTGGATCCTGTAAATAGAGATGCCGCCCGATTATACAAAATATCGATGTATCGATGAAAAAAATAAGATTCCTATGACTGATCTGCAAAGTATCGATATGCTAGTTATAGTGAAAATTGACTTTAGAAATGTCCTGTTTTTATATCTACCACTGAGACCTCTGAGACTCTACGACCCATTTGAGACGTTTTTAGCTGAAATGAAAATGTGACTTATTATCAGTATTATCAGAAGATGCTCTATACAAATATTATTAATAATATTATTAGAGCCATTCGTCAGTTGTGCTAAATACAGTTTTAGCTATATGTAGAGATAATAATAGTTATTTATTATCGAGTATCATAATTACGTTTGACATTCTACAAAACGTTTTAATAAAAAAAGTAAAAATTATTTTGTTAATTGCGTTAAAATTTTTTGCAACAAACTTCGGTGGCAGGCAATTTCAGCGCAAATTGCTTTTTACTATTATTTCAGAAACAGTTTATACGGTAACTGCAAAACGAATTGTAGTGCATTTTCACCATGCGTTAGGTTAGCCTATTTAGACCTAGTTCAGACATACCGGCGCCGCTTTCTTTTTTTGTCCACGACCCCTAAAAACGAACAAAAGTTTAATAAAATATCATAGTTTTACAAATATATTGATCAGCACAATACTCTAACTAATGAAGCCAAAGTATTTCTGTGATGATTAAAATCAGAATTACTATACCTCACTACAACCCCTGAAAAACTTAAGTTCCTACTTTATCAAACTCTATGAGAATCGAATATTCAATCGAGTGATCCTTTGAATTCGTCATAATTTTTTTAATACTTAGGTACACAACAATAATGTACCAGTTTTTAACGATCTCCGTAGCTTAATTAGAATTGGCCTGGATACGTAATATTTTCTATACAGAAAAAAGTTTTAAAGGTCGCACTTTAAATTATCTACTTCTTACTTTTACTTAATAAGCGTAAGCTAGAAGCGTTTAAAGATCATTAAAGTAACAGGACAGCCCTGCCGATAGCTAATAAGCGAAGTTCCGGCGGCTAACAGCAAACAAAAGGTGGTCGGGTGAACGCGAGCGCGGAATAGGCTCGTTAACTTTTCAATTTTCCGACGTAAGCTGTGTAATAGTGACGATCCGCACTCAATATGCAGCCGGAAGGACACATTATGTTTTTTGAGTGAAGCTACTGAAGCTCACATTTTGACCGTTTGTGCAGCTTCTAGAGTACATCTCATCTTTTTCCACTAATCACCATGCAAGAAATGAAACTAAGTATCTCGAGTCTACATGTGCAGGAGTATCGAAGCAGGTGATTTGATCGCAATTACCAGAACACTTACCTACACATATATGACAGCTCTTAATTTAGTTAACCTACTTGGACCTAATCCTTCTGAGCTGAATTTTGCTACGGTGTGTGGGGCGATCTCCTAGACTATTATTTACTGCTTCTATAAAACCACCTTAGGCACGCGGATGTATGGGTATAGTTAAGGAGATTTTGATTCCTGGCTGGTATATTATACCTCCTTACTGCAGTTTTATATCTTAGTGCAGTTGAGGTAGCTCGTTCATAATAGTAGTTTTCAATACAGTTGCTCGAAAATGTGTGTTTAAGATGACAGTACGGCACGCGGTAAGTTGATTTTACCGCACGCCGTGCCTTTTTGTTTACGGTTTAGTACAGCGTGCGGAAAGGTAATTTTACCGCACGCCACCACCGTTTTTGTTTACGGTTTTTATTTTATTTTAGAAGGTAAATATAATGTTTTCTCGCTAATATATTGAAAACCGTAGGCTGTGAGTTGGAATAAATACACTTTTGTTTTGAAGTGAAGATAAAGTAGTGTATGAAACTGCACATAACTAGGTATTAAAACACTCGTGTGATACTATTAAAAAACTCGCCTCACTCGTTAATACCCTTCATTATGCATCAGTTTCATAAACTACTATTTTATGAGCGCTTTTTAATACCCCTGATAGTTACCCCAAATGTTTAAATATCATTAAGTTTGTAAGTGGGCAGTCAGTGCCTTAATCAATTACTAGTAAGTACAACCATAAAGTTTTGTTTATTATGGTATAACACAATAAAGTTAAAAAAACCTTTTTAAAAAAGACACCTTCAAAAACCTGAAAATAAAATCGAAATAAGCTTCAAAATTAAATACATCTAAAAAGCAAGAAATAATACTCAAATCATTAGATACGCACATAAATTTTTTAATAAAATACGTCTATACTTCTTTTTTTTATTCTAAAAGCTTCACCCGACTTCATTAGACGAGACATTTAAGAATCAATAATATTATTTCTTGCTTTTTAGAGATATTTCATTTTGAAGCTGTTTTTGTTTTGATTTAAACTGTAACGTTACGAAAGAAAGAAAAGAGAAATACGATAGAGGGTTGTATCTACCTAATAAGGAGTAAAGTAGAAAGATAGATTTTTTAATTTTTAGATTTTAGCATTCACGTTGCTATTTTTATATACATATATACAATATGAAATATTAGAATAAACTATATCGGGATTTACACCATGTACCTGTTTATTTTTGAGACTCATATATCGGCCAAACTAAACGCACAATAGCATGCCGTATAAAAGCGGTCAAAAACAACGATACGCAAAAATCGGCCATCGCTGAACATTTACTTCATTCGGACACAAATCACTGGATCGAGTTGCATAACCCTCAGATTATCTCAACAGAACGCCACTACATACCAAGAATGGTCAGAGAAGCGATTGAAATTACCAAATACAAAAATTTCAATCGTGAAGATGGGTTTAAATTGTCGAGTGTTTGGAACCCCGTAATACGGTTGTGTAAAAACAACATGAAATGTAAAAGCGCCGTTTCGCGTACAGATACAGTGAGTGTCGTGTGTCGTGAACAGATTCGAGTGAGTAGTGAGTTTGCAGACAGTGGTACCGGTATCGAGCGTAATAATAAAAGACTTAGACGGAGGGTAGACCGATTTGTCTGCCAATAACATCTACCCGCACGCAACAATCGACAGTTCTTCCGTGACCATGGCGCATGCAACTGCGCCGAAATATCGGAGTCTCAAAAATAAACAGGTACATGGTGAAAATCCCGATATAGTTTATTCTAATAGCGTCAAAAACCATGGAAATTAAAAACATTATAATATGAAATATACTAGAAAAAATACGACTCGTACCAGATCACATTTTCGGACAGGAGTCGAACCCGCGACAGTAAGTTTTTATTTGTGGCAAAAAAAAATGTATCAATGTGTCACATCCATCTATCAAATGAAAGCGATTGCGATACATTTAGAAATCAGACAATAAGTACCCTGGTATTATACAAGGTGTTACAAAAATACCCCTAATGCCGAATATGGTATATAGGGACCATCAAACTGATCAACTTTTACTATGGGACCAACTCTGAAATCGGGAAAAAAAATCAGCTGCTTCATACAAAAATTAAAATCGAAAATATCAAAATGTATGAAACAGCTGATTTATTTTTTCGCGATTTCAGAGTTGGTCCCATAGTAAAAGTTGTTCAGTTTGATGGTCCCTATATACCAAATTCGGCATTAGGGGTATTTTTGTAACACCTTGTATATAATATGAGTAATATAAGTACCCGTATTTTAATATCGTGGTAAAGATGTTTAGCTGTTGCAACAAAATCTGATATCATAGGTGTCGTGTCGGTTTGCTTAAGAATTGTAACTACTTATTTACCTACTACATTATATAACTTCGATTCTCAAAATACGCAATGCCTACACTGCGAAAAAAACAAAGTGAAACTGACAGCTGTATCAAAATGAAAACACAATAGAAAAGTAAGTAGCATTCGTCCCAGTGCGATAATTTATCAAATTTATAAAAACACTCGTCAACAAACTAAAAAAGTATTCGATTTTCAAAATACGTAATTCCAAGAACAAATAGAAAAACAAAAGCGAAACTGACAACGACAAGAAAAACAGAACAAAATAGTAAAAGTACAAGGGTGAATCGGTCCCAATGCGGTAATTATCAATTAATTCGGCCCGGGTCGGCGGGTGGGCGTTATTTTTTACCCGGTTGAACATTAGCGACAATCCCACTTGAGCTTAATGAACAACTTCATTAATTTCACTCCCCCACCGATGTCACAGACGTTTGCGATGCGGCTCGGTTGGGAGCGAAGCGGGTAGTAAGTTTTTATTTGAGTTAAAAGAAATGGGTGTCATCTTTAAAGCCACTGCAGATGAACATTGACGAAAGACGTGAAAGATTCACACAAAAATATAGTAAATGTCTTAAACTAATATATCATTGATGCAATCAAAGAATAAAATTGATGCAAATAGGTATACCAACGAAAAAAATTGTTTATAAATTACAATCTAGCAGGTAAAGGTATAAAATATACCTACTAAAATTATTAAGAAATTGATAAATATAGAGCTAAGATTACCATGAAATACAATACGCTTTCTCTTCTCAAGAACAAAACCAAGCCCGAACGCAGCCCTTCGTAACCCCTAAACAAACTTCAATAGGCGATTAGCAGACGACTCGTGGATGAGATTAAATTTCTTTATTTTTCATTCCCCATTCTCCTCTTTTATTGCTAAGGATTCTAATTTATTTGAGTAGGCAATATTTAATTTGACAGATATTCGGACTTCGCGCAAGAAATATTTCGTCCCTATATTAATGGGGAGTTTTAATGGTTTCAGCTTTTTACGATGCGATTTTTTTGCTCTTATTTTTTACCTTTTCATTAACATAATATACTTAAGTAATGCGCCTTTTGTGGGAGCTCACAAAACCCGCGTTCTTTTTTGTTTTAATTACGGTATAAAGATTTGATAAAAAATTGCTTGGAATTTACGGGTAAAACTTTGTGATGTACCCAATCTGAGCTTTGTTAAGAAAATAATTGTACCTTTTATAGAATACATTGTTTAAATAATGAAGTGAAAAAAGGGATTTATAATAATTATGTTTTTTCAACTGTCTGACAACAAGCTGAATTGCATAATAGCTAAATAATAGATAATAAAACTTTCTTTATTATGTTGTGTATTAACTTCTTCCTCGACGACCGCGACCGTGGTCAGGTACATGGCTTGTATTGTACACTGCCCCCGGCTGTGTTGTCTCAGATTTGGAATTTGGATGTTTGTGATACCATCGTTGTTCTGATTTCCATGACACAAGTGCTTTAGCATGTGTGATGATGTTCAATATTTTTTTATTTCCATATATTTTTTCTTTAAATAATAATTTATCATAGCCTTACCTCATCCTGTAAGCTCATTACAATCCTGCGCAATCATCATCATTGACACAAAAGATCCTAAGCCTTCGTCCGGATAAATGCCTTTTGTCTATAATTTCGTATACAAAAGTGACCGAATAGCCGAGCTAAAAAGCTATGCTAACTAAGACATGAGGTGAGGGTCGTAAATGCGTATTTATTTTCATATTCTTTATTATACTTTTTCAGTACCTACAAGTAATTTGGCCACAAAGCCAACTGGTGGTTACGTATATTGCGTAACATGCAAATATTTGCGATCCTAAATTTTACATTCCATTTTTTTAAAGTAAAAAAATGGAATGTAAAATTTAGGAAAAACTAAAATGGAGGAATGGCATTCGAAAAAATCTGCAAAATTTAATAAATTGTCAATTGTCACAATTCACAACTATTATAGACGTTAAATAGTCAAAATAAGGTTTTTAGTCAGGTAGCAGTATTCAAATATCTTTTTGCCACTAAACCGATGCGTATTCAACCACTTCTTTTACCAAAACATAGGAAATTTATTTATAGCTACAAATATAGTGATAGTGTATGTTTAGTATAACAAATCTTTTATTTATTTGTTAATTAATAATTAAAATATTTGACAACCCCCATCACTAAGCCAGTTTATTAAATTTAAATATACTAAGCTGTTTAACTGCGCTGTTGCCAGCATGATTTATAATTGCACCCGCGGCGCATATTGTGCCGCCGGCTTTCCCAAAAATCTGGAGCTTTTGGGAGATCACGTTTATAATATGCGAGTTTTATTGAGTGCGGATGAAATTTCATACCGATCATTTTTATTTTCATAATGGAATAGTTCCTGGGATAGGTACGGAGGCAGGTTCCTTTGTTTCACTTAAAACTTGAAAAATTTAAGTTGAGTCAAACGGTGTTGAAGTGGTGTTAGATTATCCTATTTTATTCCTTTCAACCAAAATTTTTATAAAAAAAATCTAAGATAAAGCAATAGAGAAAAAACAGTTTTACCATAGTAATCTTTTTCCTATACATAAATTATTTTAAACTTAAACAAGAGCAGATATAAAACGAAATCCCCAAAGTCTGACTAAGTTTAGAGCAAATCCATCTTAAAAGACAATAAGTAACTTTGTCTACTATAAAACTCCCCACACATTTCAACAGTACAAGCCCACAATCTCAGATTAATGCTACGAACGTTTATGTTTTACAACTTACATTGTATCTTGTTTCGAGCCGGGGGCAAAATTTTAAGAGGGGAAATTCATTATCCCAGCTTTATCAAATAACCCGGGTAATGCTGCGTTTCCACCAGAGGGCGATGTTGCTCAGTGGTAAGCGATATCACAGCTAAGCTACAAAAGTGCTGTAAATGGAGAAGTGGGCAATGTAAGATATCCTTAAAAAATGTGCAGTGAGCATGTAAAAAAAAGGCTAAACGATTCGCTAGTTCATTTAATCTACGCCGCGTCAGGTGCATCGCTATTTTATTAAGATAGCTAAGCCATACTATTATTTTTTATTTTGTGCCCATACTATGAGCACTGCATCCCTCTTTCGGCCAAATACTCAAACGATTCTTAAAGACAAGGCCATCTTAAATTAAAAAAAGTTGTCAGATTTGACAGTAACCCTATGAAACTGACAGCTTCTTAAAAGTTAGGCGATCTTAACCAAAGATTTTAGCTAAGAAGCCTTTGAGTATTCGGCCGTTTATCTCACGTCCTTAGCTTAACTAGCTCAAAAGTATCTAAAAAGTTTGATTGTATGTACCTAATCATTTGAACTAAAGAAATCAAGCGATCTCTTTGGTGGATACCACATATAACTAAAATGACTATGAAAGGTGATAAGGCACCGAAAGAGGCTTCGCTATCTAATAATAATCTGCTAGATACAGGCAGCTCAGGACTGATCGTCATAGAGATCGTTTGGGAAAACCTTTGCCCAATGATGTCGTGCGTCTGATGTGATCATGGCAAATATTCCTCACAACGTAGCTTAGCATATTTTTGGTGGAAAGGCGGCTTTACCAAATAACCGAGATAATGGTGCCCGCTGCGTTGCGCCATGTATGCACTCGACGGTGAAATTCCCAGGTTTTTGCACGCATAAAATAGCACACAACTTTATTGGAGAGGGATTAACGATACTACGACCAAATAGGTAGGAAACAAAATAAACACGATGAGAAAAACAAAATTATATCCAATAATTATACAAAATTATTGGAACTAATTATAATGTAGAGTAAATAGGCAAACTAAACAGTTGCAGTAATCGAATCCTGGTTTATAATATGTGAATGAACAGCTGTAGTGGGACGTATGGTATAGCTCCGAATACAAAATATGTATAAATATTATTCAATTTCTCTGACCACACATGGTAGCTTGACTTAAAATTTCTGTAAAATATAACTATGTACATACAAAAATAAAAAAGCTTTTTAAAAAAAAAAGAAAAACCTCCTTCAAAAAACCCGAAAACAAAAACAAAAACAGCATTAAAATAAAATACCTTTAAAAAGCAAGAAATCATATTCAAATTATTATTATAATTTTAAATCTTTTTTATTTTCAACTTTTTAGTGGTAGGTATGTACGTGTGTAAATATTTTTTAACTTCATAATTATAATATTTTCTATGGTACAACGCCCATAACTCAATTTCCAAATTCACGCTGTTTGTTTTTAAGGAGTTGTGCCTTCGTACTTCATAGTCGAAGTCTAGTCCTAAACGTCGCAGACCATAGCTCGGTTTGTTTCGGATTGTCATAAACCTACCAATATCTCAATCACTATACATATCCTATTTGACTTTGAGGAGTTCCCTTGTGTATCTTCGAAGTCCAAGGTCCAATACCAATGAAATTTAAATGTGACCACTCTTGAGGTATACCCTTTCAAACAAGAAAAGAATCATCGAAATCGGTTCATAAACAAAGAAGTTATAACTGAAAATCAGCAAAAACTCGTGCGATGGTAAGCCAAATAATTGTTATTTTTCAGGATTATGAAAAAACTACTAGCCAGTTCTCTGTATTTTTTTTTATGGGACCACACACGAACTATGTTCTTTCAAATAAAAAAAGAATAATTGAAATCGGTTAACAACTGGTGAAGTTATGTTAAAACATACATAAAAAAAAAAAAAAAAAAAATACAGACGACTTGATAACCTCCTCCTTTTTTTGAAGTCGGTTAAAAATAAAACATAATAGCTTGGTGATGGATTTTAAACGCCAGACACCCCATTCAATATTAGTTTTTATTTGTCAATCTTGCCCAGGGCTGAAATTTTAAGGGACAATTTCATTATCTGGAGCTTAATCGAATGACGCGGACACGGCTGATGGCCGGTCGTTCCGGTTTTTTACTTCACATTTGCTGAAAATATATTTAAACTGTTTTTATATTGATTTGAAATAAGGTTCTCATTTTGTAAAAGCCCTTTACCAGACAAAACAGAATAGAAGCTCTTTCTATTTTGGAGATCTGGCATAAGTAAATGAAAAACGACACTTTGCCGGTCCTGAAGGAAAAGAAAGAAATCATTCAATTTAAAACGAAGAAAACTACCTAAGTATATAGGATACAACCGGTACATTTAGGTAGGCAATAGATATATTTTTATCATTGTCAAGATTATTGAAGAACCTATGCAGTTCTTATTCTGTATCATCCTTTGAACGTAACGGATCTTAAATCAATTCAGAACAAATAAATTCTATTCATTCGGGTGATTGTCGAAAATAGTCGACAGGGGTGCTCAACCTTCATAACACTTATCGCTTAAAATCAGTTATGACAGCAATAAAAGGGCAAACGACCTCTTCCATTTCATATTAATAGTAATAACTTATCAGAGCAGTGCTGACCTCTAAGAGGTGATTCCCATTAAAGGTCGCCCCAATAATGGCAATATGTTCTGAAGGGATAATAGAGCTGACGTAAATGCGTTTAGGGCTGGCAATTTTGATTATTACTATCTAAGAGGAGTGGACGTCGTTAAGACTTAAAATTTACACTAGGTTTTAAAAAATTCTTGTTACCAAAATACACCCAAAAGAGATTAAATCGCTTTTGATACTCATCAAAAACACGAATGTAGATGTCTATCATTGTCCCTATTGCTTCTCACATAGGAAGCAACTCTACCGTTGTGTATATTCTGTAGAATACTTGAACTATGATTGAACTAACGAGACGACCTGCCCACATACAGATTACAGATGTACAAATTTTTACACTAATCGTCGATTTTTAAAATGTAAAATCCATACCGTAATAAATCGAAAGCGAAGTTTGTATGAAATTCCCTCAGTTTCAAAGCTAGGAAATAAAATTTTGTGTTTAGGCTGACGATTGAAAATTAATATGTATGTGTCTCAGAGTTTATGATAATTCTATAACCCGAAGGGGTGAAAAAAGGGGATAAACAAAAACCTTCATTTTCGAAATTAAAATCACTAAAATTATTATTTAGGGAAACTAACGCAACATTTATCGGTATTGTTGGAATTTCAATCCTTATGGGGGTGAAATAGGGTTGAAGTGGGGTAAATAAACCCAAAATCGATATGGTTGTCGTTATTGGGGTTTTATGGGATGTTGATTGCGAAAATTACATTTATTTTGAAGTGGACATGATTCAACTGGTAAAATAATATACAGTAGACATTTTGACTTGAAACATCGTAGGAGTATGTACCTACTTCTAAAAACTTCTAATGGCCTTTATATAAGTCCAACACGGTGGACGTGATTCAACCCCTGTAGGGTTAAAATAAGGGTTCAAATTTTGTATGGAAAATTAATGAAACTTTATAGATTAGGACCCTGTAGTGATGAAACGGAGTACCAGAAGTGGAACGGGAACGCGAACGGACACTATCACCTCTGGCTGAAACCAATTATAAATATTATAAACTAACTTTCGACCGCAACTTCGTCTGCGTGGTCATTCGAGAAAATCCTTAGGGGACCTATAAACCTTTAACACAGTAATTCACGTAGAAACATTTGATCGGATTTTGATGAAATATAAAACATAGAATACTTTTTATTCTAATAAAAGGTTCTCTAAGAATTTTCTCGAATGTTCACGCGGACGGAGTCGCGGACGTAAGCTAGTAAGATAAATTGTCATGCAGGTATCCTAAGTCATTAAGTAAAATAGATATAGGTGAATGTTTATTGGCTATTTTTCATTGTCTTCAGTAATTTAAACTTCGACTTTTGACAATGGCATTTCATGGCCTATTTAAACTGACTGCTTTGACAACCCTTGACTCAGTGACCTTTCCACAGACCTTCCCCTCAACTGTAATAAGGATTTAGCTTTCGGATTCGCAATTAAGGGTGAAACTTTTAATAACCAAGAACAATTTTATAGGAGCAAAGGATCTTATTTGATTTATGGTTCGACCGTAAGGGCGTTTTGATTGGAAGGCTTACAACTTCACGGATTTCGAAGAGATAGATTACTTTCAGGGTTAAGTATCCACGGAATGGGTACTGCGAATGTTTTTAATTGAATAATAAAGATTTACAGGCACCACTAACGGCAGTTCTCAAATTCGTGTCTGTACTTTATCATAGTATTGGAAACACCAGGGGTCCAATAGCGCTAATTTTCAACGATAAAACCAAAAATAAATCGTTACCGTTTCAGTTTCGTTTTCAGACAAATACTCGCTTAAATTTTGTTTAAATTGTTAAGCTATACCTAGAGGGATATGGAGCCTAGGATGCCAATTTTGGGCAATTTAAATGAGAATTCTAAAGCTAAAGCAAAGATTTTTAGGTATGAGTAAATATACCTAACCTTAATAACAACATAATGGTTTTGGTTTAATCAGAATTAGCGCGATTGGGTCCCTGTAGTCAGGTGACTACTAGTTATCATACTTATTTAAGACCCTGCAATCCAGGTGGATTGCAGGGTCTTAAATAAGTATGATAACTGAACCCAAAATACATTAAAAAGAACAAATAATTTACTCATCATCTTGTTTATCGACATTAAAAAATACATAAAAACGCAAAATATCCGTATTAGAAAATCTAATTAGATATGTCTTACTATAGGTACCTACTTTTATGTGAAAACTTATAATGGTGCATAGACTCCTACACGGATTACTATGTGTTTAGCTTTGAACAACATCAAGAAACTTTAGATATCACTTAATCTCCGTTAATTAAAAATTAAGTTGTCCAGAACATTAATAAGTTTCTTGCGAGCTTATAATAGTTTAATTATTCAGCTTCTTCTTAGAATATGTTGAGATAGCGAAGTTTGTCTCTAAGCTGTATTGAAATTAAAATTAAACGCACATTTAATGCTGGAATATAATGCCGAGTCACGATTCTTGACTCAGGAGTTAGAGACGAAATTCAACAAATTTTTCCAGATTTTTGTCATGGATATAATATGTATTTTGCATTTTAAAGAAATCCTTTGTAGTGAGAAAAGTCACGTAGGTAAGGTGCTTTAGGATTTTATTTTGAGTTATCTATTTGAGGAAATCCTGCAGGTTTTTCCGGAAATAGCATGTCGTGGACTTATTTTGTCCAGAATGATATCGATTCTTTACTTGTTCTTTTGTTCAAATGAGTGTTATCAATGAGAGGTTTAATTGTTTTTTCTACAGCACGAGATTACCCGATTTAAGGATTCTGTGACACATAGAATTTTATCATATCAGGCAAAATGTTTCTTTATTGTTACCGACCTTTGTGACTGTGTATGCTTAGGCATTGAATAAATAATTGTCAGTCTTCAACTAGCGTACACACCTCTGAACGTTCCCAGTTGGATCCCCAGTCTGAAAGTGTCAAATCTAGAATGACACTTTTCTTTCGTCCTTGGTTTGGGTGAATGTAATTTCATTGCTTCTTCTTTTTTATCTACATGTGATAAAGTATGTGAGCTTATAACGCTATATTCACTTCATTATAGAAATCTAGACCCTGCATTGGCCAACTAATCGAATTCTAGTTTATAGAATTGGCATTATCGAATGTCAGTTGCAGTACGACTAATTAGGTCACATCAACGGCCCAGATTGAAACCAAACACTGCAGAATAGTCTTGAGCGACGGGATTTGCTTCTGGCACTAACCAATTCAAATTGTGACTCAACACGTCGACCCAGGGGGCTAATTGTCTAATTTCAAAATCTATCGCAATCGTTTTCATTTGACAGATAGATGTGACACATTGCTGCATTTCTTTTGTAAGTTTTTATTTATGCCAAAAAGAAGCATCAATGTGTTACATCTTGAAAGCGATTGCGATAGATTTCGAAATTAGACAATAGAAGGGCAGGCTCTACAATCACGGTTATTTTAAGACTGAGAAATAATATCCACAACGCACAAGTCAGCCCCCCGTCCATTTTAACGTACGTTATAAACATTACGTTTGTGATAATAGTATTTTCATTATTTATTTATTTATTCTGTGATATCTATGAAATTAGTTTCGCTAACAAGTTTTAGTAACAAACTACAACGTGAAGCTACTCGATACCTTTTGGTATGCGCCCGGATAAAGAAATCAGCTCTGTTATTTCTCTATACAGGGTGTTAATGAATTAACCAAAAGTGGGAATTAACCGTTTTTTCGGACCATCAAATTGGACGACTTTTACGTACTATTGGACCAACTCATAACAAAAAACAGCTGTTTCATACATTTTGATATTTTCGTTATTAATTGTTGTATTTTTCGCGATTTCAGAGTTTGTCCCATAGTAAAAGTTGTTCAGTTTGATGGTCCGAAGAAACCGTTTTCCCATTTTTGGTAAATTTATTACACTAGCATTCAAATACCATCAGCCATTTTTATCGTCCCCACTGCTGGGGCCTAGGCCTTCCTTATGGGTGGATAAGGAGGATGGGCCATAACCTAAAACGCGGGCCCAATGCGGATTGGTGGGTGTTAACGACTGCAATTGCAGCCAGGACCAACGACTTAACGTTACTTTCGGAGCAGGGAGGAGCTCGAGATAATACATTTTTGGTAACCCATCCCATGAACGACCCTTGCGAAAGTTGCTTAACCTCCGCAATCGCTGGGCCAGACGCTAGACCACTGCGCCATCGAGCTCCTCATATTACACCCTGTATATTATCGAATTCCTGTCAACGAGTTTTAATAAACCTGTCCTAAAAAAAAAAATTTAAAAACCCTCATTCAATTTTCGCCAAAATTTTGCCAAAAATCCGGTCACAAAGAATTCCTTAGTCGCATTATCTCATCGCAACACAATTACAGTGGCTTTTACCTCTCAGCTATTTTAATTCAGTACGGAACAACGGTGTTCCCGGAATTTTTGCTCAAACAACTACTGTTCAGTGACGTGAGAGAGCTTGCTTCGGAATTTGTGTCAGCCCTGAGTCGCAATATGAGCAACGATAGAAAAATCTTTCTCTATCAACGTTAAAACTGTTATGACTGTGCTTGCGATATCTTAAAAGAATCAACAGCATCATCATTTAAGACTCACGACACCCACTGCTTGGCTTGAGGCTTTTTTCCTCAAGGAAGCGCGTGGCCCGACACGCAGTTGGCCAGTTTTTTTTTTGTATTAGTTACATTGAGGGCAAATTGTCACCCATATTCACAAACATTACTATTAGGTCTCAACTACCAATCATACGTAGTACGTAAAACAAACGAACCAATCACAGAGCTCTATTTCAACGCGGTGCGTTCGCATAGGCAAGGGTCGTAAGTATTGTTCGTGAATACGGGTGTAAAACTTGCATTTGCTTCCAGATTACCGTATGTATGACATTTCTATTAATAAGGATGATAACAAACTCGATCGTTTCACCTATAAGTACCTTCCAAGCGGCCGGTAATGGCCAAACTTTAGACAGGCGGCGGTGCTTTGTTCAGGCCCGGAATACAGCTTAATTATCAGCACGGACCAACCCTAATGACGTCACGCGTTGACAACGTGAAAAAGGACAGTTTGGGCTTTTGCACTGGTTTGAAGGACTTAGAACTAAGTGGGAGTGGCTAGCTAGGAGACAAACTGAGTATATTTTTGCCAAATGGCAAAAATTTACTAATAGAATTTATTGTTACAAAATATGTTGTTACACGGAATTTGCTGCTGAAGAGAACACCTATCTATTTAAGTAACTTCATCTTACAGATGACTACTATATGCAGCAGTTTCACTCACAAGTTATCCTATTGATAGTTAATGTCCTTTTTTACTTAATTCACTTCACTTTAAGTACTTTTACATTTATTTTCAATGATGATGTAATATCGCCAAACTTTAGAAGGATTTAAGTGACTTTCAGATTTACACCGACATTTTGTAGTCGTTTTAATTAACTTAGGGGGGTGTTCTACCAATGAAACTAAATATTTTTGCCACAGAAACAAAATAACGGTGTATAATATACTTGTGACTTATTTGCCTCTACTAATTCTATATGCTTTGTATTCATTTTTCAAGCGAGGTGTCCCCTCAAATTCATATTGATACCATAGGTTTGCCAGCTCGAAACTCTAATTAATACCTTAAATATTTAAAGGTAAGAACTTATTTACTTATGTAGTTCACTTTAGAAGTGATAATTCATATTAACGTGTACTTAAGTCATGTCAGCAAACTTTACCAGTATTAGAAAGCTTACAATTAAGGAAGCTACAATATAAAAATCATTAAACAAAACATAAAAAACCATAAACAAAAGAGAGCTAAATTGAAAGTAAAGTATTTACTTTGTTCTTACAGATCCGTTATCCGTTCACATCGAATTCTCTCATAGCCGTAATTTAACGACAAAAAACGGTTCTTACCAAAAACAAAGAGGGCGAAACCGTAACAAAAACAGATAACAACATAAATCTCTCCCCAAAGTCACAACTATACGAAAACAGTAGCACACTATGGGACGTATCAGCTTATCGCTTGACGAGAACTGCACTCGAAGCGATTTGTCAAACTTTCGCTAGCTACCGACGAAAACACTGACTTTCAACCGACCAGTCTAAAAAGATCCGTCCACAACCGCTTAAAGAACCTTTCAAAAGCTTAAACTCTCATTGGGCGGAAAACCGTAGCGGCTCATCGGAAACTGGCCATAACAAGCGACAGATTGAGAGTATCATCTCATGTTTAATTCACAAACGACGAGTTTGAATCAAGAACATACTAACTTGGGCCATAATGCATTTCACGTTGTCCCATATGAAAGATTGCATTGAATAAATTAATGTTTGTATGCACCATAACGCAATATTTTTACGATTGTTCATAACGTTAAAGCTATAAATTAAATAAATATTTAACTTTCATATCAAAACTTTACGATCAAAGCTATAAATATCAAAGCATCGCGAAAAGAGCTTATGTAGCTGAATCCACTCATGATATTAAAAACTCACTCCTTCATAATATTTTCCAATTGACTATCAAAAAGTGTAGGTTTGCAAAATTAAAAATATATGAATAGTTTTCAGTCAGGAATGAACTTATTTGAGTGAGATTCATATAGATATTAGGTAGAAGGTTTAATTTTATTAAAACTAAAAAGGCGCGTCTTCTCCAAGCAAAATCTATGATCGACCACGTCTTAAAGCGACATTAATGTATCACTAGCACTACTCCCGCAAAAAAAATTATATACCGTGTAAATACACAATTTACATATTTACACGAAATACACAATTTATGAAAAACCCAAGCTGATGGTCCCTTCGCAAAATATCAATTGTTATTTGTAAACTGTTATTTAGTGCAAATTAGCATTATTTTTCTCACCAAACACTTCTATTTCACGATATTTATTTTCGTATAAACGTAATTTAATGGTGAAAAGCACCAGAAATATCACAGCTGGTAGACGCCATATTGACAGATTTGACAGCACCGCCGCCCGCACTTTCCATTTTCTATGTGGTGTTTTTAATAGAATAGAATACTTAATTATTTATTTTCCATAAGTGCAGATACAATGTATTTGTACAAGTTTTACTTAGGAACAGTATAGAACGTTTGCCTAAACTAGGGAATCCTGTGTTCCAGGCGATTTGAGCTAATAACATTTACAAAATTAGTTAATCACTATTTTTTTTAAACTTAAATAAAAAAACAATACTCTTTTATTTAATACAACCAATAGTGGCTCTGTATCTTCATAGGACATGCTTTGTAGGGCATTTTTTAAATTAATCTTATAATTTTTATAATTATAAATAAATTGAATTTTCTTGTACTGCGTGCGGGAAGCCATTGAAGTTGGCGGCGAAATCATGATACATGATCATACTTACGACCGAAAATTAACGAATGGCCAGACTTTGCGCAGACGTTCCAGCTTGATCAGCTGTTCCTCAGTAACATCTAGGGCCCTATTTAATAACGTGACAATTTGTCAATTGTCATGACAATTTGGTTTACGTTGCGGTGTAGCTATGAGTAGTTTGTTCTATTTTCAAATTGGTGGATATATAATTGTCATGACAGGTGACAAATTGTCACGTTTATAAAATAGGGCCCAGATAGCAAATAGATCGGGAAGTGGAATGTGTGAAGCATGTGAGAGTTTTAAAAATTGTGACGATTAATAATGCTCTGCTGGGTTTTTGCCTTAATTACGTAGAATATGAACTAGGTATAACATACCTTTATATGCCTAACCGCGCATCTGCGAAAATTAAAATGCCTATAAAACAGAATCCCCGCTGGCCACCGTCCAAAATTCGCTAATGGAATTTTGTCCGTCTGTGACCCACCGCTTCAGAACCATCGACTGTAGGGCACTCCTATGTACGTAAAAATTATGCTCCGATCCACTGAAATATCACCGAACTAAGAAGCTTATTTAATGACGAATGTTGGGTGGAAAAATACCAATGTGTGGAGTCTGATTGCATGCTTATTGCTTAGTGTATATGTCATATTCTACCATTAGTGTTTAATATTTTATTTCATGTACTTAACTATGAGCTCGGTGGCGCAGTGGTATAGCGCCAAGCCCAGCGATTACGGAAGTTAAGCAACTTTCGCAAGGGTCGGTCATGGGATGGGTGACCAAAAACTTACTATTTCGAGCTCCACCGTCCTTCGGAAGACACGTTAAGTCGTTGGTCTCGGCTGCATTTTCAGTCGTTAGCACCCGGGCGAATCTACGTTGTTTCATCATCATCGCAATAAATAAGTTAAAAATATGCAAATTAATATAATTTGTTATCGTATTCTAACGTAAGTGATGGCAAATTCCGTTGTGATGCATTGGATTTTTAAAGAAGAATCGAGTAAACGACAATGACGCAGGAAGTAAGAAACATAACAAAACAACGTAGATTCACCCACCCACCATTCCACATTGAGCCTGCGTGGTGGGTCATGGGCCATCCTTCTTATCCCCACAATAAAGACCTGTGTCCCAGCAGTGACGACATTGAAAATGGCTGATGGTCACTTAACTAAATATATCGGTACTTTTAAGCGCAGATAACATAATACTCCAACAAACTAAAGTGTAGTATTTAAGTGATATTATTTACCAAGTAGATTTATAATTTACTACGTTCTAAAAAAACTTGATGAAGTCTAGGCTAGGCAGTTTGTGTGTTTATTTTTTGTCTTGGAATTAAACGTGTCGATTAAATGGCGTGTAAGAAACTAGCTGTTTCGACTAGGTATTCGAATAGTAGTTTTAGAAACTGTTACGTAATGACGGGTATTAAAACACGTGTGAGTGTTCGTAATGATAAAAAAGTTATTTTATAACATTGTTTCGTTAGCGAAGAAGTGTTATATATTTTTTTCCAATTTCGGTATTTAGTGTGTGTAAATTATTTTAATATAAACTCGTTTTGAAGTTCATAATTCGAACTTTACGATATGAGAGTAGATAAAACAAATTATTCGCGAAAGAGCATATTATACTTACACATCGTTTAACATTGTTTTAAACACTGTTTAACTTAGACATTTCTTTAAATGTGATGCTGTCACTTTTTTGACCATATTGTTTAAAAGAGAAAGCGTCACATTTAAACAGGTGTCCAAGTTAAACAGTGTTTAAAAATCTTCTGTAATAACACTGTGTATTTTCTTGATTGGTAGTTATAGTGTCTGTGAAAAAGAAACCAATTTGATTCAAATATTGTTGAAACAGATTCACTAGCACTTTATTGCCGTTTAATTAGCAGCAGATTGAAATATGAAAAGAGCAAAAACTAACAGCCAGCCGTAGAGCTCGTCCCTCGTTAAATTTTCAATCTTCAGAACCGGCTAATGACAGCTTTGTGTCATTAAAAGTGGCTTTTCAACGACTTTTTAATTTTCACATCACAGTCCGGTGCTCATGCTACTTTAGACTAGGAAGCCTTGGGTGGCCTGGACATAATTTCCAATCAGTGGGGTATATATTCGATGTGGCTGTTCCAATTTAGTTTACTGGCTAAAATGATACAGGTATTTTACCTCGTCAAATAGTTTGTAGAGTACCTACCAAACAGCGTTGGCAGGTGAAAAATGCCTATGGTATATGAATCGGAGTGAAATGACTTAATGTTCGTGATAGAATATTAAAGTTAATTTTGGAAAAAAGTTCAGTAGAATTATTTTTGTTGAATTTTTTTTTAGTAGTTAAATAAATAACGTCTCTTCGCTTCTCTAGATGAGTTAAATCGTATTTTTTTAAACGATTTTCTTATTCTAGGGAAGTTACGCCGTTATTTTTTTTGAGAGATTTTCTTTCTGTGTATCCGAAGAGCCTTCATGTGTTCATTAATTTATCATAGAAAGTAATCAAAGATCTCTTTCAAATGAGACAACATATCTCGAACATCAAACAGATATCTGGCACTGTGTACAAAATATAAATTCGCCAAGAAATTTATTTACATCGAAGTGTACTCGCGTGCAAAAATAAGACTGTAAAGAAGTCCTTCCCCTCAGAAATTTGACGGCGAGTGCGAGTGCAAACAACTCCGCTACCTTTGGTACGGCGGCAAAACCACAGGATAAATAAAAACTAAACTTTAATTTGGTACAAAACTGGTACCTATTGAGTATCGTGTGATGAATTTTTCCGTGTGTCAATGTCACGTAGTGACAAAAAACTATATCTCTAAAGCGAGATACCAATGAGAAAAGACCCGCGCGGGAGCGAGACCGATTTGGCAGATTATGCGAAAAAATCGCGAAATCAATTTGTAGTAAATACTTAACCTATGGTAATGTTATGCGGTTAACGAGAAATGCTTCTACACAATTGTGATTATTGATGATACAAATTACTTACAGCAATTTCGCCTCGAATACATAA
Source organism: Catoptria pinella (assembly GCA_963556745.1). NCBI lineage: Eukaryota > Metazoa > Arthropoda > Insecta > Lepidoptera > Crambidae > Catoptria > Catoptria pinella. Next base: position 8,754,066 of record OY750769.1, read on the forward strand.
TGTTGTTTCTAAATAATCTCTTAAGAATTTTTAAAAGGTATTTATTTTCGAAACTAACATTTTTTGAGCCAAAAACATTGAATCGTTTTCCTGGTTCAGTATAACATGTCAGGATAAAGATATAAAGAAATATATATCTTAATTTCAGATCCGTAGGACCTTTCAGCGACCTATGGCATTACATCAAAACGTGATAATTTTCTTTTAAGAATGCCTTACATGCACTTTTATGAAGGAGTAAAAGTTATATTAAGCTAAGCTATATATTAAAAAAAAAAAATATTCAACATTATAGCTGAAAATAACTACGAAACCGTAGTACGGGCTACGAACCATATGTACAAAGTATCTAATCTAAGAACTCCGTAAGAGGAAAACACATCTGGAAAGTAAAAAATATGAAGCTCTAGCGAAAGCTCAAATTACAAGTTGTCGCTTAATATAGGTACTTTTATTTGCAGAACTGTTTAATACAAAGTTTTGTTTAAAACTTTAATTAAAGTTTTTAAATTTGAGATTTTAACATTAATAATGCTATTTTTATACAATGCTAAATATATACTAGAAAAAATTTTGACTCGCACCAGATCATATTTTCGGACGGGAATCGCGAAATATGATTCCCGTTCGAGAATATGATCTGGTGAGAGTCTAATTTTTTCTAGTACGTATATTATTTAGTATTTTTATTAAGTATTCCTAACTTCAGTATAAATTGAACATTCTAGAAGTTGTGAGAAAAAATTGTGAAGTACTTACTTTAACTGTTTCGGTAACTTTAGGTAATGATAAAAAATATTTATACTTATTTGCCAAAGTATTGTATATTTTTGTTGGATTGTTATGTAGTGCTATATCTGACCATCAGCCATTTTTAATGTCCCCACTGCTGGGGCACAGGCCTTCTTTATGGGTGATAAGGAGGATGGGCCACGACCCACCACGCGGGCCCAATGGGGATTTTTGGGTGGTAACGACTGCAAATGCAGTCGGGACCAACGGCTTAACGTGCCTTCCGAAGTACGGAGGAGCACGAGCTAACAAATTTTTGGTCACCCATCCCATAACCGACCCTTGCGAAAGTTGCTTAACCTCCGCAATCACTGGGCCAAGCGCTATACCACTGCGCCACCGAGCTAAAAGCTAAAACATTTATTTTTTATTACGCAGGCTTCACGTTTGTAACTGCATTAATAATTTTGAGTGTCAGCCCTACATATGAATAAATATTTTCGGAGCAATCATTTCTAACATAAGTAAATGATTTTCAAGTTCTATTCACCTGCGAAAATTAAACAATTCCACGAACAAATTGAACCTTACACCCATTTATGAAATGCATATGACGCTCGCCGTTCAATATATCTTGACGAGGCATTTAGCATACCTACAAGCGATTTAAAAAAATCTAATAATGCAGTTTTACTTATTTTTAAGCAAAAAGTTCTGTTTTCTTTCAGTAAAATTTTCCATCATCAATATTTAGGTCTCTTTTTTCCACTTTGTATAAACTTGACTCTTTATTAAATTTGCAGTCTCGCTGTCATGTTGGCAAAGTGAGATGAGTCGCAGATGTCTCAGTTTGATAAATAAAATGCTTGATTATTCAAGTTGTTTGTAGCATTGACATACTCGTATTTTCACCGTAAAAAAACTATGAGCTCTAGCTATATAAAATTAAGTACTGTGAATGCTCTGTATAACTCCACCATCTTATGTTATACTAGTGGCTCGCCCCGGCTTCGCACGGGTACAATGTAGTTACTAATGTGGTGAGTGTGAAGTTATTAGACTATACTACAGGATATCTATATATAGTGGTGGCCACAAAATATTTTTTTTTTTTTTATAAATAATTTTTTTTTATAAATATTTGACAACATCACATACATTGCTCCGATTCCAAAGTAAGTAGCTAAAGCACTTGTGTTATGGAAATCAGAGACAACGGTGGTATCACAAACACCCAGACCTGAGTCAATATAGAAAAGTTCGTTTTTCTAAATTGACCCAACCGGGGATCGAACCCGGGACCTCAGAGATGGCGACACTTTGAAAACCGGTGTACAAAGCCACTCGACCACGGAGGTCGTCATTCGTCGTCAAATTAAGGACGCCAATCGATTATCATACAAACGAAGTAACTTTTAAGCATTGCTTCGCCGCCAGGGACTGCCCGTGCGGTGATCTGTTGATGGCCATCCAGGGAGTGAATGGAGGAGATCCAGATTTCTATACACACCCAAGTGATCTGACCAGCAGTTTAAGAGATGAAGAGATGTAAGGATGTAAGGATATGTTTAAAAAAACCGCGAATATGGTATAGAAATATATGAAAACTTGCAACTGAAAATGCTGACCAGATCAGTTGGGTGTGTATTGCTATCTGAATCTTCTAGCTCCATTCACTCCCTGGATGGCCATCATCAGATCACAGCTAGTTCAATCCCTAGCGGAAAACCAAGACTTCAAAATTACCACGTTTGTATGAAAATCGATTTGTGTTCTTAATTATGTGGCCACCACTATATGTATATACGACGTACATAACCATACGCAAGGGTTGACTTGTGTGTGTCTGTCTGTCTGAGGCTACCTAGCTCCCAAACTTATGGACCGATTTTGATGCGGTTTTTTATGCATAGTTTAAAAGATTTAAGTGTACAGACGACGGGACTCCTAAAAAATTTCTCCGATTATGATGAAACTTTGGTGAGTTGTTCTGCTTACGACCGAGAAAGTCCCTGGCTAAAAAAACGGAGCATTGCAATACGCATGCCGCGTGCAGCTAGTTCTAAATAAAAATATGTTGTGCATCATCAGGATTCTCAATCTCGATCATCCAACACTTCTCTATGATATACAACGTGTTACAAAAATACCCCTTATGCCGAATATGGTATATATTATAGGGACCATCAAACTGAACAACTTTTACTTTGGGACCAACTCTGAAATCGCGAAATAAAAATTAGCTGTTTCATACAAAAATTCAAATCGAAAATATCAAAATGCGTTTCATACATTTTGATATTTTCGATTTAAATTTTTCTTATTTTTTTTTCGCGATTTGAGAGTTGGTCCCAATAGTAAAAGTTGTTCGTTTGATGGTCCCTATATACCATATTCGGCATTAGGGACATTTTTGTAACATGTTGTATACCTACCACATTTCTTGTCATGTTATCCGGTTGCAAAATAAAAAGGCTATTCGGCGAGCTGACTCTCGAGCAGGCGACATTAGAGCTGGCCATGGGAGAAACATGGCCTGCATCACTGCGCAGATCTACACCAGCCTTAAACTTTGTCCCTGTGCTTTATTAATTGTCATAGCATAGGCGACTTGACCGAATATTGTATTCTTTTAAAATTAAACTGATAATTAGATGAAATAATTTTGCACCTTTTTACAACGCAATAAGGAAAAAATGACAGCATTGCCAACATAACACCATAGGTACTATTCAATGAAATGCATTCTACCTACTCTCAGGGGAAATGTCCAAAGAGAATGTTGAGATGACAAATGATATTTATTTTTCTTAATTAATCAATCAAATGCACAAAAAAGTTTCAATTCCGACGTCGAAGTCAATCACAGCAAAAGTTGCTTTATATCACTTTTTAACCCTGTTAGGTAATAAATATTAAAAAAATACGAAACACGTATTCAATTAATTTTGTGAAAGAATGTCTATGCCAAATTTCAAGTCAATCGGGCCAAGGAATCGCGTTCTCCCATACAAACTTTACCACCCTGTTTCACCCCTTTAGGGGTTGAATTTCGCAAAATCCCGTCTGAGTGAGCACCTACGTCCTAAAAGGAGCCCCCATGCAAAATTTCAGACTCCTAGCACATGTAGTTTCTGAGATTTCGTGATCAGTGAGTGAGTGAGTGAGTGATTTTCCCTTTTATATATATAGATAACTCCTATAACTGCATAGCATGCTTTAAAAACACTAAAAGCAATAATTTTGACCTTTTTTTTGTAGGTACTGAATTTCATAAGATTTTTTTTCATTATTGCCTAAACATGTCTGATAGCAGTGAATGTGAAGAAAATTAGACTTCGCCCGATATTTAAGATGCACCGACGGAAATTACTCATAACCACGGTATTATCAGCCAAGTGTCTCTTTTTTTAACATTGATCTTTTTCATTTTGTAGGTTCAATCTCAAATTGTATGAGAGTATATAAAGTAGTGTATGAAAAAGCACATAACTCACTCGTGTGATACTATTAGAAACCTTGCCTACGGCTCGGTATTTAAACACACACTCATGTTTTAATACCACTCATTATCCATCAGTTTCATCAACTACTATTATACTATTACTATACTACTATTATAAGATTTTTCATCAGATATTCACTCACGGAATACCTGAGATCGAAATTAAAAAAGCAAAAGCCTACTTAATCTTGTATAAATAACAGCTTTGTTCTTAGTAGATATAATTTATTTCCATCTTGTTAATAGCTTTTGCTTTAGAGCGAAGGTTGTAAGAAAATTAATAATGTTAACGTAATTAAGTAAAACTAAGCAAACATTTTACGGATAATGAAATAGCCAGTAAAATTGAGATGACTAGAGCATTTTACTAAGAAATGAACTAAAAACAAATTACTAATAATTAAAAATAATACATTATGAGATTGTTGAGAACGTCTCCGCCTCTCAAGAAATAACATAACGATCGTAATGTACAGTCACGTCTAAAAATATGTATACAGTTCAGAACTTTGTCAGTTTATAGTAGTTGTCATTTGTCATTATTTTCTGTTCAAAAAAGTTATAGCTTTTAGAGTGACAAAGTTCTAAACTGTTTACATATTAATAGACGTGACTGTACTATGTTCTCAAATACCTACGTCAATTACATTCCATCATCCAATTACTTACCGTAATTATTTTTTCGGAAATAGGCCCCGGTTGTTCTGTGCCAAAAGCCGTTTCAAATCATCATTGTATCAAGTCTTTTTTATGTCCTTTTCAGTTTCTTGATAAAGAGACTGATGCCATACATTACTACGAAACCATACCTACCTGTCTAGCCGTAGTATGAGCTACGAACCTTATGTAAGTAATCGAACGTCGCGCATTTTCTCTTTGATACTACCCCAGCAATAAAACAAAGGAATTATTTTCAGTGCGATGCCTTCAGAGGTAATTGACCCCGGAATGACCGCCCTTATGGCGAATGCAACATTCCTATATATTTTCCACCATCCCTTCAAGGAGGGACCGAAACTAATTTTGGGTTACGACTGCTGTTTATGTATATCCGAAGATATATGCCCTTATAATACTGTTCATTGTATTCTCATTGTGCGTCCATTCAATTACAGCATTTCAACAAACGAATCCCAACCTAATAATTATAGCAAACACAAGAAAATGGCACGTAAACTGTTTAACAAACTTTATTATTTTGATAGTGTTCTGACGTAAGTATGTACATACCTAAGCTCTATTGTATCTACGTAACGTAAATTCTAATAATGTTAGTGATTTATACAATTAATTGCTACCTACTTGGTATTAATTTCAGCAACTCTGCAACAGTTTTTAAAATGGAGTTCAGAAAAAAAGTACTTACCTATTAAATTTTTGAGATTTAAGCATTCACAATGCTATTTTATATAATACCAAATAATATAGTAGAAGAAATACGACTTGCACCAGATCATGTTCTCGGACAGGAATCGAACCTGCGACCTTTGGATACCGGTCCAATGCTCTGACTGCTGAGCTACCGAGTCACTACGAGTACTTACCTATTTGAAATATAAAATTATCAGAATATTTCTATTAGTATTTAAAAAATTTAAACTAGAGTTGCATCATAACTTATGTTTTACCTCACTATTACCATTAAATTACGCATAATATTATGCATCTGTTCTACATCCATATCCCTAATGGGTGAATGTGTCAAATGTTTTCTATGGCTCCGGAAAATTAGGGCTAAGCCTCACCTATTGAATTTGTCGGAGGGTGTAGAAACAACGGAAGGCCCTTCTGGGTGTAGGGGAAATGCTTCTGACACCCGTAGCATTGTGATGTTATACAATAGAGAAATGGAAACATGTGAAACTGTGTTAAGCTATGCATACTATACAGGGTTATTTTTAATTCATTTAAAACCTTTCGTGGGGTTGATCAGACCATCAAACTGAACAACTTTCATTATGGGACCAACCTTGAAATCGCGAAAAAAAACAGCTGTTTCATACATTTCGATGGAGTAGGCATTGTACTTTTGTATGAAACAGCTGTTTTTTTTTCTGCGATTTTAAGGTTGGTCCCAAAATGAAAGTTGTTCAGTTTGATGGTCTGATCAACCCCACGAGAGGTTTTAAATGAATTACAAATGACCCTGTTGACAGTTTATTAATTCAAATTAAGATCGTAATTACGATTTAGAATACAACAACTTATGACTAGGTATGATATCATTTTGAGATAAAAAGATTAGGTATGTCTCTTGTACACGTTTAGATAGGTACCTACATCTTAAGTATCAAAGAGAATGTTCATGTAATGTCCAAATATCACTAGCATGGATTCATATTTTTATTTTACTTCAGTTCTTGACTGTATCTCTCATCTTTGTTTTTTTTTTCAATTTGTGTTGGTTTAGCTTTTTAAAGTTTTCTTATTATTTATGTTTGAGCGTGCCCGTGCGCACTAGCAAGCCTTGCCAGAATACCAGCGCCGTGATACATCTAGTCACTATAGATGTATCACTAGATTATCTAGTGTCACGGCAACATTATGCTGAGGCAGGGACCTTTTGACCCAAGAAACATATTTGTTATTATGTTTTCTTTTTATCTTCCTTTTTTGTTACATTTTGTGAGGTCTTTGGTGTAAATAAGTCATTTCTCTCTCTCTCTCAAACTTAGTGGTTGCTTAGTAGTATTTAACGTGACTTATTTTACCATAAAATTATGGTCGCTACGAATAATCTTCTAATATTGATAGACAGTTGAAGATTCTTGTTTTACTAGGAAGATAGACAGTGACAAATCATACTCAATTCTTCACAAGTTAAACGACAAATAGAAACTTTTACTCCGTACACCATCCATAACCTGTCCATAAAATATTTCTACTACTTATTTCAGAACTAAAACAGCACTCAGCAATATCTCATATCTTAAGCCAATGAAAAACTTTTAACGTCCAAACATGGTATAGATCTCAATATCTTATGCAACAGGGCTGCTCAAACTTTTAGCTACACAAGCCCCTATTAATTTATCAGCCGATGGCGTAACATTTTCTGCCAGAACACCTCCACTCCTGTTCACCGTTGCAATGCTGCTCATATTAATGATGAGTTGTGAAAGTAGTTTCTTTCAGTAAAATAAAACTTTGAAATGAAACTAAAAAAACTAGTAGGAAGGTAGTTTATTAGTCAATCAGCCGCAATAACGTAAAGATTTTCGCAAACCCCTACCATTTAATTGGCGAACCCCTATTGGGTTTGCGAATCACACTTTGAGAAGCCCTATTATACAGCAAAGTCGTAAACTTAGACTTAAAGTTAAGAGTAGTCCGTTATATAATATATCTTCATACTATAGGATCTATTGATTTATGATGGCGGCGATAAAAATCTCGTGAAACGAATTCACGTTGTTGCTCAGTTTGCGAAAACTAGTGCTTGATAAAAATAATAAATCATTTAAGAGTCAATGGAAGCTATATTTAATAGACATATTAAACTTCTCTTTTGAAAACAAATCTTGATCTCCATATTTTAAAAATTCAAAATCATAATAATATTGAATGTTAGGTATAGGTACTTACACGGTAAAATTTTAAAAAAAGTTCGATTGTTCGGTTCATTAAATATGTTTTGTAGTGATAAATGCAAATTAGCTCATCGTCGTCAAATATACATACCTACTTGTAAGTGAAATGAAAATCGTATTAGAGCAAAATTTTACCGCAGCCTGAATTCGTAATTTGCAAGTCGCCCACACATCACATTTGATGATTTGGTACCAAATTACGTGGAATAATAATTCATTCGTTTTGTTATTTATTTTATTTTGTTTTATCATTTCATTTGATAAAAGTATGTAAAGTGCTAGAAAACCAGTCTCAATCAATATTACATTCCTAATATAACATCCATAATTATTTATTAAGTGACCTTATTCAGGAAAATCCTCTGTCTCTCCATTTTTATATCGATTTATTCTCGTAATTCATGGATATGAGTAATCCTCCATTTGGAGATGAGATCTGATAATATCGTTGAAAGGCGCACAAAGGAAAAATGGAATTGATAGATACCTACCTATTTAAGTAAGTGTTTTCTTTCGCATGGTTCACCTATGGTAACACATTACTGCGAAAGGTTTTGTAAGTGAAACTGAAAGCGCCGCCATTGGAAAAAAACATAGTGTTTAATAAAGATGAAATTGTGAGTTATCTCTCTGTAGTGCACTCCGAAGAAGCTTTGTTGTATTTTTTATCGCTTAAACAATATTTTCTAGCCTGTCGTTTAGTTTATGGAGTTTTTTTTTCTAAAAGTGCACTTTTCTTAATAAAACTTCATTAAACTAAACGAAAGGCTAGAAAATATTGTTTAAGCGATAAAAAGTATCAAAAGTAGTAATCAAATTAAATAATTTGAAATTGGCTACGATCGTAGACTCGTAGTCATCTTCGTAGCACTTCAAGGAGTGATCAAAAACACTTCCATGATAGACATAAAAAATGATTTTATTAGAAACATTATAAAAAGCAAAAACGTATGTTCTTATGTTAAAAAGCCATGAAAAACTCTTTGCAAATGCTCGGAAGTAATCCACGCAAAGTTTCGACAACATTCTGTATCAAAGCAAAGCGTATACTATGATCCCGGGGCATACGCAAGCCAGTCACGTCTGAATATGACGCAATATTTGTGTTTCATTTTGAGAGTTAACGATGTTTTTAATCCTTCGCGTGGGCCATTATCGCGAGGTGTAGGATAATCCGTGCTGTGGGTAGCATCGAAAATAACACGGATTTAATTCGTTGAGTGATGAACGAAGGTTAATGAAATAACCTACACACAACGTTACGGAATAAAGTCATGCGGTCTCGCATGATGCAGCGTGATGCTTGACAGTACTGACAGTGTGTGAAAGAGATATTTCACCTTTTCACATCACATTCTTAATTAGCTATATCAGTTAACTGTAAAATATATGTATTCGTTACATAAGCCCTAGATTAAAAAAATGCAAATAGATTGAATAATAAAACACAATTGCAAATGAGCGAGATATGTACCCTGTCCTTAAATACAAACTTTCAATGACGTTTTGAATAATTATTAATGAAAATAATAAAGACAAATCATTTCCAGGCCATGTCGGACACTGACTTTGCCCGCGTTCAAGTCTTCCGCTGAATTTTAAATGCTCTATCTCTTTGTAATTCTCAGCTGTAATCGCGTAGCAATTTCTGTACGAAACTAGTTTCATAACAAAAACAAATTATTCTTCACACGTAACTGGTTACGTAGCATTGGTTTCGTACGCGGTCGTACGAAACTAATTTCGTTGGAAGAAAGAGTCTTTTTCGTAGCAAGAAAATCATTTATCACACGTAACTAGTGACGTGGCATAGGTTTGGTGGTCATAAGACCACCTACGAAACCACATACTTATGTACGAAACTGATTTCGTAGAAAGAAAAGGTCTTCTTTGTACGTAACAAGTTTCGTAGCGAGAAAAATAATTCCTCACACGTAAATGTAGCGTTGGTTTCGTATGAAGGTTAGTTTAAAATGGTTAAAAAATGGAACAGCAGTTTAATGAAATTATCATTCAATGCTCAAGCAAGAGTAAGAATTTTTATAAATATTTGTCTTTATTATACAACATATTGAATAGCGTACAAGAGGCGGACTTAATGCTACAAGCATTCTCTGTTCTTTTTGGGAATGAATGGCTAAAGATAGACTAACTAAAGATTTTAGAGTTTTCCCAATAAAATTTCGATTCGAGACCGGTAGGTAGGTACTCATTTCGCAAAAGGCTGTAGCGTCCAGTTTCGTTGCACAAACGAATGCATCCAATAAGAAAACTCCGTCCACTCTATTTCAGCTATGTTTCCTCATGCAAATGAAGTCACTCGCCTGAATAATGTACCTGAATCGACAAATGGACTTTTAAGGGGAAATATGGCTTTGGGTTTGCGCATAATAAATATTGTTATCTCTTTACTTACTTAATGTTTTCGTACTATACTGTCTAATTATTACATTGTTTGTTTAAAAATAAAGGGCTGGCGCTGGCGACAAGGCTGGCGAGCGACAAGTACCTACATAATAGGTATATTTTTTAGTTTCGTATCCAAAAAAAACCTACATTTGCGGTTGTCGCGAACCCCTAATCGGGGTGTATTATGTACGTACTATGTCCGAGATAGAAACGTATCCATCGCGGGCCGCGAAAGTGTAAACGATAGACACATGAAGAGGGAGACACGATTGACAATAGGTGAGAGCTTACCATATGTTGTCCTGTACTTTCGATTACTAGCGAATGTCTCAACGCCTCTTATCACTTCTCCTCATCCATCTGTAAGGTTAAATAAACTTATGACATCACTGCGTGGTGCCACTAAGCCCCGGGATCACGCCATTGCAACAGCATGATCCCAGGATTTATAGTACACATCATATTGCCATAGATAAGTATCAAGATCATCTTACTCATTACCATTATATTTCCAGCATCAACGTTAGCTGTTTAAACTACCTGTACAGAGACTTCTATTTCCAGCATTTACGTTAGCTGTTTAAACTACCTATACGGAGACTTCTAGCCGATTCCCAAGTTCCCTCGGAACGATGTGAGCATGAGTAACTAGAACCGCCGTTTCTTCCTCTACGCGACCCGTACATGCGTCCATGTACGAGTCCGCGCTCACTACTATGGCAACTCTGCGAGACGGCTCTCCACCTGGCCCAACTACTACACCCCGCTCCGTCCAAGGTGTAGAGCTGGGCATGCCCATACGCTCTCATTGTGGACTTCTATAGGGATCCCTAGGACTTGCCTCCTGCAGAAGCACAAGCCCTCACTTTATTCATAATGCCAATGCCACTATTATGCCGCTGACCACCGCCGTGAGAGAGCGTACAATTACACTCATTACAATCATTCCAAAATACATGGCATAGCTCGGTGCGTTCGATTTACCCACTAGGTAAATGGTACGTGCGACTTATCCACAGCATAACATCTCAACAAGCGGCAAGCGTGCCTAAGCCCCACCTGCACTATATTCATATAATTCAGACACTTCAGACAGCTCATTCATAGCAATCAAGTTCAGTATAAACACATACAACAATTTCACGAGTTGCAAAACAAGTTATAAAGTATTTAGTGTACTATGCTACTACTTAGCTTTCATGTTCCTTTAGATATCGAGTTCGTCATTTATCAGGCAGGTAGGCACTTTATCAACACATTTAATACAGGCTCAATCTTGAGCGCAGCGAAAATTTTTCTAAGTCTATGGGCTCAATATTACTTTACAATAACATGTAAGATACAATAACACAAAGCCGGCTTACTTGACTTTGACAAAAGAATTATGGCGGCACTTGATATTGTGTTGCCAGCACAAATATCGCGACCGGTGTGGCCGTCGCGACAGCGGTAGCATAGCACCCTCGTTCTTTTCCACTCGGTCTATCGTAAGATAAGTGATATCCAAAATTATTCTTTACAACCCGCGCAGAATGGGATTAGAAATGGCGTCGACCGTCGTTCATGTTCACTTCTCGCTCGCACATTAAACGCCACTCCTATCGCTGTGTCACACTCGTTGGGGTAAGCGCGGTGAGCTGCCATTTTCAATCCCATTCTTCACATGTACGGGTTGTACATCTTTATTAAAGTAGGTGTATATAATGGTAACAGCCCCAGAATGTAGGTACTATTTATACTGGGTGCTTTAATTTAATAATAAAGTACCTAAATCACTCATCCCAACCATATTTTTAGCTACGTTGATTCAAAATCTCGATTCATTATTATTTAGCCAACTGGCTTACTAACTTACTGCGATCTCTTCACTAGATTTATTTATTATATTTATTTGACACTAAATTGAAAACAACACGTAAAACGGAAAACGATAAGGTTCTTGCTAAATAAAAAAACAATTATACATCAAAATTTTATTAGCCTTAAAATTAATACGAATAATTCGGTTCCGGCGGATGATGTGGGGGGAAAGGCGGATGACCGAACGGAGGGGGTCCTCGAGGTGGGTACTGCGGTCTGAATGATGGTGGGGGTGGTCTCCATGGGGGAGGCGGTCTGGCGCCTGGTGGTGGCGGTGGTCCAAAGCCCGGAGGTCCAAACGGTGGCGGGGGGAAGTGGTGGAAGGGAGGGGGAGGTGGCGGTGGTCCAGGGGGAGGAGGCGGGCCGGGCGGTGGCATTGAAGATGGTGGTGGCGGTGGCGCCGTCATAGGCAACGGAGGCGGTGGCCTCGCCCCCATAGGGGGGCCGGGGGGAGGCATCGGTGAGGGGGGAGGGGGAGGTGCCATTAGAACTGGTCCCATCATCGTTGGTGGCGCGTCCGCGAATAGTTGATGAGGACGATCCGCGTGCGATAGCGGGTTTTGGGCAGCAAGTAATCTGGAAACAACACAGATATAATAAAAAAACTGGTCAATGATAATGAATTGGCATTGTTTCACCTTTCACCAAAATGTCTGGGCATTGGAATACATCACGCTTTATACTATGATGATTTTGTACAACTATTTTATGCACCATGGGTAACTTGGGCCCCGGTGGCTTTGACAGAAAATAGGCATTCCTGGAAAAAGAAACCGCGGCCCAATTTCCATAGTAGCCAATCGTTTATTGTTATCGGCTGTAAAGTCCTACGTTAAAAAACTTCAGCCTATAAATGATGGAGATCTGGCTGTAACAGCATTGCTCTATAACTAATAAATCACATAGGCTTAAATTAAATATCAAAAGAATTTAAAAATACCTTTCAGCTGCAGATCCGTGCCTTTCTCCTTTTACATCCTTCTTGAATGCATAAGACACTGATATTGGCCTATTACACAGATACTGATTGTTCATAGCTTCTATTGCTGCATCTGAGGCTTCGAAAGAAGCAAAGTTGATGAAGGCAAATGCTTTGGAATTACCAGTCTCAGGGTCTCTCATCACCTGAAAAAGTAATAATTCATCCTATTAAGTCAAAACCACCTCATAAGGCATTGTACATACAATAAATGCTACAAAAATCCTGATTGTTAGAAAACCACTTGGCATCAGAAGTGTGAAATATAGTTTTCGTTTGTTGTAAATGTAAGACAACGAATTAAAGTGCACCTTAATTTCTTGAGATAAGATTGATTTTGTCAAATGATAAGCTATTTTGGTATGTCAAACATACCAAAATAGCTTATCATTTGACAAAATCAACCTTGCTCAGATCATTTTGGCACTAAATCTTGGGTGAAAAGAACAGCACTGTTTTTTGTTTCTCTAAAATGTTGCTGTTGCTCTACACTGACAGTTGTTTTCTACCCCAGATTATAGTAATACTATTTAAAATGATACCATACCTTTGGAGTTTGTAATATGACACCAAACGCAGAGAATGTGTCATACAGAAGTTTTTCATCAACTTCAGGATCCAAGTTTCCTATGAAGACGTTGGCTCCCACATCCAAATTCTTTTGATGGGCTGAAGCCTTATTTACTCGTACTGGTTTACCATAAAGTTTTATCATGTTCATAACCTGAAATTATATTTAGGTTTAACTTGGACACTGTTTAAATGTGATGCTGTCTCTTTCAAACAAACAATGTTTTAGTGAGACTTGAGTCTTCAAGAAGAACATTATTAGAACTAGAACAGTCTACTTATGTTTTAGAGTAAAACACTATAAGGCTTCTCTGGTATTGAATAGTCAACAATTTACTAGTAGCTCGCTAGAGCTACCGCTGACCGCTAGGTCAGTAGAGGCCTTTGGGCAAAAAATTGTATAAAATTGTTGATAACAGTTAAGGAATGAATACTTCTCTTTGCAAATATGTAAGCTTTAGTAATAAGTTACATGTAGAGAAAGTGTCAGAGAGAAGCTTTTCATCAACTTCAGGATCCAAGTTTCCTATGAAGATGTTGGCTCCCACATGCAAATTCATTTCACGTGGGAGCTTATTAGTAAAAAAAGTAGATGTGCACTTATTTTAACAAAATTTACCTTTATAGCATAATCGGCATCTTCTTCACCCATAAATTCAACAAATCCATAACCTTGATGAGTTTGTGTCACACGATCCTTGGGCATGTGCACATTAACTAAAAAACAAGTAGAGCAAATATTTGTGACACACATTTATACTTGAAATGGGACAGTATACTCCAGCAAACTTAGGGAAAGAATGTTTACTAACAACCCCCACTAACTAACCTCAAAGGTACTTTTTTATAACATGTTTTTTAAATATATGAATAGCATTATTCATTAAGATAAATAATATTAGAAAAAATACTAGAAAAGATCGACCCACCCGTAGCACCTCAGACGGGTCCCGTCTGAGGTGCTACGGGTGGTCAAAAATAGCATTGTGAATGCGAAAATCTAAATTAAAAAAAAAAAGCATTATTCATATAAGTATAGCATTCAATAGCTTACCTAACATAGGTAGATTCAAGTTGTATTTATGGTGTTAATTCACTAAAACTTAATGTATTTGTGGAATCATTATGATAAATGCACTACTTTTGTTATTACACTATTATAACATTATTTCCGTAAGATGGCTGGAGTATTTTTTTATCCACAACGGGATAGAGCTTGGCCTTCACCTCACCTGATGCTAAGTGACAATGAGGCCAAAATTGTAAGCGCACTACAACCGGACTCCTCACTAATGAGGAACTGGCTATCTTACCTCTAACTCTGGAATACAACAATTTTTAAATTGGTGTTATGACGTCAGACTTAGGTGAGGTGGTAGCCTCTACCACCAATCAAACCAAGTACAAATGTACCCCTCTTCTGGGAATCGAACCCGGGACTCCTGTGTCTTACATGGGTGGGGCAAACCATTAGACCACAGAGGCAGTTAACAGTATAATGAGATTTTACTTATAACTCTATGGTCGAGTAGCTTGCATATCAGTTTTAATGGTAAGAAAATTTAGAAAACAAACTTTTCTATTGTGTCTCACTCAGGTCTGGGTGTTTGTGATACCACCACCATCATTATCTCTGATTTTCATAACACAAGTGCTTTGGATACTTACTTTGGAATCAGAGCAATATAATTTAATGTTGTTCAATATTTCTTTATTTATGCAACTATGACAATGTAAGTAATAAATTGTAATCAGAATGCTTCAAAAGTCATAGTATAGCCTGTTTAGCCTCACTTGTCCTATTTGGTAAACTATCTTCACCCATTTCTTAATTGAAATATTCCTAATAAAAATACGACTAATAGTTTTCTACACATAGATTACAAAACAAATCGATAATTATTAATGACTATTTGATTTAATATAACTAAATATTTTTAAATAACTATTTAAGTTTAAAAGACGTAGGTATGACAACTGAAAAAACAAAATAAGGATAAACAGATTAGAAATTGCTTGTAGGTAGTATTCTAGTACCTCTACTACATAGACACTACAACAGAAAATAGCTACCAACAGTACTTTTGCTATGGTGAATATCTAACATATTTATTGAAAGTGTTCTCATAATACACTTACCCACAGGTCCAGCTTGCACAAAGAGTTCCCAAAGTAATGTCTCCGAGACCCTGTCATCAAGACCGCCCACATAAATTGTGGCATCTGTAAAAGAATAGACCTTTATTAGTTACTGACAATAGGTATATTCCTCATCTTAAGCCCTAGGCATCCTAGGCATCATTCAAAACAACTACTAACTAACAAACCATTTCACACTGTGGTATTTCCTAACTTATTAATCGAATTAAGCAGTTATTAATAGACACAAAAGTAACTCTTTATTGAGTTCGAATTCATTAGTTAGAGAATCAAAAAACAAATAATACACAATCCTAAATCGTGCAACAATTACAAAACATAACCTCAACAACCACTATACACTATTTAATTAAATGATTAAGAAACTACTTAAAATGCTGTTATTTGCAACAAAGGCTGAAGTTTTAATTTTAACGTTAAAAAGTATTTAAATATTAAGAATAGAAGTTAAAAAACAATAAACAAACCTTGATTCCTCTCAGCAATAGGCCCCGCTGCCATTTTATTTTTTTGACAGTCTGCAGACGCCAGACAGACAGTGACAGGCTGTTCGTTTTATTTTTATGGGTTTGGGTGCGTTCCGTCGCTTCGCTCGAGTGCACTCGAGCGCACTCGGGTGCGCACTTAGGGGTGCGTTCCGTCGCTTCGCTCGAGCGCACTCTGACCGTTCAGTGGCTCGGTGAAATTTTACTCTGACAGCTGTCAGAGCGTAGTTTCACCCGTTCCGTGGCTCAGAGTGCAGCAACCAAACAACCACCTAAATCGGTCGTTAAAAAACGCTCTGACGTTTATCTTTTGTCATAATGTCAATGTCATTTGACATTATTTTGTATTTAGATGTTTTTGTGTCTAAAAGTTCATGGTTGCTCCTCAAAAAAACAAATTCTATTTGATTTTGTTTATAGGAATGTTTAAATTATCCGTATTCCAAAATAGAAAACGAAAACTTTGTACTGAATGACATCTAAAGTTCTTTTAGGTTATAAAAACAACTCGATCGTTCTGTGGCTTGGTTGCAACTCAAACGAGTTAAACTTTACCCAAACAACTACACCCAAAACGACGGACACTTTAACGGCACGGCACTAACAGGCTGCTCGTATTATTACCAGTGCTGCCAACTGCTAGCTTTACCCAGTTGATAGACATTTCTGAAAATTTTGCTAGATTGGCATTTTTTGCCCCCAAAAAGTTGCTAGACTAACTAAATGTTACAGTAGGTAGGTAGGTTACAAATAAAATGTCAATTTTTGACTGAAAAAGTTTAGCTACAAGTTTCATTACATTGTAGCTGTCTGTCACCAAATAATAGCTAGATCTAGCTATAAAGTCGCTAAGTTGACATCACTGATTATTACTGTTGTAGCTGCAATACATCAAGAAACATCCATACGACGCGCCACGCTCCGCGCGCTCTGAGAGACGTCTGCACACTCCAACGATCGACGAACGATATCTGACGAGAGCCGCGCCGCACGCCGAGCGTTTTTCTATTTATGTGTTAGCTTTAGGTCGTCGGCAATGATGTAGGTATGGCGATGAATACAGAAATCAATCGGGCATCTCATGGGGCCCAAATGCGAACCTTACGGCACTCCAGAAGAAATGGGATATGATTCTGGTTGAAAGCCGTTGATTACTACCCGTCGTTCAGATATAAATTAAGCCATCGTATCATGGGTCCAGCGAAACCATATTCCGCCAATTTACGAATAAGTACCGCATGGGGAACCCTATCAAATGCCTTGCTGAAATCACTGTAAATGACGTCTACCTGCTTATTAGCGTCGATTGCTTCTATGAGACCTTCCACAAGACATAAGATTGGTTGAAGTGGATCTCGCACAGTTACAAATCCATGCTGTTTGTCAGCCAAATACTTCGAAAAGTGATGCTAAATATAGACCAAAGAATTAATTCTAGTAACTTAGCGAGAACGGGCAGAATGGAAATGGGCCTGTAGTTTCTTTTGTCGTCATGGTCATCATCTGCCTTGTGAATTGGTACCACCTTTGCTAGATTCCATCGTTTGGGAAATGTTCCTTTTTTCAAGGATTCATTGAAGATGATCCAGACGAGGGTTGATCTATCGGCACAATTCTTGAAAAAACACGGGGAAATATTGTCAGACCCCGCGCTTTTAAATATATCCAGATCTTAGATACTTAGAAATTCAGTCAAATCCAGTGACTTAGAAATTTTGTCACGACTTATTGTTACTTACACGGGCGGCCGTGTAAGTACTTACGCTATCAGTCGCTAATGTGCAAGGGTTGTCAAAAAAGAAAAATAAAATAAGTGTGATTCTTATGTAATAATTTATTAACAAGTACCTATGTACAGAAAAATTCTGTTTCTTCAAATGGTGAGTGCCCTTTTCCAACCTTTGGCTCGCATATTACGGATATAAAAAATATCAAATAGATTATTGAAAATTCATAAATTATCTTTGCAATATTGCAATGCTTCAGCGACGGAATCGCTTTAAAGTTGCGTCACAAGGCGGACTTTCATTTTCTGTTTAATAAAGTTTAAGTAACTGTTTCTTTTCAGTTTGTCACCAAGATGTAGGTAAGCCTTCACTTTCTTGTAATTTTAATAGTTTTAAATAGCTGCAAATACATTTCGAACCAATTTTATATTATGATACGGATCTGGCCACAAAACATATTTCTCTCGGATTAACCGCACTTAGAGGGGACTCCTGGGAATAATTGACTGGATCCTGCAGATATATCACAGTACGAAAGACTGATGTAAATCCTGGGTTGCAGTCTACTCCTTTATCCATACCAAACAGAAATAGATTTTAAATGTTGAAGAACGTCTAGAATCTCTTATAAATGTGTACGTTCTAGTGTTACTGCAATCTTTTTTGTCATTGCTGAATTTCCTAGGTAATGTGTCTCCTCCTTGCTTTTCTCTCTATCTCTTAATTACATCATTTTTGTTCATATTATTAAACAGCGCTAAAAACTCAGTTTCAATATTATCTTCTTTCAGTCTATCAATTAATATAGTATACAGATCGTCAGTTTTTTTGCTTACACGGGAAAGTCTTTTTGTCAGAGTATTTATTTTTTTAAGGCGTCGCTGTGAAACTTTTTTAACTTTTGCTAGTTGTTGCTGCAATCTAGAAATATATTTTTCATGACGACAACACGCAGTCTCTTCTGACGTTTTTTGTTTTATGTTGGATAACGGCGGCACCTAAAACAAAGAAATTGAGCTTGTCGAAGTACCTACGTATAGCAGTATAATAAATAATAATATTATGAACTAGATTTTGTATTACAGCCTGGATATTGGATATGCGTATATGGCCGAAAGGATAAGGAAAGAAATTTAGCAAAACTTATTGCTATTTTTGATTATCATCATGGACTATCGCTTCCGTCCGCGACTTAGTCCGTGGACATTGAATATGCCTAGGGAACCTTTAAACAGGATAAAAAGTCTAGCCTATTCCTATGTTTTAATCTAGGCTATAAACTAGCATGTGCTGAATTTTATTCAAATCCGTTTTGCCGTTTTGGACGATTAAGTAACAAACATCCGAACATAGAAACTTTCACATTTTTGTAGTATGTACTATTCTCTACTTATATTAGTAGGATACTATTCTCTACTTTTCTAAAATTTTACATTATTTTGAACACTAATAAAAACTGTTTTTTTTGTATATTAATAATTAAAAAGCACTATTCCTTCTATGTAAAAAGGTAAATCTTAACATATATTTTATGAAGACATAATCATTTCAACTTTTTTGAGATAAATAGCTTATACCTAATACAGCTAATATTGTTAGTTTGGCCTGTGCCATTTCCTCAACAATAACTTATAAAAAAAGGCTTTTTTTATAATTTATTGCACAACATAATTATATATAACATATATGTATGCAGAAAATACACATTTACAGTAAATTGTATTTTCTGTAATAAATTACAGAAAATGTTATACAATTTTAATAACTACAAAATAAATAATTTTACCATATTTTGTTGTATACTTTCTTCGCTAATATGTTTACAAGACTCGGCAGGTGATTCCATTTTACAGACTTCCATTGGTTCTGATACTATTTCCTGAAAGTATTCACAGACTTCCAGTGGTGCTGTTATTTCTTCCTAAAAGTAAAATTATCAGTGTTGTATTCATCATTTAACTATAATTTTGATGCTGTTGCTGAAGCATTTATAAGTAATTTTGTATTAGGTATATATTCCTTAAGTAAATCAAACAGTTTACCTCCTTTATTTCAATATCGAAGTCTAAATGTGATTCCGCTCTGGAAGCCTCTCCATATGCATCATCAATATCCCTAGGTACTTGTGCTCTTTCCTAAAATTATAATAAGAATATTACTAGCTTATGATTTACTTATGTCTTAGTTATGTATTAGTGTATTGGTGAATAATTATTTGGACCTTACCAATGAATTTGTATCTGATGATAAACATAACAAAGGCAAAGCATCTGCTTTTAACCGCCTCCATTTTGAATTAATATTTGGCACAAACGATTCAGGAGTAAAGTGTTTGGAACAAATATGACTCCGTTTGTTCCATTTCCAATTAGGTCTTCCTACTCGTTGTAACCATTCTCTTTTTATATCTTCATCTTTTGGAAACCTGTACCAAAATGAAGATTATATCCTACAGCCTGATTTGGACTTGGTCATAAGAATATTTGAAATTTGTATATTTTTGCATTATCAATGTGTAATTTTAATTTAGTTATAAAATGATTAACATTACTTATGTTGTAAGTAATTTGGGTTTTCAAATTTAAATCACATAATATTTACTTAATGTGCCAGCCTAGCCAAACCATGTGATGATGGTCTAAAGTAAGAAAGTACAATATAACAAATACATATTGATATGGAAGTGCACATCACTATGTGAAAAAATAAAAAACAACCTCTACAATCTGTAATAAAAAATCTTTGATATTTGCAAAAATAATTAGTATGTTCTAATAGTTTCATTCAAGCTATTTATATTTACATCGATATGAAAATCGAAAACAATCAGAACTACATAACTAGGTAACTCACAACTCACCGATGAAATGACAATCTCTTTCTCTCTTGACTATTTCTTCCTGTGTGAGATTTACACTCTTCAATCACACAAGACATTATGTCCTAACGTGTATTATTATGTATAGGTCACAAGTAACGCAGTATCACAAAAGTTTTCTTACAAGAGAAATAAACTTTTATGTTTGTTTACTGAGGAGATACGCACGCTCGTCGAAGTCCTTAGTCGAAGTTGATCGAATCAAGAAACTCATCCACTAACGGCACTAACTGATAACTCATACTCAACTCAAGTCAAGTATCCAAACCACAGTACAATATCCAGTCAACGTCAACGTCAGTCAAGCAAGTCCAATCCGGGAACAGAGTACAGACTAATTAAATAAGATATATTGTACACTCAGGGGAGGTCAAGTCAAGCTAAGGTTGCGGTCCGTAAAGGCATCTTATTATACCAGTAAACTGGGTAATTAGCAACTTGCGTGGTGATTAACAACAGCGACATAATCGATAGAAAAAAAATTATTAATATCCAAATGACCTTATTAGTTTTATAGAAAATTTTTCTTTGAACAGGTCTTAACGGTTCATTTTGAAATTTTGCTATTTTTTCTATCGAAAATGTCGCGCTAATCCCCCAGTTTACGGTATATAATATATTATCGCGATAACAACCGTTCCAAATGAACGTTAGCGCGTTAACAAAATGTAAAATGACGCTGGTAAATGTTGTTAACGCGCTACGTTAACAATATTTACCAGCGTCATTTTACATCAGACACCTTTTTAATAATTAGCTCACAATCATATTAGGTAACGAAATGCTAACCAATATAATGCTTTATTTTTTGTTATGGAGTGATGAAAAGCTCCTTCTTTAACGAACTCCTCAATGTTTTGATTTTTGTCTAAATAAAATTCTGACACTCAACTTGTTTGATAGTCACTTGTAGTGTGACCAAATTTAGCAGAATTCTGCAATTTTAGCAAAAATTTGACCCACAATTTAGGGTTTAGCATTAAATTATGTCGCCGATTAGAAAAAGTTGTTAGAAAAAGTATGTCGCAGATTAGAAATCTAATAAATAGAAATTCTGTTAAGTAGAAATTTAGCAGAATTCAACTTGTCTGATTTTTCTTGTTGAACTGGCAACCCTTTAGTACCGTAGAATGCTGTAACTTTGCCATTTAAACTCAACTTTGCCAGCTTACCTTTATTTACGATAGGTATTTCGCAATTGCTTACTCTGTTCTTTTTTTTTTACCATTTGGTAGTAATTTTATATTACTATGACAACTTTTTTTTTATTTTTTAATGGTTAACCAATAATGTTCTGTCAGATGTGCATCAAAATTCAGTCAGAGTGGGTGGGAGTTTTTTTTGTATCGCAACTTTTGATGTTTGTTATTGCAGGTACAAACATTCTTTGCAAAAACGTATTTGACGGAAGAGTCAAAAGTGTTTTATTTTATATACTTTCATATGAAATGTGAGTTATTTTTTCGCAGAATTCAGCATTTTGAAATAAATGTCAAATTTTAATCTGGTCACCCTGGTCACTTGACAAGTTGACACTTTGGTCAGCGGCGGTATCAGCTAAAAACATTGAAGTTCATGTTAACTGTGTTTTGACAGATGTATGTGATACATTGCTATTTTTCTTTGTTAAGTTGTTATTTGTGCCAAGACGAAGTAGCAATGTATCACATACATCTGTCAAAACACAGTTAACATGAACTTCAATGTTTTTAGCTGATAGAGCCCCAGGACGTTCACAGTGAAAGATTACGCTTCGAGGCTCTCGAGGTCGCTGTGAGCACAAGATGGCGTTGGTAATGACTTCATGAGTGACGTCATGCTAGATATTGTTAAGGGTTCATTCAGATTCAGACTAAAATAAATTTCAGCGCTGACAGCGATAACAGGCTTACCGATTCAGATATCGCACTTATGATAGTTGGGACCAGTTAACGATTCAGAACGCTCGTGAACGCATTCCTAATGCTCATTGATCTCTTGGCCCACATAACCTCAAATTCCAACCTTTTTATGTTATATTGTGTTCTTTTGATGGAAAATAACTTCGGCTATTATTTCCACGGTAAGCAGCACGAATTGTCAATTTTTTTTTTATATAAATGCATCTGAGGTAAACAAAACAAACTAGTGTTAATCTTGACAGGACGCTCACAGTGATATTGTTTGGAGCATGGCGGCGCAAGCGCAAGATGGCGGATATTATGACGCAATCAGTGACGTCACACGGGCTGTCGTTATTTTTTTATTTTTATTTTTTTTTATTTATTTATTGAGCACTGAGCGTTATCGCACAATTACGGTGGTTCGGCACGCAAACCAGCGCGATGACATCGCTGACAGCGTGAATCAGAATGCACCTTAATTAATGTTAATGCTAACCTAACTGTTCATGCGGACCGGCTGTTATCGCGATAATATCGATATTATCGCTATGCGGACCGCAGCCCAGGTCTGTCACAGACAGTGTTGTGTTGTGTAATGAGTTGAAGCTGAGCGATTGACATTGACACTTGCCGACCGAGGGAAGATTGACTGACCGACCGTATTTGGATTTGTTTGGCATTTGTATTTTTCCATTGTATTTATATTTTTGTTCAGTCAGCAATGCAAAGTGCCTCGGACGTAATATCGTCCTTATTTTGGTTCAAAGATGACGTCGAAAAAGAAGATCAAGAACCACAAATAATTGAACAGTTCGTGCAAAATGTCGAAGACTTCAGCTCTCAGTACGGAAGCGAAATTAGTGTTTCATACACCGCCTTCAATCTTCGAGGTCCACCTTCTAACTTTCCAGATTATGGAGATTATCCACAGGCTTTCGTTATGGTGAGATCTTCTAAATTTTCAGAATAGGTATAACTTTTGCAGATCACAGAATGATGATTTCATTTTTTATGCCTCTTTGTTATTGTTTACATTTTGTAATATAGATATTGCTTAGGCCTTGAATATATTTTTCGAGTATCAAAACAATTCTAGGTTGGAAGGTCATCTTTGTATATTGTTTTGTTAATTTTATCTTAAATTGCAGGAGTAGATAGATGGAATTTTACTTCTCTTGTAAAAAAATGGTACATTCTCAAATTAGTTTTTAAGAATAGATTCTAACTAGTATGGCCATAGACCAAGCCTTAGCCCATAGTATGGCAAGTACGGCATTGGTTACCATACCATCTGTGTGTATTTATCTAAAGTAAAAAAAAGTACAAATTCACCAAAAGTAAAGTTTATGACAAAATAACTATTGGGACTGTTTATATAAATTTTAGTATATTCCCTCCCAGAAGTCCCGTTAAAGTTGTTTCATGACTGGGCTTTTGGGATTTTTCTTCTCAGATGTTAGGTTACATTTACAACTACTACTACAACCGGGTTTGATTGAAATAAATTCAACGATTCAGACAGATTTCATTTTTGAGTGACATATTTTATATTTAATGTGGTGTACTAACAAGGAGTTTCAATAAGTAATTAAATAAGTAAAAACAATGAAAATTCAATATATTATTTAACATAAAGATGTGTCCAAACATAAAGAGCCAAGTGAGCGGCAACAACTGTGGAATTCACAGAAAACCATTCTGCCCCACTTATTGCTCTATATTTGGACAGGTCTTAATATAATGTCGGGACCTTCAGATTCAGAGGACCAACAGCTGCTAAGTTGCCAAAGCCGAAAACGGTAAGACCGATGATGATGATGAATTTAATGTCAATAATTATGTATTGTGTCTGTTTGTCACAAGGAACTTCTGGGAATCAAAACCTTACTTCTTCTTATGGTGCCTCTCTAGGGGAACTGGGTGAAATGGTTCCGATTAGGGAGACTGATCACCCGTCCGGCTTCGCTGGCGTCCCCCCTTCCAAATAATACTAATAATAATATGGTGCCTCTCCAACTAGTGAAGGCTAGCAGTCAGTTCCGCATAATTGGTCTTGTCCTTGGCAAGGCGAAAGAGTTTGGTGGCACTTGTTATTCCCGTCCACTCTCGAATGTTTCGCAACCTAAACTTTCTTCTGCGTCCAGGTCTTCTTTTTCCTGCAACTTTTCCCATCATAAATAGTTGCAAGAGCTCGTATCTATCATGCCTAAAACCTTACTAGTCCCATTTATAAGACCTTGGGGAAGAAAAATCCCAGAAGCCCCGTCATGGGACAACTTTAACGGACTTTCTGGGAATACACATAATAAGTACTTACGTTTTTATAAATTACTATTTAAGAAGGACCTAATAAAGCCTTTTGCATAAGGACTAACTCGAGGCTTAAATTAGTATTTTTTTTATCAGCGAACATATGGAACCTGGTGGGAAGAAGCGCCATCAGCTCAAAGAGATTACATGCCTCAAAATGGCTCTCCCATCACAAGCCAAGATTTTGTTGGTGAGTTATAATAATATAATTTGTTTTTTATTTGTTTTTATTTTCAGAATACTACTTATCCAAATAATAATGATCTATAAGCTTTTCCCTAAAGATCTCGACTGCAATCAGTCCTGCCCACTAACACAGCTAGAATTTTACTTTTTTTACGCACTGGTATTGCATCATAATATGGGACAGTTTTTAAATGCAGACCAGCACACTGGTCTTTTGTAAAAATAAGTGAAATAGTGATTAATATCCATATTATATCTGTTAAATCCAAAGAAAATAATAATAAAAGATGTATGTAGTCCAAAAACTGCAAAGATACAGAAATTTAATAAGAATTTAACATTGAAGCTGCGCGTACACTGCATCGAAATCGGAGCGTACGGGCGCGGACGGATTTGTTGCTTTATATGGATTTCTATTATGGCACTGCACTGCGTGCACGGCATCGGCATATCCGCGCGCCATAGAAATCCATACAAAGCAACAAATCCGTCTGCGCCGTACGCTCCGTTTTAGAATGAGATGGTCTTTATTATCCTGTATTTAGCTTCTTTTTTATCTGTACACTCATTTCAAACTTAGATTCGTTAATATTATCATTATATCAGCTGCACGACACCTGTTGGCATAAGCTTCCCAAGAATCTCTGCGATGATCCGTCATACGTAGCCCGCATCCAGTAGCTTCTAGCGACCTTCTCACCAGCAGGCCTACCGCCTATTATTATTATTAACCATATAAATTACCGCCTAACTCAAATTGCTTTCAAATTGCTACAGTTTATGACGTCAAATGCACTGTCCATCCTTGTCTTAGTGTTATGATATGACAAGGACGGACAGTGCATTAGTTTCTCTAACGCTATAGCTTTCAGTTACGCGGGTAGGGTCCTAGATCGTCATTTCATCTACCAGTGGTTAGGCTCCATAGGAACCTTTCCGCCCCAACGGCCATCTGTTTTTTCGCCGTGTATCCCACCGTTTTTTACAATTGATCAATGGCGATTATTTAAGTCATATAGATCACGGACAGACTACGGACATTAGAAAAAAATCACGATTTTTAACACAAATAATAAATAAAAAAAAACATGATTTTTCAGTGCGTGAAACCACACTGCGCTTTTGTTTTATTTTTCACTTGAGTTCAGTTCGGATTAGTTCCGAAGAAATGCAAGTTTAGATCAATAAAACATTTAAAAATGGCGGAAGACAGAAAGCTGATGCCATCTGGATGGTTTTTTTATAGAAAAAACAGTATTAGCAGTTTTATTAAGCAGTTATTCTAATACAAAGAGAGTTTTTTACATACATTTGTATGTATGTATCTATCCGCTATCTATAATTGAGAATTTTAATTTGTGTAAATACAAAAAAATAAAGCAATTTGATTAAATCAATTATTTTTATTGAAAAGGTAACTTAATTTAAATCAATTTAAATTTTGAATCAAGTGATTTTTTCTATGAATTTAAATCGAATTGATCTAATCATGCCAACACTGATCACGGATCTAATTTCTGATAAGATCACGCAGAGAATTAGGTACAGTCGAGTTCAATAATATGTAACACAGATCATACAACAAATACTCCATGTAATTATGTAAGTACACACCTTTGACAGTTCATCAACCTTTATTCCTATGTAATAAAACTCAACATCCTGTCAACAGTGCCAACATATTAATGACCTCGATTGTACCAAGAATTAATCCCTCCCTGAGCATTCTTAATAACCACATTTCACTCCCATAAGTTATCTTTATCACTAGCTACGCACTGGTGAAAGACTTTAGTTTTGAGACACTGAGGTAAGTTGGACGCAGATTTCCGAAGCTCCTTAAATGCTGCCT
The DNA here is from genome assembly GCA_963556745.1 of Catoptria pinella. Lineage (NCBI taxonomy): Eukaryota > Metazoa > Arthropoda > Insecta > Lepidoptera > Crambidae > Catoptria > Catoptria pinella. Next base: position 8,781,192 of record OY750769.1, read on the forward strand.
CTTTAAACTCTGTATTCGATGAGAGATCTCTTTCTTGTTATAGCTATTAACTGTCCTCTGTGCAAAAAATAAGATCACGTCTTCGGCCACAAGCCTTCTCCAAAGCCTATTTCCTGTCTTTCGCAACATGCTAACTTGTAAAATAATTATATAGCTGTTTCATCTTTATCGATTGTTAAAACATCTGGAAAGATGTTTCTTTCGAATGTGGGGGTATTTCCTCACATTGATGAAATTGCGCTGGCTTGCAGCGAAGAAGTTAAAAGTATTAGAAAATTTCGCCGCTCCCACTACCGACTCGGTAGCATAATTGGTCAGTGCATTGGGCCGGAATCCCAAGGGTGCGGGTTCGAGTCCCGTCTGAGGTGCTACGGGTGAGTCGACTTTTTCTAGTATTTTTTCTAATATTTTTTCTAATATTATTTATCATAATGCTAACTTGACTTGGTTGAGCCATACCCTATGTAGTTTCTCGTGGCTTCCATTCTGTTATGCTTCTCCTTCACCTGCCACAATATCAGTGATCCTTGTGTTACGCCTAGTCTGTCGATTTCGCTTGTAATCCTGCAAATTCTAAAACCTACGTAGCAAAAATATCAACTTAACTAGGCGTAAAATTATGTTTCCCTAACTTTGCCAAAGTGAACCACTGTGATAAAATACCCTAACGCTTGAGAAAGTCACGGGCTTTCGTCGTCATTATAATAACCTTGGAAGTTTGTGCCAAGCTATTGTTTATAATTGCTTTTGTTTGCTAATTGTATGTGGACATCAAGGTGGAATTTGTGCGAAAAGTTTTATGCGCGCGTGAAATAAAGTTTCAAACAAACAAAAAATTAACTTGATCTTGCGATTTCGTGAACCGTAAAATTTAGATTTTATCTTCTCAATTCGCGTTGTTTTAGTCTCATATTCTCATACATACTTTTACAATTTTATATGACTACAATGTTTGTTGACTTGAGTCTTTTCCCTGCAATTTATTGAGTTTTTTTTGCTGATGCAATTAGTTTTTAAGCTGTTATATGAGATAATCATTCCGATATCCTGCATTGCAAACAACGTTCCTTGGCAGAAGTATCGTTTGAACGAGCTGTGTACCCAATGGAGGTGTCTGTCTTCGAGACGTACAACCCTGGGGCGTTGGTGAGGATATGGGCGCGAGGACCTCAATCCTGGATGCTGCTGTGGGAAGGAGAACCTGAATATGTGGGGGATACGCCGAGGATCTTCAGTCCACTTATAAGACAAATCAATGTGCCTACGAGGTAAGTAACTTTTATATTACAGACCATCAACAGATATGAAATGGAAACTATAACTCAAAACTTAAAATTTTAGAATACCCTTAATTTTAAACTCTAAGATTTAGTAAAATGTTAGATAATCCGAAAAATACTGGATTCTAGACTGGGGGCTGACTGTGTAACTCTATTGCTAACAACTTTTGATTGAAACTGACATATTATGCAGTCACATTGCTGCTTCAGTAAAAATCTATGTGACAACAATCTTACTAAAGCAGCAATGTAACTGCAACACATGTCAATTTTAATCAAAAGTTGTAAGCAACAGAGTTACATAATCCGGGGCAGGTTGTATTCACTACGACGAACATTCATTTTACTCATTAAATGAATAACATTTCAAATGATTTCATAATCAGTCTCGTTTGAAATGATTCACAATGTTATTGTAATGTTGTGAATTGAAAAGGAAATATTATACAAACAGTAAAACATAGAACCTTCTCCTTTTTGGAAGCTAGTTATAGGTGGTCGCATTTTCTGTTCGATCTTGGATGTTCAATCCTACTATTTATAGTTTCTCCAATTTGTATCTACCTCATCATTATCGTCATTTGTTGCTTTCTTTGTTAATAATCGAACGAGCGCAAAGTGTTTCCGTTTCAGCTTGGGCATAAAAGCTTTCGTATGCCCGGCTGTTCTCATCTACAGTCGCATTTCTCGACCGATTCTAGGTTTTTCGAAATTTTTCCCATTCTTTAGCGGTGGGGTTAGTCAGCGGGGTTAGCCAAAATTTCCAGTCCCATTCATTATTTGCGCGGGTAGTAGTACTAGAAATTATTGATTTGTTTTTTTTTTGCAGAATTTTAAGACTGGAATTCAACCATAGACTATTACCATATTACACGGAGCTGGATGCTGTGTTACTCAAAGGGAAAGAACCTCCAAATCTAGTCCGAATAAAGAATAATTTCTCATATTCCTCGCTTTTTTATCAGAAAACTCAGCCAGCTGTTGAAAAAGGTAAGATATGCCTTGCTGTATTAACAATAGTTTTTTTGAGAAAACAGCTAGTGTCCTTGTTTCCAGCTTGCTTCGATATTTCAGATATTTATTTACCAAATACAAAAGTATTTTTATGTCCTAGAGTGTTTTCTTGACTGGCCTCGACCGGTCATTTGACTCACCATCTCGAACAAGGCCTGAGCATAGATTTTATAGGATTATAAAATTGGCACTTTGCCTCTGTTGTACCTCTGTTAATTGTATTGCTAATTACTACCTAAGTATTTACTTTGATTGTTAATTAGTTTTTTCAAACATACCTTCAGTTCTGTCAGTTACTTTGTCTAAACTATAACTTGTCGTTCGGAAAGAGTAACACAATTTAGACAACAAGCAAAGTATGGCTCAGAATTCATTTGGGGTCCCAAAGCGACTTATGATGACTAATACATAAGTGTACCTACATACACAAATTATATAAACTTGGAATAGCTAACAATGTCTTGTATAAGTAATTTTGATGTTCATTATAGTACTGAATAATTCTAAGCTTACCTATACACTGCACTATTATACGCAAAGCGGACAGTTTAGTTTTAGTCCTAAAACGAGATAAAACAGAATTGAATACTATGATAAACTCATTTATCTCTCAAGACTTTACCTCAGCGCTATACCACGGTCACGATAAAGGTTTACACGAGGACGATAAAATGCGCAACTTGCATTTGCACTTACAATATAATTGCTATACAATCATTTCAAAGACTCTTTTGATGTTGCTCCGGTCACCATTGTTTTGTTATTTATGACGTGATTGGAGTAATTATTTACGTTATGCTAATTTGTGTCCATTGATTGGTCATTAACTAAGAACTACGTGAGTACTAGAATAAATGTTGTTTCAGCGAATAGTAACTGCGAAGTAATCTTGAGAAATATATTTTTAGGGTTCCGTACCTAAAGGGTAAAACGGGACCTTATTACTGAGACTCCGCTGTCCGTCCGTCTGTCTGTCCGTCTGTCCGTTTGTCACCAGGCTGTAACTCATGAACCGTGATAGTTTGATGGTCCCTATATACCATATTCGGCATTAGGGGTATTTTTGTAACACCTTGTATATTCACTTTAAAAAATAAATAAATTAATTAAAATAAAACAAATATTTAAGGTGGGCTCCCTCCCATACAACAGACATGATTTTTTTTTGTAATTTTTATAGATAATGGTACGGAACCCTTTGTGCTCGAGTCCGACTGGCACTTGGCCGGTTTTTTTGCGATTGCGTAGCGAGCGCCCGCAACAGCCATTTTGCATTAAACTTCCTTGTATTTGCCTTTCCTGTGTGAATTCTGAGATATCACGAATTTAATACATTTCCTTCTTACTTGGTAAAAACCTTAAACCTTACCATACCAGGGTTTTTATTACTTAATTCTAACCAAAATAACAAAACATCCAATACTAGTTCTAAACACCTTGTGTATTTAGTTCAGTTGCTCTTGAGATAATACACTGCATTTAACTTTTCTATAATATCAAATAGTGGAGGAGCTCAATCTCAATGGAATAGTGACTTAGCGCATTCGACCTACGATTGCGGTGTTATAGTAGACGATCGGTCATGGAACGCGTGTCCCAAAAAGTATTATGTTGAGCTCTTCTCTTCTCGGAAGTTACGTTAATCAGTTAGTCCCGGCTGCATAATTACAGTCCTTAATATCAATCCTCATAGAATAATAATAATAACAATAATTTATTTCGTCAAACATGAGTATACATTTAATGTAGTTGTCAAGGTTTATTGTCGTCCTTACATGTTTGGCCTTGTGGGGCATACAAAATGACAATATCAAGAAGTTAAAGATGTCAGAACCCGTGTGTTCTTATCCATCTGTCAGGAAGGCCTATTGCCTCAGAAGAGGAAATTGAAAATGACTTCTGATTATGATATTATACAGTAAGACACTTGTAGGAATGATAATATGGAAAGGATGTGGAGGGTAGTCATGATAGGAAGGCCAAAGGGAAGATCTTCCTCCGGACTGGGTGGTATTAGTCCGGGGACCGCGGTCCAACTAATGATGGTTGGAAGTTGTATAGTATATATGGTGAGTCGCTAAGAGAACTTCGTTAGCGAGATGTATGTAGGTTTTCCATACTACGAGGTGCTACTCCATACTTAATGTTCATGTTTCTTGACACTAGCGCCATCTAGTAGTACCACGATGAAGAATATTTTGTTGTGCCGTGTGTTGTGGTATGTGCGGCGTAGGTAGATACCGCTACAGACTCATTTCAAATTGCAGGGCAACTCCTAAACAAGATAATAGCTTCCAACCTCCATGAAACTGTCATTCCACCGTTGGCTACGTCCCTGAAGTGTAAGCTGATCGACACTGGACCTCCTTTGGGTGACTTTGAACGATTGCCTGTAAGTTTTATGATGAGATGAGTAGTTTTCTTATATAACGTTTTTCACATTATTATGAAATGATAACAATGGAATGTTTATTGTGTTTCATTTTCCGGGCGTTGAAGAGTTGAAAGCGCGTAGTGTGCACACTAGAGCCGCCATTAGAATAAAAACATAGTGCTTAGATAAAGACGAAATTGCAAATTATCTTATAGTGCACTCCGACTAAGCTTTGTGTTATTTTTTATCACTTACACAATATTTTCTGGACTGTCGTTCAGTTTAATGGAAATGTATTGCTAGAATTGGCCACTTTTCGCAAAAAACGCCAATTAACTAAACGACAGCTAGCTCTTAAACTAGAGTTTACGTTTTAGTACAACGGGTAAGTATGTGCCATCTGTTCAACTTCAATAATTATGACGTCACCATCAAAACTAAGTAAGATTTTTTTCTAGGATGAAACAATACTGTGCGTAATGAAGTACCTAGACATGCAATCCCTTTGCCGCTGCGCCCAAGTCAACCGGCACTTCTACAGACTCGCCTCGGACGCCATACTTTACCGAAGCATAGACCTCAGGCCGTATTGGCACTGCGTCCAATCACAGGTCAGTACTAGGGCATGCAAACCGGTTAACCGGATAACCGAAAAAACCGATTAACCGACAGAATTTTGAACCCGGTTTTTTCTAGTCATAAAACCGAATTATTCGGGTTTTTCGGTTATTTCACTTATCACACATTTTACACAAAAACTTTTTTATTTTCTCAAAAATGCAATAGTCTATGGTATTCAAGGAAAGTAATAAGCGTGTATATGAAACGCATTTTTGTCTCTAGTTCTTGAATTGACGTTACCGGCTGGCTACTATTTTGTTTTGTCAGTCAAGACAAGTTTCAGGGTCAGTACAGAAGTCAGTACCGACTGACTTCAAAATATTCGTGTGGGAATTTTCAAGTCATCGTTGACTTCATGCCGCTGTACTGACTTCAAACCAATTTACATTGGGTTTTTTGGGTCAGCGCTGACTTGTCTCGATTTCGGAGTCAGTCGCTTACCTCGTGTAAACCAGCCTTGACTCTCTGGCAAGTGCCAAGTCACGGTAAACGCAAAGAAACTTTCACGATACAGGTAAGCTCTTCAACTTTTGTTTTTTGAATAATTGTGAAAGGAAATATGAGCAAGGACGTTATTGTTTTTTAAATTACAACTTCAGCCAACTCACTGAGATAATTTTATAAACAAACCACCGATACCTAACCTTAAAAGCTCTTTTTATTCAGGGTTTGTTAATCTTACCTGCTTGTTAAATAAATATTTGTGATACCAGAGTTCTATAAGTGTTATTGAATAATTTAACATTAACCCATATAGTATTTAAGCATGCTTTGCATTAACCTGATTGCATTACATTACATTTCACCCAATATAAAATGCATATAAGTATGTTTAAAAAAAAAATTATCTCACTCTCTCTTATATTTAATTTTGACTTTGTTATTAACCTCTGACTTTGTTTTTTATTTGACGATTTGTTGATTTTATAGATTTTTATGTTAGAATTTTATTAAGGTTAATTAAGTGCATAGTGGCATACATAATTTAGTTACGTGATTGATCTCAAATGTGTTCAGAAACTAATGTTAATACGAAAAGGAAAGAAAATAAACAGTTTTTATTATTTTAAACTTTTTAATGAATTTTATTTAAAAAAAACCGAAAAAACCGGGTTACCCGGTTTTTTTTTTATGAAAACCGAAATATTCGGTTTCCCAAAACTACCCGGTTTTTGCATGCCCTAGTCAGTACCTCTACTCTTGAATCCAATGACAATCCCAATTCGATGTCAATCTCAATACATGTTAAACTTGAATGTTGAATGAATGTCGAAACAAAAATTGTTTTCTTATTTCGAAAATGAATGTACATAATGACAAGAGATGCTTTTACTTTAAAAACCCACAATTTAAAACAGAAAATAATGTTTAATCTTATATTTTGATTGTGACATATATGGCCGAATACTCAAACGATACTCAACTTTGAGGGGCGGTCAAACATCGTGCTGTCTTTGTCGTATCTTTGACATTTAATGCGACAGGACGATGTTTGAGAGCCTCTCAAAGTTGAGTGACGTTTTAGTATTCGGCCAATAGATTTTTATTTGTGGGGCAAATAATTTATGGAGCTAGGGACATCTCCTTTACTAATGTTTTTGGTGCAATTTTAAAATTGATATTTAAGTTCCTAATGTATACTGATTCCAGGTTTTGATGACTTTATCAATGCGGTGCAAGTACCTACAAAAGTTAGACCTCTCGTGGTGTGGCAGCCACCGTATGATACAATGTAGTTATGTTGTCAAGTAAGTAACTTGTGGTTATATTTTAAAAAAATGTTTAGGAAGTAATTTATCAATGGTGATAAGGATAGTTAGTTTGATACAGTTCTTATATTTGTATAGTTAAACTCTTAGGTAATAGTCGAAAGTTGAATTTCGGAATTACATCTACAGCTATACAACGTGTTACAATACAAAAGAACCTAAAGCTCAATATGGTAGATAGGTACCATGCATACAACCCCGGACCGACGGCCCTGGAAACTTATTATAAACTATGAAGACTGCCACTTCATGAAAAAAAAAGTTTGCATGATAAACTGCATAGTCGCATCCCTAGACCTAAATTGTGTTTTGCTTTTGCCCATTAATGGGATTGATTATAGAAAACAAACTTTTAACTTTGAAATTTTCCTTACGAAACAAAATTTTACGGGTTATTATAAAACACCCTGTTTATAAACATGTTTGAATGAATATTGTGCTGATTACTCTTTTATGTAAATAGGATTATCAATTACGTTTAGACACTTCAACTAATATTTTATTTTATAAAGTTGCATTGCGTATGTTTAACTGATATTGTCAATTTTATAAAGTTCATTTTCAATAACTTGACTGTACCTGAATCGTCGATATTATAAAAGACCTTATAATAAACAAATAAATATTAGATACCATCACAAACATTGCTCTGATTCCAAAGTAAGTAGCTAAAGCACTTGTGTTATGGAAATCAGAGAACGGTGGAATTACCAACAAGTAGACCTGAGCCAATTAGAAAGTTCGTTTTCTAAATTGACCCAGCCGGGGATCAAACCCGAGACCTCAGAGAAGGCGACACCTTGAAAACAGGTGTACGAGCCACTCGACCACGGAGGTCGTCTTCGATTCATTATTTAATTGTCTTGTTAGCTGCTAATAGCATTCAAGGTGATATTTGTTTACAGTTTCCTCAGAAACAGCGGCGCCGAGTTAACACATTTAAGGATGAATTGCTGTAAATTTGTGGACAATGCCGTGTTACGAACAGTCGTGGAAACATGTACTCATTTGCAAGGTTTGTATTAAAACTTAGGGACGATTTTCAATCGTGATAATTTACCGATTACCGATATTTTTGTATGAATGACTAACAAAGAAAATTAACATTATCTCATGAAAAATCAGCCCTCAAAAAAATGCTATAGCATGCAAATTGTATATTGAATGAAATAGGTAAGATTTTTGGCGTCAAGAAAGAGATATAGTGATAAACAAATATTAATTTCTAACATGATTTCATCGGTCGATATAGTATTCACAAGAAGTAATCGCAATTTATTGATTAAATCACACAATGTATTTTAGTGACTATTTCCTAGACAATAAGGGTTAATTTTAATTGCAATTTTTCAGAGTTATGTCTCCGATCAGTTACTGGCTGTTCAGATTGGATATGTCTAGCTTCACTTAAGAAATTGAAACGATTAGACCTGTATAGAACTGATATAACTACTACAGCAGCGGTCGCTGTGGTCAGATCAAATCCGGGGTTACAGCATCTTAATGTTGGTAAGAATAATTATTAAGACTTGTAGCTCTTATAAATCAATTTAATTATAATTACTAACCCCCTTACTAATAAAGATTGTTTAGCAGATGTACGAGTATATAGTTTGTATATAGTATAGTTACACAATGGTTATTCTTTGTCAAACTCTTTAAGTTTGTAATTAAAAAAGAAAGGGACAAAGCACTGTAACTATGCATCTGCTATACAATTTTTATTAGTAAGGGCGTAACATTTTCCGAAGGAATGGATTAACAGTTTTACTTATAAACGAGACGAGTAACCGGCCATTGCTTTTGCCCTGTTAGCTTAATAGGACAATCGATACAATTTTTGTAACAGTGCTCTGTAATTTGACGACCTCCGTGGTTGAGAGGCTTTGTACACCGGTTTTCAAGGTGTCGCCATCTCTGAGGTCCCGGGTTCGATCCCGGGTTGGGTCAATTTAGAAAACGAACTTTTCTATATTGGCTCAGGTCTAGGTGTTTGTGATGCCACCGCTGGTCTCTGATTTCCAAAACACAAGTGCTTTAGCTACTTACTTTGAAATCGGAGCAATGTATGTGATGTTGTCAAATATTTATTTATTTGAGCGGTAATCAACAAAATATTAATGTGCTCGTGAATAAGATCTTTCCTTCAAAAATGCTCAAGTTGGGACAACGCAAAGCTAAAGTAGTGCATTCTTTAGTTTTGCGTGTGTTTTATTGGAACTTTTTCAACAAAATAAACCTCAAAGCCAAAGCCCTACTTGAGTTTTACGAGTGCATTATTGTGTGCTCATAACTGAAAAAATTATACACTGTTTAATTTTCAGGTTCATGCAAAATGATATCGGCCATGGATGAAGTGGCAATAGAGTTAGGCGCAAACTGCCCGGAGCTGAAATCAGTGGACTTCTGGAAATCGTACTCGCTGACTCCAAGCGGTATCAGGGCATTAGGGAACTGTCCAAATCTGCAAGAACTAGACGTTGGATGGTGGTGAGTTCATTAAGCGCGCATACTCTGCACACTAGCGCCGTCATTGGAAAAAAACGGTCAAGCGAGTCGGACTCGCGCACCGAGGGTTCCGTACCATCATTCTGAAAAAGTTTACTATTTAACCAAAAAGTTTCCTATATAGCCTCACTTCGAATTTTTAAGACCCCCTTGGTCAAATAATATAGAGTTTGTTTGCGAAAAGTGGCCACTTTTAGCAAAAAAACTCGCATTAAACTAAAAGACACAATCGTCTTATCGGTCGATGTTTTAGCCTTCCTGAAGCTGTTTTCGGTGGCGTTTAAAACCAAATGGTCATTCATATTTGTAAATCTATTTAATTCACGATTTACACGTTCGGTTGGAAGATTTTTGTATGAAACAGCAGATTTTTTTTTCCCGATTTCAGAGTTGGTCCCATAGTAAAAGTTGATCAGTCGGAGGGTCCCTATATACCATATTCGGCATTACGGGTATTTTTGTAACATGTTGTATAATACTGACAATGCAAATATAATATTTTTAATTTGTTTTCTAGTTTACAAGCAGGCGGCTCGGGCGAGTGGTTGGGCTGGTTATCGGGCGGAGAACTAAGGAAACTATTCCTAGGAGCATTACGAGGCGTTTGCGACAGAGACTTACGAACGTTACTGCCGCGGGCGCCCAAACTAGCGCAGTTAGATCTACTAGGAGTTCGAGCGGTCACACCGGATATATGCGAAACGTGAGTCATTTATACTCTATTTTTATGTGAATAAAGTCGATATTTCGGGATACTAGGGAAACTATTCCGAGGAGCTTTATGAGGCGTTTGCGACAGAGACTTACGAATATTAGTGCCGCGAACACCGAAACTAGCGCAGTTAGATCGGCTGTTGGAAGATAGAGCAGTTACACGTGATATTTGTGAAGCGTGAGTAATTTAGACCTCATAATCATGTAAATAAATCAGATTTTAGACGCGTTATCGCTTGCAATAGAGACTTTTATTACCGTGAGTATCGAAACTAGCGCAGCCTGCCTAGCATGACCACCGAAACATGATATATATCGCGTGATATAGCATTTTATCGACATTCAACTGTCAAAATCTATTGTCTTTTGACAGCTTCAACTGTCGTTCCACGTTCACGTGATAAATCACTATCATATCACGTTTCGGTAGTCATGCTAGGGGGGCAGGATCTGTGAGTTACAGCAGTCATGTAGAATATTTGTGAAACGCGAGTACCTAATTAAGATCTTACTGTAATGTAAATAGAGTCACTTTAGATGACAATGAAAATGAAGTCGGTTTTCGTTTTCAAGGTAATTTGATAGATATTAACACTGAATAATAAAATACCATTTATTCATTTTATGTCTGTGTAACGATTTTAGACTACTTGTTTTTTTTTCATTTTGCGCATATTATTTTAAAATTAAATGGTTTATTTGCATTTCAGGATTTTAGCTGAATGTCGAGACTTAAGACTACTTGATGTCAGCTTTTGTGATCAGATACACGAATCTCAGGTACTACATATAACAATTATTGTCTATCAATTCGTTACCATAAAAAGATTTTTTTAAATGATTTATTAAATTTATTTTACAGGTTCTAGAATGGCGAGAGCAATACCCACACGTCAGTATAAAGCGATCTTTCCAATCGGCGAATTTAAACACAGCCCCGAACCAATTATTCCTTGCACCAAGCTTAGAGTAAACATGGCTTCATTAGGAGTTAAGAAAAGTGTATGCAAATTCCGGTATTTATATTATATCTCTCTATTTTTGGTACACACTAAAGCACATCAAGATAAACAGTTGAACTGCGAAAACAGCTTTTATTAAGAAGGGCATAAAGACGTTCTCAAGGTCAACAACTAAAGTCTGATGTGCTGCCGTATGTACACACGACAGCAAATCAGGTTATACATTTAAGCTGCGAAAACAGCTTTTATGACGTAGGGTATAAAGGCGGTCTCAAGGTCTACATGTATAGTCTGATGTGCCGTCGTATGTACATGCAGTCAAGTTTTATAACATGTATACCTACTTATAATTTTGGCAGTTCAACACTTTGCATTGTAATAAAATAGACCATTTTATCAGACGTGACTGAAATTGCGCATACAATTAGATTTTCAATACTGAATCTGAAACTTTGTATGCCTAAAACGTAATAAATCTAAGTCGCAATTTGCCTACTTCATTGGCGATGGTTTCAAAGTTTATTTTTAATAATAAGTAGAAATTGATTACATTTTTTGCCATATTTCTATTTGACGGACAGATGTGAATAATTATTTACAGCGATCAAGTGTGGATTCAGCTTAACATAAGAATAAAAAAACCGAAATAAATTATAATAGTATAACCAAAAGACAGTACTCAAAGCTTTATAGCTTAGATGTAGTAAATGTATAAATATTTTTATATTATATTGTGCGTCTAATACAGTTTGTATAAATATAAGATCAGTCTTTCAAAGAATGTTCTTAAAGATTTACGAAATCTGGCCTAAGTGGACTAGAGGCCGTATTACAAGCCCTTAAAAGCTGCCAGGTTTATAAATTGCTGTAGTGACATCTCTTTCAGCTGTACAGCAAATAAAAGAGACAGATTGTTGGACAGCCAGAAAACTGCCTGGAAATAAAAGGTCATAATATGATAACAGTTTTTTTGTCAGAAGATTTTTATTTCGCTTGGAATCTTTAGCAATTTGCATAAAACAAGTAGATACCTAAAGGCTGGTTTACATGTATTAAGTAGTCAAGTAATTAACTAAACGGGTTTGAAACTTTTTGTATGAAGCGTGGCCCAAATGCCGTCCGCCATTTTCCTTTTTTTTTAAATGGCGGCCACGTATGAAACCTTCATAAATCGATAGTTCACATCAATAACAAAAATTAAGTGACTTAACGCATGTTGACAATGAATTTAGTAATTCCTTAGCCGCCACTTGCCTTGAAAAAGTTCCAATAAAAATCTGAAATGTCAAAATTGTGTCAAAACTTTTTTTAATTCATGTTGTGGTTGTGGCAGGCGGCGGCTAAGGAATAACCTCCATTCTGCTGTTACTTCTGTACTTTTGTGAAGGCGAAGTTATTTCATTTTTTAGAATTTTCCACGCAATCAAAAATTCAGTAACTTTTTCCAATTAATAGGGGAGCTTATTCCTACCTATAAAAAAAATCAGCTTATAACATTTTTTTCAGACATTCCCCATTGCTGAAAACATGTTAGTGCTTACTTAAAATTAAGTTAATTACTTTACTTAACTCACTTAACTTGAATACGTGTAAATCAGCCTAAAATGTTGGATAGAGTAATTGAGTTCAAGAACGTAATTTTATGATATTAATTCATCAACGCCCGAGCGGACGCAGGCGGCCAGATAACAATGGAATATCTATTATGTCTCATTTCCGGGCGTTGAAGGGTTAACAGTCGGATATAAATAATTACGAAAATGAATTCTAGTAGTGCTATGTGCTTTAATTTTTATTATTATTCAATAAGATGTACTATGTGAAAGACTGATTAAAATAATAACAAAGTAAAAGTATGAGCTAGTGCATTTATTGTATCGCATATTATATAATATTATGCAATGTACATACGACGGCAAGTCAGATGTAACAGTTGTACTGCAAAAAAACACTCTTATTACGTAAGGTATAGAGATGGTCACAAGATCAACGTCTGATATGCCGTCGTCTGTACATGAAAAACATGCATTGTTATTTTTCGTCGTGTGTACTGTACATGTATGTTATAAGAGACTGCATTGGGTAAATTTAAGATAGAGGTAAAGTAAAACGGCATTAGTGGCCTGAATTTTGTACACTTATGTATGTATTCTGTGGTAGAACTTCGAATTCATGTATTCTATCTATTCTATTATAGAAAATTATTACATATCCGGCAGTAACTTATAAACATTCTAAAATGCTGTTCGTTTACAAAAACAGCCTAATCTATTCTACTACTACTTAACCAGAAAAAGCCCGCCTGCGGCCTGCCACTGTATGCAACTTCATACTATTTCTGTAACTACGGTGCTTAACGTATATAGGGTTATTTGTAAAACACCAACAACCTCGCAGGTGTGGATTACTAACATAATGAACAACAAAGTTTGTTCTACGACTTACCCAAAAAACAAAAAAAATGACTTTTCATACAAAACTCGATCAGCTGTTCGGACATTTGTATGGAAAGTAGTTTCTTTTGTCTTTTTCAGAAAAGTCATAGAACAAACGTAGTTGTTTATGATGTCAGTAATCTACTCTTGCGAGGTTGTTGGACTGTTGGCTTTTTACAAATAACCCTGTATAAAAGCATCATTCAAGTACACGCACACGCGTATGTGTGATTGTACGTTCACGTAAGTAGTTCGTAAATCCTATCTATGCTTTAGGGCTAGATTGAGATTAAGAGCACAGACATTTAATTTATCAATGCTAGAGCGGCCGCAGGCGGCCTGATAACTATGGAATATCTATTGCGTATCATTTCCGGGCGTTGAAGGGTTAAAAATAATTAAAAAAACTGCATGTCCCACTCATTTGTGGTTAAACTGAATAAAACATTATTTGCTTCATTAGAAGGCCTTTAAACACTGAATGTTTGTAATTACTTATTTAGTCTGTGTCTACTTAAAATTTTGTGCATAGACATCATTTTGAGTTTGACAAATAAGCGAAAATCTTGATAAGATAAGTCTTGCAATGACTTTATTGTGTTGTTATATTTTGCTCTGAATGGTGAATTATTCCGTAGCGAAAAAAGGAGATATACCTACCTTTGCCAGAACTACGACTTGTAAGAAATCCGCAGCAAAATAGCCCTTATCGTATACATGAAGTTATATTTGGATGTTGTTTATAAATAGGACATAAGAAAATAAAACAAGTATATAATAACTGTGAGATAATGTAACCTTGACGAATTACGATGACTTCAATAAAAAATGTCAATTAAAAAATGTGTTATCCGGCTTCTACATATTCTAATTAAATTTGAAATACTTACACTATTTGTTCCTTTTACTAAGATAGGAGATACGCAGTAAGCATTGGGGTTTGTTATTTTCATAGTTTTTAAGGCGTGTCAATTTTTACGCATAATTAGGGTTGCCATATGTCCCGTATATACGGGACTGTCACGTATTTGACCATCGCGTCCCGTACCTATTACTTACGCGTTCCGTATTTCAATAATTTCGACAGAATGTGGGCACGAATAGGGCGCGAGTGGCATTAATTATTAGTTCTCCATGTTCACGGCGTCAGCTGCTAATGTGCCGAAACGTCGCGAAAATAAAAAATCAAACCCTTTTGGTTCGATTTTCCAAACAACTAATTTCCAAAGTACTTTCAATAAAACCGCTCTAGTATCCGTTAAAAAGTGTTTTGTTTCATATAATAATATAGTACATTACTGTTTAGTCGTAGACTTAATTCACCTGGGCTAATTCTTCAAATCATACAATGATTTTCTTAGTTATCGAGTAGTAGACAGCGATTTCTCAACTAGTTGAAATTTATTTTACCTACCCATTGAATGTAAACTTTGTTAATTATTGTAATGGAAAATGACGTCACTTTAAATGCTGACCTCATTTTTCAAATTTTGACGACTCTGTATGAAACATACAGGGAGAAAAAAACAGCCCTTGACGAGTTTCTTGCCGGTTCTTCTCGTTACAAGGTCTCCCGCTTAGGGTTTGCGAACCGATGGCGTAGCTTCTTTGACATTCACAAGTGCTTGTAACAGCCTAGACTGAATAAACGAGTTTTGAATTTTGTTTATAGTATTAGTTCTATGTAGTATATTACTTTGAGTAAAGACGTCGATTGACCTTTTTTTGACGTCCCATATTGGTCCCTGAAAGTTATGGCAACCCTACGCATAATTTAAACGAAGATTAGAAATACATTAATTATATTTGTAATAGTTTTCGTAATAAAACTTTTTGATGAGTCTCTAGAAAATAGAAGCTATATTCGTAGATTTCGAGATAATGTGCGAACCACCCATGATCCAAATTATATCTTAATCCGATTAAGTATATTGTTTTTGGTAATCTTAATGTGATAATAAACAGTACAGTATTTATTAATAGTTTGACATGATTCCACAAACGCCGAGATATAATTATGACATTCCATCGACAAATCTTATGTATCAAACGCAAAAGTAGTAAACTAGACTACTATAGAAATTGGGTATTTTATAATACGGTAAGGGAAAGTGAGCTTTATCTACCGCGCAAAGCGCCCATAACCTACTAAATTTCAAAAGATGCATAATTATGAACTCTATTTACTTTGCATACGTTACAATATTGCTAACTCCTGACTAGTTGAAAAAAAAGTGTTGAAAAAAACGAAACGAGAGTATGATTTATAGCTGGTATTTTTATACTAAATAGGTACATCTATTCTATACTAAGGAAATGAAATGATTTTGTAACTGGATTACAGCCCTATCATTATCGTGCCTACAATTTTCATAATACTTAACTAACAAAATTAACGTCTCGATTTATATTATGTTAACAATTTATGTACAGCAAACCACGAAGCATTGAAATATACACACCATAAAATATGTAGCTTTCTATCCATCTCTGTGTCACTGTCGTATGTCATCATATCATAGGTGTAATGTGACATAGTTCTAAGGTGTGTACATTTTAGTGTATGTGATTGTACTTAATAATTTATTTACCTGTTATCTTATCTATCACCATCAGCAATTTAAACGTAGTATATTGATTATACAATATTTGCTTCTTTGTAATGGGATAGGTGCAATGCATGATTTCATTATATGTACAATTTTCTTATGTAATATTTAAGCAGTTATGTATACAATACCGAGTGTTTCTAATAAAAATATTTTTGAAAATATTTTTTTATTTGAGTATCTAAACATGGCGCGTATTTGTTAATTGGTACAATCGTTATATATTGTTGCTACCAGTTGGTTGACTTTTAATCGTTGCTGAAGTGTCAAAAGTTTCATCTTTGCAGCTTCGATCATATAAATGGAAGCTTAATAATATGATCGAAGCTCTACAGACAAAACCAATGTTGCTGCGAATTAAGACTATTAGAAAACCTTAATCAGAATGACTGCTAAACTTTATTCCCATAGAATAAAATATTCAGTACATTTATACTTAAAAACATACATAAAAAATGCCGTTGACTTGATAAACTCCTCCTTTTTTTGAAGTCGGTCAAAAATCATAATATCTTTTCCAATATGGACATTAATGGCACAATTACATCAACGTCCTACACATACATTATTAATTTATTGTGTTTTGCTATCATAATACGTTTTTATAAGACCGTTACGTTAAATATAAGTAGGTACCTAGGTACTCTTTTGTTAGCTGTGGCCTAGCCGTGACCCCAGAGTCCGCGTCACAAAAGAAGTCCCTTGGATGAGGCGCTGGTATCGTTGAAGTCATAGGAAAAAAAGCTTTATTCCAATAGCAATAGACATCCTGTATTAGTTCCATCAAAATTCCGTGGAACTCCTTATTTATTTGTAACTGTGCAAAATTTTTGCCGATTGATGTTTTGTACAGAATCGTATCGCGGTCAACGTATAGGGTAAGCTTGATATTTTAATAGGCCTTTAGAGCGCTACGGTCATCTTTAAAGTGATTTCTGTCATCCTGTGGATGACGTACCCTAAGTAAGCCAATTACTATAACCATTTGTAATGCCTACCAATATCTACGAAAAAGACAAGTATTTTAAAAACTATTATTTATCAGGTTCGTAGCTCGGATTCGAATTCGCCCGGGGGATTGAAACTTTTACAAATGCTTGTAATAGGTACATAAATACGTATCGTGGAATGTAACGTTTTCATATTTTGTTTTTAAGTTTGAAGACTTCGGGGGCGGGTGAGAGGGGATATGACACTCATATCCTTCCTCCCTGTCTACGGGCCTGTGCTTTATATACTTAGCTTTGACGGCGAATTTTGTGACTTAATTTTTATTTAGGCTCTTGGCATACCAGGATACGGCGCACGGCGACTCATGTACAAAGACTTCTATGTATACAAGGTGTTACAAAAGTACCCCTAATGCCGAATATGGTAGATAGGGACCATCAAACTGAACAACTTTTACTATGGGACCAACTCTGAAATCGCGAAAAAAAAATCAGCTGTTTCATACATTTTGATATGTTCGTAATTAATTTTTGTATGAAACAGCTGATTTTTTTTTCGCGATTTCAGAGTTGGTCCCATAGTAAAAGTTGTTCAGTTTGATGGTCCCTATCTACCATATTCGGCATTAGGGGTACTTTTGTAACACCTTGTATACTACGTGAGACAGGCTGTACAGTACCGAAAAATTGCTCATTAAGTTACGGTGCATGCACAGATACTCCTTTAATCTATTGCGAGCGACCGAGAGAAACAGTTGATGCGCCGCGAAGGTTGGTTGTGACACAATTTTAGTTTTGAACAGCTCGTCTATGTAATTGAAGTCATTGCTCATGTATGATGTGTTGTAGATGTACACTACCACTCTTACCTCGGCTAGGTAACGTTAAAGGAACTCTAAAAATTATGTAAGTACGGTGTTTTATTATGTTTTATACAATTATTGATACGGCGTTTTATAGAGATATTAGAAAGTTAGTAATACAGTTTGAATTAAGTTAAGTACCTACTTAATTTCAATGCAAGATGTACCCAGGTGGAGGTTCACGGTTAAAAAACAAGTTCCCAATATATCTCTTGACCAAATACCCATTTTTAGTGTACGTAGATAGTGACACACCAAACGCCAATGGAACTGGATCTTCATAGTCCAAATAAAATATCACAACCAAGAGTTTTAAGTAATCATTTCTGTCAACTAAAGAGTTTACAGTTTTTTCATACTCCACCCAATGTTTAGTTTCAAACACAGGAGTATTTGCTACAAAATCTATTTCATCATAGTCGATATCGTCATAATTGAACTCGGCATCATCAGCTTTCTTCATTTCTTTTAAATGATTTCTTATTGGTGTTGAAATATCAATTTTCCCATTTTTAATTGATTTGTGTGTGATATCAGCTTCCAAAATAACAGGTACTGATAGTTTTTTCGGCAGATCAACAACAGTGATTTTATAATCAGTAAACCACGCCGTCGGATCTGATATTTTTCGCACTAACGACGTGTATGCATCTTGAAGAACCAACTTGATGTCCTCTAAATAATCGTCAGGTAAGAGAGACGTGTAGAAAGTACTATTAAATTCACTTGTAGGTGTTTCCAAATAGTCATTGTAATAACCGCCGATCCTGAAATCGATTGACAGCATAGGGATTCGTTTCGAACCAGCTGGAGCGCAATAGTCCCAATGGTTACTTTTGTCCGTTATGCACCAGTAATAGTAAGTTCCTTTGTTTTTTAAACAATACTGTTCAGCATAGCCTCTACAGTCAACTTTTCTTGTAGTCCTAGCTGCTGCCATGTGTCCTATCGTATAAATATCGCCTCGTATGTTAGAGCTGCAGTAATCCCAATATTTCCTTTCATCGACTATGCACCATTCGTAACTATAACCATATGTGTGACAGTTACTCAAGCAGTATTTCAGTGTATTCTTCTTCTCAGCTGTACGGTATATAGGTGAGGGTTTGCCCGTCGGTCGGCAAGTCTTCCGATATTCTTTCCAGTTTACTATACATTTTCTTTGAACACAATCGGTCATACAGGGTTCTCCACTTAATGTAAATGCTTCTTCTGTGTAACTCCATGTATCCAAACAGCTCACTAAATACGGCAGCACTAAAAACACGGGCGACACCATTTTAATACCCCCTTCTTATCACTGAATATAGGTACCAGTCTTATAAGGTTATCGCTTTCGCCGAGTGTGACGAGAATAACATGGGTCTGGTTATTATTTACACTCGTATAACTTTATAGGTATGTATCAAGTCCCTAATATATTTTAAACCTCTCTTCCGAGATTTAAAGATTATTTTTTAATTAACGCGCTCTTTGCTTATTAATATAATATTTTACGAATATGTTACGAATTAAGAAATCGATTCTAATTAAATTTAGATTTTTCGTATTTACAATGCTATTTTTATATTAAGATAAATAATATTAGAGAAAATACTAGAAAAAATCGACTCACCCGTAGCACCTCAGACGGGGCTCGAACCCGCACCCTTGGGAATCCGGCCCAATGCACTGACCAATATTATGCTACCGAGTCGCTTGTGGGAGCGGCGAAATTTTCTAGTACTTTTAACTTCTTCGCTGCAAGCCAGCGCAATTTCATCAATATGAGGAAACACCCCCACAATCGAAAGAAACATCCTTCCAGATGTTTTGACAATCGATAAAGATGAAACAGCTATATAATTATTAAATTTTGAATTTTCGCATTCACAATGCTATTTTTATATTAAGATAAATAATATTAGAAAAAATACTAGATAAAATCGACTCACCGATCGTAGCACCTCAGACGGGACTCGAACCCGCACCCTTGGGATTCCGGCCCAATGAGATTTATCTTAAATCGATTCTATTTGCTGTCTACTAGGATTTCTTAGTTCTGCTAAAAATATATTACACAGTTTTAGCTATTTAGCTACCTACATCTAAAACTTAATAAGTTACCCATTGACTTTCAAGAACTAGCAATGACCGTGAGAAAAAAGGATTAAAAAAAATATTTTTTACACTATGCCATTATAGAAGCCGTAATTCCAAAACCAATTGTTTTTATTTTACTTCAATACGATAACCCCCTTACTAATAAAGATTATAAGCAGATGTATAGTTACACAATGGTTACTCTCTGTCAAACTATTTAAGTTTGACATTAAAAAGAAAGGGACAAAACACTGTGATTATGCGAATTTTTTTCTAAGTCTACACCTGCTTTACAATCTTTATTAGTAAGAGGGTAAGTATTTACAAAGTTATTGTAAATAATTGATCTGCTTCAAACAGTATTACGTTTGTCCTACTGATAGTACCACGGACAAATTAAATTTCCCGTGGTACTACCAGTTGAACTACGCAGTAGTACCACGGGCAACAAAGGGTCATTTTTACGAATCTTTAATAGTAGATTATGCAATAAGGGCTTAAAGTAGTGTATTGTGTCCCGGGCGCTATTATCTACTTTTTATACTTTCTGCGAGGCAATTGAAACCAATGACTGTTATAAAGAAAGTACTTAAGTAATTATTTAAAGTTAGAATAATAAAATATGAAAAATTAAGTATATTTATTTTAAAAAAATATTTATTTTAAGAAAATTAAAAGTTATGTTAGAAACATTACACCAATCGTGCAACGACAAAGTTACATTCTTTGGTACATTTATAGTTGGGTTAGAGTTTATTTTTTTGTCGTCTATTCTGTAGTGGTCCGTTTGACATTCAAATAAATCCTTCTTGGTGCGCGGGTGAAAATGAATTTCGTAAAAAGTTTTCATGACAACATACAGCCTAACTCAGAATAAGATCTCATTGCACCTAAACTTTTTTGAAACCAACATCGATCAAGTACGACTACATGGGTTGCATTCCAAATTCAAATCACATTATTCCCCATGGGAAAAATGACTTACTTTAGGAAAGGTTTGCATGACACATAATATGCCATTGACGAGCAGGTAGTATAAAAAAAATTATTAGAAGGGCCACTGAAAAATATAATCATATTTTAAGTAAAATGTATATTAACAAAAAAGATACTGTTATTGTATTGTGTTAATTTCCTAAGCTCATTGAGTAAAGTGAACAAAATTAATCATTTATAGTTTTATTAATAAATAAATATTTGACAACATCACATACATTGCTCCGATTCCAAAGTAAGTAGCTAAAGCACTTGTGTTATGGAAATCGGTGACAACGGTGGTATCACAAACACCCTGAGACAATATAGAAAAGTTCGTTTTCTAAATTGACCCAACCGGGGATCGAACCCGGGACCTCAGAGATGGCGACACCTTGTAAAGCAGTGTACAAAGCCACTCGACCAAGGAAGTCGTCTCTCTCTATTACCAGGTTATCTCTATTACTTATACAACGTGTTACAAAAATACCCCTAATGCCGAATATGGTAGATAGGGACCATCAAACTGAACAACTTTTACTATGGGACCAATTGGACCAACTTTGAAATCGCGAGAAAAAAATCAGCTGTTTCATACAAAAATTAATTACGAAAATATCGAAATGTATGAAACAGCTAATTTTTTTATCGCGATTTCAGAGTTGGTCCCATAGTAAAAGTTGTTCAGTTTGATGGTCCCTATCTACCATATTCGGCATTAGGGGTAGGTACTTTTGTACTTTTGTAACACGTTATATATTATTATTTTTCTATTATCCATGTTCTA
Organism: Catoptria pinella; assembly: GCA_963556745.1. NCBI lineage: Eukaryota > Metazoa > Arthropoda > Insecta > Lepidoptera > Crambidae > Catoptria > Catoptria pinella. Next base: position 8,803,135 of record OY750769.1, read on the forward strand.
GTGACACATCGTTTAACTTAAAAAAATATGCTCCGACGCTTAACCTTGATCTTTTAAAGGTGCTTTAACCTATCCAATACAGGCCTTCTGTAATAAAACTGTCATAACATTGGCTCAATTTCAGTAAAATTTCGAGAAAGTCATTAACACATGCAAATAAAAGGCTTTGACCCTCCACGTGTTAGTTTAGGCAGCCTTGTCGGTGTAGTATTTCTATCATTTTACAGTATATCAGACTTTAACCGACTTCAAAAAAAGGAGGAGGTTCTCAGTTCGTCGGAATGTTTGTTTTTTTATGTAAGTTACTCGATTACTCGAAGACGGCTGGACTGATTTGAAAAATCTTTTTTTGTTTAAAAGTGTATACTTTTTGTTGGTCCCATTGTCATGAGGTCAGGATCTTATGATGGGATCCTTGAGAAATCAAGGGAACTCTTCAAATATAATAGGCACACCTATAGCGATTTTGGTATTTTCTTAAGTAACTTATACATTTGCTTTCGGAAAGTACCACTTTGGTGAAGTGGAACTGATGATGAAGACCATAGATGATCATCGGAATTATTCAATACTAAGTATTTCACTGGTGCGATATGATTACTTTTACATGGTTCCTAGGCTATTTATGCTCATCATAATGCATATGGTGAAGTGGAGCTGATAGTTCGTTCGGAGTTCTCCTGGTACTTCATACTCCTGGTATTTCATACCAGGAGAACTCCTCAACAATTAACGCTCCAGCGTCGGGAAAAGCAGTATTTTGTAAAAGGTGATGAGCCGTTGACATAATGCTGTTGTAACTTAATGCTTACTTAGATAATATCGTCACTAAATATACCTACCACAAAAAAGTTTAAAATATCAAAGTTTAAAAAAAAACAGAACCTTCAAAAAAGCCTTAAAAATAAATAAAATAAAATGGCTCTAAAAACTTAAGTTACTTCAGCATTTGCTTTCGGGAAGTACCATTTGGTGAAGTGGAACTTATGATGAAGACCACAAATGGTCATCGGAACTATTAAATACTATTTCACTGATGCAATACAATTACTTTAATATGGTTCATAATTGGGTACCATAAAGTACGCACCCGTACGTCTACTGATATAATACAAAAGGTACACTAAAAATATAAAAATAAGAAAATGTTTTTTGTTTCTAAATAAGTATAAGTAGGCAATGATCTACTTATGTAGTGTATGTACTACTTATGTAATGTACTGTAAGAACTCGTTTTAGGTCTATTGGATAGAAAATATATGTACGGCGGCCCCATAAATTAAGATTCAAGTCGTGGGTGGATTCTTCAGAAATGTCAGAGCCTTTGATTATTTTAGTTGTTCCGGGTCTGCCGAGCTTCAACTTAAAACAGATATTTCGAAGTAAGGAGTTTCGTATTGTACTATTCGCCGATGTTATTTAGAAGATATCGATGTTCGTGTGACATCATGAATTGGGGTTCGCCATTTTGGCCCGATTGGGGCTCGATTTCTTTTAATTTCAAGCCCGGCAGACTTTTCCGAAGTTCGATGCGTTGGCAGGAAAAAAGGCTGCATGTATATTCAGCAGCTTAGCAGCATCTTGGGTTACCACAACATGTCAAATCGATTTTTAATAAGTTAAAAAAGATTTAAAATAATTCGCTAGTAGGTAACTGTAAAAATAATTAAGTAAAGTAAGCTTAGTGAGTCCGTTCCGATTGTACCCACAGATACAGACGCGAGCCTTTGGGTGCTTACAAGAAACAGGTTTCCGGTGCAGGCAAGTCTGTGACCAAGTTATATTAAGCACTTAAGGAGTATTAAAAAAAAATTGAAACAGATCATAGTGATTTGGCGGCATATCAAAGAATTAAGTAAAAAATAATAGTGTTCTGTTTTTTATAAATTTCTTAAGTAGGTAAGTAATACAAATATTCAGTTCTGAAATTTACGCGAGCAATACCTACATAGAAAATGTTTTAAAATAAATTCGCCCTAGTAGGAACCCGTGAAAAATCAATAGGTATTAGGTACCTACTAATACCTACCTAAATATTTTACTATAGGATGCTGCCTGCTAACTGCTCTTAACCTATGATTGCTATGATGGCTGCTATGCATAAACAAACCGGCTGTTGGTAGGTGTTGAATTTTTGACATTACAACTTTTTTATTTGATCTGAGATAAACGGGTCATAAACGGGTTTGTTGTTGTAGTAGTAGTTTTGCAGTATTGTAACTGCCTTTGAGGAAACTGTGCGTGTCATTTTAGCTGTTAGCATTTTGGCGTTTTATTTAAAAGAGACTTATATACAACGTGTTACAAAAGTACCCCTAATGCCGTATATGGTAGATAGGGACCACCAAACTGAACAACTTTTACTATGGGACCAACTCTGAAATCCCGAAAAAAATATAAGCTGTTTTATACAAAAATTAAAATCGAAAATATCAAAATGTATGAAACAGCTGATTTTTTTTCGCGATTTCAGAGTTGGCCCCATAGTAAAAGTTGTTCAGTTTGATGGTCCCTATATACCATATTCGGCATTAGGGGTATTTTTGTAACACCTTGTATATTTATCCTCTTGCTTGGCTTGTAAACGCTGCTGGTGGTATTTAGGTATGGATGTTAGCAATGATATTAACTTAGTTGTGGCTTAATTTTGAGGTAAGCATTTGATATAGGTACTTAAGTTTTTATTCTTTACGTGTAGCTATAAGAAAATAATTTAAAGATATCCTATACCTAAGTAGCATGAATAGGTTACCTACTTAGATTGTTTTCTTTCCATAGTAGGTACAGTAGAGTTTAATGATATGACAGTAATATGATGAAAATTTGACCTTTGATAGGTCATCAACCTTAATGCTTTTGTAATAAAAGTCAACATCCTGTCAAAAGTGCTAAGGAAATCGACTGTAAATACTTACCTTGGAATGGGATGGAACCTTGTCAAAGTAAATTGACTAATTAGTTAATTTTAATTTAATTAATCAACTAGGTAATTTACTTGTTGTCTTACTCGAAGTTGCAGCAGCAAAAGTTCCCTCACCTCGAATGGAGTGACACCGTGTTTTTGGATATCCCTGAGGCTGGCCGGTGAACAAACGCGTCTCAGTTTGACAAGGTTCCATCCCATTCTCATCGCGCGCGGATTACAAGTACCTACCTACTTTCCTATAGATTATTTCCATTATTTAGTCTCCACTTTTGTTTCTTCCAAAACAACAATATAATTTATTTAAAACCGGTGATAGATAATATGTAGGTACCTATACCTACCGTTATGATCCAAGGTGACATAGGTACCTACCCAGTTACAATATTTTTTCCTTATCGTTCCTTCCTGTCAACGTCTTCTCCAGTTACCTACAGCAGGTATATAAGTTAATATTATTACTTTTCGAATAAGGAAAGGTCACATTTGTTTGGAGAAACATTTAATTGCATATAAGTTAATTGCGAATACATTCGATTACGTATACATGTACGGCAACCCATTATGTGCTTTACCACTCAGAAAAAATCGAGTACAAACGTGACGGCTGACGGCACGGCGTGCAAACGATTTTAACTTAGGAGTGGTAAAGAAAAAAGATTACCTAGTTATTTGTACAATCAAACAAACATACCAAGAAATTATACGCCTTGTTGTCGCGTCCGAAGATAATGATATATCATCATCGTCTGAGCTGGGGTCCTACCGGCTGACGCATCAAACTTCGGGCTTCAAATTAAAACAGATAAATCAAGCCCCAATCGGGCCAAAATGGCAAACCCCAATTCATGATGTCACACGAACATCGGTATCCTAACTTTGGCGAATAGTACAATACGAAACTCCTTACTTAGATTTAACTGTTTAAATAACTTTCGCCAGATTTTTATTTCAGGGGTCGCCAATCGCCATAGATTTTAAATTTTGTTTGTGTGTTCTCTAGTGTCTACCCCCTTTTCATTATCCCTATAACAATATCTACCACTGAACTATTTAACACTTGACACTGGCAAAAATTACTTCCAAGAGGAAAGTAGATTGCCATAACAAAAAAAGAAGAAGAAGAAGACTTCCTTACTACTTATAAGTATTACCTACTACAAATACAAACATACTATACCGTGTAAACACAGTGTTTTGTCCCTTTCTTTTTAATGTTAAATAGTTTGACAAAGAGTCACCACTGTGTAACTTATACATCTGCTATACAATCTTTATTAGTAAGAGGGAACAATATTGCCAACGTTTCATTGTTGTATTCCTTGATGATGACTTGAATAGGTCTTTATACTCGGTTCTATTATTATGAAAATAAAAGCCCTTGCACAAATACTCATTTACATTCTACATTATCCGATAAACAATTATAACTTATGTGAACGAAACTATTGTTGGAATTATTTCAATAAAATGAAAGACAATGGCTTTCTCGCAATAGGTATATATACTTAGGTATGCCTGATATAATGTCCATCTTATTTACGTTTAGTTTTTTATGTAAATGCTTATCGTTAACTGGTACGTAACTTGAAACAAAACGCACTGAAAGTACAGCCATTTATATTATGTCATCTAGGTTTACCGCTTCGTTTACCGCTAAAGTACGGAATACGATAATGTGCGAATTAACTAGGTAATCTGCAAATTACCGGGTACAACCCGTTAAAGTGCGAAATTGTTCTTAAAATAGCTAGCTGATTTTCGCACTTTACCTAGTAAATTTGCATATTAACGGATGCTACACCGTTAAAGTGCGGAAGACCGTAAGTGAAACAGGCTTCAGGAAATTTAAGTTATAGATTTCTATTGAAAGTAAATTCTACAAAATCGTCGTCTCTGGCGTCGTTTTTGGTCGCAGTTCTAACCTAACCTAAACTAATCTAATGAACTCTTTAAGACTTTTAACTAGTTAATCTGCACTCTAACTGGTTTACGTACTTTAACAGTAAAACATACATGTATACAACTTGATTTGATTGTCAAGGATATCAATGACGGAGCCTTAGCAGCCAAAATAGTACTAACTAAGAGAATATAAAAAAAAGTTTAGTGTGCATTGCAGAAATGTTACTTCTCCTGCTGTTTACACCATTGGTGGTCGGAGCTCAATCAGATCACCATGGAAGAACGCACCAGCTACCAGATCGGTCCACGATAGTTCACCTTTTCGAATGGAAGTGGAAGGACATTGCAGACGAATGTGAGAGGTTCTTGGCGCCTAAAGGATTCGGTGGTGTACAGGTAAGTCAGGTTTATGCGAAAAAAAATAATTACCTACCTACATTAGTGTTAAAAATTACCTTAATGCAATTGGAATACAAAATCCATGTCTTTTCAAAAAGGTTTATTTTTGAAAGTCATTCTTCTTTTTACCCAACTACGGCAAAGCCAAAAAGTATGGTTAGATTTTAGCAGTTTATGTTTGTATTTATTTACCTTAGCGCCTGAACTATAATTACAACTTTTTTCGAATTTGAGATGAATATTTTCTTGTTTCGTAGTTTTTACAGCGCAATTTTTCCGTTATTGGGTTTCAGTTTTTATACTACATTTTTATTTAAATTATTTTGGAATTATTGTAAAAATTATTCCCAATTATCGGGTGATCAAAAGATAACAATGAAGCCCTTTCATTTGCTACCCAACATGGTATCATTAATATTTTTTTAGTTCATGGCTTTATGTCTTCTAGAGGGCGACATAATTTAAATTTAATGTGACGTCATATAGCATAACCAGCGGACGATCAAGACGCTTCCAACGATATCTCATTTGTCAAATTATGATAGATAGTTTAGGAGATATGAGGGAACAGATGAACATACATACCTACATACTAGTCAAATCATAACCCTCCTTTTTGCTTCGCCGTAGTCGAGTAAAAGAGAGCGGGTCGATTCAAGTAAACTGGATTGTTATGGAACTTCAGAACATTAGATAATGTTTATATTTACATTCTTGATGATCTATTTTCACTCTCTTATCTAGATATCTCCCCCATCTGAAAATCTGGTGATCCACAAAGATGGCGGTAGACCTTGGTATGAGCGTTACCAAGTTATGTCTTACAAACTCAAAACAAGGTCAGGAGACGAAGAGGACTTCTTGAATATGACCAGAAGGTGCAATAAGGTGGGAGTGAGGTAAGACCATGTTCCTTACACTATTAAACTCTTTTATTCAAAATGGCGGAATTTTTCAAAATGGCGGGAATATGTAAAAAACATATTACTGCCGTTTTAAAAACTGTTCAAAAATAACACAAACCTTTTTTGTTAGCGATGCAAAGCTATTTTATTTTTAGACGACTCAAAGTTCGTAGTTCAAAATCAATCAAAACATTTCTGGCCAATATTCGAAATTTGAAAATAATGAGGTTGTGACAGTAATTATGACTGCGTTTATTTGGATTTGAATGTCTTTGGTTTTTCTATAAGGACTTCATTGCTTACTGGTTGGAATATTAATATTATTCTGGGAACAGAGATAAAACATTATGGGAACGAAAAATCAAGTAATACTGTGTGAAATTGTAGCTCAAAAATGTATTTGATGTTGAACATTGACTCGCGAGATCTCTGCTCACAGAGCCACTAGTATTAAGGCTGCGTACTCTGCACACTAGCGCCGCCATTGAAAAAAAAACATAGTGCTTAGATAAAAACGAAATTACGAATTATCTCTCTGTAGTGCACTCCGAGGAAACTTTGTGATACTTTTAATCACTTACACAATATTTTCTAGACTGTCGTTTAGTTTAACAGAGTTTTATTGCTACAAGTGGCCACTTTTCGCAAAAAAACTCCATTAAAACTAAAGGACAGGCTAGAAAATATTGTTAAAGCTATAAAAAGTACCAGAAAGCTTCTTCCGAGTGCACTACAGAGAGATAATTCACAATTTCGTCTTTATTTAAGCACTGTGATTTTTTTTCCAATGGCGGCACTAGTGTGCAGGCTACGCCCTCTTAATACTTATCACTAGATTGCTACTTACAAAATGCACCAAAAAGTTCAGATAAGTCTTATCATGAAATCACTCACCTACCGACTATACTTATCAGATTTCTTACTTTACTAAAATAGGTAAGTACTTGTATAATAACAATTTATACCAACGTCATATAACGTAATGTTAAATACTGATCTGAAATAATCTAGAAATAATATTCATATCGCATTCTTGATAAGAGTGTTAGATAGTGCATCAGATTTCGGTAATCCAATGTTATTCGATTATTTTGATATAAAAAGGTAAGTAGTTATTATTAACACGCATAGTGACCTACGTGCTGATTTTAAGAATTTGCATCTTATAAAAGATTATGATTAAGAGCAAGATTTAAAATATGTGTAAAAGGACAGTGCTCAAAAACTAAAAATGTCGATAGCGATCGATTATATTCAAAATTGGGTATTTCGTCCGCTCATTTTGTGAATTCTCCACAGGAAGTTCAAAAAAACTTTACGTTGACTTGAAAACATTGATACGTATATAAAATCTATAGATTAGCATTAAAAGTCACTTACTAATCTACCTAATCTAATTTTGTGGTGGATAATTTATATGAAACGAATTAATAAATAATTAGAAACAAATATTAATGATTATAGTAAATCCAACACAAATATCGTCCGATTATATTGCAATTAGGCTCTCTGTTTATTTTCTAGGATCTATGCAGACGTGGTCGTAAACCACATGACGGGTGACAACCCAGAGAACGTCGGTACTGGTGGAAGTACTGCCGACTTCAAGAATTACAGCTACCCAGCTGTCCCGTACACTATCGAGCACTTCCATTACCCATTCTGTTCCATCAACGATTATAACAACGCTGCGGAGGTAACTATTACTATCGGAACCACTAATAAAGTACCTACTGTAAGTGATGATTGATCAATTTTCTTTGAAATTTGAAAGAAAATGCCAAATGTTTCTAGAGGTAGAGATTTCTTGGGCTACAGTCAAAAGAACTGGGGCCCTATTTTTGATAGGCGTCGAGCGCTCTTTACTACTTACTTTCAAAGCCTTCAGATTTTGACAGCAGTTCAAAAAGATAAGCTTAGGTACTACAAAACTAATTTATGTGAGTGTGTGAAGTCTGTGTGGCACTAGTATTCTACTTTACACCCTGAGCAAAAATAATGTTGATAAAAAACAAGGAAGTAATATATTTTCATTGAATGTCGCAGGTGCGAAACTGTCAACTAGTAGGTCTTAAAGATTTGAACCAGACCGTCTTATTCGTTCGCCGGAAGATAAAACGGTTCTTTAACAAACTTATTCGGCTAGGAGTAGCTGGAATAAGGTATTGGATTTCAAACCTTTTTATCCCAGAGTTTGTGTTGTGTTAATGTTACTAATTTTACGTGTGATTTCGTTACTAACTCTAAAATTGTTGTTTGATTCATACCAAATTTTAATAACCTACCTTATTCAGAGCAATGACGCGTAATAGCATTACCTATCCTAGAAGCAACCGGATAGCTCGCCAGTGTTGCAATGAATTTTGCAGCTAAAAATCGGTGGAATAGGGAGATTTTTAATGGGAAGGAAACAAGAGTATTTAAGTTAATAATACAATAAATTTAGCTCCAATTTAAATAATTTGTTTTTAATATCCGTCGTTATTAGCACTTTCACCACATTCAAAGGTAGGTAGAGAATACCTACTAGCTATTTTGGTGACCATTTTCTCATCTGTATTTATTAAAATTGTAGCAACTTTGATTATTTTTTCCTATACATCTTTCTTTTTTATAAAAGTCCTATAATTGATTTTGAGAATTCTGTTGTCTGTCTTTTCACATTAGAACGCCATTTTGTGTATTTTTTATTATTTTCTATTTTTATTAAAATTTATGAATATTATTTGCATTAGTTGAAAATGCAAAATATCGGGAGACAGGCTCGCTAAATCGGGATATCGGAAGAGAATAACCAAAATAAAAAATAGAAGAAATAGAGATATAGCGAAAATAGGGAGGGGTGAAAAAAAATTGTTTTGAGGCAGCCGATTGAATCAGCGGTTGCCTAAAAGTGTGTACCTACGCTGTTCATAGTATAACTAGTGACCGCCCGCGACTTCGTCTGCATGGAAAATTTTTTGCTATCCCTCGGGAACAATTATTTTTTTCTATGGATGAAAGATACCATATGCCCTTTTCTGTACCCCTGACAATGATCAGTAGTTAAGACGTGAAGGCGTAACAAACAAACAAACGGACTTTCGCATTTATAATATTAGTAAGGATAAAATTTTAATGCCATCCCTCCTGGTGCGATCAGTTATCGATCCGTCAGAGTTAAAAATTGAAGTTTCAATTTTAAACTCTTGACGGATCTATAATCGCCCGGCCTGGGCGGATGGCACTTTGTTTCCAATGTCTGTATGTGATGAAGAATAAGCATGCCAATTTACAAGCAGCTGCCTGTCAATTTCTTTTTTCTTCGCTCGCTTACAGGGCGCCGGTCGCACCAAAACGGATGGCATTAAAATTTCATTAAACAGCGTAGGTACACACTTTCAGGCAACCGCTGTTTCAATCGGCTGCCTTGCGTCAATTTTTTATCCACCCTTCTCCCTATTTCCGCCCCGGGCCAAGTTGGCTCAGTTCGGGTTGCACAGGGTAGTTCCACAACACTTCGGAAGCTCAATTACCGCGAGACATCCGGCTGCCTCTTGGATACTGCAACCTCGCATCATTGCTTTAACTACCTATTGTGATAACTATTGTTAATAATTTTAACAGTATATTATCGTCCCATCACTTCACTTCACTGTACAAATAAAGTAGGTACGCCTGAAAGTAAAAAAATAACTATAATAGATGAAATTCAGAGTAAGATTTTCTGGAAATAAAGACTACTTCATTTATCTAAAAAGAACGGTTTGCCTAAGTGTTTGTGAATCTTGTATTTAATTTTATATACAACGTGTTACAAAAGTATCCCTTATGCCGAATATGGTGGATAGGGACCATCAAACTGAAAAACATTTACTATGGGACATCCTCTGAAATCGCGAGAAAAAAATCAGCTGTTTCATACAATTTGATATTTTCGTAATTAATTTTTGTATGAAACAGCTGATTTTTGTTTCGCGATTTCAAAGTTGGTCCCATAGTAAAAGTTGTTCAGTTTGATGGTCCCTATATACAATATTCGGCATTAGGGATAGCTTTTGTAACACGTTGTATAACGAGAATTCCTGAAAATCCATATTTTCTTCTATTTGTCACTAACTTTTTGTAGGTAAGGACATGTAATTTGGTTGGTTTGAAAGACTTAAATCATGCTTCTTGTTACGTTCAAATGAAAATAGCAGAATTTTTGAATAAGCTGGTCTCTTTAGGAGTGGCTGGATTTAGGTAAGTGTTTGATCATTTTCATAATTTTTGGTCTATTTCCCTTACCTCGGAGGCACTGATTTTCATTCAGATGTAATACAAATACAAATATCTTTATTGTCTCATGAGTTTTACATGTTGGTAAATATTAAAAGTATCATCATGAACCCCGTTAGGGCACTACAACTTTTTCAATTGAATTAAGAACTTGCTTAATTTATTATAACACTTGAAATTTTTGAGATTTAAGCATTCACAATGCTATTTTTATATAGAACTAAATAATATACTAGAAAAAATAGGACTCGCACCAGATCATGTTCTCCAACGGTCTGACCGCTGACTCGGTAGCTTAGCGGTCAGAGCATTGGACCGGATATCCAAAGGTCGCGGGTAGCGATTCCCTTCCGAGAACATGATCTGGTGCGAGTCCTATTTTTTCTAGTATATTATTTAGTATTATTATAACATTTTCAAATAAGTATATAATAAATATAACACACATAACATAGTACAATACACACGGTTATAGCCACAGTGTATAAATAAATAAATATAAATATTTGACAACATCACATACATTGCTCCGATTCCAAAGTAAGTAGCTAAAGCATTTGTGTTATGGAAATCAGAGGCAACGGTAGTATCACAAACACCCAGACCTGAGCCAATATAGAAAAGTTCGTTTCCTAAATTGACCCAACCGGATCGAACCCGGGACCTCAGAGATGGCGACACCTTGAAAATCGATGTACATGCCACTCGGAGGTTGTCAATATACTTGACTTGTGCCATAGTCCACTATGTGGCCGAACCCAACACGTGTTGTGGATTTTAACGAAAAGAAAGCAGAACTAAATTAGAAATAATGTAGCAGGGCCGAATGGCTCAGTGCTCCCAGTTATTTTGACACGGAATACTCGAAATGATATTGATGACCTACCAATCCGCATTGGGCCCGCGTGATGGGTTATGGTCGAAGGGCCATGGTAAGGCGGATGCTCCTTACCCACCCATAAGGAAAGCCTGTGCCCAAGCAGTGGGGCATTAAAAATGGCTAAAAATGGCTGATATCAAATTGCTTATCTTAACATCTATCGAGAAAAAAACGCGCGTAAAAGTACTTACTCCATTGAGCTATTTTACTATGGGAAATTTTATTTCGCTTTTCGGTGGCAGCTGATGACGCCAGCCTGTACATATTTCTCATACAAAATTAATCTATTGATTTTTTAAGAGTGTTTTTTTATTTTTATATACAGGATGTTTTACGGAAAACTGCAAAGTGACAACCCTAAATGCAATAGACTATTGCTCTGACATTAATTGGCAAAAGCAAAACACAAAAAAATTGCCTGTTTATGGTTTTTATAATAATATTGCAGGGTTGTTATATGCTACCCTATGCTGCCTACCTAGCATATTCGGCTTTAGGGGTTTTTTTGTGACACGTTGTATAACGTTCGTGCTACGACGGGCACATAGGTGCAGGCGGCAGGTAGCGCAAGATCGATCACCATAAAAACCTCAGGAGAGGTCTATGCTCAGATTGCCCAGCAGTCACCTTGTATTAACACTGACTTCAACCTTTCAGAGTCGATGCAGCTAAACACATGTGGCCAAATGATTTGAAAGAGATCTACAAAAAATTAGACAATTTGAACACAGAGTTTGGATTCGCACCAGATTCAAGACCGTATATTTATCAAGAAGTCATTTATTATGGTAATGAAGCCATTAGGCCGAGTGAATATACTTCTTTAGGAGATGTTACTGAGTTCAAGGTGAGTGAGCGTAAACAGAGGTTATCTGCTAGGTTTTGATAATAAGTTAAGTTTGATTTAACAAAGTTATTTTTAGATTAAAAAAAAACTTTTGTTTTTGATTTTCAGAGAAAAACTAAAAAAAAGTTTTAGTATTTTTTTCTTTTACTAATAACTAATTATTCTAAAAAATATTTCGTTTAAATTTCATTTTAACATAATTTTTAGGTTAACTATGTTTTAGTTTTTTTTCAAACAGACTTCGTTTTTAAGATGAAAATTAAACACCTATTTCAGGTAATCTGTATTTATATCCAATTAAAAGCTTAATTACTATGTTACTTTTGTACTAATTCCTTGGTTGAACTGCAGCTACACAGCACGTTTAAACGTTTACTAGCTAAAAACATAAAACATCGTAAATAACCTTCAAAGTTAATGGTTCATGAAATACTAATTGCTGTGAACTTTACGATTTTGGGGGGCACAACAATTTGTATGGAGTTCCTTACTGAATTATTATCGCTGAATCACGTAGAAATCAATTAAGGCGATTCTACGCACCAAGATTACTTTGCCAGAGTTTGCTTTGTAACAGCTCTATTAACTTTGAGAGCTTCAAATTGTTTAAGGTTTGCGATCGAAATTACTTGGTATTTGAGTAGATATTTTAATCTTTTTAAATAGGTTAAGACGGTCTTAATTGTCTTGACTTAACCATTAGTACGGAAGTCATAATTTAGTAAACTTATCTTAAAATATAAAATGCACCGGTGCGATGCTTAAGAATAGTTAGGCTGACTTGAAACAATAATGAACAATACAGCAAGACTTATTAGAACTAATTAACAAATTAATGAAACTAGGTAGAACAATATAGAATTTGAATTCAAGCTATTTGTAAATAGTCCATGTAATAAATTCCAAACCATCACAAAGCGCTATGCAAAATGTATTCCAAATTTTGTATTGAATAAGGTTGACTCATAGCCTGATGACCTGAAAATTTCATCAATAGTTAAATAATAATAGCCACAAAAAGGAGTTCTATTTCTTTAACAATAAGTTATATTTAGTACATCATCCAATTGTATATCAAGCCTTAATTTTTAGGTTGGATCTGAGTTGAAGAATGTGTTCCGAGGGCGGAACGCTCTCAAGTGGCTAGTGACGTGGGGAGAACAATGGGCCTTGTCTCCCAGTGACACAGCACTGGCCTTTATTGACAACCATGACACACAGAGGGATGGCGATGTGCTCACGTATAAAGAGGCGAGAGCATATAAGGTACAATATCGCGTGGAGGTTTTATTACGTGATACGTTGTCGTCGTCTACATTAAATGCATTACCATGAAAACGAAGTTTATGTTGTCAAATAGTTATTTCTCTCGATAATCTTATAGGCTGGTCAAATATATAGTAGGTATTGTAGGCTGTGATTAGCTGATAATAAATGATTACTCTATAAGTAGGTAAACCTTTTTGGAATAGATATGATTATTTGAAAAGTAAATTAAGAGGCTTGCTTGATGTAGTTTTTGACAGAGTCTGATTTGGACCGGCATCGAGCCAGGTCATGCGTGATCAATAGGGAATATTGTAAAAGATAAAGTGAAATACAATAAATTCTGTTTTATCCTATCTTCTGTTTAATTTAATAGGGAGAACTAATAAAGGTCTCCACAGTATCTAACGAAATAGTCTAGTCTAGTAAAATCCTAATCCCTTGAAAACATAAACATTACATAATAATATGTCCTCGTTGGTTACGCCCATGCTTGAAAATAGGCTAAGTTGCTTTTATAACGCTAGCTTACTTCTTGGTGACTTACTTAAGAGTTTATTAACTATTTCATTAAGTATCTTAGAAACGTATGCAAATTACAATAGTGTAAAGCTAAAGAGCTTATACACCGTACACATTAATTTAGCTCACGTTCAACTAAAGATCAAATTCTTTAACAAACCAAATATTACATGCTTTCAGGTATAAATTGGTAACCCGATATTCAATTAATGCACACAAATCAATCAGTATTTCCACAGGATGTAAGAGCAACATTTTCAAAAAAGGCAGTTGGTAGAGTTACTTATTCTGCCCCCCATAGCATGACCACCAAAATACGATATAATATATAGCGTGATATAGCGTTTTATCGACACTCAACTGTCAAAATCCATTGTCTTTTGACAGTTAAACGTTATAAATCGCTATATCATATCGCGTTTCGGTGGTCATGCTAGGGGGGCTGGATAAGATAGCATTAAAATGTATTTTTTCTAATTTTTTTTTTATACATACCGCCTTTTTTCACCTGCAACGGTGTGAAATAAACTTATTACTGCGACTAAAAAAAAATGATTTTCTATCTACACGTAATGTATCGAAAATAAATCAGCTGATTGGTTGCGGCGGACTGACTCCCGCGGGACTCATACGGAAGGGTTGCCCTGTATAAAATAAGAACAATGCTTTCAGGCTGCCATAGCATTCTTGCTTGCGCATCCTTACGGCGTGCCTCGTGTGATGAGCAGCTACTTCTTCGATAACAAAGAGCAAGGTCCGCCGATGGACAGCCAAGAGAATATTCTGTCACCGACTATTAACGGAGTAAGTACTAGAATATATGTAAGGTAGGAAATAATATAGATATCATACTTATATTAAACATTATCAAACTTTATATACGAATTCGGAAGTCTGTACTTAACTAAAAGATGAATATCAAGATAAGGTTTTGTTCATGGATGGCATTACAACAATGTTTAAAAATATTCTAGTTTACATTTAGCAAATTAAAACTCTTTACAACTTATTGAAATACGAGTGTATTTACCTCATATTTTTTTACTATTAAAAAATATTGTTTTGTCTAAAATAGTAACGTTTGACTAACTAGTTAAATGAGTCTGTGAACCACACAACCACATAATATAAAATAACATACTCCCTTACTAATAAAAATGGTATAGCAGATGTTTAGTTACACAATGGTGCCTCTCTGACAAACTATTTAAGTTTGACATTAAAAAGAAAAAGACAAAACACTGTGTATATAATGGCTATTCAATCTTTATTAATAAGGGGGTTTATATTTAAGACTCCTGTGTTGTTAGATGTTTCACTGTAATGGTTTTTTTTAGTGCATGTTTGAAACTGGAATCCTTTTGCTGGTATGTTAATCTAAATCTTTCTCAGGATGATACCTGTGGCAATGGGTGGGTCTGCGAACATCGTTGGCGGCAGATTTACCAAATGGTGGCATTTAGAAATGCTGTTAAAGACACCATCATACAAAACTGGTGGGACAATGGCAATAACCAAATAGCCTTTAGCAGGGGTTCAAAAGGCTTTATAGTGTTCAATGTTGAGGGAAGGGATTTGGAACAAAAGTTACAGGTAAATTTCATATTAGAAATATAACACGTTTTACGGATTACAGCGCGTATATTTAATTCAGGTGTTATTTTAGAATTAGTTAGTTTGAATTTATTGTTTTTTTTTTAATTGACGTTTCGACACCTTTCCAAGGGCCGTAGTCACGGAGAGGCCTCCCAATTTGAGAACTGGTGGTAGATTACTGACTTTAATATTGAACTAAACACTCTTTTGCAAAATTACCAAAATGTAATCGCGCTATTCGCGCTCGATGTCTAGTCAATGTCCATCTGACATATCAAATGCCAACTTCAAATCGGACAGTTTTTCTAGTGTTGCCATTAGAGAATTTGTATAACAACAATGAATTATACATGTTAACATTATGAATAATTTATGATTTATGGATATTAAGACTGAAATAAATGATATTTATTTTTTTTTATTTAAATCTCAAAAGTGAAAACGAGAATGTATATATTGTCTCAAATCTGGTTCTGATTTCCATAACACAAGTGTTTTATCTTGGAATCGGAGAAATATATCTGATGTTGTCTAATATTTATTCATGTAATCAATTACATTTTAGACTGGTCTTCCTCCTGGCGAATACTGTGATGTGATCTCAGGGAAGAGAAAAGAAAAAACGTGTACTGGCATTAAAGTGACTGTTGATGAAAAGGGATTTTCCAATATTAGTTTGCCAGGAAGTGGGGAAGATATGCATTTGGCCATACATGTAGGAAATGAGGTAAATATACAACCAATACAGTTGCTCGAAAATGTGTGTTTTCGATGACAGTATATACAGCGTGCGGTAAGTTGATTTTATAACATATTTGCTCGTAAAGGGTCTCTTATTACACCAATTTCAATATCGTATTGTATCTCATTACGTACTTGTGCGTTATTGTAATGTAAAACGCACGGTTTATCATGAAGCTCAGTTTTTATGTCAGAAAAGAGGTCAACATTTTATGAATAAATTTTAACTGCTTTAACAAGTGTTTAAAAATTTATTTCTTTAAGAAAGTCCGAGTTTTATTTATTTCCTCGCAAATGTGTTATAAAACGTCGTATGACATACGTGCGCTTTGATAATTACCGCACTTATATCATAATGTACTATAACAGCACGCCGTGGGCTTTTGTTTACGGTTTTTATTTTATTTTAGAAGGTACCTATAATGTTTTCTCGCAAATATAATGAAAAACGTAGTATGGCACACGGTTGTTAAGGTTTTTTAAAACTCGTTATAAAAACCTCCTTACCAACCTTGTATCATAAACTACTATTAATGTAAGACTTCTTCTTTTCATAAATAATTGTTTCGGTAATGAAACTGAGAGTGAAAGTAATGTAATGAAACTGTTTTTAAACAATTAGATATTTATGGATTATTAAAATCTTCAATCGTTATGAAATAAGGACTTCTTCATTTTTTTCACAAACTTATGTCATATCAAGTGCAGTCTAGTATAATCCGCGCGCGATTAGAATGGGATGAGGCTTTGTCAAAGTAAAGCGAAAATGACAGTTAAGTAGTCAAGTAGCGTAAATAAAAATGAATTTTAAAAAAGTAAAAAGTTTTACCCTTTATTCCACTCATTATTAATTAATCACTAAAATACCTAATCACACAATCATATATAAATCTCGCATTTAAAATAAAACTTGAGCAGAAATCTACGCGCACAGTTCTACACAACTAGCATTATGCGAGCATCTACGCGAGTTTGCTGACGCTACGGCTGGCCGACGGACCGTGTACGTCTCAGTTCCAAAAGGTACCATCCCATTCTCATCGCGCGCGGATTATATGATAGGCATCGCTGCAGTGCAAAACCTCCATTATCGACTTAGATACAGCCTTATTATAAAGGATAATTGATCAATTTCAATTACTTATCAATTAAGTAAATGAGCAGATGCAACTGTCGAATGTATATATGTATAAGTAGTTATAATTGCATTTCGATAGGTATCGAAGCTAATTACATATTCTTATGAGCTAATCGATATTTTTTTATGTTATCGTGTGATGTTGTTGTTCCCATATGATATTAGCCACAGGACAGTGTTTTTTTTATGTTTTGTGATAGTACCTATCCATCTAAATAAACGAACAACTTTTGCTTTGTGACAGACAGCAAAAATATCAGTTGTTTCCATAGAAGAGCAAGAATATGTTGTACTACTCCATGAAATAACAAGGGCGAAAAGTTCACAAAATTAAAAAATAATAATAGTCCAGCGAACAATAAGCTTCCCATACAAACGTAATACCAAAATAATTTGCAATTTGAGCATAATTAACTCTTCCTGTGATGTTATTCGGATTAAGATAGTATTTGCCTAGGGTTCTATTAAATCAAAAATTCCAAACCAAATAAAAATTAATGTGATTTACAGTTTTGTATGAAAAAATGTAACTGGCATTTATTTTGAATTGGGTTAGTATTTTGAATTTTTTATTTGATAGAACCTTAGACAAATACGTTCTTAATCCGAATAACATTTAACACAAGAAGAGTTTATTGTCCTAAAAGTGCAAATCATTTGGTATTATGTTTGTATAGGAAGCTTACTGTTCGCCGGCCTCTTAAGAGCCGGGGATCGGAAATATGATAAAGATAATACTCTAAGTATAATACCTACTTTTGTGAAATGAGATACTTCAAAAGTAAGACGTTAATTTATTTCACTTTGTTCCAGTCTTCCTTGCAGACGTCGCATAATTAGTGGCGAAGGAACTCCCGAAAGTAAAAGAAATGTTTTTTTTTGTTATTTGTCAGTAGGTAATAGACGTGAATTAAAGTTGCGTTAACGGATCTTTGTGTTTTAATGATTTAATCTTTCTTTTGAATGATAAAACCCCTAGTATGTCAAATTTATTGTTACTTATGTTATGTAGAGACCTACTAAGATTTTCGGGCATTGAAATGAAATAATGTTAAAATGGGTTCTAAATAACGTTTTTTGTACCATTGACTCAATGACGTATAAAGTACATAATCCATGAATAGAAAACATATACGAACCTATATGCGTATTTAAGTACATACCTAGGGGCCCAATCGCGCTAATTTTAGGCGATAATACCAAATAATATATTAGAAAAAATACAGAGCTACCGAGTGAGCTGAAGAGTTGATATGCTAGGAGAAATTCGACGTTCCCACTAGTGACTCGGTAGCTCAGCGGTCAGAGCATTGGACCGGATATCCAAAGGTTGCGGGTTCGATTCCCGTCCGAGAACATGTTCTAGTGCGAGTCGTATTTTTTCTAGTATATTATTTGGTATTATATAAAAATAGCATTGTAAATGCTAAAATCTCAAACTTTAAAAATTTAAACGATAAATTTAGTTATTTATTTATTCTTAAGGTGCATCAACAGCGATACACATTATATTTACATTATATCGATTTAAGGAGTTTTAGTACAAACGTGCTCGCCAATTATACACAGCATTTCAGGCATGCGTCAGATGAAAGGGAACGGAAAAGCGACTGTAAAGACGCAGAAGAGCTCTACATAGAGCCACAGAAAACTAATATACTTATTGTGATAGAGCTAAGCTGTCGCAATTGCAGGGCAAATGCGTTAGCACAATCGAACTTTTCGTATGAAGTTAGTAGAAATTAATTCGAACATTCGAACATAAAATCTATTTGTTCTATGTTATAAATACATGGAAACGTGATTATAATAAAAATACCACCTTATCATGCAATATTGCGTAATTCAATTACGGTAAACAAAATATAACATGCGTGTGCGGACAAAAGATAAAGTTATTATGACCGTTATTCTCTTACGCACTAGCGGTCGACCGCGAGGGCGGCCAACCGCGCGGTTCCATTTTAATATGAAACGTGGCCGTTACTTAACCGCGAGCGCGTATAGGCCCCGGTATTGACAATTTTTACGTCAATGCCATTGTTGGAGGAATTGACAATCGCTTCAATTGCACTATATAGCACTTTAAAATATACATATATAGTAAGCTTTTTCTTGCATTTACCTGATTTACAACCCCAAAATAATTTAAAATAAAAATGAAGTTTAAAAACAAAAACCAATTAGATTTTTTGCTTACGACATCTCAAAACGAGTTTATTCGTAACTAAGAACAATTAAGTAAATAGTTACCTACCCATTACTGTCTGCATTGTTTAACCACAAAATGTTTACTATGATGAGTCCGTCTTATGCACAAATAATTGTAGTCGGGATTTAGTATACTGATAATTATGTACTATCGGATTAAAATGTATGTAGGTAGGTACTTAAATAGATAAAAATAGTTCGATGTAAATTAAAAGATAGGTTTAATCTAATAGTATAAAAGGAGCAGGCCTATGGGTGGTCAATATCAGACTAACAGAATCTCGTGACCACTGTTGGGAGGTCTTGACACTATCTAACAGGTAAGATTTGTATCACCTTGTATCACATAGATCAATAGAAATTAACGCTTCTTTAATTAATTAAATTCTTGATTTTTGTATAATAAAGTAAAAAATATATAATAGCTCTTACTTCATCGCCTTAAATTAATAGGTATCAGAAAGATGATCTGTACCTACTCTTCAAAGTCTTGTTGAGAATTTCTCTATAAAAAAAAATGTTTGTTGTATTGTAATCATAATCCATTTTCAGGATGTTTCGTATCATCCTTCTTCTGACTGTCACGGCCTTGGCCTTGGGCTACAAAAACCCCTACTATGCACCTGGTCGGTCTACCATGGTCCACCTCTTCGAGTGGAAGTGGGACGACATCGCTGCTGAGTGCGAGAGGTGGTTAGGACCAAATGGCTTTGGCGGTATTCAGGTTTGTAGAGCTATCTCTTCTAAGGACACTAGTACACATAGGCCTTTTCATGAAAAAGGCATTTAAAAAATGTATGTTAAAAAACACTTACAGATTTCTAAAAGGATAATTAATTACATTCATGTTACCTAAGATGTTAAAATAAAAACTGGGGTGCATACTTTTCTTAGAATGTACAAAGTCAGAGTAACAATAATGTGACCTGCATGTATCACGAATACTTTAAAACCATGACGCTGGATTTCAGCAGATATTCCCATATTTAAGATAAGAGCATCTTCTCCGGTCTAAACGTTTATATAATTATTTATTCTCAGGTATCCCCTCCTAATGAGAATCTGGCTATCTGGTCAAGGGCTCGCCCCTGGTGGGAACGCTACCAGCCAATGTCCTACCAGCTGAACACCCGATCTGGTAATGAACAGCAATTTGCCAACATGGTCAGAAGATGTAACAACGCCGGTGTCAGGTATTTTCTTTTAAAACAAATTCTCTACCACGCTATATTGTTGTGTTTCAATTGCAATTATTGTATGAAGGACCAATGATTTGTATTCACATTTACTCTGTTACTAATTTGTTAGTTTTATTCTTTAGAATCTATGTAGATGCCATCATCAACCACATGACTGGTACCTGGAACGAGAATGTTGGTACTGGTGGAAGTACGGCTAACTTTGGCGAGTGGCACTTCCCTGGTGTACCCTTCGGTAGGAACGACTTCAACTGGCCTCAATGTGTCATCCAGGGTAATGACTACCAGTGCTGTCCAGAAAGAGTAAGTTAAACTTTTACTTATAGGGAACTTACCTAAATTAATTTAACCGCCTCTGTGGTCTAGTGTATCGCCCATACGTGTAAGACGCAGGGATCCCGGGTTCGATATCCAGGAGGGGGGTACATTTGTACTCAGTTTGTGGTTCAAGTCCCCCTGGCTAGCTACCACCATCTTACATAAGTCTGACACCACAACAACAATTTAAAAATTGTTGTGTTCAGACAGTTAGAGGTAAGATAGCCAGTTCCTCAGTAATGAGCATTCCGGGAGTAGTACGCTGACACTTTCAGTTTTCAGTTATGAAGGTGAAGGTTTGACCTTCACCTTCACCTATCCCATTATGGGTAAAAAAAACTCTCCTGATGGATTTGTTAACGGTTTTGTTGATTTCAGGTTCGTAACTGCGAACTGTCTGGTCTGAAAGATTTGAACCAAGGATCTGAATATGTTCGTCAAATGATCGTTGGTTTCATGAACCGTCTTATTGACTTGGGTGTGGCTGGTTTCAGGTAAAATTGGCAAATCAATTTTTTAATGATTTAGGTATATGAAATGGAAATATTTCGGAAGGTACCAAAAATTATAAAGTTGAATATTTCACAGAATTGACGCAGCCAAACACATGTGGCCCGGTGACCTTCGCGTCATTTACGACAGGTTACAGAACTTGAACACGGGACATGGTTTCCCTTCTGGTGCTCGCCCTTATATCTTCCAAGAAGTCATTGACCTCGGCGGTGAAGCCATCAGCCGTGATGAATACACACCTCTTGCTGCCGTCACAGAATTCAAGTATGGCTTGGAGCTTAGCCGATCTTTCAGTGGCAGTAACCAGCTGAGATGGCTTGTAAACTTCGGCGAACAATGGGGTCTGCTGCGTTCTGGTGACTCTCTGGTCTTCATTGATAACCACGACAACCAGAGAGGACATGGTGCTGGTGGAAATATCCTTACTTACAAGCAGTCCAGGGCATACAAGGGGGCTATTGCCTTCATGTTGGCCCATCCTTATGGTGTACCTCAGCTCATGAGCAGTTTCGACTTCCACGACACTGAAGCTGGTCCACCAATGGATAACAGTGGAAACATCATCTCTCCTTCTATCAACTCCGTAAGTTTTGTAAACCTTGGTCTTGTTAAATTTTATCTGAAATGTAAATTTTGTTTTTAACTCTATTTTTTCTTCTAGGACAACTCTTGTGGCAATGGATGGATCTGCGAGCATCGTTGGCGCCAAATCGCCCAGATGGTGGCGTTCAGGAATGTCGCTGGTGACACTAGCATCAACGACTGGTGGGACAACGGAAGCAGCCAAATCGCTTTCTGTCGCGGTGGACAAAGTTTCATTGCTTTCAACAACGATTCGTGGGATCTGAATCAGACTTTGCAGGTTAGATTTCTTCAGTTTTTTACCGTTTCAAACCATGCATTTTTTCAGTAAAATAGGTTTTATTTCTCCAAATAACTTTTGTTATGGGTAGGAGTGTGATAGTGTTAGCTTTCGTTTGCTGTAAATACTATTAAAGTAGTTTGATTAAATGTATTAGCAAATAAGTAGGTAGTGTAAAAAAACTAGGAATTGGCAGTTACTTTCCTTTGGAAATTAACAAATGCGTGTAATTCAGTGTCATAGCGAAAATTGTTTATTTAAAATATTGCATTTTGAGCAGTTTTGTCAAATATTATCTGGCTGAAAGTTATTGGCTCATAATCTTTTCATAAGCAAAGTTTAAAACCTCAATTAGCCATTAACCTCAATAACCTTTGCAAATTAGATACAAATTTAGTATTGTTTAAAATAAGATACAACTAAAGATACTTTTATTTCAGACGTGTCTTCCTGCCGGAAGATACTGTGATGTGATCTCGGGCTCCAAAAACGGCAACAGCTGTACTGGCAAGACTATCACGGTTGGCAATGATGGCCGCGCTTCCATTTCTTTGGGAGCTAACGACTACGATATGGTCCTTGCTATCCACCGTGGTGATCAGGTGCGTTAACAAATAGTTATTTGTTATACAAGAGACCAAAGTCAATTAGAGCGCACGAGACATCATAAAAATTTGGTCTCGTGTCGGTTAAACATACAACTTTTCACCTCTACCAGCGAGAAAAGTGTTATAGGTAAGAATAGTTATTTTCACGTGACTTTCCTGGTAAAATCTAAATTCAACATTAGAATCTTGTTTTTTAAACTCTTTTGGAGTTAGACAACTATCTTCCTCGCTGGACGCACAAATTTTTTGTAATATACATCACAAAAATAATTTATTTAAACCAATGCTGAAAAAACATGATTTATACATAAGATTAAATTAGATTCCCGTCTTCGCTTATTAATTAGTATTCCATCTTATTTATTCATTTACAATTATTATAAAACGCTTTGTTATTATATTTCAATATTTTTTCTTATTTATTTTTATTTAATACATGCGATCTAATTTCGTCCATACTCTTTTCGAACTATCAACCTTCTTTTTCAACAACCCTTGTTTAAAACTCCTTGGAATAAGCATCCCGTGTATTTTATTTTTTATACTTTTATACCCATGTCCGACAGCACAAAGCATTCAATCTATTGTTTTCCCATATACCAATTTTCCAAGTCTCATCCTTGTCACTCTATTTCTTTTTTCTTTATTATTTCAAAAGGTGATGTTAGAAATTAAAAAAAAAACACTGCTTCACGCTCGCTCGAATTTTTACGCGCCAAAAGCACCTTTTGGTGCTGGAGAGGTGAATAAACTTTTTATCCTTTTAATACGGTTATAGGATGGCTCACGTTACACCATCCCGCGACCGAGCCGAATCGCTCCCGTAGCAAGATACCATAAATTTGTTGTCTCCGAGCGCCGTCCGTTGTTCGGGCGAGTTGAGCGTGTCCACTGTCCATATAAAATATACTGTGAAACTTACAATGTTTAATCTTGTCGTTTCTCAGCTTGTTCATAATTATAGGTATATCATGTAAAAATGGCCTACGATTAATATTAACTAGTGGCTACATGAGCTTGCTTTTGTGACATTTTTGAAAATTATTCGAAATTGCTGAAATATGATTATATTTCGATAAACTTTTTAAACTGAATCGACACGAGAATCAGTTGGGAAATGCGACCTGTAGAAGAGAGCAGCCGGACAGACAGATATACTAAAGCATTTTTGCCCAAGCTGAAACGCTTCGCTCCGCGCCTCGTGCTCGGTCGCTCAAAAAGTCGGATAAGATCTCAGCAAAACTGTGCAGTAGAATGTTGTTTGAAAACCGAACCCATATTATAAAACAATTTTGAGAGAACTTAAACGAGAATACTTTTAATATTATTAGCGAAAAGTATTTACAAATTATTTTATTACCACGTTTTGTTTCAGTCGAGATTGTGAAGCAAACTTCGATGACGAAATCTTCAAACTACACTACATAGTCAAGATCTTCTAACACATTGTATAAGATACTGATTTTAATAAAAACTATTTTTATTCCAACAAAATACTTTCTATTTAATTCCAAAGTCCTTTTACTTGTACATAAAAAAACAACTACCTAATTAGTTTTACCTATGTTTATTAGCTTAGAAAAAAACGAATGATATAAATAAATCTATCAATCTACATACTACAATAACTTGAAACAATTAAATTCAGAAAATATTTAATTTAGCTCGAAACGAATATTACAATAATATTAAAACACAAAAACAGAAACCTTTGTATGTTTAAATAGCATTCGACTGTAGCAAATTTAAAATTACTTCGTGTTATTATTAATTTAAAAAAGGTACCGGTTGCTTTGCATTGATTTTGAGTCTAGATCGGTAAATCGATAATTACTATCGTGGATTAAAAATAAATTTTGGCTGATAATTGTGCAAAAACAGAGGTTTTATCAGCTGGTATAAAAGCTACAGTCTGTGGGAGGCCCATATCAGATTGAACAGAACCAAGTGGCAATTGTTAGGAGGTCTTGACTGACACCATACAGGTATGAAGAAAATAATTAAAATAATTTTCAAAGAAAAAAAAAACATCTTAAATTGTAGTTCTTGCATTGACATTTTCTTTAACTTAGTTGAATTTATTTCAAAGGAGTTTCATTTCCATCAGCAAGTATAAATTAACGTATTAGATAATCAGAAATTGCTTTTTCTTTTTTTAAATTTAACTCTTTATATTTTTTTAAGTGTTTCAAAGGAGTTTTTGGCGCCATTTTGTCGAGTTCGGTTTGGTGTCTATTTTAATTATTTTCAAATTGATTCATAGTGGCTATTGTGTCTTAAAAAACAATATGTGGGATAATTGAAATAGGCGCGATCTTGGTTGTGTGAAGCTGAGACTTTTATTGAAGTGGTGGCTTCCTCGGCAGAACAAACCGAGCAAACTGTCTTGACGTAATTGGTGCCAAATGCTCCAAGAAGCATTGGAATGCGATGCACCCGCATTCTAATGAAAAATTAAACAATATCTACCACTGAACTATTTAACACTTGACACTGGCAAAAATTACTTCCAAGAGGAAAGTAGATTGCCAAAACAAAAAAAGAAGAAGAAGTGTTTCAAAATCATAAACAAATTAATGTGTCTTTAATATTCTATAAAGTTTCACTTAAAGGTTTTTAAATTGTACATTCTATTAAGTATCAATTTTTCTACATAAAGTAAAAAGTCACTACCTACTTACAGAAGGTAATATTAAAAAAAGAGTTTTGAATTTTACACCTGCCACTAACTTTTGCATTTCATATTCATTATGCACATCATGGTGCACATATACTTCAACTTAAAACTCAATTATGTAATAAGATTTGATAAAACCTTATCATTCGTGGAAATAAGCACATTCAATGAATTTTTAAAACAGTTTCGGATTTTCCATTCGGATTTCCAGGATGTTTCGTATCATCCTTGTTCTAACGGTCACGGCATTGGCCCTGGGCTTTAAGAACCCCCACTATGCACCTGGCCATTCTACCATGGTCCACCTCTTCGAATGGAAGTGGGACGACATCGCTAATGAGTGCGAGACGTGGCTAGGACCAAGGGGATTTGGTGGTATTCAGGTATGTCGAGATACGTTTGTGTTAACAATCCCTCCGAGATAATGTCCTCAATAACAGTCGAATTATGTCTGATGGCCTGCGGCTCTATCGCCTAATTTTAATATTGGTTTCATTTGACAGATGTATGTGATACATTGCTACTTCTTTTTGGCACAAGTAAAAACTTACCACAGATAAGTAGTAATGTGTCACATTCATCTATCAAATGAAACCAATATTGAAGTTAGGCGATAGAGCCCCAGGCACTATTTAATAACGAGACAATTTGTCAATTGTCATGACAATTTGGTTTACGTTGAGATGTAGATATGAGTATGTAGTTTGTTCTGTTTTGAAATTAGTTGAACCCAATGGATATAAAATTGTCATTATAGGTGACAAATTGTCACGTGTATTAAATAGGGTCCAGAGCGTTAGTTTATAAAATTAATAAATATCGGTAAATTCTTATGATGATGATGATGAAGTAGGATTACATTAACCCACGTGAAAAAAATCCAACTTGGCAAGATACTAAATACTAACGGCCTTACCACAAAATATTTTAAAACACTGATCAACAAGTGTTTAACTTAGACACTGTTTAAATGTGATGCTGTCACTTTTTTGACAATATGATTTGAAAAAAGACGGCATCACATTTAAACAATGTCGTGTAGTACTTATCTATTTCGCTGATGTATGAACTGATTTTGTAGATCATTTAATCCTTTGGGCATAGCATAACTTTCTCAGTTTGTTTAAAATAGTGTGACTTGGTATAAGTTTTTAACCAAGAAGAATGTAGGTTCTATTTATTTTAAAATATATTTCCATGCGTACAATTCTGAAATATCTGAATTCACGAATATAAAATACTCCTTATTTAATAATAATCAGTTGAAGAATAAAAACAAATAGGTAGTAAAATTCTAAAGCAATGAAACCACAATTTTCGTTATTATTACAAACTGTTTTACTTATGTACCGTTTTACACTCTAAATTCCTTTATTAGTAATATAGATTTATCTTGTCATCCAATTAATTTAATGTTTAATTCATATTTTGGATTTATAAAAACTTCCATATTTTTATCGTTGAAATACCTAATTTAAGTTATGTTTATTGGAATCTGGCATTTGTCTATTATTCAAAGCTCACATCTTCAGAAATTTCTCAGGTGTCGCCTCCTAATGAGAATCTGGTAATCTGGTCAAGGGCTCGCCCCTGGTGGGAACGTTACCAGCCAATGTCCTACCAGCTTACCACCCGCTCTGGTAATGAACAGCAATTCGCCAGCATGGTGAGAAGATGCAACAACGCTGGTGTCAGGTAGGTATGAAAAGAAAACTAACATTATTAGAATAAAATGCAAAAACCACTTTGATTTAAAAATAGCATTGTGAATACGAAACATCGAAAATATTAATATACTAGTGGCCCGCCCCGGCTTCGCACGGGTACAATGTAGTTACTAATGTGGTAAGTGTGAAGTTAATAGACTGTCTATATAGGTATAGTAGTGGCCACAAAATTAAGGACGCCAGTCGATTTTCATACAAACGAAGTAACTTTTAAGCATTGCTTCTCCGCCAGGGATTGACCGAGCGGTGATCTGGTGATGGCCATCCAGGGAGTGAATGGAGGAGATCCAGATTTCAATACACACCCAAGTGATCTGACCAGCATTTTAAGAAATGCAAGGGTATGTTTTTAAAAAACCGCGAATATAGTATAGAAATGTATGAAAACTTGCAACTGTAAATTCTTATGCTTACATCTATTGCTATCTGAATCTTCTCCATTCACTCCCTGGATGGCCATCATCAGATCACAGCTAGTTCAATCCCTAGCGGAAGACCAAGACTTCAAAATTACCTCGTTTGTATGAAAATCGACTTGTGTCCTTAATTATGTGGCCACCGCTATATGTATATACGACGTACACAACATACGCAAGGGGTGTTATAAGTTTGACTTGTGTGTGTCTGTCTGACTGAGGCAACCTAGCTCCCAAACATATGGACCGATTTTGATGCGGTGTTTTATGCATAGTTTAAAAGATCTAAGTGTACAGACGGCGGGACTCCTAAACCATTGATCCGATTATGATGAAACTTTGGCGAGTTGTTCTGCTTACGACCGAGAAAGTCTTGCAATATACGCATGCCGGGTGCTAGTTCTAAATAAAAATATGTTGTGCATTAACAGGATTCTCAATGTCGATCATCCAACACTTCTCTATAATATAAATCAGCTGTTTCATACAAAAATTCAAATCGAAAATATCAAAATGGGTTTTATACGTTTTGATATTTTCGATTTGAATTTTTGCTGATTATTTTTTCGCGATTTGAGAGTTGGTCCCAATAGTAAAAGTTGTTCAGTTTGATGGTCCCGATATACCATATTCGGCATTAGGGGTATTTTTATAACATGTTCCATACCTACCACATTTCTTGTCATGTTATCCGGTTGCAAAATAAAAAGGCTATTCGGCGAGCTGACTCTCGAGCAGGCGACATTAGAGCTGGCCACGGGAGAAACAATCACTGCAGATCTACACCAGCCGCTCTTAAACTTTGTCCCTGTGCTTTATTAATTGTCATAGCATAGGCGACTTGACCAAATATTGTATTCTTTTAAAATTAAACTGATAATTAGATGGAATAATTTTGCACCTTATTACAACGCAATAAGGAAAAAATGACAGCACTGCCGACATAACGCCATAGGTACTATTCAATGAAATGCATTCTACCTACTCTCAGGGGAAATGACCAAAGAGAATGTAATACTACGTTGAGATGACAAATGATATTTATTTTTCTTAATTAATCAATCAAATGCACGAAAAAGTTTCAATTCCGACGTCGAAGTCAATCACAGCAAAATTAGCTTTATATCACTTTTAAACCCTGTTAGGTGATTAATATTAAAAAAATACGAAACACGTGTTCAATTAATTTTGTGAAAGAATGTCTATGCCAAATTTCAAGTCAATCGGGCCAAGGAATCGCGTCCTCCCATACAATCTTTGCCACCCTGTTTCACCCCTTTAGGGGTTGAATTTCGCAAAATCCCGTCTTAGTGAGCACCTACGCCCTAAAAGGAGCCCCCATGCAAAATTTGAGACTCCTAGCACTTGTAGTTTCTGAGATTTCGTGATCAGTGAGTGAGTGAGTGAGTGATTTTCCCTTTTATATATATAGATTTATAATCATAAAACACTAATTTGTTATTATATTTCATTAATTTTTCTTATTTTATATTTATTTCATACATGCGACCTCATTTAGTCCATATTACTCTTTATTTCGAATTTTCAACCTTATTTTTCAACAATCCTTGTTTAAAACTCCTTGGTATATCCGTATATTTTATTTTTTATACTTTTTAATCCATGTCCATTTATCCTTTTATCACATATCAATTTCACAAGTTTCATCCTTGTTACTGCTATTTGTATTTTCTTTATAATTTCAATACGTGTGTTAGAAATTAAAAAAAAAAAACCACTTCGCCCCACGCTGAAATTTTTCGCGCCAAAAGCGCCCTTTTCGTGCTGGACAGATGAAAAATATGTTGTTAAATGAACACGGTCGTTCATATATGCCGTGTATGACATTGTGATAGAAGATAAAACTGTATAAATTTACTTAAAAATGTTTTGTTTATGAGTTTCGCAAAACTTACAGAGTACCCCTCGTACTACTTACTTCGACCATTTTAATTAGATTCTTCTTAATTACGCTCGATTATATAAAAATATAAATCAGAATTATTTTAAGGTCCTTCGCATCTTAAAAAAATATTCATCATTAAAATATCTATCTCATTCTTCGACATCTGCTTCACCGACATCATTTAGTCTTCAAACGATTTAGTCATGCTGGCTATAAAGTTGTCTATTCTTTCTTCAGAATCTACGTGGATGCCATCATCAACCACATGACTGGAACATGGAATGAAAACGTTGGTACTGGTGGCAGCACCGCTAACTTTGGTCAATGGCATTACCCCGCTGTGCCTTATGGACGTAACGACTTTAACTGGCCCCACTGTGTCATTCAGCCACATGACTACGGTTGCTGCCCTGACAGAGTAAGTGAACTTGAAACACGTGTTGATTCAGTACCTTATAAAACTGAAAGAGATTTTTTTAGTATGTTAATGAAATCTTCAATGTTGTAGGTCCGTAACTGCGAGCTATCTGGTCTAAAAGACTTGAACCAAGGAACTGAGCATGTGCGTCGAATGATTGTTGGCTTCATGAACCGTCTCATTGACATGGGTGTCGCTGGTTTCAGGTATGTTTGGATGACTGTTAGGGTATGAAAGACATTTCAATAGTAATGATTTTTGAAACACCGATATAAAAGAGGATGCCTTTGAATCGGACCGTGGCTATTTCCAGAATTGACGCAGCCAAACACATGTGGCCCGGTGACCTTCGCGTCATTTACGACAGGTTACACAACTTGAACACAGCACATGGTTTCCCAGCCGGTGCTCGTCCTTACATCTTCCAAGAAGTAATTGACCTCGGCGGAGAAGCCATCAGCCGTGACGAATATACTCCTCTCGCTGCTGTCACTGAGTTTAAGTTTGGTTTGGAACTCAGCAGAGCTTTCCAGCGTAGTAACCAGCTGAGATGGCTTGCAAACTGGGGTCCTCAATGGGGTCTTCTGGCTTCTAATGATGCTCTTGTCTTCATTGATAACCACGACAACCAGAGAGGTCACGGTGCTGGTGGAAACATTCTCACCCACAGACAGGCTAGGCAGTACAAAGGAGCCACCGCCTTCATGTTGGCCCATCCTTATGGCGTGCCTCAACTCATGAGCAGCTTCTCGTTCACCGATACTGAAGCTGGACCACCGATGGACAACAGCGGCAACATTATCTCTCCCTCTATCAACTCTGTAAGTTATACTTACTTATTTTTTTTTTAGTTTGCAATTCTTATAAATATAATGTCTATGTTGATGAGCTTACGAGTAAATCAAAATTGAGTTTCTTTGAAATTTGGATAGAATTTAATTGTATATTTAACTAAAACTACATAATGTCATCTTCTAGGACAACACTTGCGGCAACGGATGGGTTTGTGAACACCGCTGGCGTCAAATCTACCAGATGGTAGCTTTCAGGAACGTAGCTGGCAACACAGCTCTCAATGATTGGTGGGACAATGGCAGCAACCAGATTGCTTTTTGCCGAGGCGGACAAGGTTTCATTGCTTTCAACAACGAACTGTGGGATCTGAACCAGACTCTACAGGTGAGTCGAAAGTAAAGAGAATAAAAAAAATCATAAATAACTAAGAAAAAGTCGATTATGCATATTAAGTTATAAGTTTATACTTACCTAACTGTTTTAATAAATATTTTTTTTTTCAATTCTTATGTAAGAAGCTTATTTTTAAAACGATGCTTAAATTTTTTACAATACATGTGATTGATTTACAATAAATACGTCGTCTATCAGTTTAATTACATTAGTTTATGGCAGTTATAAAATTGGTAAGAAAAATATGTGTAATTCAGACCAGTACCAATAGTACTAAAAATCTTGTGCTAGCCGTGGTAGCCCAGAAGGGGCAGTAAGTAAAACGCTCGCTCGGTGAAAAGCCATCAGTAAATTAGAACAACTATTCAATAATATATTAATTTTATATGTAAACCAGCACTTTGCTAGCGAACTACATCTACATCTACCATTTTTAAGTTTATAAACACAATTTACACGACAATAGCAATGCCGAATATTTTTCCTTTTTTTAGACCTGCCTCCCAGCTGGTAGATATTGCGATGTGATCTCAGGCTTTAAGAGTGGCAACACTTGTACCGGCAAGACGGTGACAGTCGGCAATGACGGCCGCGCCCACATTTCCATTGGAGCTAGTGACTACGACATGATGCTTGCCATCCACAGAGGAGACCAGGTATGAAAAGCATAGTTAAATAATATTGTTTTCCTAT
The DNA here is from genome assembly GCA_963556745.1 of Catoptria pinella. Taxonomy (NCBI): domain Eukaryota; kingdom Metazoa; phylum Arthropoda; class Insecta; order Lepidoptera; family Crambidae; genus Catoptria; species Catoptria pinella. The sequence goes on from OY750769.1 coordinate 8,835,253, forward strand.
TTAGGGTTGCCATAACTTTCAGGGACCAATACGACGTAGCGGAGCGCCTTTGGTAGTGGGAGGTATTTGCTCGTTGACCGCCCACAAACACCAACGTCAAACAAACGTAAAAAATCCCCTTCACACGTCGGCAGATGGCATCGGCAGATGGAATCTGCTGATGCCTCTGTCGATGTTGATTCTTAAACTGTTTTGATTGCTACTAATTTCAAAATGAGAATAAAAAAAGGTTGAGTTTACAACTGAGTTTACTGAGAATATATTTTTTGTATAATATTTGTGAAACATATAGCACTGGTATGTCACGTATTTTGCGACTAGGGGGATTAGTTAAAATAATAAATTACGTTAATGTTATCAACGACTTTTGTTTACGTTGTAATTTCTGAAAAATAAGCATCCAGGGATATTTTTTCATCAATACCTACTAGTATCTATTTAATAGCACTTTTCCTGTTTCAGTCGAGATTGTAAGCTGGGAAACGGCATCGAGAGATACAAGACTTGAAAAAACTGCACAGTTACTACGCTCGTCAAACAAAAATGATTGAAATAGAAAAACGAACATAAAGTTGCTTTTTTATTAGTTATCATGAATGCCTGCATTATACTCAAATCATTTAAATACATCATCTTCATTCCATAGATATAGATTATTAATTGTGAAGTGACTAAGTATATCTTTAGATAAGTTAGTAGAATTATTATTCATGGGTTTGCAAAACCTTGTGTTTTCGTAAAATAATTATTAATGTGATGAGATAATGAAAACTACGACAGGCAATTGATTACCGTATTACTACGTAATTTCTCATTAATTCATCAAGCTCCTTAGTTATTTATCTTATCATTATCACATTAGAATTTGACGTAGAATAAAATTTCTGATAGCAAAAAGTCTTCGACTTATCATTAATTATTTAATAATAATTGCTGGAATACAATACAAAGTGTGGAACATTATGCAATAGCATTATATCTAAGTCTTCGAATAGAAAACAGCGAAAAAGTCGAAGCCGTATTAAAATGATCTCATAGAAAATTACCACAGAATTAGTAACAAATTATCCACGATGAAAAAGGAGGTTGGCGTATACCAATTAAAATATCTGTGTTCTGTGATTAATGAATTTAACCGATTCTTCTATCCTCTTTTAAATTCAAATTATCTATAAAAACTACATTCATAATAATTCATATAGATATAGGTAGCTGTTAAAATAGTACTTAGTGATTTATTGACAACTTATATTTATATAACCAACGGCAAGTTTAACAGGTAACGAGTATTTGGGATATAGCCTACAAGTTAAACTTTGGCTGTGCAAGCAAGCGCGTCGAAACCAAAGAATAAGAAAAACGAACAGAGAGGTGTTTAAGTGGCGTTGTGAGGGATCCATTCTACTTACCTTAAGCATAGACCAATTGCCAAGCCAGACTGACAAAATTCTCTGTATTAGGCGCTATTTATCTTAAAAAGGAAAATGGTTATTGAAATCATTGACTGAAAAAGGATAAGAGTCGGAGTGGGGGGAAGTTTTTCCCAGACCAAGAGATTGAAGAAACTTCCATGTGTTGGCGCTTGGCTGCCCTTATATTCCGTTATTCCGAGCCGTCTTAAATCTTTTGTCTCTGTTCTTCATTTAACTTAAGCGTATTAAAATAACCTTAGAAGTTATGTGTATAAATTAAATATTCCCAAGTTACTTTGGGTGTGTAAATTCGTGGAACTCGCTTTGCATGAAAGGTTTCGGGTAAAATAAGCTAACTCATTTAGCATTTTAATCGCATGTGTTCAGCAGAAACTTGGTGCTGTCATTTTCTTTTGTAAGTACTGTGTAATTGAATATTGTGTTTGTGTAAGTAGAAAGCGTAGGGGAAGACAAAGCTGTCTTTGAGCTAGTAATGCAATTCCTTTTGATCTTAACTAAGACTGTATCGTGAATTATCATACCGTATACTGAAATAAAACACGTCTTACGGATTTTAGCGCAGTTTTTTTTTAAAAGTAGTTTTAAGTTAAGTTTGATTCATTTGATTTTTGGTTTTGCGGCGTTTAATAAAACCGCGCTAGTATTTGTAAATTGTTATTTATTAAAAATGTAGGTATAGTTGGCTCGTTCATCTTTCAACATGAAAAGTGCAATATTTTTTTTTAATTTGAACTTTAGTGCATAAACTTTGACCGTAATATTATGTTATCAGTGCATTCAATCTGTAATTTTTTGCTTCAATTGAACTCTACGGTATGTAGATACATTAAAAATTTTACGTGAAAACAAAGCTAAAACATAAAAAAATCCAGTGTATTATCCACTTACTACTATTTTCGTAACATTATTATTATCAATCCCATAACATGAGCTTCAAACTTGATTCAAATTCAAAATCATGCATATATACTTGCAACTGAAAGGCCGTCAAATCGAGATAAACCTGCCTTCCACATACATAACTGCAATTGAATGTGATTATGGAACTCACATAACACAGAAAGGTGTAATGTACTCGTAGGCACTTATTCGGTATTATGCAAGGGACTAAAATTTTTGGAACAAGCATTCCGCTCAAAAAATAGCACCAACTAAAATTTTTGGAACAAGCATTCCGCTCAAAAAATAGCACCACGCAAAATGACAACCAAGTGGGCGGGGGAAGGCCTGTGCCCCAGCAGTGGGGACATTAAAAATGCATCGCGGAGCATCGGTACGACATCAACACGCTCAGTATACACGGTACCGAAATACGTGGTACACGGTACCGAATCTGTAACGCGCCGACAAATGAGTAAAGGGCCCAATTATTATTTTTTGCAGTAAGTTTAGGGTTTTTATTATTAAGTAACAATAGTATGATGACAAAGTATGATAATAGTGCCACTAGTACAATGACGACAGTACAATTATTAATCTTTTGAAAATAGTTGTAAATGTTTGGCTTGACATATATTTTTTTAAAGGCTATACCTAACAGTATACCTATCAGTCCAGACATGTGACGAGCTTAGATGTAAATCCATACTTAGCGGTCCCCCGACGTCTACGATTTTTTCATAAATCTAATTATGACTTGACGATAATATGATGATATTATTTTAACTTTTTAAAAGTAAGCTTTTTTGTATGGGGTTATTTTTAATAAAGAGATACCTTTTGAGTCGGCAATTTTTAAATTTTAAAATTTATTTTATATTGCGACGAGTCACTTACACATTGTGTATGTATACTTTTGATAGTATATATTTGTAATAAAACCTTTATAAAACAAAATAAGGTTAGGTATTCGTAAGTTCACGACTAAAACATTTATTCGAAAGGACTAATTGCTACCATTATTATCCAGGCAGCGTGATATGGTCGCATTTGACATTTGAACTACGAGTAGCCTCAACTTTAAGCCTTTTGAATAAGGCTCAAGTTTGAGTGACATTTATTATCTTGTATTCGATCCCTCATTCATTTTTAATTAGTGCCCCGAATTTAATACAAAGTAACAAAGCAAGGATTCCGCATTAAAGTCATAGATTTGTTTGGCCCCCAGCGGCCCTCTCGATTTTATTTTTAATGAAAGGACTCGAATTACCTATAAAATTAATGAAGCGTTAAAAAATTAATTTTAGTTTATTTTAGCCAAAGTAAGTCGTAGAAAGATATGAATTTCCTTTTTACAGGTGTTGTAATGGCATGCAGCGAGTCTAACTCCTTTCTGATAATGGTCTAGACCCTTTGCAATAATAATTGTATTTATGTGATCGTCTAATAGTTTTTAAATTTATCCCAAAATATAACTCAGCTTAGATAAGAGTACCTGTTAACCAACTCGTCTTGTAACGATGATTTTTATATATCTTTCAGATAATAAGTTTGAGGTGTGATAAGAAAGTGTTAAATTAGCAAATGACTTAAAATGATTTTAACACACGTTTGGATTCAACCTTGGCAACCCTTCAACTACAATCCTAGCATTCCCTAATCTGGTTTTGACAATCTCGTCAGACGGATGTCAAATAGCTGTCTTTATCCCTTGTTATAATTTGTGTTTTTTTTAGAGGAGGTAATCTTTTCTCCCTTTTTATAGGTGGCCACCTAAGGGTAATAGATCAGCGTGAGCTCTTTAGATATATTTCCTATGCTAATAATTCTACGTTGACCGCACTGAAGGAATGATGCCTTGAACTCACGTAATACGAAGACTACGTGTAGTTTGCTAAGTTGAATCCACACAGCGTGATCAACTCATACAGTATAGAATTTAAATAAATACTACTATCATTTAATGAATCACTACCTCTGTGTATAAGTTCAATTATAGTATTAAAGATTTATGACGACGTCATAATCAATTTATGACGATGTCATAATCATTCGTATTAAATGATTAGCATTTCAAATAGGTATACAAGTATAATCCAAACTAGACCTTATTTAAGCTGAATTAAAATCAATTGTCTGAAACCATCGAAGGAATCGTAATAGCTTAGAGCTTTATCTATAAACTTAGATCAGATCAATTACTCAAGTGTTTTCGAAGTCTATGTCAGATTCAAGAAAAGGTAATCTAATTTCCATTGTCTTATTCACCAGAAAAGGCTTGTCACCATCGAAGGTAACACAAGTAATAGAGTTTAGTATTATCTAAATTCAACTCTGAAAGTAGTTAATGCAAATAATTATATCAATGAAAAGGGATACCTTTAGTGGGGAATAAATATGAATGCAAAATAAATGTTATATTAATTTATTAATTAATATTGATTTTACTAGAAACTTTTGATTATTTTGACCAAATTCCAACGTTAGTTAGAATTTGGCCTCTCGTTTCAGCTCCTACAGCCAAATGAATTGGGAAAGCGAAACGAGATAACAAAAAACCCAATTCTGCCGATTAATCTAATTAATCTAAACAATAAATGCGAACACAAAGAATTAGATGTAACTTTGCGTACTTATTTTAGACCTTTATTAGTGAGATCGGTGCTCATCTAATAATTAGTTTAACAATTAAATCACAATTTCTGAAAATAGAAAGGTCTACAAACATTTACGCTTTATAAACTTTATATCCTAGGTACTTAGCTGTATAACTCCAGTAATGGTGCACCACTATTGATTATAATTTATATAATTATATTTAAATCTCTTCCATTAGGATTTAATAATTTAGTTTATATTAATTCTCATTTTACAACTTGTAATTCAACTTCTTATTAAATCAAAGGGACGCTATATTTAACTCGAAAAACAATACAATACAATACGTCCACACCTCAACAACCATCCCTTCGTAATCCTTGATTTTTACAAATTCCTCTCTAAGAAAGCTACAACAAATAAACTCATCCTAATTTATTCTAGCTTAAGTCTTAACTCGCTGTTTTTATTGTCTATTCTTCTTTAAATCTGCTCCGGCGCATTTCGCATTAACCACGCCTCCATTCGCTATCATTGGTCCATCCGTACGTTTGGTGTAATTCCTTTGCCCCTCAATAGATGTCACTGTGTGTTCCTGAACCTCTACATTTGATTCAAAATCTAGACATCTAGATAGCGTTATAGGCAACATCGATTTCGGTATGATTGAATCCTGGAAAATAGAAATTGATTCTGCGTATTATCTGTATTTATAGGTTTTTAAGATAACCAAGAAGACATAATATGTCCCCCTAGCTTTTAGTCTTCAAGACATAAGGTCTATTTTTGTTCGGCAGCTGTTGATCAAATTATTACATTGTGTCCTCTTATTCCGTATTTATATTTTTTCATATGTCTGGGCATCTGCGCTTGCAAACCGTCAAATGTGACAAATTTATAGTTTAAGAAAAAATCTCTGCCTTTTGTTTCAAAGTGGGTTTATTTTGAAAGATATTTCTGAACCAAAGTGACATGCTTGTCGCATTATTATTATAGATTTATGGTGAGTTTAAGTGGTAAAAGAAATATATTTACGATGTCCAATTGACTTGAGTATTGGATTTCTGAGACTTTTGATAATAACCACATGTTGAAATATCTGGCGATTTCTTAAGAACTAGGTTTTTTTTTTTTCGTGTATGGACCTTCGGTACCATTACAGTGTTAATGAAGGCGTTGAGGAAAACACATTTTTTTACTGAGAATAAAGTTTTTCATATTTTTTTTATAATTTGTGAAACCAAAATTTTTATCTTCACTTACATTACAATATGTATTTCATCATTTATTATGACTACAAGATGAGAGATCCTTATATTTTCACTAAATTACACTGTCAATATCAATAAAAGCAATCAAAAATCAACTATACAGTCGTTTGTAAAAATATTTCTTTTTCAACTATTTATTATACAAGGTGTTACAAAAATAACTCTAATGCCGAATATGGTATATAGGGACCATCAAACTGAACAACTTTTACTGTGGGACCAACTCTGAAATCGCGAAAAAAAAATCAGCTGTTTCATACATTTTGATATTTTCGATTTTAATTTTTGTATGAAACAGCTGATTTATTTTTTCGCGATTTCAGAGTTGGTCCCATAGTAAAAGTTGATCAGTTTGATGGTCCCTATATACCATATTCGGCATTAGGGGTATTTTTGTAACAACTTGTAAATATTTTTTAAACTTCCTCACAAAAAATAAAACTTTACAGATGTGTTAAAAAGATAATTATCTAAAAGCAGTTTAATTCACATTGAGTAGGTAAACACCTGAATGTTTCTAGTTCAAACCACACCATTCTGCAAAATCTAAAATTACCCACAACAGAGGTTTAACATTTAAAGGCAAATTATCCCTGGGGCTTATAATTCACACGATGTTTTGAGAATAACATTTGCTAAATAAACAAGCAATTTTCATTTATATAATCATATAGTTACCTTATTTCACACCACTTAACATGAAAAATGAGAAAAACGCAATAGAAGGAATCGTAATAAATTGAATGAAATGGAACATTTGGAAAATAATTGGTAGGCCATTGAAATGAAAAAAGGTTGGTATTTTCACGGATTCAAGGAAGCTGAAGTAGGGTACGGTTTTATTGATTCTTTGGGACTAATAAGATCAACGATTGAAAAGCTTTATTGATATAATACTGGGTGGCCAATGTTTTGGCCTATTCCCGTTGTCCCCCACTTTTGTCCCCCACTGGGGGATATCGGGAAAAAGTATAAAAAGTATGGAAACATAACTTTTTTCCCGATCCCGATATCCCCAAGTGGGGAACAAAAGTGGGGGACAACGGAAATAGGCCAAAGTTTTGGACAGGTGAGTAACCAAAAACCCCAAATGATTATGAATATGAATTCATAATTTATCGTACAGAGCGGAGTAGGGTTTTGCTTTAAACGTAGTACGTAGTACTAATATCAGTTCTGTGGTTTTTTGTCAATGATATTGTTTTTTTTAGACATACCATAGATAATGGTACTAACTATAATGTTTTCACACTATTCAGTTTTTCGAACTAAGTGTCTTTAGAGCTTATTTTCAACTCAATTGTGATCTTTTAATTAAATAAATAGGCACTTATTAATAAGACATGGAACAGTGCCTAAAAAAGTGAAGTAGTTTTTTTAAGCCGTTTGATACAATACAGTTTTCAAAACAATATGACATTACATACATTCTTCTTATTGACGTGATTAAACTAAACAAACGTAAAAGTTATATACTAAAATGCAACGTTAATCAGAAAAAATAATTAAATTTCAATCCATTACATTAATCACTTTTCATATCACCAGAGCAAAGTTGCAAACTGAACACCAATTTCCTTTAGCAATTAGCGCAGCCGAGCAATTCAGCAGTGATGATGTTACTGCAACTTTTTCACAAACAAAATTAACAGAACAGGTACAGCGTTCCGTGGTTCCGCGCCTTGCCGCCGCCCGCCCAGACAGTGACCAAAGGCAAGGAAGCCAGTCAGTGTTCGCCTGCCGTCGCGCTCAGTACGTCCCAGACTCGCTTGGAGACCGCGCGTTCTTCCCAACGCCGCGCGTAAATTTTTAATTCCCGACCGATATACGGTGCCAACCAAAATTAATCACATAATAATCAATATTAGGTACTTACTGAAATTTTCGAGTGTTTTTATGTGACTTCGTGGGCACTGCCAGATGGTGTCCCGTTCGACCCTTGTTTGAAGTGGTGATAAGTAAGTTTCTGAAGTGTACGCGTGTGGAGCACTTTGGGCGAGCGTCCTGTCATTTCGATTTCGACGAGGTAAGTTCTTTTAAAGTACGTAATTATAAGTTTGTACAAGGTGAATTATGAAAGCTTTTGAAGCCTGTAAAGACATGTGTGTGTTTCGATTAAACTTTAGTACGCAACATAGATTGTGAATGATAATGGCTACGTATTGCGTTAGTCGGTTGTTTTCAATTCAATTGGAGCTTGAAGAATTTATTTTGAGAAATACAGCTGTGAAATTAAATCAATAAAAAAAGTTACCATCGCGATTTTATGAAACAAGTTATTCGTTATGATATAATAAAAATAAATTACTGTAACGGATACATAATGAATTTATTACACTGCTTTTGAGATTCGATTTAGAAACCTACAATATTTTATAGAATTTTTAAATTTTGAGATTTTAGCATTCACAGTGCTATTTCATATGAAATAATATACTAGAAAAAATACGACTCGCACCAGATCATGTTCTCGGACGGGAATCGAACCCGCGACCTTAGGCTATCCGGTCCAATGCTCTGACCGCTGAGCTACCGAGTCACTATAGAATATTTAAAAATATTTGATAATAAGAAATAAACAGTGTAAAATCGTTTTAAGTTGCATATTATATAAAATTACGTCTCATTGCTGTAAAGGTATTAATTTTTCGTAGTTTAATTTGTATAAACTAATATTTACAAAACATTGTAATTTTTTTTCATCAAAGATTTAAATCGTTGTTTTACATCAGATATTGGTTCATTATTAAAAAAGTTTCCCGCAAATATTTATTACAATAAATTACATTTTCCATACTAGCATTTTTTTTTAACAACCGTGAACGCTTATCGTTCAAAAACAAAACTTTTATGTATAAAATGTTTGAACATTAAGCTAACCTAAGCAACTGTGAAGACCTTTATTAAGTCTTCCTATTAAATTAAACAGAAAATAGGATAAAATAGTTTATTTCAGTTTATTTTTTATAACATACCCTACTGATCTCGCATGACCTGGCTCGATGCCGGTCCAAATCAGAATGCCTCAAAAACTACATCGCAAGCATTCTTTCTTAATTTACTTTTCAAATAATCATACCATTCTAAAAAGGCTTACCTACTTACAGAGTAAACATTTATTATCAGCTAATCACAGCCTACAAATTAACTATCCTTACACAACATATAATTTAAGCGAAAAAAATAAGTTTCGGCTAAGTTACAACATAGATTGTGAATGATAATTGGCTACGTATTTCAGTTACAACGGATAAAGTGGTCATTTTCTCTAACAAAAAAAGGAGTAACTTTCAAGGTATTTTTTTAATGCTAAGAAAACAAAATAAATAGACTTAAATGATATTGATAGTTGACGGCTATGGTCATAATTTGATGTAATATCCAGCAACTGTTTAATATTTTAAATCACAGAAGTTATGGGGTTCTCTGTGTGTGAGAAAAAAACACCAATTTCATAGGTAAGGACATAATAAAAATAATAATACTGGAAAGCTAGGTAGGTACTCTAAGTATTTCAATTAGTATTAGTTCTCTTTTCAATAATATAAGTATTTTTATTTTGACCTGAAAACCTCATTATGTATGTTCATTCAAATTGCTTATACAAGGTGTTACAAAAATACCCCTAATGCCGAATATGGCATATAGGGACCATCAATCTGAACAACTTTTACTATGGGGCCAACTCTGAAATCGCGAAAAAAAAGTCAGCTGTTTCATACATTTTGATATTTTCGATTTTAATTTTTGTATGGAACAGCTGATTTTTTTTTCGCGATTTCAGAGTTGGTCCTATAGTAAAAGTTGTTCAGTTTGATGGTCCCTATATACCATATTCGGCATTTCGGGGTATTTTTGTAACACCTTGTATTAGTTAGCAGAGTGCCAAAAATGTTTTTCTTGATCTCCGAGTTTTTTTATTATAAATTTGGACATAACTACTTGTCAGCGAAGTTTTTTAAAATACCAACTTATACCTACTACTAAATTTCGAATTACGCAACTCAAAGTTGAAATAAACTAAATAATGTATCTTGAAATGTAAAAACAATGTTACTTCTCTTAGGATCTCCATAATAAATATTTTTAATTGCCATCTTTTTGTAGCGACAGATGGTTGTTCCCAAATTAACATTTATTTTATGATAAATTGAACTGAATTTGAGTTCAAAGTTATGACTTAAAAATTAACTAAAAACCGTAAAAAGTAAAGAATCAAATTTAATTCACTGAAAAGAGTATCATTATGCAATGTCGCCGTTTTCATATTTTATATTGGTAAGTATAAAACAAAGGAATAAAGAGTGAAGTACACTCTTCATTAACACAAAACATTTTTACAAACCAAATGGTTTTTGTACAAAATATACTCCCAACTTCCATTGTTTTAGAACTTTTAACGATTGGCACACGCAAATACGTAACATATTAAACGACCAATTAAGGTTACAAAACGCCAGATATGTACCGTTTGTAAATAAAATATTTTACTTCACACGAGCCACGCGGAACAGGGTACTCAATTCCGCTTTGCATAATATAGAGCTAACGAACTCCATATTGTTTGAAATACGTTACAGTAATGTTCGCGTTAAGGCGGTTACTCACTGGGAGCATTGACGTGTATTGTTACTATTCAGATTCGTGCATTACGTGAGGTGACGAGAACCGAGCGTTGCAATGCGCAACTTGTAAATTAAAGTTGTTGTTAAATTAAGAAAATAATGTTAATTCAGTCCCACTTAAATGCGAAAACCAACAATTAATAGTGAGCACTGCACACCCATGATGCAAAAGTTTCACGGCTCGACAAACCTAATTTTACACACATGCAAATACTAACACAGTGTTACAATTTATTTCTATCACAGGTACAAAACTTAACAAAACTTTTTACACAAATTATTTATTTACTTTTACACACTTTCGAATACTCACACAAAGTATTACAATTTGTAACTATCATCACTGTTCGAGCTGTGACAAGATAAAAAAGCTCCTCAGTCAGTATTGTAACTGTGTTCAAAACCTATTCGTTGGATTACAAGCGAATGCCCCCGGTGAGTGACCGCCTTTACAGAAATGTTCGTATTAGAATAATTTGGAAGGCTTTCCTCGCTGTGTGTGGGCGGAAATGTGTGAAACCTTGCTCGTACAGGTTTTATACCTTTACTTAATTGATTAGATTTTGGGTGGATTTTTGGAGTAAACTATTTTATAAAACGGTATAAGATCAACTAGCCAATCATTGGACCTTTAAGCAATACTTTACAAAAAAGCTCCTCAAATATTAAACATTTCCTACATTAATTAATGATTAAAATCCATTTAGATTAAATAACTTTATTGAAAACTTACACACAACATGATTTTTCCAGTATCTTCAGTCGTTTTAAGCCAATACTTTCGTTTTACAAAAATAGACCCACGGTCCATTTATTGGCCCCCTTTGACCTATTATTGGCATGTACAGCGCCAATTATTGATCATGCCTATGTCAATAAATAATATTATCATTAGATACATAGGCCAGAGCCATAATGGATCATGAAAAATTATTTTCCCATAGAGAATTAAGGTTATTTAGCTGTCTTTTTTATATTTATTTTTGGCTTCATCTTTAGTACCTTAAACCAAAATATTGTCATTTTCGACTATTGGCATGAGGCCAACATTCGGAAAGCTTTATTAAAAAAGTATTAATTTGATTAATTGATGAAAAAACAATAAATGATTCTGAAAATTAGGTTCCAAATGCACATAATATATAATGTTGACAGTAAACCAATAATTGAAAGTGAGTTTTATTGCCATACCTATTATTGGCCGGGTAATCAATTAAAATGTATTAGTTTAAATTGCAAAGTTTTAACAACAATACATACTTAAATTAAACTGTACAGAACATTAAAAAAGATAACAATAATGGAAAACCACAGTAATCACCACATACACAATTGAAACAGAGAGCACTTATCTTAGATTCTTAGTTTATCTAAAATATTGCCAATTACTTTGATTTTAGAACGAAATTATAGTTCCTTCCTGATGTGATTGTCAATAATTCGTACTTTTTATCCTTGCTATACTTTTGCCATCACTTTCTAATATGAAAAGACTTGTTTAATTGAATTGGAAGAGTATAAAAGAAGAATGGCAGAAACTCCTGTATTTTCAGAACCACATCGAGCCTTTTCAGGAAGAACATCGTAACCGCCGGTTCACTTATATAATAGGAGAAGGTTATTTATCAAAATTATCGCAAGAGACAAGTATTTAACTTACGTTGCGTTATTTATTATCGTAAGCGCTGAGTATATAATCTAAAATCTAGTATTTTATGGTAAGCGATCTAGTATTTTGTCGTAAGCGACAGGTACTATATTTAGGATATATCAGTCGATGGAGGTTACGACAAAAAACTGAATGGGTAAGGCGTAAGTTACAACTTACGATAAAAAATTCAAAATGTAATAAAATGTAATATATTCTACTGTGAACTCTAAAGTCAACGTATAAGGTGCAAAATCAGCTGATATGGCGGTTACTATAAAAACACTTTTTTTGCGAATTTTGGCGCTTACCATGTTCTTCCCGAAAGGGCTCGTAAAGGCTTAGCGTGCCATGAAGTGAATCTTACAACTCTACTCTAGTATAGCCTAATAAAATATGTAACCGTAAGTTTTACTGTAAGCTGGGAATAAAAAGTTGATTTTAAAACGTTACCTCAACACAACCCAACGTAACATAAGGCTAAAAGTCGCTTATTCTACTGTGACAACAAAGACTCAACTGACATGGACAGTATTGACACATACAAAAATCAATCTAACATTTATGCCGTTCCTACTTTGTTATGTTGGCTCCCCTGAAAAACTCTTTTTCGTGATTGGTCCGCTGGACAGAGGGGCCAATGTAATGAAACCAAACCATACAAAAACTGTTTTGTTTCTGCAAAACAGCGTTTAGTTTCATGATAAGAATAATTTATAAAATCACATTTTTTAGTTATTACCAGCTTCTCTATTAACATTTAATATTGAAAAGTAACTACTAATTAATGACCTTTAAATCTCATAAAATCCGAATTAACAATGTTCAGTATTTTAAATTTTGAAGATGTTGTTCCCAGTTTGCCGTTCTTCTTTAGTTTTTCTACAAACGCAATACAATATTTACGCAACGTGACTCCGTCAACACAGTAAGATTTCTGTTCACAGTTCCCATTATTTTTTTCTTTGTGTACACACTTCTGTATGAACCAAAAAAGTTAAGCAAGATTTATAGCGCCTAAAGCTTTGTTGAGGTCATATCGGAAAAAAGGGTCACGGAATATTTTGGAACCATGTGCTTCTTTTGTTACCAAGCTAGTAAAATGAAAAACGACCCTAACTCAATTAGGAGATTCTACGCTGATAACAGGTTTTTGTAACTTTTTGTAATAACAGTAAATTTAGTTGTTATTTCACAAAATACAAACAGTACCGTATCTCTACCTAAAATGGAGGAAAGTCTGGCCTAACGGTTTGTAAGACCAGCCTTCCCAGCATGACCACCGAACCACGATATATATCGCGTGATATAATGTTTTATCGACATTCAACTGTCAAAATCCATTGTTTTTTGACAGTTAAACGCGATAAATCGCTATATTATCGCGTTTCGGTGGTCATGCTACGGGCTGCGGCCCAATAGCTCTAGTTCTAAACGATAAAAACGATTAAACCAAAACTTTTAGATGTAATTTAGGTAATTTACCTAAAAATCTATGGTTCAGATTTACAATTTTCGTTTAAATTGTCCGAGATTGATATGACTCCCTAGGCAGCTTTCAACAATTTTCACAAAACTAAAGCGAGTATTTTTGTAAACGAAACTAAAACCAGAACGGTAACGGTATTGATTTTATATTTTTTTTTCATTTTGTATGAAATGCTACCTGTAGAGGAGTACAGACGGACAGACATAAGTACGACAGCTTTTTTGCCAAAGCTGAAATGGAGACGCTTCCCTCGCTTCGCGCTCGCTCGGTCAACAATTTGAGATGTGTATGTTAAAGTCATGTCATGAATTACGTTCCAAAAACCAAATTAATATTTAGTATTGGTATTCCAAAAGGTTTCCACATTTTTCTGACCTATCCGTAACCGTAACCGGATTTGATATAAAGTTTCGGATAAATTGGGAGAGGGGCGGAGTCTAAAGGAGACAATGAGAGGTGACGACAGGTTGTTCTGCCCGGCCGAGCCGTTCGTCACCGAAATAAAATCAAATTATTACCTATTTGTGTTTAAACTTTTACAATTTTTTTTTAAATTTTGAGATTTAAGCATTCACAATGCTATTTTATATAATACTAAATAATATACTAGAAAAAATAGGACTCGCACCAGATCATGTTCTCGGACGGGAATCGAACCCGCGACCCTTGGATATCCGGTCCAATGCTCTGACCGCTGAGCTACCGAGTCACTGGTGAGAACGTCGAATTTCTTCTAGTATATCAACTCTTACGCTGCAAGCCAGCGCCATCTCACCAATGTAGAAGGAATTACCTTCGACATTCAACTGAACATCTTTCCAGATATTTTTAAACAGTTGATTAAGATGAGAAAGCTATATAACTTTTTAAATTTTGAGATTTAAGCATTCACAATGCTATTTTATATAATACTAAATAATATACTAGAAAAAATAGGACTCGCACCAGATCATGTTACAATTTACTAAAAGTTACAATTTATTAAAAATCCGTAACCGAAACTATCCGAAACTAACGGATAATCCGAAATAATTTCATGTCCGAAACCGGTTGAAACTGAGCTTAACTGGGTTTCTAAATAATCAAAGGTGGGTTTAAATGTAGTTTTATTATTGTAAACTGATACCTACCGAACACAATTTCACATAAGTAATAAAAACACAGAGTACAAAACCAAAGGAAAATATGTTATAGTATAAAAAGTACAGAATTCAAAAATATAAATTAAAAGTAATAAACCATAAACTAGTAAAAAAGAGGCCGAGAATTTAATATCCATTACATCCCTGGTACATACATTATTTTATGGCCACCCGTCCATTACAAAGCATCATGTCATCTTAATCGCATAACAAAATAATCTGAAGGCGGGTGGTGGACAAACGACGCAACGGTTTCAATACTGATATTTAAAATAAGTTTCGTATTTTGTAGATACTTCCGAAATTTAATATCCATTACATCCCTGGTACATACATTATTAATGGCCGTCCATTGCAAACCATCACGTCATCTTAATCGCATAATAAAATAATCTGACGGCGGGTGGTGGACAAACGACGCAACGGTTTCAATACTGATATTTAAAATAAGTTTCGTATTATGTAAATACTTCCTGAATACAAATACACCAAAAATCTTGGAAACACCTTTCGTTTTGAAACTCTTAAACCATCCTATTTTTCCTAGCTTTTACCTGCTGACAATATAATTTATTCATGTGACATTATCGATCTATCGCGTCAGATTAAAACACGTGATACATGACGGCATTCGGTAATTTTGTAGACAGATAATTTCGTGGATTCGTGACTGTGGTTTGTACAAACATTTGTATATAAATAATCACCGATATAGTCGATATTATAAAGGTGTAGTAGTGACGTAAACGGTAAAGTTAAGGGAGCCAAAAATTTTAGAGAGTTTATGAAATCCCATCGTAGTATAATGCTTTTATGTATACACACGTTTACCTTCTTACACTCTTATGTGAGCTTTCAAAATAGACTAATGCCCGTTTGCACTAAACTTAAGAATCGCCTAAGTCTCTTCCTAACTACAACTTGACCAAATTATAATGGTGTCATTAACTTAGCTGTCATGCAGCTTTCATGCGCCTATTTATCTTGGTCGAGTTGTAGTTAGGAAAAGACTTGGGCGATTCTTAAGTTTAGTGCAAATGGAAATTAGTTTAAGTTTATAACGAACGTGAGAGAAATAAATAAAAAGGTTATTATTAACCTCTACCATTATAGAAGCCGTGATTCTAAAACCAACTGTTTTTATTTCACTTCGACACGATAAATATTAACAAAGTTCTGCTTAAAACACTATTGCGTTTGCATATGCGAGTCGGCGCCATGCGTCCTTTCTGAATGAGACTAGCGAGAGAATGGAATCCGATGACGTCATCGTATCTACCTGCCTGTCACCACGGTAGTGATTACTTGCTCAGTGCCTGTCACGAAAAAAATAACGCGTGGTTTACGAATCTTTTAAAATTTATTGTGAATTTTGTAGAAAGGCTACAGAATTTTTTTATGTAATATTTTAAGTTACATACATTTGTATGTATTTTTTATATTAAAAAAATACTATTCCCAAGCAGATTAATATTCTTATTAACGTCAGATAGACTAAGCTTCAAAGCTTCATTTAACTAACAATGATTGGCCACATTAGGTATATGGCTAGCGTTTCAGACAAGTTTGGTATGTTGAGTTCGGACAGTTAGATGGAATTCAGTCTGCGGTATTTTCAGAATTAATGTTTGTATGAAATTATTATACCAGTTTTTGTGTCTAATTGAATTCAAAGTTTGGTATATTTACCGCACCTAATTGAATTTGACTGATGTTAACTTACTGAGGGATACATTTGTTTTCATAATAGGGAATTACACCTTTTTTTGAAAACATGTTTATATTATTCCTGAGGTCGTAATAAACCAGCACAATTTTTATTTCAATTTTATAAAACCAAGAAATACCTTAAAAATGATTTTTTATTTATGATTTTGAATTATTGCGCAGAAACGCAAGCCGCCATGCTGTTTAGGCCCGTGACGTCACTCCGTCAGGCGTCAGGAAACAATCAAGAGTGGTTACAATGTCTTTTTACAAAAGTAACGAAAGTTTTTAAAATAATGAGTTGTAATGTTTTATCATTGGTGTCTTGTGCCTGATTGCAGTAAAACAAGTGTAAAATCTCCACTAAAATAGTGGGTTCAAGTGCCAAGTGACATCAAAATGAGAAAAACTTGGTTGAAATGTAAGAAGAGATCCAAAGAAATCCAAAAAACAAACAAAAAAATATCCTGTTCACCTGATGGTCTCGTGAATTTTGTGTCTACTGGATATGCAAGAAGGATAAGCGATGTGAACATAACCTAACACTTGCATTTTTTGATTCAAAATCAATCATGTGTTTTGAAGGATTAATACTTACACAGGCAACTTTGAGTTTATATAAAAGGTATTATTATATTATAATAAATAAATATATCAAATAATAAGTATAGTTTTTTTTATTTCCATGGTGCACTCACTGTATAAAGATGATGTTGGTCCATCACAGCCGAGTTGATTTGAAGAATGGGTCAACTTGGCCACCATAAAAATGTTAAGGATATAAAAATGTTCATTTCAATGTCATGTGCATGTGGAAAATATGTGAATACATATGCACTATACATAGGGTAGGGTAGGAGAATAGTCAAAGTCAAAGTACAAAAAACTATTCAAATAAACTTAGTAATTAAGCGCTTCTGAATCATCTATATTTTCCACCCATTCCAGAGTTTTATAACTGACAAGAAGAACAGGTGCAAGAAACTTATCAGCTTTAACAGAAATAAGTTACAATATTTACAAACTTAAATATTATATCATGATCTGCTATTGTTAATCTGGCTGTCATCAGTCAAGTTTATGGTCACTCGGTTATGTCCTGTCTCTTTAACTTAAATTGGAAATTTGATTATATGAATAACAGAAATAAACACTTAACTAATTGAAATATATCTTTATTACTTTACAACAGTTACCAAATACAATACAACAGATTATAAACAACAAAGTAGGTACTTATATTTGCAAGCTATGTGTTACATTTTTTCCATGCATTTTGGTCTTTCAGATAATTATCTACTTTATAATAACCATTACCCATGAGCGTCTTTTTAACATGATTTTTAAATTCATGCAAAGTTAGATCAATCACTTGTTGTGGAACTATACTAATCAAGGTTATGCGTTTCCCATAAATTAACCTTTTGCATCGCACACTGCTGTCTGCAACCATCTCCTTAGATTTTCTTTTAGAAATTTCTTTTGCACACAAAATGTTTATCGATGAGCCAACCTTAGCCAGATTCGATTTCTTCCATTAAAACTCAACCGAAGTACACGACGACAGGGCTTCGGTTCGGCGGTGTACATCGTAACACCATGCTTGCAGCCACCTTCTGACGAGGGACAATCGTAGCACTTAACACTACTCACAGTCTCTTCCTGTTCATTCACATTATGTGTCAATCAGTACATAGGGCTTGGAACGCACTTTATGTTCCAGGCATACCGTACACTACAACGCACGTGTTTTGAACCCGTTTGAGCTGCACATAGCCTATTGCGTCGTCAGATTCCCTTCCGGACCTGATAACAAAATAAAATAAAAATAGGTTATGTTGGATTGTAATAGTAAACAAACACAGGGTATTATCGTGTTGTGTATAACTTAATGTTGGAAAAAACTTGATATGATAGGTACTTACATTGCTGTTTTAACATTTCTCCACAAAACCGTCTTCCATGATGCGATTTTAGTAAAATAAAGCATAAAAGTGATAATCACATAAAATTATAAAATAACACAGTACGACGAGTACGAAATCCTGTAATTGCTTACTGTCGGGCTGACGTCACGTCGGAATCCAATATGGCGAATGGCGTTTTGAACATTTGAAGAATAGATTAAAAAAGTCGATTTTTTAAATTGAATTATAAAATGTATATTGCATTTTTATGAATAAATATCGACGTTTCTCATTCACTTTTTATGAAATCTATCATAAACATGCATTTTTATATTGTTTCTAACATGGTGTAAAATACCCTATTTTACATTAATAAAATATGTTCGGAAAATTAATGGATTATGAACTCACTCAGAACAAAGTAATTTTTTTCATACAAACATTCATTTTTATTATAAGTGAAGAAAGGAAGAAGAAGAGCGATTTTCTTAGTTTTCCACGTGTGCTATTTATTAAAAGAAAAATTTGTTTTCAACCTCTGTTCATAGCGTCAGAACGTGTAAACTTGAAATTAGAAAAAGTAATATTAATTAATTTATTTATTAAGTTTTCCAACAGACAGTGAAACGGCCGCTTTTTTATATTTAAAAAAGCAGCCGTAACCGTTACTTATTAGAAACGAGAACGAGTCTGTATTAATATTTTCATCTCAAAAGCATATTCGATTCCATGTAAACAAAAGCATGTTGAATTCAATTTATTTGTACAGAAAATTCAAACATTTTGCAATGGTTGATTGAAACATGAAACTTTGGTGAAACTTTAGTTTTTGATATGCAATGGCTTCAGGCGATTTCGTTTAACATTTACTGCCAGATTGCAAAACCTGTTTTACATCACATAGCAGTTTTTCACAAAGAGATTTATGTTCTTTAAAGCTTTTTTATGTAAAAATTTACCTCGTTCAATATCCTTGCCACAATTCCACAAGATAATTGAAACAAATGTCATTTCAAATTAAGATAAAAGTGATATTTTTTAATCGATAAATTATGTTAACAAATTAATCAACTAAAACACAAAACATATTTTCTAAATTTCAGTAGTAATGATATTAGAAATCACCGAAATGAACTAAAAAGTCAAATAGGTAGGCACTTAGGCTGCTAATAAATTTGTAGTAGAAATTGGATGGTGGTCAAGCTAAGTATTGGAAGGCCTGACAGCGAGCAATTCATTTTGTGGGGTCAATAACATTTGGGGTTAATAGGCTGTTTTGGGAATGGGCTGACAGGCTGTTCTCTGTAATCGTGTAGTATAGTCGAAATTGGAAAAGACTGTTAATTTTGTAGATAAAAATAATAATTGAGCAGCTCTAGCGCACAGTGTATTAGCGCATTGGTCCTGCGACTGCGTTGGTTATGGGATGGGTGACCAAGCCGCATGGGGTTATCGTGATGTTTTTTTATCGCAACAAGTCAGTGCCTGGCCTTCACCTCACCTGATGTTAAGCAACAATAAGGCCGAAGGTGGAAACGCACCACACGCGGAATCCTCAACCATTGAGGAACTCTATCTTACCTCTAACTGCCGGAACACAACAATGTTAAATTTTCGTTATGGCGTCAGTCTTAGGTAAGATGGTGGTAGTTAGCTAGGTGGACTTGAGACCCTACCACCAACAACCAAACCCTTCACTAGGATACCAAGCCTACGTGAGGAACTGGCTTGGCTATCTCACCTCAAACTGCCGGAACACAAGATTGTTAAATTGTTGTTATGACGTCAGACTAAGTAAGATAGTGGTAGCAAGCTAGTTGCCAGGCGGACTTGAAATAAGCCCTACCACCAACCAACCAAACAGATCACTAGAATAATAAATAAACCTACGTATCCAGATAATTATTATGCTTATAGTCATAGTATAAACTACGTTGCTATTGCTAATAGTGTCACCATTAAAGTTATTTTCCATACATTTCGATATGAATAGCTTGGCTACGTAGCTGGCCTAAAAAATATATGAATAATGATTTTTCGATACTTAGCTGTTGAAATCTATTGTATTTCGACAGTCAAATATCGATTATTTTACATATCGTGCCGAAGTGGTCATACTAAGGAAGTTGGTAAGGTACGATACGAACTTATCGTGTTTAACTCAAACGATTCTCGAGAATATATATAAAAAAAAATTGAAATTTTTCAAAATAATAAATAAATACTTGAACAATTTCACGCAGCACCATCTAGCCCCAAACTAAGCAAAGCTTGTAATATGAGTGTTTTTATTATATACCTACTTATTATACATAGTAACACCCAGTCACATAAATCAAAATTCATCAAAATGGCGGAGATATGTTTAAGCGAGGAGGTCTACAGCTCACACAGTCACTAAGTTTATTGTCCCCATGATCACCTATATTTTATTGCATTTCGCAAGTGTGACACCTGCCATAATTTTATATTTGTCGTAATAGTAGATTATGCAATAAGGGCTTAAAGTAGTGTATTTATGTCCCGGGCGCTTAGTTTTCATGTTTTTCTTTTTTTAAATTGTAGGCTGTGCAAAGAAAATGATAATAACATAAATTAATAAATAAATAAATATTGACAGCAACACATGCATCGCTCCGATTCCAAAGTAAGTAGCTAAAGCACTTGTGTTATGAAAATCAGAGACAACGGTGGTATCACAAACACCCAGACCTGAGACAATATAGAAAAGTTCGTTTTCTAAATTGACCCAACCGGGGATCGAACCCGGGACCTCAGAGATGGCGACACCTTGAAAACCGGCGTATAAAGCCACTCGACCACGGAGGTTGTCAACATACAGCCTAACTCTGAATAAAATCTCATTGCACCTTAACATTTTTGAAACCAACCTCTATCAAGCACGACTACATGGGTTGCATTCCAAATTTAAATCACATTATTCCCATGGGAAAAATGACTTACTTTAGGAAAGGTTTGGATGACACATAATATGCCATTGACGAGCAGGTAGTATAAAAAATAGATTTACAGAGCTATGAAGTCTAGGAGGTAATGTCTTTGAGTACTTTGAAATAAAACCCGTTTCTATACCGTCGAGTATTTTTATGTCAAGAAGTGTTTTCGTAACATTTCAACTACTTTTTATGTAAGGGAATATAATGAATATAGAGAATAATATGATAAAATGTCTTACAAAACGTATGAATAATATACTGTGCGCGCTGTTCTTTCGTGTGGGCTTTGGATCGTTACATTGTTTGTTTACAAAACATCTAGATATGTAAAGTTTCTTGTACTTGGTGACCCAGAGACTTAAACGAATGGGTTGTCTGTTTCGCTAATGCCGATATATCTTATGATTAATTTATTTATTATTATCCAAATTTCATAAATACGTTGTCTAGTTATATTATAAAGTCTACGATCGAGTTTTACAGGTAAGACGGGAGCAGACCAGGAGCAGGTACCTACTCCTGGTATTTTTATAATTTGTCTATTGGGATGATAATTCCCAGGAGTACTACTAATGGGTTCTACAAGCGAAAAGCAGCTGATATTTCGTCGTTTGCTTCTTGATGGTCATTTTGAATATTGGTACTGTAATGTACTTTGAAACATAATTAAACCATTAGTGGATAATCAAGGAAAACATACTGTTGTCTTTTTTTTTGAAAACGCAGGTTTTATAGACTTTCGGATGGCGGGAGCTAGCCCGGCGAGTTCAGGACGCCTCTGTACAGGTTGATCTATACACAAATTATTCGAACAGAAAAACAGCTAGGACCTATTTTCAAAGACTGTTAAATAGGTTCTCTGAGTGCTACTTACTAAGGGTTACCCTACATGAACCATAAACGAAATTATGATATTTTTAGAACCACGCACACGGACACTTGGTGTACACTAGCATGTGAAATAACGACGGAAATAAAGAAATAATGAAATTCATGCATTGTAAAGCCGTGGTCATCGCAAACGTTGTAATGTCAAATTATTGACGATCACGACATGAAAATTCGTTATTGGAAAGGTGCTGTTGAGTAAGCCCGTAGGTCCGACAACTCAAAGCCTAGAACCTTACATTCGTCTTCTGTGCTATAGAATACTGTAATTTTCTTTTAAATAAAGTACTTTATGAAAATCAATCACCTACGCTCCAGTCAAACAAAAGAGCCCAATCTACTGAGTTGTTATACTTACGTCGAATGCCGAAATGTCATTACGAGCCCCCAAAAGACATTGCCTAGCTCTTAAGCAAATAGGATTATGGGCTTAGAGTACAGCTGATAGAATGTTGGAATATTTCAATTTTCATTATTACTGACGGCTACTCCGCCTAAAGTATTTGACGACACGAAAAATATTGGTACTGCTTGTTAGATTACAATGTGATTACCAATATGAGATTTTTTCTAAACAGTATATTTAAGAAATTCCAATAGGACAATTACTGACACAAATAGTTTTCAGTTGTTTTCTAAAGAGTTCATAGTTTCATATTCTCATAGAAATCACCTTATATACTGGTAGTTATTATTTTTCAGAATGTACAAATAACCTTTTTGAGTCAAGACGTTTATCTACTCTAACAACTGCCAACATCTTAACGTCTGAAATTCTACATGTAAAAAGCCATTTTCTTTAAGTTATTATTCCTGAAAGAAATAGCACCAAGCAAAACTTTTTAACGAAGAAAAGTGTATTGGAAAATTTCACCACACCGCCCGCTTGTAGCAAGTCAAATCAGTTGTAATTTAGTATTACAAGTCAAAAGAAAAAATCTTATAAGTATTGATGTTCAAGGCGCAACTAGTGTGTCGTTTATTTGACGCTAAGCATGATGCGTATTCCGACTCATTGCGCAATGTTGCCAGCACATGACGTCCTCACAATAGCAAAACAACAACGACGCCCAACATGTTGAATATCATGTTGCCTAGTAGGCATAATATATTTATTGTTAATGTTTGTAAAGTTATGGCATAATAATTATGTTTGCAGCAAGTTTCTAAAACGCCATTCTTCATCAATTTAAAGTAATATAGACTATAAGGAAGTTTTCGCTATCGTAAAAGGAATACATTTTAATTCATTTCGCGAAAGGATATGCTGTTTATTTGACCCCCAGGCAATTTGTTAAATGTTCAATTACCAAAATACGTGAATTACAGACACGCATGTCCACACACTAGGGCACTTCGTGTCATGTTCGCCCGTTTAAATATTGTGCTTGTGTGACCTTTGGAGAATATAATTAATTTAAACGAAACGCTAGGGCAGACAACGTGAAATTATGTGAATGTTGAGTAAACAGGCGCTGTAGTTTTACGTTACAGCTTTTATAAATTTCTTTTTAAAAGTTGTTGCTTGCATCCTTTTAGGTAAACATTCAAAAGTTTCTTAACAAGTATTCTCAAGTAATAACTGTTTAAAAATAGTGTATTTAAAAAGTACTTCAATAACCCTTTAACGCCCGGAAAATGAAACACAATAGATATTCCATTGTTCTATATGACTGCATACGGCCGCTCGGGTGTTGATGTTTTAAAAAAGTATTATGGCGAATTCTAGCAATTTCTAGAAAGAGGGAAGAAGATGTTAGTATTTTAAAACTGTAAGGCAAGTTCCGTACCTCTAGACCGAACATTTATCGAGAAAAAACACGCGTAAAAATACCAGATAGAGTAATTTTGTATGGGAAATTTTTACAGCGCCATCTACGTTATTTTTCTCGATAGCTGTTCATGCTAAGGGCACTGTATAAGGAATACTGAAACATTCCCATATACTTTGTCAATAGAATACTTTCTTAGTACCATATAGGTACTTTATCAATTTAATCTATTGACAAAGAATACTAGAATCTGCCGTTTTTGCGCAGAATTATTATACTTTCGTAGATTTTTGTGATGTTAGATGTTCAATTGATTTGTCGAAATTAGATCTTTTGATTTCCACACTGAAAATGCAATGAAAGTTAGAAAAAAATCCATACACCGTTAATTTTTAAGTATATCTAAAAATGAAAAGGGGATTTCAGACCACGTGAATAAACAATTTTTACTAAGGGGCCAACCACGGTATCGCGAAAAAAATCAGCTGTTCCATAGAAAAGTACAACATCGACTCGACTATAATGTATAGAACAGCTGATTTTTTTTCGCGATTTTGTGGTTGGCCCCATAGTAAAAGTTGTTCATTCACGTGGTCTGAAATCCCTATTTCATTTTTAGATATACTTAAAAATTGACGGTGTATAATAAAACAAAGTCAGGTTATTTAAACCATTAATAACTCGAGAATGGCTGGATCGATTTGGATAGTAAACAGATTAGAACCTGGATTAACATAATTATACCCATGCTACTTTTTATCCTAGTCAAACAAAGGTTCCCTAGGGTCCACGCGGACGAGGTCGCGGGCGGTCGCTAGTTTAAAATAAATATCAATACTCTTATAATACTAAATAATATATTAGAAAAAATACGACTAGCACCAGATCATGTTCTCGGACGGGAATCGAAACCGCGACCTTTGGATATCCGGTCCAATGCTATGACCGCTGAGCTACCAAGTCACTAGTGGGAACGTCGAATTTCTTCTAGTATAATAACTCTTATATTGAGAATGCTAAAATCTCAAAATTTAAAAATCAATACTCTTGTTTTACATACTTTTCATAGATTTACCTGATTTATTTGCATTTAAATGCTGTGGTTATTGCATCTTTATTTTCAAAACACGAAACACGCTTGATCGGTAATTGAATGACTCGGGAGTCTTTGGTCTGTACCCTTAGCACGAACAGCTATAGAGAAAAATAACGCGCGTAAAAACATTTGATACAATAATTTTGTATGGGAAATTTGTAAAACGCCATCTAACGCCGAAAAGCGAAATGAGATTTCCCATAGAGAACTCTATCGAGTACTTTTACGCGCGTTTTTTTTCTCGATATCTGTTCGTGCTAAGGGCACTGTTTACCGAAATTGCGCGTTCCTGCGCAAACAAACGAACGTTTACTTCTCATCGGATAAATTTAGTACGCGCAATCAGTACGTGTTGATGCCAATGCGAATGAGGAAATGAAAGCGATACGTCTTTGTGTATGTACGAGTTAGGTATAGATTTAGTTCTTTCGCCTGTTGAAAAATAAAACTTCTTTTGTAAGAAATATCAGATGTTTGTTTACTTTCTACGCGGAATGGGTTGCATAGCACTCGCATGTTGGGTTGATTGTATGATCTTGATCTTTATCAACTGTATTAAATTAATATTTATAAAACTTTAATAAAAAGAAATATTGCGATGCAATTTTATCGGTAGAATAAGTTATTTGTTTTAAATCGGTAAAAATAATAGTGTGAAAGTTTCATACGACTAAAAATTTTCACGTGCTAATATAACTTTTAAAGGTCATCATAGCATGAAAGTGGCAAAGGGTAATTATTGGAACTGAACCTTCAATTAACACCTATTTCAGGAACAATTCGGAGTTTGTTAAAAAAACTTATATTTTACACGGAATGAAATTACCTGAGTCACGTGTGCTTTACGTGATTTCTAAAGTATTAATTTACCCTTAAGAAAATACCGACTAAAGAAAAATTGCTTTGCGCCACGCGAGAGTGTAGCAAATTCTTATTGAAGTACAAAATGGTTAGTAAAATAAATGTTGAAAGTATTACAACAGACATAGCATGCTGTCAACAATTTCAGATTCTATTTCACAAGCAATGGAGCTAAGTATTAGCAAATTCTGCCTTAGGTTTTTGACAAAATGGTTAGAAAAGTAAAAATGTTGTTGAAAGTATTGAAACATTCACAGCATGCTGTATGTCAATCATTTCAGCTTGTATTTCACAAGCAATGGTGCTTAGTATGAGAATATTTGAATAGCGGAATTAGAGGCTTCGTACTTGTTAAAACCATTTTGTTTAAGTTGATTATTTAAGTTACTGTCTCGTGTAAAAAGCACAGGAAAAATGTACAAGGAAATCAATGCTTCAGAAAGTAAGTGGCTCGTGGAAATATTTTATACTTATTCGCAACCACTGCTTATTATTATAGATAGTTATTAAATTTAGACTTTTCGCATTCACAATGCTATTTTTATATTAAGATAAATAATATTAGAAAAAATACTAGAAAAAATCGACTCACCCGTAGCATTTAATTACATTTTCTGTAGTCCTGTCTGAGGTGCTACGGGTGAGTCGATTTTTTCTAGTATTTTTTCTAATATTATTTATCTTATTATAGATAGTTTTTATAAACATTCATTTAAATGCTAGCAACGTGTATCAAACATCACAGCTTATTTTATTTACTAAAGACGTAGCGTGCGATGTCAAATTGAATCAGAGGTTGCCTCGTGTTCTCGTAATTACGTTACCATCTCCCGGCCTTGGATACAATATGCACACTTTTCTCAATATAAAGCAATAAATGTGTATCACACTAGTAATAAAAAAAATCACTACGAACGAATTAACAAGAAGGGATATGGAAGCATGACTTAGTAGGTACCTACTAGGGTTAATGTATAAACGTTAAACATAAACCCCCTTACTAATAAAGATTGTATAGCAGATGTACTATACACAATGGTTACTCTCTGTCAAACTATTTAAGTAACTAATACATCTGTTATATAATCTTTATTAGTAAGGGGGAAAATATACAACGTGTTACAAAAGTACCCCTAATGCCGAATATGGTATAAAGGGACCATCAAACTGAACAACTTTTACTATGAGACCAACTCTGAAATCGAGAAAAAAAAACAGCTGTTTCATACATTTTGATATTTTCGATTTTAATTTTTGTATGAAACAGCTGATTTTTTTTCGCGATTTCAGAGTTCGTCCCTTAGTAAAAGTTGTTCAGTTTGATGGTTCCTATCTACCATTTTCGGCATTAGGGGTACTTTTGTAACACCTTGTATAATATATACAGACACACTCTCTTACACACACACACACACTTTTGTTAATAGTACAGAACTTATTATATTATATACATCCTCTCTTATATTTATATCAAAAAACATCTCTGAAAAAAGTGATAAATATTGTTCAGATCTATTAATTATTATTATATTAACTATGTATGGTATTATTCATGTTATGAGAATGTGTTATAACACCTTCACATATGAACTGAGTTGATTTGGTGTTTAAAATAAAAAATAAAAACTGTTTTAGCAAATAACTAAAATCCATGTTTTTTCTGCTATTCATGTTAACTAATCTGTAATGTAAAAAAATATAAACAAAAATAATATATTGAATATAATAACCCCGACAAGAATACCTAACCAAAACATAAGAAATGTGTCTTTTGATTTGAAGAAACTATATTAGGTCAGCCTGATCCAGAATAGCCCTCTAGAGATTTGTGGCACAGAGTAATGTGGGGTAGCATATAAATAGGATTTCTCGAAATATATAAGACTAATACTACTTGCATATTGTCTACACTATTTAACAATAAAGTATTTTGAGTCAACATAGGTCTCAAAAGAATAAAATGTAGAAAAATAATACTGAGCTTATTTTCAGGTACAATTTTCTAAAGGTTTAAATTAGGTTTCTAATTAGAATGTAATTAAGTAAATAAAATGTAATTAAATACTCTAGTTGTTTCTCAGGACGAAAAATTACGTTTGAAGTAGTGAGAAATAGTTAAGTAAAACAATTGACTACTAGTTTATTATTTTTAGGTGTTAACTATTTAGGTATTTAACCAAAAATTACCTCAGCTATAACCTTTTAAAACTGAAATAGTTGTATTTAACAAAACGTGCTTTAAGTTAAAAGATCTAAAACTACATTTTTTTTATAACATTTAAGTGAGATGGATTATAAAAAAATATATTACAAATAAAAACCCCAAATACTAAACCCAAGATTTCTTTAAAAATATGTCCCCTGAAGGACTAATAAAATTATGGTTAACATACAAATATGTTTTCTGAAATCAGTTTTTACACACAGAGATAACAGGGCTACCAAAAACATCTAGAAAATAAAGTTCAGCTGGTAGTAACGAATTCTATCCGACAAACTACCCTTACGACCCTTTTGGGAGTGACTGAGCAGACCTCATCCTAAACTTTATGTATATGATAGGGCAAAGATGTGGAGGCCCTGACCACATCTGTTTAAGTAGGATAGTGGTTACGCTGTGTCAAGTGAGATACAATTGACGCTTGATGTGTTTTTACACATAGTATAGTTAATACTAATTTAACTTCAATCTAGAAATTATTCCATACGGAATCGTTTTGATATTGGAAACACACGGCTTATTTTATTTTTTACTTTTTTAATATATAGCTTATATTCAGAGAAATCATTGGTTGTTACAGGCCTCGGCACGAATCTTGAGCGGGGCCTGTATAAAGAGTTTTTTTTAAATGATTATTACATGAAATCCGATAAGACAGGTTAATATTATCATATTATGCGACCAAAGGAAAAGAGCACCTTTTACTTTATGGGTATTACTCTTACTTTCACTCTGTTCACCCACCAATCCGCATTGGGCCCCATCAGTCATTTTGAGTGACATCAAAATAACTGATGATCAAAGTGACTGTAGTTACCAACGGAGCTCCCACATCATATTAAAAAAAATACTCTTTTTTTACCTAAATTACCTAATTTAAATAAAAAAAGAGTATATTTAACAAAACCGAGATTTAGTAAATGTTACTGCAAGTGGGCCTTAATGTTTACCACAAAAAAATCGAAGAGTATATCTATACAACATGTTACAAAAAAAAAATACAGACGACTTGATAACCTCCTCCTTTTTTTGAAGTCGGTTAAAAATACCCCTAATGCCGAAAATGGTATATACCATCAAACTTAACAAAAAAAAAACAGCTGTTTCGTACATTTTGATATTTTCGATTTTAATTTTTTTATGAAACAGCTGATTTTTTTTCGCGATTTCGGAGTTGGTCCCATAGTAAAAGTTGTTCAGTTTGATGGTCCCTATATACCATATTCGGCATTAGGGGTGTTTTTGTAACATGTTGTATAGAAAAACCAGTTGCGACAATGTAGAAAAAAATGAGGTTCGAAAGTGATAGATATATTGTTCTAAATATTCCTTAGACGTATGTAGAAAATGCTGGAATAGGTGACGAAAAATGGATGTACGTAAGTATACTCTGTGCTGAGTAAAACGGACAAGAAACTCGGCTAATGCTGTTTTTACACGACGAAGAAAGAGTGTATTGGTTCATGTATTTTTGCCAGTTTTTCTTCTTGGCATATTCCATAACCCTTCAAGGCCCGAAAAA
Organism: Catoptria pinella; assembly: GCA_963556745.1. NCBI lineage: Eukaryota > Metazoa > Arthropoda > Insecta > Lepidoptera > Crambidae > Catoptria > Catoptria pinella. The sequence continues at coordinate 8,865,269 of OY750769.1, forward strand.
TTAGACACAGTAGATTTTCAGTTGTTGTCCGGCCGCATTCGGCCGCTCAGGCGTTGATGAAATAAAGAACAATAACATAGATAAAGACAGAACATACAAAACGAAATGGTTTGCTATGTTAAATTACTATTTTTATCATATCATTTGTAATTAACAGTGCTAAGCATTTTTTATCCATGGCATGGGTGTTTATATTTTTATTTAGGTGTGTGTATTAAGAGGGCGTAGACTGCACACTAGCGCCGCCGTTGAAAAAAAACAATAGTGCTTAAGACAAAATTGTCTAAATAGTAAACAATATTTTCTATCCTGTCGTTTAGTTTAATGGAGATTTTTTTGCGATAAGTGGCCACTTTTAACAATAAAACTAGATTTAAGGGGCTGACATGAGCCAACTAGCGCTGTCAGTCGATTTTATTTTATTTATTCAAAATAAGCCCAATTTCTTAAATAAGGAATCAGTCAAGGTCTTGTGAATAACGTCTAATGTTTATTGAATAACGTTACAACATTACAAAATGCGTCCAATAGTTTAAAAACGGGTTTGAACCAACAGTGGCCACATTTAACAAAATTGCCTTTTAAACTGTTTAAAGTTATTCAATAAATATTAGACGTTATTAACAAAACCTTGACTGATTCCTATTTTAAGAAATTGGACTTATTTAGAATAAATAAAATAAAACCGACTGGCAGCGCTAATTGGCTCATGTCAGCCCCTTAACTAAACGACAGGCTAGAAAATATTGTTTAATCAATAAAAAGAACCACAAAGCTTCTACGGAGTGCACTACACAGAGATAAATTCACAATTTCGTCTTTATTTAAGCACTATTATTTTTTTCCAATGGCGGCGCTAATGTGCAGACTACGCAGCCTTAACCAAGTCACCAATAATAAATTATATTTAGGTCTCAATGATTGGTGTAAGTACTGATTAAAAAAAACCGAGTTCTAAATTGAACCGTAGCGTTGCTACGGTGCGTTCTTTTCTTAAATTATTCAACGCTTTCCAGGAACTACTTCCGTAATCATGAAAAGGAAATGGTCATTTAAAGAAGGCATTACACCCGACTTCCTTGTATCACTCATGTTGAATGCTTCTATAAATCAGGGGAAATCCTTATAACAATAGCACATAATAGGTAGTCGGAAAAGTTCGCGGCCTTTTTGTAGCATGAATTTTGCGTGTTATATTTCTGGCAATACTTAACTTAGGCGGGAATGTAATATATTTTGTTAACAGCTGACTTTCTGTTAATACCGGGAAAATTAAAACAAATTTATTGGTTCTTGCTTTTTAATATTTTTTTATTTTTTATTATAAACGTTTTGCAATTTTTTTTCAATAAGGGTTCAGACCCTTAACAAATAATTTTTAATGCTGCTAGTGCTTAAAAATGGTTTGTAATGTTTATGGATAAGATGCTTTATAGAATACAACTGTAAAAAAATGGTTCAGCAGATTGAGGTCTTGTAATTATGATAATAAATATGTTACACGCTGTGGTATCTTTATTTATTTTAGTACAAAAAGGCCGCGAACTTTTCCGTTATTCTACGACTACTTATCTATGTTATTTACCTTTACTGCTATTGGGTACCTTACCTATGAATACCTGAGAATATTTTCACTATTCAATTACATCGGTAAATTCATAAACGTCAAATACAATATATCAATACCTTTTACGAAGATACAAGTCATTGTGACTGACGTTTCTATTGTGAAATCAAACTGAGAAATCTATGTTCAAATTTTCACAATTGCTTCATTTATCAAGCGATGCGTTGATCGAAATAACAAGAAACCGATTAGTCGGTAAATTGACGATTAAGAAAACATTGTAAATTGTAAAACTTTCAGTAAAATGAAATTCCGATCTGTTTAGATATTTAAGTTGTCTAGACAAATTGAGCTTAATCGATTAAGTGATTAATTGCATACTTTTACCCAAATAAGTAGATACTATTTTAATTTAAACTTATTAGATTTATGACTGAGAAGTTTTTTATGCGCCTATTAAAGAAATGACAGATATCTAACTAAATAAAAAATGAATCACCGAAATGTATGTAAGCGCATAACTTCAGAACGACTGCACCAAATTAGATTATTATTTTTTCTTGTGTTTGTTATTATCAGGACAAGGTTTGTATAAAAGAAAATTTTCAAAAATAGTACGGAAAGACACAAAGTTTTTTTTTTCATTTACGTCATTTTAAATCGCATTATAACTAATAGATGGCGCCACCCATGCCAAGCCGGGGCGGGCAGCTAGTGTTAGATAAATAATGAAAAAAATATTGTATACCACGAACGTTAACGCTAAAGAATTCGATAAATGCGATAAATGTTTGTTTCTTGCGATTAACTTCTTGTGCGAATAGACACTTGTGCGACAAATTGTAATTCGAAAACTTAAGAAATTGTTTGTTTCTAGTATGAAATGATTTATAACTTTAATTATGTTATTTTTCTCCTTTCAGGTAAAAAGCTTTTCTTCGATATAATACAACAACTTACATTTGTAAGTATGATGAGTTTGATAGTCAAGATTGAAGAAAAGATATTGAAACAGTTCCCATACAATAAAATTCTTTCATGAAGTTAAATACAAACTTACCTAGTTTCCAAGAAAAACCTAAGCCTTATGAATATAAAAAGCTTTTCTATAAAAGTCGACCCCTTTCGTAAGAACTGTAATCTATCAAATAGCCTGATTTGTCCTGTCATTATCCACAAAACAAAGTACAATTTGACTAAATCGATATGTTGAATAAATAATTAGTGGAAATCGAACTAAAGTAGGTACATGTTTCGTACTGCTTTGACTCAGTAACAAAAGAACGTGAGGACATTGAGAATTTTTGTTATAATCATAATAATATCTAATGCTTGGTTTACATTTGCTTTGGATTTGTGGATTTTAAAGCATGCTAAAAAATCTTTCAAAAGTCAGCATGCTTTTTAAATTTACATTCCATCTGCCCAAAGTTCAAAAAGCATGCTAGACTTGCCAGTCTTAAATATATGAAAATGAAGTCAACTTTGCAGGCGGTTTTTTATTTTAACCCAGTTTTCGTTAATTCTGCACTGTAGGAAGATCTAATATTTGTAATATTCAACCTTATTTCTTTGATAGTAAGTCCATTTGTTCAGGTTGGCATGTATTTCTGTATACGCATTTTCTCTCAACATTTTGTTTTTGTAAAATTCACTTGACGACGAATTCCAAAGGATTATTCTTTACTTTCTTAATCTTAATTCCAATATTTATCATATTCAATTAACAAATCGCGTGTCAAAAACTCACCGCCATCCCGCAATCCCAAATCCGACCGCCTCTTTTGGATTTGTAGCACGCTAATTTAGCAAAGCACGTGCACACGTGCTAAGTGGGTGCTTTCTTAGCAAGATATCTCAAACCGTGCTAAAAACTACGATAACATAGCACATGTGAAATTTGATGACCTCCGTGGTCGAGCGGCTTTGTATATCGGTTTTCAAGGTGTCGCCATCTCTGAGGTCCTGGGTTCGATCCCCGGTTGGGTCAAATTAGAAAACAAACTTTTCTATATTGGCTCAGGTCTTGGTGTTTGTGATACCACTGTTGTGTCTAATTTCCATAACACAAGTCCTTTAGCTACTTACTTAGGGATTGGAGCAATGTATGTGATGTTGTCAAATAATAAATGTAAACCAGGCATAATGCTTCGTAGTAAAAAAACATTATATTGAATTGAATATAACTTTATAATAATAATAAGTGATCTGTCAGATCTTGTAAAAGGAATTGCGTCACGAGGTAACTTTTTCAAAGAAGAAACGTCAAAAGTGTCTTTATATTATTTGTCTAGGCAAAGCAAAGACAGGCAGTTTATAATATTAACCAACCAACCAGTGTGGAAAGAATAAGAGAACTCCATACATCGCATCCATAGATCGCAGCGATCTGCGGATCGGATCGCATGACCAGGGGGCTGATTACGTAACTCTGTTGCTAACAATTGAAATCGATTGAAACCGCAGTTACATTGCGGCTTTAAGTAAGACAGTTGTCACATTGGTTCTTACTAAAGCAGCAACGTAACTGCGATTTCTGTTAGAGTTGATTGCAACAAAGTTACATAATCAGGGGGCTGAACGCATCCTGTGTGTTTGAGCTCTCAGTGCGTCTGACATGTTTGATACGTCTTTTCGTTAATTTAACTATATTTATTCCTTTAGATATATACACGACTTTACCACTTGATTGAAATTGGTTTATTGGCAAGTGAATAAATGAAATGAATAGTCAGGGAATCAGTATTAATACAAAAATGAATTTTCTTTGAATCATGATTAAGTTTCTTTGATGAAAATTACTAGGAAACTTGTCTTTACTAGCGAACTAAGATGGGCCATATCACTTTCATATTCATGAAAGCTAGACGAGTTTAAGTCTCGCAAACTAGTTCTGAAAATGATGTGCATCTGAACTGAGGGCCCATTTTTTAAATTGTGACGAATCAAACTGAGACTTATAGGGGATTTAGTTAAAAATTCTAAAAACTGAAAGCATAGGTTCCAAAATTTCTAAAACGTGAATTAAAACTTTTATAACCGAATGTGTTGGGCCCTCAATCCAGACGGTTGCAATAAGAGGCATATCTTAGATCTCAGAAAGTACCATCTCTGTGTTAATAATTTTCATTTTAGAATTTACTTAAGAATTTCTAACATCGTTACAGAAATTTTCAACTCGCTAGAAGATGGCATACCAGATCTAAGGCTGTTTAGCTTGGGCCCTCAGTTCAAACATATCTGAACTGAGAGCCCAAGATAGAATCTTCAAAATATTAGTTTTAACTGAAGAAATACAATAAAATTACGTTTTTATCATAAAGTCTAACACCTCAGTGAATTTCTAAAAAAGAAATATTCGTTAAAAAATTATTGGTTTATTATGTAAGTGAAAACTAAATTTATTAAAACGTCTGAACTGAGGGCCCAACGTTTTCGGCTATATTGACTTGGCTAAAACTTATAGAATAATGAAAATTACACCAAGTTCTTTAAGAAATTCTTTATAAAAAATTGATATATCGTTCGTTGTTCTTAATACCATACTTTAAGAGAAAATGCATTTTAAATTATTTGTATGAGCAAAATTTGTAGTGTCCATAATGTTATTTAATGTAGGTAAGTATGTACAAAATATATAAATACAAAAAAAAATAAAGATCAATCGGAATCTAATAAAGAAAATCACTGAAAATAAATATAGGTCAGGACAATAAAATAGTAAATTTAATTTTCCGTACAAAGAAGCTAATTTCGGAAAGGTTTTTATATGATAAATTCAATCGGATTTCATTTGAATTTGGTATTGTTTGAAAGCAGTATTTTTAAGATATGTGAGAAAAACTAAAAAAAATCCAGAGAAATCTATATTTTCGGCAGGTTGAACTAAAATAAAAAGTCAAATTTAAAATGGCGGCCTTTCCAACAGGAGAGACGATAGACCCCAACATGAGTGTTTTTGTCTATACAATTAGGTGTATTTTTCACGCCTTAAAATTATCGCTAGTACAAGACCAAAAACATTGTATATGCAGTGTCCAATTAGTGGTTAATAAGTGCGTTCACAGTAATTTTACCTCTGAAATTCAGAATGACATTTCGTCTCCAAAAGAAAAAAAATAATTTCGTAGGTAAAATAACTAACCGTGAACGTACAGTACAAATTTTATAAATATATATATTTGGCATTTTATTCACATACATTGCTCCGATTCCAAAGTAAGTAACTAGAGCACTTGTGTTATGGAAATTAGAGACAACGGTGGTATCACAAATACCCAGACCTAGGGCTCTATCGGCTAAAAAGATTGAAGTTCATGTTAACTGTGTTTTGACTGATGTTTGTGATACATTGCTACTTTGTTTTGGCACAAATAAAAACTTACCAAAGAAAAGTAGCAATGTATTACATATATCTGTCAAAACACAGTTAACATGAACTTCAATGCTTAGTCAAGTAAGGTCATCACTTAGTCCAGCACTCTCGTTAAGCACTGTTCCTTTATATACCTTTCATAGCGCAAAATATTAGAACCGAGTTCGTGTAGATATCAATGTGGCTATATGGATATAGATTTTTTTTACACTCTCACCCAAAAGGGTACGGAGCAAATTACCAGGCGTGAGGTTTGCCTTCCTTTTATTAAGAAAATTTTGAAAAGATGACACAGACTACTAACGAACTTGTTAATTTGAAACTGACGAGAAAATTACGAAATATCGAAATCAACGTTTGAAAATAATTTTAATTTACGTTTCAAAAATAAAAATAATAAAAACTAGATAGTGGGAATAATGTGTGGTAATAATGGGAAACAATTCACTTAAAAGATACTATGAGGTAAGATGTAGGTCAGTCCTAAAAATATTTTGAAATCATATCTACCCTACAAATTTTTGGTCGTATAAAAATGAAAATGCATTTTCTCTTAAAGTATGGTATTAAGAACAACGAACGATATATCATTTTTTTATAAAGAATTTCTTAAAGAACTTGGTGTAATTTTCATTATTCTATAAGTTTTAGCCAAGTCAATATAGCCGAAAACGTTGGGCCCTCAGTTCAGACGTTTTAATAAATTTAGTTTTCACTTACCTAATAAACCAATAACTTTTTAACGAATATTTCTTTTTTAGAAATTCACTGAGGTGTTAGACTTTATGATAAAAACGTAATTTTATTGTATTTCTTCAGTTAAAACTAATATTTTGAAGATTCTATCTTGGGCTCTCAGTTCAGATATGTTTGAACTGAGGGCCCAAGCTAAACAGCCTTAGATCTGGTATGCCATCTTCTAGCGAGTTGAAAATTTCTGTAACGATGTTAGAAATTCTTAAGTAAATTCTAAAATGAAAATTATTAACACAGAGATGGTACTTTCTGAGATCTAAGATATGCCTCTTATTGCAACCGTCTGGATTGAGGGCCCAACACATTCGGTTATAAAAGTTTTAGTTCACGTTTTAGAAATTTTGGAACCTATGCTTTCAGTTTTTAGAATTTTTAACTAAATCCCCTATAAGTCTCAGTTTGATTCGTCACAATTTAAAAAATGGGCCCTCAGTTCAGATGCACATCTGAAAATGTGCTCAGTAAAATCCTTTACATATTTACATACAAAATGACATTTGAACTTTGTACTTTGCATGGGTGTTAAAATACTGGATTTATGTTTGTAAGTGACTGAAGCGTTTTGGTTTATGACGGAGAGAGCCAACAGTGCTCTGTTGAAATGTTACTGGACTGACAAAATAGAAATATAATTCGTCACATTAGTATTTTTTTTGAATTCTCATTAGTTTCGGTGTTGGTTCACGCACGATCTAACTCCTGAGGATGCTCCGGGTTGGGGCGAAACACGTGTAGAGTAGTCTAATTGGTGAAGGTGCAAGGTGTGTCGCTGTCATGCTAAATGCAGGTATTGTGCACTGATATTTTTGTTGTGTGCATGTGCATTTTTTTGCGGGTGGGCGGGCGGTGCATCCTGCATATATTTTTTGCGGGAGTAAGCTACATATATTTCTCTTTTCACAATAGTTTGGGACTTCCGCCAAGTGAAGCCTGATTCAATCAAATACCAATTTTTTTGAAATTGAAATAGCAGAAAACTCATCCAATTCTGAACGGTACTAGTTTGAGGCACATTAACTTAATCCAACTTAAAGGCTAAAGTGAAGATTTACTCCTTGCTATAGAATTATTGTTAAGTGTTTCATTTTTCTTTATAATTCTAAATTGGTTACTATATTTAATCCCAACGCGAGCATTTAACAGCGTTGCAATAAACCTCTATGGATTTTGTGACGCTGTTAATAACAATAATGAAACATGTTTTTATACGTAAGTAATATAATAAAATAAGTAAAAAAAAGTACTAAAATAAACGAATAAATAGTATTCAAATATAAATTAGTTTAGTTTACTGACAAAACATCAATTTGCATTAAAATCTGAACACGCTTTTAGTATCAAAATGTTATTTAGCACCGAAATAATTTGTCAGGATATAAATTAAAATATTTTTTTTCTTCAAGTTAATTTTGTATTTCTGAATAAGAGTTTGCAATCAGAACCTCTGTTTCTTTGTATTACAAAGTCACATATAAAACTTTTTCATATTCTTTTGAAGAGTCGTTTGTTTTGATATTTATTTTTTGTTAGAAGGGTCATTTAACTTCAAAGAGCAAGAATTTTTACTTAGATTTGCGGTCTGACTTCCGGTCCAAAAAAGGCCGATTCCTTTTTATTATTTGTTGGGTCAATTTTGTCACTTCTTTGCGATTTATCCGTGATATAGCGATTACATTTGCTGACAATTTGATGGAAAAAGGAAAATAAGTTAGTTTTGTTAATACGCATCAGTGCATCCAATCATATCGGCAGGAACTGACACTCTGCTTCATATTTACTGGTTTTTAATACATATTATGGCTTATTTATGCAAACACATTGTGGAACTTATGGTAACCACTTATTTTCACTTTATAAAATCAGAAAACGTCAAAATTTTGTGTTTTAAAAATTATAACCGTACTCGTTAATTATTATAACTCTATTATATATAATTATTATTATAATGCTATTAGATACGATCAAACCTCTATATCTTGTCAAAAACACATCACTGCAAGTCAAGTGCACCTACAACACTTATGGTCGCATTCGACCATAAATGTTGCAGGTGTACTTACTTGACTTCCTAGGAAGGTACTTGAGAGATCAGCTTTCTTTCTCTTACACTTAAAAACACACAAACACACACACAACCTCTAACCCCAAACAATATACCGCCTCCGTTCCGTTCCGTCCGTCGTGGGTAAATAGTAGAAACAATTTTGCGTTCGATCTGTGAGACGAATGGTTATGAATCTAGGGTTATCATAAAATAGGTTCACAAAACTTTGGTCATAACAAATAAATTAATAATTGCTTAGTAATAGATTTCTCAGCGAAGGTAGACCCTAAATATGGACCCTAAATATACGATCACAAAACAGAAAGATAGGTACGAAAGTACTCAGATGAAATTAAAATACTGTAGGCAGGTAGCCCTATCGCATGTTGACGTACCGCCACAGAATGTACCGCGCGACTGTAGGTAATTATTTCAAGGACAGGACGCCTACCATCAACTTTTATAAAGCGATTGCTGTTTAGGTTTCCAAACTGAATCGCTTTATTTCGTACCATGAGCTACACCGGGGTATCAGTGTCACGCGAAGCGAAATTGCCATATAACCGTTTCGTCGAAGCCCGAGAGGGGTTCATAATGAATGACATACGGCTTAGCGATTCAGTTTAGGTTATGAACTAAAGTTGGGTCGCTGTCTGCTGACACCGCTGTCACGTAGCGATGCAGTTCATTTTAGGACCTAAACTGCCTTTCTATTGTCTAATTTCAAAATCTATCGCAATCGCTTTCAGGATGAAACACATTGATGCTTCTATTTGGCACAAATAAAAACTTACCAAAGAAATGCAGCAATGTGTCGGATCCAACTGTCAAATGAAAGCGATTGCGATAGATTTTTAAATTAGACAATTAGCCCCCTGGATCGCAATAAGAGATCGTAGTAAGCCTCCAGGGTCGAGTTGCAATATTGTATAGATACCATTACCGTGGTAGTGTTTTCGAAAGCGGCGCTTCTATCAAGAACACACAATAAGTACTTATTTTGTTTAATTGAAGACCAAAAGATTATTCATTTTTTTTACTATAACAAAGCGATGTATTTCAGTAGTTTAACAGGTCAACATTTTATATAGGTCGTGGGCCTAGTGATTGCTATCGATCGCCGACTTGTTTATGTGTCTAAACACAAAACTATCGATAGCTCAGGGACGGGTCACTAAGGCAAAATCGATTTACATTTTCGTCGTAACTTACGTATTAGTAATAGTACCTACGTGTCTTTGCTGGTTCACTTCATTGATTACTTAGGGAAAAGGTCGAGCTTTTTTCTAGAAAAAAAAGGTTTTTTTTTTACAGTTTTGATGTTTGTATTCTTTATGTAACTGTTTCAAAGGTTTGTGTTTATATATGTGTGTGCTAGCTAACCACAGCTCACGAGTTTAGAAAAAAACATAATTAATTATGAAGTTTAGAAGTTTGATTGTTACTCAATCACGCAAAAATGGCTGATCGGATTTGGATGAAATTTGGCATACTGATAGTTTATAGCCTGGATAAAAATATATAATAATTTTCATCCCGGCCAAAAGTTCTCTAGCGATTTTTCGAATGTCCACGTGGACGAAGTCGCGGGCGGAAGAATTGACCATGCGCGGCTTTAAACTGTACCTAACACCCTTTTGATGTTGTTAAATTTATAAATTACCCATATCATATAATATTACCCATACTATCTCCCATTTTTAAATAAAATATTGAGATTACTCAATATTTTATTTAAAAATGGGAGTAACTGGAATTATCCAGTTTTAATATTTTTAACCCTAAAATAACATCATGGCATAAATGCTCCGCTGAGCACAATAAAATCACAGAGTTAAAGTTGTTCTTGCGAATGTAAAAGTAAGTACACACACATGGCAAACGAAAACAAATACACAATATGAGTTGGTATTTAAATTGCTTCTCGCAGAGTTTGAGTTTCTAATGTTTAACAATGAGCAAAAAGGCTTTGTGAGAACAATTTTTGAAATGAAGTTATTTAAATTTAGTTAATTTAGCGTGAAATGAGACACGGTTTTCATACTAAGTTTAACTCTTCAACGCTCGGAAAAGGTGACACAATAGATATTCCATTGTTGTCCGGCCGCATTCGGCCGCTTGGGCGTTGATGAATAAAGTGACACATAATTAATTTTCAATACATATGTGCAGGCTGAAAAGAATGTACAAAAGTATGAATAATGAAACGAGCTAAGCAAGCTATTGTTCCTAGATGTCTATCTGTCTATAATATGACTAATGAAAATATTATTTATTCTTAAGCACTTTTAAATCGTCAATTCTGTAACCCTATGACCTATTGACTTCTTTGTAATAATTATATCAACCGATGTTTATTATAGTAAAACTCTTCCTCATCCTCTTTTGCTCATAATTAACACCTACAAGTGAAAATGCTTCAAATAAACTAGAAATAAGTTTTTAAATTATAAACACAAGAATGATGACATTACACGAGGACATGTATATCCTCGTGATCATACTGGTATGACAATCTAGTATGACCATGAGGAAACGAGGGAAGATTTAGGTAAGATGGTGGTAGATAGCCAAGCGGACATGACACAGAATGATCGTGGTCATACTGGTATGACAAACTAGTATGACCATGAGGAAACGGGGGAAGATTTAGGTAAGATGGTGGTAGATAGCCAAGCGGACATGACACAGAATGATGACATTACACGAGGACATGTATATCCTCGTGGTCATACTGGTATGACAAACTAGTATGACCATGAGGAAACGGGGGAAGATTTAGTTAAGATGGTGGTAGATAGCCAAGCGGACATGACACAAACCCTACTACAATTAAACTTGTCTTCTGGGTGTTGAACCTAGTCTTCAGTATCTGTACCCTTCGCACGAACAGATATCGAAAAAAATAACGCGCGTAAAAACATTCGATAGAGTAATTTTATATTGGAAATTTGGATAGCGCCATCTTCCGCCGAAGAGCGAAATGAAATTTACCATAGATAATTACTCTATCGAGTACATTTACGCGCGTTTTTTTTCTCGATAGATGTTAGTGTTAAGGGTACTGATGCCGGTAGACGAACAACTAGGCCGCGAAGGCGGTAAAATAATATTCACAAGAAATATTTTATTTATTAATTACTGGACCGTTTATTTCAACGACTAAACGTGTTCATTAGCGAAACAGCTTTGAATAAATCAATTTTATTCTAATTGGGATCTTGCTTTGAATGGCTCAGTGCTAAGTTTGAGATTGTATAAAGGGTCTCAAACGACTAAGTCGAAACCTTTCATATTTTAAATTCAAATAAGAATGATTACAAACAATTTAATTCACTCATTCCTTATTTATTTAAGCGGAAAAAATTACAAAATATATTTTCTTGTTGCTTTCATAAGTCTAAGGCTGTACCTATTCGTTATGCGTTACTAAAAGTAGCTGGACTTGTATTTTTTTGCTCCATAAAATAGTTTCAAACAGATAAACGACCTTTCTCTCAAAAAAACTCGCTTTTAAAACGGACTAAAATACATAAAATAATTTCTTCCGTAAAGTTTTTAACCTAAAAACGTGGGGCGCATACAAAAGATAATTGATGATAAATCGTACAAGATGCTCCCTACGTTTTTTTAACTACTAGTGTACTTTTAGCTGCCGAAATAAAAAAATAAAATAAATAAATTTGACAACATCACATACATTGCTCCGATTCAAAAGTAAGTAGCTAAATCCCTTGTGTTATGGATATCAGAGACAACGGTGGTATCACAAACACCCAGACCTGAGCCAATATTTTACCTTTGGATATCCGGTCCAATGCTCTGACCGCTGAGCTACCGAGTCACTAACACTAACAGTGACTCGGTAGCTCAGAGCTCAGCGGTCAGAGCATTGGACCGGATATCCAAAGGTCGCGGGTTCGATTCCCGTCCGAGAACATGATCTGGTGCGAGTCCTCTTTTTTCTAGTATATTATTTTAGTATTATATAAAAATAGCATTGTAAATGCTTAAATCTCAAAATTTCAAAAAGTTCGTTTTTCTAAATTGACCCAACCGGGGATCGAACCCAGGACCTCAGAGATGGCAACACCTTGTAAACCGGTGTACAAAGCAACTCAACCACGGAGGTCGTCAAAAACAATAAACAATAATGTTGTTACAACGTTACTCCATGACCACACAGTATTAATTGGCCCAACTTGGCTCTAGTGAAGTAAATCAATAATCAGAAACGATACAATTCCAAATTCGATCTATCGGGATTAATTTCAAGAGTAAGTCTGCAGATATAATGAAAAATAAATTAATAATCAGCTGGCTTAAAGAAATGTCGTCACTGAAGCTGGCTCAGGGTAATGTCGTTTTATTAAACAAAGGAAAAAATCAGGCTATGCTAATAGCTGCCCAAGTTTTGTTCATTACAGGATAGAGAAGAGATTTAAAAAATACCCCGATAATAATACTTGGACCAGTAATATTCTCATAAATTATATTTTTTGAATTCGTCTCAAAGGTTAGCAATAATGAGATATTTACACTAATGACTTGATACAACTTGGCAGGCGATTTTAATAAATTAGCGCTTTTTATCGACGATCGCTTGTAAAATGTAATCGCAAACCTAATTTTAGTGAGGTGGAAAATTCGATTTTTCAAGCGATTGTCGATAAAAAGCGCTAATTGATTAAAATCGCCTGACAAGTCGCCTACCAAGCCGACCCGTGTAAATACCACCTAAACGTATTCTGAATGTAATAAACATAAATTATTAAAGAAGTAAAAAAGATTTCTATTTAGCAGACACTTTGTTGAATTTAATGTCGTACCATTACTTAATAGAAATAGAAATTGAATCTCGTCTTATAGATGTTGGTTGATGCGAACAATATTTATTTATTTATTTATTTATAAATCTTTATTGTACATATACTCAAAGTAAGGTACAAATGGCGGACTTAATGCTAAAAGCATTCTCTACCATTTATCATTATTTATTAAGTACTTCAATAAATAATTATCCTAAAGCACATTTTATGTTTTCGAAGTAGCTACAGTCAATTATTATAACGTTATTATAAAATTACTTTGCAAAAACTTGCTGAGTTTTAGTGTTTGTGCACACCTCTATAGGTGTAATAGTCAATAGTCAAAATTTCTTTATTCAAATAAACTTAATAATTAAGCACTTTTGAATCGTCTATATTGTCCTACCACACGTTCCAGACTTTTTTAACTGACAAGAAGAACAGGCGCAAGAAACTTATCAGCTTTAACAGAAATAAGTAACGATATATACAAACTTAAACTATAAGTTATATCGTGTATCGACATCAGCCATTTTTAACGTCCCCACTGCTGGGGCACAGGCCTTCCTTATGGGTGGATAAGAAAGTTTTGCCATACCCATCACGCAGGCCCTATGCGGAATGGTAGGTGTTAACGACTGCAAATGTAACTGGAACCAACGGCTTAACGTGCCGTCCGAAGCACGGAGGAGTTCAAGATAATAAATGGTCACCCATCTCATGGCCGACCCTAGCGAAAGTTGCTTAACCTTCGCAATTGCAGGGCCAGGCGCTAAACCATTGCGACACCGAAATCCTGTATGGTATCGTGTATGTAATTGCTTAATGTTAATTTAGTAAATAGCGACGTGAATTTTTCAAGTGTAAGTAAGTATATTATGCAATTACTATTAGTAATTTAGAAAATATGTACATACATTTGAATTTTAGCGATTGTCATCAAATTACTGAATATTTTTAATTTGAGGTCATTCACATTGTCTGACCTGTTCTCTCTTCGACACCCATTTAAACCTAGAATGGTGGTCTTCTATTATAATTAGCTAAAGTAGTGTACTAACGCAAATTACTAGGAACATTTTTTTCGACAACAGTGGAAATGGGATCCGGAACCTTCGGGCATTCGTGTTATTACGCCCAATCAAATGCTAATAGGCTATTATACTGATCCACAATGAATCAATTTAGGAACGAAAACGAACGGAAAGGAATTTCACGAAATGCAAACAACGAATAACGAATTTGTATTGTTTAAGCAATGGGTAAATATTGGAATAATTATGCGTTTTGTGGAATTTGCAAGCTGAACGTATTTATTTCAGTAACAATTTGAATAATTGATATCATATTTTTTTTGTTATGACTTCTGGGTAAACAATGACATGAATATTTTAACTTTTTAAGGCTTTTGAGATGATAATTTTGATGTATAAATTTTGCTAAATTCAAAATCTCTAGTTTAATCAACAAAAGTTAAACCTTTTCACTTATTTGTACATTTTTAACACGTTTTTTTACATTATCTATAATTAAAATGAACATAGTTATCAATTTTTCAAAGTATCTCAGTACATTTCCAAACAAAACGAACCTAAAGATTACAACAAGAATCGATACCTTTTTTCACATTATCTCTAATTGAAATGAACATAGTTATCCATTTTACAAAGTACATTTCCATTAACTAATTTAAAATAATGGTGTCAATGAAACGAAGTTTACCTACCTACACGTTTTGTTTTCCGTCGTAGGAGCCGATGTAATCCGTTAGTAATTAGTTCCGTTGCGGATTCCTGCTCCGCCACTTGGCGAATAGCAATTTCGAAGCGGTTTCGTACCCAGAATAGGAAACCACCTATAATGCCGCACTGCACTGTGGCGAAAATTGGTACTATTTGCTGAAATACTAAGGATTCGCTTACAAAAGACAAACATTAGAATTATTTTAAAGAGAAATGTAATTTTATTTTACTTTAGTTTTGAGTGACATTTTTGTCTCTATGCTTGTTTGCTAAAATAACTTATTGACAATTCGGTTCTTGACGTGTTCAAATGACTTCGGATAAACAATTTCTTAGATTTCACTGATTTCCGGTAACTTATTCGAATACTTAAATCATTTTCGTACAAATTGTGGTTCGATAAAACTATGCGAACATTGTCGTAGTGACAGGAACAAACGCGAATTGAAAACGGGTTGTAACTCACCAATAGTTTGCGGACGAAGTTTCAAAAAGCATTTCAAGCGATTTTAGTTATGAAAACTTTGAATTGAAAACTTTTTCTGTTTTACTATTCAACTTTTGATAAGAGAGACTTTGTTTTTTTCATTCAAAAGCTTAAAACAGTTTTTGTTGGGAATTAGAGGAGCACAAAAATTGTAAATTCATTTCCACATGTCTTTGAGAATTAGATGTGCATAAAAATTGCAAGTTCACTTCCACATGTCTTGTAGCTTTATCGCCAAATGTAAAGCAGACAGGAGGTTTTCAGTGCACGCACACATATCTATTAATTATCTAATTACGGACAAGCAATCTCGGGTAGAGCCGAGCTATCTTAAAAAAAAAACAAATAGCGGAAGAATCCACGAATGTGGCTTTCTATCTGAAAAACACCGACTTAAATATTTTGTGTGTGTACAAAATGATAAAATCTTTAAACGGGTCAATTTCTGCAATTTTATAAGTCATGTAATCCTCGCTTTAAGCTTCATAATTAAAAGAGATACGATGACCAAATTTTTTTCTTTCGAGTGTATTTGAAAACCTTTTACATAAGTGTACTATAAGGTTTAGAATTTTCTTTATGCCAAATATAGTAGAATAAAGTTATCGCTTGAATAGCGCTAGACAAACTTTATCTTTTGTATTCTATCGCACAAAAATTGTATAAGTTTTCTCGTATCATACAAAGGATATAATTCTTTTTGTATAGCTATTACAAATGAATGACATAACTTTCATCTCTGTGCACATGCCAAATCCGTTTTATCAAAAGACATGTGAGATATGTTTGTTACAATGTATACAATGTTGTATAGAAACCAATATGTCACCGGTTCACAACACTATGTTGCGGTTGTGGTGTACGAGCTGACTGGATGAAATGTATTTTGATATGTGTGTACACACGACGACGGCAAATCATACATACTTGTTGATCTGATACCGTCTATATGACCCACGTAATAAAAGCTGTTTTCGCAGTTCAACTGTTTAACTTGATGTGCTAACGTGTGTACATACATAGTTATAATAGTAGACGTACATCGAGGCTCGTTATTCCTCCGACAGCTATGTAACATAATACGATACAAATCTACAAATAAATCATGGTTCATCTTTTGTGATAATATTTTGACCTTCTTATGTAATAAGAATCACACGTGACTTGAGTTTTATAGCAAAACGAAAACTAAATTACTTCTTGTTATATTAACGATATCTACATAATATTTCAAACAAAAGAACTTCATTATGTTTTTGTATGTACCATTATTCACAAATTAACAAAATTAAGTAATTCTGATATGAAACAGAGATAAAATGTGCGTCTTAAATGCTTGATTCATCAACAAAAACACCGTCATTTGTTTTCAAAATTAGTATAAATGGCGGCGTTACGCTTTTCCTTGGTTGATAGCCTTAAATCCATGTAAGTCTTGTAAACTCAGCTTGTAAGTGCGAGAGGCCAATTTTGCAATAGTAGATTGCAAAAGGCTTTGTTAATATTACTTCCCAAATTGAGTGGACTATTTAGGGTAGCTTTTTCAGATAAATCCATAGAAAATAAGTTCCACTTTTAAATAACCCAGATGATGGCTATCCGGAAACATTAAAACATCTCCTTATTCTGTAAGCTGTGGCCAAAGGAAAACGTTTGGCAAACCAAGTTAAAAGCCAATGTTTCGTAGCTACAGTTGCTACGAAGTCTCAGCTACGAGACTACGACGCTACGAAGTACATACCTTGATTTGTTACAGCTTAGCTTAACAAATATACTTTAGGTAAACTGTTGGCACTATCACATCATGAGCCATTTTAATGTCTTCATTGCTAAGCACAGGTATTCCAGAAGAAAGGCTCTTAAGGATTCATATTTCCATATAAGGAGGTAGGTATATTGAGAAAGAGGACTATTTTATTACCTCGCGGGGCCGATGCGGAGTGGTGGTTGTTAGCAGTTGCGAACTTAACTGGGACTAAGTAACGTGCTTTTCAATACACTCATCTGATTACCTTTTGTCATAACTCATTTTTAGTTATTTGATAACTACGTTACAATTCAAACGGATCAAAACCAAAACTTTAAACTATATCTAGAAAGATTTCCTATGTAATTGAAGGCTTAAATTCTCAAGAGAGAGAAAGATCACAGTTTCATGTAGGTATAGATCAAAATATTAAGAAACCTATCTCAAGTTTCTAAGCCAGTAATCTCACATAAAGTAAAGCGCAGGTTAATTTTATCAACGTTAAGCTTATTCCCTCGGAATGTTTATCCTTAAGCCTTGGAATTCCACCATAAATTGTGTCTTAGCTTCTGGAAAAACAAGGTGGAAAATTCTTTTGCGACGAAGGAATTAATTGTCTAATTATCTGTCCAGCTAACAAGTATTAAAAGACAACTACGTTTCGAAAAGCGTAACTGAACAAAACATGGTTTTGGCTCTGAAATAGGTATGTCAGTATTTGTGATCTTTTTGATATTACTTGGAAAACAAACATATTCACTTCTCAGGTTTAAGCGGGTACTAGACATTGAAATAAAACAATCCAATAATCAAAAAGCATTTGATAAAACCGCGCTAGTATCCGTTAAAAAAGTTTACTTCAAAGAAAAAAAAAACATTCTATAATTAACTCCAGTAATTAATTAATATTATAAGCTACACATAAAAGGGAAAAATACTGACAAACGGAACCGACACTAACACTTCGATTCATAAACGCGACGTTGAGGTTTTTTTCTAGTTTGAAATATTCGTCAAACCAATAATTACATTTCGGAACAGTTACATATACATAAACATCTACGAATGGCACGGACTGAAGAGCGATATTACTCGTGGAAAGCAAAGTTATAGAGTGAATTGTCAAACAGAGGCAGAATCATACAAGTTTGAAAGTTATTGACATTATCGCGTAAATTTACCTACACCTGGCTCTCCGAGTGAAAAGGCAGCCATTAAATTAACCCTTTTGAATTTGAAATGAAATACTTTTCTACGGATACTTACTAGCGCGGTTTTATTAAAAAAAGTACTTTGATAATTAGTTGGTATGTATTTGGTTTGATTTTTTATTTCCCGACGAAGGGGGGAATTTTGTGAAATGGTGGTAGATTCAGTAGATTCTTTTTCTTTGCATTAATTAATTCACAAAATTTACTTAAACCAATTATCTTGTTTGCCTTTATAAATTCATTCTCACGAGCAGCTTCAGTCCCCCGTGACCACGGCAGCTGCAAAGGTGCTGAAACGTCGGGAAAATAAATAATCAAACCAAATAATATTACCTAAGTATTTACGAAAAATACTATCAATAAAACCGCGCTGGTATCCGTTAAAAGTGTTTTATTTTGTCTAGTGAACGCGTAAGCTTGAGAGGTGAATATGTAATCCTTTTCAATTTATTAGGAGGAGCTTGAAAGCAAATTCGCCATGCCGTTTTGGTAGTTTAGCAACTACCTATCGCAGTCACGGGATGGGTGATCATTTGATTATCTCGACCTCCTTCGTGCTTCGGAAGATACGTTTACCTTACGTTTACTTCGAAGATTCGTCTACATTTTGCAATGTTTAATCCTGCTAATCCAAAAGTCAAAGTCAAAAAGTGGTAACTCGTTAAACTCAACTTCAACCGCTTTTTTACTTTATTTTGCTAGACACTGCATGGTTGCTCCGTATAATTTAAAACTATGATGTTAATAAAAATACGAAATGGCGGACGAGCTAAATTGAAGTGAGCTTATGACATGGAAATTATGGTGAGAAAAATAGACCGACAAAAAGTACGATAACTCGACTATGCTAGTAAAAAACTCTCAGAATCGATTCAATTAAAGTTATTTGGTGTTGAGCTAGTAACATGCAGTTATTATTAAAGTGTTTCTCTTTTCTGTTTTTACCTTCTGTGGCCAAATCCTTTGATATTTCATATGAATAAATCTCACTTGTGACTAAGCAAATTGTTCCGGTTATCTCTCGCTTTTGTTCCATTTAACGGAATTACATTGTACACAAAATAGAATTTGCATCGCAAATAGTTCAATATGAGTTTGGCTCAAAATGTTAGCGCAAACTTGTATTGGAATCTTCATATAAATGATTATTGTATTTAGTATATCGTGATTTCCATTCTGTTGAAATGCAAATGTAAAATTATGATATTTGAAATGTTGCAATATCGGAAAGCTAATATAATACACAATAACTAAAATAGTTTTAAATTAAATTAAAATAAATTAAATATTTGACAACATCACATACATTGCTCCGATTCCAAAGTAAGTAGCTAAAGCACTTGTGTTATGGAAATCAGAGACAACGGTGGTATCACAAACACCCAGACCTGAGCCAATATAGAAAAGTTCGTTTTCTAAATTGACCCAACCGGGGATCGAACCCGGGACCTCAGAGTGGCGACACCTTGAAAAAAGGTGTACAAAGCCACTCGACCACGGAGGTCGTTTTGTTTTCATTTCTGATGTTTGTATTTTCTCTTTCTCTTAAATTTTTCTCAATAACTTTGTTTTCCATTGAATAGATTATAATTAGTCTAATCGATAGCTATGTACCATGACGTGACGGAAATAATTGATGGCCCAATTGTTACAGAAAATAGAAGACAGTAAAGTTTTGGAAAATAGACTATTGTTCTTTTTGTTTCGTCAAACATGTTACTTGTCACATTATGAATGACACGAGAGTATTTGTACGTAGCTAAGGCGATTCGATTTTACAAGCGACATGAATCGACCGTCATAGTCGACTAAATACTTATAAAATGAATCGGCTCAAACTGCTCAAAATAATAACTTTGTGTGCTTAGAATATAATATAGTATAGTAGAAGATAGACGTTGTCAATATGTCTATGTTTTTATTTATTTATACTAACGGCAATCACGCGGTACCTGTTTCAATCGAATAGTCACTTTGACTACGACTTTCTTCATTCTCTGTTCGCCTATTGCTAGGTCACTAAAATTTAACTAAAATGAATAACAATTGACGTAAGCTTGCTATTACAAAATTTGAGCAAGCCATTGCATCTCTTCATACAAAACGGTTAATGAAACACGGTATTAATTATATGGCTCAACAAGTTGCGGACGAACACAATATTTGGTTTCATATTAAATTGGCCTGTTGCGCTCGATATTGGACTAAATATTCACATTAAGTAATTTTACCTTTTTAATTTTAATTTTAGATCCATAACTAGCGGCCGCTTGTGACTTCGTCCGCGTGGACTTTAGGAAAACTTTGACCCGAATAAAAAGCATCCAGTTATAAACAATCTGTGTCTTTAGGTGTGAAGAGGTAACAAATACACACACGCACACTCACACACACATACACACACTTTCGCGTTTATAATATTAGTAGGATCTCTCACTTATTTGAAGTGGGAAATCCTAATAACACTTCCAATTAGGTGCAGACTTCAAACAACTATCTAAATATATTTAGTGTCCATTATGCTCTTTTCTAAATAACAGAGAAATTAGTATAAAGGATTTAAAAATATTTATAATCATTTTGTGTGTATTCGTGCTGAAACGTGCTGAAATAAAAAAATAACGTTTTAGATTAAGAAAGGAGATTTCATCTGGATTTTAAAAATGTTACTTCCCAAGATTTGAATTGTTCGTACAGTGTTTCCTTTCATTGTGTAACAGTTTTAGAATATAATCAGGCTTGAGGAAAGCCGTCGGCCTACGTCACACAGTATTGACTTTTCTTTGAAACGTGAGCACAATTATATTTTGACGGGCATCGATTTTTTGTTAAGCGTGGAAGTAGAAAAGAGGCATTTGTGACGAAAGCTAAGCCAGTTAGTTTGAGACAAGGTTAACCAGTTACCGCAGAACATAACATAACATAAATATTTGACAACATCACATACATTGTTCCGATCCCAAAGTAAGCAGCTAAAGCACTTGTGTTATGGAAATCAGAAACAACGGTGGTATCACAAACACCCAGACTCAGGTCTGGGTGTTTGTGATACATATTTCTATATTGGCTCAGGCCAATATAGAAAAGTTCATTTTCTAAATTGACCCAACCGGGGATCAAACCCGGGACCTCAGAGATAGCGACACCTTGAAAACCGGTGTGCATAGCCACTCGACTACGGAGGTCGTCGTTTACTTACTTGTGTTTATTAATAATGATATACAGCCAATTGAAGAATATCTACTTTTGCCACTTTACTGTCTACTAAAGGAAATATTAAAAACTGTAAAAAATTAACTAATATTTACTTTGAAAATAAATAATGTAAGTAGTTGGTAAGAAACTACTTACATTATTTATTTGCCTTATTATCATTGTCGTTCTCTTGTGTTATTGCCACAGTAAAAAAATCCTCGGTTAGGAAATGAGAAATGTTTTCATGCACACTAGCGCTAGTTATCAATCTTTTACAACTACTAATGCAGAAAAGCATCTATATGTAAAAAAATAACCACTTGTTTTATGATCCAACGCACCTACGAGTATGACAAAATGGCAAACATACTATTTACTACAAACACAGGAAAGTAAATAAATAATATTCGAGGTACTACGCCTCACCCATGTCGTGTTGTGGCAGATTTTCTTCAATCCTAATGAAACCGTATACTCCATAAAATATATAAAACTAAGCCATTAAAGATATTGAAGTCATGGCGGCTCCCGATTTCCCTTGGGGAATGTGTTTCCGGATAAATTGCGGCGGCGCATTCATTACATAGAAGTATTCACACATTACTTGAGCTGTATATACAACTTGAACATTAAGTATTACACTACAATAATAAATATATTTTTGCACGACCGTACTATTTAACATAGATGTGGCATAGATATTCGTCTGCATATTATATTGCTACCAAAATTTTGCTACATCTACATATACAAGTTCACCTAATTTTACGCGCTCCGGCATCGGAGAGCCGGTTGACGACGAGCGGTAGCGAAATTATCTTAGCTTTTCATAAAATTTGGACAGAGCGCTGTCTGTCAGGTCATCCAGTAATACGATAAAAAGAAAATTGAACACAGACCGTTTTTCATCACCTATTAGTGTCAGATTGATTGACATGACATTTGTCGTATTGCAGTGTCTTGTTGGTAGCTTGCAGCGCCTCGTGGCATTCATATCGATGCTTATTGATACACGGTGCTATAAGTCTCTATGGACTTTGCTGCGACATCGACAAACTCCCATTGGGAGATACACACAGTCGGTTAGAAGACTAACACTAAAACATACTGATTTCTGAAGATTTTTGATAATAATTATGTAGGTTTTAGTTTACATTTACCAAGGGGCAAACAATTGACAAGTGACATTTACGAGCGTATTGCGTTTGCAGCGTCACACCCGCCGCATTCACTATCGATGATTTTAAGTTTCTATGGACTTTGCTGCAACGGGAACAAAATCCCATTTGGAGATACATACAGTCGGATAAAAGATCAATAAAGTATACTGATTTCTTCTTTGTTAATTGTGTGAGTTCGAGGTACATTTAGTGCCAGTTATTTTGACACAACAATGTATATCGTATTGCAGTGTCTTGTAGCGTAACTTGCTGCGCCTCGTCGCATTCATTATCGATGCTTGTACGTCTCTATAGACTTTGCTGTAACGGTGGCAAACTCTCATTTGGAAATACACACAGTCGTTTAGAAGATTCTTACTAATTTCTTGAAGATTTTTGTTAAAACATGGGACAGTGTATTGCAGTGTCTCGTAGCTTGCAGCAATATTTAATAAAGTATAAAATTTTTTCTTCTGATTATGTTATACTGCTAGAAATAAAATTAATTGTGCCTTTAATTTTATTCTATCAAATACGTTTGACACATAACCAACTATATTCAATAAATTAATAATCGCGTCGATACGAGCATTGTTGAATGATGTACAGTCACGTCTATAAATATGTATACAGTTTAGAGCTTTGTCACTCTACAAGATATTACTTTTTTGTTTAGAAATCAATGCCTAATGACAACCACAACAGAGTGGCAAAGTTCTAAACTGTATATAAATTTTTAGACGTGGCTGTACGGATGGTTGACGAGTGACCACGTTAGTTACATTATTATTTTTGTCAGAAATGGAAAACCTTTTGAATTTGATTGATTAAACTAAACAGGAAAGGTCGGGTACACAAAAAAGTCGCGTCTATTTTTATACATGAAATACAAGTCAATGGAAAGTTATCGAATTATATAGTACCTACTTTCATTCACAACTTTATCGGTTGATGTTCTTACGAGCGTTGAGTCACGCCTAACACTCGCCTCGCGTGAGCGCTCGCCTTGCATCTTTCATGCATCGCGCCAACTGTGCCCGTTTTATTATTTTTAGGCCCCGCACACAACACTCAGATCGTATTTAGTGCAATAGGTCGAACGATCGATCCCACGGAAATAGATACGGTTAATACCGATGATTCGGTGACCTATATTGTAAGTGTTATTTGATTATGCGCTTCCTTGTCTGGGTTTTTTATAGTAGTGATAACTGATAAGGGATCTCTTTGTTTATTAAGACTTTTTCAATATACTACGTGTTTTGAGTACGGTAGTGACGCACGAGTTGAGTAACTGATTGTATGGTTGCAATTGATATGTTTGCTACTGTAACAGTTTAGATCTAGTACCTAGCAGCTATGCCGTTACTTCTTAGTTGTCCAACATTTGTTTCGTTTGTGGACGCACGAAGGAAATAAGGAGTTACTTTTCTTTTTTGTTCTCTTGGGATTAACTTGCGGTTGATATTGTTTATTAAGTGTATATTTTACCTTATTATTATTTCTTTACGCTCGATGCGTCTAATAAGCCCTTCACATGCACAGGCCCAGTCTGCAGGATCGTACGGAGAGTGCGGTTTTGCGGCCTTCCGGCTAAATTTTAACGTGTGTAGGGGACTCGGCCTCCTCAGGACTAAAGAGATTGCGCCTCCCACTACGTACGTTGAGATTGGGCCGGAAGACCGCGGAAGGCCGCGCCTCTCCGTACGATACTGCAGGCTGGGCCTGTGCATGTGGAGGATCTTTAAGTAACAAAACGCTTTACTACACAAAACGTTAATGGAGCAATACGAATAACTAGCAAAGATCTTTATAAAATTTAATATATTACATTTCGATTAGAAAATTCTCACATACACCCTTCATTAAACTAAGCCATTAGTTACGTAATTATGTAAGTATACTCGTAAAATTAAGAAATGTAATACGGTACGTCATTATTAATCATGATTGTCATAAGTTTTCTATACATACCAATTAATTAATAAATTTATAATGCTATAAGTTTTTTATGACGCTGCGAATCTTCCACTAAATCAAAATAGACTATGGTTAATGCCTGCAATTAACTTTTGAGAGTTAAGAAAACATAATTTTTATTATAAAGAAAAAAAATAAAAATAAAGAATACATAAAGTTGAATGTGTATACGATATTTTAACATTAAAACTATGCAAAGTATGACATTTTTAATCGTTTTAACTAATTGATGTCGCTTTATGTTTCAAATGATTAATATATTTTTACTAAAAAGGGTTATAAAAAAGAAAACTAATTCCTTTTAATGACTCGTGGTCATTAAAAATTGGTTCCCAAAATCATGGACCATTAAAATACAGTCTGGGATTCACTGATGTCCAGTTTCTAAAGTACTGTGGTTTATCTGTTCGATAAGGGATCCACTAGCATCTCCAAAACATTTAATTTTATTACATTAAACCAGATAATGTGGACCCCTTATCGAACAGATAAATTTCCGACAAAGTACCTGAGAAACCGGGCATCAGGGCTCTACAATCTCAAAACAGTTGACGTGTTACAAGAAGGGAAAACACCCAACTGAGTTAAGATGGTGTCGTGTTTCACATAAAATCCGAAATGAAAAGTAGCTAACCGTTTGTTCTTGTCATTTTTATATATAGAGAAAATGTCAAAAACGGATGTATAAGGGCCGGTTTCTATATTCGAAAACGATTCGTTTTGCTTACGGATGGTAGTATTTTGACATTAAGTCCATATTAAATATGTCAAAATTCTACCACCCGTAAGCAAAATGAATCGTTTCTCGAATATAGGAATGGAGGGTAAGTAGTTGGTGAACTCGGGTCTTAGTTTACATCAAGAATAAGACATTATTCCTAAATTATTTTAAGTAGGCATTTGTTTTCGATTTAAATAAATAAATGCCTGGACAATTTCACATAGCGCCATCTAGCCCCAAATTAAGCAAAGCTTGTAATATGGGTGCTAGACAACTAATATACTACTTATATACTTTTTAAATATATACTTATTATACATAGTAGCACCCAGACCCGTCACAGAAATTAAAATTCATCATTTCAATATCTGCCCGGCCGGAAATCAAACCCGGAACCTCTTGGCGTGGTAGACCTCTTGGCAATATTGACCATAGCACCAGTAAGGTTGTCAAATTAGTTTTTCGATAAAATTAGTTGTTTCTATCAAATACCAATAAACATGTTACATCTATTACTTTCCGAATCGTAATCGAACATTTTCCAAAGGTTGTCTTCTACGTAGGATGCAAATTGACTTTGATGTATGGCTCGCCTGTTGCTCAAATAAACTGTGTCAGAGCCATTCGCTCGGTAAATCTTGTTGCGCGAATAGAAGGTTTTACGAAAGCTGTTGGCTCAAAGGAATTGATTTAGTGTTTGTGACATGCGGTTTTTAGCGTGTTTGAAACTTTGGGAACTTATTGATGTGGTTTTTTGTTAAAGGTTTACAAGACAAGTGTTAAAGCTTTTTGATTAGTAGGTAGTTGAAAAGCTTTTTCGGGTCGCTTGATACGGACAGCTTGTAAAAAGACTATAAAATGACGTTTGGGTAGGGTTGCCATACGTCCAATATTTTCCGGATATGTCCAGAAATTTAGATCTTTGTCCGGAATGCTGAGGGAATCAAATATTTTTAATATAAACAAGGTCCAATCAACATTATTATTAATTTTGAGCATTTTACTTATATTTGATGCTCCTAGAAAATATTCTTCAACACTTTCGAATCGCGCGCACTTCACTTGCAAGATGCATAACGTCATTCATATTATATTGACAAAAAATTCAGTTATGTCCAGAATTACTTCCGGATTTTCGATTTTTTTATCTGGGAACCCTGCGCTTGGGACTCTTAAAACTCTTGATTAATAGCAGAATGGGAAGTATCATTAAAGGATTTTACTTGTTTCATTAAGGTATTGATAATGTACTATTATAAAATTACATAAATACTTTTCAGTGCGTTCTTTTAGAATAATTAATTTGCTTAAGTAGTTAATGTTGTAGATATATTTCAAAGCAAGAGCAGTCGTTAATTAAAGCTTATTTAAAAATACTTTGAATAGACATTAATAACTTTATTTCTTCTGCTGCTTTTCTAAAGGTTTTTGTATACATCAAAAATTAAAACCCAAATTCCATTCTATAAAAGGCGATTTTCGTGCGACAAACGTAAAAATCGCGTTCATTTCTGGTAAGGGACAAATTACTGAGTGTTCCTTGCCCACCTGCTATTTGAAGTGAAGGTTCCTTTTTAATATTCTATTGAATAGTAGTAAAGTAGCTGGCTCTTAGGGGTAAGGACGCTCTTTTTATTGACTCTGCATTGTCGTTAATAAATAATGTCGTTATAGGATACGTTTGACGACCTCCGTGGTCGAGTGGCTTTGTACACCGGTTTTCCAGGTGTCGCCATCTCTGAGGTCCCGGGATCGATCCCCAGTTGGGTCAATTTAAAAAACTTAATTTTCTATATTGGCTCAGGTCTGGGTGTTTGTGATACCACCGTTGTCTCTGGTTTCCATAACACAAGTGCTTTAGCTACTTACTTTGGAATCGGAGCAATGTATGTGATATTGTCAAATATTTATATTATAAAGAAAAGGATGGATAGATGCTTGAAATGTTAGTGCCGGGGTTAATACGTAGTCAGTTTCTTTTTTTGTTTTAAATACTGAAATAATATTTATTTATTAATCTTTACAATTTATAATCATAATTTGAACTATGAAATCACTACCAAACCACAAAAACCTACTCTGCATTTAATGAGACAGCTACCCACTCTGGATGCGTTAAAATAGAATGAGTTTACGTAGAAATCCAGACCTCTGTCGCTTTAATTATTCAGTGTTTCAATTTAATTCCACGTCCGGGACAGGCAAGTTTGCTTTCCAATAGCATCTGGTTGCTGCGGTCAAAGCACAGATAAGTGTACATTCAAACAGAGACAATTTTACTTTGTGCCTACCACGAAAGGTGACCACACGATAGCCTGGAAAATATCGCGTTCTAGATTTACCGTGTTATTCATAAATAGTTATGGAAGGCCTATAAGCTTCTTATAAGGAATTTATTGAAAATCATTATTCATTATCGCTCAATAGTGACAAACGCTCTATAAATCTTTGATAAAGTTATAGAAGGATGCTACCTATTTTACACGTATTTCAGTGAAAAACATGGCCGACTCTTTACTACTAATACTTTTCCTTCTTTTGACTTCGAAAATGGTCGCATTATAATAATTAATGAAACGCTATAATGCGATGTCGCTACGATCAAAGAAGTAGTGAATTTGGCTAAGATGTATAAATTAACTCAAACTTTTTGTTTTCTTAGTGAAACTTTCCTTGTCAGTGAATGAGACTCGTCTTGCAAGAATATACTTAAACGGAATGTTTTTTTATCGAAAAGTATTTGTTTCCGACACTTAAAAATTTTTCTTCATTCAAATGGAAAAGTTGAACTTAACTTTTTTTCTCTTTGCGATCCTTTTTAATTAAATGTGAAAATGCTGTGCTTTTCTTATCATTAGAGAATCATAAATTGTAGGCAAGTTACGTCTTAAAACTCTTGTGTTGTTACTTTGAACAAACCAAGTATGACTGAATAGTCCTACTGTCAAATGTCAAATGTCGTAATACTCATACTCGTAAGTTGGAAATTGAGTACGAATAAGGAGTCTCTACTGCATATACCTGACTCTCCGACCTATATTCCAGTCTGAATCTAAGTCATTTTGACGTGCTCTCCTGCCACGTAGTATCAGTAAAACTAGTATAAGTATATACAAAAGGTCCACTAAAGATTTTCGAATGTCCAGGCGGATGAAGTCGCGGGCGGAAGCTAGTTTATAATATTCAGAAGTAGGTCCAGCCAGATATATTATTGTCCGTTCCCGTTCTCACTCCACTTCTGGAATCTCGTTTCACCACTACAAGGTTATAATATACGAAGTTTTGAGTCAAAATGACTATTTTACATAATATTTCTACACACAATTTGACCCCTGTTTCATCCTTTTAGAGGTTGAATCATGTCCCCTTCAAAGTAAATGCTATTTTTTCAATCAAACACTCCATAAAATTTCAATAGCGACATCCACATCAATTTTTAGGCTTTTTAACCCCATTTATCCCTTGAGGGGTTGAGTTTTGGAAATCTACGAAAAATGAGTTATTGTTTTAGTTTCCAACTATAATCCTTAAATAAATTTAGTGATGTTTACTTTGAAAATGAAGAATTTTTTACAGACACAACTTCATTACACTTTTCATCCCTTCAGAGGTAGAATTATTGAAAACGCTGAAGCATGTCAGTATTAATTTTCAATCGTCAGCTTAACACAAAATTAGATGATCCCAACTTTGAAACTTACGGACTTTCAAACCCAAATTTTCATCCCATATTTTACCCCCTTAGGGGTAGAATTTCCAAAAATTATTTCTTCGTAGATGCTTTCATTGTATAAAGTATCTATGTACAAAATTTCAAGTCCCTAGGTTCAGTGGTTTGGGCTGTGCGTTGATATAATATATCAGTCAGGGCTTTGAATTCTATATATTATATAATATATAGATTTATTAATGAGTCTGCATTATGTAAGAACAAAGCAGATGAGAACGGAACCCAACAAAACAATATAAAGCTGTCTATGTAAATAATCTCTAGTTACGTAACTTATTAGGGCTGTCGTGGAAAGTTTACACTCGGTAGGAAATTTATTCAGAAATAAGACCGGTTTTACAGCTGGCAACATCGTTAGTCACGTTCTCCATTGTTCTTGACACAACGAGATTTCTTTTGTTTTTATGATTGGACTTTTATTATCAACGTTGTATGAACGTGCTGTGAAAACTTATTGCCAGGTATTGACTTTTGATTACATTAATTTTGACGACCTCTGTGGTCGAGTGGCTTTGTACACTGGTTTCCAAGGTGACGCCATCTCTGAGGTCCCGGGTTCGATCCCCGGCTGGGTCAATTTAGAAAACGAACTTTACTATACCATATAACTATACCACCGTTGTCTCTGGTTTCCATAACACAAGTGCTTTAGCTACTTACTTTGGAATCGGAGCAATGTATGTGATGTTGTCAAATATTTATTTATATTTATTTATTAATTAATGAAGTTTTTTTTAGAGTCAAACCAACGAACCAAAATTGCTCTTATCAGGTGGAAATATTCGTTGCTTAATAAAACACGCATATAATTATGACAAAAATTATATAAAAAATACTGTAGTCTCAGAACGATTTATTCAATTTAACCTGTGCAATTCAACCACGATTTGAAGTAATAAAAGGGCGATGTTACACAAATGAAATGGAGTCCTACAATCGTTCGATCAGCCTTAATTTAGAGCTGAAAGGACGACATTCCACAAAAGAACGGGAGCCAAACGGCGTGAACATAATTCACTTACTTTCATTCTCACGAGTTTAGATTCGAGTCGTTTTCGTCATTTAAGGCCCCTATATACCTCAAGTGGCGCCCTCATTTTAATTAAATTTATTGCTCGCTAAGTACATAATGTATCGTAAATTCACATGTACAGATTGAAGCTAAGGTTCTATAGTTTATTTACAAACAATAACTTCATTAAAATACAGTTCGTTGTAGTAGTAGTTCGCAAAAGTGCAAAAAGTGGCCACTTTTAGCACTTTTGCGATCTACTACTACAACGAACAAAATTTTACTGAGGTTATTGTTTGTAAATAAACTATAGAACCTTAGCTTCAATCTGTACATTTGAGTTTACGATTCATTGTGTACTTAGCGAGCAATAAATTTAATTAAAATGAGGGCGCCACTTGAGGTATATAGGGGCCTTAAGATGAACTGGGGTGCGATTCTAGGATTGGTCGCTCAGTTATTATCCTTGTATCAATAATGGGTTACAAGTAATTTGTAACACAACTTGCTTATAAAGTTCTTGATAATTATTAAATTTAAATTCTTACTAACTTGATTAGTTGACGGTCTTATCAATTACTTTTATTTTAAAACAAATTAGTGCTGTTCACAGACTTTAATTGTGTCTAAATGTCTACCCAGTCAATATTTAAATTACAAATGCTTCTAGGATGAGAATTTGTGCAGTTTTTCTCTATGCAGCTTTCTCTTTATTTTAAATTCGAGCAAAAAAAAAACAAAACATATAACCAATTTGTTATCTTAGGGTAAAAATTTTATCCTTGATCAAAAGTCAAGATAAAACACATTCTACCAATTTCATTATTGTCCTCTTTAGAAGTAGTTCGACAAGAACACCCGAATCGAATCTAAAACACCCTTCTTAACCCTCCAGGATATTGGGTAGTATACACGAACCCTTCTAATAGCTAAAAAGTATTGATGGAATGAAAGCAATCCTCAAAAATGTTTTTAAATGTTGTCATTCTTAGCGGTAGCGGCGCGGTAGTTTTGATTATGAAGCTAGAAGGCGTAGTGAATTTTGTTTCTGTACCGTTTAAGGGTTATGACTTCACTTTGTAAGTTGAAGGACTTGTGCAAGAATACAATTTAAATCAAATTAACTATAGTGATAGTTGTTCTATCTCACGATGACCGTTTTGCTATGAATGTTGTTAGGCGAGCGCGTGCACATTATTTTAGTGTGCGTAATACGAGAGCGTGCAGACGCACACTAAAACAATGTGCATGTGCACGCCTAACCCATAGCAAAACGGTCTTCGTGAGATAGAAGATTATACAGGTTATAATGTGGGAGACCCGTGCCCAGCAGTGAGATAAAAAGTAGCCTATGCCCTTCCCCAAGGTCCCATCTATATCCTTACCAAATTCAAATCTTCAAATTTCGTCAAAATCGGTCCAGCGGTCTAGGGATGATAACGTAATAGACAGATATCGAGTTACATTTGCATTTATAATATTAGTATGGACTTAGTTTTTTTGACTTGATACTTATATTTATTTAGTATTAAGTTTTTTTGGAGTAAGTTTTTTTGTTCTAAAATCGGCTGTGATTTAGACAAAGTACCTACTTACTTACTTCGGTTCCTAAAGCAATGTGGCTGACATCTGAATAAAGTTGGGAAAGTAACTTTACAGTGTTTTTCCGTTAGTTTTCTCTTCAGACAAAAATATAAAAAGGTTTTTTTTATTAAAGTCTCTTTTTCCGTAGTCTGTTTTTTTCTTACTGATGAACGACGTAGATGTTTGCATTTGAAAGCTTGAAAAAGGTTTCACGAAAAGCTGTCCAGG
Source organism: Catoptria pinella (assembly GCA_963556745.1). Classification (NCBI taxonomy): domain Eukaryota; kingdom Metazoa; phylum Arthropoda; class Insecta; order Lepidoptera; family Crambidae; genus Catoptria; species Catoptria pinella. Next base: position 8,897,616 of record OY750769.1, read on the forward strand.
GCTTCATAGTAGTTTTGTTTTTCACGTTTCGTTTCCTGGCTATGTTTAAAGTACAGTTTTATTTCAAAAACAGTTCGTCTGTTTCAATAAAAGAGGCATTTCAGAGGGAGGGGGAGGGGGGGGGGGGGTCATTTAGGGAATGCAGTTAAAGTAAACAGTGCGAAAAAACGTAAAAACGTAATACTAGGCAGGCACGTTAAGAGTTTTCGCTTACTGTACTCGATAACGACTGTAGTTATGTATGAAATTTTTATTTTATGATTGTATGAAAACTTTTATTTTAGTATAGTTACCGCCAGTGCCAAATTACATACAAAATTGCTTAACAGTCACTATCAAGTATAGTAAAATTAGTAATCATCTCCCGTGACCACAGCCTCTGGAAAGGTGTCGAAACGTCGGGAATTCTAAAAAACAATAAATACAAACTAAACAATTCTAAAACAACACCTGAATTAATAATATATGCGCTGTAATCCGTAAAAAGTGTTTTATGTCTAATCAGACTGTGCAAACTCATAATATAGGCACAATCTCAATTCCAGTAATTTACAATATGAATGTGGTGATGACATTGATAATGCAATGGTGCCACTGCAAAAAATGCTTAATGTGACATTCAGTTGTATTTTGACTACAACTGCGTTTCGTTTGCATTAAATTACTATACTCATGTAATTAATTCAATCCATGTTGTAAGCATAAGGTGGACGGAAAGAAAGAATGGAAGGAAAGAATTAAAGAAAGTCTGGTTTTGCTGAGTGACGTTAGTATTTATTTGACTCTTATGACATTACATGAATTCTTAAAGATTAGTATGAATATCAAAGAAAGAGGTTTACTTTCAAATAGTTGGCATGAAAAATCGGTTTATATTACCACAAAACAAACTTTAACTTCGAAGTATCTATCGCCCATTAGACTCAAAACACCGTAATTTCTTGATCGATTTTACGACAGTTTCGTTTTGTGTCAATCCTGTGGTTGATGGTTTGCAACACCTTTTTTTTTTTCATGCTACCTTAATCTGTTTTTCATTTCTGCTAATTTTCTAAGTATTAAAATCCCGCTATACTTTTTCTTTCGGCTGTTTACTTTAGATATATTGCTTTTTGGGATGATCCTCAAGTGTCGATAGGCTAAAGATTCAAAAAGGTCAGGCTTACTATAAAAAAATAATTGCGATAATCGCAAGATGTTCGTCCCACTCCGTGACAATGATGGCATTATTTACTCATGTGTAAGGTTCAAATAAAGTTAATCGAACGATGTTCGTCGTTCGGTTATTGTGATCCTTGTTTTGTAATAGACATTTTGACTTTCAAGGATTTTACCGATTTTCAAGGTGTCGCCATCTCTGAGGTCCCGGGTTCGATCCCCGGCTAGCTCAATTTAGAAAACTATTTTTTGTATATTGGCTCAGGTCTGGGTGTTTGTCCCACCGTTGTCTCTGATTTCCATAGCACAAGTGCTTTTGCTACTTACTTTGGAATCAGAGCGATGCTTGTCTAATATAGGCTCTGCTGTAACAAAAATAACACTAAGTTTTTATTGTTTCTAATTAAAATGTGACAAGATATTACATTCACTATTCATGTACGACCCCCATATGTTTGTTTACCAAAGTCATACAAAAAAGAAAAATCAGTCAAAAAACACAAAATTATTTTCTAGAAGTTTCTTCTTTTATATAATGAAATACAAATCCATCTCAAGTTGATCCAGTCAAATACTTCTTTCCCGTCTATGAATAAACCATTTGACGCAAAAATCAGAAAAAAGTGGTTTAAATATTCAGCGATAAACTGAGGAATAAAAGTTAGAATTGAGTTTAATTACGGCTAAATTGGGTTTTAAGAAAATAAAATCTTTGAGAAGAAAATCTCTCACTTCCTTTTGTCTGGAAGTTTTGATTTAAAATGACTCGTGATAAGGATATTAATGTTATGACATAATTTTTAAATTTGATATTTTAGCATTCACAATGCTATTTTTACACAATACTAAAACATATGAACCGCTAAGTAACTCGATAGCTTAATGGTAAGAGCATTGCAACGGACTTCCAAAGATCGCGGGTTCGATTCCCGTCCAAGAATATGATCTAGTGCGAGTCAAATTCTTCTATTATATTATTATAGTCTCTCTGATTCAGCTTGGGCAAAGAGGTCTACAGCTCACTGAGCCACATTTAGTATTGTTATGACATACGTGACATACCTACTTTTAAAATTATAAATAATATGGATGACTTGGGAAAGTGGACGAAGTCGTCCTGCTTTTGTCAAGTAAGTAACAGAAATACTGACTACTACTGAAACAAATGACTACTATATTATTTCTATTTATGTTTTTGGGAAAATTTTATAACTATGTGAAGGGCGTACGCTGCGCGTTCATATGTCTTGTTGAACATTACTGCTTAGTTATTATTAATATAAAAAAAAACTATAGCTTTTATTATCGCCTCCATCCACACGGCATTTCATGATCCGTGGATATTTCAAAATTTTTCAGGAATGATAGTAGCTATGTATTTTTTCAAGATCCAATCTTGAAAACGTAACTGTTTTTTAAAAATCGCGTTAGTGATGTAGGCATGAAAAACCTTTTTTACCCGTGGCAATGCAATGTGGCACTTCTACGTGGCAATACCAGTAGTGTCATGGGGAACTGATATTCCTTTGAGCACTAGCCGTTGTCCAAAGAAACAGACAACAGACAATTATTTCGCATTTTCAATTTTAGTATCAATCAATCTAGGACCTTTTTATTTATTAAGAAAGTACCAACCTGTCGTTACGAATTTAAATTAAATAACTTTAAAAATGTTAATAAGAAATATTTTTGCACGTCATTTAAGGTAGTAAATTTTTATTAAAATAGACTGTAATGAAAAAAAAAATAGTAGCTCCGAGATTTAATAGAAAATTGTTCGATAAGTCTCAAGGGTGTACCTGTAATGAGGAGTTCATTCATCTTGCCGGAGATATTGAGTCTTTAGACTCGATAAACTCTTTATCGCATGGATTGTTAGTTTAACAATTTAATAAGATTTTTAAACTATTAGAGTGCAGACACTTTTGTTTAGTTAAAGGTATGACTTCATTAAAATATACACTCTAGTAAAATAATTTTACTATAATAATTCTGAGTTTCAATACCTTCTGATAATCTATATCCCAGATCTAGATAAAAATAGTGTATTTCTTAATCAAAATGGAAATTCTACATAAATTTTACAAAATTTTAAAAATAATTACGGTGGGTTATCTGCTATTAAAACTACATTAAATAAATTGGCTATGCATATTCCTTTGTACATAGAAAGATTAAAAAAATATAACATATTAAAACTGCTACAAAATAAAAACAAGATGAGAATGATTCAAGAAAATTTATTCCGAGCTTCGAGCACGTATCGCGCAAAAGAATCGCGGGGAATTATCTGGCTATGTTTATCGGCTTAGTGCGGTGCTTATTCGTACATTAAAATTTTTCGTGTTCGAAATGCAAAAACCTCTTGGTTGGTTGAAATGAAAATCATAATTGTATTTATTTTGCTTCTTTGTAATGTATCATTTCTGATCTAGCATTAATAATATTAACTTGGTTTACATTGTTCTCAGTCTACTTTATATTTTATCAAAAAAATTATATACTTGCATCAAAAAAAGAGAATCTAAATCACTCATAATATCGTTAAAGCTTATTTTTATCCTAACACATTTATTATTTGTTAAATCAAACTGCAGTTCTTTATTTGACAAATTGTGTTTTAAGAAGCTTCATAAAAAAGCAAATTAAAAGTCGAAATGTCTTTATTCAAATAAACTAATAATTAAGCACTTTTGAATCGTCTATATTTTCCTACCACCCGTTCTTCTTGTCAGTTGAAAAATCAACTGACAAGAAGAACGGGCGCAAAAAAACTTATCAGTTTTAACAGAAATAAGTTACCATTCAAACAACTGCTACATTTAAATATCGCGTGACACTTTTGCTATTTTCCGTCACTACCAAAAACGAGATTGTATGCCCCGATATACGTAGTAAGATCGAGTTTTGCGTGTGTAAGCATCGATTTAATATTTTGTTTGACATTTACAGTATAGTACAATTACGAATAGTACAATTACGAAAGGTTCCGTTAAGCTAAACCACATGAGCAATAAACTTTCATAGCTATTTTAGTACTAAATAAAACAGCTATGAAAGCTTACTGATACGAAACCTATGTTTTAGTATTTATACGTTTATTGTATTTAGTACCACGTTTTAAAACTTAAAAATATTGCGACCATTATTAAGTTTTATAATCTCAGGCGTAAGTGAGTAAGTTAGTAATCTTATACAACATGTTACAAACATATCCCTAATGCCGAATATGCTATATAGGGACCATCAAACTGAACAACTTTTACTAAAGGACCAACTCTCAAATTGCGAAAAAATTTTTTCAGAGTTGGTCCCATAGTAAAAGTTGATCAGTTTGATGGTCCCTATATACCATATTCGGCATTAGGGGTATTTTTGTAACATGTTGTATATCTCTAAATTGCTTTATAACTCGGCAGCAAGCATATAGATATCTGCAAACAAATCGATTAACACCGTTTAGAAGCCGAATAACTTGGTAATAGATAAATGCTGTGCAAGTGCGTACACGTACTTAAAGAAACGATCGATATCAGGCATTTTTAAAACCCTTAATTACTCGCGTGGGGTCCGGCGGACCCCAGTTCAAATTGAACCGTTTGTTATTTCTCAACATTTGATGTAATTTCCACCACGTGCTTCCTAAAACACTCATCGATTCTAATAACATACGAAATAAATATTCCGGCATTTATCTTGCCCTACAGCCAAGTGGAATTCTTTAATTCGAATAGAGTAAACGTAAGATGGCGTTAACCTTAGACTTAAATTGATGCTTCAAAACGTCTTGATTGGACGTTTTGAAATCTCAATTTCATACAATTAATGTCACTTTTATTCTAATCGAATAATCGAAAAACTAGCGTTTGTCACTTGTCTAGGCCCTCTTGAGTACTTGGCGAAAAATTAGCTAATAATAATTGTAGTGTAGAGTTGTGCAAACGACGTATCACGTCACAGAAGTAGGCAATTACGTAATCGGGATGAAACATGCACGCGCGCTTCAGTATGCATCATCGTCTAATCGCAGATAAAAAAATGATAATTACACATCTTTTGATCAGCGTTCAAGTTCTGTGCAAGGGATTTTACTAGTGTCGGCTACAAGTACACTGCCTTCTTCTAGTGAGGACTACATGTAATAATTTTTGAACAGTTACGAGAAATGGTTATGGTTGCACCTTGCTAAAGTGTTCGGCATTATATAAAAGATATATATTGCTACTGCCAAAAGTTGCGACTAGAGCCACCATTTTTTAGCATCTCCGTTTCAGTTTGGGCAAAAATGCTTTCGTATGACCGTCCCGTCCAGCTGTCTGGCTGTCCGTTTGTTCCTCTCTTCAGGTCGCATTTCTCAACCGATTTTCGTGAAATTTTGTGAGCAGGTTCTCTAATTATGTAGATTTTTATTTATAGACTCATTCTTTTCCTTTTTTTTCAAAATGGCGGAGATATAAGATGATCATATTTCAGCCATTTCTAAAAATGTCACAAAGGGCCACTACTAAAACTTAGTCATAGACGTTAGTTGTGTATAATATGGAGTTACTATAAGTTTACTAGCGGCCGCCCGCGACTTCGTCTGCGTAGATAGTTACTATTGTATATATTAATTTGAAAACATCTTGAATTTTATATAAAAGGTTAATTTATTAAACGTCAAAAGTTTCACTTATCTAAGTTAAAAATTTTAAAGTTAGAGTCAATCAAATTTGCGGGTGGGACAAAAATGGGACGATGGCACTTCTAGTGTTAAAACGGTATTCCGCACCGGTTATTGAATTTTCAGATGCGTCTAGATAAGCGTTTCGCATTAAATTTATTATAATTTGATTTTTGATTTCTTGCACAGTATTATATTAGTAATACTGTGCTCAGTGTGTCAGGATCACCCATCAAAAACACTTGTCACAAACTTTTCAAGTAAAGTAAATCGATTTCTCGTCTAGTTAACGTTAATGTTAACGTTAAATGGCTTCCTAATGCGAGCGAGTGTTGTACATCGATCATGTGTACTGATCGGCTTTTACAGTGTAATCTATGTATTTTAGTAGCTGTGAGAGACTGGTGCCTGAAGAAGGTTTCAATAATAACACATGCATGATACATATCCGCATCGACGACCTCCGTGGTCGAGTGGCTTTGTACACCGGTTTTCAAGGTGTCGCCATCTCTGAGGTCCCGGGTTCAATCCCCGGTTGGGTAAAATTAGAAAACGAACTTTTCTATATTGGCTCATGTCTGGGTGTTTGTGATACCACCGTTGTCTCTGATTTTCATAACACAAGTGCTTTAGCTACTTACTTTGGAATCGGAGCAATGTATGTGATGTTGTTAAATATTTATTTATTTATTATTTATTTATATCGTGCAAAATAAATATTGATATAAGAACACTTAGGCTGCATTTCCACTGAGGCGGAGATGAGCGGAGCGGTGATGAAACGAAGGGGTAGGGGGAAGGGGACGAAACGAACGAAGGGGTGCATGAATTGACCTATCACGATGCTCGAAATCGAGAGAGATGATTGCACCGCTCATCTCAGTTCTGCCACAGTGAAAATGCCTCCTTACTGCCTTTCAACTGGATAATAATGATGGTAGCAAATCTGACACTTTGAAAGTCGTTCAATGAAGACAAAGGAGCATTATCACAAAGGCGGCTACATGACGACGTGTCGATGCGTGTCGGTAGACTTGTTATCTTTGCCGCTGGAAGTACAAGTAGATTGGATGTTGCGAACAATGTTGGAAAATAGGTTTATCTTATTATGGCGGGCTATCAATTATATCGTATAAGGTGTGGTTTTATTGCAATTAAAAAAAAATTATCATGTAGAAATGTTGGTTAAGTTTTTTTCAGTATATATTTTATAGACGCTGTATGGAGTTCTTTTATCCTTTCCACGCTGGTTGCGTTCCGATCCCATATGTCGCACAGATCGCAGCGATCTGAGATCGGATCGCATCGCTAGAACGCATTCTGTGTGTTTGAGCTCTAAACTGTTACAGCCTTACCACAAAACACTGTTTAACAAGTGTTTAACTTAGACACTGTTTAAATTTGATCCTGTCACTTTTTTGACAATATTATTTGAAAGAGACAGCATAATTTCAACAGTTTTTTAAATTTTTTTGTGGTAAGGCCGTAACTGTCATGTCATCGCACTCACAACAAACAATACCTCCCTGAACGCCATATCATACATATTCAGCAGTGCCTTTATCATTCTAATAGTGTTCCCGCCTTTTTACTACGATATGAAAAGCTTCAACCGTCACAAGTGTCCGTTCACAAGTCTGCGAAGTGAAAACGATTGTTCTATTCTATCAAACACTTTGAATAGCTTTGAATAAAGGACTTAACATGGTGTGAGTGAGATAGGGCACGTATGGTGTTAATAATCCTATTACAATAGAGAAATTAAATTTAAGAAAGTTTTTTTATTGAATTTGATTTTGTAAATATCGTTATTTATATTTGTTAAAGCTGATAAGTTTCTTGCGCCCGTTCTTCTTGTCAGCTAAAAAAGTCTAGAACGGGTGGTAGGAAAATATAGATTATTAGTGCTTAATAACTGAGTTTATTTGATTAAAGTTATTTTTGACTATGACTTTGACTTTGAAATGGAATAAGTATTCGACAAAGGCAAACGTTCAAATGAACGAAATACTTTCGATTTAAAACAGATTAATTATGTAACAATATGTATGCAATGTCTGGTAATAGTCGATCAACTTATAGAATTTATTCACATTGGAAAAGTTTTCGTAGGTACAAACTTAGTTGACCGAGCAAGCGAAGCGCGAGCGAAGCGTCTCCGTTTCAGTTTGGGCAAAAATGCTTTCGTATGACCGTCCCGTCCAGCTATCCGGCTGTGCGTTTGTTACTCTCTTCAGGGGCCGTACCGGCTAACGCATCGAACTTCAGAAAGTCTGCCGAGCTTCAAATTTATTAAAACAGATAAATCGAGCCCCTATTGGGCCTATGGCAAACCCCAATTCATGATGTCACACGAACATCGATATCTTCTAAATAACTTCGGCGAATAGTACAATACGAAACTCCTTACTTTGATTTATCTGTTTTAAGTTGAAGCTCGGCAGACCCGCCGAAGTTCGAAAAGTTAGCCGGTAGGGCCCCAGGTCACATTTCTCAACCGATATTCGTGAAATTTTGTGAGCAGGTTCTCTAATTATATAGATTTTTTATAGATGACTTATTCTTCTTCTTTTTTTAAAAAAAATGGTGAAGTTAATCATATTTCAGCCATTTCTAAAAATGTCACAAAGGGCCACTAGTAATATTTAGTCATAGACGTTAGTTTTGTAAAATAGGGAGAAAATGTAATATTTATTTCAATTAATTTTCGCTGTATTCTTGTAACAGTACCTATAAATAACTACCGAAATACCTAGACAGCGTCATTATTCCATTTACATGTTATTGTGTGGCTTCTCTAATTATTATCTGTCAGATACAGCACATTCTATAACACGTACATCGTGCTAAGTATCGATTAAGTTGAAGTTCCGAGAGGTAAGATGGGATTAAAATTACTTCCATCTTAAACTACAACATTTTTAGGTCCACTTGCAGCAAAATTACCTAAATCTCAATTTTGTTAAACCTAGACTTATAGGATAAGCCAAATTTTTAAATCGACATTTATAATTTTGACAGTTTCATAGGGGCTACATCTAAGTTTAACAAAATCGAGATTTAGTAAATGTTACTGCAAGTGGGCCCGATTTCATCAAAAAAAATTATTCATGGCAGTAATACTAAAGTGTAATAATTAAAGTTATATATCAAGAAAACGAATTAAATTGAATAGGATTTCTATAAAAAATAGTTCTTTTATAATACAACGTCCTGCGTATCCAGTACGTATAATAATGCATTCAAGATACTCGGCTGCTCAAAAAAAACACAGTAAGGCACAACTTGAAAAAAAAAAATCGTTTTTACTTTTCTGATTTACCTAGAAACGCTCTACAAACTGGCCTAGAACTTGAATTATTTAAAGAAATTTGAACCTAGTAAGAGACAAAATAGCGTAAAACAAACAGTATGTCTCAGAAACAAAATCAAAACACAATATGAGACAATGGGTGTTACGTGGTGTTAATAGGTTTTGATTTTGTTTCTATGACATGTTTTTGTGCTTAAAATTGAGCAAAACACAATTTTTGCTTGTTCTGTAAAATTTACCAAATGTTGCTTACTGTGTTTTGGTTTTGAGCAGCCGTACTATTGGGGCTGCCGCGGTTCTGTAGTGCGTCAGGTACTTACCTGATGTTCGCCAAGGCCCGCTTTGAAGACTTTTAGGCCATTTTGACGACCTCTGTGGTCGAGTGGCTTTGTACACCAGTTTTCAAGGTGTCGCTATCTCTGAGGTCCCGGGTTCGATCCCCGGTTGGGTCAATTTAAAAAATGAACTTTTCTATATTGGCTTAGGTCTGGGTGTTTGTGATACCACCGTTGTCTCTGATTTTCCATAACAAGTGCTTTAGCTACTTACTTTGGAATCGGAGCAATGTATGTGATGTTGTCAAATATTTATTTATTTTATTTATAATGCGCAACAGAATAACCTCGTTGATGCATTAAGTCCGTTGCAGCACCAACAACCTCCTGACTGTGATTGCAGACCGCTGTGATGATCCAACTGAAAACTGAAACAGTGGGTCCATATGACATGTGCATCATCATCAGCCATATATTATTATAATCTTGATCTCGCCCTATTGTTACTAACCTAGTTATGTAAGTTTTGTTTTACTAACAAACAAATTTGAACCGTCTCTGTGGTCTAGTGGTTCGCCTGTGTAAGACGCAGGGGTCCCGGGTTCGATTCCCAGGAGGGGGTCTGACGCCATAACAACAATTTAAAAATTGTTGTGATCCGGCAGTTAGAGGTAAGATAGCCAGTTCCTCAGTGATGAGGATTCCGGGTAAGTGCGCTTCCACCTTCAGCCTTATCGTCACTTAACATCAGGTCAGGTAAAGGCCAAGCGCTAACCCGTTGTGAATAAAAAAAACATGGAATCCGTCTGAATTAAATAATAATAAAATTACTACTCGACCGTGTTTATTTCTTATTTATTTGTTACATTCGTTATTTGTTCATGTTTATACTATAAACAATCGAGCAATAGAACAATTAAATTTCAAACATTTCAAGAAAAGTAAATATTTATACGGTGTAAACAAAAATGTATCTTGGTAATACAACATCCTAAGAAAATATGACGATCACAAAATACTGCTATGGTAATTAGATGCTTAAAACACAAACTAAACAGAAATTAGCTCACATTGTTTTGTTAATTTGGGCTATGAAAACGTCATCAAGGGAGATTTCGCGTAAATATTTCATCAAATCAAAACATGTTTTGGGGCGTTGACTTAGCGTCTAGTTTCGGATGTTAATGCTTAATTTAGCACTCCTGTGTGAACATGTTCAAGTAAAGTGCTTAGGGGAATATTACCTCTATAATAAATGTTTATTGTATTAGTGCTTTCTGAGGAAAGCTCTAGCTTAGCAATGGAGTACCTACAAAAGGTGTATTATATTTCTATTTAAGCGCTATTACATGCCATTAACATACTTAGAACTTTGTACTTACACATTGAATGATAATTAAATGAAATTTGCTTCTACACCACTTGCGCTTTCTCCCCAGCATGAAATCTTAATTATCATCAACTTAGCACTTAAGAATTATGGCGTCTTTAATAATAAGGCGCAATTAATTAAGTTGTCATAAAAGAGCTTGCAACGTCTTGAATTATGAAGAAGATATTTTTTTCTTCATAATAAAAGTATTACGAACTCGAAAATGGTCGAGCTTCGTACTTTTGCAATTAAGATCTGTAAAAATCCGCTTAGTAAAATATTTATAATTTCTCTATTGTTTGCGAGTAATACGGAAAAAATATGAGTAGTATTTATGAAAATGTGTGATGTTATACGTACTATAATATGGAGTAATGAAGCAAATTTATAGCATTAGGTACCTAATATTTAAGTTAAAATTTGTGTAAGGAGATTTCTATGCATTAATTTCTTAATTCTTACAGGCTTAATAATGAGCACAGAGCATACTATGGTATACAGTTTGCTTAAAAAGTAAAATAGCTTATTATCAATCGATTTTCAACCTCAATGTTCAATCTCCTCATTTTTGCATTTGTTTTAAAACAAAAGAATATCGGAATTACGTTTACAATTTATTGACTTTTGTAATGTGTGTTCACTTCTATTTCATTTTAATACTTATTTATTTATTTATTTCAAAAACAAGCAGATACTCCAGGGAGCGTTTTAAAAGCATTGATAGAAGACTATCAATCGTTCCAAAATCGGGTAAGTAAACCGAGAATCTTATCATATTTGCTAAACATTAACTTTCAATGATTTTGATTTTTCATATATAATTAAAATATCTGTAAAGATTTTAAATTAAAGGTGACACAAATAAAAGTTTACCTACTCATAAAGTCTCAAAATCAATAATAATATTTTAGTTCAGACCAATAATTTGTCAATAAAATGTTTAAATCAGGAACGTATTATTACTAACTACCATAGACGTGTAAAATCTATTTCTTGTTCAGACTAAGTATTATTGATTAAAAATAAGAAACCCTTTCCAATTCTTTTAATAAAATACATGTTAATTTAAAATGAAATTCAGCTAATCAACCAATCTGAAAATAAAAAATATTATTGAAGTTTTTTTTCTTGATTGTTTTCAACGTCCAGTCTTCAATCGTAAAAAAGCTACAAATCAAGCGAATGTGTTATTGTTGTCAATCAAAACATACGTTTGCCGCCGTCTTTTGTTTCAGTGTGCCAACAAATTCATCAATTAATCAACGTGTACATATGCCTCTCGTCTATTTTGATGCCAAAAGTTTGCCAATCAAAGTTCAGTCGTTAGTGATTTAATAGCTCACTGACGGGTTGTATGTTCATTGTTTGATTTAAAAATATTTTTAATCGAATATCTTATTCTATGGATTTTTTGTGACACTGTATCACTGTTTGATACTTTTGTGTCTTGGTTTGAGAGGATTGCTTAAAAACTGTATGGAATATATGAGTGTCTTTACTAGTGAAGTTTTAGTGAATCGTCCAGCTATCAGTAAGTCTTTGTTAAAAGCTAAATGTGATACTGTACGGATGTACTGATATACCCCTTAGTTTTCCACCTAATTTATGTAAGGTTCTGTTTACGTTTTCACTTAGATTTGTAATTTTTAGATTAACCCATCATCAGTGATGTTGGCGATTAAGCCAACCTCCCTTTCAGATCCTGTTTTATGTTTTTATACTTTTTTGTGTTACCATAAATAAAACAGTTGACGAAAATACGTTTCCATTGGGTCTTTACATGTAATGACCTCCGTGGTCGAGTGGCTTTGTACACCGGTTTTTAATGTGTCGCCGTCTCGGAGGTCCCGGGTTTGATACCCGGTTGGGTCAATTTAGAAAACGAACTTTTCTATATTGGCTCTGGGTCTGGGTGTTTGTGATACCACCGTTGTCTCTGATTTTCATAACACAAGTGCTTTAGCTATTTACTTTGGAATCGGAGCAATGTATGTGATGTTGATAAATATTTATTTATTTTATTTATCATAGTTACTTTAGTTGATATTGTTGCGGTCGGCGGTCTCATTAAGTCCTTAATATATTTAATATACCTAGTAAATAATAATATAGCAACTATAGATGATTTAAATGTATGTTATTTTACCATTTCACCAAATTTATTAAACAAAAAAATGCTATATCGTGTTTTATAAAATGAGTGGCCATGGTGTAAACTTGCTATTTTTATATTATTTTTAGGTAAATATAGGCATGCAGTTATATTTTCTTTAACGCATTTCAACTTTTTATAATATAATCTTTGGTGAAAAAGTGAATGTCTTGATAATTTGATTTGGAGTTACAATTATTATAATATTCGATAAAACTAACTCTATCTAAGGCGCGTTGTCAAAGCCCTACAAAGATACAAAGCCTATAAAGATAATTGTTATAACCTAATTAGCATAAATTTCTCAGTATAACAAAGCGTAGTTATTTATACTATAATTAAAGTTAAAGATTAATTACAAGTAACTGTATCTTAAACTACTGTCTAATTCATACAGGGTATAAAGTGGGTAGGAATATTTCGTTGAGTGGTGATTTATATAAATAAATAATTAAATCACCAATGCCCGAGCGGCCGAATTGATGACCTGAGTGGTGCAGTGGTCAACATGCTGGTCTACCACGCAAGAGGTCCCGGGTATGATTCCCGGCCGGGCAGAAATTGAAATGATGGATTTTAATTTCTGTGACGGATCTGGGTGTTAATAACTATGTATAATAAGTATATATTTAAAAAGTATAGTAAAGTAGTATTGTTATACTGATGTATAAGATATTATTGTCTAGCACCCATATTACAAGCTTTGCTTAGTTTGGGGCTAGATATAGCGCTGTGTGAAATAGTGAAAAAAGATGCGGCGGGCAACAATAGAATATATATTGTCTCATTTTCCAGGCCTTGAAGGATTAAGGCTTACAAACTGCAATTAATGTTTTATTTAAATAGAGCTCACAAATACAGATGACAGCAATATTTATTTGGTAAATATCTACTTATTCTGTTTTAGTTTTAAGCTATTTTGTCTCTTTTATTCCCACACAAAAGGTCATAATACAATTATTTTAAATTGTTTATAATGCTGCGGCCACATTATCGCGCTGTCGCGAAGCTTTTCATTGTCGTGTTGTACAATTAGAAACTTTGAGTCAAGGAATTAGAGTTTAATTGCACTTACAGGAATTAAATTAAAGGGATTTTATGACAATAAACTTTAATTCCTCAGACTCAAAGTTTCTAATTGTACAACACGACAATGAAAAGCTTCGCGACAGCGCGATAATGTGGCCGCAGCATAAGAGTGTAAAATTATAGTAACTTAAACCCATACCTACGTATTCTAGTAATATATCAGTTTTATTGATTACAACGCGTATTTCATTATTTTAGGTATTGTTTTAGGATTAGGTACATATTTACTTTGGTTTCATTGTTTTTAAGTTCCCGACGGTTAGGGGTAATTAAAATAATAAAAATATTTCAGCAAAATACTGATATTAATTAATCTTTTATTTACGTAAGGTCATATGTTACGTAATTTTTAATCGGTGGTACTTGAAATACATGCTTGTATCCACTTGACACTGAAAACTGTTTCAGTCAAGATATTCTCGACCTAATTCTCCAAGACTTTAGTAAACTTTGAGACAATGAAGAGAATAATACATGAAAGCTTGTCTACCAAACTTCTAGGAGAAAAGACAAGTTTGTTCTAAACCCTAATAACATTTTCATATGATGACGATCTGTCTGTCTAACGAGTTTGTGATAATAGAACTTCAAAGTAAGTCAGAAAATGAGATTGATTAATTTGGGTTGAAGTAAATCTAGTTTGAATAATCACATCATCACACACATTTAATTAATAAAACGTTGAAACAGGTAAAAAAAGTGAAAATTCACTGTGAGAGTAGACCTATTAAAATCGCCAGACTAAAAGCCTGTTTCACAATCGAAAAGTAAGTTTCGAGTAGCTTACTTGACTGATGATTTGACATATTTTTTATACCAAAACTTTCAAATCTTCTGTCAAGTGAGCTACTCAGAACTTACTTTTTGATTGTGGAACAGGCCCTTAAAGTGATATAAGTACTGTACACATTTATGATATCCACCTATTTCATAATTAAAAACATATTAACAAAATATTACAAACTCAAGAAAAATCCGTCAGGGCTGCCATTACCTGCTCCAAAATTAATTGAAATAGAACAGAGAGATAGAAATGGCAGCCCCTGACGGGTTTTTTAGTCGGGGGATTTTCGTAAAAGTTATTTAACTCTTTTTCAATTAAGGGTAACTATTTTAACCGTCGTGAGTTCTTTCTCAAAATTTTAATTTTGATTTTTATTAAAAGCTTGTGAAATAATTCATACGTTATCTACTCTAAAAACCGCATCTTATTCGGTCAAACCGTTCTAAGGATATATGGGAACATGATAATTGCAGCGCCCCCTAGCGGCTTAATACCATAACACCTATCTAAAAATTATCGCCGATAAACTACAAACCCATTACAGAAAACCGCATCGGAATTGGTTAAATAGATTCTGAGAAGCTCTCAAGCGTTAACCATTCTAGCTGCTGCGGTGCCACCTAGTGATCTGTAGCTGTCCTGTAAAACCTCCTCTTTAAACCTAGTCTGAAACGATACCTGTTGAATGCAAAAAGCCGAAATTGGTTTAGTAGTTTTGAGAAGTATTCAAGTGCCGACATATCTGGTTACTGCGCCCCCTGGTGGTCTACTACCATAAAACACGTCTAAGAACCTGCCCTAAAATAAAACCTTTTGAATGCCAAAACCGCATCAAAATCAGCTCAGTAGTTTTCGAAGAAAATGGTAACAGATATACAACAACAAACAAACAAACAGCCTTTAACCCCAAACCATCGGTCGTGGGTAAAAATATAAATTTCTCCATTTTGTACTTACCACAAGTGTAGCGATATTAGTAGCAGCAGTAACATAATAATCTGTAACTTAAGTACCTACTATTGTTAGAAAAAAAAACACTTTTTACGGATTACAGCGCGTATATTATTAATTCAGGTGTTGTTTTAGAATTATTTAGTTTGGATTTATTGTTTAGAATTCCCGACGTTTCGACACCTTTCCAGGGCCCTATTCAATAAAATTTACAATTATATTTATTTTCGATACATTACTAACAATGTAACGCGACTTGTTACTATTCATATAATACGCTCAAACATAAACAGCAACGAACGTCGAATTGTAGTAGTAAATTACAATTGTAAGTTTTATTGAATAGGGCCCAGGGGCCGTGGTCACGGGAGGACTAAAGTAAAAAAGCTACTCATATTTTTATAAAATTACCCGCTCAGAACTTTATAAAAATGCATTCAATTTTATTACATTATTTTATAGCTGCGTTCTAACTGCGATCGAAGTTAATTAACAAGATCTAGCTACTGAATCTACCACCAGTTTACAAATTGGGAGGCCTCCCGAAGAAAGAACTGGCGGAAGAAAACTCAGAGAGGTTCAATAATATACGCGCTGTAATCCGTAAAAAGTGTTTTATTTCTAATGAACTGTACGCGCGGAAGTCTTAGAAGTCTACTGTTGTTAATATTATAATATGTATGTATTGAAATCAATTGATTACAAAAATTACAAAGTTTGGTGAAGTTCCTAATAACTACTTAAACGGAAAGTTAAATCCGAAAAAAGTTGTAGTAAAGTTGCTTACCTCGTTTCTTGTAAATATTTAAAACCTTGTCTACGTTTACTGCTCAGAGTCAAGATAATTATGATAAAGATACTTACTAGATAACTTATACTTAAAATTGAATACATTATTTCGAAGAGCAGAAAACTTAATTCAAGTTTTTAAATATTTACTTAGATAGCTAGAGATTATTATGCTTGAATATTGTACTTTTAGAGTTGGTAATCTTTTAATTAATATTGTAATGGACTCTCAAGTCGATGGTAAGACAAACAGTCTCCTTTATTAAGTGAAATGTTGAAATAAAATCACAAAAATATCTTAGTTATTTGACTTGAGTTTTCGTAGTTAGTGGGTTCTCTTTTAAGAAAATCTTAGTTCAACAACAGTTTTTTAAATTCATTTAGGTGCAAAGATGGTGCTTTTATGTTGAAAATACTAAGAAAGTTAAAAGGTTTAATTCCAATTTATATTTTTTTTACGTTGTAAATTTTATCAAAGCAAACATTTCATTCCTTTATCAAAAAAAAAAAATTGATAAAGAGCGTGAAATCTCGTGAAGTATGGATTTATAGCTCAAACCCGCAACTTCATCTGCAAAGAGTGCGATATCCCACGATTGCTTTGATGATTCCTACGTCATAAGTATCGATATGGCAAGAATCAGTCTGATCCTTCGAGTGGTTTAAGCTGTGTGATGAAGAATCAGTCAGTGAGTCACTAGTGACTTTTGCAAGTTAGATATGGAACTACTACCCTTCAGAAGGGTAGGTATAGCGTTGATTCTCCCAAATTGAAATACGATTTTATTCTGAATAAGTAAAACACAACAGCGAACATTATTAAAACCAGGGGAGTGTGTATTACTTTTTAATGTTGGATTCGCCGAATTTACTTCATTGCAGTATTCGATCAATGCAGTCGAAATAACACTGGCATACTATTTATAGACATCTTCGTACGTGTACAAAGCCATAACAACCCAATATCTGGAAACTAAATAAAAAGATGGCAAGTACGAGTTTCAATCGAGCTCGGAATTCCGTTAAACTTTTGCGTATTAAATGCACACGTTTTCACATTCATGTTTTCACTTCTTATTTGATGTCGCTACAATTTATGATAAGGAACATTGTTTTTATCCGAATGACAAACACAATTTACTGTGACTATGTAGGAGAGTTTAAAGTGATAACATTACAAAGAAAGCCGGTGCCGTTTAGGGTTTATAATAATTTCCCGGGGCTATATGCATAGCCTATACCCTATCTATCTACCATATTCGGCTTTATAAGGTTTAAAAACCTTTGGTAATCCAAACAGCTTGTAGTTATATTTAGTTTTATGTCTAATATGACAGAGTATTGAGTTGCAACGATGTCTCACTTGAAATTGTATAGACAAAATGTAAGGGACTTGTGTATTTACTTACACGAAGCTCCATACAGAAGTACTGCGATACTGCATTCATCTAGTATCGGATATTTGCATCGTGTAAAAAGGGTTTAACAGGGTTAAGATTCCGGCTACGCCCTTTCGTCCGAAACCCTAAAATATCCCTCAACCCTCTGCGTGCGGGCAATGTGATTTTATATTGCCAATTTGCCACTCGCCAACCTTAAGCTGAGTCTACATACGTAGAAGACTTAATTTTCATCACTTGTCAGTGTGAACTTAATGAAATAATCTTGCGCCGTGTTGCGTTGTGACGATGACAAGAACTGACATCTCAGAATAAGTTTCAAAATTAAACCAAACTTTTTAGGTAGGTATTGTTTATATTTTTGTGAAGTCAATAACATTTCTTTCAAGGCACGAAAACGCGACGGAAATTTTTCTTCGAATTTATCAGCATTTTTTAGATACTATTTCATTTGAATGCATTTCTTACATAAAGACACAGCCTTAATAAAAACAATCTTAGGTTCTGAACCAAGTGAAGCCTAATTTGATTCTCTAGTCACACCACTTCGAGCTATATTATTGGGTTAAATTTCATCCTATTCAATAATTACATACATATACAATGCGATTTAATTAGCACCGCCTCAAAGCTCTGATTTCGCAGGCCAATGTGATTACACAATCAATTTGGCACTCGTCAACTCGAACCGAAGTGTACACTATTTAGCCGCCCAGCTAAATTACTCGGCGCACAACTTGTTTAGCATACCCAATACAATTAGCGGGTTAGAAATTGAGAAGCCGATTGAAAATGTTAGGAAAGCTCGTGTTTAGGTTCTGGCAGTAATATTAACATTTGGTTATTAGTTCAAAATTGATAGCCTGAAATAGGTCATTTTGTGGTGATCTGGCGTGCTGCTGCTGTGTACACTCACTGCAGAACTCGTTAATTTTGACTTTAAATCTGTCACGGTTGTTTGCCCCTTGCTTTAAATGTGCAATTCAATTGGTTATGTATTCAGTTCCAAATTAGTGCTAGGCTAGTCATTTCAACTAGTCGAAAATTAAAGATTTTGTTTGTGTTGTTTTAGAAACGACATGGCATGAGCGGTGGGGTGGGCGCGACATGCGGCGCGTGCCGCTCGCGCAACACGCCGCCGTCGCTCTCGCGTTCTCGCTGTTGCTGCGTCTCGTTAACGCTGGTGAGTATCGTGAGTGTGAACGGAAACAACATGGCATGAGCGGTGGGGTGGGCGCGACATGCGGCGCGTGCCGCTCGCGCAACACGCCGCCGTCGCTCTCGCGTTCTCGCTGTTGCTACGTCTCGTTAACGCCGGTGAGTATCGTGAGTGTGAACGGAAACGACATATGGCATGAGCGGTGGGGTGGGTGCGAGATGCGGCGCGTGCCGCTCGCGCAACATGCCACCGTCGCTCTCGCGTTCTCGCTGTTGCTGCGTCTCGTTAACGCTGGTGAGTATCGTGAGTGTGAACGGAAACAACATGGCATGAGCGGTGGGGTGGGCGCGACATGCGGCGCGTGCCGCTCGCGCAACACGCCGCCGTCGCTCTCGCGTTCTCGCTGTTGCTACGTCTCGTTAACGGCGGTGAGTATCGTGAGTGTGAACGGAAACGACATATGGCATGAGCGGTGGGGTGGGTGCGAGATGCGGCGCGTGCCGCTCGCGCAACATGCCACCGTCGCTCTCGCGTTCTCGCTGTTGCTGCGTCTCGTTAACGCTGGTGAGTATCGTGAGTGTGAACGGAAACAACATGGCATGAGCGGTGGGGTGGGCGCGACATGCGGCGCGTGCCGCTCGCGCAACACGCCGCCGTCGCTCTCGCGTTCTCGCTGTTGCTACGTCTCGTTAACGCCGGTGAGTATCGTGAGTGTGAACGGAAACGACATATGGCATGAGCGGTGGGGTGGGTGCGAGATGCGGCGCGTGCCGCTCGCGCAACATGCCACCATCGCTTTCGCGTTCTTGCTGTTGCTGCGTCTCGCTGGCCAATGATCTTCACCAGTGTCATCGTCTATATTCATCACGATTATCGTGGGCGCATCCACACTTAATCTTACCGCATAATCGTGCGCGCTAAAAGCGTCCAAAAACACTTACCGTCTATAATAGCCACGATTATTGTGCACACATCCACACTAGCGCCGATGGCAATTAAACCATTATTATTTAGTATGTGATTTTGCCTTCCATATAATCGGGCCCGCTTGCAGACGTCTGTCACGGAAATTGGGGTCAGAGAATCATTTTTTTATATAGTCATATTTATTTCTGACTTTATAAAATGCTAACCTACAATACCTAATGGTTGTACTTAAATAATATAAGGTTATATTTTTCCCTATAGTGTGTACTATACACAATAGGTACGGGTGAAATATGGCAACTGCCTTTGCCCTCGTTTCCATTTCGTTTTATTAACACTGATGTGTTTCAACACATCAGTGCTATCCAGTAAGAGAGGTTGTGGTTTTCAAATCATTATCCTCTCTTACTGGATTTCAAGGTCGATAAAATTAGACCTTATCTTTAGAGGAAGATACAGTTTCAATTAAATCTTAATGCAAATTAAAAGCAGAACTGGCATCACATGTCTTATAAAATATATGATTAATGACTAACACTATGAGGCGGACGATGATCTGCCCTTCTATTGTCTAATTTCAAAATCTATCGCAATCGCTTTCAAGATGTAACACATTGATGTTTCTTTTTGGCATAAATAAAAACTTACCAAAGAAATTCAGCAATGAGTCACATCCATCTGTCAAATGAAAGCTATTGCGATAGATTTTGAAATTAGACAATTAGCCCCCTGATTTGATTTTAGAATATACATTTTTTAATGAGTAATTACATAAGTATCTGGAAATTTATTCGTTAAATCAAATTATTTTCACAACAATCGTTTCTGTTTGAAATAATGAAAATGAGGAATTAAATATTAATTTGTTTACAAAAGGCCTAATACTAATACTTAAAGCAGTAAAATATTCAACTATTTATAATTATTTGTCAACCTTCGTGCGGTAAAACGAAATCTCGCTAATTGAAAATGTTAATGGTTGTCGCTACGCGATCACTCGTAAGTTATTGATCGGATAGGTACAGTTGTACCTATCCGATTGTTTGTCAAAGTAACAAATATTCACAAAAAAGTAATAACTTAGGCTTAACGGCTCGTCTTTTTGACCCCAAAGATTGTTGAAGGAAGGTTACTGTTATGGTGTACTCGCAAAGGGTTTTTTAAATAGGCCTTTTCTAAGAGCATGTTGTCTTCAGGTAAGATACACAGAACTTACTGCCGTACTCAGAGACGTCAATTACCTAAGTTTAATGCTTCATTAAAGTTGGTCTATCTCTTTATTTTCCATAGTGATAGTATAAGACGACACGATACTTAATAAGCATTAAACTTAAATGACGTCTCTGAGTACGGCAGAAAGAAAATAAAAAAGTCAGCGCACTCTTATGATTGACGGCTAAATTAATCAAACAATAATAAATTTAGGCATTATCTTACGGCGATCATTTATGGTAATTAGCTTCAAACTGATTCCCAAGACGATCAAACTACCGGCTGATAAAATAATCACAAAAGCGCGCTGGCTCTTAAGCTGGCCAACTACGTCACTCATATTCAGCATCTACTTACTTATTGCGACGATCGCGAAAGCCTAAGTTATCACAATATTACTACGCTGGACCTCTGTCTAGTTGGAAATGAGAACTAGATCCAATTCACAGTTAAAACTTTTTAAATCATACGTGACTTTTGTGAACCTGGAACCAACCATTAAAACTTTCACTGCCAGCGTGCGTTGTGTTTTGTTTCATTTGTATTCGGTGTTGAAATATACTGACGTACAGAATGGCCACTCCCACCCTCCCACCGATCGGCGGTACCGCACCCCGCCCCGTACTAGGTTGGCTAGTTAGCTGTATCGTTATAGAGGGCCATCGCCTTCCGACGAACGTCGCTCGGTTCGACAGTTGCAAAGAGTACTTTTGTAATAAGACAGTTGATACAGACAATATGATAATAACGTAAAAGTTTTCATAACAATTAGCTTTTCAGCAAATGTTTAAATAGGTAAGTAGTCCTGAACACTTCACCCACACATACGCAGTGTGTACAGACGTCAGTCTGTTCATTGTAATGATGACAATTGACAATTATCACGTTATTAAATAGGCCCCTACCGGCTAACTTTCATGGCTATCGTAATCGCTTTCATTTGACAGATGGATGTGATACATTACTATCTTTCTTTGGTAAGTTTTTATTTATGCCAAAAAGAAGTAGCAATATGTCACATCGAGCTGTCAAATGAAAGCGATTTCTTACGATAGCCATGTACGTTAGACGGTAAGGCCTCGAAATCAAAGGTCCCGAGTGCAATTCTTCAATGTATACATTAACAAAATCGCTGCAAGTGTTGACATAGGTACACGGATTTTTTGTACTATGACTAAAAATTATTATTTGAAATCTGAAAAATCAAGTTGTTTCGTTTTGGTCTGCATGTCGGTATGACGTTCATACTTTTGTCGAAGATTGGTTTCAAATGTTTATCCTTCTTTATTTGGTATTAAGAGGCCGGCGGACAGTGAATATCCTATACAAACGTAATACCAAAATGATTTGCCTTTGATTTGGACTTTTAAGGGGCTGACATGAGCCAACTAGCGCCGCCAGGTGATTTTATTTTATTTATTCTAAATAAGCCCAATTTCTTAAAAAACTAACCAGTCAAGGTTTTTTTAATAACGTCTAATATTTATTGAATAACTTTACACAGTTTGAAAAGGCATTCAAACAGTTTAAAACGCGATTTTGTTAAGTGGCCACTGTTGGTTCAAACCCTAAACTAAACGTTTTTAAACTATTGCACGCATTTTGTAATGTTGTAACGTTATTCAATAAACATTAGACGTTTTTCACAAGACCTTGACTGATTCCTTTTTTAAGAAATTGGGCTTATTTAGAATAAATAAAATAAAATCGACTGGCGGCGCTAGTTAGCTCATATCAGCCTCTTAAGCAATATTAAACAGAAATACTGAAATTAAACAGTTTTGATAATAATCTATGTCAACTAGCAAATCGGGTCACAAAACTTTAACAATCATCGCTATAAAATCGATAGTCATTGTTAATTACTATAATTTTCTGCTGTCATCCTCTAACACCCACATGTCCATTCCCATTAATTATTGTGTCACAATGATAGATATAAATTATCCCAGTAACATGGTAAAAACAAAGAACAAAGTAAGTCAGTTAATTCCATAATATTGATTTACCCTTAAACTGTTAATCGATCAAACGATTTTTTTTTTAATTTAACAATCTTTATTGTACATTTATGAAACTAATGTTATAAAAGGCGGATTTAATGCTAAACGCATTCTCTAGCAATTAACCTAGAAACAAATAGCAATAAAGGCGGTACATAAAATCTACGAAGGAGATACAAATAACGACGATTTCACATTACCTATAAGCTTTCTAAGAGTAAGGTGTGAACTTTCTTTTTAAAGGAGACTTTGCTGGGAGAACTTCTAATAGATTCAGGGAGACTAATCCAGAGACGTAGAGCTCGCAGTGTGAATGATTCGGACATGTAGCCGGAATGAAAGAGAGAAAAAGAATAGTGCGAATCACAAAGATACTGAAACTTGCATTTCAAGTATTGGGTATGGGGATTATTAAGAATAGAGTAGAGCGTGCAGACTAGCATTTGTTGTCTGCGCTGAAGGATAGGAAGCCATTTATACCGTGACCGGTACGAAGAAATCTGGTCGAACTTGCGGATGTACAAGACAAAACGAATAGCATTATTCAAATGGCGGTCCAGCTTATTAAGAAGATCCCTATTCAAGTCCGGATAACAGACATCAGGCTTATCGATGAGTGGAAGACTAAGAGAAGTTACGAGAGTGACCTTAATACGATTAGGGAGGAAATTTCTAAAGCGATTCGAGAAACGAAGGGAAAATGTATTTGCTCGACTCACCTTGGCAATTTGCGTTGTCCAAGCTAAGCGTGGAATTAATGTAAAGGCCAAGGTTTAACACTGGAGCACAGGGGGATGGTAGTATTATCGAGAACTATTAGGCGACATATCGAGTTGTTTTTGATCTTGGCAATCTGTTTAATCGTCACTTTTCTGAACTTGAATCCGAAATTTAAAATTTAAACCCAATCCTTGTGTTCCTCCATCAATTTTATTTAAAAGTTAATAAAAATATCTGTTTCGATTATTTTTCTGCTCCACACATACGTTTAATCGTAGGTTAGGTAGTTGTAATCCTGTTCTTTTGTTAATCCTGTTCTTTGTTTGTATTAGTTTTTGTTTACCGCCACAGTCTTATTAACTTTTAATTTTCGTTATCAACCTTGTATAAATGTCAAACTACTTAAGATTTATTAACAAACTTGGTGGTTAGTTGACTTTTATTAGTAGTTTTACTTCAGTAGGCCTATTACATAAAATAATCGCAATAATCGGACGCAATTAGTCGTTCAATTTTCTTGATATTGAAACTTATTCGTGATTTAAGAGGCTGACTATTTTATTTATTAGAATAAATAAAATAAATAAGCCTAATTTCTTAAAAAAGGAATCAGTCAAGGTTTTGTTAATAACGTCTAATGTTTATTGAATAACAGTGTTTGTGTTTGAATAACAGTATTTATTGAATAAAAAGTGGCCACTGTTGGTTCAAATTAACCCGTTTTTAAACTATTGCACGCATTTTGTAATGTTGTCACGTTACTCAATAAACATTAGACGTCATTCACAAGACCTTGACTGATTCCTTTTTTTAAGAAATTGGGCTTATTTAGAATAAATAAAATAAAATCGACTGGCGGCGCTAGTTGGCTCATGTCAGCCCCTTAATAGTGTCACGGAGTGGGACGAACATCGTCCGCTTATCGCCGAATGTTTTTATGTAATAGGCCTGCAGACTTGTTACGTAAAATCACGTTAAATTACTAATGAAAATATTCTCGCTATCGAAGGACGATTACAAATTGTTTGACTTTCACATTTCATAACAAAAGTTAATTTCCTTTGAGGAAGATTGATTATATTGAGCTGACAATGTGCCTATATATTTTAAGTCTTAACTTAACCTTTTTTGAGCTTATTTTAAAAGTACGGTATAGAGATTGATGTCGGCAACAGATACCAAATCTACTGATCATCCTTTTTATTTAAATTGAATTTTCAATTGATGATGATGTTGCTTGCTAAATAAGTTTAAGTTTAATGAAGAATGTTTCAGTGTAAAGTACATTACTGCAGCGGCATGCAATACAGGCATTGAAGGACGAACTTGTAAATGTGGGCCGAGGCGAAGCCGAGGCACACATACGTGAGTCCATCTATGCCTAGTTGCGGCCAAGGCTTATAGTATGGTACTTTTCTGAAATAATGCGCGGCAATTCAAACCAACTAAAAACTTTTTTAACATTTTATTTTTATTTCAAATTACAGTAATTGAAAGAAGGTACCAAATCACACCGTCTTGAGTTTCTACGTCTTTTACATAAATAATGTATATTATGTCGTTACATTGTCATGCACCGAAAATGCCAAAAATCAAACCTGCAACTAAATTAAGTAAATAAAACGATCATAATAATGTTGTCAGTAAAAAGCTTTGTAAGAAATCCATTATTTTGTGAGTTAACCAAAAAGTATGTACAGACGACAGCACGTCAGGTTATACAGTCAAACTGCGAAAACAGCTTTTATTACGTAGGGCATAAAGGCGGTCTCAAGGTCAACATGTATAGTCTGAGGTGCCGTCGTGTGTACATGATGTGACTTATTAGAGTATTTTGCCTCATTTCCTACGCTTCAGTCATCATATATTTCAGCCTCTTGATCAAAGCAATCTAGCTCAATCAATTGGAAACTTTACTTTGCCATTCAAATTCGGCAAATTGAGATCCGCAACGCCTAAACGTTCATTATCTACATGAAAAATGAAAAACAATGAATTTGTAAATTATCTGAAACAATTACCTACTTATTATTTTCTTGAATGTTTATTAAAATAGTAGAATCACAGGGTAAAAAAAAAATAGAATTATTCAGTACCTAAACACATTTATTTGCTTTGTATCGTAATTTGAAGAGAAAATTAATTCAAATGCACTGGTTTTCTGTTTAAGTTATATGAAACTAGCAACCCGCCTTCGCTTCGCTTCGGTGTAAACTATATCGGGCGGAGATTTACTCTAAAATATCAAAACCAACTCAATTGCAACGTTCCAACAACACCCAAAATTACCGCATTCTACACACGAAGGCACCGCAGACTATAAATGTTGACGTTGAGATCGCCTTTATGCCCTTCGTTAAAAAAGCTGTTTTCGCAGTTTAACTGTATAACCTGACGTGCTGCCGTGTGTACGTGACCAATTTTTTAGAAGATATAATGGGTAAAGTAAGCTATTTATTCTTAAAAGATAGATATAGGTATGCCATCGCGGACTTTTTTGTAGATCTATAAAATAAGAATATCCCACCATGCATTGTTTTGTTATAATATTTCAAAGGGATTAGAATGCGTTTTCGATGGAAGCTCCCAGGCAGATTGACTAATTCCGACACTTCCAACAATTATATACACAAATTATATACTTAAACTTTCCTCATAAATCACTCTATCTATTGGCGGAAATTTATTTATTTATTTATTCCGTTCGGAAAACTTACAAACAAACTTACAAACCGTATGAAACTCCGTGCAATAGTTTTTGAGTTTATTTGTATAAATTGCTGGCTGCGCATCTGGTATGGTATAGAATACCTAGGTAAAATATAAAACGAATAATATTTCATAAATTACCTGAACGTTTCAGGTATTGTATACAATACCGGATTATACACATTGCCGGTAACATAATGCATTACATGATGATCGGTTAAGTATTTAAAACGTGAAAGTGAAACAAACAAACAAACTCACATTTGCATTTATAATATTAGTTAGAATTAGTATGGATTACATGAAAAAGTGGTTAGGTTAGGATAGTTAGTTTGTAGATATCAAGTTTTCTGAGTGTTTGAGGATTTTGAGTTGTGTTTCCAGTTTCGATAGTATTATTACGTAGTCAAGGTCAAAGATTTTTACGTTGACTTGTGGAATAAAAATAATCTACCTTTATGACATCTCGGACCCTTTTCACGGCCGCTAAATGACTTTGATTGGATTTACACTTGAATTCCATCGATGGATTTTTGATTGGATTATTTTTATCGCACCTTTTATAAAATTTAAATTGGTTCTTGGAATTTTGAGTAAAACAATTGGCGTTTAATTGATTAAAACCATTCAGCCTGTATCGTGTAAAAATACAGAATAATCAATAATAGGTAAAAATCAGGAGTCGCATTTGGGGTTTAATTACGTATTAGCACATGTACTTAACTCAGTTTTTGCCGGTTGCTTAAAATTATAACAAAAATCTTAACAATCAATCTCCTTCCAGGTTCAATGGGACCAGGTGTGCCAGAGAACATAACGGTCACCTTTCTCAACCCGACCACGGTGAAGGTATCGTGGTCCACCACGGCAGACCTCGTGGAGAAGTATGACGTCACGTACAAGCCCTCAGACGCGAGGTAAGCGTATTGCGGTTCTAGAGGTAAAAGTGGCACAGTTGGTAATGTCCATGTGTCGTATTTCGTTCCGACAAATGAAACTCGATGGTACTGTTTACAGTATACCCACAAGAAGCAGAAGAAATGTTCGCCTGTGACGTAACAAAAGTTTGAGTCTACATCGCAATAATTTAATTAAGATTGACATTAGCAACTGTTCTAATTTTACTATGCTTTTGCTGTCCGCTTACTTCCACTGCAATCTTTTTTGCTATGCTATATTTAATGTAATACTCGTATCTATTTCCCTAAGGGCTTAACCATAGACAGCCGTTATTAGTTAAAAAAAAGCTTATAAAGCCGCGTTCTCACTAGCGAGCTGTAACTGTAACTATGGAAACAAAAGTCGTAGCGCTTACCTTGAGCCACCTGCACTACTCTCGCTACGACCCGATGTAAGCGACAATCATTTCATGCGTGCAAACGAAAATGATACCGCTACTACTTTCGTTATCATAACATGGTAGGTAGGTAACTATTAATGTATAGATGGTGTTATAAAATTGGATAGTTTTCACCGTTTGTAATATTTGTTAGTAGCTTAAGATGTACGATCTGAGTGGTGCAGTGGTCAACATGCCGGTCTACCACGCAAGAGGTCCCGGGTTTGATTCCCGGCCGGACAGAAATTGAAATGATAAATTTTAATTTCTGTGACGGGTCTGGGCGTTACTATGTATAATAAGTATATATTTAAAAAATATATAAGTAGTATATCAGTTGGCTAGCACCCATATTACAAGCTTTGCTTAGTTTGGGGCTAGATGGCGCTGTGTGAAATTGTCCAAGTTATTATTTATTTATTATTATTATTTATATACACAAACTAAATTCCATGCGGAAAAACAAGGGCAAAATAAAACTAAATTACTTTGCTAAAATATATAGCTTAGTAAAAGAATATTTTTGGTAAGCAATATAATAAAACTAGCATAGAGAATTATAAACTTATTTTTGTTATTGTGGTCTAACTTGAAATTAAAGTTAGAGCGAGACTCAAGCCACGAGGCTATAATTAAGGCGAGTATACGATACTTAATTAAAAATTACTTTTAAAAAACTTTGTGACTTTTGTACAATGTACGGTGTACAAAAAAAACGGAACATTCATTTTACAATTATACAGGGTGTCCCAGAAAATATGGTCAAGCCGAAGTGGAATAGCAGTGCTCATCATTACGAACAACTTTGCTAAAGGAACTTAATGTCAAATCATGAAAAAAATATCAGCTGTTTCGTACAAAGTGGTAATATTTCACTCTAGCTAAATATGACCACTTTGTATTACTACATTATTTCACGATTTGACTTAAGTTCCTTTAGTAAAAGTTGTTGATAATGATAGACACTGGTGCACTTCAGCTTAATCATATTTTCTGGGACAATGTATATAACGCTAGGTAGCAAAAGTTACCTGGGACTAATTAGTCGATATAAGTACACCCCTTCAACGCCCGAAAAATGAGATTAGTCTTCCATGGTTATCCGGCCGCAGGCGTCCGCTCAGGCGTTGATGAATTAATATGCTTATCAAAAAGTAAGCTTCAAACTATGCATCTTTTGAGAATATGGATGATTTATGATATTTCCTACCACACGACACCAGTCATTTTTTATCACTGCTAGGCCACAAATAGGCCTTCCTTATAGCTGGGTAAGAAGGATGGGTCATAACTCACAACGCGCGCCCTATACGGATTGGTGGGTTTCTCTTTTCCCAACCACATGTGTTCACCAAATAAATTCACCTTTCACCTTAGTCTAGAACACAGTCGGGCAGTTTAAATGAAAGGTACAGTAAACAACAAAGAGGTTACACAATAGAAACCTTACTCCCGGAAATTTGTGTAAACAGACTAAACAGAGCACAAAAGAGAGCTTGCTTGAGTTACAACCAGCGAACTAAAATCTATGGAAGTATAATTGCAAACAAATATTGCTTAAAAAATGGCAACACGGGGCTAAAATATGACAACTCGCGCAGCATTTAGTTGGGCCAGCCACGCGCCCGGAAACAGACGTTAGCGTTCTTTACAATAATTACAGTTTATATTGTAAAGAAAAGAGAGAAAGACAAAGTTTATTAGAAATGTCGTCCTGTATAGCCAAATGGTGTAAAAGACGCAAAGAAGGCAGAAAAAAATCCTGAAATGACGTATCTTATTTTTTCGTTTAAGTAAAGAAAATATTAATGGTCATTTTCGTGTGGTGCCATTTTTTGAGCGGAAAGCTTGTTCCATAGATTTTAGTTCGCTGGTTACAATGATTCAGGTTTCACTGAATGCGGTGGAATGGTGGTTAATACGAAATGAGAATCGACGTAGCTATAGCGGAAGCAAAATCACAAGGTTTCATATTTTTCTTTCAAAAATACAACGAGCAACTATCGTCTTTCAGCAAGTACTGTTCCTTGAAAGAAAACTTTCTTATAGACTATTAATTGACTTCAAACTAGTGCAACTCCATACATTATTCATTCGAACAATGTAAAATTGTTCAACTAACATGCAAGAAACCTTAGTAACTACTAACGGTAACTTCATTCCTGAAGTTAGACATTTCTCGAACGTTCGCCGCCGTATCTTGGTTACGTCGGTGTATAGTAATTTTTCATTAGTTTTTATGGCTCTGCTTATGAGATGAAGATAGTGGCTCTGACAGTAGAATGTATAATACATAGAATGAGTAATATTTTACTCTGTCCAGCTAATAGCTTTTACACACGAATGTTGTCTAGCAAAAAGTCATAATCTTTATAGGTCCAATACCATGTCCATACATATAAAAAAATATATATGTTAGAGTATCTGAGTAAAGGATATATTATTATCATTATTATACGCTTAAGAAAAAGTGACCCGGTCCTCTAAGGCTCTAATACTTGTCCATACATGACACGTGTGTCCAAAAAATCAATATCGCAACAAATTTTGACGACTTCCGTAGTCGAGTGGTTTGTACACCGGTTTTCAAGGTGTCATCATCTCCAAGGTCCCGGGTTCGATCCTCGGCTGGGTCACTTTAGAAAACGAACTATTCTATATTAGCTCAGGTCTAGGTGTTTGTAGTTCCGCCGTTGTTTCTGATTTCCAAGTGCTTTAGCTCCTAACTTTGGAATCAGAGCAATGATAGTGATGTTGACAATGGTACTGGTCACAATTGTAAATCACAAAAATATTTACAGCATCAATTTTCTGATTGTCTAAATCTTATTTACATTTCCAATGATGTTAATAAAAATCAAGGAATAATAAAGCCCTTCAAGAAAAATATGGTTTAATTACTAGTTAATAAATAAAATAAATAAATAAATATTTGACAACATCACATACATTGCTCCGATTCCAAAGTAAGAAGCTAAAGCACTTGTGTTCTGGAAATCAGAGACAACGGTGGTATCACAAACACCCAGACCTGAGCCAATATAGAAAAGTTCGTTTTCTAAATTGACCCAACCGGGAATCGAACCCGGGACTTAAGAGATGGCGACACCTTGAAAATCGGTGTACAAAGCCACTCGATCACGGAGGTCGTCAAAATGTCCTCAACATAAATGTATACCAACCAAATATCCGTTAAGAAAAAACATTTTCAACATGCATTTCAAAAGATAATTTCATTTTATTTTGTCAAAGCGTGTGAGCTCAAGCCATGCCAACATTCGATAAAACATGCACTGTGTAAAAATTTCTCGTTCATAATAATCATTTCAATAGAGCGCATCGACTTAATATTTCTATTTCGAGCGCTTCTGATATTAAAATATTTAAATCTGAACACCGCAAACTGTTAAATATTCATCAGTTGGAGTCGATAGTGCGAAAAGGAGAGAGGGGATAACTGGAACGGTTTGTATGGTAATTGATGGAAATTCTAAACCTGTTGACGATAACTCCTTAACAGGTTTTAATTATGTCAAAAGATGTAAAAAGAATCATATTAACAAATACTGTTTATTTTCTACAAAAGAACTATCGGTTACTTTACCACTTTCTGAAAAGATATCTTTTAGGATTTATTCATTTTAACGGTGTTTGTTTATGGCTCTTTATTTTAATAACATTCCAAATCCAAATCTTTAAGGCATAAATCTAAAATTCTAAAATTCTAATGACTTCGAGCAAATGTAGCATTATGGCTTCTGTGTAACAGATTTCATCGACGAATGCTTGCTTTTACATCGAAGCATATTTGTACTGTTGGTTATGTGAAGCTCATATTAATTGCACGCCGTAATGGAATCAACATCTGATGTAGTTGGCGATAACGGGGCGTTACTATAATCTTGTAAGTACATATTAGGCGAATGGAATTACAACAGAACAAAGTTTCTAACAGCCCTTTTTATTCGACCGATTTTTATTTTTATGTAACTTCGGGTGAAATGGATTGTGTTTACTTTTCTTACCAACTACACTAAAGTCCAGTCAATAAAGGAGTTGCAGAGTGCGTAAGCTGGTACCTGAGCGATTTTTTCAGAAACTGGTTTAGAGTGTTTAGAGTGTGAACATACTAAAAGTCCTCTTGCCTAGGAGAACTCCGATAATATTAACAATTGATATTAAGTATGTTTGCAGCAAATACTTGACTAAAAAGGCCTTTTAATGATAATATATCAATCGTTAGTAGAGGGTGTGTAGATCAACTCCCTTGTATCGGAATTCGAACAAAGTTTAGAGAATAAAGGATGTAGAGAATTTTGTAAGATTTTTTTTATAAAAAAACACTTTTCTCTACGACCCACCGTTTTGGAGATATTAGTGAAAAACCCAAAAGTGAGAGACAAGTTTATCTCTTATTACAAATCGGTTTACCAGCTCAGTGATAAAATAAATACAAGATTTTACAAAGCATCCTTTATTACATAATTTGCAATTTTTGTTACAAAGTTTTCTTGTTGTTGTGGCAGTGGCAGTCTTAAACTTGTTTAGTGACTTAATCGCGCTTAAAATCAATGGTGAAATTGACTCTAAGTGTTCCTAAACATTTCATACGTCCTTGTTTCCTTCTGTACGCAGCAATGTAAAGTCTAGTTTTATTTTAGAATACTTATTAACTACAGTCTTCATCAGAAATAAGACGATGACAACTTCAGACTTCCTTATAAAAAAATAACTGGGTTTCAGACGCATTTCCACTACCATTTGTCAATAATTAAGTATTAACAAGTAAAAAGAGGGGGGTGATGAAAATAAATATTTCGATTCCCCGACGACGTCTAAATCACTCTCAATTATCATTAAGTGGTGAAAATTAAGTCGCGTCTCCTGCGAGTGTTTTTGTGAAACATTACACAAAAACATCAAAACATTGGGGCGTAGCTTTGCACATTTTTGTATTCATACACAATGTTTTTGTTTTCCGCGGCCGACGGAAAACATTCCCCGCGCGGGAAGAGAGGGAGGGGATTATTGATATCCGGTCCAATGCTCTGACCGCTGAGCTACCGAGTCACTATTTTTTAGTAATATGTGATGTAAAAAAAAAGTGACTCGGTAGCTCAGCGGTCAGAGCATTGGACCGGATATCCAAAGGTCGCGGGTTCGATTCCCGTCCGAGAACATGATCTGGGGCGAGTCGTGTTTTTTCTAGTATATTATTTACTAAAAGTACTAGTGCAAGCTTGCTAAAATATAATTAACTATCGTGATGGAGTGGAATAAAGAGACTGTGCTTTATTTTTAAAATTTATTCAGGAGATACCCGTTATTTGATTTCTATAATAATTTTTAGGAGACTGTTTGTGTATGAAAGCAAATGTTTTTGTTTCATGTTTTTTGTGTAATGTTTTGAAAAAATACGAGCAGGAGACGCGCCTTAATAAATTGAAAGCAAAAGAACGACCGAATCACAAACGGAAGCGGCGGCGACGGAAACGGTTGTGCCGATAAATTTCCCTGCCAAACGTTTTGACAGTTCAATGTTGTGACGTAGTTTTGATGACGTATTGGTCTACGTGATAGTTTGATGAATGTGTTTGGATTTGGAAATAAACGTTCAGGATTTCTTACGAAACACCAGATTTCTCAAACCAAGTATTTCGTAAAAATTACTCTCATTTCGTAGACTGCAGCAGTGCAGGGTGAAATGCGCATGGACTGTATACGGTGACGTCTTTACAGAATTTCATATTTTACTGATCTTTAAAATGGGAATTGTCTGAAAAAAAAAATAAGTTGAATATTTTCATAGGCATAAGCTGGGAAGAAGTTTCCGAATTTTCGGTTGCGTGAAAATATTAAAAAACACACATGTTATTGTTTAATTTTTATAGATAAAATTTTCTTATTTTGGACTCATTTTTAATTCTCCTTTCGCCCCACATTACGGTACAGTCGGCAATAAAATCTGAAGTATTTATTAATAAATGGCGTAGGGATCAATCAACCAACAAACTCCTGGTTTAGTTTAGTTTAGTTTACTGTAATAAATGAAACAGTTTTCAACGATTTGAGCGGTACATTAATTTACTTTATTTTCCACGGATTTTTTCAGAGAATGACGTGAGCACGGCTCCTGTAAAGAGACGAAACGTCGGAAAATTTAGTAAATAAAGAAAAATATACGTCCATAAAACTATGAGTAATTCTGTAATTTTAATAGTAAGGGTAATTTTTAAATTTTGAGATTTTAGCATTCACAATGCTATTTTTATACAATACTAAATAATATACTAGAAAAAATACGACTCGCACCAGACCATTCCCGTCCGAGAATATGATCTGGTGCGAGTCGTATTTTTTCTAGTATTTTATTTAGTATTAGTAAAGATAATTTTTTGGTAATTATTTATTTGCATTATAGTCACTCGCCAGAGATTGTTATTGAGTAATTAGGTGTAATTGTTATAAATTAAAATTTTAAAAGTTTTAATTTCTTTCTCGTTTTTTAAATTTTAATTCAGGTAAATATATATAAAATAAACATTGAGAGTAATATTTTTACATAACTTTCAACTTAGCTGATACGGTACGATAAAATCAAGTAGAATAATATAATTATCAGTCACTTTTAACGTTTTTTATACGAGCTCTTAATTTTTCTACTAACTGTACTTTTAAAAGTTTATTTAAAGTGGGGTAAAACTGAAAACCAGCAAAATGTAAATGTAGGTCGAAAAGGCGAGTCGAAATAAGACTAAATGATTTCAATCGGTTAAGAACTGGTAAAGTTATGGTAAACATACATAAAAAAATATATAAAAAAAACGTCGACTTAAATAACCTCCTCCCTTTTTTGAAGTCAATTAAAAGTTTTAATGATTTCTATAGTATCCGTAACATTAAATTTTTTTCAATTCTAGTTTGTGGAATTTGATTTTTTTTCCAAGGTTTTTAGATACAAATCTAACAGTTCAAGTGCATTCCTAATCGAAAACTAGAATCAATGATTGATTGCCACTTCATTTTGTAAATATTGTCTGTTTTTCTGCAGGAAATTTTGTAATTATAACCTCTGAAAGCACATTAATTACGCTTGATGACTTTTGTCGTTCAAACCAATTTCACAAAAGTGACCGTTTCCAAAAAATAAGAACCTCGAAAAGTATTGTGTATACAAATGTAAAAAGTGTCAATATCGTACGATAATAGTAACTACGATATATTATTTAATGGCAACTAAAAGCTATTGTACTTACTAATTTGAAAGAGTCAAATGTTTCTCTAATTTTTTTTCGTTATAGTATAATAAAGTTCTTATATTGGTTTTGGTAAATGATTAAGAAATTACGGGAGTAGAAAAAACATTACCCCCACAAAAGCATAATACTTTGCAGCATTAGACCTTAGTTATCACTAAGTTTTTTCGACTATTAGACTAGCGTTTCATTTCCACTCTTCACTCTTCCTTCTCCCTCTTGCTTGCCAATAGACAACATCGAAATTGACTGATTGCTCGTTAGTTACAGAGTGGTGCTGGAAGTGGCGGGCAATTCAGACGCAGTCATATTAAGCGGGCTAGAGGCTGACACGCAGTATCAAGTTACTGTGGCTGCTCTCTGGGGTGGACACAAGTATAGAAGCAGGCCTATTGTCTTCCGCACACTGGGTAAGTGACATCCTATAATTTATATTATTTTCTTTGGGGAGCTAACAGCATCATTTACAAGTTAACTATAAAAATAAATACTTAAAAGCTAATTACAAGCTTCCACAAATAAAGCTAAGCAGTGCACAGTACTAAAGAAAAAAAAAGAGCATTATAAGCTGAAAAGTTAATTAAGCATTTAAGCATTAATCTTTAAAAGCAGTGTTAACTGTCATTAATTAATCTTTGACGTGTCTCATTTTGCTACAAAACAGATCCAATGGGCTATCATTAAGAGACTCACAATTCATTTTGTTAAACAATTTGCATGATCTGACAAGGTTTGCTCTGTAATTGGTTCGTGAAAAGGGAATGTGAAGCAAAACATGTCTCTGACGAAGATTTGGGGCTGGAATTTTCAAACTGATTTACTTAAGAGTTCCGGACTATCAATCTTACCTTGAGCCAATTTCATAAAGAAGCTAATATCAGCAATTTTCCTACGTAAAGAAAGCGGTAAAAGATGCAAACGACAACAGCGCTGTTCATAGTCCCGATAAAGCAGCTTAAATTTAGCACAAAGGAAACGTGTGAATTTCCTTTGGATTTTTTCAACACTGTTAATGTAGGTATCGTAAACCCCCCGTTTCCTCGTGGTCATACTAGTTTGTCATACCAGTATGACCACGAGGATATACATGTCCTCGTGGTCATACTGTAACGCCATATTATACGAAATAGGTTTTTTCATCCTCCTGTAGATATATTATACTTTTTTGCGTGTTGACTGAATAATTTTACAGAATAGTTAGAGAAGCAAATTAGTTGGAGTTTGCCTACTTGACAGCAAACAAAGAAATATTTTAAAATATTGATTCAAAATTTAAATCCCTCCCGACCCGTCCACCCACTGGACTTTCCCACTGGTGGGTGAACGGGTAATTCACGATTACCCCTCTACCCACTACGCTAATGTAGACCGAGTTGAGTACGTCTAGTAATCGACTAATTTATAAATTCTATTATTTATTATTATTATTCAGTTCAAACATTTGTATTGCATGATAATGCACTATTCATTCATGTGATAAACCACCTTATTTTTGTTTGCTTTGGCCAGTGATATTAATAGAAAGATTTTTTGCAAAATAAATTCAAAGTCCCGACTCTCAATAAGCATTTTTATTTTATAAAGAAGGAGAATTTGTTAGTTTTTTTGTGGGTAAATAGCACCAGGGTCACATAAATCTAGAGAAGGAACCTCTATACACGTATTTATAAAATAATCATGCATTATCATTCAAAATAAATGTTTGTATCGAATAATAATAATTCAATAATTAATCGAATTTATAAATTTAAAAATAATGGGCAGGCGACTCGCACTTGTCCGGTTTTGTTTTTTTTCTTAATTAAATACGAAGTTCTGTCTAATTCCTTCTAGCTCCCTTCCGTGCACTTTCATAACTAAGTTTTGTTAACTGGTTAAGAAAAACCCTTTTTTATTATTGTTTTCACAACTGGTTTTTAAACAAGAATACGAAGTGTTCATTCATAACTGACAATCACAAATAGTTAAGAAACGAATAATTATGATTATGTTTTTATAACTAGCTACAGTCAGCAATAACATTTTTCCTTTAACCTTAAATCAAACACAAAATGTAATTTAGGTAAATTAACTTTCACTTAATATTTAAATGGGGCAATTATTTCTAAACAATGTCCAACAGTGATAGACTTATTTGTTAAAAGATGTATAGTGTCCGCAATTTCCCTTCCGTGCACTTTCATAACTAAGTTTTGTTAACTGGTTAAGAAAAACCCTTTTTTATTATTGTTTTCACAACTGGTTTTTAAACAAGAATACGAAGTGTTCATTCATAACTGACAATCACAAATAGTTAAGAAACGAATAATTATGATTATGTTTTTATAACTAGCTACAGTCAGCATACATTTTTCCTATAACCATAAATCAAAATAAAAACAACAAAGTTAGAGTTTTTATCGAGAGTATTGCATGCGGAAAACGGATGAGGTTCTTATCTCAATAAATTATTATCTATTATTGATATGTAAACTGCAATGGCATGAGGAGTGGATTGCCACTTCAAAAAGAAGAAGAAGACATTGACATTGTCATTTTAGTATTATTTAGTTTTCTATTGCAATTGAGTACAATTTAAATAAAATATATAGCAACCGAAAACTTAAGTAATAAACTATGTCGCTTTCTAAGCCCACCATGGAGTTCATAACGACAAAAAGGGATCGCGAGAAACTACTATACGACGGCCGTCAGTACCATAAAATTAAAACTTATGTGAACGAAAATGTTTTTTGGAAATGCTACAATAAAACCGGTTGTAAAGGTAATGTGACATTAAGCAATGAAAACCATATAGTTAAAGAGGGCGTGCACGATATTGATTGTTTACCTAATAGTGCAAAATATCTAGTTTTGAAGAAAATGAAAGATTTGAAAACTAAAATAGTAGCTAATGTCGATCCAATACAAAAACAGTTTGAAGAAGTAGTATGCGAACTGGAAGACGATGGCGTGCACTTAGTTGCTGACTTACCAAAATTTGACAATATTAAAAGTGGTCTATACAAAGCAAGAAATAAGGCATTAGGAGTTTCTAAGCTCCATTTTGAATCACCAACTAAAGTAGAAATACCAAAAAAATATAAAAACTTCCTCCTGGCTGACTATAACGACAATGACACAAACAACAGGATTTTAATATTTTCTTCTTCTGATATAAAAACGTATTTGGACAATTTCGAACATTTCTTTCTGGATGGAACTTTTAAGTCTTGCCCTGAACCTTTCACACAAATATATACCATTCATGGACTACATAAAATAACAAAAAAAATGGTACCTTTATTCTTTGGTTTCATTCATAATAAAACTGAAAATACCTACAAACTTATATTTGAAATGATAAAGTCACAAATTCCTGAATGGAACCCCGTAAAATTGACACTGGATTACGAAATCTCAGCAATGAAAGCAATACGTAAAATTTTTCCGAATGCAGTAATGAAAGGATGTTATTATCATTTTTGTGCCAGCCTTTTTAAAAAGGCGAAACGATTAGGGATTAAATCTACAGTACAAAGACGACATATTGCGAGATGTGCTGGCTTAGCCCGATTGCCATTGAGATATGTCATGGCAGGTTACAAGTATACAATGACCAAATCCCCGAAAACTGAAGCAGTGATAAAGTTCAACAATTACCTAAACCGTTACTGGTTCAGCGAGGTAAATTTTATCAAGACTTGGTGCTGCTACGGCGAGGAAATTCGGACCACCAACAATCTAGAAGGCTGGCACGCAAGACTTAATAGAATGGTTGGACGCCAAAAAGCGTCGCTAGCAACAATAGGGTATTTTACACCATGTAAGAAACAATATAAAAATGCATGTTTATGATAGATTTCATAAAAAGTGAATGAGAAACGTCGATATTTATTCATAAAAATGCAATATACATTTTATAATTCAATTTAAAAAATCGACTTTTTTAATCTATTCTTCAAATGTTCAAAACGCCATTCGCCATATTGGATTCCGACGTGACGTCAGCCCGACAGTAAGCAAACAGGATTTCGTACTCGTCGTACTGTGTTATTTTATAATTTTATGTGATTATCACTTTTATGCTTTATTTTACTAAAATCGCATCATGGAAGACGGTTTTGTGGAGAAATGTTAAAACAGCAATGTAAGTACCTATCATATCAAGTTTTTTCCAACATTAAGTAATACACAACACGATAATACCCTGTGTTTGTTTACTATTACAATCCAACATAACCTATTTTTATTTTATTTTGTTATCAGGTCCGGAAGGGAATCTGACGACGCAATAGGCTATGTGCAGCTCAAACGGGTTCAAAACACGTGCGTTGTAGTGTACGGTATGCCTGGAACATAAAGTGCGTTCCAAGCCCTATGTACTGATTGACACATAATGTGAATGAACAGGAAGAGACTGTGAGTAGTGTTAAGTGCTACGATTGTCCCTCGTCAGAAGGTGGCTGCAAGCATGGTGTTACGATGTACACCGCCGAACCGAAGCCCTGTCGTCGTGTACTTCGGTTGAGTTTTAATGGAAGAAATCGAATCTGGCTAAGGTTGGCTCATCGATAAACATTTTGTGTGCAAAAGAAATTTCTAAAAGAAAATCTAAGGAGATGGTTGCAGACAGCAGTGTGCGATGCAAAAGGTTAATTTATGGGGAAACGCATAACCTTGATTAGTATAGTTCCACAACAAGTGATTGATCTACCTTTGCATAAATTTAAAAATCATGTTAAAAAGACGCTCATGGGTAATGGTTATTATAAAGTAGACAATTATCTGAAAGACCAAAATGCATGGAAAAAATGTAACACATAGCTTGCAAATATAAGTACCTACTTTGTTGTTTATAATCTGTTGTATTGTATTTGGTAACTGTTGTAAAGTAATAAAGATATATTTCAATTAGTTAAGTGTTTATTTCTGTTATTCATATAATCAAATTTCCAATTTAAGTTAAAGAGACAGGACATAACCGAGTGACCATAAACTTGACTGATGACAGCCAGATTAACAATAGCAGATCATGATATAATATTTAAGTTTGTAAATATTGTTACTTATTTCTGTTAAAGCTGATAAGTTTCTTGCACCTGTTCTTCTTGTCCGTTATAAAACTCTGGAATGGGTGGAAAATATAGAAGATTCAGAAGCGCTTAATTACTAAGTTTATTTGAATAGTTTTTTGTACTTTGACTTTGACTATTCTCCTACCCTACCCTATGTATAGTGCATATGTATTCACATATTTTCCACATGCACATGACATTGAAATGAACATTATTATATCCTTAACATTTTTATGGTGGCCAAGTTGACTCATTCTTCAAATCAACTCGGCTGTGATGGACCAACATCATCTTTATACAGTGAGTGCACCATGGAAATAAAAAAAACTATACTTATTATTTGATATATTTATTTATTATAATATAATAATACCTTTTATATAAACTCAAAGTTGCCTGTGTAAGTATTAATCCTTCAAAACACATGATTGATTTTGA
The DNA here is from genome assembly GCA_963556745.1 of Catoptria pinella. Lineage (NCBI taxonomy): Eukaryota > Metazoa > Arthropoda > Insecta > Lepidoptera > Crambidae > Catoptria > Catoptria pinella. The sequence continues at coordinate 8,938,382 of OY750769.1, forward strand.
ATCAAAAAATGCAAGTGTTAGGTTATGTTCACATCGCTTATCCTTCTTGCATATCCAGTAGACACAAAATTCACGAGACCATCAGGTGAACAGGATATTTTTTTGTTTGTTTTTTGGATTTCTTTGGATCTCTTCTTACGTTTCAACCAAGTTTTTCTCATTTTGATGTCACTTGGCACTTGAACCCACTATTTTAGTGGAGATTTTACACTTGTTTTACTGCAATCAGGCACAAGACACCAATGATAAAACATTACAACTCATTATTTTAAAAACTTTCGTTACTTTTGTAAAAAGACATTGTAACCACTCTTGATTGTTTCCTGACGCCTGACGGAGTGACGTCACGGGCCTAAACAGCATGGCGGCTTGCGTTTCTGCGCAATAATTCAAAATCATAAATAAAAAATCATTTTTAAGGTATTTCTTGGTTTTATAAAATTGAAATAAAAATTGTGCTGGTTTATTACGACCTCAGGAATAATATAAACATGTTTTCAAAAAAAGGTGTAATTCCCTATTCTGAATGTTCTTATTAAAGAAACAAAAATTTCAATGTCGTTCAAAACAAACAAAAACACATCGAACAAAAATTACCAAGAGATTGACCAAGAAATTGCCCTTCCGTGCACTTTCATAACTAAGTTCTTTATATTTATTTTTCATAGTCCGGCATTTGTTTTCCTAACAGGATGTGCAAAAACGGATAGTATGACCAAGAGGACATGTATATCCTCGTGGTCATACTGGTATGACAAACTAGTATGACCACGAGGAAACGGGGCCGTAAACCTGGGTTCCAAATTTGTGAAGCATATTCGAGATGGCTTCGAACATACGCACAATATATGATTTTAATAGTTTTCATGTTTTTAAATGACTTAGATGATCTTTTTGAAATTTTGAGATTTAAGCATTCACAATGCTATTTATATATAATACTAAATAATCTTATTAAGAAGCCAAGTGCCTTGTAAGATTTATCAACGATATGTTCAATATGCAATGCATGTCAAAATTTAATTTATTATCATGAACAACTCTAGGTCCCTAGCACTAGTATTAGTAGAAAGAATCTGTTGTTTCAATTTGTAGTCGAAAGAGAATTTATTATGTTTTCGAGCGAAATTTACAGTTAAACACTTTGAAACATTTAGATCTAATTTGTTTTCCTGACAATAACAATCTAGTCTAAACAGATCTTGCAAGAGTAGAGCATCATTGGTGTTATTAACTACTCTAAAGATTTTCATATCATCAGCGAACAGAAGGTAATTTGAATTTTTGAAACATGAATGAATATCGTTGATATATTGTAACGTTACAGGTGAGTAGAGAAAGAGAGAGCCTACCTAAGAGAGGATGGATAGTATCTAACTAGTAAGGAGAGAAGTGTAAAGATAAAATAGTTTACAATTATTATTTATTTACAATTAAACCTAAACTTAAAGTACGGGGAAGAGAATAAGAGGGCGAGTCTTCAGGGGATAGAGGGTCAGTCTTCAAGGGATAGAGGGACAGGGAACGAGATCTTGCGTACGGAGAGGAGCACGGATGGGTCGCAGAGTGTCGACGTGGAGCGTAGACGCAGCTCGTACGTAGGTGGTAGCAGAGATCATGCAGCGGTGGCAGAGTTCGTGAAACGGTTGAAGAGTTCATGCAGCGGTTGAAGAGTTCGTGCAGCGGTTGAAGAGTTCGTGCAGCGGTTGAAGAGTTCGTGCAGCGGTTGAAGAGGTCGTGCAGCGGAAACAGAGTCGAAGGTGCTGACCGGCGAGGGGTTGGAGGCTTCTGTCACTGGTAGCGCGGGGCTTTCTTGAGTCCCGGGCTTTTGCCTAAGGCCCGGGAACGGCCACTTGTTCGAATTACGCGGAGTAAAACTCGACGAAGAACTGACTCCCGAATCAAAGAAACGGAGCCTTTTATACACACTAGGAATTTTGAAAACCGAAAGAAATCGCGTAGAAGAAAAATAATTTAAGATTTCGAAATGAGAATTTGTGTACTCACTCGGTAGCAATATGAAAGAGCGAGAAGAATAATAAAAAGATATACAACCTACTGAAATGTGAGGAAAAGCTGAGATAATGCAAATAAAATAAACTGTCATGAAAAACAAGAAGATGTCAAAATAAATACAAAATTGTAACCTCACTTTTTCAATAAAATATGGAAATTTGTATGAAAGTGAATAAAAATGTACGAGAGATGGTAAAACTATAAACATAATAAGAATCGCCGTGAATTGGTGATTAATTTGCTACCAGGTGAGCACTTATATTCAAAGAATTTAGAAAGTTATTGCCAAAAATACTTATTTACTAGAAAACTTAAACTAATTAAAACTAGTTAAAAACTAAGAATAGGAGCGACAGGCAACACGCTACAATATATCACAAATAAGAGAGGGCCCAACTTGGTCACCCGCATCCATGTGATAGGAGAGAAAGTCATTGAACACCGCAAGATTCGTGACAGTTGACCTTCCCCTCAGAAACCCGTGCTGTTGTTCAATTAAACTTTTATAACTTCAATGTCCTTACATTTCCTCCCTTGAGTTGGCAATTCAGACGCAGTCGTACTAAGCGGGCTAGAGGCTGACACGCAGTAACAAGTTACTGTCGCCGCTCTCTAGGGTGGACACGAGTATAGAAGCAGGTTCTATTGTTTGCCGCACACTGGGAAAGTAACATCTTATAATTTATAACTTAAATGGAAAGGAGTTGGCAATTCAGACGCAGTCATACTAAGCGGGCTAGAAGCTGACACGTAGTAACAAGTTACTGTCGCCGCTCTCTGGGGTGAACACGAGTATAGAAGCAGGCCTATTGTTTGCCGCACGCTGGGAAAGTAACATCTTATAATTTATAACTTCAATGGAAAGGAGTTGGCAATTCAGACGCAGTCATACTAAGCGTGCTAGAGGCTGACACGCAGTAACAAGTTACTGTCCCCGCTCTCTGGGGCGAAAACAAGTACAGTAACAGGCCTACTGTCTTCCGCATACACTGGATAATTTATACCCCATAACTTTAAAGATATTAGATTGCACAGATTGCCCTACACAATGAAAGGCAGCAGGTGATTCTAAGGTCATACGGAGTAGGCAAAAAAACCTTGTTTGGAATTTAAAGCAGGACATTTCCTTAACTTCAAATGATGACATAGTTGAAATAGTATTATCCATGTCTTTTGTTTTGCGAACAAGATGGGTTTCACTTAAAAATTCCCTCGTGAAAACTTTCTTGAAATAAAGTTAGGTTTCTGTTGGCGTTGCTTTGCTTGATACAAGATGCACTGAATTTACATAATACTTATTTATTTGATTGAATCGTAAGTATTTGATTGATTGTTTTACTATAACTAGGTATGTGTTGTATCTCAAATTGTACTTTAATGCTTAATAAATAAAGCCTCTTTTAATTTAAATTCAGCCTTGTGCTGAAATATAAATTGTTTTCTTGATTTGAGGCGAAAATATGATTGGATTATTATCTTTCCAAGCTAAAAAAATTAATTTTATATATACATACTAGAATTTATAAAAGGTCTACTTAATCCTTTCCACCCTTTTCAAGCTTATTCTATGACCTATTTCTATAATAATGGCGAACGTCACTACGCAACCATATTTTATTTTAGTCTCTTTTGCTTGTACTATTTTGTTTTATCCTAAGCTTCGATTCTATCGAATAACTTCATCTAAATATCTCGTCTTTCCTACATAGGTATATTCAGAACATAAGCATCTCTTGAAATTCACGTTTCACTGCACCCTCAATCCGATCAGAGCTCACATATTGAGTATATCTGTATGAATTCTACGAGGAAACTTCAATGCATATTCATAGGAACCAACAGTTTCTCAAGTGTACATGTAAAATTGTAAAATTCTTCTTTAAATAGTTTATAGGATTTTACTTGTACACTCGAGGAACGGTTTTATAGGTTTTTTTAACTAAGGATGCGTATAATGTGAGTAAGCATGATAGTTATAAGTAGCATATTTTAAAAACTGTTTTTTTTTATTACTTTATTACGAGATAAGTAATATTAATGTTGAAATAGGTCTGTGTTTCGTTATTTAAAAGTTATCGTCAGTGAAATACGGAAACTTATCTATCTAACAAACAATATCGCTTAATTTTATGATGAACACATGTTGACTTAAAATTATACAATTGTTTTGTTCGGTCAAAATTAAATGAAATATGTAAGTAAGTGGCAACTGAATTTATAATTCCACTGTTTGTTAGCACCAGCTCATCCTTTAGCACGAGCCTCACTAAAAATGTATGAACTGTCTACTCTGTTATTTTAACCTTATACATGCTTGCTTGCATATTTAACGATAAGCACACAAATATTTCCTTTAGTACAGATACTTTATGGGAGGTACAAAAAGTTGTCGACGAATATAGAAAGTAAAATATTATAAAAATGAAGGATATTAATTATTCTGAATGGTAGGTTACCTTTCTGTAGTAAATATATAAAAAAAAGTTTTCAATTTGTATTTCATTTCAATCCAAATAGTAAACACCTTAATACTTCAATCTTATCATTTGCGGTTGGTAATAATTTAAGCAGATTCCTTAAGAGAATTTGCCATTGTGATTCTAAGAAAAGACGATTGTAAAAGAACTTACTTTATTTAGTTTAAAATATTAAACTTCATCTAAAAATTAAATATAATGTTATCATTTTGATGTTTCTTACTTCTGCATGTCAACTCTATAGCTAAATTATTTACCTACGGCTATTTCTTTTTGTTCTCTGGTTCTCCATTCAACGAGTGCTATTCTTAATAGGTACCCATTGCTAAATTGCTATGTTTAGTAGTAATAAAAAAAATAAAAAACTTTATCAATATCAATATATATTGAACGTCGTATTAAGATACCCCCATTATATTGAAATAATAATCGCGAATACTACAGTTTATGTTCCACTAAAGATAATATTCAAATGTGTAATGAGTACATATCACCTCACTGAACTTACCGTACTTAATTTGGTATATTAAAATAATGACTGCAGTCAAAACCATGCTGCTTTTATGACACTATAAAATATTTTATTCATTAATTAAATAAACGTGATAATTAAAAGAAAATGTTGAACAGTTCTTGTTGTACAGTGGGCAGCATATCAGGTGTATACACTTTGACCTTGAACCCGAATGCGAATGAACAGGGAGAATCGGTCGCATGAGACAAATAGTGTTTTCGTATTTCCGTTTCGACTAAGTCGTGGTGTTCGACCGACTGTGCATGTGTGCGTGATGCGCTTCTAGTTTTTTTAAATAGATTATAGTAGTGTGCGTCGGGCGCGGCTGCTGATTTAATGAGTTTGCCGTGCAAAACAAATTTTTATTGATCATTGTATTTCAAACATGCTCATCGCCGATTTAATAACCTAATTGTGTATTTAACGAGACGGGAACTAAAAATTACTGACGACGTACGTTACGTGTCTGTGACGTTAAGCAAACGTCACAGACAGTTAACGTACGTCGGTGATTGAAGATTAAAATAAAGCTCTGAAATAATTTCAATGTGTTATGGGTTGGCATTTACACAGGCTAATTTTCAGGTCGATTTGCTGGTAAATTTTAGTCGACTAGCGCTTTTTATCAACAATCGCCCTTAAAATCGAATCACCATCTTATTGAAATTAGGTTCGCAATTCGATTTTACTAGCGATTGTCGATAAAAAGCTCTTGTTGATTAAAATCGACCAGCAAATTGACCGGAAAATGGACCCGTGTAAATACTACATTAGTGTTAAGTCGCGCATTAAACGAAAAGATCGAAAGGCCAGCTAATAAAAAAACTATCAGCATTTTAATAAACCTTTCCTTAATGATCCTGTATTTTAGGAATTCTTTATACCAACTAGCTTTTTAAACAACAATATTCGAATATGAAATGTATGCTTACATAAATAATATGGTTCTCTTTTTCAACTTTTCAACTGTGTTCACCTGTTGCGTGCAAAAGCGTGCGTGCAAGAGTTTCAACTCCCCACAGACAGCGGAATAAATAGCGTGCATCTGTACTTGTCCTTATTTGTTAAAAGTGTTGTGTTGAATTTCGTTACTCGAGTGAATTATATGGTGACTTAGTTTGAGTTTCTTGAATTGAAATCCTTTGGGAAATTATATTATGCTGTTTTTTTCATAACGACTAAGGCAATTTAGCCTTTTGGTCTCCAAAAACTTTGCATTACAAGTCAGCCAGTTTTTGAATATTAACGATCTAAGCACATAATAATCTAAACCTAAGCTCAAATCATTCTAGGGCAACAAGCCTCACCAAGGGATGAGCCCTAAGGAGACGCATCACTCTGCAGAACCACTATACCTTTCCTCTCATTCATTCTTCCTTTCCTCAGTTAAATCCGTTTGGATCCCCTACTATCTCATACCATTAGTTTAAAAAAAAGGCTCAAATCATCAAATAAGTTGCTATTATTGAAAAGATCTGAAAATAACAATGAATTAAAGACATACAAAAGTATTTTCTTTTCAGTTAATTTATATTTACAGGTATAGTAAATTAATTATGAGATAATAATCCCTCATCACGTTGCCTGTGAAGTTATTTTGACAAGCAACTTTTGTTAACGTTGAAAGTTGTAATAAGAGTTTAACCATTCGTGACTGACTCAATAATGGTTCTATTTCACCACATTTCCTTCCAAAAGTTAACGTGACGAAGTTGTAAATTTGCCAACATTTCTTATGTGGGGACAATGGCCTGAAGGGCGTTGAACTCACAAAGTAACATATTTCTACCACCCTTAATGTAGTTTTGAATTGCGTGAAGTGAGTAGTTCCTTCTGTAACAACATTACAGTGAATGATACTAGGAAAATATTATGATAGCATGTATTTGTTTAGGAAACTTTGTCCCGATTTTGCTTGGTGACTACTGATACTGAAAGTTTATTGACCTGGGATTAATATGGGCTCCAAGCCACACAAATGTTTACAGGATGAAATGAAATCAAACCAAAATCCAGCTCATGATAACAATCAAGTTCGCGAATAACTACTAAATAAAAAAGGTATTTATTTATTTTATTTATAAATCTTTATTGTACATATACACAAAGTAAGGCACAAATGGCGGACTTAATGCTAAAAGTCAACCAACAGTAAACAGATAGACACGAATGCGGCACAAACAAAGAAAACTAATATTTACATGCATACAATATAAATATTACATAAATACACACCATTAAATACATGTCTACATAATTTTATATAATATTATTATAATATTTAGAAATTATATACATACATATATATACATACACACCAAATACCGAGTTTAGAAAAGTGTTGAAAAGGTATCAACTGTTCCCATCCATACATTCAATAGGTATCAACTTTTGAACTAAACGACTTATCCGTTAGTTCAACAACTGAACTCATCGTTGAATTACTTTCTCCCCTATTTGACGAATCAAACAATTCGCAATATATCGGCGGGTGAAGACTTGGCAACTTGCCAAGTTCGTTCGCGCTACATTTGAATTTCCGGATGCACATATGCATCTTCAAGAGACGTTCCTATTCTGCGCGAATCGTGGAAAGATTCGATATTGCCACAGAATACATAATGATATTGCTTTAATAATAACGTAGAAATCAGAATGGAAATGATTTTCGGCTTTTAGCTGTGAAACTAGGTTTAGGATTCATTAGCACAATAATCTTTGCCCTCTTTACTAAAGTATGTTTTGGAAAATACTAACTCTTAGAATTGGGATAAATAAAACTTGTTATAAATTTGCAAAATTGCTTTCAGGACGTTACATAAGAGTATATTACGAGTAATTTAGCGTATGTTTCTTAAGAACTCATTAAGCCTTTTTCATCTGCTAGAACCCGAACTTAGTATGTTTGGAAAATGTTTGGTTTTTTTAAACCAGTAACCAGCAATGTAATGTATTGTATATATTTGGAATCTGCTCAAAAAGTTCTTTCATTCAATACCCCACACGATGGGTGTTGGAAAAAGTTTTAAAATTCCATTAAAAAATATATTGTGTTATCGCATCCCATTGTGTGTCCCATACAAAAATCTCCACTTCTTAAAATTATTTAAGGGTTCAGAAGGTTCATTCTGCCAAAGTATGTCCCTCAATCACCAAACGCTGTTTATGCACTTTTATGTCGTAAGCAGATGCTACAATATGTAAAATGCCGTTATAATATAACCATTTTTTATTATTATTTTCATTATGTACAAGTAGGTATAATATTCTCGATTTACATGACAACTGACACGATCTACATATAAGGATGTGCCATTGATAAGATTTAAGTACAATCTCGTTCAAAATTTAAACTAGCAATGGAAAAGCCAAAGCTATTCCTGCAACCTGAAGTTCTTGTTAGGGAAATAAGAAGTTCAACAAAAAATCAACTGTTGGCAAAATTGAGGACGAAGAGAGTTTTTTTTTCTCGAACTCCAACGTTAAAAGAGAAGGTTTGGCGCAAATAGGTCCTTTTGGTACAGTCGAGTTCATAAATATGTAAGCACTTTTGACACATGTTGACTTTTATTCCAAAGGGTTGATGAACTGTCAAAGGTGCGTACATATTATTGAACTCGATTGTACACCTAACTCCCAAAAATTCATCACATGATACTTTTAAGGTTTTAAGAGGGCGTAGTCTACACACTAGCGCCGCCATTGGAAAAAAATCACAGTGCTTAAATAAAGACGAAATTGTGAATTATCTCTCTGTAGTGCACTCCGAAGAAGCTCTCTGGTACTTTTTATAGCTTAAACAATATTTTCTAGCCTGTCGTTAAGTTTAATGGAGCTTTTTTGCGAAAAGCTTCCTCGGAGTGTACTATAGCGAGATAATTTGTAATTTCGTCTTTATCTAAGCACTATGTTTTTTTTTCAATGGCGGCGCTAGTGTGCAGACTACGCAGCCTTAACTTTTGGTTACCATATAATTTCATGATAACATGATTAGCATCGTCTGCAAAACTCTTGGCACTAGAATACCCGCTTGGCGAGCGCGTCGTTCATTCGTCGAGTGCTTTGACCGATATCTAAAATTGGACTTGACATTTCGTTTATTGCGACTTTTAGCGAAGTGCTTTCTCTGAGAGCATCATTAAGTGCATTGTTATAAAACTAATGTTAGAAATTATACTTAGAAAGTCCTGTTTTCTATTTAGGTACTAACATTTATATCAGTTTCTGTTACACAATAAAATAATACAAATACAACTATTATTATTATCCTCTATTATCAACTATTATTGTCCTCTTTATGTTGTTCAAACTCTTTTTAGGAATGTTTAAAATCTGATTAGCTACCTATCAACTGTGCTCTTCGTTGTTCTATATTATCAAGACTTTAGTTTTGCAAATTTCAGACCTGAAAAATTAGCATCTGACTTTATTTCCAAATTAACTACAATTTTTAAGCCACGCGAATCATTGTGAGTACTTTGTTCTACGAATCAGTTGGTATCAATTGTAATATTCTACTTAATAACGTTGTAATTACGTACCTTCGATACCTACCGTCCAATGATCGGAACCACCCATTTGAAATTGAAACGATTCCGGGAACAAAAGGAAAGTAATCGATCGAATCAATTGTGAATTGGACTAAAGAGGTAACTGTACAACTGAAAACTTTAATTGAGATTTGGATCTTGTTTGATCTTTAGTGTATTAACCTCATCAGTGGATGTGGCAAATTTTCTGGAACAAAATCATAAGTGTGTTATAATATGTTCGGTGGACCTACATCTATTTTCAAAATATGTATACCTACTGCATTGATAAAAATAGTTTGGTGCAACGGCACTGAACCAGCTAATTGCGCGAAATTTCCAAAGAGAAAACTCATTTCCATACATAACTTTTGTGATGAGCTTAAGAAATGGTTTAGTGGTTTTATGTTCCCCATAAGTTGTTTGGTATCCTTTATACATGTTTTACGTATCTTGATACTAAATAATTGATATGAATTGTCCGAAATCTATTGTTATTACTATTTACGTGAAAGCGTAATGTGTAGCTAAGAAAGTAATATTATCATAAGTATATCAGTGCAAATAATTTTCGGTTTGCATTTTAAGTAAACAAGATAAGAGCGTTTCAGTGGAACATTCGAGATGTGCATTAGTTGCTAATGCCAGTATCGTGTCTGAAAGGTTCCCGCGGACGTCGCCTCTGCGGGGAGAGGGTTAACTGGCTTAATATAGCCCCGTTCCCTTTCTATATACTGGTGCTTTGATGCGTATTGGCTTCTGGTGTTATTGAGTTATAAAAAGGACAGTGACTTGCCCTGTATCCAATAATTAATGACTTTTCACAAGTTATTGTAATATTGAGCTTATTATTTCCCGACACTAGTGACTTTAATGGTTTATACAGACTGTTTTGTAATACCCTTATAAAGCCGAATATGGTAGAATACGGTACCCTGACCGTACATACAATCCCGAAATTATTATAGACCCTGAAATACACCATATGGCTCAGAAATTTTAAGGGTATTACCAAACAACCTGAAATGTATTTTACAAGGACAAATAAATAGCTGCCAATTGTCTGACAGCTATTGATTATTCGTTATAAATAATATTGAATAATAACATGTTTGTTTTAAATAATAATGTATTCTTTGATAGGTTACATTCTCATTTTTTTCAATCATTGTTAATTTATCTAAAGACGTTTTCACCGCATATCTTTAATTTTGTCTGTGCAGAGCCACCACGGACGTCGCCACAGCAGGATGGGGGGCTAGTGGGAGCCACGCCGCGCTCTTCAGTGGCCCCTCCCGATCCATCGCCCACCTTCCCGACGGTGAGGCTAAGAGACGTGTTATAGCATTTACTGTAACGTGACATAGAATATGATTTTAAAGTTCTTGAATGTAACCATTGACGAGACTTACTTTTGGCAGACCTCCAAATGGAATACTTTCAAATGGAAGTACGTCCAGATTAAAGCTGTAGAATCGACTGCGTTGGCGCATCCAAATGGAAGTATAGTCAAAGTTACCGGATGTACTTCCATTTGGAAGTGTTCCATTTATACGTCTCTGCCAAATGGACGTCTCGTCAGTGACTAGCATTATTTGTCTTGGTATTACTCTAGATGTGTGAAACTCAAGTCTTATTAAGACTAATTTGATAGCATCTTACCTACTACAAATCACGCTCTTCAGCAGCCCCGCCAGATCCATTGTCCTCCTTTTCAAGGACTGCGTTTTTTTGTGTTTCTCTCAATACTTCGTCCACTGATGTGTTAAGATGTTCAGAGAAACTCGGCTTGTATTAGTAAACAAGATTTTTTGCACATGATTTATATTATGTTAATTTGAAAGCTTATTAACTATAAATCATAATTTATGTGCACCAATCAATCCGTAGCCTAACTAAGTACCTGACGGTGAGACTGTGACGTGTTAGAACGTTCATCTAATAGGTACCTGTCTGAATAGCGACTCAATTTGTCTTAGTATTGATCCCGATGTATGGAGCTGTTTTATACATTTCAGTGTATGCTTGTTACTTATAATTACCAATTGAATGTATGACGTATGATGGCAACTTTCTCACCGAGTTCCGTACAAATTTGTAGGTGCTTAAATAAAGAGTATATTTTTATGATTTAATTACAAATATGTATCTTTTAAATTTTGAGATTTAAGCATTCACAATGCTATTTTATATAATACCAAATAATTTACTAGAAAAAATACGACTCGCACCAGATCATGTTCTCGGACGGGAATCGAACCCGCGACCTTTGGATATCCGGTCCAATGCTCTGACCGCTGAGCTACCGAGTCACTCAGCGGTCAGAGCATTGGACCGGATATCCAAAGGTCGCGGGTTCGATTTCCGTCCGATTATTTGGTATTATACACAAATATGTAGTATGATTACGACATATTATTTGGTATTATATACAAATATGTAGTTTTCCTATTTTTTCCCGTACTGGTAGTATAAGACGATATTACTTGCCAAATTTCATAGTTCTAGGTTAACGGGAAGTACCCTTTAAAGTCTTGGGTAAATCCTAAATACGTTTTGTTACTGTAACACCTACCTGATAGAATTATGACTGAATCATGTTACCGCACCGTTCCGCTGAGTCACGTTGCGTCGGACGTTTTTATATCTGCAATATGGAAATGTCTTTCAGACTATGCAAATGGCACACTAACTTTAGCATCGGTACTCGAATATAAACGTTGCTGGTGACAGCTGATATTGATGAATCGGCAATAACGTTTATTAATAGCTCTAGCTAGAGGTATTTTTAGTTTTGCAGTCTGTTAATAATAGATTGGAAATGTCTGTTTGTATCTACACGTTCACTTTATTTGTAGGAAATTGATCGATAATAATGACACTCTGGGAAAATATTATCGACTGTGCTACTTTTTGTAGTAGATTACTCTTAGATTTCAAGCTACCTGTCCATTTTGTATTCATTTGAATGGTTTGAATAATTTTTGATGTTTGTGATACAGATACGTGGTGTGGAAATCGGCATCGTAGTTATGGTACTTCTAGTGTGGATCGGGGCAATAGCGTTATTTTTTAATCGGTGGGGCAAAATAAGGATGCTGCTTCCATACCAGCCTGACTACAAACAGGAACAGTTAAAGGTAAGCTGATTGGATTATAAGTAATCGATAATGATTCTAATTGTTGATCCGATTTTCACTGTCAAAGTGAATCCAAAGACATTCTTCTATTTTGATATCTTGAGTTAAAACTTCAAACAGAACTTTTAGCTCTAGGTTTAATGGTTTAATATAATGACAAGAAAATAAAATTAAAGTAGCGGAAAGAATTCTATTGGACAAGTTCTCAAATCCACCAAAGATTATTATAGTAAAGAAGACATATTATGAAGAGTAAAAATAAAAGAAAAAAAAACTTCGATGAAGTTTTGAATAATATCCAGAGAACTTTCTAAGCATACTTTTGAATACCAAAAGATTTACAAGTCTTACTTTAATATCGAACTTCGCATCAGTAAAACTGTAAGATAAAGCTAAGATTTATATTTTTACTCGGCACCAAGAAACTCAATACCATTTTTATAGTCTGGATTTATGAACACATTTTAGATATTATCAGGTTTCCTTTCAGTAAATCCAGGTTTATGATAACTTCCGATGTTACAAAAGTGTAAATGTTTATTATGGAGAAATATACAAGAATTCTCTTGTAATAAAGACTCTTAGAATTATTTATTACATCTAGACAAGATGTGAGTTTTATAATTGAGCTTATTTATTAACTTTAGAATGTCTGAATTTTCTTTGACAACTGTCATAAATTAGGATTTTTTATTTATAAATTAATAACAGCTCTTAAAAAATTATTAAAGTCTGGATTGATACTGAAACTACCTATATTAAAAAGTTATTGTTATCATCTACCAATGGCTTTATAGAAATAACACATATTTTCAATGGCAATGCTTTTATTATCCTTTGAATACACCGCTAGTGTATATTAACAGTTCCTATTCCATAGCGGGTATAATTTTGGCAGGTGGAACAGTGTCCTTCCCATGTATCGACGCCGCTATAGGAACACGATATGGTGTGTTTATTATTTACATCCAATATCGCTATATTAAAGCCGCCTCCAACCAAATCTTTACCTTCTTGTTCAGTCGCAACCTCATTTACTTTTTGATTACCAACTTCCTCTTAAGTAGTGTCGCTAAATTTGGATACAGTATTGGATTGGCTAATAAATTACCTTTTTAGACAGCGGTAGATGTAACATATTTATTAAGTAATTAGTTAACCTTATTTTTAATATTGGTGCCATTATTATTAAGCTTTCGTGTCCTGGTTTGTTTGTTTCATTTCAGCTTGATGACGACAGTATTTAGATTTTAACCTCCGTAGGCTTAGTAAGTACTAATGTTTTTGCTGATAATGTTTCCTCTTCTTATTAGGTGCCAGGAAGCAGCGCATTGGCGGCGGCAGCCGCTGGTGGTACATGTGGGGCACATTCAGCACCTTCAGCTTGTTCGGTAACTAAATCTTTATCTTTAAACTCATTAGTATCAACAATTTTCTTTCCAAAATCGTATACTACCAAAAACTTCTTTTTCAAAACGGGTCTAGTGCTCTTGAATGTTTATTTCTTAAGCCTGTTCCCTATCACTACTCCAAAACATTGTATACCTACCTGTAAAGTGGGTATATTATCACTTCCTTATTTGTTTTTTCAAAATCGTCGTTGAGACTCGGTATGAACTAGTGTAACAAAAATAATATTATTGTTAAATAACTTCATCATTAACACTAACTAAAGCTGAACCTGTGTTTAAAATGAATACTAGTAAGTATCATGTTATTTTTCAAAAATAATGTATGATTTTATATAAATACAACTTGTAATATTATTATAAAAATGTGGGGCTGCATCTTGATTTGTTTTGCTAATTACCTCATTTGAAATAGTGTCGCCGATGCTGACATGTGTGTCACGCTACAATTCCCCTGAGTTACTGATTAATATTACTGTTGAGGAGTGTCGGTTACAAACATTGATACTTATATTTTTTCATTTACAAAATTTATGCGACCTATTTCATTAGGTTAACAATTATCATAATTAATAAATAGTTAGTTGTTGCTTTAGTGTTAGCATTATTATTCATTAGAAACCCATTACGGGTTTCTCCCACATGTATATAATTGAGTCTTAAGCCACCTATACGTGCCCAATATTTCAGTGGGAGTTAACTACCGCCCTCTCACGACCTCAGATAGGAAAAGAGATCTAGCATTTTAACTACGCACCGATATCTTGTGGCAAGTGCTCGATAACACCGAATCCCACTGAATTTATTTTACCAGCCTTACTCACCACGGCTGTTTCACAAACTTCATTAAAACGCTTTGAATATCAAATTAGACAACCTTTGTAACTAAAACCAAGTAGCCAAGTATTCTAAATCTCGTCGAAATTCTTCAAAGCTTTATCTGAAAAACGAAAAGGCATCAAAGGAAAAGTTTTCAGGCAATTGTATTTTTTTATTCATTAAATTAGCCGTGAAAGCTCAAGGTAAGACAGTGGATTTATTTGAGCATGCAGTAACAGAAACGATGGCGTGTTTCTATGAACCGCAATGCAGCTTAGCCGTGAAGGTCGTTCGAGTCCTGCAGCTTGGAGGCACTATATTTAGATTACCATTGTTCTAGTTGTGCTGGTCTTAATGACCTATTGAATGATCGCAGCGTCGATAAAATACGGTAATGGGACAAACTTGGGCCTCTGATATGTAAATTTGTATAGGGTTGTGATTTATCATTAGTAAAAAAGGGATTGTTAGACAGCATTGGCAAAGGTGACAGTTTCGATAGCTTTTAAGTAATTTTTTTGTGGTTAGTAATGTCACTACCATCATAACAGCTATACCTAATTAGGTTAGATTAATATTGTAAGTACAACACGAAAAGGTTACAGACAGACCAACCCTTTCATTTTTTCAGGTTTTATCCTAACATTGTTATTACTACAATTAATGACAAACTGTTGTTGTCACAGTGATCAAATATTTGGTTATTTTTCATTCGAATAAAAAAATACTTTTGGTATAGTTGTTATGTTTAAATATAATTGCTTAGCAAGTTTTCACTCGAAATTATAAACTCAAAAGTGTCGACAACCCTACATAAGCAACACTCGTAAAGTATTCCAAAACACAACTTCCATAGTTTGTACAAATTTTGCCGTGGTTATTAAAATCGTTTATTCATATAGGGCATTGGTCAAGGTTTTCTGGAAATGATTTGAGAATGGTATGTGTTTGAAATTAAATTTCAACGTACAGCTTTTAACAAACATTGTTTTTACTTTTGTTTGGCATGTCACCATGAATCAAGTTTCTACATCAGCTATACGATGCCCACTGCTGGACACAGGCCTCCCCCAAGCATCTTCATGGTATAGGCAGGATAATTTGGCTGATTCACAAACCCTCCACCAGTCGGCGCACTAGCTCCAAATTGGCACTAGTGCACATGTATACCTGTCATTTTGTTGTTTGCTATATTTTTGAATGTTGAAGCGAATTTAATATTCGTAAAAAACAATTTTTCTTCCAACACATTTTGGTTTTTTTTTGTTTCAATTCGATCTTTGATTTGTTTACGCTCTAACTTTCATAATAATGATTATATGATCAACCATTTTTAGATATAATGTAGAGTTGAAAAATAATCGGGACAATAACCATGCATGTACCTACTATGGGCAACAGCGTCGCTTAACCAGTTAGCAACAAAAATCGTGTGCGCGCGTATCGCCCCTGCACGAACTAAACGTTTGTTATGACAGCGCGGCGTGCAAGCGATTTTAACCTTAACAGCTTTATTAATAAACGAAAGCTAAGTTTACACCCTGGTTAAACCAAAAATATTGCTTAGCAATAAATACTCTTTACGTTTGACGTCTCAAGGCGTCATATTCTTAAGGCTCCTATATACCTCAAGTGGCGCCCCCATTTTAATTAAATTTATTGCTCGCTAAGTACATAATGTATCGAAAATTCACATGTACAGATTGAAGCTAAGGTTCTATAGTTTATTTACAAATAATAACCTCAGTAAAATTTTGTTCGTTGTAGTAGTAGTTCGCAAAAGTGCTAAAAGTGGTGAGGTATATAGGGGCCTTAAGCAAACTTTTTGGTTTAATTAGGGTGTAAACTTATTCTTCGTTTATTAATAAGGCCGTAGGAGTGGTTAAGCGTCGATGTTGCTCATGGTATAAAGATCTTCATCTACAGCAACGCCACCAATATTCTATCATCCTGCCGATACCTTTCTACATGCAGCGGCTTCTCGCGACCCTCATCAAATGATCGGTCTATCTTGAATTATACCCATTTTACTACTAATAAATAATTAAAGTTACATTTTGGGATAAAAAAAAAAAATATTTATTTATTTATTTATTTATTTCCATTGTTATGTAGTAATAATTAAACATACCTACCAAGCTTAGTCAGCGATTGAGAATTAGCTAACAGGCATTTACAGGACGTTATTTTAATAAATACCGACTTCAATTGCAATAAACGATTCGATTGACGACCTGAGTGGTTCAGTGGTCAACATGCCAGTCTACCACGCAAGAGGTCCCGGGTTCGATTCCCGGCCGGGCAGAAATTGAAATGATGAATTTTAATTTCTGTGGCGGGTCTGGGTGTTACTATGTATAATAAGTATATATTTAAAAAGTATAGTAAAGTAGTGTATCAGTTGTCTAGCACCCATATTACAAGCTTTGCTTAGTTTGGGGCTAGATGGCGCTGTGTGAAATTGTCCAGGCATTTATTACTATTATTATTAAACATTATTACTATTTAAGACTTCGGTTACAAGATTATGTTTTATAGTAAAAAGTGTCTAATAAATCACATAAAATAATAAAAGTCAAATCAGTTAACTTTACAGCTACAGCAAGCCACAAAACAAACTGTTCTTAAACACCAGATAAAACAAGGTACTTACTATGAGTCGTGCAATCACTGTATCTCCTATTTCAAACATTTTACTGGTGCGATAAAATTTGCTTTTACAGCAAAAACGCCTTTTACTTCCTGTTGAAGCGCGTCACAAATTTCTTCGCGTCGAATAAAAGAAAATTTGTAATTGGGGTCTTGTTACAATGGAGATGTAACTTTAGATAACGGCATCGTATTCAGACTGGAAAACCCTTCAACGCCCGGAAAATGAAACACAATAGATATTCCATTGTTATCCGGTCGCATGTGACCGCTCGGGCGTAGATGAATTAAAAAACATCAAACACAAAATATAAATGGGAAAAGCACTGTTTTTAGATGCCACCACCTGCGGCGATCAAATGACGAACCTGCCCCCCTACTAAAATGGCCATACTACTAAAATTAACTCTAGTAGAATTGAACAATAATGTATGGGATTGACAGGACCTATAAGCGTTAGCTTATATCATTCCCGACATTGTTATTCTAATTTACTAGCTTTTATTTTAGTAGAATGGACATTTGAGTAGGCGCTCTGATAACAATGTTATGTATATGTATAAAATTATAAACTTGTAACTTAAGAGGGAGATTTAAATATGGATGACCAATTGTGGCGAAAGGTGAAATTATGACGAAGGTAAGCCGTTCTACAAAAATGTTATTACCTGCATGATCGGTGGAGAGGGATTTCTAAAAGGTAAGCCGATGGAAATCGGCTTGTATGAACCCTTCGCTACTGGTAATGAATATATAAATTAAATAATTTTAATATTACTATAATAATTTAATATTACTATTAAAATAATTTTATAGTAATATTAACGTTTTTACAAAAGGGAACCTAAGGTAAAGGTTTAATTGACTAAGCGAACGCGAAGCGTCTCCGTTTCAGCTTGGGCAAAAATGCTTTCGTATGTCTGTCTGTCCAGGTGTCCGGCAGTTTTCATCCACAGGTCGCATTTCTCAACAGATTCTCGTGAAATTTTGTGAGCTAGTTTGATAAATATTAAATTTTTTGTCAATTCAAATTTTCGAAAGTTTTCTAAGAGAAATATGTTTCAGTCATTTAGAAATAATTTCAAATTTGTCGCAAACGCGAGATTTACAGCTCACAGAGCCACTAGTCTATAAGCCCTTAGGGCTTAGTCATTACATAGCACGTTTCTAATAATATCAAGAACATTCTACCAAAACTTTAACGCTCATGATACAAGACGTCCGTTGAGAAAACATGTGTAGTAGGTAATTATGACAAAGTCCACGCTAACTTTAATAAGGCTATCAATTAGAACTTTGCCAAACATGGTCACTTAATAAGGGCTTGTCCAGTTCCCAAAGTGTAATAGTGAGGTTGATATAATGTATGTTACAGAAAGGTCAGATGTTATTATTTTGTTTATAGTATAAACAGTTTATATACGTTCTTAAAAGCGAAAATAACTAATTATTAAAATTGTCACTATAGATATTCCATCGTCATCTGGTCGCATGTAGCCACTCGGGCGTTAATGAATAAAAAAATCATCAACCGTTCTTAAGAGTAACAATAACTAATTATTAAAATTGAACCGGAATTGTTGAAGTATGCGATAAAAGTATTTTTTAAGGCAACAAGTTGAAATCAAACAATGGTGAAAGACGGATACTAGTTTATACGAAAGACCTAGTGTAGATCTAGTTAACTGATAATTCCAAACAAGACAGATTATTCCAGCTAGGATGATAATGCTGTACCATTGTAGTCCCAGCTATTATCTGAGATAACGTGCACCACCCACTATTTGCTTTGTACAGCTACGGTGGGTCACAGGTCACAGCACAATCTTGTGTGAACCGTTAAGCCGTTAAATCCTGTTCCCAATAGAACGACAATAAAAAGTAGACGAGTCCGTACAGATTTTAGATTTTTTTTCTGATCATCTTTTTATTATGAAAAAAAGTTGTTACAAAAATAATTTGCTGAAAAATAAAGACATTGGTTAAATCTGATAAATACTGAATTTTTATCAGACATAAGACTCAAGGAATCAAAACAGCGACTTGTGTTAAATATAGTAGCTGTCGATATTGGAATTAAACATTTTTGATGGAACATTTTTTGTTCTAGTAAGTCAGATGGTTATCGCATTCAAAAAACACCTCCTTTTTAAAAAAATATTGCTAAAAACAGCTTCAAAAAGAAACATCTCTTAGAAATCTGCAATATTATTCCTACTTAAACAAGTACGCATATCTGATATAAAAAAACGCCTTATGAAGTCGGGTGTGTCGGGCTAATAAACAGACGAACATAGAACCTCCTCCTTTTTTGAAGTCGGTTAAAAAGTCGGTTACCACACTACGTCGGCGGTCGTCTTATAAACGGTTTGAGTTAAAAATCATAACCCTCCTTTTTTCGCCGTCGTTCGGGTTAGCAAAAACGCACTACAAAATTCTAACAGAAACAGGTAAAATTATTTAGAAGTCAGTAAATACTGAATGCCATTGTGTGTAACTGACCTCATTAAGAACTCGGATATTTACAGGTTGATGATTTTCAGTCTTTGTATTTCCATTACCGGTACAGTTAACGATGTAAGTCCAACGTTTATAATTCATCAACTTCGTTATTGGTTTCCTGTTGGCTCATAATTGATGTGTCAGACTGATGGATTGACTGTACTGTATCTGTTAAAGATAATATTCCAAATGGAAGTACTTATTGTTTATGTGCCAGAACAAATATTATATAGCTCTATAAAAAGTTGTTAAATTATTAAAATGTATTCAATTGAATAGATTTTTTTTATTATCATGTTCAAATATTGTACAAATTTAATGTGTTTGAATGAAATTATTAAAATAAAATTCAAATGGGTAATAAAAGTTATCTTTTCTGAAAGAAGCAAACGGCTAGAATGTTTACACTTAGAAAAGTGACAGAACTAGCCTTCATTAAGCTAAGTCCAAATCGACAGCAACTTTTGAATTTGTTATTAAAGAAATAAAAATATATGAAATGTTATAAAATAAAATGATACGCAGCCTTATTATTTAAATGATTGTGTATGCTGATTTTATTCCTTATACTTTGTTAACTGAACACAATAACAATAAAAGTTCATGGCTCAGTTCAGTTCAAGATTTTAAAGAACTCTTAAGACTAAAACTAACTGAAAAGACTCAAAAGACTCAAAGGACTGAAAGTACTCAAAAGACTCAAAGGACTGAAACGACACAAAATACTGAAACGACTCAAAGGACTGAAAAGATACAAAAGACTGAAAGGACTGAAAAGACACAAAAGACTGAAACGACTCAAAGGACTGAAAAGATACAAAAGACTGAACCGACTCAAAGGACTGAAAAGATACAAAAGACTGAAACGACTCAAAAGACTGAAATGACACAAAAGACTCATGACTCGCGAGACAAATAGTCTCGAGTCGTGCAAAATGGCTCTAGTCTCGAACTTAAGACTGAAGAGCTGAAGTCTCTTACAACACTACATTCGACCGGACTTCCAAAGGTGTTCAATTCCGGTCTGAGAAAATGAACTGGTGACGAGTTGAATTTTTCTAGTACATTATTTATTATTAAACGACTATAAATTATAAAACATCTAGATTAGGTAGAAATTGTAAAAAAGTTGAAAATTTAAAATATTAATCTATCGCTAGGGTAAAATCAAAGAAAGTTTCGATTTATAAAATTTTAAAACTGACAAACTGAGTTGGCTTTTCATACAGAAATATTAATGATTATGATGAAGAAGAGAGACGACACCATCCACTCGTTTTTCTTGCACGCAAACCAGGAAAAAAATTTTAATAAGTAGGTGCATAAAGAATTCATCTGACAGCTATTAAGCTGAGCGACAAGCAAAATTTAACTCAATAAAAGTCCCGACTAGTGCAATAAAAGATTCTTGGTAAGTAAAAATTTTATAGAGCAGTAAGCTCCTGTCTGCGATTCAAGCTAGTATTTAAAATGGGATTCCGATGACGGAAACGCAATCTCATTATACTCGTAACGATGTCGATGGGTATCTTACCTACTGATTACATTAGACTTCGATCGAAGGCATTAAAATAGAAAAACGAGCAACCAAATAGAATTTATTAGAATTTATTTACTGTTGCACGAGTAAGTATTATAATTTTATTATCGGACCTAGTATAATATTATGTGCGAAATAAGCTCATGCGACAGGGTAAAGAAATAGTTATCTGTTCAACAAGTGAGCAAAGTTAGTTTTTGGTGCGAGTGTAAATTTTTAATCACGAACTAGCGAAGTTGTCTACAATTGAAACATGAGCGTAGTGAGTAATTCTAATATAGTCTACTGAGCACAGTACGTGACTTAAAAGGCCGAGACATAAAAAAATTGATCTCGTGTGAAACATGCAACTTTCCACCTCTACCAGCGAGAAAATTCGCAGCAAAATAGCTTTCTGATGCGAGCGTGAGGAAAAGAAACTTGGATTCGAAGCTCACGCGAGTTTCTACGCATCAGACGCGCCCTTTTCGTGTTGGAAAAGTGAAAATTTATGTGTGCCATAAAAATCAGTGTCATGTGCCATAAAAAGACATCTGCAGAAAACCAGTGTAGTCACAATTCATCTTGTTACGGTTTATACTACACAGAGGTGGTGTGTTTATTTATTTATTTATTTAACTTTAAGGACAAACAGTAACAGTTACAATAATACAAGTGAAAAACATCGAGTACAAAATATAAATGGTCAGAGCACTGTTTTTAGATGCCACAGCATGCGTTACAAATTCAAAACAAGTTTCTGCTTTAAGTAAGTCAAAACGTTACGTCGTGTTTTTTTTAAGTAGACGCAGTAGTGTAGTAAACACGACTGCCCAAAAAAGGAGTGTATTGTGTTCAGGGTGTATGTTTGTGAGATTTTTTTAACCATAACTTTAAACGCCTGAACAGATTTAGATGTAAGGGGATATTATTAGGATCCTTATCATCCTGAGTGACATTGGCTATAGATTTTTTGAAGAAATAAGACAATATTTTCTACACGATTTGTAAGTTTCAGAGAGGTTATACCATTGAACTTAATGGAATCAGAAATTTTGAATTTCAAACATTTTTTTTATTGTGTTTCTATGTCTGCGATTATTGAATAAATGATTAAAACACCATATTGTTGATATACTAGAAGAAATTCGACGTTCCCACTAGTGACTCGGTAGCTCAGCGGTCAGAGCATTGGACCGGATATCCAAAGGTCGCGGGTTCGATTCCCGTCCGAGAACATGATGTGCGAGTCGCATTTTTTCAAGTATATCATTTAGTATTAAAACACCATAATTATTAAAAATGAACTGCAACCTTGCTTACGTCTTCCAAGGACATTACACTATTCTAAGTCTCTGCTTTTTTATCGATCTCATAGTACTGTATTTTCATGCTAAATAACTAGGTATCAAAAAATTAATGATGGTTGATAACACTTTAAGGAGAGAGAAAGGCTTATTAGGCTTATTCGCCTAACAAATAAAGTTAAAAAAAAGCCCGAAAGCTATATTAGGCCCACTGAATCTAATGAGGCATGTTATTTAATGGCCTTCTAAAAGTTAATTGAGCTAACATATAATGTGACAATATTTCTCTTGAGCGAGCAAAATAAACCATACTGGATTGTCACGTAATTATGAATTACGTAATTTAAGGTTATTGATAATGAAGTAACATAGTTCCGATTAAAATGTTATTTAAATGTCAAATTTTACTTTTGAAATATTAGTCGTAGATATGTGACAGTGAAGACCTCCGTGGTTGAGTGGCTTCGTACACCGGTTTTTCAAGGTGTCGCCATCTCTGAGGTCCCGGGTTCGATCCCCGGTTCGGTCAGTTTATAAAAACGAACTTTTCAATATTGGCTCAGGTCTGGGTGTTTGTGATACCACCGTTGTCTCTGATTTCCATAACACAAGTGCTTTCGCTACTTACTTTGGAATCGGAGCAATGTATGTGATGTTGTCAAATATTTATTTATTTAGTTTATTTACGTAACTAGAACGAGTATAGCGAAGATTTTGTAAAAACTATAATTAATTCTGTGCTTCGAGAGCTTTAAAATTGAATCCTGGTAGTAGTCTGTTAGCAGTACTACTAGGTATTTCAATATATTTAAAAAATAAAAATTAAAACATCTCACCACACCCACATTTTAAAACTTTTAAAACTTTAAGATTTTAAACCTGGAGGAGGTTTAACATGTTATTGCCATACCACAAAAGAATTTAAAACACTGTTCAACAAGTGTTTAACTTAGACACTGTTTAAATGTGACGCTGTCACTTTTTTGACAATATAATTTGAAAGAGACGGCATCACATTTAAACAGTGTCTAAATTAAATAGTGTTTTAAAATCTTTTGTGGTAAGATCGTTAAAGTTTTAATCCTTGGTAACCAGACGTGCTGTTAAGTTCCAAACCGGTTTGTTTTTACCTACTAATAAAATACCAACTAGATTCAAATATTTAGCACATTTGCTGTCCCTATATTAAAAAAAAAATACGCGATGGAAAATTTCGAATTGGTAACAACGTGCCGTAGTCTTTTGGTTTGCTCTGTTTATTGGGTAACAAAATTCGAATATAGCAACAAAGTTTCAGGAATTGAACGGACTAGTTTTTATATCTGTGGTTGCTATGAACGGGCTATTGTCTTTATTTAATTGCCCTTAAAACGTCTATGAAACTAGATCAGTAGAACAAGTGCCGGATACATTAAATTCACTGAAAGATTGGTTTTGCATTACGATTTCACTAAGATGAGAAACATTGAACGCATTTGTATCACCTAATTCTTTTTCGTCCAAATGTTAACATTTATTTATTTATAAATATTTGACAACATCACATACATTGCTCCGATTCCAAAGTAAGTAGCTAAAGCACTTGTGTTATGAAAATCAGAGACAACGGTGGTATCACAAACTAATATAGAAAACTTAGTTTTCTAAATTGACCCAGCCGGGGATCGAACCTGGGACCTCAGAGATGGCGACACCTTGAAAACCGGTGTACAAAGCCACTCGACCACGGAGGTCGTCGAAATCACCATCTTCGATTATCACCATCTTGAACTATTCGTGTGGGGTAAACAAGTGGGATACCTTTATATTTCCCTACAAAATAACTTATTTATTTTCATCATCGTTAATTCATTACTCAGCCGATACTAATCTATGGCGTAGGACGTCATATTGTGGTCGAATAATTTGGGCTAACTTTTGTTGACTCATTCTTTGACGTTTATCAAGTTGGTAGTTCCGTTTAGTAATTTAATAAATCATCTAAATAGTGAATGAATCTTTGACAGTGCTATAGTAACATGAATACTTATATTCAAACGTTTTAAATAAATTAAACCAACGATAATGTATGTAATAGTGTTTTTCGAGAGCGTCTGTGTCTCTGTGTAGTAAATATTTATACTTTATAGCTTACTATTATATTCTAAATAATTAGAAAATATATTTTATGGTAACCGGAAACCTCGTCAACAAAATATTATTCTAATGAGAATGTTAGAATTTTGTGTACTTTCAGTATGGTGCAAAATACTAACAGAAGACTAATAGGATTTAGGCAAAAAAGAAGTTTTGTCTAAATAATCTTAGTTTCTCGTTAATACTAAGACGCAGAGCACTCAGTGTTAAGGGTATTACAAAGTTAGCTTCTTACTTTCAAAGACTGATTATGTGAGTACGTGATTAATTTTATGTTTGTATGTAAATATTGTATGCATAAGGAAATGGTTTATTTTATTCTTTTATTAGTAATAATAGTAAATGTTTATTTATACAACCAACACAGGGTCATACAAAATTAATAATTATTTAGTATGGTTAGAAACGTTATAGAAAAAAAGATACTATTTCATTCAGGTATGGAGAACTCAAAAATAATAGTTTATCCCATTCGGTTCACGGTTGAAAAAAATCTTCAAATGCAGTTTTACTTTTTTTTTTTATAAAGGAATGTTTCCTTTTAGTAAAATTTGCTATCATCAATATTTCGGGTACTTTCCCTTCAACTACTGGCTTTTTTTTCCACCCTATAATGGATGCCAGATCTTTATGAAATAATCTAGCGGACCGCCCTCTCTTCGCTTCGGTGTAGCCTATACTTTAGTCAATATTTTTTGAACATAATTATTATTTTTTTAAATATTTTTTGTTCCTACCTTTTCAAAAAGCGATACTCCCGTACAAAATTTCATCCCCTTTTCTCCCTACAAAATGTGAAACACCAAATGAAAATACCTAAATTCCATCGCAAGTTCTCGCTGCTTTAGAATAAAACAATGCCGTTTGTTGCTTTAAGTAATAAAGTATAATAATACTTACGTGCAACGTGCGGTCACAAAGTGCAAAATTAGAAAAGGCTCTTGCTGAAAGCACTTCTAGATTAAAACTGTATCCACAAAGAACATCATCATTAGTACCTACACAAAGAGATTATATACACGGTAAGTATCTAATATGTTTATGGCAAAGGACGGAGATAAACAACTTAAGCGAAGGCCAGCTTTTAGATGGGTGGCCGCTCATATAGTTATTCTTGAGTTCCTAAATGTTGCTAGGGTATATACCATGGTGGTGTTTCCAATACATTCCAAATCATGGATCTGTGATTTTTTTCTCTTTATGAGTCATGAATTGCGAGGTTTCATGAGCTCGTCATCAATATTGATGAGCTTTTTTTTAATACGTTATTAATATCTATTACACAATTAAGTAAATAATAAAAAAAAACACTATACCCGTGCACAAACCATACGAAGTACCCAAAACTGTGCAAGAATTTATCACAAATTGTTTCATAATTTTTATTTTCGCTGGAAAAATTAACACTACCTGTCTTTCAATATAAAACTGTAGCTCCCCACTCAACGCTATTAAACTAATTATCAGAAAACAGGTCACAGAAAAATTCTAATTAATATTGTTTACACGTCAGGGAAGTGAAGATTAAGTGCCGTGACTTCGCTAAATGCTTATCTATAAAAAGATCCTTACCTTCATTAGAACAGAAACTGGTCAAGGGCTTCAAACATTTTTTTTACCAAGTCTCAAGTACAAATAAGATACGCCGTCATTCAGCAGTCGTTTTAATTTACTCAGGAGAGGGTTCTACTACTGAAATTAAATATTGGAGAAACGTGGGTTGAAAAACGACAAATGTTGGTCCTCCCATACTAACTAGACAGCCAGAACATTGTATTAGTACAGGAAAGTATTTTTTTTTTAGTTTCATAAGTATAACGTTTAGTACAACGACTATAAATGACGGACGGTGTATACCAGTTCCGCTCATTGTTTGAGAAAAGTATTATACGAGTACAGCCTTGACTCACAAATGTTTTTCACGTTCGTCCATCAATGCCTGTGTTGCATGCCGCTGCAGTAATATACATAACCATAGTTATACATAACTTATCTGATTGCGTAAAGAAAACTGAATCGAAGGCACCCTCTGCTGGGTATAGGCTTTCGACTCAAAAGAGACCAAAGAATCGTTAGGCTAATCAACTATTTTGTTATATGGATTATGTAAGGTTTGATACGAAAGGGAACGTTAACTTCGACTAATAAGGCTTAAGTACATGAGCTAAGCAGCTTACAGCTACTTATGCGTTTACTCTACGAATTATTTTGTTTGTAGGTGTCTTCTAAGATGTTTTAGATGTATAGGAATTCTCTTGGGACTATCAAATACAAAAAATATTCGAGCATTTTTGCGCAGATCCGTTTTATGACAAAGATTTTTAAAAGATCAGTGTCAGTATTTGCTTTGCCAAGAATGTGAAGCTCAGGGAAGATCTCGTTTTCCTTTTAAATGATTATACAGGTATAGAGAGATAGATTGACAACTGACCTAATTTAACAGCAAAGGAACTATGATAAAAGAAAATAAAACATTGGTACATACTCCAATATTTAAATTATGAATTATTGGGAATTTGGAAAATTTGGAAATACTTATAATGCTGTATTCACAGATCGTTCCCGATTGGTCTCATGAGAAACATTTCTTGAGATTTATCGCCGGCATTTATACGCTAAATTCCGTTCCCTTGCAAAATTTATTAGCCAGTTATGAAAATAACTTCCGTATGTCCTTAATCAAATCATGCTTCACATACTTATAACCTAATTATATTTTCATCTTTATTTTTTCAGTTATTGGATTAGGAAGGAAATTAGAAATAAAAATTGGTTTAGTTAACAACATTGTTGTCCTTACACTTTTTAATAAAATCGATTATTAAGGAATATTTTCAGCTCACGAATCGTTATATTGCATGGCATTTTGTTCATGTCTTAAGTCTTAATTTTAATTTGTTTGATTTAATCAAATCCAGCATAACCATTTATTTTTAATAGGAATACTTTTCAAAAGAGTGCAGCATCCTCGCCCATTGCTTTCAATACCCGCGACGCAGGCGCATGCGACTGCGGCTGAGTGACTGTCAGTTTGCTCTGCTGCACGCTGCACCGGATGAACAACCCACCAGCTAGCGGAGTCCATCCAACCCACGCATTGTCACTTATTTTTATTTACTCTTGCTCTATTTTACTATGACATTTAATTTCAATAACACGAGACGATAATCATTATCAATCCTTTGACAAACTGATGGAAAGTTGGAACCAACGTGACATCCAAAATTGAGCTTAGCTTTGTTCTGAATAGTGTGGTGCGCAGGACGTGTGCTGTCTCCTCGACCGTTGCTTCCAATACCCGCGGCGCAGCGCGCGCGACTGCGGCTGTCAGTTCGCTCTGCTGCACGCTGCGCAGGACGAGCATCCCGTCAGCTAGCGGAGTCCGGCCCGCGCAGCGGCGCGGGCTTGCCCTCAATGCCAGTGCCGGTGTGCTGGGTGCGACCACCAAGTAAGCTGGCACGCTTACTAGTGTGTTGGAGGCTCGAAACGGTAACCGTTTTGTGTGCTAATGACGATTTGTATATTATTTGGATATTCCATTTTATTGAATTGTATAAATAATTTGAGACAATAAACATTTTTGACATTCACTTGTTTGAAGTGCCGGATTTTGCATGTGAGCACTTGACACTAATAAGCACAGCTTTTTGTAATATACATCTTATTAAATAATATATTGATATAACTTATGGTAAATAAATATGAAAATAAAAATGATGGTTGTTAAACTTTAAAAAGTTTTGGTAGTTGCTAGAATATTGCTACTGAAAAAACTTTTGGAATATCCAGACTTGTATTATTGTTGTTCACGTACGCAAAACGAGGTACCATTTCTGGTCCTTTACAAGTCGCGACACGTCGTCACAGTCGGTTACGCTAAACCCAGAGCACGCTATCACGTTTTGATTCGCACAAGTTTTTCTTATCACAAGAATTGATTTGTCTCGTTTGAGACATTGGATTGGCTAGAGTTTGATTTTGGACGACAATCACGGCACTTTGGAATGATTACACTTATGCTATACTAGTTTTATAAAAGTTACGTAACATCACAAAAGCGTAGGTACCTGAGTGCCCTCAATGGAAACTAAGTTCCCAACTTAAGTGATTCTGAGCGACTGAAGAGAGGATGTATGAAAGCTTGAGCAAATAAGATATGGAGTAACTAAACGCTCTATTATAGCAAGAATCTTTGAGCACGAAGTCAGCTAAAAAGCCGCAATCTTAAGTTCAACCCATACCAGCTATATTTCGTAGACCTATTCACGGCAAGTTCTTTGAAAAAAAAATGCCACGTCATACGCTATATTAATAGATCTATACTATAGTCTATAGAGTTGAAAAAAATAACGACGGCAAATTTTACTAAAAGGTAACATTCCTTTATTTTTTAAAATAAGTAAAACTGCATTCGAAGATTTTTGGTAAATCGCTCAGCCGGGATTCGAATGGGCTAAAATCCGAAAAAATTCAATCATCATGTTGTTTTATGATACCAATCGACAGGGTCAATTTCTTCTAAATAAGTTCTAATTAAGTATTATTTTAAATTAAGGGCAAACCCAACAATAATTAAAAAATAATAGATAAGCCCATTATTCGATTCACGGCTGAGAAAAGCAATTTAAAAAAAAATCTTTGAATGCTGTTTTTCTTATTTTTAAATAAAATAATGTTTTGTTTAAGTAAAATTTGCTATCATCAATATTTCGGATATTTTACCTCTATCAATTTTTAAAAAAAAATTTCACTCTTTATACCATAGAATAGTCTCTATTCTATACAATAAAATTAAGGATCATAATATAGTATGCTTCGTGTACATTATATTGAATAAAAAATTCTATTTAGATATAGGCAAACGTATTTGAAATCAATTTGTAATGCGATTTTGGTGATATAATGTCATATAGCTATCAAAACACACTGCAAAGATCTACCTGAATATAAAGTTTAACCTATTATGTAAGAAAAAATCTACAATTCCATGTCTGCAGTGACTTTGCAGTCAAAAAAGCTACTATACTTTTCAAATAAATAATAAATATTGACAACATCACATACATTGCTCCGATTCCAAAGTAAGTAGCTAAAGCACTTGTGTTATGGAAATCAGAGACAACGGTAGTATCACAAACAGTCAGACCTGAAACAATATAGAAAAGTTCGTTTTCTAAATTGACCCAACCGGGGATCGAACCCGGGACCTCAGAGATGGCGACACCTTGAAAACCGGTGTACAAAGCCACTCGACCACGGAGGTCGTATTCAAATAGCATCTGAAAGTGCATAGGTGAGAGTAAAAGCTATTATTATTATTAAGCGGATTTACTTTTTTTTCATTATCCATAACATGAGATCGTCTTTATTCACAATGTTATTAGAATTTAATTTTATAATTGAAACTTCGCATTTGCAGTTATGGCATTTGTCTCATATTTGACTCCTGTAGTCAACTCAATATAAATGTTTGCATGTGAATTAAAAGGGCACCAAAACAAGGTCAGGCGAATGAAAATGTTTTGTTTTAATTTATCAACACTCAATATTGGCTTTGTATTTTATATAATGCGAATATATATAGGGAATAATATATATATTCGAGCATAAAAAACAAGAGTAAGTATATATTTTTTTTAAAGTATGTTATTCAGTATTGTATAAAACAGCATTGTGAATGCTAAAATCTCAAATAAAAAAATTGGCAATGCTATATTTTTATACAATACTAAATAATACACTAGAAAAAAATCGACTTCACCAGAATTGTCTCAGGCGCGAATCGAACCCGCGACCTTTGGAAATCTGGTCCAATGCTCTTACTAACTGAGCTACTGAGTCAATTCAGATTTATTGTACTTGTTAAGTTGACGCCTTTCTAGAATAAAAATGAAAAATATAATATCAAAATGAAAACTATTTTCACCTCAGTCTTTGTTAACTTGTGATTTGACATAACTTTATATATCGTTTGAAATGATATGCCGGGTACTTCTGACGTCTCGTGTAAACAGCATACGATGCCATGTTAAGTAATTTACTTCATATTAGTGATGTGCTAGTTAGTAAATTCTGGAATAAATGTTGTTTCATTTATTTCAAAACATGGTTTTCAAATGATCGATAGGTTGTCTTGCTTTTAATAATCATACTTAATATTATCTGTCACCATTAGATATATTATAGTCAGATATTTTAACTGACCTATCTGCTAATTTAATTAAGTTTTCTGGTATTGGTTTTTATTTATCCTTTAATTATCATTTAGGCTGATTATAGATTTTTTTATTATTATTTATAAGGTGATAGTGCTTGGCCTTCACATCTCCTGATGTTAAGTGAGATAAGGCCGAAAGTGTAAGCGCATACACCCGGAATCCTCACCACTAAGGAGCGGATAACTTACTTTTAAATGCCGGAACACAAAAAAAATTAAGTCGTTGTTATGACCTCAGATTTATGTAAGACGGAGGTAGCTGGCCAAGCGGACTTGAAATAAGCATCACCACCAACCAAACCGAGTATAAAACGTGATGATTCCTGGCATGACCACGAAGGATTTACTTATTTTTTTTGTGGTACATATTCATAAAAATAAATGTACTTTAATGTACTTTTGAACAAAAAAAATGTACTTGTCTAGTTTGGACGTTCCGGCATACCTAAAGTGGTCGTGCCCGGGACGAGTTTTCTGGCACGACCACGCTAGATTTAAGGATATTTCGATCAATTTAAGGATATTAAAGAGGAACAAATTGTAGAAAATATATGTACTCAACTTTAGAAATCCAATTATAGGTGAATTAAGCGGTTTTAGCAGTATTATTCCATTTCAGTACTTCTGATAGGTTTAATAAGTTGTATGTCATGCCAGGAATCATCACGTAGTATAAATGTACCCCTCTCCTGGGAATCGAGCCGGGGAGCCCTGTGTCTTACACGTGTGGGTGAACCAGACCACAGCCAATTATGAGTTTTTGTGACACAAGAGAGAAAAATAATATCCCCTTACATTCCAACTTCATCGAAATGAAACTCGTGTTCTACCAAAGCAAATTCAGATTTACGACTTTGCGGAATCACATCTTTACCTTCGCGAATACAAACTGGTTCATTTTTAGAATTCCTTTCTTTTATCTATGTCACTATAAAAGCCTCGTTTTACATTCCAACCAGGGGCTAATGCACGTGACTAGTTGTGAAAGATTTAAACGACTTATTTTCCAAGGATAACTCGTACCTACCGAGAATACCTAGTACCTCTATGTAAATTGAAAACTGATATTAGATATTGCTTTTACCAAATGGTAAAAACCAACAGTAATAATTTTATTGTGATATAAGATTTGAATTTGTTAGAAATGACCTACGATTTATGTGTTTTTATGCTGACTCATGATTGTAATATTTTTCGTAATTAGACCTCAGGCTGTCTAATAAATAATGACTGTAATCTATGATGACATAGAAAAGTCAAGGGTGTTTGTGACGAACTTGTTTTAATTTTGCACTACAAAAGATAATAGAAAGGACTAGCAATTAATGTAATTGAATTTTATGTATAAAGTTTGCTTAAGTTCACTCCTGCAGTATGAATTCAATGCATCAAAAACTTCTAACAATTATTTCAGCCGAAACAAAACAAGCCCACTACTGCACGATCCTAACTCGAGGATCGCGTGTAACAATGACAGTTGTATTATAACTTGCCATCTTCAAAAATTTATGGGAGTGACTCCCGAAAACAGACCTTGTGTAGTGACGTTAAGGGTTAATTAAACAGACTGAAGGTAGCACGGAATTTGTGTAGCCTTTTCACGCTGGGAAAAAAGTGAATGTCGCGACATCGCATGTTCATAATGACAGTCGTGTCACGGGAATATTTACAAAAACACTCCGAATTCAGGTCGTGCTTGTAAAGAAAAAATAAAAATAAGGCTTTTTCATTTGTCAAAGTAAGTGCGGAAAGGTAAGTATTGTCTTTTTGAGTCAACAAGCGGCAGTATTATTATAACACCACTACATTGTTTCCAAATATTATGTTACGCTAAGTTACCCACATGGAAAATATTAAGAAATAGGGTAATTTGATGAAAGTTATTATATTTTATTTATTATCATATTGTATAATTCGAATTATAAACTTCAAAACTAATTTATTTTGACATACTTTATACACGCAATAGTGAAATTTAAAAACAATATATTACACTCCTTCGCTAACAATAAAATATCATTTTTATTATTTCGATATATGGGCCATAGGTTTAGTACATCACTCCTTTGTAGTACAAGTGGTAGTATCGCTTTAGCGGGGCGCACCATCCGCGCCATTTTTAAAGCAATACAAAAAAAATATGACTTTTTGTACTGAATTTAGAAGATTTTTTTATTCTTGCTCAAAAATGTCTGATAGCAGTGAATGTGAAGTAAATTTTACTCCACCCTATATTTAAGAAGCAGCGACGGAAATTACTTATAATCAAGGTATTAAGCCAGCAAAGTCTCTCTCTCTTTTTTAATATTTATCTTTTATTTAGTAGGTTCAATCTTAATTGTATGAGAGTAGATAAAGTAGTGTATAAAATTGCATATAACTAGGTATTAAAACACTCGTGTGATAATATTAAAAACCTTGCCTACAGCTCGGTTTTCAAACACACACTCATGTTTTAATACCCCTCATTATGCATCAGTTTCATAAACTACTATTATGAGATGTCAATATAAGAGCATAAAGTTACGTTAACTTATAAAAAATGTTTCTCTGGTTTTTGAATGTTTTCAAATTTTCAGCCGGCAGTTGCTGTTCTGCCTGAATACTCAATGCAACATGAGGTATATTAAAAAAATAAACCTGATAACTGTTTAGTTTAGGAGTAGTACAAATATATTTCATATTTGCGAACTGTATTTGTATCACTTCTACAAAAAATTGTCTTCCTAGTAGTGATCCATTGTCGTATCACTTTTTTGCACCATTAAACGAAAAACATTTTTGTCTAATATTCATATTTATATTATTTATACTTTTAAAATTTTAAAATCTACCTATTCATAAATTGGTTTCCCAAATCAATGAAAAATTACAAACAGCTTTTAAAAATAAAGGCAAGGTGATTATTAAATTATATCGACATACCTAAATAATAATAACAACCTCTTCAAATACATATACTAAATTAAATATTTATTCAAAAGTCTAAGCATATACACGGGAGTTTTAAACAAGATTATCTACTTGATTTAACTTTCCACAAAGAACGCGTTCCATATATGTAGGTACTGTACCCGCATTCTATGGCGATTCATAACTTTTTGAAGAGGAATAAGGGATGACCCATACTACACCGTATACCTATATTATACGGTATAGCGTGAGTCATTCTGTGTATATAGACTTATACCAACTTTGGAATATGCATTATTTAGAAAGTTCACCGCCTTCAATTATTTTGCTTTTACGGTGTAAATACGAAAGACAACATCTATATTACATACATTTAAGTTGTAAATTCATAAATAGTTTCACATTTGTCTCTCATAAACTTTGTTGTATTTTTAATTTAAAGACGCTATTCGTTCTACGTCGAGTGCCAAATTATAAATTCACTTTTACAAACAGTCGTTTTATTCTATTGCAATAGTTTTTGTATTGCTGTACATGATTTAAAAAAAACTAATTAAGTAGTACTCTATAATGCTAGACCAAATCACGTCGTTACGCTAGAATAATGTGAAACAAAACTATCAACTCAATTGACAGTAAAATAGAGTTCATCATGTATTGTAAGCATCTGAAGCACCTGGTTGATTTTCAACTTCAGTTATCGTTCCTACTCTGGTATTAATAAAGTCGCTTTTTACAGCACATGCGCTGGTCCCACACGCACACACAGAGCTTGGAGTGCGAAGAGCACCTCCTGGCCAGGTGCAATAGGCCTCGGGTCAATTCAGCAATATTCGTGTCGGCTGAGCCAACCGGCTTCGCTGCCTTCGATGCTGGAGAGTTCCTGAGGCGCCACGGCTCACAGTCCAAATTGTGTCGTAAGGCCAGGTAAATAGGTTTATTTACCCCTGACGCTCTTGCTTGTAATTAACAATCAAAGTTTCTTTATATCTGAAGATCGTATAAGGTATACCATCAGTAAATTTTATTGTTGTTTATTCATCAAAATATTGTCTCACAGATCAGCAGATAACATACCACTTACTACAATGAGCGATTCATCTGAACGCCTTTACAAAATCAAACAAAGGGAGGAGACTATCAATGAAGAAGCGAGCAAATCAGATGACAGCAGTAGTGTTGAAACAGTGAAACATTTTGGACTACCGATCCTCTCCGTGTCCGGTCCATCACCCCCCGATGAAGACTATGATCAGATAGATGAGTATCTGTAGCATTTCCACACCGGTTTCCAGCTCAAATATGTGCTGGAAAAAGTGCGGCCTCCTTGGCCCAGTCCTGCACAAAGTCCCTAAGCAAGCGATCCGTTTCGCTGCATCGAACTTTAGAACTATTCTACTTTGTGATATGGTGTACTCAGTGAAGTGTGTGTAAAGATTATTGGACGGTATTCAACGAATATCAGAAACTTTCGTCTGGAATTGTGTCAGTAGCTATTAAATGCGTGTCTTGTTGAGGGACCATAGCCTTTACAGTATGGTGTTTCTTTTCATCGATACTTAGCATTGATATTTTTGTATCTAT
Organism: Catoptria pinella; assembly: GCA_963556745.1. Taxonomy (NCBI): domain Eukaryota; kingdom Metazoa; phylum Arthropoda; class Insecta; order Lepidoptera; family Crambidae; genus Catoptria; species Catoptria pinella. The sequence continues at coordinate 8,974,113 of OY750769.1, forward strand.
ATCCCCTTGTGTCTTGATGAGTGTCTAAATTAAGGTTAAATCTACGGTTAGATTTTCAATAGTCACCTAATTATAATTAAGATTTGCACAATAAATTTACTGAGGTCTATATTAACAGTGCCACTTTTAATTACTATAAGAAAACGTGATGTGTGTAAACTAGGTAAGGCAATTTTAAGTACCTAATATTATAAATATAAACTATTACTATGCAGTGTCTTAGACATTATACTTTAGTTTCATGACTGTGTGAAAATATCTATAAATGTAAGAGTAGTTGACATTGATAAAACTTTTATATTGCTTGAGTACGTTAATCGCAATTTTTATCATCATAAGGAATAAGCTAATTATCCTGACTGACATGAATTTTTCAACGTTTTAGTGACCAACCCCCGTATTACAACCTCTTAATACTTGCCACTTTTCTGAATGGCTATCAATTCGTCTCTTTCATTTGCTATACAGCGAAAAAGAGATGTAACTATAGCAATTCATAAACCTGGCAAGTTTTAAGAGGTTGTAATACCCCCCCAGAAATAGTTTGTAGATTATAATCCTCAATGAATAATTCACAAATACAACATCATCGGTATGGTTAAAAACGTTGAATAAGTTATGTTTTCAAATCAGGCTTGTAGTAATAAATCTAATGAAAGACGTGAAGGTTGAATTTTGGTCCAATGATAATTATGTATTATCTGCACATGGTGTTCTAGAAAGTAAGAAAGAGTATAAGAATTGCTAAGGAAAGGTTTGGTGTTGAGGGAAAAGATACATAGATGTCACTATTTTGTTTTAAGTAATCCAATAAAAATCGATTTGTTCAAAGGAATAGTAAGCATAAGTAGATTGTACAACAAGTGCATAAAATGGGTTTTGTGTACGAGTTATACACTCTGCTTTTCACTGCGATTCTGAGGAAATTAAATAGCAATATTTCAAAAACAAGTTTATTTAACGAAGTTTAATTGTGTGTGGCTAATTGTGTGTAAGTTTAATTGATTTACCTGACGACCTTTGTATTAGAGTCTGAGACAGCCGGAGATTTTACTTTATGCACTAGAGCATGAAAAGCGATTTTATGCAGCGTATACCCAACATAAAGAGCATTTTTACGAGCAACAGAAGTGAAAAGTAATTTTGTAACTGTTAAATTTCACATCCTTGTAGATTTATATTGTCAATTAAAATTTGTCATTGTATAAAGTATCCTTCAAATATAGAAGATAATCTGGACTTATTATAAGGATGGCACTAATTCTAGTAACACGAGTAAATAATATAGATATTGTAAAGTTAGTTTTTCAATCTCTTTCATCTGGTGCTTGGGGACCAGAAGGACAAATACATGTCAAAGTAGGCCTTAATCCAAGTCATGGGGTATTTCAAACTTATATATATTGATGTAATGAAATATACAATATACCTTTTCCAGAGCTAAGACTTTGTAATTCCCTCCATTTATAGAATTATCCTTCAATTATTTTAAAAGAAGTGTTGCATATTTCTTAGATTGATAATCCTAATAATGAAATAACATCAATTTGAATTTGAATCGAATGTATTCACACGTATTTTCTGATTGGTAAGATTGGCAAAAGTTTGTAAAAATTAAGATAAATGCTAAGTAGTGTTAATTAAATTTTGCAATATCTATTTTAGATAATATACCATGCATATTGTTACGGAAGAGGACTATGGGTATGTGTTAATCAATTTTGTATAAAACAAATTAGTTGAAAAACAATATCAGAGTGAGTCCATCATAAAAACAAACAGCATTACGTTCCTTCAGTAGTTTGTAAATACTAAAGTTACATAGTAAGATGGCTCGACTACACCAAGATCTTACTGTAAGCTTTAATATCCTCATCAAAGTATTTGGTTTTTATATTACCTAGTTCATACTTAGATATTAGATCATTGTAAAGTTAATACAATGCGTCCCGTGCATTTTGAGCCTTGTGGTGAGCCAGCGCCTTTGTCTGTTAATAACACCGAAAGCAACTGATATCAAAATCATGAATCGGTAATAAACCAAACAACGCATTTTTTTATGTTAAAAAAAACATATTTTTAATCAACTATGCAGTTTTTAACTCTGGTGACTCATATTGGACATCGTGTGTTAAGTCCTTATTGATATCGGTTTATATATTTGTTACCATGTAATGTAAACGCAATAACAATTTTAGTTCTATGAAAATGCTTCTTTGTCAAACATATTCCATGACAATGTTTCGGTGTTGCCAGCGGTCATGCATATGTAGGAAGATTGATCATTATTAAAGTGCTGCTCCACTGTGGTCAAAGCTATGCAAAGAAAGGTAGCGTTTTAAGAAACTGGGTTAACCGACCCTTAAAAAGCGTCCACTCACACGTTTTATAATCAAAAGTTGATAAATTCCCGATATAGGACATTGTAGTAATTTAAAATGTCGAACGCGGGTAAATCGAATTAATCCCGTCGCCAGTGAGACATTTCTTAGTAACCGAGTGTCACCGTAGCTGGTTTATTACTGACTTGCATAGACAATACGATCAGTGGAGGTGAGGCGCAGCGTAGTGTCGCATACACATCACTTTCACTTGTGCAAAGCTCTCTTAGGCTGATTCCACACCTACTGTAACATTTGACGTGACATTGACGTGTTAAAGCACCATATTTTTAACATACATCGCGACGCAGTTTGGTTTGGTGTGTAATCTAATGTAGCAAAGAGATAATGTATGATAAGAACATGAGGTCTCACACGCTCAAATGTTACAAATGTGGACCACCCTTACTTTATGCAGTAAGAACTTGAACTTAATGTATTCACAACAAAAGCGATCTTTTATGCGCTGCAGTTGAGTAGTGGCTTAAATGAATAAATTATGTGATGTGAATGCATATTACAAATTAAGTCCGTATATTATATTCCCAGACTTAAGATGTAATTTTTTCGTGCATATTTGTAGAATTAGATAATTAATTAATTATAATTGGTAGTGTTTCCCTCATGTTTGTTGAACTTGTCTTGTGCCAAGTTTTAATTATTGCAACTTCTATACCGTTATCTGAAAATGAAAATGTTGTTTTACATACTTGCGAGTGTAACTAAACCACGTCCACGTGATAAATAGTTTATTATAATGATTTTACTAATGTTTAGCAATAAAATATCTCAATTTAAAGACGTTTTTCGAGATGATATGTACGAAAGAATTGTTTTTTTTTAACCATGTAAAGGTACGCACTCACGATCACGAGCTATGAAATGGTTATGTCGTGGGCCAAACGTTGAACTGGGCCGATCGAGATCGGCCTAGTCAGATCAAGACGTGCCGGCGTTTCATGATCTGGCCAATAATTTCATGATGGTCCCAATCAAAAATTAGGCAGATCGATAAAAGCTTTTACGTGGCCACATCGAGATATGGCTGGGCGCATCGTAATATACTTCCGTTTCGCGACGCTTGTAGCGCTGTAACGCTGTTTGCGCTCTGTCAGCTGTGTGTTTACGTACGAGCAAGATGGCGGGTTCACAAAAAATAAAAAATTGTCGAAGCATGGCCGGGAAAATCGTCAAACGTTATGCTTTGAACGATATGGCGGGTTTTGAAAAGGCAAATCAAGAAATGCCGGCGTATCGTGATCTGCCCAGGCAGATCTCGATCGGCCCAGAACAACGATTGGCCCACGATAGTTATATCACGTATGCCAAATTGGGTTCAAGTTATTCGCCCACCGCCTGGCAGCATTAGCAAGAACGCACTCAAACTCCATAGAGTAAGCCTTATATTATCCGAAAATAAACACGTATCATGGAAGCAAAAGTCACCTGTGAGTGTGAACCTTTACATTAAAAGGATTGTGTTACCTATGTATTTAATAAAGTCTTGATTTCAAACTTCATTTGAATAAAAACAAGGAATATCTACCACTGAACTATTTAACACTTGACACTGGCAAAAATTACTTCCAAGAGGAAAGTAGATTGCCATAACAAAAAAAGGAGATGCTACTTTTGAACTATTGACAAAGAATGTAAACTAATACCAAAGAAAAACCATTTCCACTTACACAATTTTATATTTCTAAAATTAGTGATAATATTTTACATGATATTAATTATAATGTTGTAGAAAAAATATTTTAGCAGTGTACATATCTAAAAATGACACGATAATTATATAAATGCTCATAAAATGTAATGTAAATTATTATAAAAAATCTATTAAGTATATTGTAAAATTATTATTTACATCCTTACGTCTATTTACTATCACAATGTAATAAATAATTCAAAGAAATATGTGTTTTTTATTAACCTTTGTTGATGTGTGATTTTTGACATTTTCTGCAAAAATTAAGAAGCAAGAAAACTATAATAACATAGTGGAGCTAACTAAGAACTAGAAAAATCAATCATTAAATTAAAATCAAACAAAAATTAGTAAAAAACTTACCTACGAGGAAACTAAAACCACGTTATGTTGTATACAACGTGTTACAAAAGTACCCCTAATGCCGAATAGGGTATATAGGGACCATCAAACTGAACAACTTTTACTATAGAACCAACTCTGAAATCGCGAAAAAAAATCAGCTGTTTCATACATTTTGATATTTTCGATTTTAATTTTTGTATGAAACAGCTGATTTTTTTTCGCGATTTCAGAGTTGGTCCCATAGTAAAAGTTGTTCAGTTTGATGGTCCCTATCTACTATTTTCGGCATTAGGGGTACTTTTGTAACACCTTGTATACAAAAAAAAACATAACAAACTATTTAAACAATAAATTATTGATGTTTTCTTATGACACTCTATAAACCTTTCATAAAGTTATAGAAGGATGCTGCCTATTTTAACCCTATTTTAGTGAATAACATGGCCGACTACATTAACAGCTTATTGAAGTAACAGTAGCTTCCTCGTTATTTTACAACATATTGACATTTAATGACCGATGCCAAATTTCTTTTTTCGGAAGTTGTGGATATCAGCCAGCGGATTTGCCTGTGTTGTCTATGGATTCGTCAGAACGACATCATAATTACGCAATTTTTTTCTTAAAATACGATAATGAATAATAAAAGTTATGGAGTTTTTGGCGCCATTTTGTCGAGTTCGGTTTGGTGTCTATTTTAATTATTTTCAAATTGATTCATAGTGGATATTGTGTCTTAAAATTGGTGCAGTTATATGGTACAAGTGTCTACGCAACTGAACAATATGTGGGATAATTGAAATAGGCGCGATCTTGGTTGTGTGAAGCTGAGACTTTTATTGAAGTGGTGGCTTCCTCGGCAGAACTAACCGAGTTAACTGTCTTGATATACTTGGTGCCAAATGCTCCAAGCAGCATTAGAATGCGATGCACCCGCATTCTAATGAAAAATTAAACAATATCTACCACTGAACTACTTAACACTTGACACTGGCAAAAATTACTTCCAAGAGGAAAGTAGATTGCCATAACAAAAAAAACAAAAAAAGAAGAAGAATAAAAGTTATGTGACGTTTAATAAGTCTGCATTCTAACTTATATTGACTTTAACCCAATTTTAAGGTATTTTTTAGGAATAAGGCTGTATGACTTGAAACTTCTTGATTGTATCCAATGAAGGTAGTTTGAGAATCTTCGTTTAAAAGTTAAACGTAGTGCATTGTGAAAATAAGTCAGTCGTAGTGCATTGTGAAAATAAGTTAGTCGTAGTGCATTGTGAAAATAAGTTAGTCGTAGTGCATTGTGAAAATAAGTTAGCCGTAGTGCATTGTGAAAATAAGTCAATTGTAGTGCATTGTGAAAATAAGTTAGTCGTAGTGCATTGTGAAAATAAGTTAGCCGTAGTGCATTGTGAAAATAAGTCAATTGTAGTGCATTGTGAAAATAAGTTAGTCGTAGTGCATTGTGAAAATAAGTTAGTCCTAGTGTATTGTGAAAATAAGCTAATCATGGTGCATTGTGAAAATAAGTTAGTGGCAGAGCCACGTGACTTGCGGGCGCCGGCAGGCGTCAATACAGCAGCCAAAATCGGTAAGTAGGCTTTTGAAATTTACCAGATAGTTTAATTTGCATTTTTTTGTGTCGTTCCATCGGGCTTCTTATCAAACAATAAAATATTTTAGAAATAAGTATTTACGATTCAAGGCAATGTTACGGATGAATGTAGCACATCTACATGGGACATGGTAGCTGCGAGTATTCATGGAAGCAATTAAGTACTGACATTGTGTTTAATGTCAGTTCCTTCTATGAAGTGCATAGTTAATGTGCTAAAAATTTGTTTGCTGGTAGGGTTTATGATGAGCCAGTAGTAGTTGACTGAACAAGTGCGAAGTAAAGCAAGTAAAAGTAAAAAATTGCCTTATTCAAATAAACTTAGTAATTAAGCGCTTTTGAATCGACTATATTTTTCTACCACCCGTTCCAGACTTTTTTAACTGACAAGATGACGATATTTACAAACTTAAATATATTGTTACCAAATACAATACATACGACAGGTTATAAACAACAAAGTACTTACTAGCAAGTTATTGTGTTACATCATTTCCACGCATTTCGGTCTTTCAGATAATCGTCTACTTTATAATAACCTTTACCCATGAGCGTCTTTTTGACATGATTTTTAAATTCATGCAAAGGTAGATCAATCACTTGTTGTGGAACTTTATTAAACAAGGTTATGCGTTTCCATATAAATGAACCTCTAGTTTTTGCAAGCCTAAATCTTGAAGCGCGGGCGAAGCGTCTCTGTTTCAGGTTGGGCCAATATGCTTTGTCTGTCTGTCCGTCTGTTTTCTTTATAGGTCACAATTCTCGTGAATTTTGTGAGCAGGTTCGACAATTTTATAAATAGCTAAGTCAAATCCGTTTTTCAAAGTTATTCGAAAAAAGAACATATTTTTGCTATTTCGAAAAATGTTCAAAAATTTCACAAATGCGATGTCTACAGTTTACAGAGCCACTAGTTATTATAAAGTTTATGTCAGCTTATATTAGTTATATATCAAGTTTACTCTGAAAACTAACAACCTTGAGTTTAAAGGTAAGCAGTCTAACTTTTTTTTAACATTATTGAACGTGTGTTTTTTTTAGTCCATTAATAGTTTATTACAATCGATTACTCCTACGCGCAAAAGTTATACTGTCGATCGATTGTTGTGTTAAATAAACAATTTACAACTGCGCGACTTTAAGAGCCTTAACTGACACTGCAAACTAAACTGACACTTATTACATATGAAATAGAGTGATACTGACGTTTGCAGATATTGCAATGAGGAGCAGGAAACGCCCAAGCACCTCTTATGTGATTGGGGACCCCTAATCTGTAGCTTATCCTTTGTGTAGCTAGGGCTGCCAGATTGAGGATTTTTCCCCATTTTGGGGAAAAATAATTTATTGGGGAGAAAAAAAAATCTTCATACAAAAAGTATCATTTTGGGGAACATAAATTCGTGTTTGGGGATATTTTTAGTTGTGTTGGAGTTTTTTTTTTTGAGGTCGGTCGTGTAAGTTATGTATAAAAATATAGGCCACGCTAAATATGTTGACATGTCATTGTGTGAATTGTACTCTATCATTGAATTTAGTAAATAAATAAATCCTTATTAAATATAATTGTAGGTTTGCAATTGCATTTGGTGAAGGTTAATAAGAATAAACGAATCTTGAGCGAAAATTAAAGACGGCGTAGTTTGAAAACAAATCTTAATTTTTTTTTATGTTTTAGGTTATATACTACCTTTCAATAAAATGGTAATGTTTATAACACTGCAATATTTTCTTTATATAAAATGCAAACAAACACGAATAGACACAAAAAAAGTCGACTTAATAACCTCCTCCTTTTTTTGAAGTCGGTAAGAAAGTAGATCTCTCTCCAATTTAATAGACGAACATACGGCTGACCTTGATATTATTAAAAGTACTTTTTAGGGTTCCGTGCCAAAAGGGTAAAATGGGAACCCTATATTACTAAGACTTCGCTGTCCGTCTGTCACCAGGCTGTATCTCATGAACCGTGATAGTTAAGACAATTGAAATTTTCACAGATGATGTATTTCTGTTGCCGCTATAGCAACAGTTGAAAACAGAATAAAATAAATATTTAAGGGGGCTTCCATACAAAAAACGTGATTTTTTGCTCGTTTTGCTTGATATTGATAACGGCAACAGGTAGACGCTTGAAATATTCACAGAATATTTAGTTATATTTTCGCTTTAAAAATAAATAATTAAATTAAAATTAAACATATATTTAAACGGGGCTCCCATACAACAAACGTGATTTTTACGGAGCCCTTCGTGCGCGAGTCCGACTCGCCCTTGGCCGGTTTTTTATTTTTGATGTTAATTTTTTTTTTCAATGTCCTCAAGATAGTTGCGAAAAGCGCGACATTTGTAAATTTTTTGTTCTTAAGTTTAGTAAAACTTTTAACATCGGTTCATGTTTCAAAAATCTTTTTAATCAACTAAAGGGATACAAGTACAAAGTGAATAGGAACAGAATAAAAAGGTATCCTATAGTCATTTACTAAAAGGGTATACCAATGTTCTTTGAATTCACTTTATCGGCTGTTCTGGTTCCGGAAAGTTTGCATTTGGTCTGTAGTAACTCTTAAAAGTACGGGAGTTTTTAACTTGTAAATGATGTAAACTTAGCAAGCAATGGATTTTATGCGAGGTAACAAAAGTTTGGACTCTCAATGCGAGAGAGTGATAAAAGTGTCCAATAAATAAATATTAGACAACATCACAAACATTGCTCTGATATCCCAAAATGAGTAGCTAAAGCACTTGTGTTATGGTAATCAGAGACAATGGTGGCAAACACAAACACCCAGACCTAAGCTAATATACAAAGTTAGTTTTCTAAATTGACCCAGCCGGAGATCGGACCCGGGACCTCAGTGATTGCGACACCTTGAAAACCGGCGAACAAACCACTCGACCACGGAGGTCGTCAACCTATGTGCTTAGGTACCTATTATTACACCTTGAAAACCAGCGTATAAACCACTCGACCACGGAGGTCGTCAATCTATGTACTTAGGTAATTATTCGAGGAAAATATTTCAAACTTTTATGTTTCGTGTTTCTGATTCGGATTCAACAATATGATTTGTTTCCATAAAAAACGTCAGCTCCGACCCTACGAACAAAATAATTTAATGATATTGATGTTTATAAAGTATTTTGAAAAGTAAATCGCAGAAATCGCCGCCTTTACTTTTAAAAAGTTAATTTTACGTGTTTACGATAGTCTACTCAAGCAGCATCTCTCTTTCACAGAATTCCACAGATGTAGGAACAAGGTAAACAAATTTAATTATTCCTTAATCAAATAATGTTGTGTTTGAGTGACAATTTAATTACTTTGTACAGGTAAACTATTTCAATCTAGTCCACACAGATAGGCAATTAATTTGTCAAGATTCTAATCATGCCTATGTATGAACAATAAACACCTTGAACATAATCAAAAGTGTAAACAAGTATAGCACCGTAAACTCCTGAAAGAAAAATACTTCATTAAGTCAAATTTGGATTTTTTATTGCTTGTCTGATTCACGATTTGCGATTGAAGTAAAAAAAGTAATTTACGTTTTTGACAATCTCACATTCCAATAAGGTCACAAAACGCCTCACTAAGTACAATGTAATTCGGCAGTATTAATTCTTGAAGGAACCTCGGGCAAAAAATATCGTGGTCCCTTCCAAAGGGATCGGGACCACGGGCGAAAACGGAAGGTTCTATATTATATAAGTTTGGTAAACAGGTGTATTATTAAAAACCTTACCGAAACAAGACAAAATCGGATATTCTTAACAATGTTAGAGTTGCAATTAAACCAATTAATTTCATTTTAAATTTTTTTTTCATTTCAGTTTTCGGCGCTGACATAAAGAAAAATCTTATTGAGATTTTAAGTAATTGATATAAGCTTCATAAAGACTATAAAAAGAGAGAACAGATTACATAACACCCAGTAAACACCTATTATACCTACTTCAAACAGAATGTTTATCTTTTAATACGACACATGATTTTAAACTTTACGACTTTGCGCCTTTTAAAGGTACTTTCAAGAATGATTCCTTTCATTGTGGTTTTAACAATCCGGGAAAGTGCTTTTGTGGGGAAATTGCGGTAACATCCTGTATTTTATACACTTTCAGGCTGTATTGTAAGGGTATTTTATTACAAAGTTAAAATCTCGACCGCTTCGCAGATTTTTATTACTTATAATGTGATTCACTTTGATTGGAGCACAAAATAAAATCATTCACCATGTTGAGTAAGTACCTATACAAGCGATGTAATAAAGTAAGTGGTAAATATACCCCTAATCTTTTGTGACAACTAATACCTTATCTCTATTTTAAGCTCTTAAGAGCTTAGATGCATTCTTAATTTCAGTAGTCATAATACCCTAAATGCAATATCCATCATTCCATGAAAGCATAATTCAATTCTTGGGAAATGCAATCAGGCTATTCAGGTTTATCAAAAATTTAAATTTACAGAGAAATGTCGAATCGAACTAAATAATCGAAATCATGTGTTTAATTTTTAATTTTACTTCTAAACATTTAATTTTATTTAATAATGCTAAATATTACTATTAATAAGCATTGTGAATGCTAAAATCCCAAATTTAAAAATGTACATATTTATCTATTTTATGCATGACCCATGTTTTCAATCCATTTGGAAACTGTGTTATTTATCAAACAACCCCATTTAATCATCAGTGAAAAAAAAGTTTAGCCCGACAGCTATTTTAGAAAATAGTAAGACAAATAATTTAAAGCCCTTACTTTTGGTTGGCACTGTAAATAAATATAATATAAATATAAATATTTTGACAACATCACATACATTGTTCCGATTCCAAAGTAAGTAGCCAACGCACTTGTGTTATGGAAATCAGAGACAACGGTGGTATCACAAACATCCAGACCTGGGCCAATATAGAAAAGTTCGTTTTCTAAATTGACCCAACCGGGGATCGAACCCGGGACCTCAAGAGATGGCGACACCTTGAAAACCGGAGTACAAAGCCACTCGACCACGAAGGTCGTCGATCGACTGTGAGAACTAGCACCTGACAAATGAAAAAAATAAGGCTTTTTAGCCCTATTTTGGGGAAATGGAGTGTTAAGAACTAAAAGGTAAGATGGAGGCTTTGAGCTACACGTTTATAAAATTATAACAATTAATTCGCTACTATCAATGATATGAATGATAAGGATTAATCAGTAAGCGGTCAAAATCTTTTAAAGCGCCTTGGTTGTTAATGACTCTTTAGGCTCTAACTTAAGCTCTGCCATGGTTTTCAGATCACGTTAAGCCTCCTTGCCTCTATTCAATCATTATATCGTGACTATTTAAGTTCTGCAGGATCAATTAAAAACTCATTAGTCAGTGACTTGAAACGATTGATGTGTTAGCTTGGATTAATTGTGTTGGTAGTTAAGTTTTTGTTAAGCCAGTAATGTATTTGTATTCTCTTTGCTAGTGTTGTTTACAATATATTCCTTTTCTATAATAAAGTAACATAATTTAAAAGAAGAATATTTGATTGTGGTCGAGTAATTTGGTATTTACAAGGTGTTACAAAAATATCCCTAATGCCGAATATGGTATATAAGGACCATCAAACTGAACAACTTTTACTATGGTGCCAAATCTGAAATCGCAAAAAAAACAGCTGTTTCATACATTTTGATATTTTCGATTTTAATTTTTGTATAAAACAGCAGATTTTTTTTTCGCGATTTCAGAGTTGGTCCCATAGTAAAAGTTGATCAGTTTGATGGTCTCTATATACCATATTCGGTATTTGGGGTATTTTTGTAACACCTTGTATAGGAACGCATTTTTAAGAGCTAAATATTATACATCGTAAATTTTTAAGTATGTAAATTTTTAAAAATGAAATGGAGATTTCAGACCACGTGATTGAACAACTTTTACTATGGGGCCAACCACGGAATTGCGAAAATAAAATCAGCTGTTCCATAGAAAAGTACAACATCGACTCGACTATAATGTATGGAACAGCTGATTTTCTTTTCGCGATTCCGTGGTTGACCCAATAGTAAAAGTTGTTCATTCACGTGTTCTGAAATCCCTATTTCCTTTTTTGATATACTTAAAAATTGACGGTGTATTTGTTAATTTAGGGCTGTATGAAAAGAAACGATCTAGTTTAGTGCCTTAAGTATAAAAAAAAGATTATTCGCAAGGTATTAGCGAACTCTGCTCGATACTGCAGCTCGGGAGTACATAACTTAAAGCCTGGCAACATAGCTTTGATATCGTCGAAGCTTTCATACAATTTCTCAACAAAGATGTAAGCTTATTTGGTGGAAATGTCTGAGGTTTATAAATTATAAATTATTCATAGACTATAAAGTGCATTGGAACAGATAGCGTGCATTGTTTTCATCTCAAGTCCAATCTTAGTGACTATTTAATTTAATCAAGCGTTGCGTAATAAGTTGCTTAGGGATTAATTAACCCGAGAGGGCCCGACTTACAAATTCTGACTAAGTTACAATTAGATTAGATAATTTAATAGAAATTCTGTTCAATTTTCAATTAACATGCGAAGTAAGTTTTAAATAAGCTTAATACTTTTAAATAAGGTCCTATCTAGAGAATCATAAATCAAGTACTTGCATTTCCTATTCAATATTTGTCACGAGTTTCACACTATCGTTACACGCTACTCGACGTGACTGTGAATTTAACCGGAAATTTCTGTCGTTGGCCATTATTCGACAGAGTGAGATTGATTCGGTATAATCAAATTATGTTGTTGGCTTAGTCAAAATCAGGGAGAATTTGACTTTAGGCAAAATCTATCGAAGCTTCGGTTCGTAAATTAATTAAGAATTTTCAAAAACCTTTCTTGTGTAATGCTTATTACATTAAAACAACCTAGCTATATTGTATGCCTTTCAACCGGATCTGTTCAGTGGTTAACGCTGTGCTATGATTAATCTGTCAATCATTTTATGAGAATAGATATAAGAGATTACAATATCAAAGATGAAAGCGCGTTTCGCTCGTGAAACAAGCATTTTAACTCAACTATAGTTTAGCGGTTCTGTTGGCGAAACGTTAACTGGCTTATTTTTCTGTAGGTGAACAGGTCAATGACCAGTCTTTTGTTGGTGCCATATTGTCATCTACTGCTAGAGATCCTTAAGGTTCAAATAAAAACGAAAATCAATTTTTAAGCTGAGCTTTACATTGCCTCTGTCTAAGTGTATTCAGAAAGAAAAATAGACATTACACGTATATACGTTGAAGGCAAGTAGAATATGAATTTAAAGTTCTTGGTTGGAATTAGTAAAACAACAATCAAGAAACAAATGACTTCTATATAGCTGTGCTACAATATTGCACATGTTTACACATACGGCAGCTGGGTTGATCCTTGTGAATAATTCATGTGGAACGAACATGCCGTGTTGTTCCACGGAATACACTTAAATCCGACTGAATTGACGTCTGGCTGACGAAAACGCATAATGAGATCTTTGAAGGTATTATAGAGATTTTGGGAATGACCATCGAGATGAGCTTGGACATTAAGTATACATAAAATAATAGTTATTTTTCTGTTATGGTGGATTTGGAAAAAAAAGTTAAAGTAATAGGACTTTTTAAAATCTGTTATTGGTTGGTAGTATTTTAGATGGTAAGATATAAAATAAATAAAAGAAGAAGATATATTAAGGTGCCATTAAAAGTTTTCTGTAGCTGAAAAAAGTTTGAATTGTTTTCTAAGACATTAGACACAATATAGGTGTATAAATGATCAGAATAAATTAAGATTTTCTTCAGTAAGGCGTCTTCATTAGATTTTATTTCGATATTTAAACATGAATTTGACCTTGAACATCTTCTATTACTACCGCTCAGTGCATAATAAACGTATATAAATACTAAGTGACGCCCAACATGTGTTTGCATAGATATTATAATACATTTGCTTCTATTACATTTTAATTCCTTGCCCTAGGGACATCCTATGCGGTAATTAAAATATAATTTAATATCAACTTATAATAATGCTCTAACTAAAAATCTGAACCTAGATAACCTCCTTTAAGGATACTTAACCAAAGTATCATCATAAAATAAATATACTTACCCAAGAATAGGGAGTAAAGATCTATTCCCCATTCTTGGGTTTTTTGTTTTCTCTATTGAAAGATTCAGTAAAAATACGATTGATGACCGGTGAATGAAGTTCATCAAAAATCGAAAAAAAAATCCTTTTTAAGATTTTTTTACGAATAAGTCAAATTGTATAATTGTACTTATTTGGAATAGGCTTTAAGCATATAGTAAGATCAGTGACTTTATATCCTTTAAATAGCTGAGATCGGATTGCGGCCAAATACTGTTTAGGTCGATTTTATTTATAATTTTTCTACTTCTTTTTCATTTATTTATTCATGTGTACTTATTACTCCCACTTCTTACTAATAACACTAAAAGACCGAAAGCGATTGCAAAATGTGTTTTTTTCTAAGCTTTCTAAGACCAGAAATTAAAAAAGTTGTTTAAATGTAGCATTTTGTGAAAAACAAGTTCACTAGACTTTACTACATTGGGTCGTAAAGCAGATATATGCTATTATACGCTTTAAGTCGTGGCCATAAAGTTTATATTACCGCAGAAAATATCTCGACGGGCATCTAAAAGAGGTGTTATAAATTATATTGCAGTTTGCCTCGTTCGCTAAGATCCGACTCCTGTCAGCAAGGTAAAATGCAGTAAGAAAACTTTTGTCAAAATATATTTTATTATTCTTATTCACTTGTAAATAAGAGTACTAGAGAATGCTGGACGCAAAAGCGAGGGTATCTTTTTGATTATTACCCGAGGGAGAAACACTTGACCTAAATCTATTCTGCTGTTATGTAAAGATAAGGGCTAAAATGGAAGCGAATTAATTTCTTGAATAATGTCGAACTTACCTATGACTTACGTATCACATCACAACAATTTGTTGGGCAAGATTAACGTGAAAACAAACCACAGTACACAGTTTTGGCTTCTGGCAATCAAACAGGACGTTGGGTGTGGTGTGTCACACACTCGGTTATTAAAGTACTAGACCACTAATATAAATAAATAAATATTTCACAACATCACATACATTGCTCCGATTCCAAAGTAAGTAGCTAAAGCACTTGTGTTATGGAAATCAGAGACAACGGTGGTATCACAAACACCCAGACCTGAAGCCAATATGGAAAAGTTCATTTTCTAAATTGATTCAACCGGAGATCGAACCCGCGACCTTAGAGATGGCGACACCTTGTACATACATAGCCACTCGAGCACGGAGGTCGTCAATATATTATTATTGCTTTTTCCCCACAACTTAAGATTTCAACTTACTGGGTTTTCACTTGCAATAGCTGTAGGAATGAACTGTGAAGCTCATAAAATACGAGCAGTATCGGGTGGTTTTGAATTAAAATTCTAGTTAGTGTGCGAACACATATCATGAGAGCAAAGAAAATTGTACCTATCCAATTTTATTTTAAGTAGATTTAATGTAATAGTAACTTTTTGGAACTTCTAAACTACTGGTACTGGTATATATAGTTTTATAACATTACTAAAGTATGTAGCTTAAAAATATAGATTAAACTCACGTGTAATCCAACAATTAATGAAGGCTACAATAACCAGCATAATGATGGAAACAAACAAACGCACAGTATGAAAAGGTCAAGTCATTTTGATCCAACATAAAATTGTTCCTTTGTTCTCTGTAAACGTAATAAGTCTAAATCGCGTTTTGCCTAAAATTCATCATAACTTGATGATAAAAAAAATATAAAACAAAAATTAGAGAAAATAAAATTATAGAAAATGATTTTTATAAAAAATGTGCATTAAATGAACTTAAAATCATTTTAAATATTTTTATATCAATCAAAAACCATATCAGTTGAACGTTATTAGGAAATTAGAATATGCGATTTAGACTTATTACTTTTTAGGAATACAGAGAACAAATAAAATTGTTATCCTGTTTATCCTATCATCTAGAAGATTAAAGACAGGATACGGGCTACGGGTAGGTTTAGTTATCTCAATGTTGTAGGCATAATTGAACCAAAAAGCTAAAGGAATTTCTTTACTCAGTAAAAAATAGAAATGCTAAAACATTACCTAGATTTTCAGTACCTATATACGTTACGTCTATGTCAATAACCTGAGTCACCTCAAAAGACACGAATCTCATTTTTCACTACTTTGTTCTCTCTTTATAATGTTACGCCCAAAAGCTGGGCACGAAGTGTAAATCTAATAAAGCAACATCACCCTCACTGGTCGGCCACGAGTATGCGTCTAGGCGATAAGCGAAGCGGAGAGCGAGTTGGTTTAGTGGTATAGTAAAAGACATAAAGTGATTTAGAATTTTACCTTGACTGCTGCGTTATATTGTTCATGTTTTGATAACAGTTTATGAAATCATCCTTACATGGTAATTGTGTTCATGTACCTCAAAGTTGCTTGTTGTGATGTAGTCACTAAGCTCTTGAATCATAGGTAAACTCGTCCAGTTAGAGTTTTAGTTCAGTACAGGACTAAAAATCAAATCAAGTTATGAATTAATATAGCTTATCAAATATTATAAGCAATATTCAAAGTAGTTAAAGTGGGAAAGTTATATAATTATAGTGGCCCAAGAATCAAATGGTGAACTTTGCCTTTCATCATACGTTTCTGTACGAAATCTCCTGCTCACCTTTGGGGGAATGCATTTTCTTCGGGCATACAAAAAAAGAGATTATAACGGCCTGGCCACCTTAACGCGAATGGCAACGCGATTACGGCTACGGCATAGCTTTTGATATTGTGTATTAACTGCTATGCGATAAGCGAGTCAAGGCGGAATGAAGGGAGAATTCGCTCGTCGCTTCGCCGTTCGCCACTTCGCGAGGCCAGTCGTATAAGGTTCAACGAGGTAATTACAATTCTATGGTCGTTTGGACCCTATGTCAGAGTTTGTCTTTCACTCTTGATGTGGGTTTACTGCGTACGAGGGTGATTATTGGCATTACAAATATGTTTCAAAGGCGTAAACATACGTGCTGAATATGTTTCTGTTACTATAATCAATGTACACACGATTCCACCTCAGACTATACATGTTGATCTTGAGACCGCCTTTATGCCCTACGTAATAAAAGCTGTTTTCGCAGTTTAACTGTATAACCTGACGTGATGTCGTGTGTACCTACTTTGTGAAGTAACGGAAAGGGTTTTGGTATTTTTACCTGTTGCTTCAAGTTTGACCTACTGATAATTAGACGGCCAAATGTGATGGGAATGTCCTTACTATCACTTTGGGTGACAATGTAATGAATAATGATAGTTGTAAGTAGAGTTTAAATTAATAAATAAAAATATTAATAACAATTTGACTAAAATCTGCCTGGTATGGCCAAATTTTTGTGAATAAAAATGTAATAACTGTTTCAAACAAATTTACTTTCGTGTTATATAATTGTGTCTTGACAGAAATAGGTATGTATGAAATAATTATTGTAGACGTCATAATTTTGTTGATATAATATTTCATTACGGCCGAGTTGCGACCATATCGAGTTATGGCAATACAATATTAATTAAGTTTTAATGGAACACTCGCATTGCACGCCGTCGATAACGCACGTCAATTATGTAGGTACTGTGCACGTGTTTTTTATGAGACCATAAAGAAAATATTTTTGTACGGGCCTTGTACAATAAGTATAACAAACGTTTTATTCCATAAATCTAAAACACATGCCGTGTTAGTATAAAAGATTTTTAAACAATGTTTAACTTAGACACCTGTTTAAATGTGATGCTGTCACTTTTAAGACAAAATTTCTGTGTGCCGGCTTTTAGAGGTAAGATAGCCAGTTCCTCAGTGGTGAGGATTTCAGATGGAGTATGCTCACACTCTCGGCCTTATCGTCACGAGATGAAGGCCAAGTTGTGGACAAAAAAAAGTTTTACTGAAGCATTGAGAATAGGTACGTAGGTTAGAGCCAATCGTCACAAACCGCTGTTTTGTGCACATACTAACCTTTTTACTAATAAAGATTGTACAGCAGATGTATAGTTACACAATGGTTACTCTCTGTCAAACTATTTAAGTTTGACATGAAAAAGAAAGGGACAAAACATTGTGTAACTATGATGCATTTGCTATACAATCTTTATTAGTAAGGGGGATAGACTTTACCTTGGTTCAAACGGGCTATAGTCAGAAGGTCACATCTACATAACTTGAGTAACTGCTTCAAGACGAGTAACCTTTATAAATGAAAACAAATAACTTAAGTATCGTTGAAGGACTGTATGAAACCTTGGCCCAAGATGTTCAAGGTTGTAATCAAGTTTCCTTAAGGACGACAAGTGTAACAGGGTTGTTGTGTAGAATGCTAGTTTTATTCCAAATTTTTTTTACTACCTTCCACCCGCGACTTCGTCTGCGTGGACATTCGGAAAATCAATATAATCTTTGACCGGGATAAAAGTTCTTTTCATATCCCATCCTTTATTTTAATCTAGGCTTTAAACTATCTGTGTGCCAAATTTTATCCAAAACCGTTCAGCCCTTTTTTGATTAAAAGTCTTGATTTTCTTCAGCCTTTTATTATTTATTCAGTGCCTTGCCATAAGTATCTTCAAACGCGATAATTGCAAGTTCTCATGTCGCCTGCTACATAAGAACATGTAATTAATTACTATAACTTACAGAGTACCTCAGAACTGCGGTAACTATAACCATTAAAATGTAATTATGTTGTCTTGGGCAGCGAGCGTCTTTTGTTTTGCGAAAGTGAGCACGTATCGTATTCATTGCGTTATTAGGGATTATGGAAACAAAAGAGTAAATACGAAAAGAAATACAAATGTTGTATGTAGTAAATGAGTTATCTCCAGATACTTCTTAGCCCTCTTACTAATAAAGATTGTGTAGCAGATGTATAAGTTACACAGTGGTGACTCTCTGTCAAACTATTTAAGTTTGACATTAAAAAGAAAGGGACAAAACACTGTGTAACTTATACATCTGCTATACAATCTTTATTAGTAAGAGGGTACTAGTTTATGTTAACAATCTTACACAGAATGCTTGCAACACACCGGCAGCCTCTATTATCTTGAAAATTATTTAAAAAAAATAAGTGTTGCATGTCCCGGCTCTTCAGCACCTTAAAAAGTTGAATAGTTTTTTTACATTAAAGTAAAAAGTAAGAAATTGCTTTATTCAAATGAACTTAGTAATTAAGCGCTTTTGAATCGTCTATATTTTTCTACCACCCGTTCCAGACTTTTTTAACTGACAAGAAGAATAGGCGCAAGAAACTTATCAGCTTTTACAGAAATAAGTAACGATATTTAAAATATATAGTTACCAAATACAATACATACAACAGGTTATTAACAACAAAGTACTTACTGGCAAGTTATTGTGTTGCATCATTTCCACGCAATCCGGTCTTTCAGATAATCGTCTTCTTTATAATAACCTTTACCCATGAGCGTCTTTTTGACATGATTTTTAAATTCATGCAAAGGTAGATCAATCACTTGTTGTGGAACTTTATTAAACAAGGTTATGCGTTTCCCCATAAATGAACCTCTAGTTTTAACTTAAATTATTATTCATTTTTCACTAAAATCTGATATCTGTATTCTTCCCTCGAACGTTTGGTTGGAATATCCCCCGCTTGTTTGTTAACCAAATAATATAATACCGCAGGCAGCCTTTTTGCGTTTGATTCGTTAAACATTCCGACCTTTCGTTTAAGAAAATACACACAGAATGTTTTTCTCCTATAATTTTTTGTTTGTCGATCACCTGTCTATGTATTATTATAATTTAATTTAGATGCTATAGACTTTTGCAATCTTAAATTTTGTAAGAGTGTGATTCCAACTCCCACGAGACCAAAATGGCAACACGAAATCATACTGTAATTGTATTTTTTAATGAATAAATAAAAAAATATAACTTAAATTTATCAACGCACGAGCAGCCGCTTGCGGCCGTATCTAATGCTATTGTATCTCATTTTACGGGCGTTGAAGAGTTAAGATAAAGTTTTAAGTGCATCATAGCATAGCAGAAATTGAAATTGAAATTGAAATTGAAAAATTCTTTATTCAAATAAGCTCACATAACAAGCATTTTTAAATCGTCAATTCTTTTATCCTACCACCCATTATGACGTCTTTTAGCTGACAAGAAAAATGGGCGCAAAAAACTTATCAGCTTTATTAGAAGGAACGATATTTACAAATATGTATATCGTTTCCAGACATTACATTCAAAGTATTCATACATGTTACCATTAACATAGATTCATAAATAAATAACATTATTTAATTAGCTCATTTCTACTGAATCAATTTACAGGTGTCAAGCTTAATTCAAAATTTAAGGCTCAGCCTAGGCTATTACAAAAAAATTATATATATATCTATTCATACAATTCAATAAACGTTAAGACAAGTAGGCAGAAGCAGACCCATTCCCACTGGCAGCACCCGTTCACGAGCATGACGCATGAACCAGCCATCGCTTCGCTCAACCATATTTGAGGGAACGTAACGACCCGCCTCACACGACACCACCATAGAAATGATTAAAGAGAGCATGACATACTTAGGCTACCCGTGTTAAGGCATCGAATTGAAAACTAATATCCAAAAGCTTTTCATAGGCCTATAGAAAGTGAAAGATTGCAATAAAAAAAAAATTCCAAAACAAGGTAGTAGTTATGAATTTTATCTTTTGGGTAAGAAGTGCCATACATATAGATAATATTAAACATTTATATATATATATGTATGCGACGTCCTTAATACAAGTAGTCAGAAGCAGACCCATTCCCACTGGCAGCACCCG
Organism: Catoptria pinella; assembly: GCA_963556745.1. NCBI lineage: Eukaryota > Metazoa > Arthropoda > Insecta > Lepidoptera > Crambidae > Catoptria > Catoptria pinella. Next base: position 8,995,070 of record OY750769.1, read on the forward strand.
TTCACGAGCATGACGCATGAACCAGCCATCGCTTCGCTCAACCATATTTGAGGGAACGTAACGACCCGCCTCACACGACACTACCGCAGAAATGTTTAAAGTGAGCATGACATACTAAAGCTACCCATATTAAGGCGACGAGTCAAGAAACCTGTAGATACGTTTTTTAAGTAGGTAGGACACTTCTTACAAACTATACTTAAAAAGAAAAGAAAAAAAAAAAAAAATATATCGATGACTCGAATCACTTGAAATTATAGTACAGAACTTTATACTAGACCCACGAAAGAACCACGGACTTATCTTAATCTATACTGAACATTAGAGTAAAAATTAAAAATACAAAAGCTATGCCCAGGCGTTATTATCCTTCAAATAATCGCAAATAGTGTAATAGCCTTTACTCATGAGATTGGATTTAACAGTATTTTTAAATTTTTCCAAAGGCAGTTCTGTAACTTCTTGTGGAATCTTATTATAAAAGGTAATACATCTACACAAAAAAGAGGTTCCGGTTTTATGCAGTCTGCGCTTTGGAACAGCAAGTTTGTCCTTGTTTCTTGTATTGAATTTATGAACATTACTATTCTTTACAAAACTATCTAAATTTTTCTTTACATACATTATATTTTCATAGATGAATTGGGAAGCAACTGTTAATATTTTAATTTCTTTAAATAAGTCACGAAGGGTATCTCTAGACCGTAAGTTGTAAATAGCGCGCACTGCCCTTTTTTGTAAGATGAATATGTTATTAATATTAGCAGCTGAGCCCCACAACAACAAACCGTAAGTCATAAGACTATGAAAATAACTGAAGTAAACCAATCTTGCTGTTTCAATGTCAGTCAAAAGCCTTATTTTCTTAACGGCAAAGGCAGCGGAACTAAGTCTACTTGACAAGGCATCGATATGAGGGTCCCATTGCAACCGCGAGTCAATAATAATACCTAAAAATTTTGTGGAGTCTACCAATTCGACTGTTTCGCCATTTACATTTATTGTAGTATGAACCTGCCTCACATTAGGAAGTGAGAATTTAACACATTTAGTTTTACTAGAGTTAAGCTTCAGATTATTACTGGTAAACCAATGCATCACCTTGGAAAGAGTGCTGTTTACATCGTCACTGCAATCACATCCTCTATCGACTTTAAAAATTAAAGAAGTATCATCAGCAAATAGTACTATTTCACACAAGTTTTTGGTATAGTAAGGAAGGTCATTAATATATATAAGAAAAAGTAATGGACCCAATATCGATCCTTGCGGCACGCCCATGGTAATGGGTGCTTCATAAGACTCTGTTTTATTCACAACAACTTTTTGAGTTCTCGCCGATAGATACGATTGCAGAAGGCTTACTGCATTTTTTGATACACCATAATGTTCCAATTTATGTACTAAAGTACTGTGACTGACACAATCAAATGCTTTAGAGAGATCACAAAAAATACCAATTGCATCTTGTCTACCCTCCCATGCCTCAAAGACGTGTTTGAGAAGTGCAATTCCAGCATCAGTTGTGCATCTACCACGAGTAAACCCAAATTGTTTCTCGTGAAGTAGTTTGTTGATAAAAAAATGCGCTAATAATTGATCATAAATGATCTTCTCAAAAATTTTGCTAAGTGCTGGCAAAATAGAAATGGGTCTAAAGTTAGCGGGATCGCTTTTGTCCCCAGATTTAAAAAGAGGGATAATTTTACCATATTTCATCAAGTCTGGAAATATCCCTTCATCAACACACTTATTGAAAATAAAAGCAAGATGGGGGGCAATAGAAGTTATTATTGATTTAATTATGTGAGTTGAAATGCCCCAAAGATCTTCAGTTTTTTTATATTTATTGAATTAAATGTTTTCAGGATGGTATCACTATTGATATGTCTAAATTTAAATATATTATTGCACTTATCAACACATGATTCCAAGAGGGAGACAGAAAGGTTGGGAGATGAATTCAAATTACTAGTAGTGGCAATAGGTATTTTAGAAAAGAAATCTTGGAAAATAGTTGCCACACCTTAAGTCAGCTTAATAATTTTATTGTCTGATACTAATGAGAATTCACGGTCATTACTTTTAATTTTCCCAGTCTCTTTATTTATAATTTTCCAAGTGGCTTTTATTTTATTATCTGACTGATTAATTATTGTAGATATACATTTTGCTTTTGCTAATGTACATACTTTATTAAACATTTTTGAATAGTTTTTTACATATTCATGAAATTCGGGATCATTTGAAATTGTTTTCTGACCATATAATTCAAACAACTTATTTCTGCTAACATAAATGCCTGGTGTTGCCCAATCACTGAATTTCTTTTCGAAGACTTTTGATTTAATAGATTTTTGCTTAAATGTTTTATCAAATTCTACTTTAATTAAATTAAATAAATCATTGTAAAGAGTATTGGGATCCTCATTATCAGGTAAGCAATGAGTTTTGGCAGTGACATTGTTATGAAAATTTTCTAATTTATATTTAGTTAGAGGTCTGCAAATTACATTATACTGATGAGGAACATGATGGTGCTCAAGTGAAGCTATTTGTCCGCTATGGTCAGAGCGAATACAATTTAATATTCTTTTATCAAGTACAGTACAGTTGCTAAAAATATTGTCTAGGCAAGTTTTAGATGAAACAGTGACCCGTGTAGGTTCACAAAAAGTGTTTACTAAATTGAAAGACTTAAACAAATTCAGAAATCTACTTGCAATGGATGATGACTTTAGGATGTCTACATTAAAATCACCGCACACCACAATTTTTTTATTCTTTTTGGTGACTAATTTTAAAGCATCCTCCATAGCGGACTCAAATTGAGGGTAATTACCAGATGGGGGGCGATACACACAAATCATTATCAACTGATCTAATTCCACACATGACAGTTCAATGTGTTGTTCAATAGAGAGGGATATCACATCTTGACGTTCTTTAAAATTCATATTGTTTTGCAAAATTATCAAGGATCCCCCTCTAGTGGTGGATTTCCTACTAAATGAGCTTGCAATTTTATAACTTTCGAATCCTGTAATTAATTCATACTTCTTAAGCCAGTGTTCAGTGACACATAAAATATTAACATTATTTTCAGTTAAAAAAAGTTCTAATTCTAATTCTTTGCCAGAAAAGCCCTGAATGTTTTGATGAACTATATTTAAATATTTAGACTTTTCCTTAGTCATTACACGGCTAGAGACTTCCTCTATTGTCTTATTATGTAATTTAAATTATTATTAAAAGAAATACTTGGAACAAATTCCAATGTGTTATTTGTAATGTCAACATTTTTTTGCTCAATAGGAGCAGGAGTAAAAATAATATTATAATTACTTGGAACAGATTCCAAGGTCTCATTAAAAATGTCAAGTCAGAGAAGGGTAAAGGTGTCATTTTCAAAACGCCTTGACATAGAAAAAAATGCTCGTTCAATGTTCCGCTCATTAGCAGCATTGCGATTCTGTAAGACATCATTCGTGACCTCGCATCTGAATCCGCTGTGAGTTTCTTGATTGGTATTCTCAAAACTCGCTTGATAATTCGCATGTGCACTAGCGCTGCACTTGCGAGCGTGTCAGCGAGTTGAACTAAATTGACCGCGAGAATTTTGACGGGAACCGATAACTTGTCCGAAATTTACTTGTCCTAATTTCATTTAACGGAAACGGTTGACCAAAGTTTTTGTTGCTATATGTATTGTTTGCCATATTTTTAAACCATCGAAATATCATTTGGCATATGTCTCATTTTACCGAACTACGTTTCACCGATTTTCAAAATGATTTTTTAGTATTGGCACCACCAGAACAACATTTTACCGAATACTATTTGGCCGCAACCGCAACTATGGTATATTTATATTATGTAGGTAACATTTGACATAATCGATATTTGTTATAATAATACATGTTTTATTAAGCAAGCATGCACCATGCATGCAAGCATTATAGAGCTGCGAATGGTCAAAACACTAACCTAACCTAACCTACTTAATGTATTCAAAGTTTTTCATTTGGTGAACTGAAAATATGACAAATAAATCAGTGGTGTAATGAATGTTCGGGAATATAATACTTTGACGAAATGTTCTTTCGACCGCGCATAACTTCGGTAAAAAGTTTTTCGACCAAATAAGACATCGGAGTAACGAAAAAAACGTAATTTCGACGAAGTCAAAAAAGGCGAAACGAAAACAGTCGAAAAGATTTCAGTAAAATGAAATTCGATCAAAAAAATTTCGACCTTGGGATAGGTTACCGATTTTGACAGATAAAGTATGAGATGATGTAAAAAGTGGCATTCAGTAAGGTATAGACCGAGAGGTGACAGGATTTTTCGTAACGATCAAGGAAACGATTACATTTACTTTTATGGGGTAGAGTGGTTGTAGAATGTCCCCTAATGTGAATGATGAATTTCCATACAATATAATGCTATTTTCGCGATTTTTTTAGCATATCAAAACAGCTCTTAGAATCCTGATAGATCAGTTGTGTGTATTGCAATCTGGATCTCATCCATTCACTCCCTGGGTAGCTATCTTCAGATCGGCAGAGAACCAAGGCTTCAAAGTTATCTCGTTGGTATGAAAATTATCTGGTGCTTCTAATTATCTAAGGTGAAGGTGCAAGGTGTGTCGCTGTCTTGCTAAATGCAGGTATTGTGCACTGATATTTTTGTGGTGTGCATGTGCATTTTTTTGCGGGCAGGCGGGCGGTGCATCCTGCATATATATTTTTTGCGGGAGTAAGCTACATATATTTCTCTTTTCACAATTCTAATTATCCGTCCACCTCTCGAATTAAACAACCTCTCGCATCAGATCTCACTTCGCTACTCCCTTCACTCTCACTTAAATTTGCATTCTGTAAGCATCACCTATTTACTTGCGAAGTGAAGTGAGTTCTGTATTGTAGTGACTGCCACACTCAAAAAAATGTTAGTCGAGATTTATTGATTGCAGTTTTTTGATACAATTGTTGAGTTTTTGGTACAGAACTTTATAGCAAATATGCGTTTTTTTAATTAAAATTTCTTATTTTAAGGAATTTGAGGCAGCTAATAGTCTGCGTGTTGAATTAAAATTGACCGTGAGATTTTGACAGATGAAATATGAGATGACATAAGAAGTGGCATTCTGTAAGGAAATTCCGCCCTCACTTCGATGCTCACCTCGCAAGTGAACCCGATTCAAAGTGTCAAATAAAAAGTATCTATTTTACGAGTGAAAATAGAAGAAGTCCTCTACAAACAATGTTAAAATAATATTTTTTTTAGAAATAAAACACTTTTTACGGATTACAGCGCGTATATTATTAATTCAGGTGTTGTTTTAGAATTATTTAGTTTGTATTTATTGGTTTTTAGAATTCCCGACGTTTCGACACCTTTCCAGGGACCGTGGTCACGGGAGGACTAAAAGTGTTTAAAAAGTGTTTTATTTCTAATGAACTGTATACGAGCGAAAGTCTTAGAAGTGAATATTTTTTTATTTTTTAACACTGACAAGTAGTTTTTAACCACAAATTATATAGCTATTTAATTTGTGAAAAACTATTTTTTTTTTATTATTTAACTTTACAAAAACAAAATTTTTTCATCGTAACAAACTAAAAACCACGGCGGTTTGTCCGGAATGCTAGACTTATACACTAACATTATTATATATTTATGGTAACAACAACATATTATAAAATAGGTCACTAGTAAACAATTTACCTGCGGTGATCGTCCAGTTTTAATATTACTTTCTGTAATGCTTTGTAAGAGATGTAAAGGATGGTGAGAAAAGCTTTGAGTTTATATATCCAGATGACTTGTATTTATTCTCAATAATCAGAACAACAGATAGGTGTGTCTGTCAACGGTTTGAATTTCTGGACAATTGCATTGCTATTATTGTTGTGCAAGCAAAGATGTTCATGAGCCACAAGCCTTCCACCACCACCACCTACAAGGATGTTATTTCAGAAAACATTTTTATTTAATGTCAATTTTTTTTTACATGTTATTGTATAAAATTTGATAAAAAAAAAATTTATATTGTTAGGTAAAACTTATTATACTGGTTTGTAAGACTCCTGGGAATAGAGGGATTTAGGTGCTTGTTAGTACACAGAATGCTCAATTATCATCCAGACATAGTTGCAAAAATAGTTATTGCATGCTGTGTTTTGCACAACATGTGCAATCGCGCAGAAATACCGGCTTTCACAATTTCAGAAGAAGAGAGACTAGAAGAGCTACAAACAATTGCTGAAGTTCAAAGGAGGCAAACTAGGGATATGCCATCTTACGCCGATTTAGCTCTAGGGCAATAACGTAGACGAAATATAGTAAATAGCCTATGGCGTTCACGTCATATTTAATTTATCGGTGGTCAAAAACCCTTTACAAGTTTTCTTTCGTCATTTCATTCTTGGATAGGCCTTCCAATTTGTGAAATGGTAGTAGATTCAGTAGATTTATACATTTTTAACATGATGTGCTAACAGAAAACCTAAAAAAACTGCTATAAAAACAGCTTATTTTTTTTAAAGCTTTATTTATTTAATACCAAATAATATACTAGAAAAAATAAGACTTGCACCAGATCATGTTCTCGGACGGGAATCGAACCCGCGACCTTTGGATATCCGGTCCAATGCTCTGACCGCTGAGCTACCGAGCCACTCTTTTCTAGTATATGATTTGGTATTATATAAAAATAGCATTGTGAATGCTAAAAACTCAAAATTTAAAAAGCTTTATTTATTTTTAACATTTTTGGGGCTAGGCATATGTATATGTAATAAAAATGTAAGCGATGATATAAATATATTTTATTAATATTTAAACGACAGTTGATCCTTTCAATCGGTTCAGCCGTCTTCGAGTAGTTCTGGTAGCTCTTCCTTCAGGTGTTCCTTCTGGAGTTCCCTGGTAAGTTCAGACCAGATGTTCTTCAATTTGCTAATATGTAGTGACACTTCACCACTGGATTGCACTGTGTAGCTGAAGAACTTCATGCACAGGCTTTACTCTTTTGCAAGCCATCATACAGGCGGTGTAGTTCTAGCCATACTTCCCTCGCTGTAGAATATCGCAAAACTTTCTCACAGTTGTCTTGTGACAAATTCGTAGTAATAAGTTCGCCTCATGAAGCTGTCGTGTCTCCCACTTGGATTGTTGCTGATTCAACGATAGACTTTTCCATCAACTCTCGACGTAAATTCTATCTGAATTTTATTTCCGGTAACTTAACACTCTGCTACCATATTAAAGTACATACGTTTTGATATTATAGGATCTTGGGAAAGAAAATAATAAAATTAAACTGTAAAAACTGTATTAAAAAACGCAAGGAAGAATATTGACAAACAAGACATTGACATTATATTCAATGAGCAATATATACAAAAAGAGTACTTAGGTCGATTTGCAGCAACATTTACTAAATCTCGATTTTGGTAAACCTAGACTTTACTCATACGAATATGTAAAATTTTTAAATCGATATTTAAAATTTTCACAGTTTCATAAGGGCTACATCTAAGTTTAACAAAGTCGAGATTTAGTAAATGTTACTGCAAGTGGGCCTTAATATAGGTAACTATACAAAGCAGGATTCTTAACAAAATATTATAGGTCTGTCCACGGTCCGGTTTTTTCTTGGATGACGGATCCGGGCGTTTCGACGGAGACGGATGACGGAGACGGATCACGTTTGTCCATTGCGTCCGGATCCGATCCAATCCCGAACCACATATCACTCTGCGGTGCAACTGAGATGTCATGTGCACGTGCCTTTTTTACATTAGAATGCCGACAACTTCTTGCAATATACGTACAAAGACGCAGAAGACAAAAAAGTTTTGGGTTTCACCCTCTCCTGCAAGAGAGATACCTCGATAGGGCATTTAATACACTATACGATAAATTACAACAACGTGAAGATATATAATACCAAATAATAAACTAGAAAAAATACGACTCGCACCAGATTATGTTCTCGGACGGAAATCGAACGGGACGGGAGCATTGTAAATGCTAAAATCTCAAATTTAAAAATGATGTAGCTTTCTTATCTTAATCAATTGTTTAAAAATATCTGGAAAGGTATTCAGTTGATGTCGAGGTAATTCCTTGTAATTGGTGAGATGGCGCTGACTTGCAGCGTAAGAGTTGATATACTAGGAGAAATTCGACATTCCCACTAGTGACTCAGTAGCGCAGCGGTCAGAGCATTGGACCGGATATCCAAAGGTCGCAGGTTCGATTCCCGTCCGAGAACATGATCAGGTGCGAGTCGTATTTTTTCTAGTTTATTATTTGGTATTATATAAAAATAGCATTGTGAATGCTAAAATCTCAAATTTAAAAACGTGAAGATATTTTTTTAACATTTGTTTTTATTAGTAACTCCTTTTTGGTTAGCAGAAATGACCTTTTATTTCGTTGTGACTTAGCCGATACTTATTTTTTTCGCATAACCTAAGTGGCATACGTTATATTAGTGTGTAAACATTAGTGCAAAATGTTTTAAAACGTTAGCGTTCATGGTTGTTAAATAAATTAAGAAAATGTTAGTATGGAAAATTCAAATTCTTTAAAATTCTCCATACAAAACGGCAATTTCATACTTTAACCCCTAATATTAACTTGCCCTAAAAACTTTATTGTGTGAACAAAATAAAGTCGCAGCGCAAGTGCTTGTCGCAATAAGCAAGTTCGGCAAGTCGCAAAAGATGACGGTTGACGAAGACGGACGTCGGGTGGCTGCGCCGTGGACAAGTCCATATGTATTTTATATTCTAATGGGGTACTTCGAATCGAGGCTCCGGTTTAGCGGTTCATCCGATCAAGCAAAATCTTCGGAGCCCGTCAAAAGAACGGATGACGGATTTCGGACGCCGGATGTCGAGTTGACAAAAGTTCATACAAATATAATATATAGGCCGCTATTCGGTCCGGTTTTTTCTCTCCGAGGAGACGGACGCCGTGGACATACAGTTTAAGGCATAGGGATTATATTCATGGCACGAATTAAGAGTTTTTTATTTTTTTTATTTTTGCTGCATCAAATTCCTTAAAATAAGAAATTTTAATTTAAAACTCACATATTAGCTAAACTGGAATCGATAAAACTCGACTAACATTTTGTTGAGTGTGGTTGTCACTAGGTACAACGCAAGTCAAGGTCAAGGTCAAGCGAGGTGAGATGCGAAGTGAGAGTGAATTGCGAAGGGAGTTGCGAGTTGTCGTCTGATTTTACAGAATCGCAGGGCTGATGAGCTATTATGATGATGCTCTCGAACAGAACTTTTTAGTCCTCTACTGAACTAAAACTCTGATTGGGTGAGTTTACCTATGATCATAATTTACTACATCACAACAAGCAACTTTGAGGTTACAGAACACAACTATTATGCAAGGGTGATTTCGTAAACTGTTATCAAAACATGAACAATATAATGCAGCATTCAACGTAAAGTTCTAACAGTTCATGTCTTTTACTACACTTGAAAATATTAATTTTATAGAACAATATTTATGAGTAGATTATGCACTGTAAGCGTCAGCGCTCACGAGCGACTTTCTGTAGTTAATGTAACGGCGTTAATCGCGGCGTTAATTGCTTCGTTTTTTTGTCGCTGGCTAAGTAAACCCTTTGTCATTATTGTCAGTGCCATTTCGCGGGTGATTAGTCGCTGAGCTTCTTTTTATAGCTCGTGGGCGTTTACGTATTGAACTCTGTATGTTCTATTCTCGGCGACAAAAAACCGCTCAGCGATTACGCTTGTGGGCGGGAAACCTAAGAGTAATAAAATTACTATTTATTGGATATTGTCAAATCAATATGATTAGTAGTTATACTACCGATTTCAATGAAAAATAAATGTTTCTGTGATATTAATCGTAAACTTATTTAACAATTATGAGATTTAAATTATTAATCTAAATTATTTAATTTGAACTTGTGTACTCGTTTTCATATCGTTTACCTTTTTACAGTCATTTGTTTTGAAGATAAACTAAACACAATCGAGCGTTTCCACAATAAAGTCGATGCAAAAACTCGGCCCTTAACAGTTTCCATCTTGGCATGACTCCAAGAGAAATATAGGCCGAAAAAGATTTTATAATGTTGACATTTGCATCGCAGCAAGGCCGAAGGGTCGACAACAGATGGTGAAACGCCAGTCTAATGCTCTGGCCACACTTGCGCATCAGCGAAGCGGGACGTGGGCACACCTGTGCGACTACAGCGATTCGTATCGTTAGAATTGAATAAACTTCAAAACGGTACTATGGAAACCGTTTCAAAAACAATAGAATTTTGACATACGCGCGCGTCCCGCCTTGCAAACGCGATCGTCCCGCATCGTGGTCGGTCGAGGTGTTCAAGACGCCATAGATAACAAGGTCGCGTGACTGACGCTCCCGCTTTGCATTCGCTCTGGTTGCGCAGGTATAGCCGGAGCTTAAATATTGCCCAGCTAAATTGAGTTTAACGTTTACGCAGTTTTTGCCGCGTTCGCACGACGGAAATTGAATTTTCCCTGATGAAACGTAGACATTTGTAATATGTACGCAACTCGGCGATGTTTGTATTACGTCGCAGACATTTTTATTAAACGCAGCCTATTGTAGCTACATTTCCTCATATTCATTGTGATGATTAATCCTCAGGAAATGAAATTACCTACTAAAATTAATAAACATAGTAACTAATTATTGGTCACTTAAATTACTATTGTGCAATAAAATATTTCTTTATTTGAGATTTATAAAATATGAATTGTATTTAGTAAAGAATAATCATTACGCTGTTAATTTGATGATTATCTTCCGAATATTATTTCAATCTGCCCTTTATGGCTGCTATAGCACCAGATAAGGCTCATAGTTTTCTTCATTGTTCACTAAGACTTCATGGAACACGATGCGGGCCTTTAAAGAAACGCATTGTCTCACTCTCGAGACCTAATTAAGATCAACTTTAACGTTGAGTATAAATACATTAAAATGGAAGAAACAAAGATACAGAAAAGTTTATTAACTGGTGGTTTACAAGCACATTGTAGATGGCACTATTATCAACTGTAAAAATCCTTCAGAATAATCATGAATTCCATTGAGCTTTGGAAGTTCTTAGTAAAAGTTTAAGCATGTGCATAATCATGAGCTCTTTATACAGATGAAAAGAATTTGTAAAAATGTGCAATGATATAATTTGTAGCTGCACAAAGTATTTCATTTTTAAATAAACTGTTAAAGTTTTCCTTTAATCTTCAATTTTTAAATTAACTGTATATTTTGCTTTACTGTTGAAATTTACACAAACCTTGTAGAAAACTCGACGACATTTTTCTCCCTGACAGGATTTAATTTAGTTTCACTAAGATCCAACGTCTTTGCCCGCAAAGTAATTCTAGGAGATAGCATTTTTGCAGGGTATTGTTATCGTATTTCATTAGCAGAACAGTTTATATCAGTTTTCTTATATGATTTGAAAGATTTGTATTTTTCTTAAGAATAATTTCATAACTTTATGTATTTTGAAGTGCCAGCTAAGTAAATACTTTAAAAAAATATGTTAACAGGTAAAAACAAAATTTTTAACACTCTGCTGGAAAATTAAATTGGAAATCAAATAATTTTACAGATATTATTTTCACGTTTAATATTGTATACAAATATTTCCTTAGCCGTTTTGTTTATTTTTGAACACATATGGTGTAAAAAAATACTCATTTGCTGACTATTATTTCTATGGCCATGGCTCCTGAAAAAATCAAGAAATCCAAAATAACTACTTAACTGAATATCAAGTACCTGCACACAAGAACCGTAACCTAATTAGTAAGAAGATAAAGCTAAGCTACTCTTGACATGCCATAAAACCAAGTCAAATCAAATATTCATTACGATAAATTTCAAAATCAAATCACAGTAGATGTCCGATAGTCATGACAATACAGGCAAGTTATATTCACTCGGATGAATCTTATCACCTTTACATAAGAACTAAAATTTAATTTCAAGTTTAAAGTAATTTGGTAAACGCTGCAAAAGCTTTCCGCCATTTAAAACTGAATACATTTCACTAAACGGTTTCCTCGTAAACCTTTGTTCTGTTTTATTCATCGGTTGTACCGTTATGCTATTTTCATACTTTACATTTAGCTGACATGCATAATGTAAAACTAAAGTCTTTCATATTTAAGAAAAATACGAGTAAATTAAATATAACAATTAGTTAAAAAAAAGGAGAATCTAAAATAGCCAAAAGTACCTGACTCTGTAAAAATGTAAAATTAATTGTTCCACGTACAACGTACAAGTAATCCTTAACTAATAAATGAGAAAATGAGTTTGTTTGTTTGTTCCGCTTTCATATCTTAAGTGAAAGAAAACCGATCATCATGAATTTTTACATACACGTTGTCAGAGGTGCAGAAAAATAACTCTACACGCAGACAAAACCGCGTGCGGGCTCTAGTAAGAAAGAATCTTTTAATCACTAGTTAGCAAATACGAAAGTTCCATAAAAATTGCAATTTGGTCGAGCATCATTAACGCCTCCGCTAACACTTTGCTAATATTTATTCAGAACAATTTCTGCAATCCCCTCCCCTACACCATAAAAATATAATCAAACCGCCGTTTTTATGAGTTTCGTATGTTAGAACTCAATAAACCGAAGTACTGAGTATGAAATTGGCAGCTATTTGAACTTTTTTATTAGCCATATAATCTTGCCCCGTGAAAAGATTTCTCGTGAAAATTATCGGTGATGAAGTGAAAGGAGAAATATGAATTTCAGTAACACTTCTTTATGACAGTCTTTTGTATGTTCTACAAGAAGAAAATCTTTTTGCGTTCCAAAAAGTTTTAATTCACAACGAAAAAAAAAACGTCAGGAGCGAATCGGACTCGCGCTCCGAGGGTCTCGTACCATCATTCTGAAAAAGTTTACTATTTAGAGACATCGTTTTATTTTTCCTGTAATCTTTACATAAACTTCTTTCACATAAAATACATAAAACTTTTGAAAGCAAGCGCAAACGTCATCTAAAACAATTTGATAGCAATAGTAGTTCTCGAGATATCCAGCTGTGACACACAGACCATAAGGGTTCCTTTTTTACCATTTTGGTACGGAACCCTAAAAAGTATAACATTTTTAATTTAATCCTTTGTAACCAAATAACAGATATAAACATGTAAATCAAATCCCTTGCTGTTTCGAGGGAAGTAGCAATTCATTTGAATAGTTGCTCGTTAGCACTCTCGAGTATTCTTTGTCAACCCACTGGTAAAGCACTGACCTAAAAAGAATTATGGTTTTTCTTGTGATTGTGGCTGTAAAAAACTGATGACACTATATTTTTTTTTTTATAAAATTTCATTTTAAGAGTGGTTTGTAGCGTATTTTTTGCATGTTTTGTAGTTTACGTACCTAGTGTTGTAGCTTTCACGTCACATAATTTAGCCGCTTACATATTATGAGACAAGAGCTTTCATTAGATCAACATAATTATGCATGCATTACTTTTAAAAATATTGATTTCGGTAAATTCTTACAGAAAAGATTAGTCTTTTTAAAACGGGAATAATGTATATTTATGTGTCGGTTCACACCTTTGTACTACATGTTTTATGAGACATGATTTAGCCTGCCAAATTTAAAACTGTCGATTAAAATTGTTTTTAAAACAATATACTTAATATTCACATTGTTTTCAATTTACTTTAGTAAAGGCTGAAAACTGGAAAAGAGCAAACATTGATTTAATATTGAGCCCCTGTTGAGCGCAGCTGTTGCTTTGATCGTCCTACTGTGACGAGACGAAGCGTTGTCATAGCAAGTATTGTCTTATTGGTATATCGAAAGGTAAATAAAAACGAATATATTAGTGCTTTTTAAAGTTTTAATAAGCCTTATAATATAGTTATCTTAAGTAAGCCAACTTGAAGTTCACTAGTAACAGCATTAATATTAGGAGGAAAATAATTGTAAATGCGAACGAAGCAAAATTTGTCTTTTATTATACACTTCTAAGATTTTCGCGCGTACAGTTCATTAGAAATAAAACACTTTTTACGGATTACAGCGCGTATATTATTAATTCAGGTGTTGTTTTGGAATTATTTAGTTTGTATTTATTGGTTTTTTAGAATTCCCGACGTTTCGACACCTTTCCAGGGGCCGTGGTCACGGGAGGACTAAAGCAAAAAGGCTGCTCATATTATGAAATTACCCGCTCGAAATTTTATAAAAATGTATTCAAGTTTATTAAATTATTTTATAGCTGCGTTCTGATTTTAATAATTATTACCGAATTAAATTGAATAAAGTTAATAAGAAAACAAGATCTAGCTACTGAATCTACTACCAGTTCACAAATTGGGAGGCCTCTGAGAGAAAGAACTGGCGGAAGAAAACTCAGAGAGGTTGTGTCGACCTCCCTTTTGATCCCTATCTACAGAACGAACTAACTATATCTTTAGATCCTGCAGTGTGTGATTTGGGATGGGATTTTAGTTGATGGATTATGGGGTCCCAAGCTGGTGGTACTCTCCAACCATCATCTCTATTGAAATTTGGATGTTTGTTGATTTCAATAGCCTCGCGTAGCATTCTGGGAATGAATCTTTGTTCTTTAGCGAGTATTTGTGGTTTATCAAATCTAATGTAATGGTTAGGTCCCTTTGATGCATGTTCACACACTGCAGACTTGTTATCGCGCCTATGCTTCATGTCAGCTACATGTTCTTTAACGCGCGTCCCTATACTTCTCTTTGTTTGTCCGATGTAAGAGAGCCCACAGTCACAATCTAGTTTGTAGACGCCCGCTTCTTGAAAGGGAATATTACACTTGACAGGTCGTAAGAATTGGTTTATCTTCTTCGGCGGCTTGAAGTAGGTCTTGATGGACACACGCTTCAGAATACCTCCAATCTTGTCAGTGACACCTTTCATGTATGGTAGGATGGCAGGACGTCGTTCTACTGTGGCTGGTTTGACACGGGTTCTGTGATGAAGGCGTGGTACTGGCAGTTTGTTGCTACGCAGTACGTGCTTGACATGCTGAAGCTCAGCTGTCAGGTGTTGTTGGTCACAGATCCCGCGTGCTCTCTGAAACAAAGATTTCCCTACGGTAGCTAACTGTAAAGGATGGTGGTGGGATTCACCACTGAGGTACTTATCTGTATGTGTTGCTTTTCGATACACAGTGTGGCTCAAGGTTTGATCAGAATTCCTGATCTAAAAAACCAATAAATACAAACTAAATAATTCCAAAACAACACCTGAATTAATAATATACGCGCTGTAATCCGTAAAAAGTGTTTTATTTCTAATTGTCTTTTATTGTCAATCAAAGTTAATAGTCGGGCAAATATTTTTTAATATAATTATACTTGCTCTTACATGCTTACATTAAATAAAACGTTTATGTTTTTACAAACTATAATATTTAACTCGACACTCGACACTCGACACCTGACACTCGACACTCGACACTTTATCCTCGACACTCGACGCTCGACGCTCGACACTCGACACTCGACACTCGACACTTTGTCCTCGACACTCGACACTCGACACTCGACACTCGACACTCGACACTCGACACTCGACACTCGACACTCGACACTCGACACTCGACACTCGACACTCGACACTCGACACTCGACACTCGACACTCGACACCCAACACTCGACAATCGACACTCGACACTCGACACTCGACAATCGACACTCGACACTCGACACTCGACACTCGACATTCGACACTCGACACTCGACACCCAACACTCGACACTCGACACCCAACACTCAACAATCGACACTCGACACTCGACAATCGACAATCGACACTCGACACTCGACAATCGACACTCGACACTCGACACTCGACACTCGACACTCGACACTCGACACTCGACACTCGACACTCGACACTCGACACTCGACACTCGACACTCGACACTCGACACTCGACACTCGACACTCGACACTCGACACTCGACACTCGACACTCGACACTCGACACTCGACACTCGACACTCGACACTCGACACTCGACACTCGACACTCGACACTCGACACTCGACACTCGACACTCGACACTCGACACTCGACACTCGACACTCGACACTCGACACTCGACACTCGACACTCGACACTCGACACTCGACACTCGACACTCGACACTCGACACTCGACACTCGACACTCGACACTCGACACTCGACACTCGACACTCGACACTCGACACTCGACACTCGACACTCGACACTCGACACTCGACACTCGACACTCGACACTCGACACTCGACACTCGACACTCGACACTCGACACTCGACACTCGACAGTCGACACTCGACACTCGACACTCGACACTCGACACTCGACACTCGACACTCGACACTCGACACTCGACACTCGACACTCGACACTCGACACTCGACACTCGACACTTAACACTCGAAACTCGCAACTCGACACACTTTATCCTCGACAAACTTTAGTTTGGCGCATATTAATATAAGATAATATTGTTTTTATCATCGTCACTTGAAAAAGTGCATTTAATTCATCGATAACAGTGAATAAAATGCGATTTTATTTTTATGGGTAAAACCTATGCTTATAGGTAAAACAGCGCTCCATTTTCAAGCACTGCTTTGTTTGATACATCTTATTATTGGTCATGGTCATAGATCTTGCAACCAGGTCAGCTTTTGTGTTATCTGCCATCGTATAAAACATAACAGAAATGATAATTTTTGTCATACTATTTTTAAAATTTATTTTGGATTTGAAATAAAATATATAAATATTGGCGCTTAACAGCTCAGTGAACCAATTTGTAGGACATGAGACATATTGGCGGATATTGCATAGTGCTATAGTGTGCTATGGTGGTCAAATGCAATTAGGCCAGCAAACTTCCCTTTGTCGGTGAAAATGACAACAACAATTAAAAATACTGACACGATTCGAAGGTTTTAAACAATGAAAAAATCAGCATTTATATTCTTTAGAGTAAAACATTTATTTATTTCCCACTATTGCATAGTATTGGGATTTTTGAAGGAACCAAAATGTTTTATTTATCAATGCGGAAGTGAAACAAAGTGACATAGGGTGTATCAGATTCTAATTTATATTCATCCTTTGCTCCTTCTGAAATACGGCGAAGGGACTTGTTGGAATTCAATGTGTAAATAGACTAGCAAAAAACATGTCGCTACTAGTGGTTAAAAATACTTAAAAGTCACTATAATATTGAATCTTTATCCAAATATTTCTCAAGTTAGAGTCGTAATAGTTACCTCTCATAAGAATAACTAAATATTCGAATTAAACTGTTTGAAGAAGGAGATGCGATGAACAAAAACGAAAATATCTAATATTATATATATTTATACGTCTATATATACATATTTTATATATAATTATCATAATAATTCAAATATGCCATTAATAATTTGCTTTCTGAAAATTTAAACTTTTGGTAAACAATGTTCACCCAACTCTTTATTGAAAGAAATAATAATTATAAAATTCAACTTATGGTTTTACATACATAAACTACGAAAGAAATCACTAATTATTAGTCATAATTTGACTTAATAAAACAACATATTTTTAAATATATTTAAACACAAAGACGTACAACTGTCAAGAGCTGTTTACTAACTAGCACAAGTAAGGATAAACAGTCTATACCATCTTAACAATCCCAAGGGATTCAGACAAAAACCTTCAAACGTTCCACAGTAGGGCTACCATACGTCTGAATTTTTCCGGATCCAGATTTTTTATTACAATTTTTTAAAGTATAATTTCCTTATCTTTTTAGGTGTTAAAGTTAAGTTAAGTTACTGCAATGGAAAAATAACCGATTAAGTATGTGACTTGCGCACCAAGGGATGTACTGATAATTTTGGTATAACAATGAAAGTCTTCTATTTGGACCTTTTATTTGTTTGTGCTGTACGATCTTGTTCACTATTTTTTATGATTCTTAATCATCTAGATAAACCAAAAAAAAAAATAAAGTCAAAATATGTGACAAAAGTCCGAATCGTATGACTTTTCTTTACTTTGTTGGTAGGTTTATTGATTTTTATTTCTTTACTTGAAATACCAACCGATAAATGAAAGGACTAATAAATTAAGATATGGTTAACTTAAGCAAAGCTGTGTATCGGCAAAGGTCAAAATGTTTACCGACACATTAGCTGCATCTGTCGGCGATACACTGATGTTCCTGTTTTTATTGTTTGTACGAAAACCTTTTGTTTTATTGCCGTGTAGATGTGAGTAAAGTTTAGCGCTTAGGCATGTTTCAGTCTTATTTGGGCTTGGACAAAGCTAGTGGGAATAGGCTACTTTTAGTTAAATAAAATCTTATTATACATCAAGTAAATTCACGAGTAGCGTTAGGAAAATGCAAATAGTTTCGACTAGTTTCGACCAACAATAGCTACGAACATAAGTGACTATGACACCTTTGTTATAGTATGTCGTAATCGTTTGGTTGTCCTTTAGTTTTTCTACAATAATTTCAAAACATCTGGTGGAAATGTTATTTTTCAAATCCGCTGAATATTATTGACCAAGCGAGCACGAAGCGTCTCTGCTTCAGCTTGGGCAAAAATGCTTTCATATGTCTGTCCGTCTGTCCGCCTGTTCATATCTACAGGTCGTATTTCTCAATCGATTCTCGCGAAATTTTGTGAGCAGGTTCGATAGTTAGTTTTGTTGAATCAGCTTTTCGAATTTTTTCGGAGAAATAATTTCACCCATTCGATTTGAAATATTCAAAATTAGAAGCGCCATCTTGTTTCGAATATATATAATAAAAACACCTACCAAACAGCACAACACTATTGCTTTTGAAATCCTCGAGGTAACATCTTTTAGATTATTTTTTGAACAACATACAATTTAAGCTAATTTTTAAACGTGAGGTCTATTACTCACTGAGCCACTAGTTATTGGCGAAACTGAAGCCTCAACCAATTAAGACGATAACATGCCTCAAACAAACTTAATTGCGTAGTATGCTACGCGTCTACGTCGTAGCTCGTAGTAGGCTGCTACGAAGATACGTAGTATAGAGTGCTTACTTAGAGGTATTGCATTCTGTGGCTTATATGAAAATTGATATTATATTATACTAGCTGATGCCCGTGACTTCGTCCGCACGTAATTAAGTTTTATTACGGATTCTGGATCTAGTACGCATCCCCCTTTGGCCGTTTTGCCACTAACTAACACTTCGGGACACCCTCTCAATTTATGACCTAAATGTACTTGGTACCAGCCGGTACCGAGTACATTATGCCAAAATAAAATAAAATAATAAAATGCCGGTCTGTAAGAGCCCTTACAGACAGGCATTTTGGCATATATTTTCCAAGTTACCTAAGTTATCTGATAAAGTATATTATTTTAAATTTGAGATTTTAGCATTCACTATTGCTATTTTTATAAAATACTCTATACAATACTCTATTTTGAAGTTAGTTATATACCAAAGAGTTTGTTGAATTGTTTTTATTGGATCCGTATACTTCATTCTAAAAACAATTTATAGTATATCTGTATTTTATTCCAAACACGTTTTTTCAAAAAAATAACTACCTATGTTATTATAATTATGTTATATGCGCCCCACTGCCACAGGCCTCGAGCAGTTCCAAAAGCATCCAATTAGTACCGTTTTTTAAAACCTCGTGGTGACATCTATTTTGGCTCAGGTCTGGGTGTTTGTAGTTCCACCGTTGTATCTGATTTCCATAACACAAGTGCTTTAGCTACTTACTTTGGAATCAGAGCAATGTTTGTGATGTTGTATATTAAATATTTATTAATTATTAAAAGCTTATGAACTTAAACATACTCGTAGTCCAATGAAATGAATACAACATTGAACTATGTCACGTACTTTGATTATTTACGTATCAATCTCATTTTATTTCGCCTAACTTTAGTCTAGCTTTAATGTTGTTATTTCACGTGATTTGTTACAAAACAAAGTTGAGTATAGTGGACTACTGACTGGTATTTAAGGCGTTCATATGCTCAGAACTTGATTTATTGTTTTTTTTTTATTGTAACTTGTAAACTCTAATAAAAAGGGCAATAAAGCATCACCTTTAGATCACTCTAATAAAATTTATTACCAACAAAAAACAATAAACTTTATACTGATGCAATAACATTGATATTCGTTTTATTTCATTGGCTTCGCAGATGTTGTCAGGCAGGCAATGAGAGTAGGATTACGTAATAAAATGTTAAATTTTGTTTTGTTATAAAAAAAAAACAGTGACCATCAAAGAATGTCCATCCAAAAATGGCTATCGTTTGAACTTAGAACTATATTTGTAAACAGGCGAGTGCTCTAACTGCCCTGCCCTCTATTTAAATAACAAACTTTCTACTCGAGCTTAATATTAGCTTGTCTATTCCATACAATACAACAATATCTGTGATTTTCATAAGTTTGTAAATCGGCTAGTGCTAGTTTTAAGATATAAGTTAGCAAACGAATAAAATTTGGGCCATTTAAATAAGAGCGCTGACTGGGTGGTTTTGATTTTGTGGTATGTAGGTACTGTCTGACATTTGTATGTCGCAGATCTATTTTCATAGTTGGGTGGAATTCTGTCATTTCTTGGTGTAACTAGGCAAAAAATATTCCCTTGAGAACAGGTAAGAATTTAAAATTCTTGACAATGAATTAGTTAATGATTGAAGCGAGCTGTCCAAAATTAAACTATTTTAAAAACATAACAAAAATTTGAAAATAATGAGACATTGTTTCACCACATTTGTTTATTTACATAATATATAGAAAACACAATATCCCATACAACAGTTATCTTGATACAGACCAGTCAAAAACATCGATTAGTATAAACTTGAAATAATCTTTTCTTAATTTAAAATACAATTTTATAAAATTGTTTCATTAAAAGAAACATTTTGGGGCACGAATTTTTTAACTAAGTCAAATTATGAAGGTAATATATTTTGGTTCTTGTAAAAGATGTAACCCAGTATTTATTTTCATATTTTTTAGCAGAAATTTGCTTGGTTTCATTGTTGGAAACTTTATTTTAAGCTCTAGATACTATTCATATATTCTCTTTCTTTTTTTATCCACTACGGGTTAGTGCTTGGCCTTCATCTCACCTAATGTTAAGTGACGATAAGGTTCAAGGTGGAAGCGCACTACACCCGGAATCCTCAGCACTGAGAAACTGGCAATCTTACCTCTAACTGCCGGAACACAACAGTTTTTAAATTGCTGTTATGACGTCAGACTTAGGTAAGATGGTGATAGCTAGCCAGGCGGACTTGAAGTAAGCCCTACCACCAATGTAAAAAAATCATGTAAAACTTACTTGAAGTTTTTTGATTACTTATCAAAGTTGAAGTACTAGTATTTGTATCTGCAATTTAAATAAAAACACCTTTTAAAAGAAAGTAACACGTATTTTTTATTCTGAAAAATATGCATCCAGTTTATCTGAGAGTTTTGAATTTATGGGATATTAGCGGCCGCTTGTGACCACATCTGCGTGGACATTTCTTCCCTCGGGAACCGTACCTTTTTTTCTAGATAAAGCGTACCCTATATCATTTTCTGTACCCCTGACAAAATGTATGCAAAATTTCATGATGATCGGTTGAGTAGTTAAGACGTGAAAGCGTAACAAACAAACAAATAACCAAACAGACGAATAAAGAAACAAACAAACAAATAACCAAACAGACGAATAAAGAAACAAACAAACAAATAACCAAACAGACGAATAAAGAAAGAAACAAACTTACTTTCGCATTTATAATATTATTGTTAGGATTAGTAAGGAAGTAGCTAATGGTTGTTGTGCTTAAAAACGTGGTAAACAATCACCATGTAAACAACGCAGCGCAGAACGACAAATGGTATAATCTCTGCAGGATTAGCATAGGATGGGACCTTGTCAAAGTAATTCGAAAATGTCTGTTAAACAGTCAAGTAACATTAGCAAAACATTCTGAATCTATTTAATTAAAAATGAATTAAAAAAGACAGTAAAAAGATTTACACTTTTTTCCACTCATTATTAATTAATCACAAAAATAATCACACAATCATTTATATAAATCTTGCATTTAAAATAAAACTCGAGCAGAAATCCACGCGCACAGCGCATTATGTGAGCATCTACGCGAGTTTGCCGGCACTACGTCTGGCCGACGGACCGTGCGCGTCTCAGTTCCAAAAGGTAGCATCCCATTCTCATCGCTCGCGGATTATATTGTAATAATTATGAATGTCAATTAAAACTATTGTATAAAAAAAATCAGTCGATATAAAAATTTGATATGGAAAAGGAAGGTCAATGACCAGATTTTACTAATGGTCCACACCACAAAATACAACAGCTACTGTGGTAAGGCTTATTATAACTTCAATAGCAATTTTTGCAAACATGTCAAAGCTAATATTTATTTTTAATAGAAAAAAATAAGTTCTAGTTCCTAAAAACAAAATACCTAATAAGAAAATAATATATTTAAAGGCGTTAAAAATACCTAATTTAATTTAAAACACCCACATGTTGGGGCCCCCTCTACTTTTAGAATGACCGCCATTTTAAATTCACTTTTTTTTTATTTGGCCGGGCAAAAAATATGATTTTCGAACAATATCATTTAGTGCTTGTAAGGGACATATTTAAACAATATTAACTCTCTAAATATGTAATACAGAGCAATGACATTGATGCTGTTTTGTAGATAATATCCCTGTGTATCTGATGCAAAAAATGAAAATTAACTTTAGTTTTCTAGTTTTTGAGGTACCTATGTAAGAAAAACTAGAAAAGCACCTTTATTTCGGATTAAAATTGACTTTAGTATTTTTTATGATGTTGAAAGTTTACATAAAGTTTTTTTTAACTTGACATGTAGTGTTATTACCTTTCTAATAGTATGTTTTATATCTGTAGGACTTTTAGATTAGAAATTAATATTTTATTGCAGGCCTGGAAATTGACAGAAAGTATTTTATTTGAGAACTTTCGTGGTTAAAAAGCACCCGAAGCTTAAGTCTGCAATTTTTGATGTACTTTTATTTCATTGTATGTTTATAATTACAAAATAAACTATGTTTTTACCGCATCAAATGAAATGTTAAACTATTTAATAATCTATGTTACTGGTTATCCCATAAAGTTTTATTTTAAGTTGCTTTTTTATAACGTTATTCAACGATTTAAATGTATTAAAAAAGCGCTAACCAATTTAATTATAATGTTTAATATTTTTTTGAGCTTTGCTGTTGATTTGATTTGCAATACTGCTAGACACGGTACCTAACTACGATATTAAAATTGCTATCGAAGTTTTAACATAATATTCAGTCAATATTATTATAAAAATACTTTCATATTATAAATTCATCTTCCATATGACACAAAAACATAGTTGTGTAACATACAGAATTTACATAAAATGACAAAATAATATCAGAGTAAATGATGTGTAATAGATATTATATGTTTGCGTACTTTTAACTATTGATAATTTATTAAATACTTTGATCAAACATAGTTACATTTTTGTCATTTTTATATATGTGATAAGACATAACAACAACAAGTCTTGGAAAACATTCACATACAGGCACAATACAGTTCGGGTACCTATATTAAAATCGAAAAACAGTAACTGTACAGTATGCATGAAGAATATGAAACAGATTTTTATTATGTTTTTTATGTCACACTGAAAGAACATCACAAAATATGCTATTATATTTGAATAGAACAAACATCATTATATGAACGTTTATTTACCATTAAGATTATGCCATCTGATGATCATATAATTTTAACGCTCCAGGATCCCTATGGGCCATTTCTCAAAATACATTAAATCGGTATCCTAAATCTTAAGTACAAAATTAGCATTCAAATCCCTATGTCAACAGTATTCATAGTTAAAAATAGTCAACCGAATATTTATATGTCTCAAATGGAATCATGAAGTGAAAATTGTATGATCAATACAATCAAATGGCATAATTAACACATTTTCTGAACCATTTATACACATTTTATTAATTTACATTACACTTCTTATACCAAGCTTCACGATGATTCACATCGAACAGAGGACCAGCCTCTAGATTCATAAGATATTGAAGAATTTTCCAATCGACTTTGAGAAAAATCTCTTCTGCAGACCATTTTGTTAGTTGCTAACTAAACTATGCTAGCTTGTTCTAGAAAACGGAGAAAAGCGCGTCAATCCTCGAGTACTCCACCGTGCCTTGACGGCCGCGCTTAGAGGAGGTACTCTCATTGTTCGGGGCGATCGAATGAGGTATTAGGCGTGCTCTCCACTTTCTTCAATACAATCTTGAAAGCAAAAGTATGTTTTGGAGAGACTGACGCTGGACGAGGGACTTGGGGCGATCGTGGAGGCGGATCGGGGGGCATTTCTGAACGTGTTCTTGAACGCTTTGGTGGATTCGCCCTGATTATAGGAGCTGATAACGGCCCCTTGGGCTGTGGAGACAACCTATTTGGTGATAAGCGACACGGCGACGGATCCGGAGTACTCGGAGGTAGCATCAATGGTGGTAAATTAGCACATGGTGAACCACGAGAACCTCGACGCTCTTTCAGCCCCATTGGAGGAGGAGGAGACACAGGAGTGTCATCTTCTGCTGCTGCAACAACAACAACAGGTTCCGTCCTTGCAAAAGGAGCTGGTTTCTCGATAACATCTGACGCGATTGACCTTCTAAAATAGTTTAATCCGTTTTCTATTTCAGCTAACGCTCTTTTAACGAATGGGAAGCTTTCAGATAGCTCTGAAGCAGATTTGCGTACAGGGAATTCAGTTTCACTATCGCGCTTTCTAGGTCTGCATCGTTCAAAAGTTGTGTCTCCAGAAGCTGCCACTGTTTCTGAGACTTGTCTGGTGAGAGCCGCGTGCTTTATAGAGTCAGACTTGGATCGCGGTTCTCTCGTCTTTGGTGTAGGAGAACGGCGATCGCCAAACTTTTTGCTGGCGGCACGTTTGATGGAGGAGAAGAGACCGAGTTTTTCTGGTGGTTTGTCGGATTTTTCTGCTTTGTCTGGAGGCTTGTCCGAGGTGGAGGCGGGGGCAACGGGGGCAGTGGAGGGGCCAGGGACGGGTTCAGGTGCGGGACGGGGGAGGTTCCCCTCGCGTTAGTTGTGCCGAGAGTCTGACGACGGAACATCGCTCGAGCCGGTAGAAGAGAGGGTGGTGTTGGACCCGTAGGGGTCGAGTGACGACTGCACGGACATTGAGCGACCGGCGCGGCGCACTCGTGCCGGAGACAGCTTGCCTGGATCTACGCTGGCCGGGTCTGCCTGCAACAATAGCGTTTTAAGCACTCTGCTCAGTATCTTATTCTCTATGCAGTCATGGAAAAAGGAAACAATGAGACTCGTAATTGTATAGATTACAGAAAAGAATTAGTAATATTATAATAACTGCAAAATTATTCTGCAAACTTCTCCTCATTCAAATCATGAAGAAGACACATGGATTTCTTAAACTTTATGATCATCGCACCTGGTAAGCGAGAGCATTCATGATGATGGAGTACGGGACCAGCCCGAGTGGGTGGACTTCCCGCATGAGCACGTTGGCTGGGATCTTGTGGAATTGTATGTATTCCAGGAAATTCCCGATGACCTCCTTCAAACACATGTTGGGGTTGGTGTCACAGTACTTCTTACTCCACATCAAGGCTGCCTGGAAATTAAATCAAAGTATTTTAAAGACTATAGTGATCGAAAAGCACCATAACTTTAGTTCTGCTATTTTTGCGAGGCGTTTGATACTATAGTCAAATAGAAGCCGAAAAAACCTGGTTATATTGTTTAATGTTTCTGAGGAGCGCACACTTGTGCCACAACTCAAAATTGTATGACGAGCTGTTATGTAACTCACTCATTAAAGTATAAATGCGAAAGTTAATCTTTGTAAACGTTTTTCGCTGGTTTGTTATGTTTTTCGCCTGAACCACTGAAACAATTTTATTAAATGATGGCCTTGAACTAATTCTACTAATATTATAATGGTAAAAGTTTAAATGTTTGTTACTCAATCACGCAAAAATGGCTGAACGGATTTGGATGTTTGGCACACAGATAGTGTCTACCCTGGATTAAAAAAAAAGAATACTTTTTATCTCGTTCAAAAGTTCCCTAGGGATTTGTCGAATGTCCACGCGAACGAAGTCGCGAGCGGAAGCTAGTATTTATGTAAAACTCACTTGGAACTTGGTAAATTCGTCGGCACGAAGTTCATCCCTAGCTAGTATTAGCCTCACAACGTGTTGGGGCAACAGAGTGAACGATCCAAGGTTCAGGACTTCGTTTCCATGCTCATCCACAAACTCCAGCACCTGAAAATTTAGCAATAAATGAGTACCTTGGAATAAAACAAAGTTTTGTTTCGATACTTATATCATAGTGACATAATCTTATGACTGTGATTTACATAAGTTTGCGACTATTTATTGATAGAAGTTACTTAATAGGAAAATGTTTTTTCAACTGTATAGATTACCTTTGACGATGATGACCTTTATTCTCTTTCATACAATTTAAAGCTTTGGTGAATAACTTAAATGATTAATTTGGTGTTTAAGTATGATATTAAAATAACTACTTATCATCGATTATATCAGACTATGTAATATTTCGAAATTTTTAGAGATTTCCATGGCAACATTTGCATTAAGAATTGTCCCAGCATTCATGGTATAGTTACGTAAACTAAGACAGATTTACCTTTTGCACCAGTGATTTGGTGCACTTGTACTGTATATACCGCTCAGCAGAAGCCAGGAGTGCACAGACAGTGTCCACTGTGATGCAACATTGCACGAAACCGGCGCATGCGCGGCGGAGCTCATCCAATCCGTAGTAGTCAGCTGCGTTCATTACACCTGGAATTTAAAGATAATATTCATTATGAAAACTTAAATAAAAGTTGGTTATTGTATACAGAGTGTTTTTTTTGGACATACGAATGGCCGAAATATGAAAACAATTTGACTACTTTTACTTTTGATAAATAAAAAAACGAGGTTTGAACCCTAAATAAATGTCACCTAAAGATAAGTTTAACAATATCATATTGGAAACCTTATTCAAACTAGTTGAATTTGTTTTTATAAGGGCGGGAAAATAGTACGCGGGCCTATACATGTGTAAGAATACGCATGGACCGAATACTCGTTTGACATGTCATGGCGGAACCTAATACGGTGTTTCGCGGCGGAGGTGTGGGTACACGCGGGTGGAAAGCATTTAGAATACTAGGGTCACTCGATTTCAATGAACGTGTGTGAAAATAATATACACTGAGGTGACATTATTTATGTCGCATTTTATTATATTTATAATTTTGATATATTTAGTGGTCAACCTTTATAATCCAAATCTGTATTCCGAAAGCTATTTCCAGACTCCCTAGCCAAAGTAACATTTGAAAATCTTCGCTATTGTTTTGCTTTCGAAACATGGAATGGAAAAATGGAAGGGAAGGGGGGGGGAGGATTAATTGCCATTGTTCTTATCCACCTTTTTAGGACATACAAATAAATATTTTCCTATTAAAACTAAACGTTTTATTATCAGCAAAACTACTAACTTAAATCACAGCGAAAGGTCAACAATAAATACCAAATTTAGGTTCATATCATGAAACAGAAATCGGTGAATCAAATATCTATAAAAATACCGTCAGGCCTATTACATAAAAACAATCGCGATAAGTGATCGCTATTTATTTTTTTCCACTCCGTGACACTATTAACTCACGAATAAGGTTTAATTCCAAGTACTCACGAATAAGGTTTAATTCCAACAGCAACAGGGTTACATAATCAGCCCCAAATCAAAAATAAAAATGTACACAACCAACCTTCGCGGCACATCAACTGTTTCTCTCGGTCGCAATGGACTAAAGGAGTTTCGGTGCATTCACCGTAACTTAATGAGCAATTTTTCGGTACTGTACAGCCTGTCTAGTGTAATATATACATAGAAGCCTTTGATCGAGTCCGATTATCGCGATTCCTTTTACGTAATAGGTCTGCGTGTTGCGTCCGTTCGTTCACCGATAACTGAGTTAAGATCACATGGTGCGCCAAGCTTTCAAGGTATAAATAACCGTGAGTAACAGCCTTATTCTATTTACCATTTGCCGTATCGCCGCAAATGGCGTAATGCTCTTCTAATTGAATCTCTATGGGTAGGTTAGCATCCATTATTTTCTTCTCATTGTGTCATGTTGTACCGAAACCGATCAGTGGTTTTCATCCGCTTGCGCGGGTGCGGGTTCGAGCTTTTGCTCCTTCCCCGGGCTTCTTCTCATGGGGCCACTGCCCCATGGTGCTGGGTGCCGCTGTATGCGGCCGCCTTGCGGCGAATGGGTGCCCCCGTCCGGAGGTTGCTGCGCGGCCCTCTGCGCGGTCTGCCGCACCGGGTGAGACCCCCATAATGGGGGAGGCCCAGCGAGCGCCTGCGAACGGGCCACGGCTTACGCAACGAGGGTAGGGGTTATAATTGGGGTTGAGGGTTTATGGTGGGAGGCTGGGATTGGGTGGGGTGGGCTGGGGAGATGGCGGGGGCACAATTTGACGAGGCAGCGCCCTCCTCGTCTTCCTTTTGGCCCATGTGATGTCGGTGGAGGGGGAAGGAGCACTTACCGAAACCCCCCCTTTGCTGCTTTTATAAACAGACCAAAGAGTAATGAAGCTCCGTCAACTGATTAGAGTCTGAGTTCAATGACCTACTCAGAAGTCTTTTTCTTTGATGATATTTTCATGCTTTTATAGATTATAGTAATCTATAAATTCATGAAAACCTTGGCCAGATTAAGATGTGAGTGTCTAGTGAAATGGGACCCCTACGTTGTCTAATTTTTTGTTTTAGTTTCCCAAGTTCTTTTATTGGTATGTCTGAACTAAGAACAAAATGTATATTATCAAATGCACAAATATAAAACCTATTTATGAACTAGAACTCTTATAATGTGCCTATTAATTCTTAGTCATATCCCTAGTTAAGTGGTTAGACGGTAAATGTCACTTTTTGATTATGCCTTTAGTTAAGGTAGTTCATAAACGGTCTCGTATTTAAGTTCAATAATATTTCAGTACCAATTAACAAGTTCACTAATCAAAAGTGTCTCAGGATCAAGGTATTTTTGTTAGGGTTCCGCACCCAAAGGGCAAAACGGGACCCTATTACGAAGTCGTCGCTGTCCGTCTGTCTGTCACCAGGCGGTATCTCATGAACCGTGGTAGTTAAACACTTGAAATTTTCACTGATTATGGTATTTCTGTTGCCGCTATAACAACAAATACAAAAAAATAGAATAAACTAAATATTTAAGGGGGCTCCCACACAACAAAAGTGAATTTTTTTGCTCGTTTTTGTTCGATATTGATAACGGCATTAGGTGGTCGCTGGAAATATTCACAGAACATTTAGTTATATATTCACTTTAAAAATAAATAGTCAAATTAAAATAAAACAAATATTTTAGGCTCCCATACAACAAACGTGATTTTTTTTTATTTAATGGTACGGAATATCCTTCGTCCGCGAGTCCGATTTTTAGAAGATTTTCATATCATGACCAAAATTAAAAAATATTGTATACGTTCTAAAGTATGAAACGGACATAAAATCCACATGCGTTAAATATTGAAACTACAGATTTTCAGTAAATGTCAAAATGTGCTTAATCGTTTTTGATGTGTGTAATTTTACCAATAGAGCTGATTGCTCAATAATGATTAGGTATCTTTATTAACAAAAGAAAATCTCCATTAAAAGCTAGTTAACTGAAAACTATTCGGATTTTATAGAATAACTCGATTACACGACCCAAAATATTTATTTTCAATTTATGATCTGTCTAAAACATACCTACGCTTTATTGAATTCTAAATCTCTCTAGAAATCATACCATCTAACATGGCTTTGGCTTCACAATAATCTCTGAGAGGCTCTCCCAAAATTTTTGCAGCTTTCAATTTTGTGAGAAGTGGTTTAGAAGAAAGGCGATTGATTAAAGAAAGGACGTCAAGGTTGGAGTCGGCTTTTTACGAATTTCACATACATAAGTCCATAAAAGAAATAACAAGATGACAATAAAACTTCTTTGCAGGGTGACCCTAGTCAAATTAGTTGATTCATCTCTTGTTACTACTACGTCAATTCCAAAGTAAATAATATTTGATTTGTTTTATTTCACATAAGTTACGTCTGTCATTTTTATTGGCCTGTTTTAATCATTATATGGGTACCATTGGTGGAGCATTTTTAACCGTCTTCAAAAAAAGGAGGAGGTTGTCAGTTCGTCGGAACCTTTTTTTATGTATGTTACTCGATTACTCGAAGACGGCTGGACCGATTTAAAACTCTATTTTGTTGTTTGAAAGTATATATTTCCAAGTTGGTCCCATTGTCATAAGGTCAGGATCTGAAAATGGGATCTTGGAGAAATCAAGAAAACTGTTCAAATACATATATAGCGATTTTGGTATTTTTTTAAGAAACATGTGCATTTGCTTTCGGGAAGTACCATTTGGTGAAGTGGAACTGATGATGAATACCCTATGGTCTTCATCATCAGTTCTCATACTCACTCAAATGGCCAGCATTCTATGCATTTGAACGCTACGCTTAATAATAAAGCTTTAAAATAAGCAGTAAACTATATAATTACGTGCCGTAAGCTTATAAATTCCATACAAAACACCATACTCTGGTTTACATAAGTTTTCGACATGTGATTTAATCGTCTATTGCTCATATTTAAGTTTTAATAGTAAGCGTAGCGTTTAAACGTATAGAATGATGGCCATTTGAGTAGGAGGTCAGTTCCACTTCACCAAATGATCATCTATATGATCATCGGAACTATTAAATACTAAATATTTCACTGGTACGATACGATTACTTTAATATGGTTACTAGCCTATTTATGCTCGTCATAATGCATACGATGAAGTGGAGCTGATAATGGAGTACCAGGAGAACTCCTTAACAATTAACGCCCCTGTGTCGGGAAATGCAGTATTTTTTAAAACCTGATGAGCTGTTGACATAAGGCTATTGTAAGTTAGATAATATCGTCGCTAAATATACCTTCCACCAAAAAGTTCAAAATAAA
This sequence comes from Catoptria pinella, assembly GCA_963556745.1. Lineage (NCBI taxonomy): Eukaryota > Metazoa > Arthropoda > Insecta > Lepidoptera > Crambidae > Catoptria > Catoptria pinella. Next base: position 9,026,325 of record OY750769.1, read on the forward strand.
AAAGTTTTTTTAAAAAACAAAACCTCCTTCAAAAACCTTAAAAAATCTAACAAAAACAGCTTCAAAAATAAACGGCTCTAAAAATCTAGAAATAAAATATTCAAACCTGCATAATTATTATATTTATAACTCAAAAGTTTGTACGCATATCTAATATTAAACAATGTCTTATGAAGTCGGGTGTGGTTTTAAACCATGATTAAAGATTTTTAGTCAAAATAATTTATTTTTATTTTATGTTACCTCTTCACATAAAAACTTGTTACATTCTTGCAGTCATAAATATTCAATCAACCAGATCAAAGTTTCATTAGGCATTTATTAGGTAGGTAAACGTTAAAAATATCACCCTCAAAATAACATTTGAATTCACAGCAAAGGTTAATTGAGCCCGTTTCAATCAACCTTCGCTTTGTTTTTAGGCAAAGTGAGATTGTCATGGTACGGCAAATGCGACTTGCAAATAAAAACATGATTGACTGCCGAAATATATCGTGATGTGTTTGGATGAAGAGTGAGGTAGAAGGGTATTTCCTGCCTTTTATGATTTTGTTACTGTCACAAAGAGTTGTAAATTGATATTTGTACAAAAAGATGTATACGAAACCTTTACATAACATTGGATATGTACTTTGTCGAGTCACTTTTTATCCTACCCACGTTAGTAATATTGAATTATTTGCAGACAGTCTACAAAATAAAATATGTCGCCTTACATAATGTAGTAACAAAGATAAAACTTTAGGTATGGAAATTTTTCTAACCAAAAAATCTTGAAACAAATGCTACTCTCTCAACTTGCCGTGAAACCTTTTGAAGATGACCTTTGAATATCACTTTTCGTAATAGCAATAAATTCTTTTTCTGTCACGCCCCAATTCCTTTTCCATTGTCAAAAAGGAAATGCGACCTTATAGGCTCTCCTCCACTCACCCAAAACCAGGCTCAAATGAGAAAATGAAATTCGTGACTTTTTATTCCAGCTTCACGCATCTTCAACAGAATTCATAATTTAATAGTACATTACCGCCGAGAACGCGAAGTAAGCATTTACATTGTCGATGATGATTTAATCATTCGAGGCAATGTAAATAACTTCCAGTACAAGGCCTGTACTTATCAAGAAATGCGAGAAAATAAAAATTTATTAGTAAAAAAGGTATTTTTAAATTAGTTCATGTAGTGTGACCAGTAATGCAACCGTAAAGTTTCGTAAAAATAACGCTAGCTGATGAGTTCTACGGTTTTGAATTTGGAATATTAGACACTTGATCGGAAAGTGAGTATTGAAATTCATTCCACGCACTGAATTTCAAATTTAGAACGTAACGTGATGAGCCAGCCACCACGTAAATGTGGAACTGTGTTCTTTTGTGTGTTCTTTTTCAAATGGAATGATAACATTGGTAATGTGTTCTTTTTCAAATGGAATGATAACATTTCAGGACATACCTAATTAGTGAGAAAACGTCTGTTGCAGATAAAGTTACTTTGTTCATATTTTTATTACCATTTTCTTTAAAATAACGTGCTGTCGTTCGTTGTAAAGTTTTACAAGTGGGCCTCAAAATTGAAAGTCAGAAGCGCCGCGCCTCTCTGTCCTTAGTATTTGAAAGAATATTCTTTTATCATTAATTGTTTTGTTGCGTTTATGGACATTCTGCCTACAGTTATTATGGGCCCAGGCAATGCGTGTTCAGAAAATCGCTATTTCTTTTTCTAAGTGACTCTTTTGCTAACTTAATATTTTGTTCAATAATTAAGTCTCCCGACTCTTAAAGTAAATGAATTGACTTACCAAGTAATGTTCGCGGTTGTAAAGTGACACACCCGGTGTGAATGTACTCGATCAGCTGCCTGAAGACGTCTGGCTCAAATTCTTCTATGATCAGCGTCTGGTGCTGCTGGGAGGATGGCTGTTAAATAAAAATACATTTAAGTCAATTGAACGTTTAGGCAAAATTTTTGGTCAATATGGTCAACGTAAAAAAAAAATTATAGGTAGTCGGAAAAGTTCGCGGCATTTTTGTAGCATGAATTTTGCATGTTATATTTCTGGCAACACTGAACTTAGGCGGGAATGTAATATATTGTTTGACAGCTGACTTTCTGGTAATAGCGATAAAATTGAAACAAATTGATAATTGTCTTGCTTTTTCATAGTTTTTATTAGATACGTTTTGAATTTTTTTTCGATAAGGGTTCAAACCGAATCCTGTTGGTGATTAAAAATTCAAAACTATTTTTTTCAGTCTAGGCTGTTACAAGCACTTGTGAATGTCAAAGAAGCTACGCCGTCGGTTCGCAAACCCTAAGCGGGAGACCTTGTAAAGAAAGATTTGTGATATATATGAAGATGGTTTGTCGAATACTACTACAAAAAATGGTTCAGCAGATTCAGTTCTTGTAATTTTGATGATAAAGATGTGCCTCGCTGTGGTATCTTTATTATTTTAGTACAAAAAGGCCGCGAACTTTTCCGATTACCTATTAAAGGAGATTCGCCAATTTAGTGTGAAGTGCATAAAGATTTTCCTCAAAAAGTGTATTTTTTACATTAAGCGGCTATAAAACTTCCCATGACAAAAAAAAATTATCAACCGAATTCAGTAATAACTTATCTTTATAATTTTTCTACTATTATTACTCTGTAACCTGATATACAAAATTTTTGCACCTGACGTGGGTTTTTTTTTCTATGGGATATGACGGGATCCTTCAAAGTCAATGAGTAAAACATAATGTCTGTTTTTGTAGCAGCTTGGAAACTGTATTGGCAAATTTGCGCTAGTGATGAATATGAACATATATTTGTGTTAGAAATTTTCAAAAGATATTAAAAAAACTGTGTTTGTGTGAAAAGTTGTTGGAACACAAGATAATTATTATAACTTATCAAAGTGCTGATGATAAGATGAAAAAATATTTACAAGTTTTTAGCACGCTCAACAGCTAGTATTTAACAGTGTAACACAAGTAATTAACAGTGTTGAATTACGTAAACAAACTAATAAAAAACGCATATAATGAAAAACGGATCAGCCTAGCTTCACAACAAGTAACGAACAAAACAAAATCGGCAAATTACACGACTTTGTCAGCGAAAACTGTTAACTAACACGAAAAATTGGAAAGAAAAAAGTAACGTTACAACAGAAAAAATAAAATAACGTTACTAAAGTGTCGAAGCTTTTAGTGATCCATTTGCACAGAGTTGGCCGAAGTAAATTGAATGTAGATCAAAAACACTACAACCAGTTATAGAACTCAATTTCGCTTGGAAATGACATCTGCTGCTGACGGTTACAGAGGAAATTACCAGAGCTTCAAACAAACTGCTTTGCATATTGCTAGTGTAAAAACAGTAGTTAAAAAGCCATTGAAATAAATCATTATATACCTAAATATTTTCATATAAAATACTAACAAAAATAGTTTAAAAAACTTTAAATAAGCAAAGCCGACCGACGCACCACGCAACGAGATATAGTCATAATTTAATAATCAAAACCAAGTAAAAATACGCTTACTAATAGTATGATTATTAGACGCCAATAGAAAAAAATTTCATTAAAATCCAGGGTAATAATATATCTGGTGAAATCGCTAATGTGTTGCCCATGCAGAAAAAATGACAATTATATTTTATGCAAATGAAAATAAAGAACATTATGATTTTGAGCCATCCATTGTGGGATCCCATCATTGTAAGTAATAATGAATATGAATTGTGGGTTTTTAAATAATACAAAATTAAAAAGAGATAAGAAATATATTTTTCTTTATAAAAATAATGTGTGTATTAATGCATGCAAAATTTCCATCACAAAGCAATTAATTTAAATCCGATTGAAATCGTTCAGAAGAACAACATTCATACTTACCATATGTGTTTTTTTTAAGATAAAGCAATAACATCAATGCCTATAATCTGTTTCGCAATGAAGTAAAAAAAACTAGAGATTCTGAAAAAAAAACGAAAAGATTCTGAAGCCAAAGTATTAAGATTTGATCGTAGCTCATGCAACATAGATGCTAGATGAACCTAAATATAGAAAAAAATAAATTATGTTATGTGGTATTTACACGAGTTGACTTGACAGGCAACTTGGCAGGCAATTTGAATCAATTGCTGGTAAAATCGAATCGCCACTTCATTGAAATTAGGTTTGCGATTAGATTTTACAAGCGATTGTCGATAAAAAGCGCTAATTGACTAAACTTGCCTGCCAAGTCGACCTATGTAAATACCGCCTTTCTCAATATCGTGGACGATTTCAAAAACCTATCTACGTAAAATATTGTGTCAAACGTGAAAAATATACATAGAACACCGAATATTGAAAACCGATAAAATGAGTGTTTCCCTATAACATCGTTAATTTGGTTTTTACCTCTTGAATTGGGGCCAATTGCTGCGCGAATGTCGATCTCTGTATTGAACATAGTAAAATAGTTGACGTTAACAATTTGGAAAAGGTTCTATACTTTTTGTGAGCGGAAAATACAATTGCAACTTTAACTTAAATCAATACGACTCTTTTTCCTGTAATCCTACCCTTCACTTATAGTACGAAAGAGTCTGAAATATGCCAAGTCGTCTATTTTTTTGTAGAACGGAAATGAGAATATAAATTCCGTCTCTTTTATTGAAAATACTTGATATGCAGCTACCGTCGTCGTCGCGAGAACTTTTGACTTAATGAAGCAAGGGAAAGCATTTTATCGACATGCCACTACAGATTCCTTGGATTTGAGATAGAAAAACATTTATCCTTAGCATAGTTACTTTAAAAAAAAAGTTGTTGTCAACAAAATGCAATGTCAAAAGTGAAGGAAACACAAAGCTTCAATTTGTACACACGTATCAGGTTTCTACGATACAAGAGTGCCGCCATTGTTATTATCCCAAGTACTTATCCTTTAGCGCAGATAATGTTCTTTTCCACTTAACATAATATTCACAGACAGTTGAAGAACAAAGCGAGGTAGATACTTTTGAATTTGCTAATTAACTGAAATCTTTCATCGCTTGAGGGTTCAGTAATGTACTTAGATATAAGCCACATAGAAAAATGTAATGTAGACGTATAAGCATACGTCTACATTACATTTTTCTCCAAAAAATTAAGGTTAGTTAGTTGTTGCAAAAATAAAGCAATATATTGGTAACTATATGTATAGACTTTTATTAAACAAAGCTCACGTCAATGTGGTAATAGGCATTTTTGCTATTTGTCTCATCCAAATTCGAGTCGAATAAGCTATATCGTTTTGCTATTTCGCAAGGGAATGGAGGTTGAATAGGCTCTAGAGGTAAGTTCATCAATGCGGCAAAAGGCTTAAATCTAAGATTACAATATAACACACTTGAAACACAAAATACAAAATAGACAGAAGTGCCGATCGGAACAGAATACATCTTCCGCGCACGCACATAATAGACATTATACAGGGTGGGAAAAAACGGTACATATAGTAGTTGATTGAATCAGGCGTCACATGGCAGAAGTCCCAAACCATTGTGAAAAGAGAAATATATGTAGCTTACTCCCGCAAAAAAAGGTAAAAATACGTAGTTATAGGGTAAGTATCTTAAATATTGATGATGAAAAAATAACTAAAGGGAAATATCTTCCTTTATTTTAAAAAATAAGTAAAAAAGCATTCAGAGATTTTTGATAAGGCAGACCCAAGAAAGATAAAGAATAGTAGTTTAGCCCGTTTGATTCCCGGCTGAGACAAGTGATTTATCAAAAATCTTTGAATGCAGTTTCGCTTATTTAAAAAAATAAAGAAATATTTCCTTTCAGGAAAATTTGCTATCATCAATGACTAGAGTACTTTCCCTTCAAAAACTTCGAAAAAACTTCCGATTTTTTTCCACCCTGTATACGTACAAGCAATCTCAGGCAAAAGAGGGCAACCAAGAGTTCCTAGCGCAACAAAACAAATGACGGTTGTGTTTTCGAATACCTACACGGTCAGAGTGGCGGCGCTTCTGTCTAAAACACTACCTAATTATTTGTGCTTGAAGGATAGATTTTATGAATCACTAATTTACCTGTTGTGCGGCATTTTGTAGATTTAGAAGGGGCTCTGAAGATCTTTTGAGGAATAACCTCAATTTGTTCTCCCTTGGAGCTGGCTCTTTCTTCCTTTGGGGGCTGGGGGCTTGGTAGAGCATCTTTTGGAATACCCTGTTGGAAAAAAATTAAGTGTGTATATCAGAGAAATGAAACCTAAAATCACAAAGTGAGAAATTATAGTACCAGCTTTATTTTGATATCTAAATTGCCTCTAACCGTATCATTGATATAGCTCCTTTTACTAATATTATTTTACTTTATTGGATGAAAAATAAATACGAGTACTTATTTCAATTAAATCAGTAGCCTATGGCCGCCATAACACACAATCCAGATAGCAAGAGATTGTCGGAGATCGACACAGATTTACAGAGATTGACTGTGCATGGGTGCCGGCACGAATTGTGAGCGGTTAGAGAAATTTGAGGGAATTACTGTGCATTTTTGCAGTCGCCCCGCACCACGTCCCCCGCCAATGAGACCTAAAAATTACTTCTGCTATAGTTAATGGCGAAAAAGTTCAAAAACGTCCACCATTTTTTACTAAGTTTTTACATGTAATAATATTGAAAATACTAATTTGATGTATTTATTTTAACAGGTCTGAAAATAGTAGCTACTAAAATAACCATTAAAATGTGAAAGCTGCAAATAAAAATATATTTTTGTAATTGTTATAATATGACGTACACAATCTCTTGACGTCAGTCAGGTAAATCAGCTTAGCGAAAGGAGCTTAGAATTGCATTTGGCATTCTTTCCATCTAGAGACCACCGACTGTAAAATTTTATTAGCCTGCATCACAAATAGAAATGTTTTAAGTCCCTGGGAAATAAATAAAAAAACATATCAAGATAATAATTTCTTGCAAGTTACAGCTGAAACTAAAAACATCTTTTTGTAACAAATAAAAGTTTTCGATCAACTCAGTATTGTTTATTTCGCCTTAAAACAACGACTAAACTAGCAAAACTCATCATCTGAATTTAAATTACTTCTAGAATTTATTCCCAAGTTTGAATATTAACTTTCGAGAAGAAGTATGTTGATTGTCGATCATCGATATTAGGCTTTAGAATAGAATAATCGATAGCAAATTAATTTCAAGGTTCATGTTTCGACCAAGAGAGTAAAATACTATTTTAATCTTTGATTAAACCAGTGCAGTAAAGGATTTTAATTAAATTTGACGTAATTATTAATTCGATTTGTAGACAACATTACGTTCTTGATGTAAATCCTGATTAAACATTTTATGAATATTTATAAAAATAAAAGGTCTTATTATTACAGACATGACAGACTTTTAACGAATTCCGTGCCCGTAACATGACATTGTATTACATAGAGTTTCAATTAAATAGAATGGAATAGAATAAATCTTTATTATTACCCTCTTAACAAGTACTGACAGAATATAAAATTATAACGAAAAATAAACCAAAAAACTAGAAAGAAAGAGATTAATAAAAGGTCTCTGTTTTAGAGTATAATTGCCGTGGTGTTAGAATAACGCCACAGCACGCTGCTATTCAGCCAGGGCTTGGGTACGGACTCGGAAGAATAAAAGAAATAAAATAACAAAAATAATAATTAAAAATTAAAATCTACATAAAAGATAACAAAAAATCTTATTCTTTATGTAAGAAAACAATATCGCGAACTGTAGCGCTTGTCAGTGTGCCTCAAACTTATTATAAACTTCAAAACTTTTCCCATACACAATACACACACGATAGTTCCACTACTTTACAATCTTGCGTACAAAGCTAGAACATTATTGTGGCTCAACAAAGGGCGTTTGGTACAGAGGGCGGTTGGGAATCTCTGGCTCATCCTTTATGAAATACTTTGAGCTTGTGGCCGGAGTACTATTGTTTGCATTCTTTTATACTTTGCCTTCTAGGCTTTGGGCTAGTTGAAAAATAACTGTTCCGAAAAATATTTTTTTATTTCAACATTCGTTGCTTTAAAATAGCGTAATTAACTGTTGGCGTGATTGGCCCGCGATTGCGGATGTTAAGCAGCTTTCAGTAGGGTAGTCGTTGCATGGGGAACAATTAAAAATATTATTTTGAGATCAGTGCTTCAGAAGGAAAACAGTGTTAGCGCTCTACAATTCGCATCGAGCCTGCGTGGTGGGCTATGGATTATCCTTATCCTTCCATGGCTGGCCCAGCCAGAAAGACCTGGGGGGGGTATTATAACCTCTTAAAACTAGTCATTTTTCTGAATTGCTATCAATGCGTCTCTTTCTCGCAGTATAGCATATAAAAGAGACGCATTGAAAGCCATTCAGAAAACTGACAAGTTTTAAGAGGTTTTAATACCCCCCTGTGCTCCAGAATAAGGAACTTTGATGACGATGATGAGTGACGGAGAAACTAACTGACCTGTCTGTCAAAAATATATGTATTTATTAATTTCAATACTTTCTACGTAAACATTTATTGAACACTCTTCACGTTCTCCACAAGATTTACATATTCAGTATTATCTCGAGCTCCTCCGTGCTTCGGAAGGCACGTTAAACCGTTGGTCCTGGCTGCATTTGCAGTTGTTAATACCCACCAATCCGTATTAGGCCTGCGTGGTGGGTTATCCATCCTACATATCCAAAGGCCTGTGCCCCAGCAGTGGGGACATTAAAAATGGCTAATGTCGAAATCTTTATTATTGGCTTATTTATCAAAATCGGAATCTATATCCCAGTCTTATATATTGTGATCCCAGTCTTACATGTGGTGAACGTAAAATTTTATCTCCAGACGGTAAATACACTTACGGCTATAAACTTTAACGCCCCATAAAGATGAAGGATCAAGCCAGGCCATTTATATGCAAATACTATGTAAATCATAAGTGGTCTATTCATTTAAGCATAATTTATATGTTCATGTAGCATGGAAATCTAAGAGACTATGTATCATCTTATGAAAGAAGTATAAATAAAAAAAGTTAGCTTAATAATTATTAAATTTAGATTTTTCGCATTTACAATGCTATTTTTATATTAAGATAAATAATATTAGAAAAAATACTAGAAAAAATCGACTCACCCGTAGCACCTCAGACGGGTCCCGTCTGAGGTGTTTAATAATGTTTACATTTTAAAAAGTATTTTTTTAATAGTTTTACAGATTACTTAATGGGAAAAAATAATGTTAAGCCAAGTCTTTAAACAGTTTTTTTTTTTTTATTGGAAATAAAGTTCATATAAGTATTTTTATTTTAGGAATAATTTTAAGCCTAAGCTCCCTAGGCATAGCTTTCAATATTTTTAATAAAACTAATGTGCTGTACACGAAACTGAAACGGCCGAATTCAATAAACTATCTTTTAACCACCTCTGTGGTGTAGTGGTTCGCCTACCCGTGTAAGACGCAGAGGTTCGATTCCCAGGAGGGGGGTACATTTGTACTAGGTTTGGTTGGTGGTAGGGCTTATTTCAAGTCCGCCTGGCTAGCTACCACTATCTTACCTAAGTCTGACGCCATAACAACAATTTAAAAATTGTTGTGTTCCGACAGTTAAAGATAAGATAGCCAAATCCTCAGTGATGAGGATTCTGGGTATAGTGCTTATCGTCACTTAACATCAAGTGAACGCGAGAAGCGTTAACCCGTTGTGAATAAATAAATAAATAAAAACCTATCCTCACTAAGAGATAGGCTTACTAAAGATTTGTTGCCTAGATATTTCTGTTAAATGACGGGAAATAACAACAGTTCCCTTTTATCAGATTTCCATAGGGCCTATCTCTTTCTGAAGATAGATTATTGAAATCGGCCGTTAGTTTTGGTTTTATCGTTGAAATTTAGCGCGATTGGGCCCCTGATCTCGTTATTTCATATACTTATTCAAACAAACGTGGGGGCTTGTTTGACGGTAATGAGACAAGTTTCAAGATATAACTTGGATGGGAATTTGAGCCGAAAGTTACTAACCGAACGGTGAATATCTTGTAACTTAATTAACAGCCTGATGTAAAAAAGTTTTTATTATACCATCATCATATGAGATGGTAATAGGGAATTACACCTTTTTTTGAAAACATGTTTATATTATTCCTGAGGTCGTAATAAACCAGCACAATTTTTATTTCAATTTTATAAAACCAAGAAATACCTTAAAAATGATTTTTTATTTATGATTTTGAATTATTGCGCAGAAACGCAAGACGCCATGCTGTTTAGGCCCGTGACGTCACACCGTCAGGCGTCAGGAATCAATCAAGAGTGGTTACAATGTCTTTTTACAAAAGTAACGAGAGTTTTTAAAATAATGAGTTGTAATGTTTTATCATTGGTGTCTTGTGCCTGATTGCAGTAAAACAAGTGTAAAATCTCCACTAAAATTGTGGGTTCAAGTGCCAAGTGACATCAAAATGAGAAAAACTTGGTTGAAACTGGTAAGAAGAGATCCAAAGAAATCCAAGAAACAAACAAAAAAATATCCTGTTCACCTGATGGTCTCGTGAATTTTGTGTCTACTGGATATGCAAGAAGGATAAGCGATGTGAACATAATTGAACACAGCAAATTTTTAGATAGTTTGCTACCTAACACTTGCATTTTTTGATTCAAAATCAATCATGTGTTTTGAAGGATTAATACTTACACAGGCAACTTTGAGTTTATATAAAAGGTATTATTATATTATAATAAATAAATATATCAAATAATAAGTATAGTTTTTTTTATTTCCATGGTGCACTCACTGTATAAAGATGATGTTGGTCCATCACAGCCGAGTTGATTTGAAGAATGGGTCAACTTGGCCACCATAAAGATGTTAAGGATATAATAATGTTCATTTCAATGTCATGTGCATGTGGAAAATATGTGAATACATATGCACTATACATAGGGTAGGGTAGGAGAATAGTCAGTCAAAGTACAAAAAACTATTCAAATAAACTTAGTAATTAAGCGCTTCTGAATCATCTATATTTTCCACCCATTCCAGAGTTTTATAACTGACAAGAAGAACAGGTGCAAGAAACTTATCAGCTTTAACAGAAATAAGTAACAATATTTACAAACTTAAATATTATATCATGATCTGCTATTGTTAATCTGGCTGTCATCAGTCAAGTTTATGGTCACTCGGTTATGTCCTGTCTCTTTAACTTAAATTGGAAATTTGATTATATGAATAACAGAAATAAACACTTAATTGAAATATATCTTTATTACTTTACAACAGTTACCAAATACAATACAACAGATTATAAACAACAAAGTAGGTACTTATATTTGCAAGCTATGTGTTACATTTTTTCCATGCATTTTGGTCTTTCAGATAATTGTCTACTTTATTATCACCATTACCCATTAGCGTCTTTTTAACATGATTTTTAAATTCATGCAAAGGTAGATCAATCACTTGTTGTGGAACTATACTAATCAAGGTTATGCGTTTCCTCATAAATTAACCTTTTGCATCGCACACTGCTGTCTGCAACCATCTCCTTAGATTTTCTTTTAGAAATTTCTTTTGCACACAAAATGTTTATCGATGAGCCAACCTTAGCCAGATTCGATTTCTTCCATTAAAACTCAACCGAAGTACACGACGACAGGGCTTCGGTTCGGCGGTGTACATCGTAACACCATGCTTGCAGCCACCTTCTGACGAGGGACAATCGTAGCACTTAACACTACTCAGTCTCTTCCTGTTCATTCACATTATGTGTCAATCAGTACATAGGGCTTGGAACGCACTTTATGTTCCAGGCATACCGTACACTACAACGCACGTGTTTTGAACCCATTTGAGCTGCACATAGCCTATTGCGTCGTCAGATTCCCTTCCGGACCTGATAACAAAATAAAAAAAAAATAGGTTATGTTGGATGGTAATAGTAAACAAACACAGGGTATTATCGTGTTGTGTAGTACTTAATGTTGGAAAAAACTTGATATGATAGGTACTTACATTGCTGTTTTAACATTTCTCCACTCTGCAGAACAGAAATCGGGATTGGACGCAAAAAATTTCGCCACCATATCGTATTTATTTATATATTGTTGGTAGATTAGTACTTTGTGCTTTCACAAAACCGTGTTCCATGATGCGATTTTAGTAAAATAAAGCATAAAAGTGATAATCACATAAAATTATAAAATAACACAGTACGACGAGTACGAAATCCTGTTTGCTTACTGTCGGGCTGACGTCACGTCGGAATCCAATATGGCGAATGGCGTTTTGAACATTTGAAGAATAGATTAAAAAAGTCGAATTTTTAAATTGAATTATAAAATGTTTATTGCATTTTTATGAATAAATATCGACGTTTCTCATTCACTTTTTATGAAATCTATCATAAACATGCATTTTTATATTGTTTCTTACATGGTGTAAAATACCCTATTAAATTACACTTTATCAATTTAGTTCATGAAGGAAACTGTTTAGCTTGATTTATAAAAATTACACGTTGAATGATTTATTTTTAAAATGCTTAAAACCTTTTTAAGCTGAAATAGCAGTGGGCGGGCCACAGCGGGCAACCGCGCACCGGAATACACACCGTGAGTAGTTTCCCTACTACGTGGTTACACGTAACTGGGGTTTCTGGTCGTTAAAACTATAAGAACTGTTAAAACTTGGAACCATCAAAACTGGAGAATGTTGAAACTCGGAAGCAAAGAAACTCAGTTTCTTTGAATCTTGGAACCATCTTTTCAGAAAAATGTTAAAACTTAGAGCCTTGCAATTTTAATTCCTTGGAACGCGAGACAACTTCATAAGTATCAGGATTTTATAGATTTACCTGCTGCCTGCGTGCAACCAGTACTGATTTGACTGCACACTCGGGGTCCCTGGTGCCACTCACCAGAAAATGACGTCACACAGATCGGGCATCGATGCGAGGAGTTTCATTATATCCTTAGCCAGCCCTAACTTCATGTTAGGTTAAGTCTCATGAATAGTCAACAATATATAATACTAGACAGGCTGTACAATACCGAAAAATTGCTCATTAAGTTACGTTGAATGCACCGAAATCCATTAGCCTATTGCGAGCGACCGAGAAAAACAGTTGATGCGCCGAAGGTTGGTTGTGACACAATTTTAGTTTTGAACAGCTCGTCTATGTAATTGAAGTCATTGCATATACCGAAAGATGATCATTTAACACTTGCTTTAGCTTGATAGAGATCTTGTACATACACGGAATTCCTGGCCGGTAAAACTTGGAATCGTTAAATCTTGAAGTCGATGAAACTTGGATCCGTTAAACTTCAGATCCATTGGAATCCAAAGCCGTTAAAACTTTAGAGCCTTGCTATTCCAAAACTTTGGAAATTTAAAACAGCTATATTATGTCTTCTAGCTCATGAGTACTAAGATTTTTATCGAGACTTACCTGCTGCGTGCAGCCAATACTGCTTTGACTGCACACACGGGCTCCCTGGTGTCGCCGACCAGAAAGGTGACGTCACACAGCTCGGGCATCGAGGCGAGGAACTTCATGTCCTCAGCCAACCCCGACTTGTTCTCGAAGGTGCTGAGGTCAGGCTCCGCCTCCATCGCCGCTAGCGCCCCGCTTCGCATTGACGACTGCGAGAAAGAAAAAACATTGAAATAATATTTTTATTAACAATTTGGCAACAAGATAAATCATATTAGAAAAAATACTAGGAAAAATCGACTCACCCGTAGCACCTCAGACGGGACTCGAACCCGCACCCTTGGGATTCCGGCCCAATGCACTGACCAATTATGCTACCGAGTCGCTACTATGATTGGTCAGTGCATTGGGCCGGAATCCCAAGGGTGCGGGTTCGAGTCCCGTCTGAGGTGCTACGGGTGAGTCGATTTTTTCTAGTATTTTTTCTAATATTATTTATCTTAATATAAAAATAGCATTGTGAATGCGAAAAATCTAAATTTAATAATTTGGCAACAACTTTGAAAATTGCTGTGCCCGTTTTGTTTCATAAACTAAGACAGCCGATTCTAATAACTATTTTAGAATAAAATACACTTATTCAATACTTTTTATTCAATTTGATGTGATAAACTTACTACCTATAGTATGGGTGCCACTGAAGTGCTCAAACTGAGTTATTCATGCGTTGACGTAAAAGTAAACTTTGATGTGAAATCAAAGTAACTCAAAAATACATTTTCTACATACTTAAAACTTAATGTAATGAAATATTTTGTTGAGAATATTATCATGATACAAACGAATAAGTAAGTCTAAAACTTATCTAAGACATACATGAATTTAGTCAACAAAAAATAAACTCATGAAAATTTTTAAGGCAGCTGCAAGGGAACGTAATAAGTCTAATCAGCTTAACGTAAAAGCTTCATAGATTTCTAGAGTGCCTAATACAAACAAATTGTACTTAATTAAGAATGTTTCAACGTTAATAAATAATTTAGGAACCATTTCCGGGAGAATGTCCGTTAACTGAAGGATCAAAGTAAATGCTTGTAAGATGGAATTCTCTAGAAAGATCGGGTAAGCGTAGATTTATTTTATTAAGGTTTCTTAAGATAGATAGAGTAATTAAATTGGAAGTTTCAAATTCAATTAATAATGGTTTATTATTCAAAGATAAATTTAAATAGGTCAAGTACTGACCATGTTTTCTTACCACAACCTGGTCAGTGACCAGATTGTGGGTAAAAAAAAAGTTTTTAACCGACTTCAAAAATTTAAAAGGAGGAGGTTTTCTTAAAGTATTTTTTTTATGTTTAGGTTTGTTGCCGATGACCCGAAGACGGCTGAACCGATTGAAATGATTCAAACGATATTACATCAGGTTTAATTCCAAGTTGGTCCCATTTTTTGAAATTGTGAAATCAGTTGAGCAGTTTCCTGAACATTATAAGGATGAGAGACTATCACTTTTTTATTTATGCACCGATTTGAATGATTATTGCTTTGTTTGAGAAAGGAAAAGAAAAAAAAGGAAAAGTAATGCCAATGAAATTTAAACAGAATTATTTTTCAGGTATTTAAAAAATAATTCTGTTTAAATTTCATTGGCATTGAGCCTTGCACTTTGAAGATACACAAGGGACTCCTCAAAATAACATAGGAACTGTATAGTGATTGAAATATTGGTAGGTTTATGACAATTAAAAACAAGTTAGGTACCTATCTATGGGCAAAGACGTTCTAGACTAGACTTGAACTGCGAAGACCCAACGGAACTCCTTAACAACAAACATCGCGAAAAGTGGATATTGAGTTACCTACTAGGGAAAAATGAAGTACTCATAATATCATCGCTTACATATCTAACACACTCTATCACATATCTACTACAAAAAAGTAGAAAATAAAAAACTATCCTTTTTTCAAACAATTGATTTTAACATTAGCTTGCTTTTTATAGCTGTTTTTTGAAGGAGGTTTTGCTTTTTTTAAAAAGCTTTTTGAGACATTGTCTCAAGCAAAAAAGAAAATATTAATTGATTAATACTGTCGATTCTTGTTTTAGAATATATACATATGATAAAGTCAGAAGAAAATGAAACAATCTTATTTGAAGTAAAACGACAAATATATATAACCTTTTTTGTGTCGTATCATTATTTCTGTGTTACGAAAACGAAGTAAAGGAAAGGAATACTTGTCGATAAAAGTTTTTCAATAAAATAAGTTAAGAGTTGAGACTTTTGTTCTAGAGATAGGACTGTTGCGCGGTTCAAAAAAAAGTTCTATATTTATGAACTCAGAAAAAACTGTAGAAGATTTTTCAATTGATGAACTTTGAAATAGCAACAAACGAAGAACGAAGTAGACTGACGATTTTTAAACCAGAACTTAAGAATAGTTTCTTTATTTTTAACCGACTTCAAAAAAGGAGGAGGTTATCAAGTCGACGGCATGGTTTTTTTATGTAGGTATGTTTTAACATAATGTCTAGAAAAAGTCTTTTGTGAATTCCAAAATCGACACTATTGTTATACTATACTAAATAATATACTACCAAAATTTGAGTAGCACCAGATCATGTTCTCGGACGGGAATCGAACCAGTGACCTTGGAAAGTCCGATCCAATGCTCTTGCCACTGAGCTAACGAGTCACTAGTGGTATCGTGAAAATTCTTTCTAGTATATCCCACTCTTACGCTGCAAGCCAGCGTTATTTCATCAATGTGAGAAATTTCCTCGACATTCAGTAGAAATATCTTTCCAGATGTTTTGACAATTGACTATTGTCTCCATTTCCTTTTTAAAATTAAAATATAAAGATTATTTTAGAAAATGAAAATTTTAAGTTTTAAATGTGTATGAAAAAGAGACCTATAGATATTATTAATTGATTAAAAATAAAAAGTACTTTGAATTTAAATTGCTCACCTCATCCAAACTAAAGTGCCTAGTTATAGTAATATCCATTTTGTTGGAAAATTAAAAAACTTTTTTTATTAACTGCCACAAACCGGTCCCACGACCACTCCGAGCGGTTTCCTGAACGCTACTGACACGAAATATGAAGTAAGCAGAAGAGCCGCTCGGATAAAGTTGCAGTTTTCCGTCCACTCACACGTAGACATTTCGTTTAGACTCTCTCAGGCCTATCCAGACTATTTTCCGTACTGAAGCAGTTACTAAGGAGTTCATAGCGCAGCAAAACAAATGACGGTAGTGTTTTCGAATACGGCTAGAGCGAATCTTCTGTCTAAAATACACAGTCTTTTTATTTTATGCCACTGCCAACCTAATGGGAGTGACGCGTGACTTCACGCGGAATAAAGAGGATCTGGTGGAAGGTATTTCACATTTATTTACCAGAGGATTTGGGGGAAGTTCTTTGGTAAAGACTTCTTAGAAATAAACGGAAATGTTTTTTTGAAGTGCTTCGGGAGATAACTGCGGTAAAGTTCCTTAAGAATGGCAATAGATGAGACGATAAGAACTATGTTTATATTTCATGGTACAATTATCTTTATGACTGTGTAAAATGAATACTTAAATTAATTAATTAAAATCAATAAATGTTGGAAATATTAACATTTATTGCTCCAATTCCAAAGTAGCTAAAACACGTCATGTTATGGAAATGGAGACAATTATGGTACCACAACACCCAAACCTGCATCGACACAGAAAAGTTCATTTCCTAAATTGACCTAGCCGGAGATCGAACCTGGGACCTTAGAGATGACGACATCTTAAAAATCAACGTACCTATAAGCCACTTGACCACGTAGGTCGTCGATAGTTGTGGTCCTAACAGCTGTTAATTAAAAAGTTTCTATTTAGCTATTCATTTCTGTAACAAGTTACTTGATACCATAACCCTTTTTTAAAACTATGCCACTGGCTGGTGACAGTTATTATAGCAAGTTATTAACCCTTTATCGCTCGGAAAATAAGACACAATAGATATTCCATTGTTATCCGGCCGCCTGCGTCCGCTCGGGCGTTAATGAATTAAATATAAAATATCGGATAGCAAACAAAATACAACTCGTATAAACTAACTAAAAGTTGCGCTGGCTTGCAGCGAAGAAGTTAAAAGTACTAGAAAATTTCGCCGCTCCCACTAGCGATTCGGTAGCATAATTGGTCAGTGCATTGGGCCGGAATCCCAAGGGTGCGGGTTCGAGTCCCGTCTGAGGTGCTACGGGTGAGTCGATTTTTTCTAGTATTTTTTCTAATATTATTTATCTTAACTAAAAGTTATTAAAAATGTGGATGATAGTCAATTGATTTGTACTAATTCATACTTACTGAAGGAGTTTTGTAAACTTTTTAGGGTTCACATTACGCTTCTCATTTTGTTTTTATTTTTTTTGCTATTTGGTAAATAGTAATCAAACTTCAATCGCGTTCGCTATAAACTTGTGCTTTATCAACTCTTTTATCTTTCGTAATAGTAATGAAGGAACTAATTTGTATAACTTCATTTGCTAATGAGCCTCAGTGGTCAGAGCATTGAACCGGACATCCAAAGGTTGCAGGTTCGATTCCCGTCCGAGAATATAATCTGGTGCGAGTCGTTTTTTTCTAGTATACTATTTAGTATGTATAAAAATGCTATTGTAAATGCTAAAATCTGAAATTTAAAAACTTCATTTGTTTTAAACGTTCCTTTGAAAATCGGCAAAGAGAACATAATAGAAAAGTTAATTGTAAATGTCTATGACGTAGTCGTTAGCCGTGAACACAATGTTTGGCCATTGAAGATCAAAGTGCTACTGGGTCCAATTAAATAGGACAAAATGAATGAATTTAATGTTAATACTAGATGTTTTTGTTCAAGGAAAGCGTTTCTTGTTTATGCAGTGCCGATTAATTTATTATGGTTAATTACTTCGATACTTTTTAGGGTTCCGTACCAAAGTGGTAAAAAGAAACCCTTATGGTGCGACTCAGTCTGTCTGTCTGTCTGCCACAGCTGGACATCTCGAGAGCTAATAATGCTATCAACTTGAAATTTGGAATAGCTTTAGATGACGTTTGCCTAACTATTTTGCAAATAAGAGAGAAATAAAAATATTTATGTTTTTTTTGCAACAGGGACTGAAAGGGGTCTTAAAAATTGGAAGTGAGGCTACTAGAGCATATGGGATGTTATAATATGAAAGAGCGCTACTTGCACATTTTTATTTTTTTTTTACACCGCAGAGTTTTCGACTTTTGATATTTGCATTAAAGCAAACATTTTAATTGCACCGCTGCACTAAATTTTAATTATTCTCGATTAAAATGCAAACAATGAGCTTTTTGTTGGCATTAATGGAACACAAGTGCTTGTTTGCGCCATCGAGTAACAAATGAATTCCATTTAAGATACATATATATATAGAACACAAGCACTGAACCGCACAGTAATTGTTTGTAACACACCCTGTCACCGGTATCGATTTTGCATTTCCTTCCCATATTCAACAGTTAATTACATATAGAGTCTTAATATAGTTGCTTTGGAAACATAGAACTTAAAACCACTTAATTAAAAGATAAGATAGAGATTCCTAACTAATAATTTACTTTTACCTGTTTATGAATTGTGTATGAAAGGGAAAACTTCCCAAAACGTGTTAACATAAAATCCTAAGGTTGACAAGTACAGTTATTTACTGACTACTAGTCTACGAGAAACCAGATGTTCCACCCACGCATTTGTCTGGAGTAACACCCACATGAATTGTATTCCCACAGTACACATTATTCACCCAATAGATAGTTATGACCACACAAAACCTACCTGTTGGTGGTATCTCCTCTTTACACCACAATAAAACCTGCACTTTCTTTACAGCTCGTATCAATCCACTCAATGAAATTAAATTTTCACGAACCAAGTTGTATGTGTTAACAAAAATTACAATGTCGTCTAAACAGTATAGCGCTACTAAGAAAAACAACTTCTAAAACAAAAAATAAACTACTTTGAAACTGGGGTGGGCACGGCTATAACACCATAGCAAAATGGTCCCAGCATATTATTTAAGCTTGACAGATTTTTTGTAGGAAACAATACAATGTACACAACATTTAGCACTTGATGATACGCATGCGTCAAGTCTAGTGCGCATGTCCGAATTTGACATCAATATGACACCGTCGGTCGCGACAGAAGGTCAGTATTCAATGGATGAAGGTGAAATTTCATGAATGAATTTGAATTGAGTCTTGTTCAGCTAGTAATGCGTTATCGTAGAACGATGAACTCGACTTTGGACTTATTTATTAATCAAGAGAGTTTAGGTAGTTTGCTTTATGTAATAATAAGTACAGAGAAAAGCTCATCGCTTTTGATTTTCTGATATTATTACGAATATCGTACACTTATTTTCAATCGGTCCTGTATTTCGCTTTAGACACGTACTTGCGTTTCAATAATGGTGTTTAGATACTGACTATACAAGATGTTTTGAAATAGCCTTATAAAACCGAATTTGGTAGATAGGGTACCATGTATACAACCCCGGAAAATTAGTATTAACCCTAAAAAAATTGTATGGAAAACTGCTAAGTGACAACCCTAGACGCAAATTGTTTTCGATAATCAATCTCATTAATAGGCAAAAGCAAAACACAATTTAGGTCGAGGGTAGCTACAGCAGCAGCAGCTTATTATTTATATTTTTAAGATAAAAATAACGTTTTTTTTTCAATTAGTGGTGGTTTTCAGGGTTGTACAATAATTTTCCGGATTTGTATGCATTACCAAACACCCCTTATAATATGATTCCCTTTTTAGAAACTACTAACAACAATGTTAAATAAAATTTTTAAAATTATATTTTCATTAAAAAAAATGTATTTTTATCTTTCCTTTGATAATGCAACGAACGGCATGTTATCCAATTTTTTTATAAGTACTTTTGTGCGAGTCCTATTTTTTCTAGTATATTATTTAGTATTATATAAAAATAGCATTGTGAATGCTTAAATCTCAAAAATTTCAAGTACCTTTGTCTTAAATATATTTAAGGGCATCTAGCAATTTAGTGGTAAACTACGTAAGGGTGGGTTTCGGCCAATAAAACTGAATTCTGCTTTCACCTCACCCTACGTGACGAGGGTTTTATGTAAAACGATTTTCATCCTTTACCGCACAGATGGCGCTATTCACAGGTTTTGTCGTTGATAAAGGCTTTAGGAAGTGTTTCCTTTTTTAACCGACTTCAAAAAAAGGAGGAGGTTCTATGTTCGTCTGTTTTTTTTTTATGTATGTCCACCGATTACTCAAGAACGGCTGAACCGATTGACATGATTCAAACGCCACTTTATCAGGTTTGTTCCCCAGGTGGTCCCATTTTTTGAAAATTTTAAATCGGTTCAGTGGTTTTCGAGTAATCCTGAAAATACTGTAATTTTTTAGGTAACTTTTGCACGAGTTTCAACGGATCTTCAGACATAACTTCTTTGTTTATAAACCGATTGAGATAATTCTTGTTTTGTTAGAAAGGGGATACTTTAAGGGTGTTTTCATTAAAATTTCCTGTACACTGGACCTTGGACTTCGAAGATACTCAAGAGAACTCTTTAAAATCAAATTGTATAGTGTATTAGTGATTACTCTACGGTATTGAAAGGTTTCGCATCAGCCATTTTTAGTGTCACTGTTGGGGCTGGAATACAAGCCTTACTTATGGGCTAATGAATAGGATGGACCATAACTCACCGCACGGGCCCAATGCGGATTGGTGGGTGTTAATGAGTGCAAATGTAGCTGGGACTAACGGCTTAACGTGTCTTCTGAAGCACGGAGGAGCTCGCGATAATACACTTTGGTCACCCACCCCATGATTGACCCTTGCAAAAAATTAACAGCGCGAAAAGTGGAAATTGAGTTATTCGGAGTAGGTATTATACGAGTACCATTGAAAAGTGTTGTAAATATGAATAAAATATATTTATATCATTGCTTACATTTACTTGTACATACCTACCACAAAAAAGTGAAAAATAAAAAGCTTTTAAAAATTAAAAAGAAAAACCTCCTTCAAAAAACCTTAAAAAAAATGCTATAAAAAAACAGCTTCAAAAAGCAACAGCTCTAAAAAGCAAGAAATAATATTCAAAACTGCATAATTACCACTATTTTTTTTATATCAGATATGCGTAGGTACTTGAATAGTGGTAATTATGCAGATTTGAATATTATTTCTTGCTTTTTAGAGCTGTTGCTTTTTTGTTATTAATTTTCAAACACATTATTTTTATGTGATTGCTTTCTTATTTGTTTGTCCACAAAATTAAACGATTTTATATTAGCTTCCCGGTGAGCTGGAGACTCGAAACGTTGAACATAGGTCAGAATTGAAAGGCAGTGCAATATTATGGTGTCATTGAGCTGATTTGATGATGGAGCCGGAAGAAGGCCACAGGAACTTGGTATTGAAACCGTGCAACCCCATCGAGTTAGGGCTCGTTTGACTCGTCTTGACGAGTAGTCTGTTGGGAAATAGTGTCCAGGGTCTGATGATGGAGCCGGGAGAAGGCCATAGGAACTCTGTAATAAAACCATGCAACCCCATCGAGTTTGAGCTCGTTTGATTTTGACGAGTACTCTGTTGGGACATGGTGTTCAGGGTCTGATGTTGGAGCTGGAAGAAGAACACAGGAACTCCATAATCATACACCACATAACCCCATCGAGTTTAGGCTCGTTTGATTCATCTTGACAAGTTCTCCGATAGAAAATGGTGTATTTTTTTGTATTAGTTCGTTGACTAAAAAGCAGAAAATAATAGTTTACAAAAAAATATTTTTTTATAAAAAAACCAGTTTTTTAAACTCCATAAATCCATAACCCTATACAGAAGTTTTAAACATTAAAACGTGGGGCGCATGCAAAAGACAATTATTGAGGATATATCTTTTAGGTTTAAAACTTCGGCATATAAGTTTACAAATCTTTAAGGGAGAAATTATTTCATACTTTTTAATTCATTTTAAAATTGTAATTTTTAAATATATCTTTTTTACTTTTATTTTACTTTCTTCCAATAATCTTTTAGTAACTTTACCAGTTACAGTAAGCGACTATCTATGTCGTTGTAATTATAAATATATATTTTTTACATAATTTTTTCTTCGCACACTGTTAATTCTACTTCATTTACCCAGAAACATGCTTGTTCTCCAAAAAGCAGTGCCTCGTACTATTTATTAATCATATTGGCTTAGGTCTTGGGTTGAAATCTCGTCCGATTAGTAGTCTAATGGAGCAGGGTCTTGCAAGAGACTGTGATGTATTTATAGTCTAGCTAGATAGCTGTCTTAGACGTTACATAATTTTGAATGTAGTTGATTAAAATATTTCACACAACTACTAGTATTTTCTGAAACAAGTTTAGTTTAGTAACAATATTACAAATAAATACTTTTTTAACAATAACATAAACTACTTAATTATGTCTGTTCCAATAACCTCGCATAAATTTGTAAGGGGAACCTTGCAGAAATCAGAGATAGAAATTGTTTTTGATATTAAACGTCGTCGATGACTTATTTAAAATAGAAAATTTTGTACAGAGAAGTTAAAAGACACTGTGAAAAAAATGTTCAAAACAAAAGAAGATCCGCTTTAAATCATCATATAAATAAACAGCGCGTCATAAAGAGGTTGCATACAGTTTTTAGCTTGAAATTTTGAATTTTTACGGGTTCCTTATATCTTATTTATGTATACTGTGTAGTTATTGTCCTAATTTAAAGAAACTATCAAAACGACTACATTGTTCAATCTTTTTATTAGATTTTCTTTTCCGTTTAAAATGCAGAAAACATATTTTATCAGTTAAATTTTCGTTTTTTTTTATTGAATCTTCAATGTACTGACTACAACAAAGAACGTTTAAATCCCTTCCTGGTTCCCAGAATTGGGTTCATTCGGTGTCTTAGAGTGATGCGACGTGACCTCATTTCACGCTTAATTGCTTAGGACGCCCCCAATTTAAACCGTTTTTTTTAAATCGATAAGGGATTTACAATTTGTATCATTTTAACAGAAGGATCAAAAAGCATTATAACATCTCTCGATATGAAATGGAAAAGTTTGTTGAAAGGAAAAGAAATCCCTCTTTTGTGAATAATTGGATTGCATAAACGATGTCAAGAGTCATAAAAAGGAGTCGAGCACATTTTATTATTTCACAGTAACCTAATGTCTCTTTTGATTGTTATAAGTACACTTTGTTACTTTCTGCAAATACTTACTTTACCGCGGAAAATATACATATACCTACATATTTCCTATTACGCATTTGGTAAGAGAAAATGAAGAATGCCCATTTCCGACCTTTCAAAATGTTGATTTAATTAATTATCGTGCATAGAGAAGTATTATAGGTCATGAAATTGCATTTTATTGTTATTTATAAATTGCTAACTAAAATAAAAACCGGGAATACAGAAATTGAGAAAATTAATTATAAAAATTAGCAATAATTACAATTATTAGAACATATTGATTTTACCTTTACATATTTTTCTGATTGCCAAATTAAAATTCAATAAATATTGGTCTTCTACGGTCATAGCAACTATTCAAATATAACGTTATTACCATTAGGTAAATATCAATTTATAAAAAAAGCTCTTTGGCAGATCAAAGCTTGTATGGAAAGTGGTCATTGTTCTTTTTGCCCGTTGCAAAAGCACTAACTAAAATAGTTTTTTTTTCTTAAATAATGTTTGTTTCACACAGTTTAACATACAAATTCATCCGAATACTAATGTAATTAATCTCCCCCGTCCCGGTAATCCGTCTTTAGTGGGTCCGGTAGTGGCGCCTGACGGGGCATCTATCTATGCGACCTCCGATTTATACACGACAACTATTGATTTGAGACCCTTTGTGTCGTTGGAATGATAGTTGATCTCATTTATATTTTTTGTCTAGTCTATTTATCATGCGTCACATTCATTTGTGTAGTAAAGTGTGTCATAAAACTTTTCGCAATAATATGATTGACAATTACCATTAAAAAAATCCAACGACAAATAACGCATGGTAGAATATGTAAAAATAGGATTTTAAACAATTATCGCCGAATACTCAAACGATACTCAACTTTGAGGGGCGCTCAAATATCATGCTGTCTTTGTCGTATCTTTGACATTTAATGCGACAGGACGATGTTTGAGAGCCTCTCAAAGTTGAGTGACGTAATTTTTCCAAGCGCAGAAAATCTAGGCAGAATTGAGTCTATGACCAATTCATATTTAGTTCAGTGTCATTTACACATAGTATTTTTATTCAAAGATAGTTTTAAATGATTTAATAAGCTTTGAGATGATGATGGTCTTGATTTTGATAAAAGTGTCAAAAGTACTATAGTGAATCGAATTTGAAAAACCTTAAATTAAACAATCATCATAAATTGTTAGGATACAAATTTAACCTCTTATTCGATTTAACATCAACGTTATTATCATTAATGCTAAAATATACCACTTCTGTTAGTAGCAATTCACAGCTGAATATTTGGCCTCAGAAGTATATAAACACTTAAGTACTTTCTCGCACCAAATGAAAGGCTTATTGAGTAAGTTGCAACTATACTAAATGACCTCAGTTTTTGGTGCGAGATGGTTCTAAAGTGTTACGCTAATTCTGACTATAGAGACAAGAGAATAAGGAAGGGAATATTTAATAAATACGGGTCTCGTTTACAACGCAAACAACTCATCAAGCAATACAAACAAAAGTTTCTCGCTAGATATTTTTTCCTATAGCATTGTCACAGTTTAGCTAATAAACAATGGGAATAGGCATCACATTCTCTCGGGAAAAGCTCGGTGGCCTAGTGGTTTAGCGCCTGGCCCTGCGAATGCAGAATTTAAGACGCCAGCGAACAGTGAGCTTCCCATACGAACGTAATACCAAAATGATTTGCGATTTGAGCATAATTAATTCTTCTTGTGATGTAATTCTGATTAAGACAGTATTTGTCTAGGTTTCTATTAAGAGGAGAAGAGACGGTCGAGGGGATTGAAAAATTCCTCTAGAAAGTTGACAAAATTAACGTTTGGTAGTCCCATGTTTCTTGTTAGTGTTCGGATTGTTTGAATTCGTTTCGTTTGCTTTTTAAATTAACTTATTTGAAGAGCTCGATGGCGTAGTGGTTTAGCGCATTGGCCTGCGATTATTGAGGTTAAGCAACTTTTTCAAGGATCGGTCATGGGATGGGTGTTCAAAGATTTATTATCTCGAGCTACTCCACGCTTCGGAAGGCACGTTAAGCCATTGGTCCCGGCTGCATTTGCAGCCGTTAACACCCACCAATCCGCATTGGGCCTGCGTGGTGGGTTATGGCCCATCCTTCTTATCCACCCTTAAGGAAGGC
Organism: Catoptria pinella; assembly: GCA_963556745.1. Lineage (NCBI taxonomy): Eukaryota > Metazoa > Arthropoda > Insecta > Lepidoptera > Crambidae > Catoptria > Catoptria pinella. The sequence goes on from OY750769.1 coordinate 9,052,210, forward strand.
TTGTGCCCCAGCAGTGGAGACATTAAAATTACCGATGTCAGTAGGCATCACATTTGCTTTGCCATTGTTCATTGTTAGATTTAAGACAATTGCAGTATGAGGATGTATTCCGTATTCTACCCACTTTTTTACCCACTAGCTCATAACAATAATATTTCCGTTTTCTACCCAAATTCTAAAATTATTCCCTAAAAGGTAGAAAACGGAACAGATTTTGGGTAGAAAGCGGAATTAAATATTCGTGGGTAGAAAAAGTGGGTAGAATACGAAATGCATCTATATAAGTTCATTCAGTTTGCCTATTATAAGTCGAGACTATTTAATAAGAGAAGTTACCAAAAGTGTTTCATCAGAATAATTTTCGAATCAATAAATCAAAGTTACTAGTTACTCACTTTGATAAAACCACTCTTCTACGTTATACTCCAGTAGTATTGTTTACAAGTGCATTAATTACAACATACCTCGCGCCAGCCTTGACAAGATAAACCGCTCGCTCTAAAGAAATATCACATACTCACTCACACAGTACAAAGTGGAGGCAGTAGTGTTTTATTTTGATATACCTAAAAACTGGTATTCTTATCTTTCTCATTTTCAAAACATTTCTAGATTCAATTTTTCAAAAGAACTGCTTAATGTAAGTACATTATTTTATTTATCATAATGATCATCGCTCATAATTAATTATTCATAAATGGTTAGACATTATTTTTGAATATAAATACGGTCGTATAATCATCAGACACCGATAGAGTGAGATTTTCCCTTACATCCAAGACTCGCACTAAGCGTTTTGCTTCCATTTTTTCAAATATAATATTCTGCATTTGCATGCCTTTTTTTATGCCGAAGAAAATGCATTCACGCGCTTCCCCTCCCGCAGGTGAGCGAGAAGGGGGTATGTGGGGCTCACTAGGACGGGACCGCAACATTCAACGTTGCGGTTCCCTCCACGCCTGCCTCCCGTGATCCCACTCAGCCGAGTGGCTCGGTTGGATCCCGGAAGAAGGTAATACCCACTGAAAACTCCGGCACTTGCTCTCGCACCGCCGGTTGGCCCTGAGGGTCCCCTGTGGGAGTAGCCTCAATCGCTGTGGGAATCGCTTGAGCATCCTCTTCGCGTTCTCTTTCTGCTGTCTCCTTCTGGAGGACGACATCCTCACAGAAAGAGACTACCGCTTGCCATGATCTCTCACTGCCCAGCATCGCATTGATGACGCTGGGCAAAGAGAGATCCCCTCCCACTGTGCATTTACACGCCTAACAACATTCATAGCCAAACCGCATTAGTGAGTTATAATACCTACTTACTAGAAAAAACAGGACACGTGCTAGTCGGACTCGCCCACCGAGGGTTCCGTACTTTACGGTACTTAAATAAAGACTATATTTTTTATGATTTAATTACAAATGTACTTATAGTTAGAGACTTTTCTCTGTAATTGTAGTATAAGACGATATTACTTGCCTATTTCATAGTTCTAGGTCAACGGAAAGTACCCTATAAATTTTGATTCCCTTGAGAAGGAATATGCGTTTTTGTGGCATAAACGGCCGTATCTTTTTTTAAGTTAACATAGAAGTTTGATTGACAGTAAAGGTACTCTACTGGTTCCACTTGTATGGTGGTTTGACTGCATAGTTTAAAAGCCAACATTCGAGTTATGAAGGCGTTATCTCCGAGTAATGCAGTTGGCAAGCATACGAATCAGACATTTTAACATTTCACTTATTCCAGAATGGTGTGTGGTATCACGGAAAATTTTATACGACTATTAGTTTTGTTATACAATATAGAAGAATAACACACATCTTAAATTTAAAACTATATTTGATGTTATTGCGACGACAGGTTGGTAGCCATACTTAATTTCATGAATCTCTGTCTGTCTGCCTGTTTGTTATCTTTCCACACCTGAACCACTAAACTGAACCGACATTGATGAATGTTTATATAGAGATTGGACCACACAGAGAAGGCCATACAGGGTGGAAAAAACTAATTACTGATTATAGCTTAAGGCCCTTGCAGCAACTAATTTTAATAACAATCACAAGGGCACAAAATATTTATAGAGATATATTTTGACCTTAGAAATTAGTCATTCTCTTTTGTTAAAAAAAACGTTCCTTTATTTATATAGATAAGTAAAATTGCATTCAAAGGTTTTTGATAAATCGCTTGTCTCAGCCGGGAATAGAACATCCGAAAAAATCACATTCTATAGTTTTATGATACCGATCGATAGGGCCAATGATAAGGGTAAATATCTTCTAAATATAGATATAGAGAAAAAAGTTGTAGTTTAGTCCGTTCAATTTAAAGTTGAGACGGTTTATCAAAAAACTTATAATAAATAAATAATAAATAATAAATTTGACAACATCACATACATTGCTCCGATTCCAAAGTAACTAGCTAAAGCACTTGTGTTATAGAAATCAGAGACAATGGTGGTATCACAAACACCCAGACCTGAGCCAATATAGAAAAATTTTGTTTTCTAAATTGACCCAACCGGGGATCGAACCCGGGACCTCAGAGATTACCTCGAAAACCGGCGTACAAAGCCACTCGACCACGGAGGTCGTCATAAAATTATGAATGCAACTTTACTTCTTAAAAAAAAGGAATGTTTCTTTTTAGTAAAATCGTCTTTTTTCCACCCTGTATAGGCTTTCGTGAAAATGAATTCTAAAGAGTATGTATTAAGGGAAAAAATCGTATTTTTTTTCATTTAAACTGCCTTAGCACTGACATATTCGAACTTGATAAAAGTATTTCTTGGTTAGTTAGTTTTGATGATTTTATCAAGAACTCGGAAACACCATAACTGTTCTAAAACAATTCAGAATGAGTAAAGCGAAAAGTTTATAACAATTTAGTAACCGGAATAGCTCTAGGCAGGTCATTTTACCGCCGGAAGACGGTCGCTACAGATCATTAGTGGTCTAGCTTTAAACCTAGATTCTAGGTGAATCTACGGAGAAATCTCTACATAACAATGCTTTTGAATACTACCTCTACTTTCTTTGTCGTTTGCAACATGGTATGTTGCTTGTTGTTTGTTTTTAATATGGTACAAAAACATAAATTGGGATCTAGCTTAAATAGATTTAAATAGAATTCTTTATTGAATGCTTTTGTAATATTATGCGTCTAATATTTGCTCTGTATAATACTTTTCATTCGTTCTATTAGTTTTAGAATTAGTAAAATATTAAAAGTAGCCACTTCAGTAAAGGTTTATCCCGTTTTAAACTACTTAAAAAACTAAAAATATAAAAGAGTTATTAAATATTTAAAAGATTATTATAGCTTTCCTGTCTCTTTTTTTGCTCATGGCAGCCCCCAAACTAAATAATTATGAAAGTGTAGTGGTAAAGGATAAATCATTAATAACGCATACTTTGCTTAATTTAAAATGACCTTTAATTTAATTAATAACTTATTTTTTCTATCAAACAATATACTTAAATATAGTATTACATTGTGTCGGAAATTTAGATTCCGCAATAAACCCTTATTAAAATTCATGCCAGTAACCATTTACGTTAACCATTGAACATAGTGCGAGTTTTATTACAATCAACATTTTAATGAGTTTACCCATTCAAGTACCGAGATTTTTAGCGAAACTCATAACAAGCCACTCCTGGGTATTCCTGAGACTTGAGTTCTGGGACTTAAAGTGTGACTGGAAGCGATCGTGAAACTAAACAATTAATGTTTCGCCAAAATTGTAAAAAAATGCAGTTTCATTATGAATTTGAATACTACAATTGTGTCTCTTATCAACAGCTTAAGGATTCATATCAAACATCATTATTGTAAAAACGCAAACCAACCACAAATAATAAATTCCTATCATTGTTTAAGTAATACCTCTAGTGACGACCTCCGTGGTCGAGTGGCTTTGTACACCGGTTTTCAAGGTGTCGCTATCTCTGAAGTCCCGGGTTCGATCCCCGGTTGGGTCAATTTAGAAAACGAACTTTTCTATATTGGCTCAGGTCTGGGTGTTTGTGACCCCACCATAGTCTCTGATTTCCATAACACAAGTGCTTTAGCTACTTACTTTGGAATCGGAGCAATGTATGTGATGTTGTCATATAAAAAAAATACCTGGTGGTAACGATATTTTTGACATTACATGAGTGAGATGTGTATTGGTATTTTATGAAGCCAACAAAAGTAAGAGAGGATTATATTAAGTATATGATTTGGTTATTATCTGTAAAGCGTAACATACAATTTAAAGTGTTTGTTAGTTAAGATAAATAATATTAGAAAAAATACTAGAAAAAATCGACTCACCCGTAGCACCTCAGACGGGACTCGAACCCGCACCCTTGGGATTCCAGTGCATTGGCACTGACCAATTATGCTACTGAGTCGCTATTTGTTAGTTAACAAAAAAGCCGACCCAGCTATCCGGTATGAAAACCATTTCATCGTGATTTCACAATCATAACTCAACCCTAACGTTCACTGGAAGGTCGTTTCCAAAAAATATACGTCTCAGGTACAATGCAGTGTATGGAGTTCCGTAGTCATAACCATTATCTTGGCCGGTTCCGTCGCTCAATGCACCTGTCGAGAGCTATAAAACTCCACAATTTAAGGTAACAACAGTTTAAATAGAGTCCCTTCTCCATCACCAACTTAATACTAGCGTTCTTTCGGTGTTCATTCGTCGAGTTCAGCGCTAAACATCCAGCTGTTCAGCATAGCAGTATAGCTTTAGAACTGCAGGGCAGTAGAGATAAGTGATACTCGCTGAAATTTTCACCTTAACGCGTGTACACTAATACTACTCGCACTGTCGCTGTGTACAGTGGAGACCTTTATTAGGTCTCCCTTTTAAATTAAACAGAAGATAGGATAAAACAGAATTTATTGTATTTCACTTTATCTTTTATAATATTCCCTATTGAGCTCGCATGACCTGGCTCGATGACGGTCCACATCAGACTCTGTCAAAAACTACATCGCAAGCCTTCTTTCTTAATTAACTTTTGAAATAATAATATCTATTCTAAAAAGGCTTACCTACTTACAGAGACATTTATTATCAGCTAATCACAGCCTACAAATTAACTATCCTTACAGTAAGCCACAAAGTACGTAGTGGCGCAGCTTTGTGACAAAACCCTAGCACAACTCAGCGCTGCGCATACGTTTAACGAACTTTACGCTGAAGGATCGCTGTAACATGTGAAGGGGCTGCTACAGACCGGTTTACGCCGCGGGGGTTGTTATCAGTTTTGGCTTCCATTATATTGTTGTGGGTTATTGAGACTTTTCCGTGCCTTACGGTCTTATGGTCGTTAGCGATCGAAATTGTTCGGTAAATACCGTAATGGTTTATTTCTTCTGCTTTCTGTGTTAAGTCGTTCTATGCAGGTTTCGCTTTTTGTTTTTTTTCTACCGAAAAGCAAATAATAGAGGATTTTATATTCCATTAAGTTTAAAATGTCCTTAAGCAGCAGCTTTAAGTACTTTAGGTTTTTTTTTTTAATTATGCTAGAACAATCATAAATAATTTACTTATGCGCTGCAAAAATACAGAATAATAAACTTTCATAGTCATAAAACAATGACTTTAAAGCATAAACTGTTTTTAGTTCGTTTTAAAATGAAGTGTGAATACTATTCTGATATTTCTGTTCAAGTTGAGCATTGGCTTGAAGGCAAATAAAAAATAATTATTGTTTAACAATTGTTTTAGAGAATAAAGTTTTATCGAGAGTGAATTTTATCATCAAGTTACAGTAAAGCATGTAAGATAACAGCGCGTTCCTACAGAAATTAAAACCGCTAGTTAAACCTAAATGGATACTTTGTTACTGCGAAACATTAATTACTGAGTAACATGGAAGTGGTATGTATTTGGATATGATAAATGTTCAAGACAGTTTATTATTTTGAATTAATTATTAAATAAAGTTTGAATAATTTGTGGCATCATGAAAGAAATAAGTACAGTTTTTGTCTGTATGTAATAATTTTGTTAGTGTTGTATGATGCTAGCTGTTTTTTTTCTGAAGTTTGAGTGAAACATTTTACCGAAGTTGTTTAATATTGATATAAGTAGGTAACGAACTTGTGAGTTTTCAACTTATATAATGCCTCATAGTAATTATAAATAGTTAAAAACCACTCTTACATACAAATCAAGTCTTCTTCATGTCAATCAATCATAATAAATTTACCCTTAAATTAACTTTTCACAGTAAAGCTATTTTTATAACTTACTGTATCAACCACTTTTTAAACTATACATCTAGGGAACAAAATTTTATCTCAAAAAAAAAAAAGAAACTCCGCAAAACTTACTTTTTATAGGCACGCTGTCACATCCATTTTTTGGTTCACGCTGTCCACTAGCGTTGAGAAATTATTTTTAATTAAAGTTAAAATTAACAACTCCTGGACCCTACTAATGGATAAAGCTCGCCACACACTATTTAATTTGTAATTATACTGAAATATGTGAATAGTTAGTCACAGATTAGTTCACGACTGCGACCTGAGGGAATTTAACCCAGCGGCATGGGGGTTGGGTCAAAATTACCCGCCATTTTTGGATTTGCCCACAGCTTGAAAACTAAACATGTTACATTGCCGTTTTTCTCAATAGCTGGATATGCTGAATGTCTTTACACATTTTTTACAAAAAATCCGACGGGCAGTAATTGCGCTAGGTGTTACAGTTGATCAAAGTTCAAAAAGGTCAATTTGACCCAACCTTGTAATCCGTGTAACATTTTTGCTCTATGGTGGATATGTCGAGTTTTGTAAGGATTTTTTTTTCAGAAATATTTGACTTAAGATTTTTTTTCATAGATGTATGAGTTAGGTTCTTATAGTGGCTGTTCGAAACATAAGAACTGATAAATTAATACATTCTAAGTGAGATTAGGGAGGTGAAACCCTAATCCTAACTTAACCCTAATTTGGGTGATTTTATACCCTTTTAATTCATCAACGCCCGAGCGGACGCATGCGGCCGGATAACAATGGAATATCTATTGTGTCTCATTTTCCGGGCGTTGAAGGGTTAAATATAGTCATATATATTTCATAGTTAATGATGATTTCTTTTTCAATTATTTTTATTTATTCGCAATTAAGTACCTAAGCCGTTAACCAATAGGCAAATCAAATTATTTTTCCAAAATAATTCTAAAATAATATCTTAAAAATAGTATTCAGGTAATTATGACCCATCCCCGATGTCCGTGTGACTATTTTGTACCCCCATTACGCCGGGTTACCTTCCAATGGATTCGTAACCTAAAATTTGTTAACTGAAACGTAAAAGTTAAACCGTAATATTACAAACAGTGTTCAAGTAAGTTCTATTTTAAAATGGTACCCGAATTTCATTAATTTTAATAAAATTCGGGTACCCTTTTTTGTTTTGGTGTCCTCTAAAATAAGACTAGTATAAAAATATAAAATACTGTAGCAAAGAGATTTGATATCAAAGAATAGTAAAGCAAAAAAGGTTCTCTCGTCAAAAACCTTTTTAGGGTTCCGTAGAAAAATGGTAAAAAGGAACCCTTATGGTGCGACTCAGTTTGTCTGTCTGTCACAGCTATATATCTCAAGAACTTAGTTGACGTATATCCAAACTATTTTGCAGTTAAGAAAGAATAAAAAATATTATATAATTATGGGGTATCATATAAAAGAGTGTTGTTTGCACATTCTCAATAATTTTTTAGGCGGCATAGTTTTCGAATTTTTGATGAAAAATGTAAAAAAATACAGTTCCCCACCCTCCTTATCTCCAAAGTTTGCATAGAGAAAAATCAGAAACTATTCTATGTGATAGAAGTTTATGTAAAGATTATAGGAAAAATAAAAAGATGTCTCTAAATAGCACACTTTTTCAGAAATCATCAACAAAAATTAAACTAGTTCTTCTATCGGTCAAGTGATAGCGTTGACCTAAATCTGCAATATTCTACACCGCAGTGTAAATAATGGTACGAAACCCTCGGTGCGCAAGTCCGACTCGTTCTTGACTGGTTTCTTTTTAACTTATTTAATCTAACCAAAGGGAAACATCATCTATCATTTTGTTTTTATTTCCATATGTCATGCTTTTTGAAATGTAATAAAAACAAGGTCCGGCCTTCCCAAGTAATAAAACGCACATGAAAAAATGTGTCACTCGCTTTCATCATATTCTCATAAATTATTAAAAGTACGTGACTCATCTATGTGTAAATTGAAAGTCTTTATTATTCTTTCTTTTTTTTCATTTGCACGTGCAATAAAAGAGAGCTTGCTTAAAATTCTGGGCAGCGCTGCCATTACCCTATCAACCGTGTGACAGACAGGCTGAAGATAACACCAGCGCACCACGTGACAAATGTGTTATTTGTAGGGTCACCATACTTTTAGCTTGGCCACGCAACAGAGCGATTAGCGGCGGCGGCGGCTGTGCGGCGAGTGAATTTGTTATATTGATGCCAATGGCGGCATGACAGTAAATTGATCCCGTTTGGTGGCGCTGCTGTAGATGGAGGCCTTTTGTACGTGTGCCTAATGGGTTATCTTCCCAGTTATTTTTCAATTGTCTAAAAATTTTTGATAATAATAATAATAGTTATTTTGGAAGTTGGACCGTAAACGAATTAAAGATTAAATTGAAAAAAAGAATGTCAAAATGCGTTGGAAGAAAAATTAGCTGTCCTATAAATATGTACTTACTAAAGTTCCTGTCCTAAAAATTTACAAAGTTTTGGACACCACAATTTTTTTGGGCCGCCCAATTACAGTAAAACTCCTTCCTATTCTATAAGCGTACTCTCGAATGAACGAAATGCGTTATTCGCAACGAGGAATGAAACTTGGGGCGAAAATGAGAGCCGAGCCACTTTCAACTTACGATATATCAAACGAAATAGAATGATTTAGAGGCAACCACATGACTTACAAGCCACACGATAAAGAAAAAACCGTGTGGCACACTGTTAAATTCATAGATTTAAAAAGTATTTAAATATTTTAATTTCCTCAGGGAAATATTTTACTTTTACACAAAATTACATGCGTGATTCGCCGCGAAAAATGAAATGTAAAATTTCATTTTATTTCATACGAATTAAATATTTGAAAGAATACAATATTTTGATACTAACAGTCCGAACAATGACGTTACAGAAAAAATAGACAGTTTGTGAAGTATATCCTTCTCTGTACCCCTGACAACGTTTATACGCAAAATTTCATCATAAAGGCGTTACAAACGAACAAACAAACAAAAGGACTTTCGCATTTATAATATTGGTAATTTAATAACATGCAATAGTATAGTACCTTATAGTATTACGAGTTCTCTTATGGTTTATTATGGCAGATAATAAAATAACTACAATAATAAAAATCAAATATAGCAATTTATTATAAAAGACGGAAACCGAAGTGTTTTAGCAGTCGCAAATTCATTATTATGCCGGTGAAATTATTGAACGCACTTATGCAAAGATGATCCAATCTGAAAAAAAATGACTTTAATATTTATTTTCAGAGTGTAACATTATCTTTTATAAATCCTTCTTCACCTTTTGAAGAAAATGTTAAGATTTTAAAGACTCTCTTAAGAATAAAACTGTTTTGAATTTAAATATCATAAAGCTTTGACTTTTACGGGTGCATTAGGAATTTATCAAATTTTAAGTCTAAGTCTATTTGAGCAGTTATTTCTGATCATGCAATTGAAAAAAAACTCCGCTTAAGAAATATGAGTTTTATATCTAAAAAACATATTTCTATAGAAAGTACACTTTAACATATTATCTAAAGAAATATTATTATTAAATAACTTAGTTCAAAAATATTAAATACAAATAAGTATTATTTTTAGGCTTTAAATATTTTTAAGTCTATTTCTTTGTTTCAGAAAAAAAGTTAATATTAATGATGGCTTTTTTATTATGTTAAGAAATTTACAAATATCCTCATAAAAGTTAAATGTTTGTTGCGTAAGGATTCCTAATTTTGTCAATGTAATCTGCGAAACAGAATGATTCGTGTTTCCTCCCCTAAATGAATTGGCAGAGTTCAAATTTGTCATCAAAAAGTTATTTTCGACTTATTGATTGAGTCAATTTGTATTTATTAAAAGTTTTTATTTTATTTCAGGATAAACAAATATAATTCGTAATTGCAATGAATGTCTGGGTGACATCCTCGTTGTAACATTTTGAGGCGTTTTAAGAGTAATTTCATAAAATTCTGTTTCAGTTCTTAGAATAAAATTAATAATTAATAGTTTAATAAAGTTTACATTTACCGTAATATTATTGTAACTTTTATCACTTAAACAATTTGTATAGCTAAGATTGTGTTTTTCTTCGTTTTTATTAATGATTTGAATAAATCTCTCATCATAATAATAATATAATCTAATTTCAATATAATTGAAAAAAATCCCTCTGTTATTATGCTTAGGTACTCAATTTGTCAAGATACTCTTTACAAATATAATAAAGGAAACTTAAGTCACTGTAAAATTATAACTCTATACAGTTATCAAAAAACAATAACAGCTAATAATTTATGTAAGTAGTTTAAAGGGTTCCATCGACACCAGATTGCAAACACATTATATGAATGGAGGGGTCTGACGGAAGATTACATAACACCAATGCATTGTTTTGTCATATTGTTATCATTCTCTCGATGTGTGTCTTTGTTTCTGTGTCATAAGTTATTACAAATGTATCTTATTTGGGTAATAGAGAACAATAAGATAGATACGCGACTGTTGCGTTGCTGTAAGTATTGTATGATGTGACAAAGAATGTGAAAATACTTACATAATTATTGGGTTCCCATCTGTGAAATTGGCGTGTTTTTTTCTCACAAATAGTGAACTTCACTTCTTTGATTTAAAATTGCTTGATATTATATTGAATAATGACCATAATAGACAACAGTATCAATAGAACAAAAAATATTATTATAGTTTCCTAAACATAAAGAAGAAATACCTTTAAAAATGACTCCTCCTTTTGTTAGCAGAAATAAACACTTTGTTTGTTTTAACTTAGCCAAAACTTCGCTTAATCCAAATGGCATACATTATCTTAGTGTTTGAACATTAGTTCAAAAAAGTTTTAAAACATTATCTTAGTGTTTGAACATTAGTTCATAAAAGTTTTAAAACATAAGCGTTCAAGATTGTTAAATAAATTAAGAAAATCTTAGTATGAAAAATGCAACTTCTTTAATTGCAATTTTGCATACAAACCGCCGATTTCATAGTTGGGGACCTAATATTATAACAGCTGTTAAAGTAAAAAGCTGTAAAATCAGAACGCAGCTATAAAATAATTTAATAAACTTGAATACATTTTTATAAAAAAATGTCGAGCGCGTAATTTCATAAAAATATGAGCAGCCTTTTTGCTTTAGTCCTCCCGTGACCACGGCCCCTGGAAAGGTGTCGAAACGTCGGGAATTCTAAAAACCAATAAATACAAACTAAAAAATTCTAAAACAACACCTGAATTAATAATATACGCGCTGTAATCCGTAAAAAGTGTTTTATTTCTAATGAACTGTACGCGCGAAAGTCTTAGATAAAGTGTTAGAGTTTTAGTCACGTTGCATCAGTGGGTTCAGTTTACGGCCGATTTCAATATCCTCAGTAAGAGATACTTACTAATAATTTGTTAAAAGGTATTATTATCAAAAAATTGCATGAGGAAATTCCGTGTAGACGGAATTTCCTCGAACAATGTTCTGGGTCAGTTTTGACGTGTTATCTCTTACTGCTTTGTTTATATTCGACAGAAGCCGAGAGTTCGCTTATCGGGACACTAATGTACCGTAAAATACCAGTCTGTTGGGAGAACAATAGCGCCGTATGAAATTTCTTGGGCTAACATGTTTGTTCTGAAGCTTTACGGTTTGAAGATCTCTAGGTTCGAATACAAAGGAATAAGAGAGTTTTCAACGTTTGAACTTAAGTGTGATTTACACTTTTTTATTACGTTATTTTGGCTGTCTAAATTATGGATGCGTTGTTTCAACATCAGTTGTGTTTTTTTTGAAATTCAGTAACTGTTACCGATCATTTTCTAAAACGATGTCATTATATGAAATGTAGAGTTTGGGTGTATAAACCTCCACAAAAGTGAAATATCTTTGTTTGTCTATCTCTTTGTTATTTTTTCGAGTCACTTAACCAATTTTAAGGTATTTTCTTTTGCTGACACTTTAGCCGTGAAAACTACATTACACATGTATACCCATTAAGTGGTAGAGAATTCACACTTCTCATTGACAGAAACACGTCACTTCTAAGAAGTCTTGGTATCAAATCGAAATCGATTCCGATGAAATGGAGGCAAAACACTAATACATACATACATTCATACAGCCACGTATTATTTTGGCCCTTTTTATAAATAAATAGAATTTAATAAAAAAATCCATTAAACTTTGAGCTTCTCTTTGAGCAGCCCCCCCATAAAAAAAAAATACTTATAAATAAAAGTGTTTTTATTGTTTTGGATTTTTTGACATTTATTCATCTTAACCTTATTTTAAGCAATATGTTTATAGTAAAACTAAACCAAATCTTTTAAATACTAGCTTAATGAGCTGATAGCCAATCACTATTTATCTATTTTGTGCGTGAACTGATAACATAGACAGCGAAAATGTATGTGAATATATGAATAGATTGGCCATAAACTCAATGGTCTAAAGTTCAAAATTGCTGACATTTTCGCAATAAGCAGAATAGATTGATTTACGGATCGCTCGCGTTATTGCTTTATGCTTATTTACTAGGGGAAACACGCATAGTTATGTAATGAGCAAATGATTAAAGTTGACATTTCAGTTCCAGTTTCAGCTCTTCAATACGCTGTACTCCTATAATTTTAATCACATATTTTAAGCGTGTGACAGGTGCTATTTTAAGACCATTAATATACCTAACACAATCATTAAGTGAAGGTGCCGATAGCAGGTTTTCTTCTACCGCAGCCAAGCGTGATTGCTTTAAAGAAAAAAAACATGCTGTCGGCAGCTGCAGTTAGCAGCTCGGTTCGGAACATTACTTTAATTGATATCTGATACGCGATATAAGCGGATATTTAAATTTATTATGTTGTGTTCTGTGGAAGCGTCATTCTTTGCTTTGAACGCGCTTACTCATATTAAGCTATAATTATGTCAATAGTTATGAAGTTTTTAAGGGTTGTTTGAGTATTGTTCTTGAATCGAAAAAAATCTTTTCCCTATTTATTATTTTTGAAAATCAAGTGCCTTATGTGCTATAGTTTTATGAATTCCTATTACTTTACCTGCATTAGAAATAATCAATTAAAACAAAACCAACTCGGCACTCTAGACCCTTTTGTAACATACCTTTTCCGAAAACTATTTTTATCTTCATGAATTTTGTATTGCAATTCAAAAGGCGTACCTTCAAAGATTCGGGTAGGCGTCGATTAGGATAGGTAGCCGAAAGAGAAATGGAAAAAGGGGCTTGAATGATTTGTGAAATGTACTAAAGGTTAGGCTCCAGTATTTTTCACTGTCAACGAACCATTTCGGTCAGTCTTGGATCGGTACGTGAACGAAATTACGCTTGCCGTGACTTGAAATATCTAAGAGTAGATGTACTGGCCAGGGGTAAGCGATAGCTCTTCATTAGGTTAAACGGATTTAGAATATTGCTTTATTGATTGTTAAATAATGATATACGGACTGATTTGATAAATAAAGAAAGTTTATTGTCCGTTTAACCCTTCAATGCCCGGAAAATGAGACACAATAGAAATTCCATTGTTATCCGGCCGCCTGCGTCCACTCGGGCGTTGATGAATTAAAATATCGTCTATATAAATAATAATAAGAGATAGTAATGTTTCCAGTTGGTTTATGTGACTCAATACTGTCTTTATTTACCTTTGGAATAAGAATATAGTAAATTTATTTGCCACAAACATGATATTTATAAAAGTTTCACATTATTAATAAATAAATAAAATAAAATAAAATTATTGACCCATAACACAGGCATGCAAATATGGGTTACAAGTTTGAAGTGTTTCAAAAATTCTAAAAACAAATTTATTTTAGGGTTTCATTGTTATGTTTCATACAAAGTTTCGACTTACCAGAAGTTTCTCCTAGTTTGTCAAAATTCCTCGTACACTTTAACTCAATAGTCTCCAATGACTAACTAAAACTTTTTTATGAGTGGCCAACTTTTGAAAGGTATCACTTAGTGCGGTCTAACACTGCCCTGAGGGCATGCATAAAGCAGATCCTGGAAACTTTCTCATTTAACTTTGGTCATGACACAAAGATTATGGTCTACCAGTGGTTATAAAAGAGGGCAGTGAGCTTATAGAACGTGTAAAAGTTAGATTGGATATGTAGTGTTTATTATAATTGCAATTAAGGGAAAGTATGATTTTTTAAATACAATGTGTTACAAAAATACCCCTAATGCCGAATATGGTATATAGAGACCATCAAACTGAAAATTAGCTGTTCCATACATTTAGACATTTTCGATTTTAATTTTTGTATGAAACAGCTGTTTTTTTTTCGCGATTTCAGAGTTGGTCCCATAGTAAAAGTTGTTCAGTTTGATGGTCCCTATATACCATATTCGGCATTAGAGGTACTTTTGTAACACCTTGTATGTTTTGTTATTTGTATAGCAGCAACTTTAGTAAAACTGTGATTTATTTGCGGTTTTAAGTTGATCCAGTTATAGTTAGGAAATCACTTAAGAGATTCTTAAGTTTAGTGCAAACGGGTGTTAGATCTTTGTTGGTGGCGAACCAATTATTTCAAGAGTAGTCTATTCTTACCTTTCATTTCATAAAAAGTTTGACTAAGAATGATGTTGTCATTACTCAGCATTCCATATTGCAAAGCTTACTTTATTACAATTTATCATAACAAATGCTACCCGCTGGGGAGGTCTCAGCCAATCTCATCGTTTATCATGTATGAATGGACCATGAGTCGGCTAAAGTGCTACGCAGACGAGCAATTTTAATCACCATGTTGCGGCAACTCGCAACTAGCTGTATACGAACAACTTAAAGAATCTGCACAAATGCAACATTTTCTGCACACTATGACAAAATATGTTTATAATTACCGCAACTAGCAACTAAAAATATTAAATATTGTTTCAAGTTTCTGGTTTCTCTAATCGGCGAACGTCCGAAAGTCCGAACCACGTCGAGCAATTTCACTCCCCGTCCCCCGCAGCGCCATGATTTGAAAAGTTTATGTAGAATTACGGCAAACCGTAAACTTGGGCTTTTTGCTGCTGCAACTGGACTTTTAACTAAAGTAAACTTTTTAAAAGTTATTGGCGCCAGCTTCTTGTACTTGAACTTATTAACTACAAATAATCATTAAGTGCACTGAAAATCACCAACGGATTCACCTGGATTCTGTTTATCTGTGATTCTTTTTTTTAGTTTCCTGGGATTCTATATGTGATTCTGTAAAGCAAAAACTCATTATCTTCTAACTTTGCAAAGAAGATCATTCATTCTGGGGCCTTCCCTGAAAGTGTCCGCCAACGAAAAAAAATGGTACATATCGCTAGAACTAGCCATTTGAATCAATAGTTAATAGATATTGCACAAAATTTGTAGGATTGCTCTGAGCCAAGTTATCCAAGTTCGAGATTCTTCATTTTAATACATTAATAATTTTATTGAATTGTGTTAGTGCTCAGAAAATTAAAAAAATGATACATATTGCTAGAACTGAGATCCGTTTCATCATATCGTTAATTGACAATGACTATAAAATGTTCATGGCAAGAAGTCATTAACTTTGTTTTTAGCTTTAAAAAATACGTTTTTTTAATAATTTAATTCTTGTTGATTGAAGAAAAATATAACACTATTATACTGCATTTAGATTTTTTAATACCTATTTTATTTACCATGAGACATGTTCAAGATTGAAAAGTTAAATTATGGAATTCTCATTTTTTTATTTCGTCACTTAATGAGTTCTTGCAATGAGCTGACGATAGTTTTTATTGGTAGTTTCTTCAACTTAAGTTGCCTGTCTGTGGAGCGCCTGAATGTAATAGAGCTGGGTTGCATCTAAGTGGGATTATTTTGTCGGATGACTGAACAATTTACTTTGGACCAACTTAACAAGGGTGATTACAAAACTCCAAAGCTTTCAGAAACAATTTCCGTGAGCAGATTATGATACTCATACTAAGACCCATATTTTCGGTGGAGTATCATAATTATTACTTTTGTGATCTGTTGTTTTTATTGTAAATCTTTTCACTAAATACGATGAAACTTAATCGTAATAAATGTTGGGAAACGCCTCCATAGTCAGTAGTTAAAGCACTTGAGAGCAATGATTAGACAACGGTAGCACCACAAACACGCAGACCTGAGACAATATACTTAGAAAAGTTAATTTTATACATTGAACCAGACGGCGAACGAACCTGGGATCTTTTCGACATCTTGGTGTACAAGCCGCTTGACCACAGAGGTCGTAGCAAGTCGGGCTCTCCGTACCGTAGAAAAAGTTTACTATTTAGAGACATCGTTTTATTTTTCCTTTAATCTTGACATAAACTTCTATCACTTAAAAAAATGGGGGGGGGCAATGATATGCCATAATGCCCTAGTAGCCTCACTTCGAATTTTTGAGACCCCCTTTCAGTCTCTGTTGCAAAAAAAATATAAATATTTTTATTCTCTCTTATTTGCAAAATAGCTGGGCAAACGTCATCCAAAAACTATTCCAAATTTCAAGTTGATAGTATTAGTAGTTCTAGAGATATCCAGCTGTGACAGACAGACAGACAGACTGAGTCGCACCCTTCTTTTTACCATTTTGGTAAGGAACCCTAAAAACAGTGACTAAAGTGAAAATCAAGGGAAACCTAAAATGTTTGTTCAAAACGTTTTGTTGCAATCGAATTCACCAACCAATTTCAAACTGTAACGTTGGAAATGAAATATTCAGCGATATGGTCGGACAGCGTAAATATTTATTTCATTTGATTATTAAAATTCAATTTTAGTATTCCGTGCAACCTTTGCTGGTGGTCCATGATTTATAGTGGGCATTGGGACACACGATGTGTGTCAGGACTAAGCGTAAGGGTGTGGTTTCACTAACAGCGTTTTGGGACATACTTATTCGTGTTACGTACCTACCCCCTTCCCGATAAAAAATTAAATAAATAAATTGATTGATTGATGATTTGACAACATCACATACATTGCTCCGATTCCAAAGTAAGTAGCTAAAGCACTTGTGTTATGGAAATTGGAGACAACGGTGGTATCACAAACACCCAGACCTGAGCCAATATAGAAAAGTTCGTTTTCTAAATTGACCCAACCGGGGATCGAACCCGGGACCTCAGAGATGGCGACACCTTGAAAACCGGTGTACAGCCACTCGACCAAGGAGGTCGTCAAATTTCATTTAAACAACTGTTTAACTAAGATTGTGTTTTATTTACGTTCACACTTAATTTATAATGTAAAAATTAACTTAAAACCAGATAATGTGGACCCCTTCGATAAAGTTAAACCTCCGATAAACCACCGATAAGTAATTCAGAAACCAGACACATAAGACTGCTATATCACAGTTCAAAGCTTTTTAAATTAAAAAGTATAAAAAATAAAATACACGGCTATATTAAGAAGTTTTAAACAAGGATTCTTGAAAAAAAAGGTTGATATTTCAAAACAAAAAGTATGGATGAAATAAGGTCGCACGTATGAAATAAATTTAAATAAGAAAAATTAATGAAATATAATAACAAATTAGTTTTTTATTATTGTAAATAAATTATTTATTGGATATTATAAATAAATTATGTATTAGATTGGATATTAATAAACAAGATAAAAACACAACGTTATGTAAAAAAAATACGGGAATCTACTTTACTCTATGAATTATTTTTTTTCAGCAAAGGTTTGATCGAACTTTTTTTGTGATATATTACAAAACGTGCTAAAATGAGTGCGTCAAGCGATGAAGATAGTTTTCTTACTCCAAAAGAGTTGAGAGAACAACTTTCTAATGCTGAATTTAGCTTTTTACCAGAAAAGTCACGGCACAAAGTCCAGGTACAAATTTATTTTGGTCTCTTGTATAACAAACGACTATTCTTCTATATAACTACAGATCATAGAAACAAAAATTATGGAATATTGATTCAAGGCCCAATTAAATAGTGCTCTTTAAGGCGCTGTTACTACGTTTTTATAGTGTTTATTTATTGAAATAAGTTATTATTGTTAACTAGCGGACCCGACAGACGTTGTCCTGTCTTAACTATGAAATAACATTTTTTTACATCCTCTTTGACGATATTTGCAGCACGCATTCTTTCAATGTTTAGTCAAGTGCCATAAGGTTACATTAAAATAATTTAAATTGTCAAAAAAGGTTAAATTAAAAAAGTTTAAATTGTCAAAAGCGCTAAGGTTACATAAGAAATAATTTAAAATAGTGGTTAAGTATTCTTAAATTTTCTAATTTACCGCGCAATTTTCTTATTTTTTTCATAAGAACCTTCTCCTGACAATAACAAACACAATAAAAAAAGAATTAGCGAAATCGGTCCAGTCGTTCACGCGTGATGCCGTGACCAAGGGAAATAGAGATTAATATTTATATACATATATATAGATGGGTAAAATAATTAACCCTACGAGCCTTGCGTTGTGCGTTAATATTCTCAGAGTTGCTGTTCAATTTAAATGTCGCATGTGAAAGCCAATGATAAAAAATATATTATAAAGCTTAAATGATTACATACACTATTCTCTCTAACAGTAACACTGCAACCTTACTCTACCAAACACGTAGAGCTAAACCCTAGAAAAATGGCACGTTCTTATCCCTCAAGGTACAAAGGCGAAAATCGGACGGACAAATTGTTACAAGAACAGTCCGAAGCTAATGCATTTTCGTGGTTTTATTTATTTTTCTGTCAGAACACATGGTAATACCGGCATTCGTTTCAATAGTGATTCTTAAACCTTTGACATAGAACCTATTTTTGCAGTGTTTGAAGTTTTTACGTCAAGGTCCTTTTGTCTCAAGAGGCTTGATTATGTCTCACGAAAGGTAATGTTAGGTTGTCCTCGTATTAAAATGTCCCTCTGAATTTGGTATACTAAAAAAGAGGTACTAGTCTGGCGGATATAGAGTGGAAGTGGAAGTTTGTAGTTCCACCGTTGTCTCTGATTTCCATAACACAAGTGCTTTAGCTACTTACTTTGGGATTAGAGGAATGTTTGTGATGTTGTCTAATAAAAATAGTAATAATATTACATCCTCCCAATTTGTGAACTGGTAGTAGATTTAGTAGCTAGATCTTGTTTTCTAATTAACTTTATTCATATTAATACAGTAATAATGATTAAAATCAGAACGCAGCTATAAAATAATTTAATAAACTTGAATACATTTTTATAAAGTTTCAAGCGGGTAATTTCATAAAAATATGAGTTCTTGCAGCCTTTTTGCTTTAGTCCTCCCGTGACCACGGCCCCTGGAAAGGTGTCGAAACGTCGGGAATTCTAAAAACCAATAAATACAAACTAAATAATTCTAAAACAACA
This sequence comes from Catoptria pinella, assembly GCA_963556745.1. Lineage (NCBI taxonomy): Eukaryota > Metazoa > Arthropoda > Insecta > Lepidoptera > Crambidae > Catoptria > Catoptria pinella. Next base: position 9,071,863 of record OY750769.1, read on the forward strand.
CATGAATTAATAATATACGCGCTATAATCCGTAAAAAGTGTTTTATTTCTAATGAACTGTACCTACGCGTGAAAGTCTTAGAAGAGTACATAAAAAAATTTTTTTTGTGTTCGCATGAGTTTCTTTTTTTTACACTACTGAACAAGATTAGAAAGGAGGTTGTACTGAAACCCTATGGCGGAAGCTACTTTGCATTATTATAAGATTTATACGAAACGCTCAAAGTTGTCAGCACAACGCCCTTTCTAATCTTGTTCAAATATCTTGTCAAAATATCATGAAAATAAAAATAAAATCTTATACGATCGCGAAAATACACTTCACCTGCATTTGTTTAGACTTTCCAGCGGACTATATTTCAATGTAAGTAAAATAATTATATCACAACATAATATTGGCTTTTGTGTAACGTAGATATTTTGTAATTTATTTGCAAAAGCAGCCTAAATTAAGATTACAAAACTAACAAGTTATCAAAATCGCGTGATATTCTAAGCTAATCTCTTTTTAGAGCACAGTCTAACAGTATACATTTTTAATCAAAACTATTAAAACTAAAAAAACATCAAGATAGCACTATGCAATGTAGGCGTGTAAAACATTTTGTAACAGAAAACTAAAAAGAAAAGCCCTACGAAATTTTGTATTCATTCCTTACATTTCTCGTGTGTGCGGGTAACGAATTGTGATGACTTTATATCCTCCTTTACTCTGTTATGGGCTATTTACATGTGTCGATTTTAGTCACCTATGACGGACGATTTTAGTCACTTGTGACGGAAGATTTTAGTCACCTAGCACGTCGCTTGTAAAATTGAATCGCAGGTGATGGCGATCGCTGTCGTCTATGTAGTCGATGGCGTAACCTAGGTAACAATATGTAATAAATAATGTAGTTGCAGTTTTGGCCACTGGATCAGTTGTTCAGTCACCTGCGGCTTAGACCGAATTGCCATTTACACAGTCGACTTTTGCTGTGCGGCAAAAAGTTGTGAGGCTTAGTCACCCGTGTAAATACCACATTAGTTGACGCAAGTAAATCTTGTAAATAAAAAATTTTAGTGTTTTATTGTTATTGTGCATAATGCCATAAAAAGTTAAGTCTTCAAAGTCCAACAAATAATTACTAGTGGCTCTTGAAGCTGTAGACCTCGCGAGTCAATGTTCACCCCTTAAGTGGTCGTACAACGTCAAATACACATCTTTGAGCAATAATTTCACACAATATTACTTGATTTATCGGTCCCATAACGTTTTACCTCTGTTCCCAGAATAATATTAATATTCCAACCAGTAAGCAACGAAGTCCTTATAGAAAATCCAAAGTCAATTCAAATCTAAATAATATACGCAGTCATAAAATATGTCACAACCTTATTATTTTCATATTTCGAATATTGGCCAGTAATGATTGCTGATTTTTTGACATATCTCCGCCATTCTGAAAAAATCTAAAATCTTTATCGACCGTAAAGTTCTATTTAATAATCGAACCTGCTCACAAAATTTCACGAGAATCGGTTGAGAAATGCGACCTTCTCTAAAAATGTAGAGAAGAACAAACGGACATCCGGACACCAGAAGGACATACGAAAGCTCGCTCGGTCAATTAAAGTCAATGATAAAAAAACATTACTTCTTATTGTGTAAAATTTTGGTACAAATATCTCATAAGCGCAAAAGGAAAATTTTCTGTAAAGACGCTTAAATTGCAAAGAAAACCTACGCTTTGTATATCACCAAAATGAAGTCATATATTTCAAAAAGCTCTGTGTGTAAATATTTGGGAGATTTGAAAATAACCAGTATTATTTTGTGTCTCTGAAATAAATCTGCTTTGATATTACATGTAGAGATGTACCTATATAACAGTCTCTTTTCGATGAAAAGTTTAGATACAATTATAAGTTTAATTAACACATAAAAATTAGTACAAAAATAAAGAAAGTTAACACTAACAAACAATATATTGACAGCAGTTATTGTCGGTTTGATATAGAATTATTATTGCTTAATGCCTAAACATTTTGCATTTTGTACCCAGCATTTGCTGAACCAACCACAAACATTAATAAAATGGTAATGGTTACAGCACCTGCCGAATAGTTTGTGAAAATACAATGGAAATTGCATACAAATGTTCTGAACATTGAAAATATTATTTGAACACTCGCAAACATTTTCATTTACCTATATAATTTAGAAGATGTATCACAAAGTTTTGTGACAACAGTTGCTGCTATACATGTCTGTTTTTATTTATCATTAATTAATAATTACAAGTAGGTACTTAATTTCAATACTCACGAAACAGCATTGGATTGGTCCATTCTTCATATTAATCCATAAGGATGGCCTGTGCCCCATCAGTAGGGAGGGGCATTATTAAAAGGGCATACGACACTGGAAGATATTTTCATAGTAAAAGTTATTAAATTATTGGCAACAGTATCCTTTTTAATTAATACCTAATAAACTTCTTCTTATTTTGGAAAACTGTAAATCCCAAAACTGGTTTTTATTACAGTTTCAAGATAATAATGTTTATATCTGTTCTGGTTGTCACAGCATTAAAAAACTACAAAATTGGAGGTCACTTACGATTTTTTTTATCGAAAAAAGTTTTAGTTATCGTGTGTCTGTCAATGACATAACTGTACTATAATCTTCTTGTTGTTTTGGGACCGATAAATCAAGTGAAATCGCTGCTCAAAAATGTGTATTTGACGTTATATGGTATGTTAAGGTTGGTGACAATGAGAATTAATTGAATGCGAGGCAAATCAATATTATTTTCATATCAAATCAAAAAAAGGATATCACATGTCACTATTTGCAACTTAATAAAAGATAATACCAAAGGGAATATGCGAAAGACTTTTGATATTTGATAGAAAAAAAATCTGGTCGATAAGTTAAACCTATAAGAGTCATACTTTGAAGAGCCCTTATAGATTGCTAACAGACATTAGATAAAAATAAAAAATCTAGATAATTATGACAATTTATAATATTATTAAATATTAGGTAACATCACAAACATTGCTCCGGTTCCAAAGTAAGTAGCTAAAGCACTTGTGTTATGGAAATCAGAACGGTGGAACTACAAACACCCAGACCTGAGCCAATATCGAAAAGTTCGTTTTCGATATTGGCTATTCAAAAATTGACCCAGCCGGGGATCGAACCCGGGACCTCAGAGATGGCGACACCTTGAAAACCGGCGTGCAAACCACTCGACCACGGAGGTAGTCAAGTGACTCGTATGACTCGTTGACCGCGCTTACAAATCCAGTTATGAACTAAAGAAACTATGCACGACATATATTAAAAAAACGTTATCGCTGTGATGCCAAAACGTCGAAGGCTACCAGTTGTTACATGATAAATTAGTTCAGTCAGTAAACCGATCGGTTGGCAACGAACGATGCGAACAACAAAAGCGCTTGACATCCGACAAAGTTATAACAACCCTGGGTAACTTTAGTTACACGTGGTACAATTCGTACTTCATTTGAATGTTAGTTTAGATATAAATAATACAATAATTACTTCATTTTATTTTAAAACATTTAAATAAATTAGTTAGTAATATATTACTGATTAGACAGATAGAGCATTGGGCCGGATTCCTAAAGGGTTCGAATCCCGCCTGAGAACTACCTGGTGGCGAGTCAATAGTTTCAAGTTTGTTATTGAAAATTACCAAATAGACAAAAGCTAGGCACTTTTGTGACATGACACAATAATCACAACTTTAATAATGTTTTATTGATGGACTTTTTCCAATTAGAATTTCACTTTCCAAGGCTTGCCAATGCTACTTTCAAAATATATATCTTAGCGAATGTCTTTGTGACAATAACTAGGTGAATTTCAGCTTGATCAATCCAGTGGTGTGAGCTGTGATATTATGCCTCAGTGAGTCAGTCAGGACACATTATTTTATAAGTATAGATAATCGTATAATGGTCATTATAATTAATGAACCCAACTTTAAGACTCTTACACCACGGTGTTAAATCATTTAAAGCCCAGACAATAACACAAATAAAATTGAATTCAGTTAATGAAAATCCTATAATTATAAAATTTTGATAAAAGAAAAAGGTATATCCATGTTTTACCGACTTTGTATTTTCTCAGGAAAAAGATTTGAAATTGTTATTTTTTAATTTGTAAAGAAAAGCTTATTTGAAAATGTTAATTACCTTAACGTTAAACTGGCCATTTGGGAAAAAAGAACTCTTCAGACTATACTTCTTGGTACATTTTTCCGTTTAAATAAACACGGCTAATTATTCCACTTAGAGCGCTGAAGATTGCTCTCCACACGCCATTTTCGTTTCGCAAAAAACACTTTTCTTTAATTTTATTTTACTTTTAAATTGATGGAGGGCTGTTGAAACCTTTTGATGAATAGCAGTGTGTAAGTTTAATTAGTGCTTTAAAAAAAAACTGTAGCAGATGCCTTATATAACTCATCATTTGATAAAGTTTTTGTAGGTAGGTACACACAATTTACACTAGACGAATGCGAATAATTTTGGTAATCAGTTGAATTATTTGTAACGAAGTACGTAGTTACAAGTCTCTTATATTTATATTTATATTTCTTCTCTTCTCTTATATTTATTCTCTATATTTATATTTTTTTTCATATGTTACTAAGTTATATAAATAATTACTTTGGGGTTAAGATAAATAATATTAGAACAAATACTTGAAAATATCGACTCACCTCAGACAGGCTACGGGTGAGTCGTTTTTTTGTAGTATTTTTTCTAATATTATTTATTTTTAATGCCCTTTTCACAAGGGCGCCGGCAGCAGCCCCCCTATCAGGAAAGAAATACATATATATATATATATATATATATATATATATATATTTTTTCATTACGTTACTGTTTGAATAAAAACTTGGTTGTCTGTGATTGTGTCCAAATTTGTTCATTACCTTGTCAAAAAATTCAGTATCCTCTTCTATTATGTAAGTTAATAGTATAATGTGTAGACGCAGATGCACCTCCCTGAACACAAATCCTGGCGACGCCCATGCCTTTTAGCAAAAGTTGTTATAACTACTTACTAAATCACAAAATTTTTTTCTCCTCCTGTAACTCATCAGATATTATAATAGAGAAAGCTTCGTCGGTACTATAACTAGCCAAGCCAAAGATTGACGGTAATTTACTCTAATTAGCGAAGTTTGAGACAGTTTAAGATAAATGGCCTTCCTGTATTGCTACCGCTGCATCCAAGATACTACGCTTTGAACCCTATTTTCTAGGTCGTCAACTCCTTAAGTTGCTGTCATAAAGTCCATTATGCCGTAACTTCGGTTGAATTTCGGCAAGTTTGTACCCTTTGGTAATTTCGTAACCTTTCGTCTTTCCGGCGATTTGTGACGCGCCCAAAGTAGATAAATGATCGGGATTATCCGAGGGCGGATTATTGGTAAGGGAAAATCAACTTAATTTACTAGATTTATTAGTTTACTTTGGATTGCTTCGGTTTCTTTTTTGTTTTGAATCTTTGAAGTATTTTTTCTCATGTCTATGATATACCTACAGTAATACAGTATTTTTTTTCCTTTTTTATTATTTTCCTGAGACCGTGGATCAAAATTTAACTTGAGTAAATCTTTTATATGTGATTTTTCGATTACATAAAGTATTGTGTTAATCAGATTTTACGCAGAGGACTTCTGATAAAAACTTAAATTTGTTTGCACCACTCAAGTTGCGTGGAATACCCACGTGAAAACTTTCATTTGTTGATCTAGAAAACAGTAAATATGGTATTTCAAACATCGTACTTGTCGATGTTGGCAATGCTTTTTAATCAACTATTAGTAAGTAAGTGGTTGGCCTTCTTCTCACGTTAATAACATGTCCGATTCCTTCATATGTTCAAAATCAAAACAAGATATATTGAAAAAAAAAACTTACATGTCAAGTCTTCCTTTTACCACCATATTGTTTTGTGTTTCAGTAAGGAACTCCAACAGTATATTTCACGAACTTCAGAAAAAAATTCACCAAATTCAGTCTCACTGTGGTTTACATCTTTATCACATTGCACAGGTAAACACATGTCCAGTGCTCCAGTGCAAATAATGTCTCTTGATAAGGCTGATGGTGTAAGCGCACTTCACTAGCTCACTCACTCAATCTTTCAGTATTCTCAACCATTGAGAAACTGGCTATCCAGGGAATCGAACTTGGGACGCCTGCGTCTTACATGTGTGAACGAACAATTAAAAAGGGGCTAAATTCAGTTTAGTGGGATTTAAAATTAATGGATTTTGGGAATTTAATAAAGGAGCTTCACTTTTTCAATCCAGGATAATTTAAGGTAAAATAATGTACAAATTAATCTAAAGCTTAAAAATAGAAAAGTTTTAAAGATGTAATGCAAATATATTTTAAAAATATAAAACAAGACTGCCATGTCAAAAACAAACTGAAAAAATTAATAATAATAATCATTGCAATCGGGCGACCGACCGTTCTGTGGAGAAAATTTTAATCAAAGAGTTCCCCCAACTGCAATAAAACTATTGTTATTTTACTTTTCGATCGTCTTTGGCACGGAAGTCGTGATTTAATGTTTTTTTTTAAATTTATTTATGTATATTTTAATCATTTTACTGACAAATTATATAGTTTTGGAATGTGCTCATACAGGCCTTTCATTTGATACCTATATTATAATAACTGAAAAAAACTTTTTTTTTCACATAACATAATGGCGTCATGCAGCCGATATATTGAATTTTTAAAAAAAATCTGTAGGCAGTGTTACTTACTGTGATATATGGATTCTAACAATACCTCACACATCCAAATCTGTTCAGGCATTTAGAAGTTATGGTGGAATAAAGAAACTCACATACACATAAACATACATGAACTCTGAACACAATACACTCTTATTTTTTGGGCAGTCGTGTTAAAATCCCAAAAAAACGTTTTGATGATGCTTTACATGATTTTATTAGCGTTTGCGTTGAGTTTTCACCAATTTTGTCCAAATACACAATGTAATATCCAAAGAGCACACTCTTCAAATTTGGATGCGGACAGTGTGTTTATATATTTTGCTTATGTGTCTTATTTGCGTAAATACTTACGGCAAACAAAAATATCCACCGATAAATATTTTGGCAAATAAACAAATGAAAAGCATGCTTAGTATCTATTCTAAAAAATATTAGCTTCAGCACATCCAAAATTTATATCCTTCACGTTTCTTACGTACACAAATGACAAGTTTCGTACAGGTAGGACGAAACTTTGATTGAATATTTCACTAGAAAACAACTTTTCCACTCACGGAGCTCACGGTTCAAATGCAAGGGGTAGATTTCCATATAACTTGAAATCTCTTTTCAATCTTTCCCCAATTATGGGGGTAAATCCTTGCAGAAGAATAAGAATACTGTGACCTACATTTTAGCGTTCGAGACGTGAACTTAAGTAAGTACCTAAAGTAAATCTTTAAAGAAAAGCTAAGTGCACACTGTTGATTTTTGTGCTTCCACCACAATCAGGTTTCATTTAGATGTCGCTTGATATCGATTATGAGCTTGACCGGAGCTCATCCAGAAGCATAACAAGAGTTGAAGCAAACTGCTTTCGACACCAAAAACTACCGGATATACTGCTTACAGTCAATGCGAGTGAAAGAGAGAAAATGATAGTTTACAGTAGCGAAAACAGTTTGCATAAACTCATGGTAGGGCCACTGAGCATGACCAGCAGTATACCCTTAGCACGACACTTTACTTTAAAAAACGCATTAAAAACTCGATAGAGTAATTTTGTATGGAAAATCACAGTCCGATGTATAAAGAACAATTTACCACTTCCCATATAAGCGTTGATCTGTCAAATAGCTTTTATTAAAAGTAGATGTATGTACAATGATAATAAAATTATATTTAAATAATTGCTATAACCGTAGAACAATAGTAGCTGTTCATTAATTTTAATTTGGCAATCAGAAAAATATGTAATGGTAAAATCAATATACTGTGGTTTATATTAATTGTAATTATTGCAACTTTTTATTATTAAATTTCTTTTTTTCTATATTGCCGATTTTTATTTTAGTTAGCAATTTATAACTAACCTGGGCGGTGCTATACCACTGCACCACCTGTACCACTGCAAGTTAGTTAGTTGAGCTCCTCAACCAACTAACTTAAGTAAGCCTTAAATATCTATCCAAACAGTATTTAATACAAATCACTCCGATCCGAAAATAACATGTGATTGCGTTATAGAAGTCAGAAACCAAAGTAGGCACGTCACTCAAATGTCTTATTGAATTCTATGAAAATAGAATATCGAATAACTATTATAAGATAACACTTTTCATTAATAGTAGATTGACAGAATCCTTGTCTCCAGCCCAATTTTATTATGGTAAAAGCGAGGAAAATAATTTACTTTGCAGCGTGTGTCTTGACAACATAAAGGATTATCCAAGTTTGATGGAACCAACATTCTAGACCTATTAAACTTCCGTATATTGTGTTATAATAAGATTCATAAAAAATAAAGATGAAACATTGATTAGAACTTCTTATGCGAATAGTTTGTTTTTTGTAAATTTAAAAAGTTAGAAATGCGTAATTCATGCTGAAAAACTTAAGGAAAGTGTTTAAAAATATAAAATATAATTCGACTTTTGTGTGTGAAAAAAGGATTAGAAAAAAGCTGCTCTAATGCACTGACATCCGGATATTTGAACATCTAGAAAAGTTATCTATTTTTTTTTTGTTTATAAGTATTCGGAAAAAAAGTAGTAATATATTTTTTTGCAGACGTCATTGTCAGTTTAATTTATCTTATAAAAACTAATAATTGCTATTCCACACCTTAATTGAAGTAAAAAAGGTAGGTGTTTACCTCAAAAGAGACATTATTTGGAGAAATAAAACGCACGAACAAGTCTAACCGAGAACGTAATTCCTTTGCCAAAGCTAATGGCTGTGGTTAAAAAAAACTTATAATGAGGCTTTCAGGACTCATCCTTTACACGTGGCAAAGGTCTGGTAAGAGACGGCCGCACTGCTGCGGCTATTGCGACGCGAAGGCGGTTTCGGGAAAACAAACTTATATAATGCCGAATAAACCGGATCTTTGCAAAAATTCTAGGTCGATTGTAAAGGACCGGATAATTGGAATTTAAGATAGATTTTCGCAATCATCCGAGCAATTTAAGAGCATTGGATAAATCACCGTATTTTCGGGCAAATAGAAACTTGAATGCTTATTTGATAATCTAAGACTCGATTAATAGCATATTCGGTCTCATTAGCCAATCAGCGCATCCGGCAATCCATAACGTTGACGTCAGCCAATCAGCGCGCGCAAAGTGATAGCTGCGTCCAGTCCGACCGAGCACGGCTCGCGAGGCACGCTCAGATTTCCTGCTCGCGAACCGTGGCACCCGAGGCAAATTTGAAAGGTTACGCGCGGGCTTTGCGAGCCAAAGTGAGCCAGTTTGAGCTTTCAGTTAGCAAAAACCGACAACATATGGCTCGCAGTCGAACGGCGCTCGGCCGAGTCAACGTGCGCCCGAGGCAGCCCGAGCCACGTCCACACGCGCGCTATTGGCAATTTATCTAAAATACGCTGGATTTTTGTAATAATCCTAAACTTTACTAGGACGATTATAAAAATCGGTCTTAGATTCTAATTAGCTGGTCCTTTACAATCATACTAACATTATTACAAAGAACCAATTTATACGAATATCCTACGACATACATAATATATATGGCAGTGGCCGCACCACAGTTGTTGTCTGTTGTGTGGCACGTCACCGTCATCGCCACCGTGTCGCATCGCATCGCCGCAGCAGTGTGTTCGCAGCCCAAGCATAATTTTCATGGTAAGGAAATATTGTAGATTCTTTGTGCAACAGTTGTTGTTTACAACAACTTGTTTGTCGCTTTTGGCCTTTCATCAAACATAATCGAAAGTAAAACATAGGTAGATAAAGAATGTTTTTCTTTGAAAGGCTATGCTTAGGTAGATTTCTACACTGGTTTGTATTTTGTGTTACCACACGGCAGTAGCATTACCAACAACTCTCTATGTATTCAAATGGAACCATACTACACCAAAAAAAAAATATTAAGTACAGTCGAGTTCATTCATTTATGTTGGCACTTTTGACAGGATGTTGACTTTTATTACAAAGGTATAAAGGTAAATGAATTGTCAAAAGTGTCAACATATTATGAATTCGACTGTACCTAATAAACAAATTCAAGATTTTGTAAAAAACTTCACGGTAACACAATAAACAGAATATCTATTATGTTTCTAACTTTACAGTTAGTATAGTGAAGTGACTTGGTCTGCCAGAGAGACACACAATTTATAGGGAAATCCTGTCTTTGCCAAACATTCTCGATGTGATTTAGTTGCCATACAATTCAATAATTGATTTAAATGCTGAGCGACTACCTAGTGCCCGTATGTGTCAAATTCAGTTATTTTTACATATTCTATCCTCCTAATCCTACTAATATTATAAATGTGAAAATTTGTGCGTTTGTAACAGCTGAACAGATTCTGATGAAATTTGGCACACAGATAGGTTATAACATAGATTAAAATACACTGACGTTCAAAACAAAGTACCACACTTTTAAAATTGCAATTTTTCCTATTTACGTTAGAATTTTTAAATAAAAAATGTTTTAAGTATTAGCACATCAACTTTCTTTTAAATCTTATTTCAAATTAAATTTTATTTTAAATCCTTTTTATTTCGAAAATATATATTTTGTACCTACTTTAAAAGGTACCTATTGCAATAAGGTTAGGTTATTAAAAAGTGTGGTATTAAGTAAGAAGGCCAGTGTTTATGATACTGTTTACCCTGGTTAAAGGTTCCCTAGGGATTTTGTCAAATGTACACGCGAACGAAGTCGCGGGCGGAAGCTAGTTTGATATAAGTTTTCTTCCAAAACTTTATTCATTAATCTTAGATTAAGCTACGAAAGGTTCCAAGCATAGGTTCACATAAATTAATTAGCAAAGTACACAATTCATGTTTTTACAGTCTTCCTAATTTACGAGAAAAGTTTTGTAATTTAACGTGAAACAGCTTTCAAAATCAGATACCTGTTTTATTCTTCTAGGAGAAAACTGAGGGGTCAGCCCTTCTATTGTCTAATTTCAAAATCTATCGCAATCGCTTTCAAGATTGTAACACATTGATGCTTCTTTTTGGCATAAATAAAAACTTACCAATAAATGCAGCAATGTGTCACATCCATCTGTCAAATGAAAGCGATTGCGATAGATTTTGAAATTAGACAATTAGCCCCCTGGTTGATATAAAGAATGTATTCTTTATCATATCGTGTATTTTCCTGAGCAATACAATTCGCTTGATTGAACGAATATTTTTTTTGCATTTGACAGTTCATTTTACAAAAGTATAATTTTTATGAGAGTGTCAAAGATGCGCATCGTTTAATGACGATGTTGCTAATATTACTGCGTTGACGTTTCCCTTCAGTGAGGGAAATAAAAATTTTATGGACTCATTTTACGGTTATGACCGATGTTTAAACCTTATCAAATGTACGGCCCCTGGGAAATTGATGGAATGCCAACCTTAGTTATTAAAATACTTAAATTTTTAACTGCAGCAACGTTTTATGAAGTTCAAATGTAATGCTTTTCAACTATATTGTTTAATCAGACATAAATGCCATACATTACTTTCACAAATAAAAAATATTGCAAAAAATATATGAGGTACACACGACGGCACCTCAGACTATACATGTTGACCTTGAGACCGCCTTAATGCCCTTCGTAATAAAAGCTGTTTTCGCAGTTTAAATGTATAACCTGACGTGCTGTTGTCTGTACTTTGGAAGTTTGCGTAAACAATAAAGTACTTATTTGATTGTCCTACGAACCAGTATGGTTCTAGTCGAATTTAAAAAAATATACAACTCTACCTCATTAAAAAAACATTTGAAGCATCTCATTTATATGCACACATTTATCACACACACACACAGACAAACACAGTTCAACGCAAGCCACGACATTGAAAAATTTAGTCTGATCATAAATTCAGAACATCCCTGACGTATTTGTTAGCTACCGGCAGGCAAATGAGGCTAACTCATAATAACCCTTAAAACTAAGAACATAAGAACTTAGTTTGTGTAAATTAGGGGCTTTGTTGAGCGTGGCGTGGTGTGGTAGCAATTTTTCTTTATCCCTTACCAATATGCTGCAGGGCGGTGTAACGTTATCCATCTTATATTTGCTCTTATATGCGCCATTATGTAAATAAGAGGTATGATCGCAGATAAATTTAAGTTTGAAGGGTAGATTATGCAACCATAGCAGGTTTTAAGGGCAAAATATTAAGTCAAGGACTTAAAATATCCCTTTTTTTTAGTTTTTCATCTTTTCATTTGTCCACCCGCTTTGTCATGCAGAATTTAGTAATTGATTTTCTACTTGCGTGATTTGTATTATACGTGCAACTTTGAATTAAAAAAGTTTAAGATCCATGTATCTACTGCCGAACTATTAAATAATAATAAAGAAATAAATAAATGCTTCAACAATTTCACACAGCGCCATCTAGCCCCAAACTAAGCAAAGCTCGTAATATGGGTGCTAGAAAACTGATATACTACTTATATAATTTCAAATTTATACTTATTATACATAGTAACATCCAGACCCGTCACAAAAATTGAAATTTATCATTTCAACTTCTGCCCGGCCGGGAATCGAACCCGGGAACTCTTGCGTGGTAGACCGGCATGTTGACCACTGCACCACTCAGGTCGTCAGTCGTCGTCGTCGTCATCGTCTTGTTTGTTATTATTGTATGAAACAGACTAAAAATTGTAACCTCGTTACTTACTCAAATTAATCCAAAGAAAATCTCGACAAGATTGTTAATCCTTAATGACTTTCTATTCATCTAGCATATCTTTCAACTTCTTACCGTTCCTTAAACTATATCTGGCAAAATGTTTTTTTTATAAATATTTCCTTCGCTTATCTCCATCGAAGCCAAAGTAAATTTTCCTGAAGGAAATTCAATCCATTAGTTGCCTTATCAGTGACAGTAACAGCTGCGTCAGAAAAAACTTTAAATCTTGTTTCTCGTTGCTTTTAAAGATTTAGCGTTCACCTCTGTAATACAGAAAAGGTATATGGGGCGGAGCCATCTCTAGCTAAGTATGTTTTATTTCTTTTTTAATTTATCTATGTAATAATTACTTACTCATGTAGGTAATAGAAATCACATTTTTGAATTTTGTTTTTCTATCTAAATCTGCAATTGGTTATTTTTTTAATAAGTTAGATTGAGATTTGTTAATCTCTATAGATAAAAAAAAAATCTGTCATAGGCATTCAGCGAGTTTCCCTTTTTATTCTGTAATATTTTAGACTTAGACATTTTGTTTTGAAATTCGTACAAAACAAAGTTTAACAATTCTCATAAACACTGGAAACAAAACTGTCCAGCCGCCACTATCTGGACTAATTTGGCACAAAACCTAGCTCAGTATGTCCCATTTAGTGGCTTTTGTTATTTAGTTACACAAAATCCTTTGTACTTTGTTCTAAGTATTTTAAAGCGTGCTTTGTACGACCCATGCTAGTTAATCCCGTGTAGGATCTAAGCGAACTCCTGACCGCATAGAGATACAATCTTTGCTAATCAAAACTACACCATAATGCTGACTAATTGAGTCCGTCTTCCACTGGCAACGAGATAAGTTTAATTTGTGTCTAAAACAGAATAATGATACTTGATTAGAGATTGAGGACCTCTCTTAACCTCTAATCGTTGGAAAGCTCTATATCACCCAATAGGATGCTTAAATACATCACCGAAAATAAGTGGCACTCTATTTTTGCGTAGACGTGTACAAGACTTGTAAAATTTGTTTTGAAACAAAAGATTGTGAACACTTTATATCATTTAAACAAGTACAGTATACATTGAAAGTTAGGCTTCCCGCCCACTGGCGATTAATCGCTGAGCGATTTTTTGACGCAGAGAATGAGTTCAATACGTAAACGCCCACGAGCTACAAAAAATAGCTCAGCGACTAATCGCCCGCGAAATGATACTGACAATTATAGTGACAAAGGGTTTACTTAGCTAGCGACAAAAAACGCTGCGATTAACGCCACGATAATCGGTCATGGGATGGGTGACCAAAAATGTATTATTTTGAGTTTCTCCGTGCTACGTTAAGCCGTTGGTCTCGGCTGCATTTGCAGTCGTTAACACCCACCAATCCGCATTGGACATGCGTAGGTTATGGCCCATTCTCCTTATCCACCCATAAGGAAGGTCTGTGCCCCAAAAGTGGGGACATTCAAAATGACTGATTTCGAATATAATTTAGTGGTTTAGCTTAGTTTAAAAAACCTATAAGTACCTATTCAGTAAATATTGTGTATACCTCCTATTGGCATGCATGTAAGAACTGTACCCCTAGCTAATAATTCAATATAATAAAGTAAATACAGACTTTAATAAATAAATAAAATAAAATAAAAAGACTATACAACGTGTTACAAAAATACCCCTAATGCCGAATATGGTAGATAGGGACCATCAAACTGAACAACTTTTTATCAAAATGTATGAAACAGCTGTTTTTTTTATCGCGATTTCAGAGTTGGTCCCATAGTAAAAGTTATTTATTTTGATGGTCCCCTATCTACCATTTTCGGCATTAGGGGTTATTTTGTAACACGTTGTATAATTTTGTGTTAAAAACATAAACCTAAGAACGAAGGTTGGCCGTGAATTTGAAGAAGAAAAAATAAACTCGAATGATCATTCTGGTAAACTTAATAGTCTTCCTTTGACAATTGCCACCGAAAAAACGTTGTTTTAACCACAGAATAGATTATAGATATAAGTACTACGTACAGAAAGGACACTCCCCGCCCCGCCCTAGAAACAGTTGCCTCACTCCTCCCCGCGAGTTCATGTGCTCGTTTAGTCATGTTTGTCAACTGTCAACTTTATTTTGATATGATCAAAGCAATGCGTCGTAAGTTTATTTACCAAAAAGTTCGAATTATGAATTGTACGCCGAACTGCACTGTAAACAAAAACGTCATCTGACGTCATCTATTCATAATGGGGTCGGGCAGCTGTATTCAAATAAAGATAAATTAGTTAAAGTAATTGAATCAAGTAAAATTATTTAAATTTAAAAGGTTACAGTCTCAAACAAGCTCTTTTAAAGTTGATTATTTTGTTTACACGAGTCTCTTATAAGAAAGGTCAAAAGCGAATAAATGCAAATTTTACAGTGAGATTTGAATATTCAAAGAATGTTATTTTCTCAACGAAGGCTTTTGACAAATTCATAATATCTACGACAACTACTACTTACGACTGCTTAAAACTTAATCAAATAACTTTAATATCTTCAAGTTTATATATTTTGAAGTAAATACTTAAAAATATGAGAAAAGTGAAAATAAAAATGTACAAATAAAATAAGTGACTTAAAAAGATCTTAAAAGTATTTCAACTTCCTCCTTTTCTTATAAATAAGAATTATAATCACTTCTAAAATTTTACAATTAACTGAATCTTTGACCCAGTTTTGACTTACCTTCAAGTTATTTTTTTGTATCACAACATTGTATTTTTATTATCTTTTTTTTTCAAAAGCCCAAAACAGTCCTAATCCTTGGTAAGGCAAAATGTGACGGGTCTAAAGTACCGTTAAAAATTGAGTTGTAAAAATTTACCTTATGGCTGGATAAAGCTTAACTTCAACAAAAGGTCATATTAATTATTGTTCGTCTCATTTCACATGATTTAAATCGTTTTTGCTTTATGAATTTTGTGAAAGTGGGATTTGGTTTTTGTTTAAGGTAGGGACACACAGTAAGTAAATTTATTATTGTCAAGTTTTATTATACAACGTGTTACAAAAGTACCCCTAATGCCGAATATGGTAGATAGGGACCATCAAACTGAACAACTTTTACTATGGGACCAACTCTGAAATCGCGAAAAAAAAATCAGCTGTTTCATACAAAAACTAAAATCGAAAATATCAGAATGTATGAAACAGCTGATTTTTTCCCCGCGATTTCAGAGTTGGTCCCATAGTAAAAGTTGATCAGTTTGATGGTCCCTAAATACCATATTCGGCATTAGGGGTATTTTTGTAACACCTTGTATACTGTTTTACACTTTATAACAAACATTCGGAAATTCTCAATTTTTTTATTATAAAAAAACTACAATTGATTTCTAATATGTCCTCCGATGGGCAATGGTTAAAAAAATAGTATTGTAAATGCAAAAATCTAAAAACAATAAATATTCAGGTTTTCATTCAGCAACATTTTTTAATCTAATAATCAAGCTATATCAAAAATGATCCAGTTCTCAGTAAAACTTTGATGAATAATTTGCTGTAAATATGAGAATCCTATCAAAAACATTTTTAAGTATAGCGTTACGATCGAATTTTACTGATAAGACAGCTGACACCAAAATTTCCTTTTATTTTTGAAACAAGTCCATTGGGATGATAATTCCCAGGAGTACTACTGTACTAGTGGGAAATGCGGAAAAATTCGTCAAGTCTCGTGAGTCTCTCGTTAAAATAGGTAAGATCTATAATAGTTAAAATAGGTAAGAAGGTGGAGCCAAGTGTGGGTCAGGCCGTACTTTATTTAATCTCATTTAGATATAATTTAATTTATCAACGCCCGAGCGGCCGAATGCGGCCGCACAACAATAGAATATCTATTAAGTCTCATTTTCCGGGCCTTGAAGGGTTAATTGTGGATCTGACGGTAGCAAAATACACCTCAACAGGACATCACTACCTAAATATTTTATAAACATTTGACTCAAAATTCAAATTGCACATAAGTCTAAAAGTCAAAATAATAATACGGTTATTCTTGTCTTGAAAACCATATTGTTATCCAAGGCTTGAATAATAAGCATGCCGTTGATATTAAGGGTACTGCAGATTTTATGCTGCGAGTAAAAAATATGGTCTCTTCCAATTTAGCACAAGTGATAAATGACATTTCCGAGCGAATGATGAAGGGGCATAAGGAGAATATATGGGGTGGTGGCCTCTATTCTGTCGCGTGGTATTGCTTATTTTATTCACAAAAAACAAATATGCGCCTTTCTGTGATACCTTTGGAGTTTTTAAATTAATTACGTTAATTGGTTAATTTGTAGTTGCGTCTTAATGTATGTGTTTTGTAGCTTTAGACAGTTTTTTACGTTAATTGTTCTTATAATTAAGAATTAAACGAACTCACCTTGTGAAGTTCAATTCTTATTATACGAGCATCTCGTAGAAGACAATTACTAGTTTACATGCAGTAATACGTGTGACAAGGACAGCACCATACTATATACTGCTGCATGTAAACTGGTTCTCATCTTTGGAGGAACGCAAAGTATAATGTATTTATTAAATAATTATTATAAGCCTGCTTATCAAAATTATGCTAGTTATATCTTTGTAAGCAACCAACTTACATTTTTATGATCTTTTTTGACATAACATTCTATAAACCTTGGTCAATACAAAAATTATGAGCTTGCCATGTAATAAAGCTTCTTAGCTTAAGATCGGAGTAATTCTCGTACTTTCAAAAAGTCACCTTCATTTATAATGTTTCTTATTTTGAATGTCGGAGTAACACAAATTAATTTGCTTATACTAAGCTTCTTTGTCATTTAGTTCAAATAACAAATTCGATTCCACAAACCATCCAGGCAAAGCCTGCCAACAATTACAAGAACAGACTCAACATGACTGATTATGACATCAAAATTCCTCCACCCATATCATACCCTCATGTACCCACCCTAAGACGAGAACAGTCTGTGTAATAGCCGTATTTATCATTATAACAAACAAAGCTTATGACGCTGAGCAAAATTAATATCAGTTTGCCGTACAGATAATAATTAACGATGAAATATTGTTGCGAAAGTTAGCAACCTTTTATTTTATTTTGCGAGGAATTGGTTAAAATATTTCCTTCCACGCTTATAAGCTTATTCTGTCGCCACGGTTGAGGAGGTTTTTATAGTATCATAGTGTAATGAGTATTATCTTTTTCTATAGTGACTTTCCTACAGCGAAGAAACTCTTTTGTATCGGTGAAAATGCAGATAAAATTTATCTGTATTTTATGACGTCATTTGACGACAAGTACCACAGTACCGCACTTTCACTAGGGAAAAGTTAACGGCTCGCCGGCGCGGTAGCGGCGGAGGGACGCACCCTTGCGCACTAAATATACACACTTTTTATTTAGTGCCCCTGGCTCGTACCCAACCTCATCGTTGCCTTGTCAACACGGCACGGAGTTACCCCACTATAATTATTACTAGAGTGGAATAACTTAACAGAAACCAGCTGATCTGGTGTAGGTCGCGGAGAGCCACTGGATGCGGGCAGCGCAGGGCCGAGCATTGTGGTGATCCTTAGGGGAGACTTGGGGCAGTGGGCATCTTGCGGCTAACACGATGATGAGGGATAGGTACCTCATTCTATGGCAAAGCCAATATTATTTCATGTCTCATGTTTAAACGCGGGTAACGCAGTTAGCTTTTTCAAGACTATTGTTTTAAAAATATAATTACTAACAGTAAAATAATTTGGTTTTCATTTCAATATTAGTATTGAAAGAAAAATGTATGATTATGGTTGCTTTAAAAAGTAAACATTACATGAGCTAGATGTTGTTTGTATTTTCTAAATGTTAAGAATTGCCGTTTTTTTAGTAAAAATTTAAAATATTTTGCGAAGGTAAGTATATAAATTTAAACTCTCTGTGACAGTTTTCGTTAAACCACAATAATGTTGAAGGTAAACAAACCTTTCTGCGGTTACGTGGTAACTTCAAATAGGATTGGTCAAAAGGAAAAATGCCTTTGGCCATTAAAATGTAGGATAAAAAAATAATTTATATATCATTGGTTTTTCATTTGTTTTTGCTTTGTCTTTTTCCTTATTGTTTACACATGTCATGTGCTTAGTTGTCGTTTGAATTATTTGGTCGCAGTAACTTAAATAAAGAAGCAGTACTTACCTACTTGCATATAATAGTAAAATCCAAAAATAAAAGAATGACAAAACTTAAAAGATTTTTGTCTTTGCTTTGAGCAGACATTAGCTATTTAGTTTCCATGAATAATAGTAAAGTAAGGTGTGAGTAGCAAAACGTAATAAAAATATATGTAGGTATAAAGTTGACATGTTTATTATAAAAATCAATACCTTATACATAATTTAACTCTTGACAGAACTGCTGTTACATTATTAATGAAAAAAAACTTTATGGTTCTTCGTAGCTTTTTATCCTAGGGTTAAGTCTTGAAGCCCGAAAATTTTCCATTTCCCATTGTTGAGACCTCGCCGGTGAGCAATTTTCAAGTGTAGCTCTTAATTTTTTTCCCGCATACATTTTAACTTCTAGACACTTTCGCGTGTCCCAACTCCTTATATGCTTAGTCTGAAAAAATCAACAAGAACATCCATTATAATAACATATTTTATGAATTGCCTATTGAAAAACTAAAAAGTTAATAAAAGTATAGAACTAGCATATTCGACTTTATTACTTATTTTGACAACCTCAGTGGTCGAGTGGCTTTGTACACCGGTTTTCAAAATGTCGCCATCTCTGAGGTCCCGGGTTCGATCCCCGTCTGGGTCAATTAAGAAAACGAACTTTTCTATATTGGCTCAAATCTGGGTGTTTGTGATACCACCGTTGTCTCTGATTTCCATAACACAAGTGCTTTAGCTACTTACTTTGGAATCGGAGCAATGTATATGATGTTGTTAAATATTTATATTTATTTATATAAAGGTTAATTTCCTAATACTCTGTTTACTGTTTACTACTACTTATGATAATAAGTATGAAAATAAACTTACCTTAGTATCATATACCCAAGTTTGGGAGCCAATACGGCCATTGCATAAGTACACAACTAAAGCAGGAGAAAAATATTCCAGGCACCGATCGTCTTTTTTTATTTCACCATCTTTTGTATAAATCCAATACTGAAAATATCATAGTTAACTAATTAATACTTTTCAGTACAATAAACGTGACTTTTGTTTGGATAATGTCATTATTATTTAGGTACTTAATGTTGGAGTACATCCTTTGGCGGCGTTAGCACATACGGAACCCGCGGCAGACGAAACTATTTTGACATGACGTATGAACGCGTCAATAATGGGCGCGGGTGCGCACTTATACTTCCAAATGGCAGTACTTACGTCCAGATTTAAGCCATGGGGCATCGTTGACTATACCATAAGAATAAATAAAACTGAGTAAAACGGAAACTTCAGTTACAGACGGGCTCAAGGTCACAACATTTTAATCACAGCTAAATGAACTTAAAATGAAAGTAAACACTCACGCATAAGCACATACACATACGCACGCGCACACACACATATTATACACACATACACACACACACTCACAAACATACACAAACACACACACACATTTTTGTTTAGTTTAATAATGTTTTGTTATTTTTCATGCAATGTATGAATAGGTATAGCTGTAATGTACTTTTAAGGGAGAGCGTATTGTACTTTTCGTATTGTACTATTCGCCGAAGTTATTTAGAAGATATCGATGTTCGTGTGACATTATGAATTGGGGTTCGCCATTTTGGCCCGATTGGGGCTCGATTTGTCTGTTTTAATTCGAAGCTCGGCAGACTTTCCGAAGTTCGATGCGTTAGTAGGTACGGCCCCAGCTTACCACCATGTAAATACCTACATAGAGTGGAAGAGAGACAGAATAGGCTATGCCACTTTCATTGTAAACGGTAGTATCTTATTTTATTATCTTTCGTTTTGCTTTTAAAGTTAGAAAGGAGCGTTTCATATACTTACAAGTAACTTATCCGAAATCATTCAAAAAAAGAAGCTTACTTGGTTTCCGCCTTGTTGGTGACAAGGAACAAGATTTACTTCCCATTCGTTATTAATCATTGCCGAATCTAAGCATAATGTACCTTTACTAAGACTGTAAATCTGAAAATGAGTAAAATAATTGCTTGATCAAGCTACACATGAAGGACGTGTGAATAAACTTTTAATTTTAATTGTTGTTGTGTTGGTGTGTGTGGTTAAAAAGGATTAAGTTAATGTAAACTATAGTTTGACAGATGTATGTGATACATTGCTACTTCGTTTTGGCACGAATAAAAACTTACCAAAGAAAAGTACCAATGTATTGCAATTGCAGTTGCAATCAAAGCGATTACGATAGCAATGTAAGCCGATAGAACCCCTGACCCCCAGGCAAAGTAACATTTGCAAATCTTATAGCTTCGCTTTCGAAACATGTATGGGATTGACATTAAGGTTTCGTTAACAATCGAATTTAAATAAGTTACTTAAGAAAATACCAAAATCGCTATAGGTGTGCCTATAGTATTTGAAGAGTTCCCTTGATTTCTCCAGGATCCCATCATCAGATCCTGACCTCATGACAATGGGACCAACTTGGAAGTATATACTTTTAAACAAAAAAAAATTTTTCATATCGGTCCAGCCGTCTTGGAGTAATCGAGTAACATACATAAAAAAAACAAACATTCCGACGAACTGAGAACCTCCTTCTTTTTTTGAAGTCGGTTAAAAAGTGAAATCCATACATTTTTCGGAGCGAAGTGATAGCGAAAATTTGAAGAAGTGACATTGGCTACAGGCTCTTTTTTTTGTTTAATTGTTGGTCATAGTTTTATCCTATTCTAACCAACATAATTTCATTATAAATATTAGTCGTTAGCGTTATAAATGAAATTTTATTAGTTTATTCATAAAAATGGATTTTCAGTACGGTACGTACCTACTTAATTTTGTATGTCAAGTGTATGATTGCATATTGTGTTTTCGAAATCATCATTAAATATTAAATTAAATATTTGACAACATCACATACATTGCTCCGATTCCAAAGTAAGTAGCTAAAGTACTTGTGTTATGGAAATCAGAGACAACGGTGGTATCACAAACACCCAGACCTGAGCCAATATAGAAAAGTTCGTTTTCTAAATTGACCCAACCGGGGATCGAATCCGGGACCTCAGAGATGGCGACACCTTGAAAACCGGTGTACAAAGCCACTCGACCACGGAGGTCGTCAATCAATCATTACCTGACCACTAGCAACATGACGATCAGGTGTGTCCAGCTGTGGGTAAACATTATCCATATACCACTTAAAAGACTTGCATTTCAGGCTCTTTCGCAATTCATGACGGCTCGAAACATCTCCAATGTCAGGCTTGTCCTTTCCTATTGTGTTATAATAGTATTGAGCGTAGTCATCCATCCATACCTATAAAATAAAATAACAAAAAGATTTTATGTAATTACTAAGATGTTACGGGTTTTTACGGGTGTTTGTGATACCACCGTTGTCTCTGATTTCCATAACACAAGTGCTTTAGCTACTTACTTCGGAATCGGAGCAATGTATGTGATGTTGTCAAATATTTAATTTAATATATTTTTATGGTTATATCTTAACATTACTTATTGTGAAACTGTTTGTTGACACCAACAAAAAAAAATCTTAGCGTAGTATGTCTTCATACAGTATTTTTTTATGGTTGTAAACTGACTGATTATACCTAATGACAAAATATGTTTTTGATGAAAGGTGTCGACACTAAATAAGTATGTATTCTAGCAAAAAAATTACCTTAAATAACTTAGTAAATTCCATTTTGTAAAAGGAATAACAGTAACATGAAATATTTATTATCTTTTGACATTACAAATCAATCAGATATTTGCAAGCAAAACAAAAATAGAATTACCTCAGCCAACCTCACGGAATTTCTTCTAAGTGACCCCATCTGTCCCATATATGGATATCTCTTTCTAAAAACATGCCCTACATGAGAGCAAGGTACGATTTCTAAAGAGCCACCGCACATCCAAGTCTTAAAAGACAGCTCCAGATTTTCAGCACCCCAAATATCAAAACCATCATCATAATATCCAAGCTTTTTAAAAAAGTCTTTATTGATAGCAAATAATCCACCAGATATCATAGGAGTTTTTATAGGAGCTGCAAGCTGGTCCCTTTTAGCTAAAATGTCGCTAGGAATCGCCTTCCATTCAAATCTCAGTTCCCAGTTAAAACCTCCGATAAATATTCCGTGGACACTTTGAGATGTGTATGCGAATGTTGAATCATGAATGTCATCAACGACAGGGCTCGCTACTATCGTTGGGTCTTGAGCTAAGCGATCCAAAAGAGGCTCAAGCCAGCCTGAAAAATGTTTACCATAAGATTTAAATTAAACTCTTGAAAATATTTGACGACCTCCGTGGTCGAGTGGCTTTGTACACCGGTTTTCAAGGTGTCGCCATCTCTGAGGTCCCGGGTTCGATCCCCGGTTGGGTCAATTTAGAAAACGAACTTTTCTATATTGGCTCAGGTCTGGGTGTTTGTGATACCACCGTTGTCTCTGATTTCCATAACACAAGTGCTTTAGCTACTTACTTTGGAATCGGAGCAATGTATGTGATGTTGTCAAATATTTATTATTTATTTATAGAAAATGTGTTCGATACATGATTTTTTAGAGTTGAAGTAAGTTTTCAAAATTTGGACTAAACGCCACTCATAAAACAGTTTATTTTTATTTACCGAAAATTGTAAAGGTTTCCAATATTAAAATTGAAAAACATCAGGAATAGTAAATACTCTCAATGAAAATTATAACAGGCACCGAGACAAATGAAGGTTCCAAAATACCGAAAAAATAAAATATTTTACCGAAGTTACAAACTTGTTTTTGTAGTTCATTTTATACAGAATGAGTGCATGTGACCGAAATTGTAAATTTGACACATTTTTTTACAAGTTGCAACGGAACCCTATACTGTGACTCGACACAAACATGGCCAATTTTTTCAATGTTATTATTTACACATCAAATGACATTAGAATTATTTTTTTAATTTTATTAATAATAGAGGTATATAAAATATCTCGCCTTTAGTGACTTCACAATGACTGTCAAGGAATATGACTGCGGGGGTAGTAACTTCTTCCATAGCCAGTATTCTTGCCCTTATAAGACCTTCACGTCTAGCAGCTCGCTTAAGAACCACTTTAGGTAAACTACGTAAATTATCTTCTAATTGCATTTTTAAGTGAGCTGCAAAAAATTAAAACTCATAATATTACCTATTTTACATACATACATTTATGTAGCTTTAAAAAAACATATTATGTTTGTTTGTCTTGGATTTTCGCGTGTAAGTTTATTTATTTAAAAAAATATAACTTCACAACGATAAGCTTGTTGAAAAAAAAACCTTTTTTTATTTCAAAACACTAACTTCTATTGTTTAGGATAAATTGCAATTTTAAAAGTGTAGTGTGTTTTGACGACCTCCGTGGCTTTGTACACCGGTTTTCCAGGTGTCGCCATCTCTGAGTTCCCGGGTTCGATCCCCGGTTAGGTCTGGGTGTTTGTGATACCACCGTTGTCTCTGATTTCCATAACACAAGTGCTTTAGCTACTTACTTTGGAATCGGAGCAATGTATGTGATGTTGTCAAACATTTAGTACTAAGTTTTGAAAGCCAGCGTATTATGCACATACTCATCGATGAAAAATCATCAAACAGTATTATTTTTTTCAATAGATGGCTCGGCGAGCGATTGATCACTGAGTAAACAGTCCTCAGTAAAGTGGATCGGGCTTCATCATGAAAACATATAATAACCGTGGCTTGTGGTAGATTCTTTGAGTAATTCTGATGCTTGCACCTGAAATTAAATTTAGAATGCAGAATCAGAGGGCTGACTTCAAAAACCGAAATACGCGTTCGTGTAGAACGGCTTTACGTGTTTTTTAAACACGGAGGAGGTAGTAATAATAAAGGTTTTCTATCAGATGTTCAAGCTAATATTCAATTTTCTTGACTTGTTTTAAATGTCTTTAATCTCATTGTATATTATTTGTTTGCAATCAATATGTTTTTTAAATTTCAACTTACCAATCATCTCTAACATCAGGTAAACTTCTATTCAACGGTATTAGATCACTGACAAACTGATTGAAAGCGTGTTCGTTCCATCCTTTCTGAATCAAGTATTTCAAAGATTTTCTGATATCGGTGTTAAGAAAAACACCATTACCATTTTCACCTAAAAAAGAAAACAAACGAACTTAACAAATGAAAGAGGAAAAAGATTTTGATGTTATACAAAAGAGTCATAGGTTGAACAATAACAAAAAGAAAAAAGCTTTAGAATTTGAGTAGACTGAAAATAATTACAAGTTTAATTGTTCTTCAACTCAAGTACAGGAAATAACAAAATCAACAGTTACGAATAAGATTAATAAAATAAAAATGGTTAAAGGAAATGTGTAAATATTATTATTACTGACTAGTAAAATCAATATTTCACTAGTGAACATTTTTTTAGGTCACATAGGTACTATACCAAAAAGATAACAATACTAATTCAAATACCTGGTGAATCGTCAAAGTTCCTTACAATCGATGTTAAATCGAATGAAGATTTGGTATCAACAGGGTCTATCATCTTCCATGCTGAAAATACATATTTATTGTTGTAAGGTGACAAGGCCATCTAATAAAAGCTTCGAACATGAACATCAAGAATACCCTAGATGTCCGGTCCGAGTCTCAAATACGGCGCTCGAAATAACGCCACATATTCAAACTGGGAGCATATTGACACAAACAAAACTGAGCTTTTTACAACCTTTTATTTAGTTTTTTTTTATCAGTTTTAACTTGTAAACGCTGTAGGTCGTTTTTTTTTCATTTACTAGTTTTCTTAGTCGGTGCCATATTAACGAGCTGTTTAAGTTCGTGAAGCGTTATATGCGGTACAGCTTCCGCCCGCAACCTGGTCCACGTAGACATTTGAGAAAACCCTGACTTTCATCCTCTTTTTTACTCCCTTAGGGTAGAAATTTCCAAAAATCCTTCCTTAGTGGATGCCTACACTATATAAAATATCTATATGCGAAATTGTAGGTCTTTAAGTCCAGTGGTTTGGGCTGTGCGTTGATATATCATTCAGTCAAGCCAGTTTTATGAGGTACTTATCGGTGGTTTAAATAATAAAATTAACTTTAAACCAGATAATGTGGACCCCTCCGATAAAGTACCTCAGAAACTAATATTTTAACATATATATAAAATAGTATTCTTGATCGAAAAATAAAAGTGATAATATATATCTTTTTTAAAGAAACATTGGGTTCTATTAATTTTTATATGAATAAGATTTGGCTCATACTTTAACTGTAAAAGTAAAAACCAAATCATATTTTTTATAAAAAATAGATAGAACACAACACAATTTTAAAGTGTAACACTCTGTAGGGATAGTTCTCTACTATAGTTCCAAGATAATTAAATTGAACACTATTGACTTTTTACAGATTTATGATAACAAATATCTTCTGGTTTGAAATGAACCAAACTTTATACAATTTTCTGTCAGGTCTGATAACTGGAACATAATCAGAAACCTGTAAATTATATATTTATATTATAACAAGTTGATACTTAACTATGTACTTACCTTTGAACATGGAAACATTATCAGTTGGAACATATTTGTCAGATTTATCCGTAATAGCATCTAAGGCTTGTTGATAAATTTCATTATCACTTAACATTATTAACGAACCCGATTTTTCATCTTTCAAAACCGTTATAAGTGACATAATCCACATAGCGAAAATTATGGCTAAAATTTTCAAAGATTTCTTAAGCATTTTTAAATTGAAAGGCACTTTTCTGTGAGATAGCATTCAGAAAACTGCAAATTGAAGTAGTGGGAACCTAAATATAGTTTTGTGTTTTGTCGTAACGGCCTGATTCTGGTGTCGTTCTTCTTTTTGTGTTTTTTTTATTTACGATTTACGTGATTGTAATAGGTTAATACTATTGTTTTAATTTTATCTTCTGTTTTTCACTAATGATAAAATTATGGTTTCTTTAAATAAGTTTTTTTTTCATAAAAAAACAAAAAAGTTTCTACGCAAAACATCATGGCGTTCGAAAACTCTTACTAAGCTCATTTAAACAACCAAAAACAAAGCTCAGTGTAGTTTATTCTAAATTTTGTATCAATTCAAAATCATGCATAAAAGAATAACGTTAAAAAATTGCATAAGAATTTTGTAAACTTATTTTTTTACGGGCAGAATAGACGTGATGCCACAGCAATCTAATTTGAAAATAAAACGCTGGTCAATTTATTTCAGTTAACTAAAGTTTTAAGGAGGTTAATCAGATACGTAAAACCGAACATTGAAATTAAATCAGAATATTCATAGGTGTGTTCAATTCAGTTTGTCAATACAACGGAGCGCCGTTCCTTGTTCCCACAACTGTAAGACAAATAAACAATACAAATATTGACACTCGCACACAATGAGTACACATTTATTCGTTTATCTTTGAAGTAGTTTGCTGTAGTTTGTGTGCTAATATCACACGACCTATGGTGGACTTATGACTTTTAAAAACTTGTTGGAATTGCCCTTTTAGATAGTCTCGCTTGCAAATCTTCGCTATCACTTCACTCTATAAAAGTATAGATTTGACAGTATAAAAATCCACTCAAAAAAAATGTACGGAACCCTCGGTGGGTGAGTCCAACTCGCACTTGTCCGATTTTTTTAAAACATTATGACTACTAATTTTTGCTGCCATAATTTAAAGGAAAGTTCAACCTTATATTCTGAGTATAATTTTGATTAATATTAGAGATATTTTATATTTTTGGTTATTATTATCATTAGAGAGAAAAAACGTGTTTTGATTCATTAAGTGGTGACTACCATCTACATAAATTAAATCTAATTTTAACTCAAAAAGAAAATTAATATCATAAAGTATTTTCCCGTATTTAGGTATATGATATAATATACTAGTATTTACGATCAAACAATATCCAAATACTACAAAAAAATAACCAGAACATTTGAAGAACAAAATAAATAAGTATGTGACACTGTTTGCGACATTTTTCTTTTACCGTAAACAAAAAATAATATTTTCAAACCAAACAAAGATTGTTTTAACAACGCTTAGTAGAAGTTTTTAAGCTCTAAAACAAAACTTTTTAGGGTTCCGTACAAAAATGGTAAAAAGGAAGCTTTATGGTGCGACTCTGTCTGTCTCTCTGTCTGTCACAGCTGGATATAACTACTAATGCTATTAACTTGAAATATTTGGAATAGTTTTAAATGACGTTTGCCCAACGATTTTGCAAATAAGAGAGAAATAAAAATATTTATATATTTTTTGCAACAGGGACTGAAAGGTCTTCAAAATTCGAAGTGAGGCTACTAGTGCATATGGAGTATCGTATGAAAGAGCTCTGCTTGAAAATTCTAAAACATTTTTCTCCTTTTGATGAAAAATTTAAAGAAAATGCCGTATACCCCCCCATCTCCGAAGTTTGTATAGAGAAAAATCTGAAATTATTTTATGTGAAAAGTTTATGTAAAGATTACAGAAAAAATAAAACGATTGTCTCTGAATAGTCAATTTTTCAGTATGATGGTACGAAACCCTCGATGCACAATTCCGACTCGCTCTTGACCGGTTTTTCTTATCGTCTCCCACTATGTGGTCGAATAAAAAATACCTTAAGATTAACCCCTAACCGGAATTTAGTGATTTATAAAGGCAATCAATTCACCTAATTTTCTTTAGTACGAAAACTTTTTCGGTGTACCTCGTTAACTTTCGTATTTGCCCACCTTAGCCTCAATTTACTTTAACGATGCCCTTATAAAAGCGAATCTGAAGAAAGCATTCTTTTTTTGTCGTCGTTTCTCGTGCTTTCTGAATTCGGACTAACATTCAAACATTTTAAAGTCTTTATATGAAACGGGATAGAGTTCAAAGCTGTGTGTCTCATTTTTGTTTAAGAAACTCTGCCGTATTATACCAGTAATGAGTCTAATGAAGGTTTTTCCAAAGGGTAAGGTTTATATACCGGCATTTAATTAAGATGGGACAAGCTCTTTCGGAGAATTTTCTAAGATATATTTTGGAATCTCTTGAATACTTTTAAAAAAGTCACTTGGGGAGGCAAATTAAATGGAACTCTCTGGAGAAAGTATATAATATTCTTCGTCGTGAAATTAATTTATTAGTTTCGATGGATAAGGTTTAATTGTACCTATCTCATAATATTGTTGAGCGAATATTGTTAGTTCATTTCCATGAATCCAAATATCTAAAAACAGCATAGCTCTAGCATTTGGGAAGCTTCGACAAATCTTCGCGTCCAACTTACCTCAGTGTCTCAAGACGAAAGTCTAAGACCAGTGTGTGTTGCCAGTCATGACTCACAGCAGTGAAACGTGGTCTCATAAGAAGGCTCAAGGTCACCCAGCGTGAAATAGAGAGAGAGCCATGCTCGGCGTTTCTCTGCGCGATCGAATTAGAAATGAGGAGATCCGTAGGAGAACAAAAGTAACCGACATCGCTCGGAGAATTACTCAGCTGAAGTGGCAGTGGGTGGGACACATAGCGAGAAGAACCGATGGCCGTTGAGGCGGACAGGTTCTACAATAGGCTCCGTGGGTATAAGCCCCCGATAAGGTGGACCGATGATCTGGTAAAGGTCGCGGGAAGCCGCTGGATGCGGACAGCGCAGGACCGATCGTTGTGGAGATCCTTGGGGGAGGCGTATACCCAGCGGTGGGTGTCGTGCGGCTGATGTGATAATGATGATGATGATGATAAAATAATATCTAAAAATTTCGTAACAATATTTTTGCTTACTTAGTTACTTTATCAAAATTAATCGGATCTAAAAGCTTAAAATATAATTCGACTGGAATATAAATCTTACTAACAAAGTAAAATGTTTTTATATTAATCGCATTTTCTCGCAGAAAATACATTACTAGGTTGGTTTATTTCGAGGAATCTCTTGAAACAAATATCAATTTTTCTTTGAGTTACAGAAGCGCATTCTTGAGTCAGATGAAATAATTAATGATCGTCTTCAATGCACTAATGATCTTTCAGTGGTACTTCTTCAGTCCCACCAACTAAATGAAAGCAAAACTCAGCAAATAAACTTTTTGTTGAACTTATAGATTGACTTTCAAATCGTCTGAATCAATCTTTTAAGAGTTAATTTAAGCTGCTAGCTTAGAAACTTTTTGTAAACTTAAACGGTAAAAAAGTATCATTTACGCAATAAAATTGTCGATAAAGTGTGTATTGTCTTTTAAGTTCAAACCTAACTTATAATTTGAAAGAAAGTGACAGAACACATAATATTATTTTTAAGAATTAGACTGTTAGTGTAACAATCGTAACTGTAATAATAATGAATTAGTAAAATGCGACATGAGTATTCTTACCGCAATTTAATTTAAAATGCGCTGGTAGGTAGCGGGTCCCTGGTAAACATAAATGCAAGTGTAACGCACAAGCAATGCGCAAATAAACGTGACCTTACACCATCTTACAAACGTTTATCATTTGTCATTCTCATCGATGCAAATAATTATTTGAATTAATATTCAATTGAATTAATATTCAAATAATTATCAACAACAAATCTAATTCTGTTTTTTTATTTAAAGCTTGAGTGAAACGAAATATCATGCTTATCGACATCAGCCATTTTTAAAGTCCCCACAGCTGGGGCACAGGCCTTTTTTACGGGTTGATAAGGATGATGGGCCATAACCCACCACGCAGGCCCATTGCGGATTGGTGGGTATTAACGACTGTAAATTCAGCCGGGACTAACGGCTCAACGTGCCTTCCGAAGCACGGAGGAACTTGAAATAATAAACTTATGGTCACCCATGACCGACCCTTGCGAAAGTTGTTCAAGCTCCGCAATCGCAGGGCCAGGCACTAAACCACTGCGCCACCGAGCTCCTCCATCATACTCATCACACTATTTAATTTTCCCCAATTTCTGTACTCTTTAACACGAAAATTGTGTCAGCGCAGCGAATTCCGAGGCAGCTCCTTTTATCTCCGACATAATGACATCACGTAAATTCGTCGCGTCAAAGAAAGATGAACGCAGTTAGCACAAAATAAGGACTTCGTGACGTTCTGTTGCCAACCGCAGCCGTTTCTAACGACCGCGCCATCAATCATATAAACACTCGCATTCTCTGCTGCAAAGTCAGAAATTAAAAATAAAACGACAGCACAGATTGTTTTTTAAGCTTTACATTGAAAAACAAATAGGCTTTTACAAACACTTCAGATATTGCACTTTTTTAACATCGTGCAGACCTCTACTACAAATCAAATAAAAATGCCTGCAATAATATTAAAATCGTAGAAAAAAAGGTAATGTTTTATGAAAAATAATATTTATTTGATCTAAGTTTCTTTACCCTTTACGTTTTAACTTTAATAAATAAATAGGTAGCTTTTTTTCCTTGTTACTTACAATTTTTTAATTTTTCAATAAATGTACCTATATTATTCTAACAAATGCTTCGACAGAGCTATGTTAACTCGCATAAACTTTGATGCAGTTACTTGACAGTCATGTTACATTACACACCACTAAAAATCCAATCAAAAATACATTGCGTGATTGTTCTAAACCTCAAAGGCTATACCACCAAGTAAGCAGTGGAGAGTGGTTTCAGTGGAAATACGTTTTCAACTTTTTATGTCTGAAATACAAGTCGTTAATAACATGTGTATACATAATATTTAATATATGTAACTCCCTATTTACAATAGCTTCACATATGGCATGAAGACTGGCATACTACTGCCAGTCGCAGCCACTACAAACGATCTCATCGTTAATCATACACGCGCTTAGTCTTTAGATATTTGGGTTCAAAATATGTTTTATAAGCAGTTTGAATTATGACAGCGGGATCCCGTGAGTTGTTTTGTATGTATAGTTGACAATTGCAATGTGACGTATTTGTCATTGTATACAATTTTAATTAAGGGGCTGACATGAGCCAACTGTCGCCGCCGGTCGATTTTAGTTTATTTATTCTAAATAATCCCAATTTCTTAAAAAAGGAATCAGTCAACGTCTTGTGAATGACGTCTAATGTTTGTTGAATAGTGTTACAATATCACAAAATGCGTGCAATAGTTTAAAAACGGGTTTGAACCAACAGTGGCCACTTTTAACAAAATCGCGTTTTAAACTGTTTGAATGCCTTTTCAAACTGTGTAAAGTTATTCAATAAATATTAGACGTTATTAACAAACCTTGACTGATTCCTTTTTTAAGAAACTGGGCTTATTTAGAATAAATAAAATAAAATCGAATGGCAGCGCTAGTTGGCTCATGTCAGTCCCTTAGTTGTTTGTTCATCGTCCACATTACTTTCAGAAAGCTTCAAATCAATACAAAGTGAAATATGAAAGGTCGGATTTCAGTTCCTTAATATTAAATTAATACAGGGTGTTTTGAAATAGCCTTGTAAAGCCGCATATGGTAAGATTGCCACTAAGCAATTTTCAACACTATTAATAAAAAAAACTCAGCATGTTACGGTTTTCAGAACAAAACACCCTATATAGTGATACTTTATACTTAGCTTAAATTTTGTGCAAGCCAAGCTCCTTCACTCAGCCCCATCGTTTTATGCTAAAAAACGCTGTCGTTGCATCATTAGCGAAGCGTGTTAATTGAAAAACGACATTTCATCTGTTAGTGTCAAACGCAATTTGAAAGGGGTGTTTGACGTAAAGTCATAAATGGATAGGTAGGTACCGTTTTGAGCCCCGTTTTGTGCTGATAACCCGTTATTTTCATTACGTTACGCAATTTACGTCCTAAGCTTAATTGTACAAAAAAGAATACCGAAATAAGGAAATTATAAACTAAAACACAAATCCTTAAATTTACGAATATATAGATATTATAGATATTTTTTATTCCAACTACCACACAATCTGATATCAACTCCCTGAGCGAAGCCGGGCATTGCAGCTAGTTTGAAATAATCTCCATTAATTCAGCAGTGAAAACTCACAGTAAATTCTCTTGATAGTATGACGTGAATCAACCAACTATTGTCCCCAACAATGGCTTAGAAATAAGTTTCAGGAAGCGAGTTTTCTTCAGGAAATTACTTCCTACAAACTAATGTGAGGGCGCAATTTGTGAACGCGAACAAAGTTTTGAATGAACACTTTATTTGCAAAGGGTTTTTGTAGCACGATCTCTATTATTTGTAGGATAGAGAATATCTACGTGTTGAATGTGATAAGAACATATTTTTTAATAAATTTTTGTGTGTTTTTTAAAATAATGACATTTAGAACCTTTTTTTTATTTAAACCATTTTATTACTTATAATATTATCTCAAAAGACATAGAGGTATTATGATCATCTGTATCATCTACAAATTTATTTAATTCCATTGGTTACCGTAAGAAACTAGATAATAACAAAGTATAATTTTATTAGTTTTCTCAATGTCTAACATCTTAATGATAACACCCCATTTCATAGAATGCTTATTCTATTCTCTGCTAAGTACAGTTGTTTACCAACCAAATCTCTAATTGCCCCAACTAATCTGTAATCACTGCAAAAATATGCGCCTTTGCGATTAAAACGCAATTAAAGTTTGTCGGTTCTTGCAAAAGTTTTGGGATTAGTTAATCTGGGGTGACCTAAACTCCGTTTAATATTCACTGTCACACTTCAAGTTATCCCTGGATTAGAACTTAATACTGGCTCTCGGAAGACGTTGCCGTACATACTATTAGTAATATTAGAGTTGAGCGCCGATCGTTCCAGTTATGCATGAGATGGAAATGGAACACCGAATCTTATGTAGAAAATTTGACAAATTATTTTTATATTTATCACAAAATATTTTAGAGCATCATTTTAATCAAATTAGTAGACATCGTCATTTTGTAGAGTCGTTTTAAAATCCTTGTGGGAGTGTTCTACAATGAATCTAAACATTTTTGACAAAGAAACATGGGTCGCAAAAGGTAAAAAATAGCAGATTTGTGACCAAAAATCTAATATCTCGAGTTCCTCATTTGCACTCGTTAACAGGTGTTAACGATTGCAAATTAACCACGCAGGCCCAATGTGGATTGGTAGGTACCAATCCGCATTGGGCCTGCATGGTGGGTTATGGCACCCATAAGGAAGGCCTAAGCCTCAGCAGTAGGATCAATCGATATTACCCATTAAATGATCGCCATGCTAATATAAGTATAAATATGAAAGAATAAAAAATAACAAAATTAAAAACGAATGTATTGATGATCCTTTACTGTGATTTTTCTTGAAAATAAGCCGGGCAGTTAGGTCACGAAATAGTCCCCTAAAATTTAACGTCTCGAAAAATTGGGGACATCCGGAGGCCGGTATTAACGTTTTAGGAGCATGATCGTTTGAAACCACGCCAAAGATTATAAACGTCTGTGGCCTCGTATTCCGAGGCTTAAAAGCAGTGTTTCCCAAATTTTTTGATATGCGTAGATCCCCTGCTCTTTCTTTTCTGAACTCAAAACAGAAGTTCTGGATTCAGGTCTAAT
Organism: Catoptria pinella; assembly: GCA_963556745.1. Lineage (NCBI taxonomy): Eukaryota > Metazoa > Arthropoda > Insecta > Lepidoptera > Crambidae > Catoptria > Catoptria pinella. The sequence continues at coordinate 9,106,518 of OY750769.1, forward strand.
GCTGTTCCATTTGAGCAAAATATTAACAAACTGTAAAAAATATCCAGCGCACTAAACTCAACAAACTAGCGATCCACAACCGTAGACCATCGGGGTCGATATACCTAGACCACTTCGGATATCATTGCTTTAAAAGTAAATGAAACCTTTTTCTTCATAAAATAAATAAATATAAATTATAAATTAAAAAAATATTTTGACAACATCACATACATTGCTCCGATTCCAATGTAAGTAACTAAAGCGCTTGTGTTATGGAAATCAGAGACAACGGTGGTATCACAAACATCCAGACCTGAGCCAATATAGAAAAGTTAGTTTTCTAAATCGACCGAACCGGGGATCGAACCCGGATCAGAGATGGCGACACCTTGAAAACCGGTGTACAAAGCCACTCGACCACGGAGGTCGTCAAAGTTAAAATAAGAGTATATCGTATAAATCGAATAAGAGTTTTATCGTATATCATATTAAAACTATAATATAACTTAATTTCAATAATTACAAGTCTGTTTGAGAACATGTAATGTTATTTCGCCACGTATAGGTACTACGTGTACACAAAAAAAGTCTATCACATTATGCACCTTTCTATAAATTTGTTTAATACGATTGAAAATATCTTAAAGGAAGCCCAAAGACATTTCCGAGACGATAGAAAAGCAATTTATTTTATTTATTGTGACAAGTTGTTATAAGGTCATAAAATATGAGCATGTTTTGGTATCGCAGGTATTTTTATAATGCTTAGGTAAACTTGCCCAGTTATTTTACTTTGTTTGTTGTTAAATTTAACAAAGTAGTGGTAATATTTTCTTCTTGAAACTCATTTCGCATGTTTTTTTTTTACATTATGGCACTTTCCAGACGCGACGACTTGATGAATAATCCGATCGTTGTCTACTTACGAATCTAAAAAGTGATTAATATAAGATAATAAACTCAAAAAAAAATGTTACAACTTAACATTTTCAAAACAACAAAGACAAAATATTTTGTAAACTTATGTGTTTATTTAAGTAGCTTGGTTTTTCACCGGTTCCAGGCATCAGTTTTTTTTTTTAAATCTATGAAAATATGTATGTCTGATTAAAAAATTACTTACTTTTTTACGACTTACCTTGCAGGGCAAGGGAAACTAAAGATAAAATATAACATTCAGTACCAAAATAACAGTTTTTACTTTTTGTTCGTTCATACTATATAATATAACATACAGTTTAAGACTAGGTATTGATAAGCTGAAATTCACCCTGACATTACCATCTTCCAAGGGTTAGAGTAAGAAGGGGTTAATTCTTAAAACTAAAGAAATGCGATACGTTTTGGTAAGGGGTGCCTGCCCGCCGGAGATCACAAGTGAAATACTGAATAAAAAGTTTACACTTTTAAGATCCTTTTAACTCAATTTAAAGGTCTGGAAGCGAGAACAATAACCAGAATCCAGAAAAATACTATTGACTAATAAAAATAATGCGGCTTCTTCCAAAAACAATTTACTTCGGTAAGTAATTAGATCTTCCGTCTGTAGATCTAAACCAACTCATTAACTACGATAGATCAGGGCTATTTTTAATGGTTGATAGAACCTAAAAAATCAACTGTAGACACTTAAAAGGTTATGCCTAAATGAAGCAGATTTTCTATGAAATTATATGAAGGTAAGTCTCCAGATACTTACCTACAACCTAAGAAACTGGCTCTTAAAGTCTTTGAAATTAACATAAAAGCTTCAGTTTTAATTTCCTTATCAACCTTATTATGTTATCAGAATAATAACACGCTGAATTATTCTAGTTAGGTATGATGAACAAAGTTGTACCAAAACAGAATAGACCAAACATTTTACGTCCAGTGCTCGAAAATCCATTATGCCAAGAGTTTCAAATTATTAAACTACGAGCAAGTGAAACGGCTAAAACTGACTGTTTTGGTGACTGAAAATTATGTGAATCATAATTTAAAAACGCTAAAATTAGACCATAATCCTTCAAATATTTTTTTTGAAAATAAATACTGGTTGGAAAAAAGTAATACTTTGTCTTAAAGAAGGTCCAGATCAAATATAAATATTTAAAATCAATGGTTTTAGATCAATTGTATGACATGACAGATAATAAACTAGTGCACAGAAAAATGAATAGTTGTAAGTATCTTTTCTTATTTATCAAAGGGATTTCTCATTTTAAGAACATAAATAAATAAGTCAAAGCAATAGTTTAAATGTATAATGAAGTAGAACAACTAATTCAGAAGTGATTCATAGAATGCGACATTTCTACCTCTCCCAGATATCGTGGGCTGGCTTAATATAGTCTCAAACAATAATTGGTTTTAGAACAAGAAGGAATTCATATTCGCCTGTTAGGGAATTGTCGGGAGCTCTATATTCGTAAAGTCTGTCTAGTGCATGTTATATGCATGTGTACTACTCAAAATTATCAACGGAAACTGCAATGTAATGGAGACTCCACACGCACAGGCGATAAAACCGCGTTTCCTCCTATCAAAAAAAAGGCCCGGCCTGCAGGCTTGGACTAAAGGTCCTCCCGACCTTCACATGCATGTGTAGCGTAAAGACGCGGACTGATTTGTGGACAGAGCGTGTAGCCCATTATAATATTAAACAATACAATTCCCTCTCAAAGCAATTCATTAAATTTTTAAGCTAACGAAAATCGTAATGGCATTCGTCTAATCGGATACTTTGCCTAATATCTATTAAATTGAATTCTCATTTATCAACAAAGAATTTAATACAAAGCTTGGCATCTTGTCCTATAATTACGATGGCTCCTCGAAATTTATGAAGTGAAATTTCTGTCCCGTGCCCGTAGCAAAAGAGAACCCAGTGCAAACACACGCAGTAGGTTTAGTTCAATTGTTTATTTTTTTTAACCCCGAACCCGCAAAAGGAGGTGTGTTATAATTGTTTTATCTCACGAATGCGGTTTGGCTATGATGTTGTTAGGCGTGCATATGCACATTATTTTAGTGTGCGTAATACGAAAGCGTGCAAATGCACACAAAAACATTGTGCATGTGCAAGCATAACAATATTCGTAGCCGAACCGCATTCGTGAGATAAAACATCTGTATAAGTTTGACGTGTGTGTATTTGTGTATCTGTCTGAAGCAACGTAACTCGTGGACGCAACGAGTAGGCTAATTTTGATGCCGTTTTTTATTTTAAAGTGTATGAAGATATGTTTAGGCGTTTGAAGGTCATCAGCTCATTTCCTACTTGACAAGGTAGGTAACGAGCTGATGATCTTCTCTGACAGATCCACAAATACGTCGACTTCCACAGAACCGATTGATTTGGAATTAAGATTTTTTATTTTAGATTCTATTTTTCAATTTTGTTTTTCGTCCTGAAAAGTATATTTACGTGAATGATGAGATAGACTGTTGATCATAGCGGGTCTACTAAAGACAATAATATTAGAAAAAATACTAGAAAAAATCGACTCACCCGTAGCACCTCAGACTCTACATTATCACGGAGAACTCTACTAGTTATTTTAAAAAGTATGAAATAAAAATTAAATTATAAGTTTAAATGACCCCCGACTCAAAGGACCTATAAAAAGTAAAAAATAAAATGTGTTTGTGTAATGTGTGTACCGCAATAATACACAGATTTAGCTAGGGTATATTACACCCAGCGCCAGCAACAATAATGAAAATATTTCTTTACTTAGTGATACCCCGAGATGCGATGACACCAAGTTCAAACATTTTTTTAAAATTTTTAAATAATTATTTTTAAAGAGGTGTTTTCGGAAAGTCAACCTGTAACCATAGAAATAAGTACGAGTACTGAGTGATATTTTTAATCAGAAAAAGTTAAAGGATATCTGAAAATCCCTCGGTAGGTAAGGTATAAGTATGTATAAACACAAAAGATTTTAAAACACTGTTTAATTTAGACACTGTTTAAATGTGATGCTGTCTTTTACAAACAATATTGTCAAAAAAGTGACAGCATGACATTTCAACAGTGTCTAAGTTAAACACTTGTTAAACAGTGATTTGTGGTATGGCCGTTAGTTTGCAGAAAGTGTGTGCAGAAGAACACTCTATTCAGCATAGCACAAGTCGTATTTCGGACTTCAAAGCAAATAAATTCACAGTGTTACAAACATAAAAGAAACATTTAATTTAAACTAAAATTATTACTTTATCCTACTGTCTCCGTTTTCCTGTGTTTGGAGATCCGATGGCAACAAATTGGATTCCAGTGCATCCCGTTTTCGAAAATCTAAAGTTATCATGACGGGATTGTTAAGTTGCGAAATAGAATTCTCCGTGATAATGTTTGGAATTTGCTGTCACAAATAATTTGTATTTTGTGCTGTGAGACCGGATTCGAAAAATATTAAATACAGTATTTTAGAATTACATTTAAATAATTAAGACCGGGCTATTCTGTGCTTTGCATGCTCGCATTTTTGAATCCTGAAATCCCCCATATGGCTGAGTTTTTTTTTGTTTGTATGGAAAATGATTAAGTGACAACCTTAGAAAAAGGTGATCATCGTTTTTAACCGACTTCAAAAATTGAAAAGGAGGTTATCTATTCGTTGCGTTTTTTTAATGTTTGTACACCGATTACTCGAAGACGACTGAACCGATTGAAATGATTCAAACGTTATAACATCAGGTTTCTTCCCAAGTCGGTCCCATTTTTAGAAATTTTGAAATCGGTTCAGTAGTTTTCAGGAAATCTTGAAAATTATGTCGTTTTCGTTACCACTTTTTATTGATGATAAATCTCATTATGGTCAAAAACAATATACCATCCTGGGGCCTTACCGGCTAACACATCGAACTTCGGAAAGTCTGCCGAGCCTCAAATTAAAACAGATAAATCGAGCCCCAATCAGGCCAAAATGGCTAACCCCATTCCATGATGTCACAAGAACATCGATATCTTTTAAATAACTTCGGCGAATAGTACAATACGAAACTCCTTACTTCGATTAATCTGTTTTAAGTTAAAGCTCGGCAGACCCGCCGAAGTTCGAAAAGTTAGCCAGTAGGGCCCCTGGTCTAAGGTTGTCATTTTGTTGTTTCTCATCGAAAGAAACATACGATTTTTTTTAGTTAAGTGGTGGTTTAGAGGCTTTATTGCAATGTCCCAGGGTTGTATGCATGGTAACATATCTACCATATTAGGGATTATAGGGATGTAGGGGTATTACCTAACACCCTGTACTTGTGTGAAAGAAAAGTTGTACAATATTATTATCATGGACAGAGAAAAAGTTTTTTTTATTAATGGTTGTAATTAAATGGATACGCCAGTTCCCTTCGGAGCAAATTGCGGACTAGAGTAATGAGTTCTAAATAAAAACCTTTAATTAACCACAACAGGTAATGAAGCATTCCTGATTGCCCAGAAAAAAAAAACAAATTGACTCGCCCATAAATGGGGCTTAACGAGCGTCGCTGAGTGAAAACAGAACTTGGTCATGACTCCGTTTAATGGAATTTAAACTTACTCGTAACGAAATAAAACTTAATTTAAATCAATTAAAAAGTTTATTATGGGTTTGGTCTTTATTTCGGGAGACACTTTAAGCCCTCCTGTCACGGGTGCTCTGGTAGTGATAATTGACAATCTTCAACTGTTTAAGCCTCGGTGGAGAGTTCATAAAATATTAATGAAAACCATTTTGTAAGGAAACAACAACAATTACATGAGAAAATTTATCATTTAAGTAATACTACATAACATCACAATTATTATATTTGATATCCTTTATTTTTTTCTGGTATCACTTGAATAAAGCACTTGGAAACTTTCCATATTTTTCCGGTCGCATATCAGTAAAGTTAAAAAAAACGTACCATGAATGCATTGAGGCCACCTTGACTATTTTTTTGTTAATGAATTAAAGTGATAATAGTTTTTTTTTAATTTAAGATCCATTTGAGTTTGAATAACGGCAATTTCACAAAGAAATCAAAACTGTTTGCAAGTCAAACCTTTCATTCACAAAATATCGATTTCCTTCCAGACCAAATTACAATAACAACCAAGTTGTTCAGAACAGAACTATAAGATTGCCACCTTTATGTTTTCCACGTAAGAGTCAAAGTTGCAAAGCAAGGCTTTTTCCACGTTACTTTGACTGTACGTGCATACACGACCGCAGTCGCATTTGAGCCCCACAAAAGAAATGTTTACTCGAGTAAAGAGCTTCTGCATTTTTAACCGGCCCTAGTCTAGCTTCTACAAACGAGTAGCCTTTTAGACGTTTTTACATTTCGATTTTTAATGGGTGAATTTTCAAATAAGCGTTTTTAGAAAAGTCATTTTATTGTTATACTAATTGTAGCACTGTGAATGCTACATTCTCAAAATTTAAAAATCAAAGACATTTTCTTCTCAGAGCAGAATTCCTGACATATTTTTCGATTTAAAAACATTATTTGTACACAATAAAAAAGGATAATTCTTTACAAATTTTCAAAAGTTCTTCATAAAAAATTTGGAAATAGACCAAGATAAATTATGATACCTATTGTGTCAAAAGTAAATTAAAAACGTAAACAGTTTAAAGTAATAAAAAAAAATCTTCTCGTAGAAATACTAAAGATTAATCTTAAATAGTCAATATAATATTATATACATCGGGCAATATATTTGGTTCCTACACTAACTAATAAGCTTGTCTTCGTATGCATCAAAACGATACTTAACCGCAAATTTCCTTTAGAATCACGTCACAAAAGTAACATAGTAACAGTAATAGTAATAGGATTTCTTATCATTTGCTGATGAAACGCTCATGGCGTAGCTTGACAGACTGATCGTACTCAATCACGTTTGTTAAGCAACGTTCGGTGCGGCCAGGTGTCGGATGGGTGACCGTTAAGTGGCATTACAACTGAGCGCTTCCATGCTTCGGAGGGCACGTTAAACCGGCGATCCCAGCAACAGTCGTTAAGCCAAGTTAGAGGCCTTACAGGCGGCTTGATCAACTGTAACATCAGAGGTGGCCACTAATCCTCATACGATAAGAATAGAAGATTTTGCTAAGAAATCAAAGAGCTTGAATCATTAGACATACCTAGCTTAATATTTTTGACACGTTGTGAATCATATTGTTTGGTTTTGAATAGGTTGCACCTACTAAATACTCTATTGATTTATATTTTTAATGTTAAAATAGGGTTGATATCCCCTTACAATCTGCAAATTCTCTATCTATACTATATTGAAGCCTAGAAATGCGGAGGGCACTCGAATAGCGCTTGTACTCTATGTATTGTCCTACAGAGCTGTATACGGAATGAGCTTCACGTTACTTAAGTAATGTTTTGTGCGAGACAAATGAATGAAGAAATAAATAAATCCAGTCGCTAAACTACCTACTGGGAAAACGTTCATAATTTAATTTCTTACAAATTGCAGTTTCTGACAATTCAAATCCATAGTTATTATTAGAAATAGAATGGTTGTAAAAAGTTTGAATGGTATATAACAACATGCGCATGCACTTGCGGCAGTCTAGCAAACTATTAGTACAGGGTCAGGCATTCAAAATTCAAAATTCAAAACTCGTTTATTCAGTCTAGGCTGTTACAAGCACTTGTGAATGTCAAAGAAGCTACGCCATCGGTTCGCAAACCCTAAACGGGAGACCTTGTAACGAGAAGAACCGGCAAGAATGGGTGACCAAAAATTTAAACAGGTATCACGGTAAAGATATGTATGTTTACCGTGCAGGTATTACCACGAGCTCCTCCGTGCTTCGGAAGGCATGATAAGTATATTTTATGTTTCTTGCATTTACAGTCGTTACACCCATCAATCCGCTATGGGCTGCATGGTGGGATATAGCTAGCCCATCCTCCTTAAGGACTTGTTTTATATTAAACCCCTTACTAATAAAGATTGTATAGCAGGTGTATAGTTACACAATGGTTACTCTGTGTCAAACTATTTAAGTTTGACATTATAAACAAAGAGACAAAACACTGTGTAACTATACATTTGCTATATAATCTTTATTAGTAAGGGCGCTAGTAAATAGTATATTACCTAAACTGTTTATTTATATTGCAAGTACTCATTAATAAAGTAAATTCGGAATATGAAAATTCATGAGCAAGCAGTTAATAAATATGGAAATACTTTACCGGTGGGCGTTGAATTTTATTACTATTAATAACAAAGATTTAATTAATTAAAAGCTTTTAATAAGACAGATGGTAACAAAAGTCTGTTTATAATATTTCAGATTTATTAATGCTTGTTCATTTTATAAGCAAAAGGTTTTTAAATTTGAGATTTTAGTATTCACAATGCTATTTTATACAGTACCAGATAATATACTAGAAAAAATTTTAATCAATTGTCAAAATATCTGGAATGATATTTCAATTAAATGTCGAGGTAATTCGTTACATTGATGAAATAGCACTGGCTTGCAGCGTAAGAGTGGGATAATACTAGAAAAAATTCGACGTTGCCACTAGTGACTCGGTAACTCAGGAGTAAGAGCATTCGATTCCCGTTCAAAAATATGATATGAAGCGAAAGATGTTTCTTATCTTTGTCATTGATTGCCTTAACATCTATCCCTTGATTGAAGCTGGACATGGCTATTAACCTACAGGTACAGCGGGTTTACTATTCCAACAAAACCTTGGCGTGAATTTCAACGGATCTAAAAAGCGTGCAGGATCCCAACCAGCGGTATACACTGCGCTTCCGCTCTTAGCCGTGGTCTGTTGTATTTTAAATGAGCTATTTCCCCGGGCTATTCTAGTGGTATCTGTAAAAATGTCATGGGACGGCGCTTGGTTGTCTTTTATACGAATTTACGACGAACGCCGATGTTACTTATTTAAAAGTAATTTGACCACATTAGAATATTTATTGTGTGTTTACCGGGGATTCACGTTGAAAATGTAGTGTATTTCGTGAATAGTTTATGATAGTCGTTAGTACGTTGAATATAGGTAAATGTTTATTAGGTTTATCGTGACTTGACTTGGTTGCATATTGTTTGGAACAGATATTTTTATAAAAGATTAGCTGCAATTGATAAAAGCCTTAAAAAAATATTAGGACAAGTGGCTATTATATTTTAGTATGTAGGCGTCACTATTCGTTGTTTTAGTATAGTGTAATGCAAATAAAAGAACAATTTTTGCTGATTTTCTTTCCAAAATATCCAAACTACTGTTTTTCACTACTTATTGTAAAATATTATTTATTTAAAAAATAAAAACTTATGCTTGCTGTCATTGTTTGAGGCCGCTTTTAAACAAAACCAATTACATTCGTATTAAATTCCTTCGCCACTACTTTTTTAATAACAAAACAATCGCTCAGATGCGAAAGTTCCGTCCATGATAAAGTTAAAAATCCCTAGATCTTGTGGGCTCTTGCGAGACAAGGTATGATAAATGGCCGTCCTAACAGAGATTGCAAGTGAAGTAGCCAGGGTGACTTCGTTTGATGTATTGCTTTCGAGTTTCTTTATAGCCAGTATCTTGATGGAACTTTATCACAATATTGTGAATTTTTAACTTAAGCTTAGTGTGTAATAATTTCCATTGTCAAATGATATATATTCTATGATTTTTTTCGTAAGTTTTGCAGCAGAAAATTTACTTAAGAATAATATCACTTGAAGACATTTGTAAACCTCAATTCAGTTTAAAAAACTAACAGAAGCAACTCTAATGGTAACTTTTTAAAGAGTTTGTACATTTATATCACGAGAACTCTCCTTTATTTAAAAATTACGTTTATGAGAGAAATACAACTTTATTTCTCGTATAAAATGAGAATTTAATTGACATAAAGTGACTGAAAATACAATGGAAAGATATATTTGATCTTTTATAACATTTTCAGCTTAAATTATTACAATATATTTAGCTTTTTGAAAATGTTCTCATGTTATTATATTTTCTAAAAGGACTTCGAGATAAAAAACGTATCATTTTCCAATGTTGAAAACAGTTGAATGACTTTTCCAACTGTTGTTTTTTTTTTATTTTTTCATTCCCCGATATCCAGTTTACAGTGTTTGGTTTTAATATTTTTATCCTATAGTGGAGTTGTCGAAACACCATTGGCCCAATAAAGGTAAATATATTTGTAAAACAATGGTAAAATGGCGATGGGAAAAAACTGGACGTTTTAAAAATACTTCTAAGTGAGTCTATTTGAATAAAAATATTTTCATCATCATTTCAATGGGAATCGCATAATATTGACACTGTAGCGATGACTATTATAATCCTGTTGACATTATCACCTACAAATCTTATCTAGTTCCAGACATAAAAAGTATGACGTAACATACACCATTACTTCACTGTTTACCAGGGGTCCCGCGGTGGGTCGGTCTATGGGTAACTTTAATTACTCGTGGTTCCATGGCATTAGGGATTGTTTCCAAGACTTCCGACTATACATGGTTATTTTTAATTCATTTAAAACCTCTCGTGGGGTTGATCAGACCATCAAACTGAAAAATAATGAAAACCATCAGTTAGTAACATTCAATAAACTTTACTCATTCTTAAGCAAATAAAATTTTAATCAGCCGTGTTTTCATGGTTCTAGGTATTTTAATTTATAAATATTTGGAATTCTGATTAAATCAATATGAAATTAACGACAACGATGTAACTTTTAATATTGAAAACAAATCTATAATAATACATATGCAGAGGGCGGAAGAAAGGTAATGTTGATTGGACTAAGATGTCGCTCAACATGGCCTCTCTTCTACGTTACTATCACTCCAAATGGTAACGTGGCGCTGGGTTCTGGGGGAGAGCGCAAGTCGTGGTGATCCCTAGGACAAGTCTGATTGTTAACCTGCCCGTGGTTGCCGCCTGCTCTTGATCTGATTCCCTATGAAACAGATGTAACAAATAACAATCAGGCGTATCCCGTCCCTTTCTCCTATCACTCAGTTCCTTACCCTTCCCAGAATCCTATCTATCCTGTCGGCTGACTCCCTTTCTTAATCAGCCACCCTCTTCACCGGCAGGGAGGGGAGCGAACCGGTGAAGTAACAGCTCCTCCTGTACTAAGGCCTGTACAGTTGAACGCCGTAAGGGGGGATGAAGGAATCCTGGAGGGTTGAGTGAAACAGGGTCGGCGGTAGTACCTTTGTGACACAACACGCCCTCTTTGGTCTGGATTTCACCCGAAACGGTAGCCTCTCTGGGTAGCGCCAGGGAGGAAACGGTCACGCGTCTCGTCCGAGGGCCGCGGCGAGGTGTGGGGGGGTCCAGCTTGCTGGATGGTTAGGGCCATGCTGATGAGGTAAGGGTAGGTGGAGTCACTGGGAAGCTGCTTGAACGGCAACCCAGCCACCCGCTTCGAGCTTCTGATGTCGCGCCCGAGCACCAACTCTCTGCACCTATATCTGGTCGGTAATCCTAGTGTACCTTGTTTTTGATACAGGGCACTCCCAAATGTGCGGGCTCCATGGAGGGTGGGAAGCCGACCGGATGAATCTACAACCTTTTTGACATCATGGACCAATCAACGTTCAAGTTTTTACCATCACCTGGCACTGCTGGGTCACTCTCCCGAGGGACGGACGAGCAATCTGAAGCCCCTCGTGAGACTATCACTCCCGAAGGGAAACCTGAGGGAACACTTCAGGGGGAAGCTGAGAAATCGGCACCCTCTGAACCAACTACTATTACACCTGCCTCGCAGGACCCTATTCAACTGGCCATCGACAGCCGATGGACGCTGGTTGGCAGGCCTGGGCGACAACGCAGACCCTCTGTGAAGGGGGTAAGCGGTGTTCCGGCCCGGGACGGCCAGCCACCGTCCGGTCGGTCCTCAGCCGGCGGTAAGAGGCGTGGTGGGGCTGCGACTAAAACTCGTAGCCCCTCCACGCTGATTGGCGACGACTCCGGACGTCCGAGCACCAGCAAATCGTCGGGATCGCGGGCGGTGGCTCAGGATGGTCGGGGTGACTCGACTGGACCTCGGCCACTACCAGCTAGTACCGACGTACACCCGGGGGGAGAGTCGGGACCGCAGGTTGCGGCTGGGAAAGGACGGGGTAACCCGTCTGGACCTGTGCTGCTCCCGGCTAGTACCGACACGAACCCCACGACAACGGGAATGGGATCGCAAGGGGAGGCGACAGATGGAAGGCGGGGCAACCCACGACCATCCAAGTCGACCCGACGCGCTGCCAAACTCGCTCACCGACGGGAGGTCTCAAAGGCCTCCACTAACATTCCAGTTGCAGGTGCTGCTGCGCGACCAAAGCCTAAGGCTAAAAGGGCCCGCCTCGACGAGACGATCTCTCCTCGAGGTGGGTCCAAGAAGCTGAAGGCCGGACCGCCGAGCACTTCGACTGGATCCCACACCTACGCTGCTGCCGTGGCCAAACCCAAGGAGGTCAGGTTTGCTGTCTCATCGCCTTCGGGATACATCTCTAGGGCGGTGGCGGAGCAAATCGAGGCTGAAATGGAGGAGGCCATGGTGCAACAAATACTGTCGGGCTCCTTCAAAGCTGGTAACGTTGCCTTTTGTGGGAAGCCTACTTATAAAGACGGGTGTCTTCATCTGACGAGCACCAACAACACTACTCTGGAGTGGACTGCAGAATGGGCGAAGGGACACAGCATTCCGGACGTGGGAGAGCTCAGCGTTTTTAGAGCTGGGCAGATCCCGAGGAGGGTCCGATGCGGCTTCGTTCTGCCCAAACTGTGGAACCGGGAGGAGGGGATGGTAGGAAAGCTTCTACATTACTCGAACCCCGAACTCCAGGTACAACGATGGCTCCTGAATGGTTTCCTGCCTCAGGAGTCCACCAAACGGACGTTCGTCATCGTGTCGGTGCCGGAGGACATCGTGCCGGTAATCATGGCCAAGGGTCGCCGAGTCAGTTTTCTTACCGGCTCGGTGTACCTGAGGTTCAGGAATGCCAAGGGGAAGTACGTCGACACACCACCTACCGACGACCCCTGCGAGTCCCCCGGCGACGACGCGGTGACGAGCACACCCACGCCAGCCGCATCAGCGGAGGCCGCTGACACCGCCGAGCCAGTCACAGCGACGATGGACACCGACGCCGCTGCTGCCGCCGGTCCCTCCTGCGGAGTGGCCTCGCCCAGAAGTGAGGAACTCCTGCGGGGACTTGATGGGTTGGACCTCGAGGACGTTGTCTGTAAAGATGGCGTCCCCCTCTAAGGCCCAACTACTTCAAATCAACCTCCAGCACAGCATTACCGCAACGGCTCAACTTCGGCGCTGGCTGGAGACCAACACTACGACGATCGCACTAATCCAGGAGCCGTGGATCAGGAACGGCACTGTGCGAGGACTCTCCAGTATCGGAGGTAAGCTCATACATGCCGCTAGGGATGATGTAAGATCGTGCATATACATATCTAAAGATATCAAGACACAGCCCTTACTGAATTTCTGTTCCAGAGATCTAAGTACAATTAAGCTGACAATTAATAATCAGGAGTTGGTCCTGGCATCAGCATACATGCCTGAAGGGGAGCGAACGCCACCTGAAGAGGTGGCGTCACTTACCCTCTACTGCAGGGAAAACAACAATGAGCTAATCATCGCAACAGACTCCAATGCCCACCATCCGCTGTGGGGAGAGGATAAAAGCAACACTAGAGGTAACGAACTTGTAGAATTTCTACTAACAACCAATCTAGAAATCATTAACATAGGCAGTAAACCGACCTTCGTCGCGAAGAGGTGCAGGGGGACGATTATTGACCTAACACTTGCAACTCCTCTAGCGGCATCCATGATAACGGGCTGGCACGTCTCAGACGAGGCTTCATGCTCGGATCATAGATGGCTACGCTTCAACATACAGGTACCCACCGTCACTATTGACCCCAAAAGGTACCCAAGGAAAACTAACAAACAACAGTACAGAACACTCTTAGCAGAGAAACTTGACACAAGCTGTGACAGGAGGGCTCTCTCGACTGCTGCGCAGCTAGAAGAACAGGTAGTAAAATTTACCAATACCATTAAACATTGTTTTGAAGAAGCCTGTCCCCTGAGATCTCCCGTCTCGGTGGGCTCCAGCAAACACCAATGGTGGGGGCCGGAGCTTGAAAGGCAACGTGAGACTGTCAGGAAAAGGCTGAACAGGGCAATGAACACCTGCGACGACTACGACTGGGACCAGTACAAGGCTGCTAAAGCTGAATATAAACGAAAAATAAGATACTGGAGGACCTCCTCCTGGAGAAAATTCAGTAATGAGATAAACTCCACCAAACAAGCAAATCGGGTAAGGAAAGTATTGTCTAACCAGGGTCCTGGTCCGCTAGGCAACCTGATGAAATCCGACGGCACTATGTCTCGCTGCCCGGAGGAGACTAATGCTATCCTAATACAAACCCATTTTCCAGATTGCCAACTAGTACATCAGGTATGTTGGGAAGACGAACCTGTGCAACCCACTGAAGACTGTTGGCGCTACGCCGAACAGGTAATAACACCTGAAAAGGTGAGTAGTGCAATTAAGAGCTTCTCCCCTTTCAAGGCTGCCGGAACGGACAACATCTTTCCGGCACTACTACAATGGGGAGAGGAGGAAATAGTTCCAGTTCTTACCCAACTACTACAAGCCTGTCTGGCGCATCGGTACACCCCGCACCTATGGAGGGAAGTCAAGGTAGTGTTTATACCCAAACCAGGTAAATCCGACTACACTAATCCAAAGGCTTTCAGACCAATCAGCCTCACAACCTTCCTGTTGAAAACTATGGAAAGAGTCTGTGAGTGGTATCTACGCAGTGGAGCTTTGGCGAGACTACCACTACATAAACATCAGCATGCTTACAGCGCTGGAAAATCCACTGAATCGGCCCTTCATCAATTAGTCGGTAAGATTGAGGAGGCTATCCAAAACAAACTCATCTGCTTAGGCACCTTCATTGACATAGAGGGCGCCTTTGACAAAACTACATTCACCAGCATTGAGGCAGCACTAGTGAGACACGGTGTTGACAAACAACTCGTAGACTGGATCGTGAATATGCTACGCAACAGAACGGTACAGGTGTCAGGGGACGTTGGCCAAAGGGCCCTGGTGGCGAGAGGATGCCCCCAAGGAGGTGTGCTCTCTCCACTTCTGTGGAACCTGGTGGTAAACGACTTGATTTCCCATCTTAACTCTAACTATTTTTACACTATAGGGTATGCGGACGACATTACCATACTGAGTATAGGTAACCAGGCCGGCATAACCTGTAACACCATGCAAGCAGCCCTGAGGAAGGTTGAAGAGTGGTGCCAAAGACATGATCTGACCGTCAACCCTACAAAGACGGAAATGGTAATGTTCACAAACAAACGCTTGGTAGGCGATTTCCGCCTACCGAAACTGTTTGGAACAACACTACAACTCTCTAACGAGGTAAAGTACCTAGGTATAATCCTAGACAGCAAACTGAATTGGAACAGCCACTTGGAGCACAAAACGCAGTCCGCCAGTGTCATTTTATGGCAGTGCCGGAAGATGATTGGTAGACGCTGGGGCCTGGCACCCAAGCTATTCCTCTGGCTATATAACACGATCATAAAACCCCTGGTAAGCTATGGATCTGTAGTATGGTGGCCAAAAGCCGCCCAAACCACTGGAGCTAAAAAGCTACAGGGACTACAACGTCAGGCCTGCTGCGCCCTCACTGGATGCATGAGCACAGCTCCCACAGCTGCTCTAGAGGTAATGCTGAATCTAACACCATTGCATCTCCACATTCAACAGGAGGCAGCTAAAACGGCGTTAAGACTAAAACAACTGGGATCTCTAAAATTCGAGAAGGTAAAACATCTCAGTGGACTACTGGAGGATTGGCTGAACATCCCTCTTATTGGAGCAGTATGCGACAAAGTTAAGCCAACCTTCATATTTGACAAAAAGTACAGAATACACCTGATAGACGACATCAGCTCCAAGGTACAACACAAGTTTCTCCTGATTTACACTGACGGCTCCAAAACCTCATCGGGTACAGGGTCGGGTGTTTTCTCGGAGGACCTCAACATACAGATTGCATCCCCCCTAAGCACATACAACACGGTATTCCAAGCCGAGTGTGTGGGCATAATCATGGCGGCTCAGGCAATCATTACAAGGGAGGTAAAAGACCGCGACATCTTAATTCTCTCTGACAGCAAATCCGTCCTACAGGCTCTCCAGGGCAGTCGCATCACATCAAGCCTTTTACTAGAGTGTCACCACACCCTTAATAAAGTAGGTGCACATAATACTATCACTATCCAATGGATCAAAGGTCACAGTGGATCACGGGGAAATGATGCAGCTGACGAACTGGCTAGACGCGCATCTGGTTCGACGCCAGTTGGCCCAGAACCGATCGCTCCTATCCCGGCGAGCTGGTATGCAAGTAAGATCCGTGAACGCACTATAGAATTACACCAACAGAACTGGAGTTCTCTGGACTCGTGTAGACAGGCGAAACTCGCACTACCGCGCGTGGACGCTCGTCTATCCAGGGCCCTGTTACAACTGTGTAGACCGCAACTCCGCCTGGTAACAGGTGCTATTACTGGTCATGGACAATTTAACAGACATCTTTTCAATTTAGGTGTCACGGACAGTCCTCTATGCAGAGGTTGCATGGAGGAAGAAGAAACAGCCGCCCACGTCCTGCTGGAATGCAGAGGGGTGGCCCCCTACCGGGCGAGGTACCTCGGCTCGCCGGGCAGCGTCCAGGAGGCGATCACAAATGTGAGAGCGCTTGGAGCGTTCCTGGCTGAGCTGGGCTGGTTGGAGTGATCCGGCCGCACACCCTCCATACGCAAAATAGGCGCAATAGACGTCGAGTTGCGGAAACCGCCCGTAATGCAAGAAGAAGAAGAAGAAGAAGAATACATATGCAGCACACTTTTATCAAAATGTTCATATTAAAATCATCGTTCCTTATAGTTGCCCAGTTGCCCTAAGACAGCCATGGTATGATTAATGGGTCTACCAGCGGAGATTGCCAGTGGCCGATCCAGCACGTCCCCACTTGATGTATTGCCCTTAGTTCCTGACCAGAGGTTCTACTATGAAAATCGGGCAAGTGCGAGTCTGACTCGCGCACTGCGGTTCCGTAGGTAATATTTTTTATGATTACAAAAGAGATAATTTAGGATATTTCCTGTTAGAACCTTGCTTCCTCCTAATTTTCATAATTTTAGGTGAACTGAAAATATACAAAACTTAGGTATTTTTTTAAATATAGTCGAAATATGAAACATAAATGGCTCTTTTAATAAATTAACATATCATCTTAATATTTGACATAAATTAGTATAACTTGTTAAGTTGCATTTGCATGAGATGCATTTCTAAAGAAAAGAGGTCTTTACAGAATCACAGACCCAAGTGATCCTATTATAATTTTTCCATTTGGGATATACGGATCCCGAAAAAATTGCGATATGCAAATGATTTTTTTTTTAATTAAAGATAAATAATAATTTAATAATTTCTCCGATTCCAAAGTAAATAGCTAAAGCACTTGAATTATGGAAATCAGAGACAACGGTGGTACCACAAACACCCAGACCTGAGCCAATATGGAAAAGTTCGTTTTCTAAATTGACCCAACCGGGGATCGAACCCGGGACCTCAGAGATGGTGACACCTTGAATACCGGTGTACAAAGTCACTCGACCATAGAGGTCGTCAATGTTAATATTACGAAATGGAATGAACGTCAACCGATTTTTCTAGTTCGGTTTTAGGAATAGGCCCCCAGGTACTTTGATTAGGGTCAGCAAGATTTGGCAACCATTTTCTGATAACTCTTTATTATCAAAATCTGATTGTCATCTTCGTGTTGAATGATATGTGAAAACCTTTGATTTAGAAACTCCTTGAGTAAGGGCAGAAGTAAATCTGATATAGAAAAAAAACCGAAAGTAATGGGATTTTCATATTGGGGCATCTCTACTATTGTGGATGATGAATATTCGTAAGTATTATTATTATTTAAGACGGTCTCACTCGACATACAACTTATGTATGTTTTTGGCCGTCCGAGAACATGATCTGGTGCGAGTCCTATTTTATCTAGTATATTATTTAGTATGATATAAAAATAGCATTGTGAATGCCAAAATTTCAAGATTTAAAAAGTTATATAGCTTTCTCATCTTAATCAATTGTTTAAAAATATCTGGAAAGATGTTCAGTTGAATGTCGAGGTAATTCCTTGTACATTGGTGAGATGGCGCTGGCTTGCAGCGTAAGAGTTGATATACTAGAAGAAACTCGACGTTCCCATTAGTGACTCGGTAGCTCAGCGGTCAGAGCATTGGACCGGATATCCAAAGGTCGCGAGTTCGATTCCTGTCCGAGAACATGATCTGGTGCGAGTCCTATTTTTTCTAGTAAATTATTTAGTATTATATAAAAGTAGCATAGTGAATGCTAAAATCTCAATAATTAAAAATAAAAAAAGTGAATTTGGTATGTATTTGTATCGATAATAATGACTATGAGAATTTAAATTTCTAAAAAATTTTGTATATGCAGAGTCAGTTTAGTTACAGAATCATTATAAGTAATAAAGATAAGATGACTTTGTTCACTAGACGCCAAATATGTCAATCGTACGCTGGCAAAACGTTAACAATCAAAACAAATGAATAATTCTACAACTCTTTTCGAACATACCGTTCTAATAAGTAAAGTACTTAGATGAAATCAAACAGTATTTTCCAGGCACAATATTGAAAATAATTTAACGTTTCATTAAGCCACAAAAAGCCGAGTTCCATTCGAAAATTCACCATTGACTGTTTGTACTTAAGATGGATACCCCACTGAAAGTTGAGAGGTTTTTATTTAACAAGTTGTTAAAAAAGCGGACTTTAATAAAACTAAACGTGGACATTTTAATACCAATAAGTAGTTTAGTATTTTTAGAAGGTATCATTACTCATAGTCATTCGTAGAAGTCGCAAATGTGACAAAACGGCCACAGCAGTTTTGTTATTTACTTCTAGAAATGACTACCAGGGAATGTAATGATACCTTCTAAAAGGTCTTAAAAATGACACGATTCGTTTTATTGAAATTTAGTTTTAAAATTACAATATTAAATGTAATTCACCGCGGCGCTACTGTCTGAGTACCACCTTAAGTCAGAACAAAAGGTCGAGCAGACGTTCCGATGACAAATTGCAACGTCAGTTTTCAACTCGGTTGCTCTCTTTGTCCCAAAAGTTGCATGTTGAAAATGAACAATTTAGGCAATCGAAGTCATTGTTTATTCTCCAAGCATATGTTTTTATTAGTTGAAAAAGTCGATGTCGCAAAGCGTTATTATATCACTTTTAAATGAAAAAAGAAAGAGATAGAAAACTGTGAGTCACAGTTCTCTTTAGTTATTTTTATTACAAAGAGGTATGCCTATGCTTTTTTCAAATGAGACCTTAGTTTCATAACGCTAAAGTTGATAAATTAATATCAATACATTCTCATAATTATTAACATTTTCGATGCACATTTTTTCAAAAACGTAACGAGCCCGTGGCCAATTTTTGTTCTTAAACATATTATCTGATAAGCTACTGAATATTGAATCTAAATATTGAATCCTATAAAAATATGATTCTATAATTTCATAACTTTTTTTCAACTTAGTACTCTTGAATGTACCTACCTAATTTAAGTGTTTATTGCTTTTGTGGCAACTATAGTGTTACAATACTATCGAATCAGAATCCAAACACATTTCCACAATAGAAAACATGAAATACAATAAGCACGTCAGCCACCGTCAGCATAAAAACTGACCCATGTTGAAACGTTTTCGCTAACCGTCAAACATAAATGTTTACCCTCCCAGTGAAAACAGGCGGTAGGCTGATCTCTTTCAAATGCAAATGGGATTTTGTGTCCGAGAATGTTGTACCTCAGTGTAGATCCAGCTGTTATAACTTGACCTATCTCACTACCTATTATATGAGTTTGAATTGTTGTAAGGTCGACTTCAGAAGCTGCGTCTACTTTCACATTCATCTACTTTGACCTATCGTTTTCTACTTAACGTTCTTGACATGGCACTCTAACTATGGGGACGTGTCCACCAGTTCTGGTTAAGTTACAGGTAATTTAGTTGACAGATAAATTCGTAGATATTCTGTTATATAATTGACTTAATCTGCCGGCCGATAAAGGCCGTAATTGTTTTGATTCATGTGACGCTAACCTTAGGTGAGATGGCGCCGGGGCCAGGTTTATAAACCAAGGGGTCTGATAAACTGGCTAGCCCGACGTTATATCGCTAATTTGAACTAAGCCCTAGCACCACAGATTACTAAATAGTTATAGCGCTTTAGAAGCTTTGTTTAGGTAGCTCAATGACGTTATCGGAGTATTATGTTCGTTCATAAATATTTTGTTTATCTCATCAGTAAGTTATTATGACAATATTCAACAAACTCAGGTATTATCACTTGTCTATTGTTAAACACCGGTTACTGTATGCCAATCTAATAAATTTTGTTGTTAAAAAAGAAAGAGACAATACTTTGGGTTATCACTCGCTATACAACCTATACAACGACTATTATAATAGTTTTATTTATAAAAAGAAACAGGGATTCGAGTTTATTGATTTGATGACCTCCGTGGTCGAGTGGCTTTGTGCATAGGTTTTCAAGGTGTCGCCATCTCTGAGGTCTCGGGTTCGATCCCCGGTTGAGTCAATTTAGAAAACGAACTTTTCTATATTGGCTTGGGTCTAGGTGTTTGTGATATCACCGTTGTCTCCGATTTCGTTGTCTCTTCCGGAATGTATGTGATGTTGTCAAATATTTATTTATTTTATTTAGATATTTTAAACCATACTGGAATAAATCGTCTGCTTTGATGTTAAAACCACTAAACCTACTTCTCAAACCGCCATACGTAGACTTTTTTGGATTAAGTATCTACTAATTACGTCATATTGAAGTCATACTAATTACCTTTATTAATTAATTTCCTTATGTAACCACTTTACTGGAAAACATAACTTGATTAAGATTTTCTACTCTGTAATAAATTCACTATGTTTCTTGAATCATTTCTATAGCCAATGACTTCAATTACATAAACGAGCTGTTCAAAACAAGAATTGTGCCAACCAACCTTCGCGGCGCATCAACTGTTTCTATCGGTCGCTCGCAATAGACTAAAGGAGTTTCGGTGCATGCACCGTAACTTAATGAGCAATTTTTCGGTACTGTACAGCCTGTCTAGTGTAGTACATACATATAAGTCTTTGGTTATAGCAACTAAATCCAAAACCAAATCCTAGTGGTCATATACATACTCATATAAGCCAAAGAAGTTTCTCCTATATATTCACAGTATTACAGTAATTTTATTTATTTGTAACTAGAAATCTCCACCGTTTCCAATATCTAAGGACATTGGAACTCCCAATGACGTACAAGTATGGCAATTCATATGTAAGCGATTATACGCCGTATCACATACTTACAGAGTCGAGAACCGTGTGAGTTCTCTTAAAAGGTGACATTATCCGAAACATTGGAGTACATTCTCAATGCGCTATTCCGAGACGTTTCTTAAAATCGGTAGTGCTTAAATTCCGTAGCGTACAACGGCTGAAACAATAACGAGTGAAACCTTAGGCAGAATGGGATCGAAAACCTTTTAAACTCTACGACTGCAGTGTAATACTACCCTTAAGGCTGGAGCACACGAAATCCAGTTGCAGTCAGAGTGCGTTGTAGACGCAATCAAAAGCAGTAGAGGAATCTTCATTTTGTAATTTGTCTGGAGGTAGTGGCTTTTTCCGCCCCCGATAAAGGCAAAGAATGTGCTTGCGATGATGGGTTAATGCAGCCTACATTTATTTTAAATGCTCGTGTATATCTTATACGTACCCCCTTACTAATAAAGATTGTATAGCAGATGTATAAAGTTACACAGTGTTTTGTCCCTTTCTTTTTAATGTCAAACTTAAATAGTTTGACAGAGAGTCACCACTGTGTAACTTATACATCTGTTAAACAATCTTTATTAGTAAGGGGATTAATGTAATAACTTTTTATACCTACATGTAATTCTGCACGCACTAATGCGTGGTATATCTAGGATTACAATTTTCAATTAATTACTTACTAGAGGTATACCTCCAGATATTTGGATCTAGACTTAAAGTTTTCAAATACTCGTATCAGTTAAGGTGATACTCCTCACCATTTCCTTCTGTCCATATATATTTTGATGTTAGAAATTTACTATGCCTTTTAAGAATTTTGGTTCTTAAATGCTCTAAAATCTTTCAAACACACACTCCACATCAGTTCTGTCAAAATTTCCTTTATGAATGAAAGCAATGTTACTCCTTGTTAATTTTGTTCCAAGATATACGCCGTCACATGTGAAATATAAAAAGCCTATTTACCAGTATAAATAGCAATTACGTACCATAAAGAACGAAAATTGTTCCCGAGATCTCGCGTATCCCTACCCTTCGTATCCGTTTAATAAGCATTTTTATGGCTTTTATGTTTTCGAAAACAACATACCCATAAAATTGGGAAGTATTTGCTTTAAATAAAGGAACCTTCATACGTTTGAATGCATTGATTTGATTGATTTTCAGTTTTTTGTGTTCCCTTTTATTCTTTTGGTTTCGAGTAAAGTTCGACAAAAAATTACTAATGCGGGGAAGAAGACATTTTTGAATTTCGATTATTCATAGTTTTTTTTTAAATGAATAACAAGGTTTATGAAATAAGGAAAATTTATAAAAACCACGGTGATGATGTCTTAGTAAGGACTCAGAACTAGAATTTGTGCACAACAAAGAGACATTTCCAGATAAATATTGCCACAAAATGAAATTTCGCAATTTTGAAATAAGAACTAAACAAACTATTTAAAAAGTCTGTTTTATTTTTAAAAGCCATTGAACTTTCTTATAAAAATGTTTCACGAAAGAATAGCAAATTGAATTTTCATAACAGTTTCAGGTGAGTTGAAACTATGCTAGTCTCGCGAACTTTTAGCTCCAACTTTGCAACTGCCTTTAATTGAAAGTTGGCTTATTCATGCGGGAAAGTGGTAAAACAAAACGGAGCTAAGAGTGAGTTGTGGAGATTAAAACATCATGGTTTAAATTAAGCTGCCTGTTTCCTTTAGACGGCCTATTAAAAAAAATAAGAATGTTGTGACACTATTTTAATGTAGACTCGATAAACATAATTAATTGCTTAGTTCAAATCAATGTTTAAAATGTAATTTAATCGAATAATAACAATATTAGCTATTTATTAAGAGTGACGACCTCCGTGGTCGAGTGGCTTTGTACACCGGTTTTCAGGTGTCGCCATCCCTGAGGTCCCAAGTTCGATCCCCGGTTGGGTCAATTTAGAAAACGAACTTTTTTACATTGGCTCAGGTCTGGGTGTTTGTGATACGGCCGTTGTATTTCTGATTTCCATAATACAAGTGCGTTAGCTACTTACTTTGGAATCGGAGCAATGTATGTGATGTTGTCAAATATTTATTTATTTATTTATTAATCTTGTTGTCTTTTTGTCGTAGATACTTACTTACTCCGATGGCTCAGAAGTGAGTCTTGGCCTCCGATATAGGTTATTATAAATGTAATAAATAAACCAACCCGTGTATGTATGTATGTAATAAATAAGTTAAGTTTCTATAGGTTATAATAAATAAACCAACCCTCATAATTTCGTTAAGTTACTGCTTAATTTAAATGTACAAGTATGACACTTGTACAAAAATTGCGTAACGGCAACTTAAATTGTATGAAATTTCAGTCGTATAGCTGCGGAATAAACGCAGTTGCATGTGTTGAACAACTTATGAATCGGAGTTTTTTTACTAAACGTAGTAGGTATAGGTAACTCAGAAGTTATCTAGCAACATGATAAAGCAGAAAAATTAAACTAATAAACTAGCTCCGAACAAATAAATATAAATAAATATTTGACAACATCACATACATTGCTCCGATTCCAAAGTAAGTAGCTATAGCACTTGTGTTATGGAAATCGGAGACAACGGTGGTATCACAAACACCCAGACCTGAGCCAATATAGAAAAGTTCGTTTTCTAAATTGATCCAACCGGGGATCGAACCCGGGACCTCAGAGATGGCGACACCTTGAAAACCGGTGTACAAAGCCAGGTCGTCAAAAAAAAGCAAAAGCTTTGTTTAGTTTCTAACTATTGAAATGTGTCGTGTGTGCAGAAGAAATTGGATACCCAACGAATGCTCTGTTTAATTTCCTGTCGAAACTGCAGCTTCAATCGCAGTAGCAATATTTACTTAAATTTCACATACTGAATGGAATTTAATGAACCACAAAGGGAGTTTCTCTTTATAAAAATATATGTGACTCTTAAAAACATACAAGGATAAACTTGTCATCCCATCCGTTAGCCTATCTCTCCGTCACTCGGAAACATCGCTTACGAGAGCAAAAACGATAAAATCCATAATATTTCTATCAAGTTTTTTATAATATTTTGATTTTACAGTTTGAAAATTATGAGTGTAATACTGAATTTCAAAGTTCAAAATATGGTATCTTCAATATAGACTCTTCAATATAATAAAAGTAAATTTTTAAGAGACATCGTTCCGAAGCAAGCAAGACTTAACTGCAAATGAAACCATACACTTTATTGGTTCAAAAAGCCCGCGGGGACAGCTCAGTTATCTTCCAGCAATGAATAAAGTTATTTCATCTACTGTCTATTAGATTTTCCAAGACCTTTAAAGTTTTTAGAGAATATGACATATAAAAGCCATTTTTTTATTTAAGAAATAAACATAAAAAAACAAAAGTTGTTTGCTACATTAACAAAAAACCACGCAGGTTTACATTAGTAATGTGCAATTCAGCAATCATTCGCTTAATTTACAACAAAGCTAGGCTTAATACTTAAGTACAAAGTAATCTATGAAGTTTACTGCTTATTTTGTAATTGATTAATTAACAATATGACGTATGCAATGCAAGGCTGCAAAAAACAATGAAACAACAAAGAGTGACAGGAGCGCCGCCATGCGATGGTGGCGCAGGCGCTGAAGAAGACATACGGGCTGTTACAATTTTTACATAATGTATTGTTTTAATTTTAGTTTTATAATTTTATGGGTTATATTATTTCTTAGTTCTAGGTCAAGATTATTAAAAAGTAAACATTAATTAGTAAAGCAAAATTAGTACACAATTTACTTTTATTACGTGAAAATTTGAAAAGTTCGATCCCCGGCTGGGTCAATTTAGAAAACGAACTTTTCCATATCTCAGGTCTGGATGTTTGGATACCACCGTTGTCTCTGATTTCCATAACACAAGTGCTTTGGCTACTAACTTTGGAATCGGAGCAGTTTATGTAATGTTATCAATTTTTTTACGTGAATATGGAAAAGTAAGTTTCTTACATTAGTCGAGGATCGGATTCTAACCTAACCTAACCTAACCTAACCTAACTTTAATAATTATCATTAGAATATACCCTCGCATTTTGATAAATATTGACACTCATCATGTTTCCAGCGTCACAATAAGGCCACTGTATCATATTGACAAACTTGTATCCACAAATCTGAACATGCCTCCTGAAATCCAGTATCATCGGAGACAGCAGAACCGTTTAGGAACTTTGCAGGAAAACAATCTGCGACCCGCGAGCGTCTTGAATATTGAGCGATGCAAGCAAACAGAAACAAAAATGTGATATTTGTGGAAAGTTAGTTAGATAGGTATACAATTCAGTTAAAAAAAATAACATTTAATCCTAAAATAATGTATTATAAAGTCATAAAAAAATGTAACATTACTCTAAAGTAAAGTCGATCTCAGTAGCTGACCACTAATATCATGTTGTAGGATTGCAACTTATTGAAAAATATTTATTAGTCATAACGAATAAATTTTATCATAATAATGATAGTTCTAAATAAATACAACTTGCATCGCCTTAGGTTTACTTTTGTAAATGACTGAGCCGTTGATACTCACTCATGTACTTTCACCATTCATATAAGTGTATTTGAGGAACTTTTATACATTCTCTCTGCTATTGCGTCAGCGCTGGCGCAGCTTCATCCTTTTTTTTTTATGCCGAAGAAAAACGCTTTTACGCGCTTCCCCTCTCGCAGGTGAGCGAGAGGGGGGTATGTGGGGCTCGCCAGGAGGGGACCGCAACTTTCAACGTTGCGGCTCCCTCCACGACTGCCTACAGTGAACCCAACCGAGTGAAGCTTCATCAGTCCTAATTTACCTCATGTGGTGAGCGTCCTAATAAATTTTATTAATAAAAAAACCTGTGCCACAGCAGTGAGGACAATTAATGTATCTTGACGTTGAGTGCCGTAAAAAGTGATTCTGTTCGACTGTGGTTTGCTCTGTGCGATGAGACTTTCAACTCGTCGAAACTTTCTAGGCTCCACATGTCAAGTTTTCGCGGGAACGTATCTCTAAAATATATAAATTTTAACTGCTGAGCCGCTTACTAACTTATGACAGGGTATCTGAGCACCTGCCGCATTCGGAAGTTCTAATAATTTAAACAATTAATGTTATGTGGGCACTGTAATCGCCTGACATGGTATTCCCTCAAAAGAAGGTACATAGTTGAAACAGAAACACAGTGATGTCAAAAGTGAGGTTCTATAAAAAATTATATAAAAAATATTAATTCTTAATTTTACTGATAATAAAATTTATCGACAACTAATAAAAATTAGCAGTAACAAAAATATACACTTCTAAGAATTTCGCTCGTACAGTTCATTAGAAATAAAACACTTTTTACGGATTACAGCGCGTATATTATTAAATCAGGTGTTGTTTTAGAATTATTTAGTTTGGATTTATTAGTTTTTAGAATTCCCGACATTTCGACACCTTTCCAGGGGCCGTGGTCACGGGAGGACTCACGATGGAGGACAGTGAGTCCTCCCGTGACCACGGCCCCTAGTTAAATCCCCGCAGGTCAAATAAATGAGAAAAACGTATGTCACAAAGTGATTACAATGAAAAGAGAGCATTCAATCCAATATTCAAAATACAATTCGAACGACAAAACAAGTGACACACGAGTTGCACGTCGACTTACTTCCAGTAGAGGGGGCCTATTCAGTGTGAAAAACGAACGGCGCAGTGAGCCGTGCGTTGATACGAGCGGATGAAGGCGCGCGTATCTCCTCACATCCGCTTTATGGGACATGTCCACATGTAGTTGTGTTCGTAAAGGTAAGCTCCCATACATGGTGTTAGGGCGGAATCGTTTTGTCATACTAGTAGTGGTAGTATCCTATGAACAAAATTGAGAATTTGTATATTAGCATTAATAAGAGGGATAAACGGAACCACTCATGGCTCTGGCTTTTTTAATAAAGGATCAAAGTAAGGAAATTCATATCCTATTTCAATTCTTATATGAGATTTAATTCCTAGAATTTCTTGAAAGGAGACGGTTTTTGTTGCTACGTCGCGGTTTATTTGGAATGTGAGTGAACGAAAATGTTTTTTCTAGTTTAATTTCACGCCCTACTTATAATAAATATACCTATTATAACAAATAAAAAAAAAATAATGTATTAATTCAATATTTTTTTAAATATTTCGCTATCGCGTATGTGTGAAGTCTTACCATTTTTTCTCATCCCTTTCCATTCAGTTGGAAAGAAATAAGTTTATTGGATGATCTAGTTTCATTTGCAAACAATCGACGTGTGTTTTAGTTTGTTTAGTATTTGTATTTGTTTGTTTAGGATCAAAACAAAAATATGACGTCGTACCTATATTTAATTTTCGATGGTGGGCTTAAAAATAATATGAAGGCATGAAATCAATTTCGACGAAATCATTTATTCAATGCATTAGCAATTGCTTTTTTCAGAGACAAATAAGAATGCGGTAGACTTACTGGGTGCGATCGGCAACTCACGTGGGCGCCGCCAGGATTTTTTTGATAAGATGATTAACACATTTGGACAGCAACCTAGGCGCCTTCAGTTTTTATTCAAACAGTAACTTAATAAAAAAAATTTTTTTTTATGTGGAAATTCCTGACAGGGGGTGCAAGTACACCCCCTTGTACCCTGCTGCCGGCGCTCATGGCAACTCACGTGCTTTACCACTTTGCAGGAAATTCGTATAGTGACGACAATAGTGTTAAAGCGGAAGTGTTGTTGATAATTACCAATTACATTACTTAATTTATAAATCCTTTTATTTAATTTAAATGCCTCTGCTTACAATTAGCTGCAGTGTTATTCTGAAAAGTTCCCTTACAAAATCACTTCTGAATCCGCGGTGAAATTACAGTTTCGTATTCTTAAAATTAGTGAGTTTCGACACTCACTACACCAAGTGATAACGAAAGTGAGAAGAATTACGACGGGTGAGTATTTTGACGTTTTTCAGTAGGATTTGGTATTCTGGAACACGTTTTGCTTATCACATCGAAAGTCATCTGGCATTGAAGTGATTTACCATTTTCAGAATAGCATAACTGGTGACAGAAGCTCACACTATATCGCAAATACATTCGAGAACAAGCCGAGTTGTCTCAAAGATTATGTACCTACGTGACAAGAAATGACGTAAGCATTCAAAGACGGCAGACGACTTTCCGACGCGCTGGCGTGAATACACCCGGGAAATGAATATGTCACTGCAATTTAAGTTTAGTGCAAGTAATGAATACTTTATAAAAGTCGTGTTTTTGTAAATATGTATTTATTTTATCAAATAAAACTAGTGAGCAGTAGACCGCGCTCAAATTGTGTTGTTTAAAAAATAATCTAATAGATGTTGCCACAAGGTTGACACTGCTTCTGAAAAGCAGTATTATATGCTGTTTGGTCGCTTAGGTATTCTTTTATTATAATATTTGAAGCTAGATGGCGCTTCTAATTTTGAAAAATTTTCGGATGTTTGAACGTTTTTTTCGCAAAAATTCAAAAAACTAACGACAATAAATTTATATATAATTATGGAACCTGCTCACAAAATTTCACGAGAATCGGTTAAGAAATGTGACCTGTAGAGGACAGCCGTACAGCCGGAAAGACAGACATACGAAATAATTGTTGCCCAAGCTGAAACAGAGAAGCTTCACGCTCGTTCGGTCAAAAGGCCCCCGGTAACGATCAATTGAGATTGTAAATTTTTCCATCAATGCCATTGTTAAAGCAATTGCCAATTACTTCAGTTGCACAACGTAAACGATATATTTTTGCGTTAATGAGCGTCAAATACTTAAAAATAGACAGTCGCAAATGATCGTTACCGGAGCGCTAAATACTGCTAAGTTTTAAGCATAATGGTCGCCTGAAGGTTACGTGATATCCAACCCTGGAGCCCAATCGTGAAAATTTTAAACAATATAACTAAAACTTAACCGTTATTGTTTCGTTTATGTTTAAAAAAATACTTTGATTCCACAGAAGTTATGGATGGCGGTACAAAATGAGGTATTTTAATCTGTAAAATTGTCTCATTTCCATACATTCTCGAGTGAAGTAACAGCGCATCACTGTCTATTGTCATTTCATTGTATATATTTTTTTACTTCTCGATCAAGTACCTATTGCAAATTCAAAAAGATAGAACTCATCAGCTAGCGTTATTTTTAGGAAACTATGGCTGCATGACTGGTCACACGAACTAATTTAAAAAAATAAATTTGTACTAAGACAATTTAATTTCCTTGCATTTCTTGAGAAAAGCATTAACAATCCTTGTTCTGGAAGCTATTTACATTGCCTCGAATGATTAAGGCCCTCGCCTACGGCTTCAAACCATCCTAGACAACGTAAATGCTAACTTCCCGTTCTCGGCTGTAATGTACTATTCCTACTCGTTATTAAGCTATTACTGAATTTTACAATGGTGGTAAGGTATAGTATCACGCAGTAGTGCGATCGACAATGGGCGCAACATTTTCAATGATCAATTATTTCGTAAAGACAAGAATAAAAACGAAGCTGTCTTCGTAAAGCAATAAATTCCAAGGAAACCCTTACTATATTAGGGAAATCAATCATTCAGAGGTAAAACTAAGTAACCAGCACACGTAGAGAGCGGTGTAGGAAGAAGTCGTAACATCTACGTGTCGCCGTGAAACATGAATAAATTTGATGTGGAGTGGAATTAAAGCCGGGTGCACACGTAACGTGCGCGTAACGAGCGTCACGATTTATGATTGGGCGAGCGGATGTTTGCGATGGCTGGCAGTATCGGGCGGAATGATTATTTTTTTTTGTAACTGACCAATGTGGTACATTTTTTCATTCGTTTAAAAGAAAATGGTACTGATACCCTACCTGTGCTTGGAAACGTAACGTAATTTTATTTTTACAATAATGATAATGATAATTTAAACAAGTGTGAATCACTTCCAGTGTTTAAGCATTCATTTGTAATATTCCGCGTTCTCACTGGTAGGTTGCAGTGAGGTATTTATTTCCCGAGTGTATATATTTACACTGACGGCAGTCAGCCCATCTCTATGCATCAAGGCATTCATTTTCTGATCTATTTGTAACAACGACATAAGACTCAATTAAATAAAATGAAAACAAGTGTGAATCACTTCCAGTGCTCTTGAAGCATTCGTTTGTAATATTCCCCGCTCTGGAAGTAAGTTGCAGTGACGTATTTATTTCCCGGGTGTATTCACGCCGACGCGACGGCGACGGGCGGGGAGCCCGTCTCTTTGAATACTTACGTCACGTAATTCTTTCTTGCAACTCCGCGCGTTGGGCACCTGCAATATATTCTGTGCTACTGTTTCTTTTTGGCTTTTCAGCACTAGTCATTATGCCAACTAACAATGACTCTTGTGCTCTCTATAATCTCGTATAAACCTTGACCTACCTCACTGATTTGCTTTATAGGAAATTCCACTATATCTTATAATTTATTTGTAAGATATTATTGACTACTGATATTGACGACCTCCGTGGTCCAGTTGCTTTGTACACCGGTTTTCAAGGTGTCGCCATCTCTGGGGTTCGATCCCCGGTTGGGTCAATTTAGAAAACGAACTTTTCTATATTGACTCCGGTCTGGGTGTTTGTGTGTTGTCTTGGGTGTTGTCTCTGATTTCCATAACACAAGTGCTTTAGCTACTTACTTTGGAATCGGAGCAATGTATGTGATGTTGTCAAATATTTATTTATTTGACTATACCCATTAAGGTTTTGACATCATCATAATCTGCCATAGTTAATGACCCAACTGATGGAATACAATACAAACTATCCGTAATGGTTGGATCAGGATCATAAAACCTACAACAGAGGCGGTTTTTCACATTTCCTTATTATAATTTTTGTAGGTACCTAAACATTTTCATCAAAACATTCAAAAAGAAAATGTCAATAAAGCACATCTAGCAACTTTCTTATTCAGTAGCTAGTGTTTTCTTGAAATATTAAGGTATCTGGAAGATTTACCTACCACGTATGCACGTCCTGACACTGAGTTCTTTGTCTGAGTATTTTACTTGCAAGTATGTTTATTTTTCGGTGTGTCAATAAGTAAATAAATCACAATAATATCAATGAAAGCTATTTTCCTACTTCTAGCCTTTAGTTATTGAAATAATCGAAGTTTCCAACAAATTTTCGAGACTACGATTTCCAGTTTCAAAATAAAACGTTAATACACTTTATCTAATACCAAATCGTAAAACAATGAACATTTTGAATGAACATTCCCGATTAAAGTACACAGTAAATACAATTGTTGTCATATTAAAATGATAGATATACACACAATGTTTATTATATTCACAAAATCAAACATAAAATGTGTCGACAAACAAGCAATGACAGATATCTCACGGGATTTCAAACTAAAGGAATATGGGCTGACACCTAGGTGCCCACCATTCGAGCTCGAATATATACCACCATTATATATTTTTCCGAAAACTCCATCGTCTTTATGCCGTTACTATATTATTAAGACATTACATAACACTTACACAATAATTTTCTGGGAAATGCTTGTTATTTATTACTGTTCGACTTCATCCACGTGGAAATTAGTTTTTCGTGGAAAATAAAATGATACTAAATAATATATTAGAAAAAATACGACTCGCACCAGATCATTTTCTCGGACGGGAATCGAACCGTTTACACATTTGCATGATACAATACAATACAATTTATTTATTCCATACAATCTACTAGTAAAAATATATTAGTAACAATTACTACTAGTAACAACAATATACTAGTTACATACAATATAATAGATAATTGCAATAATACTTTTTTTTTAATTTGAGATTTTAGCATTCACAATGCTATTTTTATATAATACTAAATAATATACTAGAAAAAATACGACTCGCACCAGATCATGTTCTCGGACGGGAATCGAACCCGCGACCTTTGGATATCCAGTCCAATGCTCTGACCGCTGAGCAGAGCTTGGCATTGGACCGGATCGGATCTGGTGCGAGTCGTATTCTTTCTAGTATATTAATTAGTATTGAAATAATACTCCCAAATTTCCACCAAAGATTTCCATAAAAAAAAACCTTTCATTTCATCATTGTTGCAAGTAAATAGTTTTACCTGCACCTCGTATTTAACTTTTAAACATGTTCCGAGAACGTACGGATGGAATTGTCCCGCATACATCGCCCACTAACTTCCAACTTGGAATCGACAACAAAAAGGAAAAGAAGTAAATGTTCAAAGCAAAAGTTGGCTCCGCAACGGACGTAAAGGCGTTATAGTTAACTCAGTAGGTATTGTATGGGTGGGTGGTTCAGTTTCTATTCTGTGTGAAATATTTGAATGGCAAATAGTTATCATTCGTCAGCTGTTGTTATGATTGAACAATTTTTGTTTGAAAATAAAAATGACGCTCTAGCTTTGTTTTCAGGCCATTTTCGTTATATTAATTTAAAAAAAAACTGCTTCATTTATTTTAAGACAATGCTAAGACAAGATATAAGCGTGCTTTTTATTGTTTCATCTTATTGTTGTTTAACTTATTAGTTCGCGAATGAGTAATATATTTTTTTATATTATAAAAGGTGTTACAAAAATACCCCTAATGCCGAATATGGTATATAGGGACCATCAAACTGATCAACTTTTACTATGGGACCAACTCTGAAATCACGAAAAAAAATCAGCTTTTTCATACAAAAATTAAAATCGAAAGTATCAAAATTTATGAAACAGCTGATTTTTTTTCGCGATTTCAGAGTTGGCCCCGTAGTAAAAGTTGTTCAGTTTTATGGTCCCAATATGCCATATTTGGCATTAGAGGTATTTTTGTAACACCTAGTATATCTAGCCCAGTAAGAATAACAGCTTACTTTTATGTAAATGTATTTATTATTTATGTAATAAAATGAAACCTCCCGAACTATTAAATGTCTAAACATTGCCACTTGGAATACACATGGGAAATGTCTGTTATTCCGCCATATTTAGAGGTTGAATTATTTCCTACACAAGTTTACTTTGCTTATGGTACACTGCAGAGAGCCTTTTTTATGGCGAATTTTATGTTCATGGCCACCAAACTAAACTTGGAACTATAGCTTAAACACGTTCTGATTGGCTAACGATCAAACGGTCAAACAATGTGATATCGCACGAACTCACAATCAAACATACAAACTTACATTGTAAAGGAATTTGTATGTTAGATTGTCCCAACATTTGATTGTTGACATTTGGTTGTAACTGAAACTCGCTATGAGATTTTTCTTAAGAAAATCCTTGAAAACTGTTGAGAATAACACAATATAATATTATTTTTATATATATTAAAATAAAATAAAAATTATGATTGTATATTTTTCTCACCCATAAATAAATTGTTTTTTTTAAACATGACATTAATAAATTGTATGTAAGTATAACGTAAACCTCATTAAATTTTAAAACATAAACCAAAAAAAAATGCGCATATTCTTTATCTATGGTAGATATCCTTATTTTCCACACTACTAAAGTAAACACAATTTTTTACTCATTTCAATCAACTTTACATTTATTCAAACTTTAATAGTGTAATTATATTCTTCTAAATCCATCATCCCAACATGCACACAACAGCGATTTTTTCTCATTTGTGCCCACATGTCTTATCTGCCTTTCCTAAAAATTAACAGCCAACTGGGCCAATTTTTTGGCACAGCGATTCGTGAAACATTGACGGATCTTATCGCCTCCCCCGGGCCTACCGAGCCTTATCATGCCTCGGCAAGAGATACTTTGGGAAACAATACTCTGGGCACATGAATTAGGAATAAATATTGGCATCTGTTGATAAGGTATAGCGGGAAATGAAATATGGGTTTGGGGTACAATTTTTTGATATGAATTATTATAACAGCTAAATAATTTTATCGATTAATTTAGGCTGAAATTATGATTATACGTTTATTGACATTTAAGTCACTCATTTAAATCCCAATCACCCAATAGGAAATATCTGAAAAAAAAAACCAAATCGGTTGATTCCTTTTTTATAGGAGGAATAAGCTAAAAAGTTTCAGAATTTTTAGTTGCGTGGAAAATATTAAAAAAAAAATATTACCTACTTCGTTTTCAAAAATTTACTAAAGTAACAGCAAAATGGACAATATTTCCTTACTATACCTTAATCACCACATTATAAAAAAGTCAGCTGACAAATAACTTTTCTGTAGAGCCATTTTTATGTCAAAATGCAGTTGACAGTTAACTTGTTCTTAATATGTGGTGATTAATTGGGCATAGCAAGGGAATCATCTCCATTCTGCTGTTACTTCTGTAAGTTTGCGAAAACGAAGTAACTTTTTTTCATATTATTTTTCCAAGCAACCTTAAATTCTTAAGCATTTTGAGCTTAATCCTATCTATAAAAAAATAAACAGCAAATTTATTTTTTCGGACAATCCCCATTACGCAATTTCTCAACTTTGTATAAACCAATACTAAACCACTTTATAATATTAGCTTCGAATGGTAATTTATTACAGTTTGAGTGCAAAGAAACCCAAGACACAGAACTTCTTGAGTTACTGAGGACTCAAAACAATTATGACAGATGTGGAACAAAATAGGCTGCCAAAAATACCGCCTCCGTTTGCCCATCCCTCCAAAATAATTCACCAAAGATATCGTTGCGTTCCAGTTTACACGAGCGTTGCCAACGCACGTAAAGCTCTCCAGCCGATGATAAGATGAATGGATACATCTTCGGCCACGTTGCCTTTGTATTCTTGTTTTATGACTTTAGGAATTTCTGGGACGTACACTCAGCTCGTTTGCGCGAACTAGGGGAGTGACCCGTAAATTATTTAGGAGTTGAGTTGAAAAATTTATGCGGCTTACGTGTTTTGATTTAAATATTAAAGTGAGCCAATAGAATGAGCCATTGAATTGATTATTCAGTTTATTATATAAGCAATTCTGTTTTAATTTAGTCTATAGTCTAAAGTTTATTTTAAAAAATACGAAGACCTGTGCCCCACAGTGGGGTCATTAAAACGGCTGATGTGCAATCGAACAACGTAATCCTGAAGCAAAAATGCAATTGCAAAACCACCAAAAGAATAGTGGCTTCATTTATTTTTGCCAAATTGAGAGAATGCAAAGGACTCGATAAAAAATTGCATAATTTTACAACCAATCTTTTATAATTTTTGGCGTGGCCAGTAACACATCATGATAGAGATTAAAGTGTTTGAATATCTCTAAAAGCATAATATTATGAGCAGAAAACAGGCCAAGCCCAAACACATTGGTTTTAATTCAGCACAGCTCTTCAACTCCAAATAATAGGTAAATATTACATGAACTGAGTACATGGCAGATTTTATAATCTTAAAATATGAATCGCTAAAAGCAACGAACAAAGAACAAATGTAACCGACAAATGTAGGAGGAACTAGTTAAAAATGTAAACATCCGTAAGGATGTACAGGGTTTAGGGAAGTTCTAGTAATAATATAATATGGCAGCGGCTTCTGGCGTAACTTTCTTCGTAAGAGTAAGCTGAAATCTCTTTTGATATGTTTTGACTTTTATAATAGTACCTGCGCTAATTTTCAACGATAAAACCAAGACTAAATCGTTACCATTTCAGTTTCGTTTCAGAAAAATACAGGCTTTAGTTTTGTTAAAATTGTTTAAAGAAATGAGAATTCTAAAGCTTAACTAGATTTTTAGGTAAATATGTATAACCTATATGACAACAACAATGTTTTGGTTTTATCGTTCAGAACTAGCGTGATTGGCAGATGGTATTTTTATCTCTGAAACTATAACAAATAAATAAATATTTGACAACATCACATACATTGCTCCGATTCCAAAGTAAGTAGCTAAAGCACTTGTGTTATGGAAATCAGAGACAACGGTGGTATTACAAACACCCAGACCTGAACCAATATTGAAAAGTACGTTTTTCTAAATTGACCCAACTGGGGATCGAACCCGGGACTTCAGAGATGGCGACACCTTGAAAAATCGGTGTACAAAGCCACTCGACCACGGAGGTCGTCAAAACAAAATATGTAGGTATTACTTCACTTAGCATTTTATCTTACAATATACCACATAACCCCATCGACTGTATTGTATTGAATTTAATAATTAGTTATTATTACACCTGGACAAAGTAAATTAATATTGTATGTTGAATCCAATACATAGATATGATTAAAAGTAGGTACCTAATTATTTCTTTTAAAAGTATGTACGCAGTACATTTAATGTTGATTTTTATAATTGATAATATTTTTTTTTTTAATAAATCAAACGACGTAGCTTTACACAGTAATACCTACTTAGAATAAATCGATTAATAGTAATAACAGATTCAAAGATAAATTGAATTATATAAAACGTGTAACGTATTTCCATTGACTTCGTCTTGTAAACAAGTATTCCTGAAAAGACTTTAGTGGTTCTCGAAAGATCCTACCAATACCAATGCAATGCTGTAACTTGTGAAACTTATTTGAGATTGCAAGCGTATTCTTGCATTGTTCGAATTATTCGGTACGAAAAGTTTGTCTTGTTTCTCTCGAATGAAACATTTATGAAACATTTATTTATTAGGTTCCTGTCTCGTTTATTTGTTTGTTTGTCCACAATTTTTGCAAACGATCCTATACTAGCTTCCTGATGAGCTAGACTGTTCACAGATTCAATCTGTGAATATAGGTCAGAACTGGAAGACAATGCAATTATTATGGTGTCATGGAGCTGATCTGATGATCGTGCCGGAAGAAAGCCACACGAACTCTGTATTAAAACCATGCAACTCCATCGAGTTTGGACTCGTTTGATTCGTCTTGACGACTACCCTGTTAGGAAATATGATGAAGCCGGAAGAAGGCCACAGGAACTCTGTAATATAACCATGCGACCCCGTCTTGTTTGGGCTCGTTTGATTCGTCTTGACGAGTACAACGTTAGGAAATAGTGTTTAGGTTCTGATGATGGAGCCGGAAGAAGGCCACAGGAACTTTATAATAATACCACACAACCCTATTGAGCTAACGCTTGTTTTTTTTGTCTTGACAAGTACTCCGATAGGAGATGGTGTCTTTTTAGTTTTAGCTCGTTGACTAAAAAGCAGAAAATAATTATTTACTGTTTTTTTTGTAAAAACACATTTTTAAAACGGACTTAGAAGTATAAAATAATTTATCCCGTTAAAATTTATAATCCTATACAGAAGCTTTAGACCCAAATACGTGGGGTGTATGCAAGACAATTGATGATAAATCTTAAAAAATGCGCCCCACGTACAAAGACTAATATGGCGCTCCTAATTTTGAACTTTTTTCGAATGGGTGAATTTTTTTTGGCAAAATTTAAAAAAACTGGCTTGCCAAAAATCTGTATGATTATCGAACCTAGTCACAAAACACGAGAATTGGTTAACAAATGCGACCTGTAGAGGAAAACAGACAGCCGGACAGACACACGAAAGTATTTTTGCGCAAGCTGAAGCAGAGACGCTTTGCGCTCACTCGGTCAATAATAATCTTGCCATGGTATATTTTTTCGTAAATTTTCACCTTGCCAATCCATACCATTGTGGGTTATAAAAAGAGCTAACTAGTTCAAATAAAAACGAACTAAAACCGAGTAAAGTATGGATTATTTGACCTCTGGATCGAGGAACAGAATTATATTCTCAGTATTAGGTCCAGCTATTTGGTTGATTTCTAGTTGAAGTTCAATTTATAAAAGTCTTTGTAAGCCTTTAGTCTGTTGTTCCCGAAGGTATGTGAGCAAGCACGATGGTAGATCGAAAATGAGATTGAACAAAACCTATCCACCATAAAATTAAATAAAATGTATGAGTTTTGTGTATTATTCACTTAGTTGATTTCAGTTTGTTTATTATTAGTTTCCTTTTATAAAACAGAGTAGTTAGCTAGATTTTACTACTACTTTCTTATTATTTCTTCTTCTTGGTCATAAAAACATAGATTTAGTTCTGTTCTCATTATGGAATATATTGGGTCCTTCCCTATGAAACTGGTGTTTTTTTCTCACACACTTGGAACCTCATAACTTCTGTGATTTAAAATATTTATTAGTTGCTGGATATTACATCAAATTATGACCATAGCCGTCATCTATCAGCATCATTAAAGTCTATTTATTTTATTTTCTTAGCATTCAAAAAAATACCTTGATAGTGACTCCTTTTTTGTTAGCGATAATGACCACATCCGTTGTAACTTAGTCGAAACTTATTTTTTGCGCTTAAGTTATGTTGCCAAGTTAGATTAATATTCAAACATTTGTACATAAAAGTTTTGTTAGAGTAGCGTTGACGGTTGTTAAATAAATTGTGAAAATGCTAGTATGGCAAATGCAACTTGTTAAAAATTCTCCATACAAAACGTCAATTTATAAGGACCTAATACATAAGTACTTTTGACGACCGCCGTAGTCGAGTGGCTTTGTACACCGGTTTTCAAGGTGTGTTGCCATCTCTGAGGTCCTGGGTTCGATCCCCGGTTGGGTCAAATTTAGAAAACGAACTTTATTAGCTCAGGTCTGGGTGTTTGTGATACCACCGTTGTCTCTGATTTCCATAACACAAGTGCTTTAGCTACTTACTTTGGAATCGGAGCAATGTATGTGATGTTTACAAACATTTATTCATGTACTTATACTTACAAAAAAATCACATATTTAGCCGCCATCGAATACTGTATTAGCTTTAGAGCTAATTTTAATCATCTTTAGTGAAGAAATATTTTTATTTAAGTCCTATTTCCACAAAATTGTGTGTGTAAGTAAAAACGCGGTCGCGTTTTGATATTCAAACGTTTGAGGGCGTTTAATACAGGTGCCAAGCAACCCTCGAGGGAAATGAATTTTTTACGCCTTTTACGTATTTCTATTCCTTTGTCGTGTCTTCTCATATGTATGATTACTGGAAGCTAAAGCCTTGTTACCATATTCATTCAAAAGCCTCATTGTATTCAGCAATATTATTTGTTTGGTAGTTGATTGATCAATTTGTTTACGAAAAACTGTCGTAGTAGGTAACCAAGTTATATTTTAGGATAATAAATTTCTTTATATGTTTCTTGTCTTGGACACATTCTAAAAGATGACTAATGTTTTGTTAGTTTGTTCCCTGCAAGCACAGCTCAAAACTTGATGAAGTAGGCATCCAAAAATATTGTATGGCCTCACATATTTGTAATGATTTTAAAAGTGCTCAAGTGATCAAAAGCTGTCAGCACTCAAAGTAAATTTAAGATATTAAACCGTAAATGTATCGTGTGTTTCGCCGTAAAATTATCGTGTTTTCTCCGAAACTTTTTTTATTATAGGGCGTTTACTATCAAATTATCGCACTGTCGAGCCGGTGAAAAAAAGGTACGAAGCTCATGTGATATTCATAGGAAAAAACTACTGAAATGAAATGTGAACACAATAAACAGGTGCTTATTTCTTATATTGTGATTTCGGATTAACCTTTAAACAGAGTGAATTATTATTTTTGTAATTTTGAAGAAAAAACATATTTTCGGATGCTGATAGTGACAAAAAAGAAGTGTAATAGGGTAGAGATATAGATGATCAGATTTTTTATTATGAAGGACTTGTGAAAAGAAAAATATATGAAGCTTAGTACCGCAAAAAATATATGCAGGATGCACCGCCCGCCCGTCCGCAAAAACAAATGCACATGCACACAACCAAAATATTAATGCACAATACCTGCATTTAGCATGACAGCGACACACCTTGCACCTTCACCAATTAGACTACTCTACACGTGTTTCGCCCCAACCCGGAGCATCCTCAGGAGTTAGATCGTGCGTAAACCAACACCGAATCGGGCGGTGCATCCTGCATATATTTTTTGCGGGAGTAAGCTACATATATTTCTCTTTTCACAATGGTTTGGGGCTTCCGCCAAGTGACACCTGCTTCAATCAAATACTATAAAAGACTTGTTCGGTTTTTCTATGAAGGCTGGGCCCCCGCGGCCTGACCGTGGCATATTAATGATGACAACTATGTCACATAAGACATAGGTAGATTTTTAAATTAAATTAAATGCAAAAGAACTTTCTTTACAGCAGCACAAATACTGAGAAATACTGACCATTTTTTAGGTTTTTAAATACGCCTGTCACAAACGGGAGATGTAGCAGAAAAACATCACTTGATATGTAGGTAGTGGGCCCAGAAAAGAATAGTTGTTTACTTTTTTTGTCTTCAAAGTAATATTTTATCGTACAAATCATTTCAACACTGAGCAATAATTATAAAGCTTTAATGAAAAAGCTTTATATCATTTATCATGACGGTGTTTTTCGCACATTTATGTTCAAAATTTTTGTTTGCATTAATCAGTCTCCAAATTAAAAAAATAAATAATTAAACGGTATTTTTATTAATTAACAATTTCAACAATCAGATTTCAAAAGTAAGATTTAATACTCATAAAATGCTAGCATAAAAGAATAAGATACGAATAAAAGAATTTATTTGTAAGTCATTTACATAGGTAGAAGTCCTTATGAGGGTTCTAAAAGCAATATACAAATCTATTTATTTCGAGCCCCAAAATCCCTTGGGGGTAAGACGTCATTAATTCAGTTGGAATTCTTAAAAAATCCTTAAAGCCAAAAGGATTCTGCGAAGCTCCAGTCTTTGGCCGTTCATATATTATTCAGTCTGCGTCTAAGAGCGTAAATGAAAAAGTTTCTGTATTCAATGACTATTGGAACACCACGAAAATACTCGTAAACCCAAAAGTTTTTGAATCGAACCAAAATTACAAGTTGGACAACTTTGGCGGGTCGGTTTAGTATTCAGTCCGTTTCTGTCGCCCGGAAGATTATGGCTACACAAATGTTGATTAGTATGTCTTGCCTAACTTGCAGTTAGCACGTTCTGAATGACAGATAAACGTAATAAGATTTGTTCCGACAGATGGTTGCGCCTTCACTTTTAATAGAATCGGACAACAGATTTACTAAAGATATAGACCCGTATCACAAAACCATCACAAAACAGAGAGAGGACAGAAGTCAAGCTTACCATTTACTACGCGCGCAACGCTCTCACATAGCTCTCACCGATGGACGACACTGCGTCACTCACTAGAACTCGTTTTGAGATTGGTCTGAGGTTCCGGTTAGAGGGTTCCGTGTCGGTGAGAGAGTGTCTATGTTTGCGGTGCTCGAGCGCACGTGCAAGTAGTACTAAGCTTGATCAAGGTCGTCTTTGACCTATTTGAGACCCTGGGCACATTAAGATAAGGGGGCCCCTTTTAACATAAAAATGCTGAAATCAGTTCAGAAAACCTGATATTCGGGCAAGAGTAGGATAGCTATGCGCATGCAAAAGCCAGTAAGCATGTAGCATTTTTAGTTAGTAATTATTGTTTAAGTTTTCGAAATACCTAAATATGTTTTATATGTATTTTTGGTAATAAGCATCGATCTGGCAGAAACTAGGGGGCCCCTATCGATCGCGGGGCCCTGGGCACGAGCTTGACTTCTGTCCTCTCTCTATTATTTGGCAGAATTTCGGACATATTGGTATATTAGTATAGTAAAAAAAGGTATTGAAAACGATTGAATACATTTTAGTTTATCGGGAACATTGTATCAACCAATCGTATGATAAAAAAGAAAACTAAT
This sequence comes from Catoptria pinella, assembly GCA_963556745.1. Lineage (NCBI taxonomy): Eukaryota > Metazoa > Arthropoda > Insecta > Lepidoptera > Crambidae > Catoptria > Catoptria pinella. The sequence goes on from OY750769.1 coordinate 9,148,721, forward strand.
AGAAGACGAATCCCCAATGAAAACTTTAACCGATGGCGCAAAAGATAAAATGTGTCAAATCTAGCGAAGTAAAATCTTGGTACAGTTTAATTCCAGTCACGGCTGACTGAATACAGTAGAATCAGCGACAATTGAAAACTTTTCTAGACAGCTCGCCCATTGGCGGGGGAAAGCAGAGATTGGAAATCGGTACGACTTAAAAACTTAGATTATTTCTACTTGAATAACAGATACGTTCATACAGCCCCCTAGACGAAGTCACATTTGTAAAACGATAAAGAACGCCTTCGATGATGGTGTGGGTTTGATGTTTAAAAATCGATAGTAAGCCAGAACATAAATGACAAACACATAATTTCGATGATGAAGTTCGGTAACGCTTTTTTACTAAAGTAACGCTTACTAAAGTTCGACGAATCCCAGCCTGTTTAGCTGGACTTTAATTCTGCGACTTCGATAACGCAGTTGGAATAGTTATAAAATAAATAATCTGAATAATAAAACTCAACTACCTGAGTAGTTGAGTTCTAAGTTTAGAAAAAAAGGATTTTATTGAAAGTACTTTAATCGCTTTTTGATTAAAAAGAAAATTATTTGTTAACACAGACCGAGGTAGTTAAATAAAGTACCCAACTGAACACAGTGAGGCACAATCCAACCTAACGTCCTAACATAAATTCTGGTGTTCCTAAACAAAAAGTCATAATGTCGAATCATGTGACGGTCGTTTGTCGCCAACAAAAGTTTTAATGTTGCGCCTCGGACGCGATGTTGCTAGGATATCGCAAATGGCCGTCGAGTTAAGGAGAAGCTATGACTTTTAAGTGGGGTTATAGTTTAGGGTCACTATCTTGTAGTGCCTAAGTCTTCTTGAGCCTGATCTTGTTAAACCTAATCTTCACAGAGAACATCATATGATCTTAATGTACGATGTGAAAATTAAATATTTTTTAACATGACACAACTTCCTTTAATATCACAACGCTAGTGTTTTAGAGTAACCTTGTGCTGTTATACTAAGTAGACAACAACAGACTTTGAAATAACCTCAATATTCCTAGCGCAATAAACTTATCTTAAATTCGTACAATAATAGTCTGTTTTTCAATAGTTCATTACGCAGGTGGGATTTTGCATTTATCTTTGAAACTAAGCTTATTTTTCTAATCTATCTAAAGTAACATTGTCGATGCTTCTATTTTCAGAACTTCCTTTTAAATATTCATCGTAACTGAGCTATATGGCTTTTAAAAACAATCTACATGTGCTTTTAGGTTAATGAAAACAATTCTCAGTGGTCTGTCTATTTTTGGTTTGTTGTAGCGTGCAGTGAAAAATTACTCTAAACCTCGTTGTTACATTTGCGTTATCATCAATAACTTGTTTTGAAACTAAACCACAGAATAGATATTAGTATAATCTGCAATGGGATGGAACCTTGTTAAAGTAAACCGAAAATTGACTAATTAGTTAGTTTTAATTTAATTAATCAACTAATTGTTTACTTGTTATCTCACTTGAAGTTGCTGCAGCAAAAGTTCCCTCACCTCGAATACGTGACACCGTGTTTTTGGATATCCCTGTGGCTGGCCGGCAAACAAACGTGTCTCAGTTTGACAAGGTTCCATCCCATTCTCATCGCGCGCGGATTATACTACTAAACTAGAAGTGGAAGTAGTTTTTTGAGTTTAGAAAACTTTTCTTTCTGTAGAAGGTCTTAATTTACTAATCTACTGAATGATAAACTTGTTTAATTTTTTTGTGTCTCTGTAATTTTAAATGTGCAGTAAGTTAGCGCATTGACCTTGCGATTGCGAAGGTTAAGCAACTTTCACAAAAGTCGGTCATGGGATGGGTGGCCAAAAATTTATTATCTCAATATTCTCCGTGCTTCGGAATACACGTTAAGGTCGTTAAGCCTGGCTGCTTTGTAACCGTTTACACCCTTCGATTACACCCACCAATCCGCATTGAGCGTGTTGCGTTATGGCCCATCCTCCTTATCCACCCATGAGGAAGTCCGGTGCCCCAGCAGTGAGGACATTAAAAATGACTGATGAAGAAATGAATACTATGATAAAATACAGTAATTAATTAATGCGGGGTTCCTGGCTATTAGCCTAAATGAAGCTAAGTACCTATTTGTAAAACAACCATCATTTTTTTTCACATACCATTGACAGCTAGACACTGAAATGTAGGAAAACATTAATTATGCAAAAAGTATCGTTTGTTAGATTACCTTGTAATTTAATTATTAACTTTTCGTTGGTCATTGTAAAATCAATTAAAGTCACAACCTTGCTCTATATCTTTTGCAAGGCGCTTAAGTAATACCCATTTCTCTTCATGCCGTTTAAAAGTTCCACAATGTAAAATCAGAAGCAAGCTAGCCACGAAATTCGGTGTCAAAAGTGTACTCCTGATAATCCTGCCAATTCAGTCGAGTCAGTTAACTAAAAAGTCGGAAGTTACTGGCACATAAAAAGTGCAAGAGCCCGAGCGCTCGACAAGCGCCCGAAGCGAAGCAAGCGAAGCGAGCAGCCGTCAGGAGCGAAACTTATCCCCTTGTCGATTGTTAGGAAAGACCAATAGGGGTTTTCACACGTTCAAATAGTTCACATAATTCGGTTGATGCCATCATTTTTAGTTTTTCACTGTTGGAGTTTGTATGAAGTACCTAAATAACTCTTTTCCCGTTACAAAAATATTTCTGTTAATATTTTGTTTTTTTTATAAAAGCTTAATAGTGCTAGATAGTAAGTAGTATCATTACAAAATAATTTTCACTTCACATGCTCGTAAAATTCGTCTTTGTGTTATAGTAGGCTGCATAAAATCGCTTTTCATGCTCTAGTACACAAAGTAAAATCTTCGTCTAAGTCTCAGACTCTAAGACAAAGGTCGTCAGGTAAACAGCCACACACGCAATTAAACTTAGTGAAATAAACTTGTTTTTGCAATATTGCTATTTAATTTCCTCACAATCGAAGACTCGTACATAAATTAACCCATTTTACCCTCGACTTGACTATCTGATATTGATATATGCGTCTCGGTTAAAATGGTGCTTTTTATGCACTTGTTGTATAATCTACTATTTAGCTGTAGTCATAAAATGCATAAAGTATTAAGTAAGCAGTTTTGCATTTTGAACCCACAGCTTCTTATTTACATATTTATATAGCTTGAATTTTGATAACAATCGGGACTTAAAGTCGGAAAGCCAAACAAGGTTTAAAAATTAGATTCCCGGATTCGATACCCACAAAATGTAGAAACACAATATTTTATTTAATGTCGGGTAAAGGCAGTTTCTAGCATCCCCGTACCGTTTCTGTAATCGATATTTTTGTTTGCTTAGCTGAAATTTCACGCATTATTTTCATGCATGATAAAAATGTACTTACGTTACATTTATTTTATTGATACTTAGATAAATCTTATTAGTTACTAAATTTCACATTCAAATGGAACATGCAGAATTAATCTCTAATGATATAAAAAAGGAAATGAAAATTAATATCTTACATGATTATGGTACGTCCTTAATATTGGATCACCTATGAAATTGGCGTTTTTTTTCTCACAAATAGAGAACTTCGTCACTTGCTTGATATTATATCAAATAATGACAATTGTAGACAACTATCAATAGTAAAAAAATTCTTAATTGTTTTCTTAACATAAAAATAGTAGATTATGCAATAAGGGCTTAAAGTAATGTATTATGTCCCGGGCGCTATATTGAACCCCGAGTACGAGGGACTCTATGGGTAACTCCCGAGCGGAGCGAGGGAGTTAAGGCTAGAATCCTGAGTACGAGGTGTTCAGGATCGCTCAAGAAAAATACACATTTAAACCCGCGATGCATACTCTACTTTTTATACTTTCTGCGAGGCGATTAAAACCAATGACTGTTATAAAGAAAGTATTTTATTATATATTTAAAAAAAAAATTGTCGTCTATTCTGTAGTGGTCAGTTCGACATTCGAATAAATCCTTCTTGATGCGCGGGTGAAAATGAATTTTGTAAAAAGTTTTCATGTTTTTTTCTTTTTTAATTTGTACATAACATAACATGCAGCCTAACTCAGAATAAAATCTCAATGCACCTAAACATTTTTGAAACCAACCTCAATCAATCACGACTACATGAGTTGCATTCCAAATTCAAATCACATTATTCCCATGGGAAAAATAACTTACTTTAGGAAAGGTTTTCATGACACATAATATGCCATTGACGAGCAGGTAGTGTAAAAAATACATTTAAAAATGACGCCTCTTTCTGTTAGCAGAAATGACCACTTCATTTGTTTTAATTTAGCCTAAACTTATTTTTTTATGTTAGTATGGCAAATGCAACTTCTTTCAAATTCTCCATACAAAACGCCGATTTCATAGGTGGGGACCTAACACTATGCTGTTTCATATTTTAGGTCAGGTTTTTAGAAGAAAAGAATCCAATACAAATCCAACATAATGCTTTATTTTACAAATACTAAAGATTATCGCCGTCTAATCGTCACACTATAGAACTATTATAATACAATGGAAACACCGCTTTATGTACAGAAATTTCAACATTCATTTAGTATAACCTACGTAATTATATAAGGCACGTTTATGACATCCTACCTCGAGATGATATGAGTTTATTCTAGTTTTATACAGTTTATAATCAACATTAATACTAGTATAATTAGTTATATGAAAGTTGTCAAGTGATAGTACGATCGGCCTCAGAATTAGTTAAGCAATTTATATGGTACCTACCATATAGCATTAATTATTGCGTTAATAGCATTGCCACTAACTAAAAAAAGCATTTAGTATTCTTGGTCAGATCGCTTGGTTAGATTGATCTGACCACGAACACTTTCAGTATCCTTGGTTAGCTTTCGTTAAAATCAGTGTCTGTGGTCAGATTAAAATTAAAATTGTATCCGTGGTCAGATGGGTGGTTAATCTGAATATGAACACTTTGTGTGAAAATAACTTAGTGTGACAGAGTAGTAAACTGTTCAACGATTTCTGAAGCTGACTGTACATTATTTAGGTCCAGATACAGATTTTAGATACAAATCACATAAAATGGATACCCACTACGCCTATATCTGGACCAGATAAACTAATTAAATAGAGACATACTATCAGATTTATATTTACAAGTTAGAAAGTGCAAACACATGGTAATAAGGAACTAAAATGTATCTTAGTAAAATAAGATTAAAATGCGTTTGAGAACTTATATTTGGATATTGTAGGTAATTATTCAAATAAGATAAGTTGTACTTATTCAAACTCCCTTACTGATAATCATTGTTAGCAAGTGATAAGAAACTTAAGTAGTTTGACAAAGTCATCGAACTATGCATATGCTATACAACAATTTTAAGTAAGGGCGAAAGAGAATAAGAAAGTTACAATACCTACTCACATTAAATATTACTGTAGTTGGTGACCACAAAACATGAAAGTTCTTTGGAAATGGAGATATAGCCGGATATGTTTTGACCATAAAATTTTCTTCAAATTCATATCGTATTTTGGGAACCTGCTGGGAAGACATATTGGCAGTAACTGTCGATATAAGAGTACAAATAATATTTTCCCGGAAATGAAAATAATAGCAAGTCGCAAAAGTTCGCGGCCTTTTTTTAAACATGAATTTTGCGTGTTATACTTCTGGCAATACTAAATGTAATATATTGTTTGACCGCTGACTTTCTGGTAATACCGGGACAATAGAAACAAATTGATAATTGTCTTGCTTTATCATATTAAAAAATATATATTAGATACGTTTTGCATTTTTTTTTCGATTAGGGTTCAAAATAATCAGACACTTAATAAAAAAATGAATGCTGCTAATGCTAAAAGAAAGAGTTGAAATGTTAATGGAGAAGATTCTTTGTCGAATACTACTGCGAAAAAAAATGGTTCAGCAGCTTCAGTCTGGTAATTTTGATTTTAAAGATGTTTATCGCTGTGGTGTTTTTATAATATTTTTAGTACAAAAAGGCCGCGAATTTTTCCGACTACCTAATAAATTAATATAATACTGGCACATATTTTTCGATACAGTCTACATTTTTACAGAATATCAGGAACGGCATAAAGAATCACAAATTGGAATGTATTCGTTTTAATAAATGGAAAAATCATTTCTGCAAGAGATTCACATCTATTTTTGTTTGTTTTGATGGAATAGTTTTGTAGTTAAGCAATAGTATATGTAAACATATTGGAAATTTATATAAAAATAGTGACTCCTTTTCGGGCAGTCGTGTAAATAGTGATTAGTTAATCGAATATTTTCATATGTAAAGCACTACTTTATGACACAATTTCATGGAACTTGAATGAAAAATCACAAAACTATAACAAAAATATAAACTGATTGCAACATGATTATAATCCTAACTATTTAAAACAGGCTCATAAAGTTACCAATTCCTCAAAGAAACGGTTCACCCAGGTGGTCTCAGGAGGTGGACGGTAGAAAAAGGGAAATATAATGGTGTAATGCAGTATTTTTTAAAGGCTAGTTTAAGAAAAATGTTGCAGCCAGTACACATTTTTGTAAAATTGACTGTCAAACTGAGTAATGTATCAATATTGCCCAAGTTTACATAAACATGTCTTATGATATGGATTGATATATAATACTCAAAAGCCCTCACAGGCTTTGGCGACAACATAAATTTTTCATAAATTACTTCAAACTTCAGTCGATTGATAAAACCATTAATTACTACACTTGAGTATAAACAAAAAAAGCACAAACAAATCAATACATAATTTTCTAATTCTAATAAAAATAGCTTATTATTAAACCTTAAAACAAAAAATACGAAGATATTCCTATCTATTTATAAAATTGTACATACATTTTACTAGTCAAATTTACTAACACCTATGTCCAAATGACTAATACATTTAGTTTAAATAAATCACAATATTTGTGTAAGAACTATTCTTCGCCCATTTCATGTGTAAGTATATTAATGATATAAAGATCCTGTAGATAAGTACAAGAATTGGATATGTACAGTTGAAAATCAAAATGACTGCTTGTCAAACTGACGTAGATATTAATACTTTATACAAAATACTATTCTTGCAAACAATATAAAATAATAATTTCGGATTCCTACTTACGAATACTTTATTAAATAAAAATTAGAATTTGAAAATGTTTAGAACACGTAAATTCAACAAATGATATATATATACGATTTGCACATAACTGAAAATAAAAAAATCTTTTCAAATGATAATTTGGCTAAAACATAAAATCGTAAATATGTAATTATTGTGAAAAGCAATATATTAGGTACACGCCTTGGCCGTGTTAACCATGTTTCTAACTTACATTAACATGTTAAACTTGTAAAAGTCAAATTTAAAATACATGAGTAGGTAAACAAACGAACAACAAAAGCAATAATTTTCAATCTCAGTCCATGTAGATTTAGGCCAAATAACATGGGGTCAGTTTTAGAAACATGAAACAACAAACTCGGGGTTATTAAGCCCAATTTATCAATACATACACAAGCCGTTATAATTACTGTTACCTATTTTATCAATCTTTATAACAACCTTATTAATTATTACGATGGCCTCTTTTACTGCAAGAAACTTTAGAAACAGTTTTGTATCACATAAATCTACGTCCATGATGCGTTCGAAAACAAGTGATAAAAAGATCAACACTTCAGTCACTTCATTATATAAAATTTCAAATGAGTCTCTTTCTCGTTTTATATGAATAGGAGTTCATCACAGGCCTCTGGCTACTCGGCCGTCAGCTCAGGAGTCAGTCTGTCAGGGTTGAAGTTCTCCATTTTCCACATATGCCGAGACTCTCCATCATTGCAAGTCTCCATCACAATTTTGTCTTTGTTTTTCGATATCGCCATACACTTCTCGCTGGAGCCATGTTTCAGTAGCTTCGTCTGTAAATAAAACCATAAATGTTATCACAGTACATTTTTATTACCGTTTGGTAAAAGAAGTAAAAAATTATTCAAGTGCTTTTAAAAAATCAAGACCTCTGACTTTATAAAGGAATACAATCAAAATGAACCATTAAAACATAGCTAAATTATATTTAAATAGCATTTACTGTAAAAATAGTTAAAATAAAATTTCTTCCGAAATTAAACTTTGACGAACTTTATACAATGATTAACATAATTTCACTTACATTAGCATCGTATAACCAGAGCTGATTGCCTTTAGCGCCATGGCAAGGGTACAGCACGACGTCATGTCCCGAATAGTCGAGGCATGTCTCATCACGTCTGATCTCGCCATTCTTCGAGTACATCCAGTACTGTAAACGTATAACGAACAAGTTATAGCAAGTTTCTTGGCGATCCATCAAGTACCGAGCTTTGCTCTTTGTAAACTTGAAAACTCTTTACAACGTTAAGTAATAAGCTACCTGTACGAGGTTGATATAGATTTTATCTTACAGGAGGTTAACTATTACAGTTAACATTTATAAAATTTAAATGAAGGAAACTCAATGCTTGATTCAAAATTATTAAACATTACAACTATAGGTACAGATTTAAAAAAAGGCTTTGGAAATTGAACCAACAGACACCAGACAGTTTTTTGCTTTTACACAGTTTATAAATTCCCTCAAGTTCATGAGCAGACATAATCAGTATTTTAATAACTATTAAAAATCACCCAAAACCGACCCAAACTCACTCATTCGATTATACTACAAAATAAATAAAAATATTTTGTTTTAAATTCACATTATTATATACAAATATAAATTAAGTAGGTTAATTAGTAGATAGATGTGTAAGAAATAAAATAAAAATGTTAAACTAAAACTAATAAAAATCCTAGCGGCAGTACCAAATTGGAAGACTTAAATAGTATATTATTCAAAATATCGGCGTTGGAATACGTTTTTGCCTTCTTTATAAATGTAGTGAGCATTTTTAGAGCCAAATAAACAACATGAGTTGTATTAGTGTGATAACGCTAAGCGATGGAGTTCTTTACCATAATGTCCTAGTATTTTATCGCGTTAATATAAGCGACAAATGGTAACATGCAAAACGTATGCGTGTCGAATAATAGATGAAAGCGATTATACGCAATGTAACATTAGTTTACTATGCATTTTAATGTTATTACGGTAAATGACGTTTATGGTTAGAACAACCACTAAACTTACCACACCGACGATGAGCACCAACAACCAAGTACGAGATGAGAAGCAAAAGCATTGAGGTCAAATATAACGGCAGCCTTTAACAAACCTGATTTCCATACTCTCCATGACAAGGCCATACATTGACCGGTTTCTTCATATCTTCAGGACCAGCTGCTGAGTCGATGCACATATCCGACCATCGATTCGCGATCTAGTGCCATCCATAAGTTAAAAAGGCGTGCCAAAAGCAAGCGTGCTTCTCTAATGCTATCACTTGAAGATGGCCAAATTTTAAATCGACAGCATCAATAAAAGCAATATCGATTAAAATTCAAAACACTAACCTCACACAAATGATAACATTAGAAGAAAGTGATAATGAAAATGAAAGAACAATCAAACAAAATTAAAATGATAACTTATTCCTCATAGTAGAATAAGTTGGGAAGTGTTCCGCAACACATTTATTAGTACAATCTAATTCCACCCTGTGTCACTTCAAACTCTTTGAAGATACCTGTCTGCCACCCCTTTTGTGACATTTGCGAACTTTTACAGGTACTTCTTCGTCACCGTCGGAGTCACCATCGAGACAGTAAAGACGTCGGTATGCTTGATTGCGTACCTATTGTCATTCATTTTTTAAATTGTGATTCGTGCATGTGCATAAATTTTAAGGACTGTGACCATACAGACAGTGTGGCAAGAGTGCAAATAAGATTGAGGAAACTAGACATTTCGACACAGACTCCAACAAAGTGGTACTGCCGCTTTAGGTCATATTGTAAACGACAGTAGACCTGGTTTCCTCCCTGCCGGTGACACGGATAAAGTCCAACAGGCTTATGGTGGTCTGACTTGCGCGTCGGGGAATCCAAACATATTTTTTGGAAGGCGACATTTCGGATCTGCACAGGTAACAATTTTGGAGAAAACACATATTTATAATACAAAAAATGCACTCAATTTTTTTATCTGTAATGTATATCACTATTCATTGTCTTACTTAATGATTTATTTTCAAATTCAATCTGATATCTGTAAATTTTATTAATATTTAAAAAATACGTTTACATACCTCACCATGAGCTACTGATTCTCCAGGAATAAAGAGCTCTGGGTAAATATTCTTCAAGTACCATTCAAAGGATTTGCAACCGAGTTTTTCCCGCAGCGACTTCCTGCCACTAACGTCACCATAATCCCCTTTATCGTTACCTACGCGTTGATAGTAGTACTTTGCGTAGTCGTCTAACCACACCTTCAAAGAAAAAAAAATGCTCCAACTATAGTGAAAAGTATCACTTTCACAACATTTTGTATGTCAGGGGAACATAAAATTAATTCAATATAATAACTATTGTATCATCCACATACCTCAGCTAGTCGAACCGAGTTCTTTTTCAATACGTTGACCCCAGTCCGCCACTTATAAGGCGATCGTTTCCTAAATATATGGCCGACATGTGAGCAGGGCACGATTTCTAGAGTCCCACCACACATCCAAGTCTTGAAAGAAAGTTCTAGATTTTCACCACCCCAAATATCGAAACCGCTGTCGTAAGTTCCTAATCTTTCGAAAAATTCTTTGTCGATAGCGAAAAGCCCACCAGCCATAGTTGGAGACCATACCGGCTCGGCCGTATGTTGGTGTCTCGCTCTTTCTCTTGATGGTACAGGGTGCCAATTGAACTGTAGGTTCCAATCGAATCCTCCAACATTGACCGAAGTTGAATCTCTATAGTGATATTCTAGAGTGTTATCGTCGATTACGTCGATAACAGGGCATACGACTGTCGTTTTGTTACGCGCGATTCGGTCTAATAATGGTTCCAGCCATCCTGTAAAAAAGTCAACGTTTAAGTAAAATTGTAGATGAAATGTGGTGATCAAAGCCATTGTCGATTCTTACCCTCGGTGCACTCGCAATGACTATCCAGATAAGTGAGGACAGGAGCCGTAACATATCGGGCTCCAAGCAATCTGGCTCTAATGAGACCTTCTCGACGTGCCGCTCGTACTATCCTTACTTTGGGTAGCGACGACATGTAGTCGTCTAATTGTTGCATCAAGTGTGCTGAAATAATTATACGTAGTTGCAGGAACAATTAATTTTAACTTCCAATTAAATTATGAGTTAAAATTAGGCAATACTTACGCATGTCAGAAAAATCGTCGACCAGAATAATCTCTTTGATCAGATGAGAAGGTGATCGATCAAGAACGGAATGAACAGTCCTAAGGAGAACTGACCACGCTTCATTGTGAAAGCATATTACGACAGACGTTTGTGGTAGATTTTCTAAATAGCGACCCGGTAGTTTGCACCTATAAAAAATATATAATATACACTGAAAGTGGATTTTAACTACTATTCTTCATATTATTGTGAAAAGAGAAATATATGTAGCTTACTCCCGCAAAAAATATATGAAGGATGCTGTCATGGTAAATGCAGGTATTGTGCACTGATAATTTTGTAGTGTGCATGTGCATTTTTTTGCGGGCGGGCGGTGCATCCTGCATATATTTTTTGCGGTAGTAAGCTACATATATTTCTCTTTTCACAATTTTCAATTTCAAGTGGTTTGGTACTTCCGCCAAGTGACGCCTGATTTCTCTTTTCACAATGGTTTGGGACTTCCGCCAAGTGACGCCTGATTCAATCAAATATTCTTCAAATTATCTTTATATTTTATTATGTAGGTCTACTTTTTACTCGGACACAAATTCCATTAAGAGTGTATATTAAAATATCTTTATAAAATCATAAATCACTACTTTTCATTCGTGAAAAAAAGTTTAATACTTCAAAGACAAAATAAACATATTGAGTATAACAGAAACTTATGTTGCCATTCTTAACAATAAATATCTCTGCGCATTTCAACAATCTCGATAGTACGGATCAAATCAAGCTAAAACCCGTCCCGTGAGAGACGTTTTTATATATCTTCCAATCGACTTGCCAAATCTAATGTATCATTATATTTCATTTCCTTACCATTCGTCTCTTGGGTCTGGCAGCTTTCTCCGAATCGATATAAGGTCGCTGACATACTGATTGAAAGCGTTCTTTTTCCATCCCTCTGAGACGGCCAGTTTGGCGTCCTCGCTTATGTTCTTCGGTAGGACGACCGGTTTGCCCAGTTCGCCGGGAGCGTTGTCCGAGCCAGGGGCAGCTAGAACACCTAGACCTACAGAATATTGCTTATTAGTACTGGATATCCTTTTATAGCATCGGATTTAAACTTCTATGCAAATTTTATGAATATTTAAAACTATGTTAACTAACGACTTCGCTCGATTCTGAATTAGAAAACATTTGGAATCCAGTTGTATTCAAATCAAAATTGAGCGAAAACGATCCCTTCACCATAACCAGTTTTATAATCAAATGTTCCATAACCGACACCGAAAAATTTTTGTAGCCGAATCAAATTGGTATGTTAAAACAAAGCATTTTGAGATTACCTTCGTTCCCAGAAAGGCGACCAATCCAATCGACCCACGTTCGTGCTGTGATGGACAAACGTATATTATCATGCATTTTTATCTAATGAAGCAACAAATAATAAAGTGTCGAATATTTACAAATGACATGCGAAAGATTACTTATAAAAATAATGTGTGAAGAAAAGATAACTGTGTTGATTTTTATTTTTAAATGTATAAAAGATATGAGTTTTAGTTTTTTTGTTTCGGTAAAGTTTTGAAAGATTATTTCGATGCAACTTATGTCATAATTTATACAGTGTTGATTGAAAATATTTATTTACAAATAGTTACATTGATGACACATAATAAAAGCACATTAAAGGTAAACGTTATTTATTCAGAATAAATGTAGCTAATACGTTAGTACTAAGTAACTTCTAGTTCCCATGGAAACCCCAATCATAAATTAACTATCGCCGAAAAAGCGAGTGGCAAAAAAAATTATTAAAGCTTAACTAAGGACGGGCCTGAAACTCCATGCTGCTTTATGTAGAAGATAAATCTTACCGTCAGATAGATTGTTGCCGTATGATTCGCTCTTCTTTTTTGCTGCTGTTGGTTTCGCTTGCTTCAACGGCTTCGCTTCTGGATCTTCGTATTCAATTGGCTGGGCCCCCAGGGAATTTCTAGTCCCACCATTAGGAGTTAACAACGCTACCATAAACCACAGCGCAGTCAGCACAAGTACTGCCTTCAATATTAGCGTCCGCCTTCTCAAGAAAAACATGGTGAAGTATTTCATTGGATATTTTTAAATAATCTGCCTCTGTTGGCAGACTACTTCCTAAAGAGATATGCTTAAAGTTTAAATTTTGAGCAAAATAGTTTCATTAACTACGATTACAAAAGGCTGACTAGCGTAAAATAAAGAGATATGTGTGTCAGATTGTAGTAAGATATGCCTTTTAGATATGACACTTTGTTTGGGAACCCTCGATTCACATTACATGACTTTAGTAGGGTCTCGGCTATGATGTCATTAGGCCGTGCCAAATGTTTACTATTTTCTTTCTAGTTTTCTGTTTCATTTCCGATTCAACCGACATTTCTGGTCCATGTTCTTTGCCAGAACTATCTGCAACAAAAAATACATGAGAATAGTAACGAAATGGATATTTTAATTTCAAGGGTTTCAAAACTTTGGAAACCATCTAACTTTGACATTGATGTTAACTCTTAAAATTTTGGTACCAAACTTGGTTTATTTTTGGTGCTGTTAATGTTTAGCTAAGACAAAGAGTATACTTGATTTTGGCAATCATTATTGTATCCTTTTATATTGTGTTCATGTTTCAAGATACTCCAGCCGAGTTTCATCGAAGCGAAGCAACTTGATAATCAATTACAACTTTTCAGCTGTATCGCTTATACGGAAGACCGTGAAATCTAAACATATTGCATAGTAGCCCATTTTAGGGGAAACCCCCTCCCCTGATGGATTGTTCTGCTCCGTACATTATCGGGGCTCGCTGGGGTTGCCATTTTTCAAGCCAACACAGCTATTTGTAGGCGAAAGTGGAAACTTTTTGGGTCGCCGTAGAATTAGTACGAAAGAATTCCAACGTTTGGAGTTATGATAAGCGATGCGTGCTGGGTGCAAAGGGAACAATATTCCGCGAAAAGGACCTTTTTGTATTTACATAAATATTAAATTTACTTATCAACTTACAAAACGTGATAATTTCACAAAGCACTTTTTAAGCCGAAAAGTAATAAAAAAGAATTTACCTTTTGTTTTGTGTGTCGTTTTTGCACATTATAACAGAAACAGCCCAAAGGCCAAAAGAAAACAATGAATCAAAGGTTTAATCAAAGATGATCTCATAAAACGATTTATCAGGAAAGTAATCGTATGGAATAATTTTAATAAAATTTCTACGGGACCGACTCCTTGAAACATGGAAATGAGAGGGGTGGCTAAGAGTGATGGGCTCACAATTTGACCTGAATTTCTTATTATTACCATAGGGTACTTAACATAAATTTCACGAATATATGATCCTGTTTAACTTGAATAATTTAAGTTAGTAATGAAACGATGACATACTGGAATACTTACTGTAAAGACAAGAATGCAGGCTTCTCTTTTCAATTTAACGCACTATCTGTAACAAAACAAAGTATTAATGTTAATTGTGGCCCTAAAAAGTGAATATGACCAACAATAAATACAAAGAGACAATTAAAAACAAAAGATTACCAATCTAATTTTGGAACTTCTTACGCCGATACAAAAATTACATAAAATACATTTCCTTGAAAACAATATAATGTTTTAAATTTCCATGGTTTTTGACGTTATTAGAATAAACTACATCGGGATTTACACCATGTACCTGTTTATTTTTGAGACTCCGATATTTCGGCGCAGTTGAAAACATCCAGAAATAGACGAAGTTGTAGATGTCATAAATCAAAAAGAAGATTTAGCAACACACATAGAGCAATTTTCATGTTTTCAGATAGAGTTTTTAGAAACTATGAGTGATTTGCTACAGAAGAATCTTAATTCACAAAAAACAACAAAAACAAACGGTTTAGACTAAGTTATAGTAAGCTACTTGGCTCTGCTTAAAACTACATTAAGTATAAAAGTTTAGAAGAGTTTATGCCAATAATGATAAAATCTTAACAGCCTAACATCAATCAATCCAGTTAGTGCACATCCTGAAACCAAGATACAGGCAATAAATTTGATAGCATCTTCACGGTTTCAAATTCAACGTAAATAAGGCTAAACGGCGAATTTCCGACTATCGGAGACGTTTGCCGCTATAAATTTAAGTAGGCGCTTCAGATACTAACTAACACCACTTAAGTGATATGAGCTTAAACGGGGCATTTACCAAATCACCGACAGGGTATTAAACCAAATCGATCAACTAAGATATTTGGAAATATAAAATGTAAAGGTATACATGTTTAGATCCCCTTTTGGTATGAAATTTTACAATAGTAGAGAATTTTTTATGAAATAAAAGACAGATATTTATATTCTTGAAATAAAGTACAATAATTAAGAAATTACTTCAGAATACAACTGATTACCTAAAACTGTATGACTGATAAAACTGTTAATAATAATAATTAACCTCTATTCATTAAATAAATTAGCCTTTATTACATTTAAAATGTTTGTACTTTAAAAAAGAAAATCCCCTTTTCTTTAAAAGAACTGCCTTCAAAATCATTCCAGCACTTAAGATAGATAGAACAGATAAAAATGCAAAGAAGAAATTCGTCCTCCGAATAGTCTGAATTCTTCGGGAGCCGCAAAAGGTTTTATGAGTACCTTCAACTTATCCTACGCACTACGATCGCAAAGAACAATTTTAATTAAATCGCAGCTGCGATGGCGGCGCAAGTACACAACGGTGGGTATTTTGACTATTTTGCGTTGGCTCAATTGGATGTCTCTTAGTTTCGTAACTGCGCTATTACACTGCAGTTGCAAAATATTTTGAAACAGGCTAATTATAAAATATAACTCTTATTTCGTTATGCAGTTATGTTTTATCGATTACTTAGTATTTTTCTATTTAATGATTATTTTGAACATGCTATTTATTATTAAATATATATTTTTTTCAGATTTTGAAATATCCCGTCCCGTCTGAGGTGCTACGAGTGAGTCGATTTTTTTCTAGTATTTTTTCTAATATTTATTTATCATGATATTTATTACTGATTTCGGTATGTCACATAATATCAAAATACTTAATTCGATAATGAAATAGCTACATTTAGAAAGACATTATAGACTTTTATTTATTTACAAATTGTTGGTTTTAGTGATCTGAGCTATAAACACAGCGATACGTCTAGTTTTTTTCAGCTGTTTCTATTATGTATTAACGATTGCTTGCTTTTCATAATCTAATTTATTTTGCCAACGTCATCTGCCCAGCTCTTGATTTGTTTTTTTTCCTCTTTTTTTGTTAACGCTGTAATGACTTTGGTAAATTTTTCCTTACTTGATGTCATTAAAATATGAATAAATGTTTTTTTTGTTATTATGTCCGGAATACCAACAGCAGATTATAGATTATATAGAAACAATTTCTTAAATCTTAATAGGTATTCGCATATATTCGCACATTTAAAAAAATAAAACTCATTTCAATGGGTTTGCTTATAAGAATTGAGTGTGAATAAAAGGGCTCTCAGAATAAAACGCCACAAACCACAAATATTTTAATTAATCATAGTTTGTTGCCCCAAGCAAATTTTCTGCGAGCGCGCAGAATAACCATGACCTATGCTACTGCGGTAGCACGACCGACGTTTGACGACGCAATTCCGCTAACCGGTCACGAGATGGCGTGTAATGACAATTATTTGAATGATTACTTCATTCTTTAAAAAACTATGTTGACACATTTACGTGGATAAATATTATAAGCTGGTTTGGTCTGGCATCGGTTTTACGTCACAGAATATCTGATATTGTATTCTCTAATTTAGGTTAAATATTTTTAGGATGCGTATTTCAATCATGATGGTTTTATCTTTCATGCAAGTTATAAAGAATTGTTTTCCTAACTAACTTAACGATTGGAATTTTTAATATTGAAATATTAATAACTATTGAATTTGAAACTAGTTTTTATTAATAGTAATTTGTGTCAGTTTTTTCAATTCTGTTTTGACAATAAGAGATGAAAAATTAGTATGAGAAAATTTCATACTGAAAAAATATCTTTTTGCAGCTGCGTAAAAAATATTGTTGTAATTTGGGCACCTTCTCATTCAAATTCAATAAGGCAAGGAGAAAACTTAATTACGCAAAGAAGTCACGGCGAGACAAAGTTTTTACCTCCCAATAATATTATTTCAGCAGATTTAAGTCTCTTTAGATTGCATACTTTAGAATAAACTTTTGATGAAGTGGTTTGAAACAATATGGATCATTTAACACTGTATAAGTATTTACCATTATTTGACTTACTGTCTCCAAAGAAAAAAAACATGATAATGTAATCCATTTTTACTCACTAGTGTATTAAAGTATGTACCATTATTTGTACCCTTACTTGTGTGGATCAGAAATGCATAACAATTTTGTGCGTCAGAGACAGTTTAGACTTTGTGACTAGAGTTTGCCTATCCTATGTGAGTAAAAATCAATCATCTTACTGTTTCCAAAGAAAGAAAAACATGATAATGTCATCTATTTTTACTTACTAGTGTATAAAGTATGTACCATTATTTCAACCCTTACTTGTGTGGATCAGAAATGCACAACAATTTTGTGCGTCAGAGACAGTTTAGACTTTGTGACTAGAGTTTGCCTATCCTTTGTGAGTAAAAATCAATGAACGTCTTACTGTTTCCAAAGAAAAGAAAAACATGATAATGTCATCTATTTTTACTTACTAGTGTATAAAGTATGTACCATTATTTGTTCCCTTACTTGTGTGGATCAGAAATGCACAACAATTTTATGCGTCAGAGACAGTTTAGACTTTGTGACTAGAGTTTGCCTATCCTAATATGTGAGTAAAAATCAATGAACGTCTTACTGTTTCCAAAGAAAAGAAAAACATGATAATGTCATCTATTTTTACTTACTAGTGTATAAAGTATGTACCATTATTTCTACCCTTACTTGTGTGGATCAGAAATGCACAATAATTTTGTGCGTCAGAGACAGTTTAGACTTTGTGACTAAAGTTTGCCTATCCTATGTGAGTAAATCACAATCATCTTATCGTTTCCAAGAAAAAGAAAAACATGATAATGTCATCTTTATTTATTTACTTATATCATATCACATATATCTAATAGCATATATCTAGAATACCTACTATCAAAACGAATGTGAATTGCAAGGCTACTGTCAGGTCAGTGACCTCGGGGGGGTCAAAACGACCCCCTGGCCCTCCAGACTTCTGCTAATGACATCGAGGCTCTAGACTTACACATGGCATGAGACCGGGGCGTATGCAATTAGGGTTTTTCTCCATTTTTAAACCATTAGTGCATACCAGTCCCCTTGGAGTAGAAAACTGGCGACGGTAATTGAATGCGGAATGGCCATTTTCCTGTTGGAATTCGTTTGGCTTGTAAATAATGCAGTTAAAGTAAGTTAAGCCATAAAATTAAATTGATTAGGTACATACTAGTAAGGATATTATGCTTAAAATTTTTATGTAATAAGAAATAAAAACACTTGTAAAAAAAATAAAACCTTAAAATTTAAATGTTATATAGCATTCTCATATTAATCAACTGTTTAAAAGATATTCAATTGAATGTCGAGGTAATTCATTGTACATTGGTGAGATGGCGCTGGCTTGCAGCGTGGGAATTTATATACTAGAAGAAATTCGACGTTCCCACTAGTGACAGTGCAGACAGCGCAGTGAGCTCAGCGGTCAGAGCATTGGACCGCATATCCAAAGGTCGCGGGTTCAATTCCCATCCGAGAACATGATCTGGTGCGAGTCGTATTTTTTCTAGTATATTATTTAGTATTATATAAAAATAGCATTGTGAATGCTAAAATCTCAAAATTTAAAAACAATTTTTGTTCAAGTATAAAATAACTGAGATTTTTGTACTGTCCGGAAACCACATGTCATTTCACTGAATTTAAATTTTTCATTGTGTGCTGTAGTCTCAGGAAATCATCACACCAATAACTCAAAATTAATATTTGTAATAAGCAATTTTTATGCATCAATGGCGTTTCCTAGGAAAATAGTGAATTAAGAAAAGGAACATATTTATTCAAGTTTCGGTAATTCTATATGAGGTTTCAATATCAAATGCTGTTTAATTATAGCAAAAAGTCAATATAGGTACCTACTTTCATAACTGACATTAATAGCAAAACCAAACAATTCAGTTACGAACTGGTAAATCGTGAGAAAATGATTTCATAAGATTCTTATAATTGTTGAAAATAATTCTGCGAAGTATTACGGATATAAGGCACAGGACAAATGTGAGTTATAAATTACTTACTCGTATGTAGAAAATATGATAAAAACAAGCTAATCAGTTATCTCGTTTTGATTAAACAAAACATAAACCAATAATTATCTAAAAGGGGTTGTATAGAGCGTGAAAGGCACGCTTTTTTTAATTTTGAAATTTATATTTAACGTAGAGTTATAAATAATAAATAAATAAATATTTGACAACATCACATACATTGTTCTGATTCCAAAGTCAGTAGCTAAAGCACTTGTGTTATGGAAATCAGAGCCAACGGTGGTATCACAAACACCCAGACCTGAGCCAATATAGAAAAGTTCGTTTTCTAAATTGACCCAACCGGGGATCGAACCCGGGACCTCAGAGATGGCGACACCTTGAAAACCGGTGTACAAAGCCACTCGACCACGGAGGTCGAGTTATGTTGCTTAAGTTAGCTTAGTGTTCAAACACTTGCACCAAAGTTTTGTTACAATATATGAAAATGCTAGTATGTAAAATGTAATTATTTGTTTAAAATCTCCATACAAAACGTCAATTTCAAAGGACCTAATACTATGTGAATTTGACGTTTTGAAAATCAATGGTCAGCGAAAATTTCTTTAACGTTCATTAGCGCATTTAAAAATGTGAGATTGGCCACATGGCAAAGATTCTGACGACGACGTCGTCAGTCGGTTGACATCGCCCAACATCTCAAACTACACACATCGCGCAACATTTGCCCCTATGAATACAAGGTCTAAGGCACAAATAAAATATGACATGTCGAAACTAATGTCGAAACATAGGTCGTGACACTCGCGTGAACTTTACCTCAATGCTTATAGGTCAGCTCAAATTGATTGAGACAACGGATGGGCAGATCGTGTGGTTTGCAAGACATTGTTTCGTTCGTTATTTTACTTTGACGTCACTTATTTTTACTTTCTAGTAAATAAGTTAAGACGATTTACTTAGGTAAAAATATTGTTGATTTACTGTGTTGTTAGTAATAATAACATTATTATTATGACTGAGCTAATGAAACTGTCATTATAAAATGCCATGCATTTTTGACAAAAAAAAATTGTCGCAATTTATATAATTGAAAAAGTGTATTATTTTCCAAACGGTTGATGGAAAATATGTTTAATATTAATAGGACTATTTAGCAAACCTCTTTTTCAGGCAACTGGAAACAACCACGAATACGAATATGTTTAAAAATAAACGAACTGTACCTCATAAATAATTGAACAAATTCTTGTATAATACAAGAAAAAGATAACCTTCAAAACAAAACAGTAAAATTAATGTTTCCATACAGACTCGTGGAGGATACAAGCATTTTCATTAGTCTAGAAACGAATAAAGACACACCGTTGTGTGGTCAACGAACAGTGTTCAACACCTAAGCCAAAACATATCTTAACCCTTTAAATATAAGGCTTAAATTTACAGATCTGAAATCACGTTCAGAGTGCATAATGCATTTTCTATGAGGTCGGTCACCGTAGCGTATGCTGTTCGTGACATGACTTGAATAACCTTCTTTCTTGTTCTTCGGAAATACGATAAGTATTTAAAATGTATAATGATAAGAAACTTAAGCGTAAAATAACAGTCAAGTGCCCCCGTCGCCCGTCCCCCTACCAGGTAAATTGTTGCTTTTGAAAACGTGAAAAATATCAGAACAGCAGTAAATATTATAATGTAATTAAAAGCAAAACTATCACTGCTAGGCTTTACAAGTTAACGAGTAGGTAATAGTCGATCAACTAGGTAGGTATTATACTATACTTAGGTTTTGTCGTTAGTTGTGTAAAACATCAAGTTAATATAATAGCCATAAGATAACTATGTATAGGTAAGGTAACTGCGGAACCCTATACTGAGCGTGGCCCGACACGCATTTGGCCAGTTTTTAATAAAACACGAAAATAGATGCTATCATGATACTAGGTAAAAATAAGTAACTCTGAAATAATATTTTTATTCCTGTACCATTATATTTTCATTGGTTATAAACATAGTGAAGTGCACCTATCTAAAATAACTCTGTCACGACTAAATTTAACGCACTACACATTAAATCTTTTAATAACTGCACTATCTTTACAGGCGTAATAAAGCTACAGACATAAAAAGTACATAATAATATGTACAGACAAGTGGCTCTCGACCACTAACCACCGCCAGTCATTAAACGTACAAACGTACACACAGCAGCATGTGAGGCTAACCAAAACTGACAATATATCCAATCGATTTGAAATCTTAAACAGTTCCTCATAAAGTACAAAATCGCATAATAACAGTTTGCGATAAATAGATGTGCTGCTTACTGTACACGCTCAATTCAAACCGACTGCAGTGATAGTTCTATTAACTCGGCGGGTACTGTCACGTCCATAATTGCATTCGCGAAACAACACAAAGCCAGAGACACGGGAAAGCGCTGTTTTAGTTGTACACGCATTAACACCGAAAATCGCCACGGAAAAAGTTTTGTTAAAAAAATAGAACAAGTTATATGTAGAGAAAAGAAACGTATGACGAAAAAGAACTGTAATAGAATCGAAAACGAAACATACGAGGCAGATTGATAAGTCCGAAACGACAAACTTAAAAAAAGAATCACATTGTATTCTGACATCTTTTCGAATTTAGAACGCCGAATTTGATTTAAATCGAGCTGATGAAATTTCCACAAGATAACCTAGAATTTTATCTGTCGTGAAAAAAATTTGTTCCACCATGACAACGCGCCTGTTGACACATCAATGGTTGAGGTCGCTCTCTATGAATTGCGGTTCAATTTGGTACTGTAACCGCCCTTCCTCAGATCTGGACCCGTGCAACTCCCACTTGTGTCCAAACCTGAAGAAATGGTTAGTATTGGAGTTGGAGAAAACAATTTTTAACTTAAATTTTTATCCGCATTGGAGAAGCATCGAGGTTTAAGGAAACGCCGTTGAGAAAAAAAAATATTTTGAATAGATTATTAAAAAAATTCTCAGTCGTTTCGGAAACTTATCAATCTGTCCTCGTAGTTTTTAAAGTTTTATATAATTGTGCTAACCTTATTTTGTTCGCGCGTAAGTTGTGTTCTGTTCGTGTATTATTTATAAAAGATTCTCCCAGAAATAGTCGCCACTTACATTATAACTTGTAAAAAAATATACAAAAAGCAATATTAGTTTTATTAAAATAAAGGGAAAATGGTATCGTAAATGAGAGATTGAACTTTTTTTTAGCTTTTTTGAATAAACTGACAAATATATTATATGTTTTTTTCAGATTATAATCATTTCGGTACTAAATGAGTGAAGTAAACGTCTCTTACAAGACAAACAATATGTAATTGCAAGTTCGTACGATCAACTAGCTGTGATAATCGCAAGCTCGCGCGAAACACGGCCAATTAGGACAGCGGCGCCATAAACTAATAAAGTAAGACCATATTAATTGGTTTAATTTAAAACAATCAAAAAGTTAATTTTCACTTTGTAGGTGTTAATATTTCACCAAATTCAACGAAGTCGTGAATTCCAATCTTTGTAATTGTTTTACAATCTCCAACGACATTTAACAGTGTTTTCATAGATCATGTTAAAATTTAATTCTAAATAGTTTTAAAACTTAACTAAATGTTGAACTGCTCTGCCTCTGCAACATAATTCTTATCGTAGTTCCTGAGATCATATACTTGCTTGAAAAAAGATAAAAGGCATAATTAGCCCCTTCCCTTAAAGGCAATGTTTTAAAGAAACTGGAAGTTAATTTGCCCCAAAATAAATAGGTAGAAAGACGCCAAAATACATATAATAACCCTCCCATAACTTAAACGATACTAGACGGTAATTTTATCACTTAGATCACAAAATGTTTTGAATCTCCGATACCACATCACTTTAACCCTTAATTCTGCTGTGTTAATGTACGAAATACTCGAGTGCCAATGATAGTGGATCTAATAATGAGACCAAAGCTTTACCGGTACAAATTGTTATCGTTGGTGGTTGCGGCGGCTTAATTGGCTTGTGCACAGAGTGTTTAAAGGCACATCCATGAACACTATTGTGATAGGACTACACAAAAATAGAAAATTATACTAATCACTTAAACATAACATCTAACAACTCCATGGACCAGAAAATGGCCAGGCTTTTGATAATTCTAATTCAAACGGTCTAACCCTGCAAACTCCTACCCGGTTGCCTATAAAAATGTTGATAAAGCAAAAACCTTACTCCGGGTGCTTTTAAAAATCTTCCGAAAGTTATCTATATGAATCGCAATTTGTAATTAGGAAGAATTTCATAAGCTTTGGAAGTTAAATAATAATCAATATTTTTAACAGCTACTCTTCTGCTACATTTTAAAGCCAGCTGGCAGCTTAATTGAACTTTTATGACTTATGTGAGGATGAGCTCAACGATGTGCTATCAAAAAAACAAAGAAAAACTGCTGTTAGACAGCAAAAAAATGTTATTTCTTTGTTAGAAGAACGAATTCTCTTACAAAAAATTTTGACAATAGCTTGTGAAAAATCTTTTATTACGACCGCTAATATATAACAATGACATGGATTGAGGCAGCTTAATTGAGATGTTAATGTGATGATGAGCTACAGTAAAGATTACAAAAGGCATGAAAGAAAGCTAGGAAGGATAAAACTTTGGACTTTCTTGGTTGTAATAGACAATGTTTATTAAATACACTTATAATTTATTCTTAATAACAACCCATAAAGGACCGCATACGCAGGACGATCGCAGTTAAATAATTAAAAAAAATACATTAACATGTTGCGTATTACGTACTTAAAGCATTGTTAAGGTAATTCAACAATACCGTGATCCATGTTCGGAATACCTACCCGCTTGCCAATGACGCGCGATTCGACCGTTTAATGAGACCACAGCTCTGCCGCAACGAATTGCAGCCACTCTGTACTACGGCTGGCGGCAGCTTAATTGAGCTGTACAGACAGAAATAAAAGTATTTTGCTACAGCGTGTGTGCGACGGGCACAATCGTCAAATACATTCCCTAAGCGTGAATATTTTTTTTTTTTTTTTAAATTTTGAGATTTAAGCATTCACAATGCTATTTTATATAATACTAAATAATATACTAGAAAAAATAGGACTCGCACCAGATCATGTTCTCCGAGTGACTCGGTAGCTCAGCGGTCAGAGCATTGGACCGGATATCCAAAGGTCGCGGGTTCGATTCCCGTCCGAGAACATGATCGTGAATATTTTTTCGTTTCTAAACTTAAAGCGTTGTTCCGCTGTTTAAAATTCGTTGGGTGTTAATGATACTTATGGAGCAACGGATACATACAAAACTTCTAGTTCTTGTGTTATCATGACTTTTCCATTGTCATTCAGTATTATTATTGAAATAAGTGCTTACGTGCAGTAAAAGCCGCGTTTCTTGAATAAAAAAATGAAATCTTATTTCCACTCTCGCGTACCTATAACAATATTCGTCCTCGGTTATGTTGAATTGCGAGACTTCGAACGAATAAAGAAGTCAGTTTCTACTTTTTTTTAAATAATGCTTATCTAATTGATAAGCATAAAGCTCAGAAAAACATTACCTCAATTGTTTTTCAAACGTCGCCATTTTCACCATTGAGAAAAATCATGAACGCTTAGAATAAAAAAAATGTATTTTATTCAGAAATTAAACTAAGATTAAACTCAATTATTCCCAAACAAGATCGAATGTTACAAAAACGGAAACAACAATTTAATAAAGCCCAAAAGATGACAATCATAAACACCAATTCAACATTTAGGTCAAAATTTTCGACAGGTCTGTTTTTTATTTTCATTTTGGCGTCGGTTGTTCAGCGAACAAAACGTAATGACACGAGATTATGCCTATTTAAACCGTTTAAATCTCCGAGAGGCGGCATTCACGCAAATACGGTACACGTTTCGGTGTAATAACTCGAGCCATTATTATTTTTACACGTAATATTGTCAAGTTTTTCGAGACGGCTATTCAGCTTTACAAAAAAATGTAGGCAAGTCAGCCTTAACTTTGTATAATAGCAATTAAATTTGTGGATGTCAATTATTGTGGTTTCTGTTAGATTAACTATTTAAACCAATTAAATCTCCGAGCATACCGTATTTACATTTACGCAAATACGGTACACATTTTGGTGTTATAACTGGCCCATTATTATTTTTGCACATAATATTGTCAAGTCATTCGAAACGTTAGTTAAGTTAGCTTTAGGAAAAAAAACATATTTAAATGAGCTTTAACTTTGTAAATAAGCAATTAAATTTAAGAGCTTTTGTCAATTATGTTAGTAAGAATATGCCTATTTAAACCATCTCCGAGAGGTTATAGCTATGCGATGAGTACTTCATTTCATTTCTAAATCTTCCGAATGACAGAGGAAAATCAACTACAAGACATGACAATAATAAAATTATCTTAGTTAGACCGATGTGTACTATTCAAAAGTGAAATGAAACGCAGAAAGTTGATACATAAGTTTAATTAAGGCCTGATTTTTCAATACTCAGATAACAGAAATCAGTCACTTAAATTATTATCCGAATAAAGTTAAAGTCATTCAAAAAATTTGATAATCAAATATAATGACAAACATTTTCAAAATGGCAGAATAATACGTTATCAAACGAATAATAAAGCTTTATCTGGGCATTGAAAAATCAGCCCTTAATGTAAAACAATAATAATATAAAAAAACCTTTTAGTTTCACTATATCTTGGCAAAGCGAGGACGAGACCTGTGCTGCGCTGAGAAATATTAAACGTTGCTAATAAATTCTTAAACTGCCACCGTAAATTTTGTTAAAACGCCATTTCCCATTTCACCTCCACACTTGTGACCGAAGCGAAACTCTGTTCTTGGAATACGACTTCGGGAAGATCATCTGCATAATTCAGGTGTTATGCCTGATACTTCTGGACTTAAATTATGTTGCAAGGTTCGAGAGGTACTCTGAACCAATAATGGATGTATAGTTAAATACTAGTGACTCTGTGCCATGCTAAATTTTGATGATAGACCTTAAATACCTACTTTTAGAGACTTTTATTGCAATATGTTAGCGTGAACCCGTGAGTAAGTGATTAGTCAACTCTTTTAGCTAAGATAAGGGAAAGTGGTAGGCATTTACTTTTTAACTATTTTTCAGTCCTTTCAATGATAAAAAGTACTCAAAGTATTCATTAAATATTTCATAACACTAGAAAATATGCACCAAAAGGGAACCCTATTAAATTCACCGTATTAAGAATTTATTTTTTGTTCATTTTAAGGGTTCCGTACCCAAAAGGTAAAACGAGACCCTATTACTAGGGCTCCGCAGTCCGTCTGTCTGTCTGTCTGTCTGTCTGTCCGTCTGTCACCAGGCTGTATCTCATGAACCGTAATAGTTAAGCAGTTGAAATTTTCACAGATGGTGTATTCCTGTTGCCGCTTTAACAACAAATACAAAAAAAACAGAATTAAATAAATATTTAAGGAGGCACTCATACAACAGACGTGATTTTTTTTGCTCTTTTTTCCTTCATATTGATAACGGCAACAGCTGTATATATTATACATAAACAACGCTTGAAATATTTACAAAATATTTAATTAGTATTAACTTGAAAATAAATAGTAACATTAAAATTAAACATATAATTGAGGCTCCCATAAAACAATCTGTGCCCAATTACAATTGTGCACATATATGCGCTTTTCATATTTTAAGAATTTTATTGTACCTATATGTATTTCCGTCTTTAATAAATAAAACCCATTAGTTGGCACTGTATACGTTTGTACAATACAAGGATTGAAATATCGTTAAAAAATTATAACGTTACAAAAAACCTCTATAAATAACGTTATTTTAATTGTTAACTTTATTTTTACGGTATTATGACGGTAAAATAACGTTATTAAACGTAACATAAAATGATAACTATAATTATGGCAAACGACGTTAATTTCAAAATAACGTTTTCAATCCCTGGGTTTGTAAAAGTATAATTTTGCTATGGGGACAGACTTTTTCTGAGTTTACTCACTTAAATTGTATACTTACAGGTTTCTCTTTATTTAGAGTTATTTTTTGTGCATGCACTTAATGAGGCATTTGATGCACTTTGTCGACCTCCGTGGTTGAATGGTTTGTACGCAAGTTTTCAAGGTGTCGCCATCTCTGAGGTACCGGTTTCGATCCCGGCTGGGTCAATTTAGAAAACGATCTTTTCTATAATGGCTCATGTCTGGGTGTTTGTAGTTCCACCGTTGTCTCTGATTTCCATAACACAAGTGCTTTAGCTACTTACTTTGGAATCGGAGCAACGTTCGTGACGTTACATATTTAAAAAAACAAGTATCATTGGAAACTTCTTTAGGAAAACAAAACTATTTTAGAAAATAGTCTATGACTCGCCATTCCCTCGAAACTGTTCAAAGCAGAGCTTCATTTAATGTACATTCCCACGTTATATTTTATTCATGGCAGCACTTATATTCCCTTGATAACACACTGATCCTTTAGTTAAAATGCTCGAATGCCCACTGGATTTCACTTTTCATTGAAAGTTATTTTTACCCACATAATATGACAAGGGTTATAAATAACAAAGGATATTTTTACATTTTAATAGTGGTATGTTTTGATTACATTGTGTAACTGAGAGAAAACAATGTGACGTAATTACAATTATTGTTCTCATATTTAAATACCGTTGTATTTCAACTTAAAACAAACAAAATCTTTAATAGTAGTTTATGATACAAGGTTTGTAAGGAGTGAGCCATACTACGTTTTTTAATATATTTGCGATGTATTATAGGTACCTTCTGAAATAAAATAAAAACCGTAAAAAAAAACGCACGGTGGTGGCGTGCCGTAAAATTAACTTCCCGCACGCTGTACTAAGCCGTAAACAAAAACGCACAGCGTGCGGTAAAATCAACTTACCGCACGCTGTACTGTCATTGAAAACACACATTTTCGAGCAACTATATTGAAAAAATATTACCAAAACCTTTCCCTACATCGGATATTATTTTAAGTAAACTGCAGACTTTTGTTTTCACATTCCAGACTGTATCGGGAAACTCGTTTTCGTCATTCATTTTAGGTTTCAAAATCATCCTTTATTTGGCACAGTATACAATTATATTAATAAATAATAAGTATTTGACAACATCACATACATTGCTCCGATTCCAAAGTTAGTAGCTAAAGCACTTGTGTTATGGAAATCAGAGACAACGGTGGTATCACAAACAGCCAGACCTGAGCCAATATAGAAAAGTTCGTTTTCTATATTGACCCAACCGGGGATCGAACTCACCTCAGAGATGGTGACACCTTGAAAACCGGTGTACAAAGCCACTCGACCACGGAAGTCGTCAAATAGTTAGTGTCTTCATAAAGAATAATTTAGGTTTATACATTTTAACTTTGTATTCTAGGAAATAATCTTTGGAAAGATTATGCACCAATTTGAAGTAAGCTTTACGTAATTGCACATACCGTTGCACCTTATGAAGGTCATGGCTCGGCAGCTCACGAAGCAATACGGATGTTGTTGAAACAACCTTTAGCCATCTGTGTTTCATCATTAAATTGTCTGCATCTTTTGGACGTCTCAAGAATTATATTATTATATTCTTTAATATTTTTTTATACTGCCGGAAGCACTACTACCTAAACCTAAAAAAACAACCGCCTCAGTGGTCTAGTGGTTCGCCCAGCCGTATAATAACATAATTGTATTTAATTTTAATGCGTGAAGTTGATATTTTTTAATGTTATAGTCATTATTGTGGATTTTAATTTTTTTTATATTTTTGTTATATTTATATTTAATGATTTGATCTTATTTAATGAATTCTTTAATTACAATTTAAGTTAAGCCCTCACAGGGCGTCACAGGAACTGTAAAAATTATATCATCTACTATGTGACAAGCAATAAATGAATTATGAATTATAAGATGCAGGGGTCCCGGGTTCAATTCCCAGTAGGGGGGTACATGTTACTCGGTTTGGTTGGTGGTAGGGCTTACTTCAAATCCACCTGGCTACCTACCACCATCTCACCTAAGTCTGACGCCATAACAACAATTTAAAAATTGTTGTATTCCGGCAGTTAGAGGTAAGATAGCCAGTTCTTCAGTGGTAAGGATTCCGGGTGTAGTGCGCAAACACCTTCGGCCTTATCGTCACTTAACATCAAGTGAGATGAAGGCCAAGCACTAACCCGTAGTGGATAAAAACAAAAAACCTATTTTGCAAACTTAGCTGCGTCATGGCTACTGCTAAGCACTGTTTTTTGGTAAGAGTTTTTTGACTAAGGTTAAGCGAGGATCTCGGTGGCGCAGTGGTATAGCGCCTGGCCCATCGATTGCGGAGGTTGAGCAACTTGCGTAAGGGTCTGTCATGGGATGGGTGACCAAATTTTTTTTTCTCGAGCTCCTCCGTGCTTTGGACGGCACGTTATGCCGTTGGTCCCGGCTGCATTTGCAGTTGTTAGCACCCATCAATCCTCATTCATCATATCAGTCACGGCCCATTCTCCTTATCCACCCATAAGGAAGGCCTGTGCCCAAGCAGTGGAGACATTAAAAATGGCTGATGTTCAAGCTATTTACTTCTCGTACGGAGTACATTCGTTTATTTTTAGCTACAATATTAAATAGAAATATAAATTGAAAGTTCAATGCATGAAGTACAAAATTATATTTTGTATAAATTTAAGACAATGCTTTTATTTATTATTCAAAAATTACACTAAAAGTCAAGTAAGCAAGAGGTGGATTACCATAAATACTAAGTTTAATTGCAAAAAGAATTTCAAGAATTTTCTTATATCTATAAGCGCTCATAGCCTATTTGGAGCGCAAATAACAGCTCTCTATTTAATACCAATAAAAAGTTATAAAGTTCTATATAAAAGAGCGTAGTGCTCACTTGAAGCACAGCAGAGCAAAAGTACTACATAGTAACATAAAAGTCAAGTACATAACTCAAAGAGGCTTACGCGTTCTAGAAGAGAATAGAGAAAAATATAAAACGCAACAAACTCTCAAGAGCGTTAAGCACGATTGGGAATTATTTTGTAACGTTCATTACTGAAGCACAATTCGAAATTTGTACAATTGAATTTTCATTTAGTCCAATTCTGTCGATTTTGCGGTTTTCCCGATGATGGAAAATCAAGCTTCATTCTTAAACAGGGACTTTTATTTAACTTTGTATGAAAGTCTTATAAATCTTAAAATAATTAGATTATAAAAAGTACTTCTATTGTGAAAGTACGCGCCAGTGAAGGTGTTGCTTTTAAAACTTTAAAAAAATGACAAATTAAAGTTTCAATAACATTAAAGTAGCTTATTTTTTAGATTGAGTAATTAATATGAAACTCAATTGAATATTAAAAAGCTTCGCAAATCTACAACGACGTGCTAAGAAGAAGCCGCATAAGACCAAAAGTTGAAATCGTTAGACTTCTTTCAAGCAATAAAGTAAGTTGTACGTTGACAAGGTCCCCACAAAGGGTAAACTGTAGCTGTTGTAAGATAACGCCCAACTTTATGTTTATGACACTGACTGTAAAAAATACAGTAAGCAGATCTACCGCATTCTTAGGATTAGTATAAAAGTTTTCTATTTACAACTAAAAACAAGTGCAGTGGATCAACCTGTCCACCAACGGTCTTAACGCAAACCGTTGCAATAACTACTACTGGTAGCGACCGCTCGATCTATTAGAAGCACACAGTAGCGGTTCTTTACATTACCGACCAGCATAACTTGAGTTTCGACCCCTCTTCACAACCAGCTAACGTAGAACTTAGGGGCGTGAGACGTTTCATTCGGGAAGGTCTTGCTATAATGGTTGGAGAAGGCATTAAGAGTCGTCGGAATCGCTAGACGACCTTGATGCAATCTTAGAAATAGCTGTGGTTGGAACGCAACTATATGATAGCTCGAATGTAGGTTTTACCGACTTTTTTGGACAGTTATATATTTAGTTTCGTCTTTTTCACTGAATTGAGAAGAGAATTTATATTCTTTGCAAGTTAACGAATGATATACATGCACAAAAAAACATGTTTCTGGAGCTATAAGAAATAGAGTGCATATTAATTTATAACGCATGATTCAGAGAATTGTATCATGCACTTATAATTGCAAAATTAGGACGTGGAGACCAAAAGTCATAATGTATTATGTGACAATGTATAAAGTTGTCTCTGTACTGTTTTTTATATAAATAAAGAAAAAATAAAAAATCTAGCTGGTGAGAAGAGCTATGATATTTTTGAACTCAAAATCAATGATAACTGGATTTATTTTTTGACGACTCCGTGGTCGAGTGGCTTTGTACACCGGTTTTCAAGGTATCGCCATCTCTGAGGTCCCGGGTTCGATGATCCCCGGTTGGGTCAATTTAGAAAATGCACTTTTCCATATTGGCACAGGTCTGAGTGTTTGTGATACCACCGTTGTCTCTGATTTCCATAACACAAGTGCTTTAGCTACTTACTTTGGAATCGGAGCAATGTATGTGATGTTGTCAAATATTTATTTAATGATTTATTTCAAATTTTTATTTTTGTTGAAATTTAATTTGGTTTTTCTTTAATTTTCTTTCTGATTCTTTCTTTAATTTTCTGATGCGTTTTTCTTAAAACGCATCAGCACTGTTGCGTACTAGAAAAAAAACATCCTATTCTGAACATCGCAATCTTTCTACGTGTAGAAGTGAAAATAATAACAGCCAGTGAAATGACACCCACATCTTCATCATAAACGTCGGAATCCGTTCATTCTTCAAAATCTTCACCCACATGTTAGTCACGTCCGATAGCTCATACATCTGTTTACCTACAACGCACACGTACCTTCTTCAACCTTCCTAATGTTTTACCTAGTCACAGTAAATTTTCCGGAATATTCCTCATTTCTGATTCGATCACACTGTTGAACGAGCGTCACGTATTTTTTTACCCCATTCCCCAGACAGTAAGCAGGTAAGTATTATATTTTTTTTAACAGAAGGCACCTACGTGTGATGTTTATGAAAAGGCTTAGAATTCAGTTTTGGCTTATTCATGAGTTGCTATTGAAATTTCTACGCCCAAAATTGCGTTACGAGACAACTGTTTTCACTTTCGTGTTTTTTTTATTAAAAACAGAGGCATCTTCAAAAACACGTTTGTCAAAACTGGAATTCATAAATATTTAAAATTGGAAATCCTAGAAGTCCTACTACTCACCTAATGAATTTTTCATACTTACTTATCCTACATTATTTAGAAATCTTTACAGAAAGTTTCTTTAATAATTTTGAATTCCCCCAATAGCTTTTTAATTAAAATAATAATAATTTACTAGCGACAAAAAATTACATCTACAAAAGTATACCTACTAAAAAGCAGAAAGATATGTATCCACATATCTTAAATAACATAACCTAGCTTTAAAATTACTATACGAACCAAACGCTAAAATGTAAATAACACAACATACATACAAATGCCTAACCAATAGTAAAATAGACCCTGTAACGCTCTTAAATCCATACTCAGAGGACTTAAGCTCTGTAACGATTCAAAGAGCTTTGAGAGAAGAAAATGACAAAGACATTACAACATAGATTGAATATAGATACGTCTAATACAGTTGATGTTGCGAAGAAATACCGACATGAATAGACATCACATCTTTTTCATAGTCCCAATAAGTATCATATTTCGATATTTTATCTAATAGAAAATATTGTTGACTTGTACAGTTACATAAATTGTGATACTTTCCAATCTGTTTAGTATTACTTTCAAGTCAAATATTTTATGTCAATTTACTTATTCTATATGGTTTTTTTTTCTTTGTGGGCAACAGCAAGTGATATCTGGATAAATTGTTATATCAAAATATAAATTCAATATCACTTTGAATTCATGTAGAACTCAATAAAGTCACTTGGTTTGATAGAATAACCACTGACATCCTCTGTATCGGTCACCGAACTTCTCTCAATGTGATAGGATTTGACCCTATACAGAATGTTTAGTAATAGCATTATAAAGCCGAAATAGTAGATATGGTACCATGCATATACCCCCGGAAAATTCGTATAGACCATGAAAACCGCCACATGGCTGAGAAATTTTGTTTTTTTATTTCTATGGAAAAATTCAAAATGCACAACCCTAGACGCAAAAAGACTATTTTATTAGATAATCAATACCATTAATGGGCAATAGCAAAACGCAATTTATGTCTAGGGTTGCCACTTTCTAGTTTATCATAAATAATAATTGAAAAAAAAACAAAAAGTGGTGGTTTAAAGGATTTATAATATTTTTCCGTGGTTTTATGCATGATGCTCTATTACAATTACAATCAATTCAATTTATTTGATCATTGCGACAAGGAATAAAGCCAATCGAGTTTGTTCCAATTTGTGTCACATGTGGAGTAGAGGCAGATAGAACAATTTGGTTTGTAATGAAAGTAAAATTGAATGACCTACTTTTATAATCCCTATGATTGAAAAGGAAAGTTTAACATTCGCAAAATGTAATTGTTAAAACTGCTAAATTGTTCCTCATCTTATCTAGGTAATAATCTCACTGGTATTATATTAGGTACCTATTATAGAGAGGTAAACCTTCAAAATTATTTATAATAATGGCTCCTAAAGCTAAGTACGATATTCTACCAAATCGGGAAAAATTTCATTAAAACTGTGACTCAACACTACAACCCAGGCTCTAAAATAACGGTTACTTTTATATTTCTTAGAAATAATGTACGATTCAAACCAACCGGCCTGCGGCAGAGTGCATTTTACCTTTGCCAGAGGAAAATAAAGCGTCTATACAGGTAGCTAATTCCATATTATTTGCATGAAACCGCGGCAGATGGTCGGCTTCGCACGCATGCCACGGCAGCCGGTCGGCTCCCCACGCATGCCGCGGCAGCTGATCGACTCCGCACTCATGCCGCGGCAGTCGATCGGCGCCGGCGCCCGCAATATGTTTTACTACTGTATAGATGCTTTATTTTGGCAAAAGTAAAATGCGCTCCGTAGCGGGCTGGATGGTTTGAATCGTACATAACACACTTTGCCACTTTGCACTAAGAAAGGAAGGGGAGCAATAACCAACTAGAAGATACGAAATATTAATTTATGTTATAGAAACTTACCCAATAGTATTAACAAACTGAAGCGGACGATACGACATTATTCTTTGATCCAAAACATAAACATTTGTGTTATATTCCATCCATTAATAAAACTCTTTTGATAACATTAATAAAACCGAATGTCCCAACTGTGCTCACAATAAACGGAAGTCTTTATTGAAAATAAAATGATGTAAGTGAAAAGTTTGGCCATTACTGTCAGTCAATATTCAATGAATGGAGGTAGAGGCATCATTAAATTTATCAGTCAATTCTGAAGGGAGGGGGTAACCATTAGATACAATCGTATTGGTTACATCGGCAGTAATGATTTTGGGCTCCCGAACCTCGGACCCTCACTTTTCATCGGTTGGGTCAATTGATTGAGACTAACCAGGGTTGGGCTTTTAGTTAACGTCCTAATAATTTTCAAAGTGAACCACACATAGCCATCTCTTGGGAAACTGTTATATGTAATTACTTTTATATTACTAGCAATCGATTGCAGTTGATTACCTGAGTTTAATCCAATTTAACAATACGAATACATTGGGAATGTTTTACTTTTTCATTTATCTTAAAAGTTGTATCAAGTTGATTAAGGGGTTTAAGATAAAATAGTGCTTATAAAGCATATTACCTATTTTATTGGTGAACAATATTTTTTGAATTTGCATAGTCATTAATTGGCAGGTGACAACCCTGAATAAGACGACAACGGTGCGTCACAATACCCAAATTAATGACTGAAAGAAATGACGGGGACCTTTATTGAAAAATGTTTAATGGCGTCTTCCTTTCCAATGTTTTTAGTTTCATCCGCTGGCGTTTATTTTTCAGTTTTGATGGAGTTTGAAAAACAATTTTACCTTTTTGCTTGTGCGCTCCAGATCTGAAAAGCAGAAAACAAACATAAGTCTCATTTGAAATCCAGAAAAGGCTCATGTGGAGGAATTCAAGACAATGCAATACCATCAGAGCATCATACTAATAATTTGTGCAGAAAGAACTCCAAATTAG
The DNA here is from genome assembly GCA_963556745.1 of Catoptria pinella. Taxonomy (NCBI): domain Eukaryota; kingdom Metazoa; phylum Arthropoda; class Insecta; order Lepidoptera; family Crambidae; genus Catoptria; species Catoptria pinella. The sequence goes on from OY750769.1 coordinate 9,184,567, forward strand.
AGACGTCGATTATAGGTACATAAATTGATATATTTTGTATTGGAAAATGAAATTTACCAAACAAAACCATCTGTGTGTCACAGATCGGCATTCTACTAACATTTCAGAATACTGAGCTGTACCCACAAGGGTTTAACTGTAGTCGAAATCATCGACAGCATAGGGAAGGGAAATTTGACATATATAATACGAATAAAAAGTCCTATAACTCCCGAGACGTCACGTGATTTTGTTTTCGAGTGCCATATCGTGCGTGGCAGTAATCTCATTACTCATACTTATTTTTACCATTACAAGGAGTAGATCTATTCAGGGCAGAAATTCAATTATAGAACATGAGTCGGCTTAACCCTGCCTCCACGAGGCCGAAAATCATAGAGCACTCAAAGAATGATCTCACGAGGACTCTTGACGTACACAACTCGTTTTAGGACTTGGCATTGCGTCCGGATCGGCTGGGATTCAAGAGTACTCTAGACCTTCGTTATACTACGGCGTTAGGGAAATGAAAAAGCTGTCATATCGAAGTTTTGTTTCTCCTTTATAAATAAATAAATGCTTGGAAAATTTCACACAACGCCATCTAGCCCCAAACTAAGCAAAGCTTGTAATAAGGGTGCTAGACAACTGATATACTACTTATATACTTTATAAATATATACTTATTATACATAGTAACACGCGGACCCGTCACAGAAATTAAAATTCATTATAATAGGTATAAAATATAATGGAATTTGATTGGATAAGTCATCGACTGGTTCGTTAGTAATTGTTAAAACATTCTTTTCTATTTTGATTTATGAACAATTAATTTTACACCCAAGGCTGCGTTCATACGAAACCATATGACCTGAGCTCAACCCGAACTCAACTCAAACTCAAACTCAACTCAACCGCAGCCCTTGCAATGCATCGCTTACAATTTTGAGTCTTATGACGCATTAATAAGCTCCGTTATATTTTGTTGATGCAACTGCACCCGCCCCGCGCTCAACTCGAACCCGAACTCAACACAAACTCAACCCGAACTTTACTCAAACTCAACCCGAATTTATTTCAAACTCACCTCGAACTATTTATATTTTATTTATTTTCTGTGTTTATTTTCCCTTTTTACAACTGATCCAAATAAATAGTCGATATATCGCTCTGAACGTTTAAATACCAATCTGAGTTTGGAGTAAGTAGTTTAGCTTCACTTCATCTTTTTTAATTTTCCAAGTGTTATACCAAAAAGTAAGCATCTATCTTTATACAAAATCACATTGAAATAATATTCGCATAAGAAGTTACACTTTTGGATAATTAATATTAAAATAAGATGCGTTAGTAAAGTCTTGCTTAAATCTTTACTATCAAAAGCTTACAAAATAAGTAGGTACCTACACCAATTTTGACTTTATCGATACTGCAAACTTGTGACGTCACTAATAGGGGCCCATTAGTCTAAGGGACGCAGACCACGGTGCTATTTCGTGTTTCGCGCCGACGCGCATTCCGTGCTTATTGAGAGTACTGTATCGTAATACGGTGTTTTTATCCTATTTGTACGATTTACTCTTGAAGTTATAAAATAAATAAGTTAATAAAGACTGGTAACAGGAAAATTTATATTTTTTCCTTTTAAGGCGGAACTTTTTTTATTTTGAGTCGAGTTGTTTTTTAACTTGTTGTTTTGTTTTCAGTTTTATGAGGGCTAGAATCGTGCATCCCTAAGTTATGGTCTATTTTTGTACTCAATGCCCGGTTTCTGAGGTACTTATCGGTGGTATATCGGAGGGGTCTACATTATCTGGTTTAAAGTTTATTACTTTAAACCAGGGGGTGCGGTTTCGCTCACATACAATTTTAAGTCATAATATTGATTGGAACGCTATAAAGTTTTTTCGCATAATGGCATATTCGCATAATGTTATGTTTGCAAAATGATTTCATTGGCATAACGATTACTTGTTTTAATTTTTTCTTGTATCAATTTGGCATAAATTTGGTGGACATAAATGTTAAACGCAAAACTTTAACTCGAATAATAGCAATTTATCATAATATACAAATGGCAAAATTTATTACTATAAACAATAGTTATAGTTTGATTGGCACTATAAAAATATTTGATGGGCTACTTATGTTGGGATCTTTGGTAAACAGACGATTAGGTGCGACGACGAGTGAGCGTAGCGAGCGAAGAGGAGGTTAGCTTCCATTGCAATAAAAAACGCCAGTGCCAGAACCGACTTACTGTCGTGTAGGTATGCATTATGCCACAAGTTGTTATGCTAATAAACGTTATGATTTGTAATCGTTATGGGTAAAAAAAATATGCAATAAAATGTTATGCTTTTTGATCATAAATGATAATAGTATTTATGTGGAATGAAAGTATGCGTAAACATTTATTCGGTATTAATGTTATGCGAAGTTATCATTCTGCCAAAAAACCTTATGCCATAGTTATGACTTTAAATTTTATGCATTCACATCCCAAACCAAGGACCGCTCCGACAAAGTTAAACCTCCGATTAAGTACCTCAGAAACCGGGGGTAAGCCGTAGAACTCACTTGGCCTTATTAATAAACGAATAGTAAGTTTACACCTGGTTTAACAGAAAATATTGTTTAGCAATATTTACGTATAACATCTCAAAGCATTATATTCCTAAGCAAACTTTTTGGTTAAACTAGGTGTAAACTTACTCTTCATTTATTAATAAGGGGATAAAAGTTTATTTTGTATAACTTACATTAATTTGACACTCGCATAGCTGTTCTAAAGTATTCAATTAAATGTAGTAACATCGACTAACTTTTGAAATAAATTAAAAGCTTTACCAGCTTATCCTGAAGATTTGCAAATATCCGATATGAATATTGATAAAACCACAAATCCATTAGACCTAAATGTAGTAGAATAAGGGAACCAAACCACGACGTGGCTTTAGTTCAACCTACAGGCTTATATGATTAAAAACCCTATCGTTCTTGCAAATTGAACTTAATGCCAGTATAATTACAAGCAAAACTCGTTTGTAAGTTATAAACGAATATATTTTTCGTATTGTTCGTTGAGTTAGATGGCTGCCTTCAGTATCCAGTCTTTATATACTCATACTTAATGATTTTATTATGGCTAAACTGTAAATTCTGATAAATTTTCGTTAAATAAATACCCAAGTACATAAAAATTTGTGCTACCTAGTCAAACATTAAAAACTCAATACAAAATGTAAAGGGATAAGTGGGTCCACAAGAAAAAAATGTGTTTTCACTATAATTATCTCGTTGACTTTTACTAATATTCAATTTCGAAAGCCTTAATGACAGTACTGTAGTAAAGAACTTGATGAAAATCAAAAATATTATATAACTCTATTTCGGCACTTTTTTCACATCCTATGCAAGTACCATGATCTGCAATCAAACCCTAATCGATTACTACAGCACAATAAACTATTCGATGTGTACACGGTAAACCCTACAGGGGCCTACTGAGTCCATTAGACCAAAGGGCGCAAACCGCGACGAGATTTGAGTTTCCAAGCCGCCGCCTCCTCTTTTATTTCCTCGCGTATCCACCTATTTAATGACAGTTGTAAAGAAACTTGATGAAAATATTGTAACTTTACTTCGGCACATTCTCCATATCCTATGTAAGTAACATGATCTGCAGTCAAACACTAATCGATTACTGCAGCACAATAAAATATTCGATGTGTACACAATAAACCCTACAGAGGCCTACTGAGTCCATTAGACCAAAAGGCGCAAACCGCGACGAGATTTGAGTTTCCAAGCCGCTGCTTCCTCTTTTATTTCCTCGCGTATCCACCTATTTAATTACAGTAGTAAAGTAACTTGATGAAAATATTATAACTCTACTTCAGCACATTCTCCATATCCTATGCAAGTACCATGATCTGCAGTCAAACCCTAATCGATTACAACAGCATAATAAACTATTCGATGTGTACATGATAAACCCTACAGAGGCCTACTGAGTCCATTAGACCAAAAGGCGCAAACCGCGACGAGATTTGAGTTTCCAAGCCGCTGCTTCCTCTTTTATTTCCTCGCGTATCCACCTATTTAATTACAGTAGTAAAGTAACTTGATGAAAATATTATAACTCTACTTCAGCACATTCTCCATATCCTATGCAAGTACCATGATCTGCAGTCAAACCCTAATCGATTACAACAGCACAATAAACTATTCGATGTGTACATGATAAACCCTACAGAGGCCTACTGAGTCCATTAGACCAAAAGGTGCAAACCGCGACGAGATTTGAGTTTCCAAGCCGCCGCCTCCTCTTTTATTTCCTCGCGTATCCACCTATTTAATTACAGTAGTAAAGTAACTTGATGAAAATATTATAACTCTACTTCAGCACATTCTCCATATCCTATGCAAGTACCATGATCTGCAGTCATACCCTAATCGAGTACTACATCACAATAAACTATTCGATGTGTACGCGATAAACCCTACAGAGGCCTACTGAGTCCATTAGACCAAAGGGCGCAAACCGCGACGAGATTTGAGTTTCCAAGCCGCCGCCTCCTCTCTTATTTCCTCGCGTATCCACCTATATCCGCCCTAATGAGGGCCTCAACGCCTAATTGACTTAGCTACGGATTAATAACGGTTTACGACTAAAATATGTTTACCGATGAATATTAAGAGGGTTTGTTTAGGCCTTGATTTACTCGCAAGATATAAAATTTTATTTTGTTTCAATTAGGTGTGTGACAGAAACAGATGAGATATTTTAATTAATGGAAATAAATAAATAATTAATGTTCTTAATAATTGAAGCATATTTTCTTAAAAGGTTTTTAGCCAAAATTACGTTGATGCAATAAATAAAGTTATTCAATCTTGGACCTAAATCTTTAAATATGACATTTTAGCATTTTTAGCTATTTTTGTACAATAAATAAATAAATAATAATAAATATTTGACAACATTACATAAATTGCTCCGATTCCAAAGTAAGTAGCTAAAGCACTTGTGTTATGGAAATCAGAGACAACGGTGGTATCACAAACACCCAGACCTGAGCCAATATAGAAAAGCTCGTTTTTCTAAATTGACCCAACCAGGGATCGAACCCGGGTCCTCAGAGATGGCAACACCTTGAAAACCGGTGTACAAAGCAACTTGACCACGGAGGTCGTTCTTTGTTTAAAATTTATGTTTGATTGCTATGAGAGGAGATAAAAATGTGTCTCGTTTTATTTTATTTTACTTTAATTAAAAAGCTGTGTTTTAATTAATGAAATAAGTAGTTCCTTAAACTAAGCTATTCAGTGTTTCTTCAACATTATATAAAATTAAAAGGTTAGGTCTATGTATCTAATTAAAATTTTCCAGACTTTTAGGCGATTTTAATTAATATTGTTCGTTTCACAATCAAATGAACGCTTTATTAAAACTCAGCAAAGATTAATTAGCCAGAGGGAAACAGTGAATTAGAGGAAAATAAGCTCATTAATGGTAAAAGTGAGAAAACCTTTGAGAAAAATAAAAAAGTTCTCATCATTTTTAGTTTTTAGTGAAAAAGTGAGAACTTATCCAACTCGATTTTAGCCTTACCTACCTTCCTATTATTATGAACTCAAGAATGTCAAGTGACTGAAATAACAATACCCGTTGAGTGTAAGTAGGCAATTTAAATACCCTAACATTTATAGTTTTAGTAATTTGACTAGTGAAAGCTGTAATAAAACTTTTACCATCACTTTTCACACATAAAAAAAACCCCGTAATGAAAAGTTGCATTGCGTATAATCGCCCCATACAGAAAGTGTTAATGAAAGAAGTGGGAAAATAACCATTGAGAAAGAATAGAAGTTTTCATCATCTAGTTTCAGTAGAGTTTGGTTTTCGAACTTTCAGTTCAGGGACACGTTTAAGTCCGAATGAAGTAAATTAAAGAAAACTTCAACAGTCAAAGTTTTCGTTAAAGCCAGAAGTTGCTATGAGGTTTCGGCGCAATTTCATGGACTCCGTTTCCGTTCTGAATTTAATATTAAAAACGAAACTTGAAACATAAGCCGCTAAAAAAATATATATTTAGTATCAAAATCATATTCACACTTTACTACTACTACTTTGAATCTTTGTGGAAAATTGATTTTTTTTTTCTATCTTGTCATAGGTCATCATTACACAAACACTTGTATTACGTTCGTTTTATTATTAAAACTTGATTTTGTATTGGCATTGGTTTCTAGTAGACCGATAAACAGTGCACATAATATTTCTAATTGCCATATATTAAACTTTATTGACCTCAACAAAATACGATACAGTATTTATAGGTACTTTCGTTAAACAAATCTTCTAACCTAATCCCCTTACTGATAAAGATTGTATAGTAGATGTATATAATAGTTACACAGTCCCTTTCTTTTTAATTTGATAGAGAGTAACCATTGTCACAGAATTATTATAGTACTGTAACTGTTCATCTGCTATACAATCTTTATTAGTAAGGGGGTAAATGTCAAAGCGTACCTTCTCATTTCTATAACTCATATGCCAATTAAGGTAACATACGTTCAGTTGGCAAAGTTGTCGTGCTCTAATTCATATGTAACCAAATATTCAGAACAATTTCAGCGTCGGTGCTATCCTGGCGAAAATTAACGAACAAACTTAGATACTTAGGAATAAGCTATTTTCACACTGCCTCTAGTTAGCAAGCGTATATAACGAGAGTATTTAACGACCTGACATTTAACTTATATTTATTAACTTAACTTATATTTAATCTTCCTAAATTAGTTTATTTTTCCTCTTTTTTCTGTTACCCGCGTATCGCCATATGGTGATGGCTGAAAATCGGGTTTTTTTTTTACTTTCAGCGAACACTACGCTGAGCCTTGGCCCTGTAGCTGCTTCACACATATTATATAAGATCATGTTTTGTTTTTATTTGTATTTTTAAATGATTACTGTAAATTATGTTATATGTGTGTTAAAATGCAGGAATAAACGATGCATCTATCTATCTATCTAACTTTGTGTTTATTGTTGTTGATATATAAGTATTTTGCTTTTCTGTTTATTTTATATATCACTTATAATCACTAATGTAAAATCTAGTTCTTCCTCGTCGCTTACACTAATGTGAGATTTACACGGGTGCCTAAAGTCGCACTACATTTGTCGCACAGTAAAAATTAGACTGTGTAAATGGCAATTCGGCCATGCCGTTACCGATATGTCAAAAGTTGACCGTTACTGGTAACTAAAATCGACCCATGTAAATATGAAAGATTTTAATGAAGGATTTTAATTCAAGCCAAGGTGATGCTAGTAAATCAACCGATGAAAGAATGTTCGCACTTTGTAACGAAAAGCGTAATATTATAATTATAATTTAAAACAGAATACTTTAAAAATCATTTGTTCTCTTCAAAATGTACATTATATATCACTTACGATTCACGTACGATTCCAGACCAATTGTGCTACAAACGGCTTATGACTAATCCGACAATCTCCCTTATGTCACCCCCTCCGCCCTCCCTCCTTCGCAAACGTCCTCTTCTGAATTCATCAATTAAAACTTTTACGCTTTTAACGAAATAACTTGAATTTATCTTGCCAACGCTTGCGAACTAACTTTTATCCTACCTGATTTAATATTTTAGCGACTCATTGAATTGAAACGCAAAAATTGGCCAAGTGCCTGTCGGACGACGCACAGTATAGGGTTCCGCAGTTACTTTATAAAATTACAATATGGCTATAAACTTATATTTATTTCCTGTATTACACAACTAACGCCTAAACCTAAAAATACTTAATACCATTTAATTAAATTTGTTCTACGAAAACTTTTCCGATGTAAATTAATTTTGTAAGTTGATCGACTAACTCGTTAACTTATAAAGCCTACCTAGCAGTGATAGTTTTCCTTTTAACTTCATTATTTATGTACTACTGTTGACTTTAACAAAATTTTGCACTTTAAAGCTTAATATTTCGCAAACGGATCCCTAACTCAAAAAGTGGAAAATATTATTGAAAGAATTATCCACCCCATACTATGAGATTGAAGAGTGAAACAATTTTCAACCCCCCTTTACATGTAGGGGAGGTAGGTACTACACTAAAACAATTTTTTTTTCGACATTTTATTCTATCACTTTTTTGAAAATATTATTGACAGAGTTATCCAACGTCAACCCATACTATGAGATTGATGAGCAAAAAAATTTCATCCCCACTTACATGTAGGGGAGGTAGGTTCTACACTAAAGCATTTTTTTTTCGAGATTTTATTCTATCACTTTTTTTGACATAATGATAATACACAGCTTTCTAGTACTAGTAGCCTCTGAGCAAAGCCACGGCCGGACGCACGGATAGACAGACATGGCGAAACTACAAGGGTCCCTCGTTGACTAGACTACGGAACCCTAAAAAGGCTGTGAAGCCAACGTTTATATCAGACCTTTTGCCATCTGTCAGGTCAGCCCCCCTAGCTAAAGTATAGCATTTGAAAATTTTCGTTATCGCGCTTTTCTTGGAAGCACATATAGATTTGACGTTTTCAAATTTAAATGTTAACAAAACTTTATGTCAATCCCATAATGTTTAGAAAGCGAAGCGAAAACGGAGATTCTCAAATGTTACTTTGGCTAGGGGGTCAGAAAGCGAAGAAAACCATCCTCCTTGTTAACCAAGACATTTCTTGCCTTCAAACTTCCTTTCGATATTACTTATATAACGACGGATCCTATTTTCAGCTATCCCCACTCCCTGTTTCTGTGAAAATATATATTTTGAACTTTAACCTAACTGGTCTTAGTCTACTCTTTAGATTTCCACAATTTCTAAATTTAGACTAATATTAACCTGTATACTAATTAGTTTTATTTAATTTTGTGTCATTCAGTTTGAGTTTTTGATTTTCCGACGATACACCACCTTTTACAGGGTCACGGTCAATGGTCAAAAACTGATAATTTTCAAGTTACCTTAAGTTCAGCATTTAACACAAACATAATAAATATCGATTCAAATGTAGCAAAAAAATCCATAGCTAAGGGTAAAATTATTTCTTCCGCAACATTTAACGTTTATATGTTGGCAGGTGCGAATGAAATATAATTTCATTGGTATTGACCGTAAAATTTTCGGGCTCAGCTAGGGTCAACGTTTTCAAATGTAATTTGATACCTACTTATTAATTTATAAAACGAGATTTGTAAGTTCGAAGGCACGACTTAAAAAGTTTCTTATTTGTTAGTTTATTATGTATGTATGGTATTTATTTGTTTCTGTAGAATTTTTTGATAATATTAGCCACTTCTATTGTTTATTTATTCGAACAGTCGGAAAGCCGGACAGACATATGAAAGCACTTTTGCCAAAGCTGAAACGGAGATGTGCGCTCGCGTTTCGCACTTGCTCGGTCAATTATCAAATAAGTATAGTAAACAGCTTAAATACAAGTGAATTTTCTTATAAAATGTTAGTAAAGTGTATGATAATTAAAAAATGATAAGCTAAGAATAATGGGTCATTAACATGGGTTGATTTTCGAGGCGACTTGCTAGACGACTTTTAAAGTCGAATAGGGGTTTGTATCGACAATTGCTTGTGAAATGGAAACGCAAACCTAATTTCCACAAGCATTTAAAACCGATTAAAACAGTAAATAAAAAAACAAGTGATTTTTTTTAAACAAAGTCAAACTGCTTTTACACAGAATTTACATTTTTCTCAAAGAAGCATCCTCTTAAGACCAATAAAGTGGAGATATTTGACAGTAGCAGAACTTTATAGAGAAATTCTCAAGCGCTTTGACGTCGGAGCTCCAATCCAAAATTAACTTATTGGACATCGGTTTGCTAGGATTCGCATCAATTTTTCCAGTCTCGATTTCGCCAAGTCGTCGCCATGAAATATTTAGGTCAGCCTGGAGGCGAGAACTCGTACGTAGCGTTACGATTTTCGAAATGAAATGAAATGTGAGAATAAAAACTGTAGCAATGTTCATTATTTTTGTCCCCGTTCCTGAGAATTTTAGCGATATTAATGTCGGGATTTGGAAAGTATGATTTGATGGAGATGAAACATGTGTCTTGTGTCGTTTTAAATCTGTTAGTAACAGGTTAGTTTGATTGTGTTGGTTTATAATTTTAAAAGTCAGTTTGCAAAGCACATTGTATTTAATACTAAATCATATACTAGAAAAAATACGACTCGCACCACATCATGTTCTCGGACGGGAATCGAACCCGCCACCTTTGGATATCCGGTCCAATGCTCCTACCGCTGAGATACCGAGTCACTGTATTTCTTTGCCATTACAATACCTCTTCACTTGATTGTTGTTAATATCATCATATTGGTCCGCCAAACATACTCCGCGTTGTTAAAATAACATTTATAATTTACTTACTTACAACAAGTTAATACTAAATAATATACTAGAAAAAAATAGGACTATAGCTTTCTCATCTTAATCAACTGTTTAAAAATATCTGGAAAGATGTTCAGTTGAATGTCGAAGTTAATTCCTTCTACATTGGTGAGATGGCGCTGGCTTGCAGCGTAAGAGTTGATATACTAGAAGAAATTCGACGTTCCCACTGGTGACTCGGTAGCTCAGCGGTCAGAGCATTGGACCGGATATCCAAAGGTCGCGGGTTCGATTCCCGTCCGAGAACATGATCTGGTGCGAGTCCTATTTTTTTCTAGTATATTATTTAGTATTGTATAAAAATAGCATTGTGAATGCTTAAATCTCAAAATTTAAAAAGTTACAACAAGTTTTCAACATTCTTTCTTCATCATATTTATCGTGTAGGTTCAAACAATTTATTAACAATCTCTGTTTGACAAAACTTTGACGAAAACTGTGTAAGAAAAATTCATAAAAAGAGAGTTACCTCTATAAAGGGAGGAAAAGTTAGCACCTTAGTTAAATGAAAAGAACCTTTTTTGGCGCTTCAAAAACATCGCCCGGTGGGTGGGTGGCGTTTTTAATTTCCATAAAGAGTGGGGGATTATATAGGTACCTCTTAATATGTACATTTGTCGTACTAAGAAAAAAGTATCCAACATTATCCTTTGGGATACAGCTTCTACCACAGAATAAATAATAGTACTTCTACGACGTTAGCACTATGAGTTTATTTCGATTGATATTTCTAAAATATTCTATTTTTGATTACCGTATTTCAATTTACATAAGAACTTCAAATTAAAGATGAACGCAATTCAGTATTTTTTTATAATAATATTTAATAGGAAGCGATAACATTTAGACGACCTCCGTGGTGGCTTTATTTGTTTGACACCGGTTTTCAAGGTGTCGCCATCTCTGAGGTCCCGGGTTCGATCCCCGGTTGGGTCAATTTAGAAAACGAATTTTTCTTTATTGGCACAGGTCTGGGTGTTTGTGATACCACCGTTGTCTCTGATTTTCCATAACACAAGTGCTTTAGCTACTTACTTTGAAATCGGAGCAATGTATGTGATGTTGTCAAATATTTATTTATTTAAAAAATATTATTTATGTATTAATTGGTTATGCTAGTTGTATTTTCGTCTCAATCTGTAGACTTACGTAACAAGATTTTTAACAAAATTGTTAATGACGGGTTGACTTGGCAGGCGATTTTAGCCAATTCGCACTTTTATCGACAATCGATTGTAAGTTCGAATCGCTAGCTCATTAAAATTAGGTTTGCGATTAGATTTTACAGGCGATTGTCGATAAAAAGCGCTAATTGATTAAAATCGGATGCCAAGTTGCCTGTCAAGTCGACTCGTGTAAAATTTCGTTCTTACACTGATAAACAAACGATCAAATAAAGAAAAAAAATATATTTTTTTTAGTTTGTAAAACTCATTCGAAATTACCGTGGCATGCAGTTGGGTAAAAATAAAGACGTTCTCTATGTTCTAACTAAATCCTCTAAATATTAATAGGAAGTTCCCTCATTTCTTAGTTTCTTAGTTCCTTCAGTAAGTACTCTATTCCATTCCAATAACGGAGCTAAATTTTTGTTCGCTCGATTAAAGTACACACGACAGCACATCAATTTAAACAGATGAACTTCTGCGTTTATTGCGTAGGGCTTATGCCCTTATTAGACGGTGTCAAGGTTAACATGTATAGTCTGATGTGAGTCTGTACATCCGGCGAGATGTGCGGCCGATAATTAATCAGCTGGCGCGCAGTAAGCACTTCCGTCTTTTGACTGGACCCGACCTGACTTAGAGTCCATATTTTTTAGCTTTCAAACAGAAAAAACCGCATCAAAATCGATCCATTATTTTGAGTGGCACGATGCCACAGATAGATACACAGCCGCACGTGTTAAAATTAAAACACCCTTCTTTTTTGACCAAGCGAGCGCGAAGCGCGAGCGAAGCGTCTCTACTTCAGCTTGGGCAAAAATGCTTTCATATGTCTGTCCGGCTTTCCTACTGTCCGTCTGTTCTCCTTTACATAGATCTCATTTCTCAACCGATTCTTATGAACATGTGAGCAGGTTCGATATTTATAAACATTTTTGTCGACTCAGTATTTCAAAGTTTTTCGAAAAAAATAATTCACTTAAGTATTAAAGAATACCCACCAAATAGCACTGCTTTTGTGACTGCAATCTCGTGGTGACTTCTATTAGATTATTTTTTTAAAAACATACAATTTGAGCTAGGTTCTTTTTAACGCTACCGGGAGTTAAAAAAGGTAGTTACCTCGTTTCTTAGTTTTTTAGTTCCTTACTCGTTTCCATTTCAATAAAGGAGCAGAATTTTAGCTCGCTCGCCTTATATCCGGCGAGACGCGCGGCCGATAAATCAGCCGACGCGCAGTGTAAGCACTTCTTTTGACTGGACCCGATCCGACTTTCTTTCCACATGATATCGACTTCATAATTCTGAGTAAAAATAGTGATGATCATTGTAATTTAGTTTCAATAAAAAGAACTCGATGGCGCAGCTGAAGTGGTGCGCTAAGGGGAAGGACACATTCAGTTCGGCAGTGTTTTTGTGATCAGAAATGATTATACCGCAATTATATGACAATGAAATATGGTCTAATAGTGGAACAACTTATATTATTCTGCTATTAATCCTGATAATATAATTATAGCTATTTTATTTAAAATTTTAATCAAATAACAGTAAAATTGAAAATTTGAAAACTGTAGTTAACACAAAAATATAAAAAAAGGAAAAAATATTTTTTTTTAAAGTTATTATTATGCAAAATATTCATTTTATTACGAGTAGGCACGATAAAGTTATACCTACGATCTAGTTTCCACTTTGACTCAAAGTTAATAATATTTTCTGACGACAAAGTGAAGTAATTTGTCAGCATTATAATTAAAATTACTTATTAATCACAAGAAAGTAAAAAACAAATTTATATTCATAACTTTTAAATTTAAAAACTTTTTCACTTTAAAATATTGGTGTTCTACAAAGTACGACATCTTGTTTCACATAAATCTTTTGTCTTTTCATTACAAAAAATGGAATGTTCAAAGTGTTTGTAACCGATACAAAAAGTTTGGCATCTTTCAAAGAGTTTGTTCACGATATTTTCGCCGCGAGCTATCCTATCGCACAAACACCACAAAATATTAATAATAACACAGAGGAGTCGCTTAGAACAAATAGCATTTACCGTAACGCACACAAAGGCATCACGTACAGCCAATCTAAGGTAAGGAGAACAGTGGTTTAGCGCCTAACCCAGCGAATGCAAAGGTTAAGCAACTTTAGCAAGGGTCGGTCATGGGATGGGTGACCAAAATTTTAATTTACCATTTACCTAAAAATCTTTGGTCTAGCTTTAGAGTTCTCATTTAAATTGTCTAAAATTGGTATCATAGGCTCCCTAGGCATAAATTTCAACAATTTTAACACTAGTTGCTCTGTGAGCAGTAGACCTAGCGTTTGTAACATTTTCGATAATTTTCCGAAATGACTGAATTTTTTTTTCGAAATTTCGGAATACTAGCGCGACAAAAAAAACTATAAAATTTCACTTTTTTCCGCGAATCGGTTGAGAAATGCGACCTGTAGAGGAGAACAAACGGACAGCTGAACGGACATACGAAGCCGAAGCAGAGATGCTTCGCTCGCACTTCGCGCTCGCTCGGTTAAAAACTAAAGCAAGTTTTTTTCTGTAAACGAAACTGAAACAGTAACGATTTAGCTTTGGTTTTATCGTTAAAAAATCGGTTGGGTCCGTGAGCGCCGCTTCTGTCTAGTGCACACATACTTTATATATTTTGCGCTATCAGCCTCTCGCACAGGCACCGCGTACGAAATTATTGACGTGACATAACAAGTTACCTTATGGATTTACTTCTTGCCTAAGTTTGTGTAAGCACCAATAAATCCGTCCTGTCGCTCAGTAAATCAGGAGACGCCCAGCAGTATGCTGGGGGTTTTTACGATCCAAACACGACCGTAAATGCTTGCCTACGTCAAATTTGTTTGGGCGGGGAGTTTGTAACTAGATGTAGTATGCTGATTAGTGAAAACTTAAAATAGTAAGTAGCATTTCTTTTTGACCGAGGAAACGCGAAGCGCGAGGGAAGCGTCTCTGCTTCAGTCCGTTTGTTTTCCTCTACAGGTCGCATTTCTCAATCTCTTCGTGGAATTTGGGAGCAGGTTCCAAAATTATACATAGAATTTTTGGTAGAGCCAGTTTTTCAAAATATTGCGAAAAACATTCACTCATTCGAAAAATTTTCAAAATTAAAATCACCGTCTAGTTTCGAATAGATTAAAACAATACCTAACCTTCTAAATAGCACATAGTACTGCTTTTCAAAAGCAGTGTCAACCTTGTGGCGACATCTATTCGATTAATTTTTAAACAACATACAATTTGAGCGAAGGCTACAGCTCACTGAGCTACAAGTAATTGAGTTTAGCGTCTGGACCTGCGATTGCGAGGGTAAGCAACTTTTGCAAGGATCGGTCATGGGATGGGTGACCAAAAATGTATAATCCCGAGTTCCTCCGTGTTTCCGAAGGCACGTTAAGCCGTTAGTCTCAGCTGCATTTGCAGTAGTTAACACTCACCAAACCGCATTTAGCCTGCGTGGCGGGTTATGGCCCATCCTCCTTATCCACCCATAAAAAATGTCTATGCCCCAGCAGTGGGGTCATTAAAAAAGGCTAATGTCGATATTTCTTTTGATAAAACTATCAACAACCTATCACGAAACAATGTCTATTCTTTATTCCAATAAATATTTTACGAGCGGTGACCTCTTGTCTATAAAAGTACACACCTTACTATCTGTTAACACGCAATCATTGTAGACAATGATTTATCATAATGGCTGATCGTTTTACGAAGTTTCATTTGGTTAAAATAAACATTACTTACTGATGTCCCCAACACGGAGTTAAAATGAAACGGAATGGAGACATGAAAAAGGCTGTCTCGATTTTCGTTTCCGATTTCATTAATTCTACCCTACATCTAAGAATAATTTAGAATTCTGACTTGTTCTGGGTGGAAGGGAGATCGGGCTACCTATTTAAACAAAGACTTTTTTTGGGTTGTTAATTACTTATTGAGAATAATAGAAAATAAAAATCACTCTAATATTAGGTACAATGGTACAAACAGCATAGGTCCAGAAAGAAATGAATTAGAAAATCAGAACACCTTGATCACCACAACTAATATCAGAGGAATAAATTTTTTTTATTGTTAAGATTCCTAACCTAAGATAATGCTTCTAAAGAAGAGTTTGTTTTCTATGGCAAATATTTTAAAAAAACTTTTCAAGAATTTAATCCAAAAATAATGATTCCAATCCTAAAAAGACACTCTACCGAAAAGTGAGACGGTTTTAATTTCCACGGCAAGCACTCGAATAACTCAAGCGGAAATCTGCTGTGTCATACACTCTTCTTAATCAACGGAGATTAACGCTGAACTGGCTGCAAATAATGGGAATTATGGACTTGATTTTTCAATTATTTTTACCTTTATCTGCATACACAAAATAGCTAGGAATCCTTAGTAGCGAGCCTAAGCAAAACTCACTAAAGAAATCAAAAGTAATTCGCTTAGAAAGTGCTAACACTGTACAGAAGGCTTACCAATGGTTATTGTACTGAAAATGAAAAAAAAAAATTGAACAGCGCAGTGGCTATTGATATTTACTTATTTAACATATACGAGCTTTAGTCATAGAGAACAGAGCTTCAAAGTATTTTTATTGGCATCCCTTAAGTGACCCCTAGAGTAGATTATTTTGAATCCTGTAATTTCCTTAGATTCCTTGATTCATCAACGCCTGAGCGGACGCATGCGGCCGTATAACAATGGAATATCTATTGTTTCTCATTTTCCGGGCGTTGAAGGGTTAAACAGAAGGAAAAGGAAGGGTTGACCAATGACAGTGTATAAATAATAATTAGTAAAGCTCAAGTATAGTATCTGAAACTAAATACTATAAAAGGTGTTACAAAAGTACCCCTACCCTCTTTTTTTTCGCTATTTCAGAGTTGGTCCCATAGTAAAAGTAGTTCAGTTTGATGGTCCCTATATACCATATTCGGCATTAGGGGTATTTTTGTAACATGTTGTATATTACTACCCACTACAGTCAAGAACCGGGAGTTGGTTAAATCCGTTAAGAACCGACAGATTTATTGGTGAAACGGATAATCGATAAAAAAAATCGTTTAGAATTCACATGAACGGTATACGTGTATCGGAAAGTTGCCGAGCGAGTAATTTAGAGTTCCAGATCGCGTATTGAATATAGATTGAGTATTTTTCTTTAGACATTTGACATTTCGCGAAATTGCATTTGCTTCGAATTGTGTGTACTGTGTCTTGCTTTTGGAACTACTGGGAACTTTCTATGAATGTGCAGTCGTACATTTGATTTGTGTATGAAAGAACGAAGAGGAACTTTATGAATGTGTTCCGAGTTCTATGAAAATTGCTTATGATTGAGTAAGCTGAGCAAGTTTCGCAAAGTTTAATTACAAGATGGGTGACCAAAATAGAAATATTTTCCAAAAATGTTTAGTTCTGGAGAGTAATTTTAATATAACAGCATAATTATACAAGACAACAGTATTAGTATCAAAAAGAGTTCAAATTAATTCCTATTTCATTAAAACCTTATTCAGTGCTAAACGTAATCGTACAAAATAAAAAAAAGAAAGAAACAACATCCTCCTATCTCAACCTTCCAAAAGAAATAAAACTCACCCAGAAAAACCTGTACTAAGCCTAGAAACCTCGCTAAAGTTCAAGGTGTTGCAAATAATTGAAACCGGCCCGATGGCCGTGCCAATATTGTCAACGAACAGAATATCGAATACACTGACGAGCAAAAACGTGGTGTTACCAAAAATAGCACCATAATTTTTGCTCGTTATAAAAGTTTAGCGGTTCAAAGGTAAGTTGTTATGTTTGTGCTTTGAATGAAATGTGTGCATAACAGATAAAATAAAAATAAAAACTGATTTCCAGCATGTGAAATCAATTGAAAGGTTCAAATGTGAAACTAGCATCGTAAATATAAACCTTACTAAAAGGTTTGAGTTAAATAAGCTGAGCGTTAAAAAGCGCTGCGTGATTTTATGATTTATGACAGACGTGACTTGGTATAATAGATAGTCTAATAATCAATAATAATAAAAAACAACATTTTGAATAAATGCCAGTTTTTATGTTATAATGGTTTTAAAGTAGGCGAAAGGCTGGCGGCACTGTCTCTATTTGAATTAATTTATGTGCCAATTTTATACATAGAAAACAAAGGTAAAACTGAAACTAATTTGCACTTTTCCAGACAGTACTTTCATTATATTCAAAGTGTTATTTTATTATTTATAACCTATATTTTTTTTAAAATAACTTGAATAATGCACCAAATTTGATAGCCATCTATTTTAGCTCGCCAGTTTGCGCCGGCGTATTAGGTTGACAGCTGGCACAATAGACCCGCTTTTATCTGTATTCAAGCTTAGTACCTACTACGCGCATAACACATAGACAGCTCTTACCTACCGACGACACTGCGTCACGCACTCGAACTCGTTTTGAGATTGGTCTGAGGTCTAAGATTCCTGTTATTCCGTGGTGGTGAGAGGTTGTCTAGTGTGCGTTGCTCGAGCGCACGTAGTACTATTATCCACGCGCGATTAGAATGGGATGGGACCTTGTCAAAGAAAATGAAAATGACAGCTATGCAGTCAAGTAGTGTGAGCAAAAAATTCTGAATCTATTTAAATAAAAATTATTTTTAAAGTAAAAAGTTTTACTTCTTTTTCTCCTAAATATTAATTAATCAATAAATAATTACACAATATTAATATAAATCAAGCAATTAAACAAAACTCGAACAGAAATCCACACGCACGTTCTATACACCTAGCATTATGCGATCATCTACGCGAGTTTGCCGACGCTGCGGCTGGCCGACAGACCGTGCGCGTCTCAGTTCCATTCCAACATTCTCATTGCGCGCGGATTATACTAAGTTTGACTTCTGTCCTCTCTTTTTTGTTGATATTGGGACTGGTTAAACGTGGTTCAATGATAGACCGAATATGATGCTAAACTGATGTATGCTGATGTCAGCATCGATAACTGAAATATCAAGAACATAAAATACTAGATGCATTAGCTGTTAGGTATAATGTTGATATTAATATAATGTTTAATATCTATTTTGGATTTTAACCGTGCGGCAAAAGCCGGGCTGACTTTAGTCACTCGTGTAATTACCACATTACACAAACCACAAACCCAGCGTTACACCACTGAATATATAATAGTACAAGTGTTACACCTTTAACTGTTAATAATTTTACAAATAAACACTTAATATACTACAAAATATTTGAAAGGCAGTTGTTTAGTATTTAGTAACATTTTTCACGTTTCAAAGGAATCAGAGAAAAAGCTTAGACTGTAGGTAATTTTAATCATTTATCATTCCACGCATTGCTTTGCTGTGCCTCAAGCTATGTTTCAATAAAAAACTGCAACAAATGAAATAGCTCTTAATTCTAGGAAAACTGTTGATTCTGAACTCTATTTTTTGTGGAAAACTATATTTATAGCATTAAAATCTGTAGTAAAGTAGATATCTTCTGTATTAAAATTACGCTTTTAACAAATAGGTACTTTCATCGTATTTATTATTTTTTATTTAAATGTTTGTTTTGCTTCTTATAGACTGAAATAGTAGGAATAATTTCTTAATTCCAAAACTTACTCAATAGGTTTAAATTAATATTTTGAATAATATGTCTGCAATAATTTACAATACTATTGAGCTGGAAAACAATGCAAAAGAAGTCAAGAGCCCCGGGTTTTCAAAAGAGCCATATATTCTTATAAGCTTTTAATTGAATAAGGCCCTCCACATCCTAAAAACAAATGAGCGCAAAAACTACCATCATCAAAATGAATTGGCCTCTCCGAAAGCAACTAGACAACAGTGGACCGCGCGAACTTAAATCCTTATTATAGCGCTATAGAACTACCGCAAACTATACAATGTTTCAGACGAAGAGCTAATGAAACGTTATAGTTGCAGTTTGCGCAGTTTCGTACTTTTCAGACGATTTCAAAACTCCTAGTCTGTCCGGACCCCAATTTATAATCATGGCGGAAGTCACCCGGGCTGTAACTGTAGGAGTCGAAAAGTCGACAGATGATAAAAACTTTGTGTCAAACACTACATTACAATGAAATCAAATAGAACGAGCGCTTTGATCAGGCATGCTCTGAAAGAAGAATCGGGGGCTTAAAGCTGTTATCAGTCAATTTGCTTAATTAATTTTGAAGAACTAACTGTCACAAGCGACACCTTTAAAACTTTGGACATTCTACCAGAAAGCGATTTAATAGATCCAGATATGGGAATTCAAATTGGTTGGTAACTCTTGTTTTTAGTATCAGCCTATCTTTTCCATAACCTTCTAATACTGTGACTCCGAACAACCAACTCATACATTATCATTTAGTAATTTAGGCAGCTTAATGTACCGAGTTTCAATTAAAAAGCCATCGGTATGACGTGCACGGCCCATTACGTAGCTTTAATGGTCGGTGTATGATCCCAACTTTAAGTTAGATTGAATTTGGGTTAACGGTGTCATTGAAAACTAATTAATTTGATATTTTATTAGTACACCTCAATCCTATAACGGACTCCATTCAATATTGATAGTTTTATAGAGGGAATTTGTGTGATAAAATAGCCTTGTTTAATTCTTGTAAAGTTCTAAAACTTAAATTTCAGTAAATAATTAGGTACTCTCATAATATAGTAATAAATTCAACATGAATTTACATTGTACTATCGCAAGGGTATATTCCTTCATAAGATATAAAGGTGGTTAACAAAGTTATACTAAATAAATAAATAAATACCTACTGCACCTTTTGCGACCATGATAACCAACCGAGGTAACTTCAAAATATTTTAACTGTCGTTAGACTCGTTAGTTTCACTTTGTCTGTGCTTCAAGTACACAAAACAATACCCAAAATTTCTGTGCGAACATTATTCGCGTTTTCTTTCATTCCATTATGATTATGATTAAAATAATAAAACAAAAGACTGAGCACGACCTCACCGAACAGTCGTGAGAGCCGACGACGATGCTAGTTCACAAGAACACCTATTCAGCATCTCGTTCTAACTAGGAATACCAGAAAAGGACATAGCGTGTTCTTGATCATTGATTGAACAGGGTAATATTTTTGCGGATGCCTATCTGGACGCGGCATCGAAGCAGCTAGATAATTTATACACGGACTGCGTATATAATTGAAAGTTATTTCATTTTGTAATGCAAAAATTTCAGATATGTTTTCGTATTACTATTTAAGTAGTAATAATAAAGATGATAATTGTAAATAGTATATAAGTTTAATTTGCAATTTAAGTAAGATAGAAATTGAAATTACTTAATACAATAACTTCCTTATAAACTAGGAACCTGACAAAATACTATTCGTTTTTAGGGCCATGAGTAGAATTAGACATTTCAATCACGGTGTTTCATTTAATGTTTTCAATTAATTTAAACTACCGACAAAAAAGTGCCACTTGGCTTTAAACATATAAAATATGTATAATAATTGATATAAGTAAAACAATACTAAGAAACACAAAGAGTCAAGTATATAATGAAGCAGACAAAAAATCATAAAAAAATTCGTAAGAGAGACGTTAAAGGGCACGATAAGTAAGAGAACGATATAAAAAGCGAAATATTTGCGGCAACGGATCATAAATCATCGCGAAACATATCCCACTCGTCGGCAAACACAGTTTCGGATATATTTCATTGTTGGCTTAGCGATTACGAAAGTTACGGAAAAAGGGGGAAATACAAAACGACTTTCTGACGGCGTCGTTGCCAATACTTGGGCCACTAACGCGCGGGGGAGGCTTCTGCCGAATTAAATTCACGTAAAATTATATTCGAAAATGATTCTCTGGACTTACTTAATAAAACCTTTTTTGGGGGAATTTATTACGACAAATTGTGGGAAGGAGGTGGTGAACAATGCTGCATATTTTGTGAATTTGATTTGGAGTTGAAAATAATGTATTGTGTCTTTGAAGCTAACAATTTAGATCAACCATGCATTAGAAGCATTTTTTTATATATTTTTAACGCAAGTAGAAAAAAGAGATATATTAAAGTAGTAAATTATTTAAAATATTCATAAAATTAACAATGAAAAGTCCTTTCACCTAAATTCAACAAAGAAGTATTAAATTTATAGTAAAAATAACAACAATAAGCACTCATAGCAACAAAACAGCTACTTGAAGTTGCAAGCCAAGTACTTTGTAATAACATTAAGACAAACTTAATAATAAAAATGGAAACAAAAATATCCCAGCTCCGTTCGCCCCTTGTTTGTGCAGCATAGGTTGTGCTGCGGAACTTTGCAACAACAAGACCTGAATAATGCAATACAACAGTTTAAATACAAAGAAATTACAGAACAAAAAGATAATACTCGCTAGACGAGCCATGAGCAAAAAAAGGTTGGGATCTAAGAATTTTTCTAGAGGCCACATAATGAAAATAGACAAAAAGGTTTCTCTTGTTACTTCCATGTCATAAGAACATTAACTGCCGTGTTATTAGAGGAAGGTCTTCCGATATCCTTACACTAATGACTGTGGGAAAATAAATGTTTTGGAAACTTCAACAAACTATTTCATGTTATTGCAACAGTTTTTACAATTATCTCTATAAACATTTTTTTTAAATCAATGTGACATATCTTGGGCAAAAGATATAAGAAAAGAGAAGTAAAGACATCTCATCTATTATATAAATGACCTTTCATTGAATTTCGAGGCAAAGAAAATGCCATTAATATGAAAAAACTGTATTTATGACAAAACATCAGCTTAATCATTATAAATGTACTGTGACGACTTTTCAGTCACAATGTAGAGACATCAATACCAAGAACCTCTAATAAAGAAAAAATCTATGGCTTTGTTAACTTCCCGTAATAACCCGAAAGTTTCATGGAACTTGTTGTCTTATCGAATGGAACTAACACCCGAGAGACTCAAGTCTCACAAATAGTTCATGTTACTTGCGTCGTTATTACTTCTGATTTAATAAGTCACTTCGTTCTACATTACGGGAAGAAAACTTGTTGTTCCTTTAATAGAGTCCTGAATAATTAATTTCTTATTTGTTTTCCTCTTGGGGTGTAAAGTCACGTATTGTTTTATGTTCTGAACAGAATATCCAATGAAATCCAAAGAATCCAATTATAAATTCTGGTCACAAATTTGATGACATTGCGGGATCGGAATGATATAATGATGATGGTGATGATTTTGATGAACATGTTTCAATATATACTTTAATTAGATGATATGTTTTTAGTACGGGTTACTGTAGTTGACTATGAAAATATGAGGAAAGAAAAGCTGATGCGTGCAGAGAAAAACAAAAGATGGTGAAGCAGCTGTTTCATGGGATCCCGTAAATAAATCCAAATGTAGGGGACTTGAACCAGTGGGAGATACAGTTGTTGAGATTTTTGTGGATTTAGATCAATATAATGATTGTGGGAGGATGTATACTTGAACTATCCACAAAAGAACAGAAAAGCCGTCAGGAGTTTCAGTAAGCTTGTTCTTAACCGCAGCGGTGAAGCGGTAAACCTATTTTTAGCTGATTTTAAGTGAAGATAAAGTCAGATAAGTAGAAGTTCACTTCTGCTTGCATTCCCAACTACTTGAAAGGTTCTGGCTTTCTTACCTCTAGCTGCCAGAACGAAATTCGAAAATATTGACTAACAAAATTTTAGGTTACATATGGTTGTTAATAGCCAAGCAGAATTAATCACCAACCCATCCCCTCCTGTGAATAACAGAGGAGTTTTGATACTGAATCTATATAATTGAAAAACATACATAAAAAATAATAATAAAGAAATACCGTCGACTTGAAAACCTCCTCCTTTTTTTGAAGTCGGTTAAAAATGGAGTCAAAAAGGTTGAGGTTTAAAAAATACAAGGATAAGCTTTTGCCACAAAGCCAAATAAAAAGGAACAATCTCGTATATTGCAGGTAGTGGTGACAGCTTAGCAACGCACCTGTTTCGCAAGACTCATAAATAAGGCTGAACAGCTAAAGTTGGCGAAATAACTGAACATCCACTTCTGAGAACGGGTTTCTAAGGGTGTGGAGAGATAGCGAAACTATACTGAGTGATATAAGAGCTTAAGTGACTCTGCCAAAAATGACTCCACCACTCTGTGTTTTCTATTTTCTAGTACTTTAACTTACCAATTTATTTTAATTTAAAATACTGACAGCACACGCACGCGTAAGGCGCATTGTTGCAGCACAGGATAAAAATTTGTTGCAGGTTAGTGGAGCGCAGAGGTTCGCGAATCTCAGTGGGTAACTCACAAAACCACTTCTAATTAACTTTATATTACAACACGACAAGAACGAGAGTTTAATGAATTACTATATCATAATATATATAATTATATTATTATAAAGTGTTTTTCTTTCAACACTATTTATAACGAAATATTTTATAAGAAGCATCAAGCAAAATAACTTGGAAAATGCCAGCAAACTCTATTGCATCTCTGAAAACCAACTATGCAATATTGCGAAACGAGAAAAACAACAAACGAATCTAGTGCGCAAAGACATATTTTAAATTAAAAGTTCAGTCAGTTTAATTATGTTGAGAATATAAAAGTAATTGGAATCGATATCACGAACACAATTTAATTTGATGTTTTGGTGATAAAAATACTTATAAATTTAAAAAAAAACACGCTAGTACTTGACTTTCGAAAATTATTTTTTTTATGAAAAATGGTTTCGGAACTGAGTACTCTTAGGACTCTTTGAGGAATCTTACGCCTCGATCTCTATAGATCGGTTAGGTACTAAGAAATTGCCATCTTAACCGCCATGTATTCAGTTCAATGGTGATGTTTTTAATAAGATAACTTAACAGTTTACCAACTTTACCAAATCATTTTATTTTGTACGGGGAACCTTGGAAGTTTTACAATGTTATCTAAATCAAGTTTCTAATGTAGGTATCGTGTAAAGTTTACCGGCATGTGTTTATGTAAAACTTTCAAGTAAGTGACTAACTATGTTTTGTTTTTGATCATTTCAAAGTTATTTGAGCAAATAATCCATCCAATAATCAATTTTAAGGGACAGTTTTCGAATAATAATATGTTCCAAAATTGTTTTGTGTTACTCTAAAGATATTTTCATACAAATTATATTGCGTTATACAACATGTTACAAAAATACCCCTAATGCCGAATATGGTATACTAGTGGCCCGCCCCGGCTTCGCACGGGTATAATGTAGTTACTAATGTAGTGAAGTTATTAGACTATACTACAGGATATCTATATAGGTATAGTAGTGGCCACAAAATTAAGGACGCCAGTCGATTTTCATACAAACGAAGTAACTTTTAAGCATTGCTTCTCCGCCAGGGATTGACCGAGCGGTGATCTGGTGATGGCCATCCAGGGAGTGAATGGAGGTGATCCAGATTTCCATACACACCCAAGTGATCTGACCAGCATTTTAAGAGATGTAAGGATTATATACCATCAAACTGATCAACTTTTACTATATTTATATAGTAAAAGGTATTTTTGTAACATGTTGTATATAAAAAAGGTGCTATCCAGAATCTGTGAAACAAGCCCAGAATATATTATAGCACCCTTGCTTGAACTGAATTTTACCAGCACTATAATTGCTGATTACGTTTTAACTATATGTTTTTGACGTTTTTATATTTGCAGAAATTTTCAAAAACAGATTGTCAAAAATTAATCGGCTGTTTAAGTAGTTTGTAAAATTCAGCCTAGTCTAAATCCAATTTGAGTACATAGTTATTTTTTAGAGGTACATAGTAAAGCTTATTAAAATATGATAGTAAATGCAAAAATCTAAAACGAAAAACGATATAAAGATAAATAATATTAGAAAAAATACCAGAAAACAAAATATAAAAATAGCATTGTGAATGCGAAAAATCTAAATTTAATAACCAAAAACGATATGTTATTTTTTTTCTCTTCCAATATAGAATAACAATAAAAGCGCCGACGATACTCGAATTACAAATATGAACCTTGAAAGTCCCCTCCAAATATTGAATTCAATGGTTGTTTGCTGAACCACAATGCCTTTGGATTCCAAATCGCTCCCGCGGTAGTTGAAGTTAATCTTTTCCACGCAGTCACCTTTCTGGCAGTTAATGGTGGGACCTGCCGAATATATTGAAAGTGTATTCTTACTTTGATTTAGAGAAGGTGAGATTTTAGGTAGGTACTTGGAATTTAGAAATCTTTCAGAAAAAGGGGAATGGTAATATTTCTTTATCTTCTCCTCCTTTTTTAGAAACAGATGCGATTTAATATGGAATCTAAATAGAAATACTAAGTTTTATCGATACAGACTGGTCGCTTAACTTCACCGCAATTCAATCAACTAAAGTATATCATGAGAACAGCATAAAATTATCTCGGTCAAAAATTTTATAAAATTCATGTGCCATTCCACACAAAAAAAGAAAAAGAAAATCACAAACAAAACATCTGAAGATCGCCATGAGCAATCCTAACATCTCCATCGAGCCAAGTGATCGGCATCGCGTGCACCGTTCAACAATTTTTCACTGAACAAAAGTGCCATTTCCATCGCCAGCCGTCGTTGTCGCCGCGCTCAGAGCGGCGTTTAAACGCTGCGGTGGATGTTAATCTCTTCCATCCGATCGCTCCCTTCGTGCTTAATGGTGCGAGAGTTCGCACCGAGACGCTATTACGAAGCTTCTCACGTCCGAACCGCTGTCCTGCAAGTTACGTCTTTACTGAGGCTCTCTCTTGATTGGAGGAGTCTGTTACTTTTTTCTTGGCCACTTCTTTTAATGATTTCCAGTTATTTATGGGGTTGGAGTTTTGTCGAGCGTGTTTAGTGTTATTTTTAACGCTTGATAATTTTTGCTCCTCAAAAGAAATTTCAGGAAAAAAGCTACGACTTCATTTTTTATACTCTAAAATGTAAGTAGATACTTACAATTTTTTTTCTGCATTATATTGCGTTGATCTACATAATTATTAAACTTATATAGTTACATTTTGAGTAGATAATGAACATTATAGTTAATCAATTTATATTTTATAGCACCTATCTAAAATGCACTTAATTATTTTAGAAACTGCTTTTGTGCTTTTATCAGTGCGGTGCACCCGCAAAAGCACAAAGGCAGAATAATAACTTTAAATAAAGCCGAACAATCGAGTTATGAAATTTCCCAAGCTTCCAAGGGAGTTTGCTATCTCAAAAGCATTAAGCCAGCAAAATAAAACAAAGACATTGTCCTTTAAGAAATAACAAGTGAACTTGTGGATTACACTCTTAGCGCGTGTTCTGAGTGGCAGGGCATAGAATACCGAGAGCGGAGAAACACGCGGATGGCTGTCCTTACTGCACGCTAAGCTCTTGCACTCCGATTATTTATTTTGTTCGGTGGATATTCCTCTCCGTACAGTTTCGTTTGGTGGTCAGCGTACAGAACAAACGCTTGAAATTAGCAGATGTAAACATATTAAGAGCGTATGTGATACGGCAAAACTTCTATCAGGGTTTAGGAAGCGCCCGCGCTCCCCAACCCGCTACCAGCACTCGCTCTCACCTGAGCCACAGGCTTAGTGTAAGAGAGCCGCAGTGACCGCAAGCGGTGGCAAGTGACAAATTAAATAAATTTACAGCTCGCGACTGCCGCGACTTACTTCGTTAGGGGAGACAACACAATATAGTTTTTAGAGATCCTCGTAGTAGGAAACAATAATTATAACAATTCTTAAATTGTGAGCTTTAATACTTGTTACTTGGGCCAGATAAATTAGTTCACTCAACAAGCCGATTCAATCAAAAGTACACTTATATAAACAGGTGCAGGGCGGCATTCATTAAAAAAATATTATGTAAAGGTTACTACTCTTTAAAAGTTCAACTGAATAAAATGAAGACACTAACTTATCACTACCTTTTTTCCAAACTACCTAAGAACTCTAAAGTTTTCGAGCCAATAATACCTTTCTTTTCGTGGAGCTTGACATTGAAAAACTACCTACAAGAATTGCCAATTCACAATGAACATCGGGTGATAAATATGCCGTTTTCAACAGGCATAGAAACGCAAATTCGCCATGTGCCAAGACATATATCAGCTAGGCGACATTTTTCGGATGTTGCTAGCTATGCTCTTTTGAAATACTGGCCACACGTTCTATCTAGGAAACCGACGTATTCCGTTCAAATATATTTCTGGAGACTTCGAAAACTCGTGCCGGAAAGTCAGTAAATAAGCAAAACTTGTAAAAATATCTTGACATCTGACCGTAACCACCGAAACCAAGAACTTAGCATTATTTTCATCAAAATACATAATTATTATTATTTCAGCCATCTTGCTCCTATTCGTTCTAAAGAATCATACTAACTACAAAAAGTAGTTCTCAAAAAAAGTCTTTATTTTCTCTAATCACCACACGAGGCTTACTGCTGAGTACTGAATCCTCAAAAAAGGTATAAACTTCAGTTAGTTTATACCTATCTCCCGTAGTTTAGTCCCGTATTTTTTTTATAGTAGGGGAAATGCATTTACGCATCCCGGAGGTATGTGGGACTCGCCGGGGGCACTACCCACTAAACTCCCTGCTTTAGTCCCAACCTAAGAATATGCTCGATTTCACAATGTAAGCCTTTTTTACTAGTCCATATGTTCAAACTTGTTCGATTGAACCTTAAAAACGTAAGACTAACTCAGCTTGAAAGAAGCTTATGTAAGCTTATCGACTGATTGTAAATCTGAGATAATTTGAGAGATATTTTATTTCAGCAATACGTAATACTAATATAATACACGTATGACTTAGTAGCCACAATTTAGTCCCTTGCCATTTGATTCATTAAACTAAATTGCCTTAGATCCATATTCAAATTGGCTTTAGGGTCCAGACAGATTTTGAAGCGACAGCAACCCACCTCAAAATTCGAAAGATAAGTCAATCGACTGACTTAATATGTAGGGTTGTCCATAAATAAATAAATATTTCAGAGAAAATTTACAAAATAAGGTTTTTCACACTTTATGTACCATAGTATATTAATATTTTCATTACTTTTTTTAAAGATATCTGTAAGCAGAATTTATTTTAATTCAGTGTATTCTACTTATTAACAATAATACTTGAAATAAGATACAATTTTCAAAAATTTTGTTCTTTTTGTTTTCATTGACCGTCAATACTCGTCAATAGCATAGAGGTTATAAGGTGGTGAACTCTTTTAAATTCTTATAACATCACGTATTACTATATTAATATTGAAAACAAAGAAACAGACCCGATAACGAGTATGAAAACTACGAGTACTGTTAAAAACATAAACAAAAAAAAAACATAACTATCTTCGTTATAAGATGCCATTAGTTGAGTTGATTAAGAAAATTTTGCTAAAAAGAGTTTCAGATGAATTTTCTGTAAGTGCATAATTAAAATTCTTAATGCGATGATAAGTTGAGTAAATAAACGAAACTAAACTTGAGAAAAACTGCATCGGTTAAATTATCTAAAAGTGCTCGCTAGCAACCCTACTACGGTCCCTTCGTCTTTACTAAGCAAGTCCTAATCAAAGAGCTCTGAGGATCCGAAAAGAGCATCAAGGCGATTAACTGTGAATAGTCTGATTGAAAGGAAATGATTAACCTTAGAATTTACGTTGTGGAAAACGTCGTTAGCGGTCGATTTGTCTTCCTGTACGGTTCTTGTGTTAAATAGAACTGCAGATACAGCGGAAATTCATATCCTCTAAGAAACTTAAATCGAAAGATGTTACATAACTTTTTTAATTTCAAAAGTATGCAACTTATTAACTACTCATAGATAAATAATGCTGTAGTTCAAAATTCAAATTTGCTTCCCAGTTTCATATAATTGGCTTAATCTGTTTCTGACATATCATAAAATTGATAAACAATAAGCGATTTCCACCGGTTTTTATTATTGTCATGAATAAATCTAAATGCTTTGATCTCAAAATGTTATACAGCATTATACTAATACATAAGTATTTCCCTCCAAGCGCAAAATCTAATCCAATATATTTTCGAAACTGAATAAAAGTCTCCATGCATTTCCCGGAGAAAAATTTTCAGCTTATTTGCAAAATACGGATGGAAATCCAATTTAACACTATCGCGGCACATGCAGCGAACAATCGATATCCTGATTCACGCAACGCAAAAAAGGGTTAAAAAACAACAACCACCACCGAACTTCATTGGCAAACAATTCAACCGTACAGCCGGGCGTTACCGACACTCGCCCTGAAAAAATATAAGTACAGTCTAGTCGACAATACGCGCAGGGAAACCGGCTGTACTGCACAGGAAAAAAAAGTTGGGAAACCCGGCAGTAAACGCTTTTTGGTATCAAAAATTTAAAGTTGAAAAAGTGTCACCGATCCGAATCGTGAAAAATAGTTGCCGGTATCAATATTTTACACTACTTTATTTGTAACTGGCAAAATAAAGTTAAAACAAATTTTCAGTTTCAAAATAGAATGAAAAATTGGTGGAAATGTGTGGAAATACCTCAGAATAATAACAATAGTTCCCTGCAAAGCGCACTGTCAAAAGTTAAGCAACTAAAACTGAGCCAAAATGGCTCAGTTTTCAGATTTTTATCCTTCATACGTTACTTAATCTTACCTATAAGAACGAAAACGTTTCTATTAAGTTATTGGATTTTAGTTACGATTGGGTACCGTATGAAGGATATAGTAAAGTGAGGCAAAACATTTTTTTAACCTCACTTTAAATACAAAAACTCGCCTTCTAGGTGTTATTATTCTAAAGGAAAAACATAATTTTACAAATTACTGAAGCAAAATAATTGATAAGATATTAAGTGGCCGTATTATCGTTTAGTAACTATTTTTTTATTGTTTGCCATTCCAAACTACAGGCTTTAAAATACAGTTAAACGAATTGTTGACATAGATATAATTTTTACGTTTTACTACAGCTTTTAAACTACCGTTTTGTACCTCGTAAAATTAATACAACCATTATGGTGAATATTATTTACTTTTAAGGTTTATGCGCGTACTAGTCATTGAAATAAAACGCTTTTAACGGATACTAGCGCGGTTTTATTGAATGTACTTTGCTAATTAGTTGGTATTGAGTTTGATTTTTTATTTTCCCGACGAAATTAATATATTTGACCGTAAAAAATATGCTTGAATCATTTTGAAAAATTCCAAAACTCTAAGTATTGCCATAAACTTGTGCCATATTCAATCGTTCTGTCTTGACTTTGATATTAGAAATTTCCAGACACTAGTAACTTTTAATTGTTGACAAATCATTTAATATTATTACTAAAATCGATTTGTTAAACAACCATAGTTACTGGCTTTCAATGTGGTTTAGCAAACAATTCATTCAGAAAGCAGTAGCTGTGAATCGGGTATTGAAAAATCGTTACATAATGATTTTAAAAATAAAAAATGAGAATTTTCTGATGATCAAAATGGTTTTTTTTACCTTGAGTTGGTAAAATATTTTTTTTTTTTAAGTTTGCACTTCTCTCTAAAACTGTACATGCAATTTGTTTTATAGTTGCTTTCCTGAAAGTTTTGTACTCGCCTTGAATATAAGAATCGTTCGTATTATACGAGTTCAGATTTGATCAGAAAGGCAAAACTTTGTTGAAAACTATTTCTTTCATTGTATATAAATAGAATTGCTCAATATCAAGAGTATTCTTGTTTATAATAATGTTCCGTTGTTTAAAAAAAATACTTTGTCCTCATTTAAATAAAACTTCTTTACTTAAATATAATGGGTTATTTATTTAACGTATTTTAACATAAAACAATTACACACAATATGTTAATAATTTCATTATTCATGTTCGCTTTAATTTTGAGTCAATCAAAAAGCAATTTCAATCTAATTATTTATTTTCGTAATCCATGTTTTAGAACTTTGTAATACAATGAAACTGCAACAGCTTATTTCTGTGTTTCAAAATGTTCGCTAATTTCTGTTGCTGGCGGTACAACTTCTGCTTTTGATAACTTTACACACCTCTGGTTATAATACCAGACATCCTGTTTATCCCGAGTGGAGGTCCTGCGTTTTATAGCCCCATGTATCAAAGTTTTGGACCAGTGGGGAGTAACAAGTCGGGAGCATAGTACAAAATTATGAGCTAAAGCAGAACACCAACTGTGACTTTTTCTCGTTATAATTACCTACTATCCGTTGGCAGTTGGCAGGAAGAACGAGAATGACACCGACAAGACTTGGCGCTACTGGCTCTACTGCGAACCTTGCTCGCCATTGACAAAACGTTTATTTGGAAGCCAAATGGGCGTAATCCGGAAGGCATTATCTGCAACGTGATACAAAAATCCCATAATGCCGAATATGGAAGATAGGGACCATCAAACCGGACAACTTTTACTATAGGACCAACTCTGAAATCGTGAAAGCTGTTTTAATACATGTTGATATTTTCGCTATAAATTTTTGTATGAAACAGCAGATTTTTTTCGCGATTCCAGAGTGGTCCCATAGTAAAAGTTGTTCAGTTTGGTGGTCCCTATGTACTAGGGCATTTAATCTCGCATGTTATTTGTGATCTCGGTATTTGCGGGATCGATGATTTACGATCCCGCGGGATCTCGGTATTTGCGAGATCCCGCAGGTGTAAGATGAGCTGCCTATTAAGTGTTGTGTAAAGAGGTATTTATATGTTAAAATAAAATTCTCAAGTATCCATTTATTGCTTTTAGCATTTACTTCTTCTTACTGTCAACAAAACCAAATATGGCGATATCAACAGCGCGGCGCATGCGCGGGACAAGTGCCACGAGCCGCCCGCGGTCGCCAACGGCAGCCAGTCATTCAGTACTCACGCGTCAGCGCTTGCAAGATGACGTTTCTATGCTACTTTCCAGTCCCGCAAATCCCGCGGATCCCGCGCTGGTAATCTCGCTCCTTGCGGGACTGGAAAATGACGCGGGATCTCGGTATTACGAGATCTCGGTATACCGATATTGGATGCCCTACTATGTACCATATTCGGCATTACAGGTTTTTTTGGAAAACTTAAATCTTGGCGTAATTCCATTTGAAGGTATTCCATTTAGAAGTATGCCAAATGGACGTCTTGTCAATGGCTTCAGAGCTCTCGTAGTAACGTCACAATGTGTATCTGTGTGAGTGTACTATTTGGAAATTTATATGTAGTTGCGTTTCTGCTTTAGCTTTATTCTGTGTCGGGTCGGGAGGTAGGACAATGCGGTATTATGTCCACTAGTTAGTACAAAGTTATGTGAGGACTCATATAATTAAAACCTTTTTTAAGCTATGACAATAGAGATGGCAGTTTGGCAACAAACTTTGACAACTTTATTGCATTTTGTAAACGAAGTTGGAATATGAACTGGGTTTATTTAACGCTTTTTCATTTGTTTCGCTTATAATTGCATTTCGTCCACTAGGTATTTTTTTATAAAGTATCACAGCGAATTTCATTTTTCCAACCTATCAGCGGTTGCATTGAAAACAATTGTATCAGATCTTTCTAACGTATGAAATCTCTATCACAAAATGAGTTTTTACTCGGAAATGTTTTTCTTCTTCTTCATAAGCTCACTAGTAGCAGGCATGAGTTTTGTATCGATAAGATTTTTTCCAGAATACGTAAAGTTAACCGAATCCTTTCAGCGCTACTATGTACTCAAAGTACTGTACAAGGATTGCCAAACGTTTCACGTGCGTTTACGTTTTAGTGTTGATCATAACCACAGCTAGTTTTACGAGCACTGCAAAAATCCTTTAAAACCTTGACTTTCTATTCAACACTTTATGCTTTACACGAAAGGTTTGAAATCCTTTGACCCGATTAAAATTAGCACCGATAATAAAGCTTATGTAACCAAATAACCATGAACTAATTTATTGCACACGCTTCATATTAGATAAAATTCGGATAAATTCAGTGGAAGAGAAAAATATGAATACATTTTATACTTACTTCATAATAATATTACGTGGCTTCAATTTTTAAAGTACTTAAATAAAACTTATTGATACATGAGAATATAAGACAAAGCAACCAGTTTTTAATGTTTGTCTCTCTCTGATAACTGATAAATAGAGCCTAATAAACTAGACCTTATGATATTTTACAAGCTTTTGTCTGCGCCTTTTTTGCGTAGAATTTCGTTTCTCATGAGAATTCGGGAACAATGGTAGTCTAGCATCCTCTTCTGAGGAGCTCGATGGCGCAGTGGTTTACCACCTGGCCCGGCGATTGCAGAGGTTAAGCTACTTTCGCAAGGGTCGGTCATGGGATGGGTGGCCAAAAATTTATTATCTCGAGCTCCTCCGTGCTTCGGAAGGCACGTTGGTTCCGGATGCATTTGCAGTCGTTAGCACCCACCAATCTGCATTGGGCCCGCGTGGTGGGTTATGGCCCATCCTCCTTATCCATTAGGAAGGCCTGTGCCCCAGCAGTGAGGATATTAAAAATGGCTGATAGTCAATAGCCTAAGTATGTTCTTCATAATAGGTCCATTACTTATATTATGTTTTAGGACGTACTAAAATCCATTTGAATTACTGTGGTTTAGGCACAAACGTTACAAGCAGATAAGAGTTAAAAATTTTTTTTTTACCCTGTGGAGTTACTTTTGAATTCATAATGACGACCTCTGTGGTCGAGTTGCTTTGTACACCGGCTTTCAAGGTGTCGTCATCTCTGAGGTCCCGGGTTCGATCCCCAGTTGGGTCAATTTAGAAAACGAACTTTTCTATATTGGCTCAGGTCTGGGTGTTTCTGATACCACCGTTGTCTCTGATTTCCATAACACAAGTGCTTTAGCTACTTACTTTGGAATCGGAGCAATGTATGTGATGTTGTCAAATATTTATTATATTTATTTATTTATAATGTATTTTGAGAAGTGAAATTTTCAACATTATAATATTATTATGTTCTACATTCGTTTCCTAACGCAGGGAATGACAAGAAACCCCATGAATACTGAAATGGATTGGGGTGGACCATGGGGAATATGTGGTAGGATTAATAATATTATGGAGTATATAGTAGCTATTGTTGCTATGGAGTCAGCACTGACGAGGGTCATTTCTGGTCTCGTTAACTTAAGAGTCCGGCGAACAGTGAGCTTCCCATACAAAAGTAATACCAAAGTGATTAGCAATTTTAGCATAATTAACTCTTCTTGTGATGTTATTCGGATTAAGGCAATATTTGTCTAGGGTTAGGGTTATTTTTAATAGATTAAATAAAAATAAAAAATACCAAGCCAAATAAAAATTAATGCAATTTACGTAATGTATGAAAAAATTCAATTGGCATTTATTTTGACTTGTGTTAATTAGTATTTCGGATTTTTTATTTGAAAAAAACCTTAGACAAATACTATCCGAATAATATAAGAAGAGTTAATTATGCTCATATTGCAAATCATTTTGGTATGACGGTTGTATGGGAAGCTCACTGTTCGCCGGACTCTTAAAATGTGTCATTAACATTTTAGAAATGAGCGGGTTGAGAATTCATTCAACGCGATAAAAAAAAAAATTTTTTGTTATGCCGTTATCTAAATAAAATAAACTAACAAAAACATTAATTACTTAGTAGTTAGTTATTACTAACTAGTAAGTAATTAATGTTTTTTATAAGAAGTTAGCGTATATTAAAGAGCTGTTTTGAGTCTAATCACATCACACGTGTTATGTTACAGACAAAGAAGAAAGTTAGTCAACGACAGCACCGAAAGCCACGTTATCCTGTTTTATTTGTTGTGCGTAATAATGACAGTAAGTAAATAGAAAAAGAAACTTATTTGTATAATCTCCGTTCGTAATAAACTTGTGTAGACATTGGGTGATTCCGGACCCCTGCGTGCCTTCTTTGTGCTCCTAATCGGTCCAGGGTTAAAGGTATTCTTTGATCCTGCAGACTACAAAGGAACAATCCCAACTATTCCTATAAAAGGGTTGAACTAAAAGATACAGAACACATATTGATTCAGAATTTTCTTGGTGGGCTAGGGATAGTGGATTAACTATTTCTATCACAAAGAATGTGGCTACATATAAATTTATATTGACGAAAATTGGTTGAAATCATATTGTCAAACAAGAAAAAAAAGCAAACGTATTGTTAGTAAACATGGCAGGCTTAAATAAAGACTCCTTCTTGAAATCAATTTATAGTTGTGATTGAAAGATTCACCCATATTCATAAACATTACTGTTTTTTTTAATTTGAGATATTATCATTCACAATGCTATTTTTATACAATACTAAATAATATTGTCCCGTGCGAGAATATAATAAAAAAAACAATTATAGAGCTCTATTTTAATGAAGTGTTTCGCATAGACAAGGGTAGTTTGAGTATTGTTCTTGAATACGAGTGTTAAGCAATAAATAAATACTTGGTGAAGTCATGATTACGGGAGCCATGAGTTAGTTTATCCCAAAACAAAATAAGAAACAACTAAATTACACTATATTTAAACAACAAAGTTCGCAACATTTCTGCGAAGTGCAATTTGCCGCCGCAAAACTGACGCTACCAAAATCTTGCTCCCCTTAATAAGCTACAGATTAAATTTTGATCAGTTCATAACGCGAGTTGCAACTAATTGGACATTTCCCCAAAATTGGAGTTGATAAGTTCCGAAAACTGTTCAACTGCGTTATA
Source organism: Catoptria pinella (assembly GCA_963556745.1). Lineage (NCBI taxonomy): Eukaryota > Metazoa > Arthropoda > Insecta > Lepidoptera > Crambidae > Catoptria > Catoptria pinella. The sequence goes on from OY750769.1 coordinate 9,220,943, forward strand.
GGCTCTGGCTCTAGTTTAGGAAATTTGAATATTATACTCGACTTTAGAAACTTCAACATTATTTGAGTTTAAAACTTAAATTCTAATGTGGGGAAAGTTCGGTTAATTTTGCAATTCCAGACCGCATCACTAGCATCGACTGTATTGCAATTAAACTAGACAGGGAGACCATTATGCCTCTAATAGTTGAATATGGGGTGAAAACGACCCCGTCTAAGTTAATAACTGCTAATTAGCTTATTGTGTAGGATAAACATTATGTTATGAGGTAACAAGCATACGCTAGACTCGTTAATTTTCATTCTTTACATTACTAAGCTTAATATACTAGAAATAAATCAACTCGCCACCAGAATATTTGTCTCAGGCGGGAATCAAACCCGCGACCTTTGGAAGTCCGGTCTAATGCTCTGACCACTGAGCTATCGAGTTCAGTGTTATTTCATCAATGTGAGGAATTACCTCGACTTGAAATATTTTTCCAGATATTTTGAAACAATTCTGGTGACAAGACGATTTTTTTCTAGATTATTATTTAGTATTGTATAAGAAAAGCATTGTGAATGCTAAAATCTCAAATTTAAAAATACTAAAACTTTCTTTGTGACTAGTCTACATCCCTTCGTTTATCATTGCGATAGCTAACCTTCCAAGTATATTTGAAATGGTTACGTAAAAAAACATTTATCACCACTTACGGGTTACTTGATAAATCGGGATCTAAAAAAAGCTAGCCCTAGGCGCGCGTATCATCAATAATGCTTCTATTCTGAAGAAAATAAAGTTCTTTCGTAGAATCGAAAAAGATTTCCCTCCAAAAATATTATTATTGGAAAATTATGAGGTTCGATAAGTGACAGCACAATTTTGTAAAGTGAATCAGTATGGGAAAAAGGCTTACAAAAGTTTGTATACTTACCACAATCAAATTAGATTATTTGTTGACCAGGACCATCAGCCATTTTTAATGTCCCCACTCCTGGGGCACAGGTCTTCCTTATGGGTGGATAAGGAGGATGGGCCATGACCCACCACGCGGGCCCAATGCGGATTGGTGGATGCTAACAACTGCAAATGCAGCTGGGGCCAACGACTTAACGTGCCTTGCGAAGCACGGAGGAGCTCGAGATAATAAATTTTTGGTCACCCATCCCATGACCGACTCTTACGAAACTTGCTTAGCCTCCGCAATAGTTGGGCTAGGCGCTACACCACTGCGCTGATTACTTGTTAAATAATGTCAAATTACGCTATATCTGCGTCTTTATTATTTAATCTAATTATTTTATGTTATATTTAAACCAGGTGTTATACATAGCATGGTCATCGAAATGCGATATGACATTGCGATTTATCGCTTTTAACACTTCACAAATGACAGTTGAGTCACAGAATAAATAATAATACTAAAGTGTTGAGTGTCGATAAATCGCTAGGAAATAGTCGGTTTTAATTTTAAAAAAATATTCGGATAAAATAAAGTAATACTTAAGTTACTTTTCAGTAAAATTTCATATCTTCAATATTTAAGGTACTTTCCCTCCGAGTGGCAAAGTTGCCGAGCCGGCCTGTTTTATACTTTGAATGTATAATTTTTGAATTCTGTTTCTTTTGATAGCATGTCATTTTTTTATTTGTTTGTACTCTCTTCTTTTGCTCGTTTGCAAACGTCAATATTGTGGTTGAGAAAATCACCTACCAATATTTTAATTAAATAAAGCTGTTTCATCCACATTGCATCTCATTCATTTAATACCTCAGCTCATTAGATTGCTCAGTTTCAGTTTCAGTTTTGCCGGTGACTGACACATCACCTGACTGTCAAAACTTGTATTGAAAGACTGACCGTTGACGTGACTGAGCTATGTGGATCATCCTTACAAGGGTTTGACGTTTTAAAATCGCTGTTTAGCGAAAACTTATATCAATCCATTACTTCCTTCGATAGCGAAGAATACAATAATGTGATATTAGAAGGCTACAGGGCCTACTTGCCCCTGTAGTATGACCACAGAGAGCTGTGCACAGAGAGAGGGACATGAGCTAGAGCTGTGTGAAAGAATATCTTTCGAAAGTTAAGTGATAGCGAAGATTTTTAAATGTACAACTTGTACAGATTCTACTAGTAACGTATCTAAATAAACAAGTGATAAGCAACTCGTTTCATTCGACCGGAGAACGAGCAATTTCTGGATAACCTTGTTAACACGCTGTTAGGGGTCGGGTATAATTTTATTATTCGTCAAATTTTCATAATTTTTACTCCAATTTTAATTTCCGTGACGATCTCATATCCCTTGAGCAATCGAAGCGCAGAGATTGCTTTTCATATCTTTTTTGTTACTAAACGATTATATTGAGACGTTTAAAAAATGTCGGTGGCACTCATTAATAGGGTATTTTACACCATGTAAGAAACATTATAAAAATGCATGTTTATGATAGATTTCATAAAAAGTGAATGAGAAACGTCGATATTTATTCATAAAAATGCAATATACATTTTATAATTCAATTTAAAAAATCGACTTTTTTAATCTATTCTTCAAATGTTCAAAACGCCATTCGCCATATTGGATTCCGACGTGACGTCAGCCGGACAGTAATCAAACAGGATTTCGTACTTGTCGTACTGTGTTATTTTATAATTTTATGTGATTATCATGTCTGTGGACTTTTATGCTTTATTTTGCTAAAATCGCATCATGGAAGACGGTTTTGTTAAAGCACAAAGTACTAATCTACCAACAGTATATAAATAAATACGATAATGGTGGCGAAATTTGTTGCGTCCAATCCCGATTTCTGTTCTGCAGAGAGGAGAAATGTTAAAACAGCAATGTAAGTACCTATCATATCAAGTTTTTTCCAACATTAAGTACCTACAATAACAATACACAACATGATAATACCCTGTGTTTGTTTACTATTACAATCCAACATAACCTATTTTTTTATTTTGTTATCAGGTCCGGAAGGGAATCTGACGACGCAATAGGCTATGTGCAGCTCAAGCGGGTCCAAAACACGTGCGTTGTAGTGTACGGTATGCCTGGAACATGAAGTGCGTTCCAAGCCCTATGTACTGATTGACACATAATGTGAATGAACAGGAAGAGACTGTGACTAGTGTTAAGATTACGATAAGTTTGACTACGATTGTCCCTCGTCAGAAGGTGGCTGCAAGCATGGTGTTACGATGTACACCGCCCTGTGTACATCGAAGCCCTGTCGTCGTGTACTTCGGTTGAGTTTTAATGGAAGAAATCGAATCTGGCTAAGGTTGGCTCATCGATAAACATTTTGTGTGCAATAGAAATTTCTAAAAGAAAATCTAAGGAGATGGTTCCAGACAGCAGTGTGCGATGCAAAAGGTTCATTTATGGGGAAACGCATAACCTTGATTAATATAGTTCCACAACAAGTGATTGATCTACCATTGCATGAATTTAAAAATCATGTTAAAAAGACGCTCATGGGTAATGGTTATTATAAAGTAGACAATTATCTGAAAGACCAAAATGCATGGAAAAAATGTAACACATAACTTGCAAATATAAGTACCTACTTTGTTGTTTATAATCTGTTGTATTGTATTTGGTAATTGTTGTAAAGTAATAAAGATATATTTCAATTAAGTGTTTATTTCTGTTATTCATATAATCAAATTTCCAATTTAAGTTAAAGAGACAGGACATAACCGAGTGACCATAAACTTGACAGATAACAGCCAGATTAACAATAGCAGATCATGATATAATATTTAAGTTTGTAAATATTGTTACTTATTTCTGTTAAAGCTGATAAGTTTCTTGCACCTGTTCTTGTCAGTTATAAAAGTCTAGAACGGGTGGAAAATATAGATGATTCAAAAGCGCTTAATTACTAAGTTTATTTGAATAGTTTTTTGTACTTTGACTTTGACTATTCTCCTACCCTACCCTATGTATAGTGCATATGTATTCACATATTTTTCACATGCACATGACATTGAAATGAACATTATTATATATATCCTTAACATCTTTATGGTGGCCAAGTTGACCCATTCTTCAAATCAACTCGGCTGTGATGGACCAACATCATCTTTATACAGTGAGTGCACCATGGTAATAAAAAAAACTATACTTATTATTTGATATATTTATTTATTATAATATAATAATACCTTTTATATAAACTCAAATTTGCCTGTGTAAGTATTAATCCTTCAAAAACACATGATTGATTTTGAATCAAAAAATGCAAGTGTAGCAAACTATCTAAAAATTTGCTGTGTTCAATTATGTTCACATCGCTTATCCTTCTTGCATATCCAGTAGACACAAAATTCACGAGACCATCAGGTGAACAGGATATTTTTTGTTTGTTTTTTGGATTTCTTTGGATCTCCTTACCAGTTTCAACCAAGTTTTTCTCATTTTGATATCACTTGGCAATTTTAGTGGAGATTTTACACTTGTTTTACTGCAATCAGGCACAAGGCACCAATGATAAAACATTACAACTCATTATTTTAAAAACTCGTTACTTTTGTAAAAAGACATTGTAACCACTCTTGATTGTTTCCTGACGGTGTGACGTCACGGGCCTAAACAGCATGGCGGCTTGCGTTTCCGAGCAAAAATTCAAAATCATAAATAAAAAATCATTTTTAAGGCATTTCTTGGTTTTATAAAATTGAAATAAAAATTGTGCTGGTTTATTACGACCTCAGGAATAACATAAACATGTTTTCAAAAAAAGGTGTAATTCCCTATTGCTAAAGGTCTATTCATTACTGCGCTAAAAAAATGCCACAAACTTACCGTCGCTGAAAAAATTTAATGACTCCGGAATTCTACTGAATTTATACCATCCGTAAGTTATTATTATTGAAAATTACAATGACTTAGCAACATCTATACCTTATTACAGAACTGGTTGATTGTGTCCAAATCCAAGTAATACCTGGAAAAAAGGGCAATAATTAGTCGCTTAGGCAAACATACTAGTGGCTGACGTATACGGAGCCCGACAGCGGGAAGTGCAAACAAGTCACGTACGGTAAACGAAATAAAGAAAACGGTACAATATTACATCCAATGTTTGCATAAGGCTTCCCGTCCACGAGCGATTAATCGCTGAGCGATTTTTTGGTGCCGAGAATAGAACATACAGAGTTCAATACGTAAATGCCCTCGAGCTACAAAAAGTAGCTCAGCGACTAATCGCCCGCGAAATGACACTGATAAGAGTGACAAAGGGCTTACTTAGCCAGCGATAAAGAACGCCGCGATTAACGATACGATTACCGCCGCGATTAACGATACGATTACCGCCGCGATTAACACCGCAATTAACGCCGCGATAATCGCTGCTACAAAAAAGTCGCTCGTGGGCGCTGACGCTAAAGCGTGACTGGTTCGAAATGAGATGACTAAGAAAAAGTGTAAATTTTCTTTGATCTCTCTAGAACCACAGTATTTGAAAACCCAGCGGTTAAAATTCCCGTGGTCTTTAACAGAAGGCACATCAAAATCACTGCAATTCGACTCGTGCATCTTTATGTCAATTTAAACTTTTGTAGTTTTCATCCTTTTGTAAAACAATAAATAAAAAAAAAGAAAAAAAAACTTGAAAATAAAGAAAAAGTTTTCGTCCTAAATCTCAAGCGAAATGAAACGAAACGTTAAGTAAGCCATAGCAACAAACATACGTCTCATAAAGAATAACGTTTTCATAAATAATCATATTATGGTAATCCTATGCATAGTCACCTACTTACACATTCACTGAATATTTCCTTCGAATATAAATTTTTACGAGCAACCGTTTTGGTCGATCGTTTCGTATACTAAATCGGTAATATCTAAACATGAAGGTGCAACTTAAAAAAATTGAACGCACCTGATCCGTACGTTACGCTATATTCCATCACGATGTAGAATGTATTTTATTTTTTGAGTAAGTCTTAACTAGTATTAGTTTTTAAATTTTGAGATTTTAGCATTCACAATGCTATTTTTATATAATACCAAATAATATATTAGAAAAATACGACTCGCACCAGATCATGTTCTCGGACGGGAATAAAACCTTTTTTAAATTACGTTAAAACATAGGTACTTATCGTTAAATTTGATGATTCGTTACTGATAATTACGAATTATTTGTCACTACGCGTGGACCCTAGGGAATTTTTGCCCAAGACAGAAAGTATCCTATGTTTTAATCCAGATTATAAACTACCTGAATGCCAAATTTCTTCAAAATTCGTTCAGTCGTTTTTGTGTGATTGAGTAACAAAAATCCAAACTTTCACAGTAATTATGTAAGTAGAATAAGTGATATTATTTATAAAAAACGAAGTTTTTTAAACTACTCAGTGTATCATATTGTAATGAAAAAAATCCCCTTGATCAAGGGCTAATTATAAAAAAAACTAATGTTTGCATGTAAAGAAATAACATGGAAAAGACAAACACCATCACAACCAAACCATATCCATAACTTTACTAATTTTATAAATGCGAAAGTTTGTTTGTTACGCCTTCTCTTCCTAACTACTCAACCGATCACCATGAAATTTCGTATGCACATTGTCAGGGGTACAAAAAAATACATACCTTCTATTCAGAAAAAATATACTGTTCCCGTGATAAAAAAAATACTTTAAGACAATTTTCCGCCTTAAAAACGTGACCTACTGACAAGAATAATAAATAATAATAATAAATTAATATGATTAATAAATTGGTTGCCTTTTATTGTAAGTTGCAGGCAAAAGCTAAACAGCTGTCATAAAAACTATTTCCACGCGAACGAAGTGCAAAAGTTACCTAGTTAATTCATCGTAGGTTTGTTTATTCAATAAATCCTTTGGAAAGTTGAACTGTCGATGGAACCAACAACGCACAGCCTTATCAATAACCCCAAAACAAGGCCAGCCGCAGATGAGACGACAAAGCCTCCTACCTCTATTATGCAAAACAGAATAACGGTGCGATATTGGTTCGGTCAGCTCAAACAAATTCTGTTTTATTTTCAACCTTATTCTTAGAGTTGTAAGAGCTGAGAATCAACTTCGAAGTCATATCCGTGATGGGATGAGTCCAGTTTACGAGCGGTCGTGTGCTGTATTCTTTCTACGCACGTAACTAGATGCTGTGTTGTTCGATGTTGATAGGTGCTGTTTCGTCACTCGGTGTTAGTTTTATGCTAGGAGGCAGATGATTCAATGCTTTTACTGAACGACTCACTTTTTTATGGGAATCCTTATTCGCATTACTTGACACAGCTTTTAAGGAAGCTCTAGCTTAAAATAGCTTAACATATGGTTAAGCTTTTAAGCTTTTTTAACCTCGCTAGGACGAAGCAAATTTCATTTATTTTTATATACCTTTGTGTTGATCAAATATGTTTATGGTTAACATAAACATATTTTTGACAAAACTTAAAAAATAAAGGATCTGGTTTTAATCTAAAGTTAATTCAAAGTCGGTACAGACGACGGCACCTAAGACTATACATGTTGACCTTGAGATCGCCTTTATGTCCTACGTAATAAAAGCTGTTTTCGTAGTTTAACTGTATAACCTGACGTGCCTGTCGTGTGTACAAAATTAATTCAAATTATTAAAATTTAAACTGACGATAATAATAAACATCAAAACTTCTTTCACGGCACTATTTAGAAAAGTAATCAAATTGATTTAAATTACGCTTTCAAATTCATTTAAAAAAACCGGCCAAGTGCGTGTCGGACTTCGCACATTTAGGGCTCCGTACCGTCATAAATAAACCGGTACCGGCATAAACGGCCGTATCTTTTTTTACGTTAATTTAGAAGTTTGATTCTTTCACAGTCTCAAGGGACTGTAGACCTGAGTATGGATTTAATTTCAACTCGATACCTCCACGCGTTCCCTAGATCAGACAGACAGGCAGATGGACAACAAGAAGGTGATTCTGTAAGGGTTCCGGTTTTTTCCTTTTGAGGTACGGAACCCTAAAAAGTGTAATGTTCTAATGAGAATGACATAACTTGGATCCTTAGATATACATTTTAAAATTACCTATCGATTTGTATTTTTATTATGTTGAAAATGAATCAGTCAAATATAATTGAAGTAATGACAAATTTTAGCACATAGTATACAATAGTTATTTTGCCAACCTGAACGGGAAACAATAATGGACATTTAAATTATGTTACCCTTGTTTTAGGATAATTCAGTTACCGAACTTCAAGGATGGGCACCTCAACTAACACTGCCTAATCTAATACAAACTTAAACAAACAACGTAACGTGTTGGCACCGGTACATAGCCCATGGGTTTATGTCAATGATACTGTGAAATTCGTGAAATTAAAATAGGGATTACCCTATTCAGATCATCTGTGAGACATTTTTATAGCAGGTGTAACAGAACGTTAAAGTTTTATCTATGGCCAAGTATACGGAGAGTGAGCAGTGGCTGGACAGGTAGCTGAAAACGTGTAGATTTGGTTTATTGTAATATAACATTTATTCGCATTTAATCTTTCATTTCATACAGTCCATTCGCTTTCAGCAGGTATAAGAAAATTGAGAGACAAGGTGGACCGACAATCTGGTGAGTGAAGATTGCGGGAAGCCACTGGTTATGGGTAGTACGATACGAGGAGATCCTTGGGTAAAGCGTATGTATATACAGGATAGAATCAAATAGCCTGATTTGTTTGATTGTTGATATGTTATTTAACAACACACATAAAATGTGAGGTTAACCGCAAAAGTAACTAAACATTTCGGTAGCATGTCGATCCAACTACTGCTTTTAGAATTGGAATGTCTTATCGAACAGTAAAAAAGTGACATGATGCTGACGTGTTCAGCTACTATTAAGCCTACTATCCCAAATATTCACTTCAACACAGCAACCAAAACTAGCAGTACTTTGGTAAACACTATCTGCCGACTGTCATCTGCCATACTGGAAACAAATGGGCATCACAATTCCAAAGCCACCGTTTCAGGTGGACAGCAATTTAGTTACGGAACTGCACGACAGGCGTCCGGCAGATATTATCGTGCGCCGTCCGAACCGGAGTTCTGTACGCCTGGCACTTAATCCTATATTTGCTAAATCGATTTCGTTTCCACGTCAGTTCACCAATTTTGTCTCTTTGCTTCTTAATCGCTTTATTTCTGTATTTGCTGTAATAAGATTGAACTGATTGATATTAGATTGGAGATGAATTTTATTTTCTTCCCGGCAGATTTGTTTGGATTGATGTAAATAATACAAAACAATAATTTTTCTTTACAACTGTTACGTTCACGATTACTTGTTGTTGACTATTACTATTTTCGGTAGCAAAACTTTCCGATTGATAATAACTTGTAAACTAGTGGCTCAGTAAGCTGTAGACCTCGCGTTTGTGCGTTAAAAAGTAGCTCAAAGTGTATGTTGTTTAAAAATCAATCTAAAAGATGTCGCCACGAGGTTTTTTTACAAAATCAGTACTATATGCTGTTTGGTAGTAGGTATTCTTTTATTATATCTATCCGAAGCCAGATGGTGCTCCTAATTTGGATCATTTTTCAAAATGGCTGGAATACAAAAAAAATATATAATAATCGAACCTGCTCACAAAATTTCACGAGAATCGGTTGAGAAATGCGACATGTAGAAGAGAACAGACGGACAGTCGGACAGCTGGACAGACATACGAAAGAATTTTGCACAAGCTGAAGTAGAAACGCTTCGCTCGCGCTCCGCGTTCGCTTGGTCAGTAACTATCTTTATTAAACATGTCAATGTCTTTGAAGCTTATTATAGACGCGTTATCCGCAAAGACTTTTCTTGTACATACATACAAACAAACAAAGCATAAGCTCGGATTAGTCATGTAATATTTTATTCTTATTATACAAACCTGATTTCTAGTTCTATGAAAAGAGGCATAAGCAAGCAGTGATGTTATATTGTATGGATAGGTTACACATATTGTATTAATATAAATAGCCACTCGATAGGGTTAATATCAAAACTTTGTCAATTTTGTACAGCATTTGAGAAGAAAAAGTCTCTACGTAATATTTTAGCATTAAAATTGCTTATATATTCCGAAACCCCATTTTATTGTTCTCACGAGACCATAACACCAGTAAAAGTATATAAAACTTTCCAAAAAGGCAGAAGTTATTGAGTTATTTTTGCAATGGGAATTTTAACCCCTATGTCTTTGTGGTATAATGTACACTTATTATGGCAGCTAGCTTTAACACTACGCAAACCACAAAATCTTCGCCGACACTTATGAGTTCAGAAACTTGCAAGTTACGTACATATTTGAGGAACAAACAGCCAACAAGCCACGCCGCGTGTTCCACTCAATATTGCTCTGTAAAGTTACCGAAACCGAGGGCTTAGGGAATAACATAGCAAACCGTTATGAATTTATTACATTCTGCTGTATAGTATATTTCATTTAGTAAATTGTGTATATTATAGACGTGTAAGGAACATAATATGGAAAGTTACGAAGTAATTTTTCAAAGCCACGCTAAATAAGTAGACGAAATTGCCTGCCTCAATTTATTCCTCGTATCAAGGATACTGCATGCCAAAATTCTCAGAAAAAACTTTAATATGGTACCTTCATATTACATCACGCTGTAGCAAAAAAAACATTATAAGTAATTTGTATTACTCATATGGTAAAACTATGACGGCAAGGTCAAATTTTGAGTGCACGTTTCTGCTTCAGTATGTGTCTATTAGGTTAATTATTGATCATATAAAAACGTGATGATAGAACCTTGGACCTCAACCTATCACTCCCGATGCTTATAAATTAATCATGACTATCAGATCACGTCATCTTAACTATTAATATGATGTGCCCATTATGCTTGCTTGTATCCATCAACAATCCATCTATTTATATGTTTATTTCATTGATTCGACCTATTTTACTTCATACCACACAGTTCACGACATTATTTAGTATGTAAACATTATTGTGCATGAAACATCATATTTTCTCATTTATGCGGAATGCCGCCCATAAAAATTCCTAGTATTAAAGAACTGTTTAATAGTAAAACCTCGAGGACAAAAATGTTATTCATTGTTTTAGATAATTATGGATACAGTACTGTCACAGATCTAAAATCACAAATTGAAGAACTACAAATACAACTAAAATCTGCTAATCAAGAAATAGATAATTTGAACACTGAAAATAGCGGCTTAAAAACGGAGTTAAAACAATGCCAGAAATTATTGGCTTCCTATAAAAATCTTATACCAGAAAACAATTCCAGCATCTACTCACCAAGCACAAGAAAAAATATTAATACTAAAAAGACACCGTTAAAGACAAAACCAATTATTTTTACAAATGACAAAAGTACGACAACAACGCCATCCATCGAAGTGAATGGTAAATGTGATGAAAATAGAAATGAACAACGTACCCCAAAATCATCTACGAAGTACTTACCTAAACATATAAGTGAAGACAAACAAAGCTGCTTTGAAAACATGGATAAACAACACGCAAATCAAGAATTAATAAAAAATAAAATTTTAATTGTAGGTGATCAACAAGCCACAGGTTTCACTAAATTACTATTAGAACACAGAAATAATTTGTTGTATAAAATGGACCGGCACATAACCTCATTTATAAAGCCTGGCGCTGACTGTTGTAATGTTTTAAATGCAATTAAGCAAGAAAATCTTGGAAAAAATGACCTTTTGATATTATTCATTGGTGCGAATGACAGAATACCCTCTAAACTGTATTGTGAGTTAGTAACTGTTTTATCCAATTATCAGAACACACAAGTTTTTGTCATGCAAACAGCATATAATCAATATCTTAGTCTTAATATGCTCAATAACCAACTTAGTTCAATATGCAAAAACTATAAAAATTGTAAATTCATTCGACTTGCCGACAATAAAAGTTTATACCATAATTTATTGACAGAAATTGACACTCTAGATTACCTTGACATTTGTAAACAGAAAATGAAAGAAAATATTTTGTGTACGAAAACTCATCACAATATTCATCCTAAACCTGCATACAAAAAAGGAACTATTCCTTATTTTTTTGCAAAAGTAAATCAGAAATCACTACCCGACTGCTCAAAGCAAAACACTTCATTATCGCATAATGACATTAATAAAAATAAAAGTGTTGTCATAAGCAAGGGAACTATTCCCTACTATTTTAAAAAGGAAACTACGGGTAAAAATAATTGTTTTCGGACCTAAAAATAACAGTCACAATTTTTATTTGTTTCACCAAAACATGTGTAGTGCCTTAAAAAGAAAAGATGAGTTGGAAATAATACTTGACGATTACAAAAATAAAAACATAAAGATTGACGTAGTATGCTTAACTGAAACATTTTTGATGAGAGGCTCAGAAACAAATCTTACTTTAAAAAATTATAAAATCGGCTCTTTCTGGTCGCGTATGCATGAAAAACGAGGAGGTTCCTGTATCCTTGTAAAAAAAGGTTTATGTGTTACAAAAATCCAACTGGCTGACAAATTATCAGAAAAACATAATTTCGAGTGTTGCGGCGTGCAAATTAAAAACCCAAACTTATTGGTTATATGTATCTATAGAACTCCCACGTCTGACATATCAGTGTTCTTTGAAAAACTAGACCGTTTATTGGTTTCACTATTAAAAAAACCAAATACTAAAATAATTCTTTGTGGCGACTGGAATATAGACATAATAAAAACAAACGATAAAAACACTAAAATTTTAGTTGGCATTCTCCAAAATCACAACATTTCAATACATATTAACACACCAACGAGAAAAAATGCCTGTCTTGATGTGTTTGTAAGCAACATACGGAATTGTTACGGTTACACTGACCCTATAAACCTTTCTGATCACAATACTTGTCAGATTTTATCATTTTACGCCTATAATTATCATAGTATTAAGTATTGGACTGAATCGAAAAGAGACTTTAGCAATGAAAATAAAATAAAATTTAGCAATTACATAAACTCATTGACATTTAATGACATTTTACAAGAAACGGACACAAACAAATCTTTTAATTTATTTCATGACATTTTCAAATTATTATATGACCAATGCTTTCCTGTTATCAAAGTGAAATGTAATAATAATATGAAAAAAATAAATTGGGTTACAAAGGGACTGAAACAATGTTGTAAAAAGAAAAGAATATTATATTATACATACTTGAAGTCAAATAGACAGAATAAATTAAATAATAAGCAGAAATATGTAAGCTACACAAAAATATTACAAAATTGTATTAATATTTCACAAAAAATATGTAATTCAAAAATTTTATCTCAGGCAAAAAACAAGTGTAGTGCATCATGGAAAATAATAAATAACAATGTAAATAACAAAATAACACAGAATGAAATCAAGCAAATAAGAATAAACAATGAAACCTTACATAATTTGAAAGATATTGCGATAGCTTTTAATAACTTTTTCATTGAAACTGGAAATAACGATCTAACTAAAAACACTAAAACATCAAACTCAGTTGTAAACAGAGATAGCATTTATCTGTTTCCAACGTCTCATGACGATGTCCAACGTATAATATTAAGTCTTAAAAACACAAGATCGGTAGGATATGACGATATAGGTACAGAGACATTAAAATCATGTTCTAAAAAAATTTCAATACCATTGGCACATATCATAAATTTATCACTGGAAAATGGCATATTTCCGGACAGGTTAAAATTGTCTGTAGTAAAACCATTACATAAAAAAGGAGATGAATGTGATATGAACAATTACAGACCTATTACACTTAACTCTGTATTTGCAAAGATATTTGAAAAGATTTTTGCTAAAATTATGCTGACATTTATAAAACAAAATAATATTATTAAAAATGAACAATTTGGGTTTCAAGAAGGTAAATCTACTACGCTAGCATGTTTTACTCTTATTAAAAAAATATCTGAAGCTATAAATGATGGAACTCCTAATCTGGCTCTTTTTCTAGATATGTCAAAAGCTTTTGACAGTGTAAAACACAGTATTCTGTTAAAAAAGGCTTTTGATTATGGCCTGAGAGGAAACGCAAATAGTTGGCTTTCTAGTTATCTTGAAAACCGTCAACAATGTACAGAGATAGAAAGAGTGGAAAACAATGAAAAAATCACGGCTAGATCCGACTTTAGGCACACAAAAAATGGCGTTCCACAAGGGAGCATATTAGGTCCGCTGCTATTCCTAATATACATTAATGACTTGCCAGATGTAACAAAAAATGACTGCTTATTATTCGCTGATGACTGTACTTTATTATTTAAAAACAAAAACGTAGATATGCTAGAAACTGACATAAATAATACAATTAATGACATTCACGATTGGATGATTAGAAATAACTTACAAATAAATATCAATAAAACTAAGGCTATACAATTTCGTACATATAAGGCTAAAAAACTAAATCTTGACATAAAGCATGAAAATGAAAACGTTGACATAGTAAACTCCACACAATTTTTAGGTATCATCATTGACGAAAACTTAAGTTGGAAAGATCAAATTGATAATGTATGTAAGAAAATTAATAAATTTGTCTTCGCCTTGAACAGAATCAAAAGTGTTGCATCAATACAAAGTGCATTGCAAGCATACCATGGATATGTTTCCTCCGTACTCCGCTACGGCTTAGTAATCTGGGGAAATAGTGTAGATTTTGAAAGGGCCTTCAAAGCTCAAAAACGCTGTATAAGAGCACTCTCTGGTATACAAAGCTGGGAATCTTGTCAACCCTGGTTCAGAAAATATAAAATATTAACCTTGCCATGTATGTATATAGCCGAGTTATGTCTTTTTGTAAAGCGATATCCCGAACTTTTTGTCACTCAATATCAAAGAAATGCAAATGCACGAAAATGTAGACAAAACAAATTATGTATACCAATAAGCAATTTAGCCTTTTTCAGAAAGAATGTTTACTGCATGGCTATAAAAATATACAATAAATTACCACTGAACTTGAGAGACCTACCCGTAGAGAAAAATATTTTTAAGAAATCCTTATTTTCCTGGCTTTCAGAACAGGGTTTTTACTCGATTAAAGAGTACTTGGATCAGAAAAATTCTTGACATTGTATTGATTCTTTTTATTTTTTATATTTTTTATTATTATAGTCAAATTGTTGTGTTTCTGACCGTACCTTTCAAGCGTAATAAGCTGATATAATAGTGATGACTTTTCAATAATATCTTATACTTACTATTTTTCTAGAATTTACATTTTATATTATTATTATTGACATTGTACCTTAATTATTATGACTGACTTAATTTTATTAATTTTAATCAATGTGACGGTTTTAATTTAATTATGATCAGCCTTTTATTCAGTCCTTTTTTATTTAACAAAATATTTGCATGCCTACATTATAAGGCAAATACTGTAGAACTGCCAAATTTTGTACTAATCTAAGAACTTGTATACTCAGTATTCGCAAATAAATGATTCTATTCTATTCTATTCTATTCTATGGTTTATTTTTGTATTTATAGCTAAGGCTAGCCAAGTCAAATTATGTTTCATATTTGTTCAACTGCACAAAGTTCAATCAAATCAGTACTGCTTATTTCATAAACGTAAGCGTATTCTTTTTCAAATAAAACTAGTATTTATGTACCTAGATTACGTAAGCCTGTGGTTTACATTTTTTAAGGAATTTTTTAAGCGAAATACGTAGTATACCTATATTTAATTTCAATCAAAAATTTTAGTTTTATTATTGTCTATAGCAAAGCTGCTCCAAGCAGCGGTTGCTCGAGAGTTATTATGTAATAAAAACTTAGAGAGCTCTTTTAGAGAACTCCCATTTAGTTCGAGATTTCACTAAAATTGTCACTTTCATAACACAACAATATTATTTTAACATCAAGAAGAAAAACAATACAATTTTGAACCCTCAAACCTCTTTGACCTATAAATACTAGTCCAGCATGCGTTTTTGTGACAAAAAAGCCGAGCGGAATACATACTTGTGAAAACTCCATATTTACAATGAAATGAAATGAAATGAAATGAAATATTCTTTATTCAAATAAACTTAGATATTAAGTGCTTTTGAATGGTCTATATTTTCCTACCACCCATTCGAGACTTTTTTTTTCATATAATGCTTGTTTGAAGTAAATGGAGAACAATTTTCCGAGTCACCAGCAGGTTTACTCTTCAACCCAATAATAATTTAAATCCAATATCAATTTCAATACATGATCATTTTTTAATGTTGACCAAAACAGTTTTTTTTAATTTGATAATGTAATTTAATAATTTTAAATTTAATAATAATCGCAAATAAACCTCACATTACATATGGGTCACCAAGTCAAACCTCCTTGACCCGTCACAACTTTGCGGTTTGTGGCATTCCCATTATGTGACAATATGGCGGTATAATACCCGTGGAAGTCACTTGTTTAAACTGACATTGTAAATATGAAGGTACGGTAATGACTAGAACCAACGCTTCAACGAGCATTGAGGAAGTGGTACTTACATAGGTAGCTAGTCGCCCTTGCGGCTACGTCGGCTTCAATTACGGATGGGATAATGTTGTGATTATTTTAGTTAACAGCTAGGTAGGTATATATATTATAAACTAGCTGCCCTCCCCGGCTTCGCACAGGTGGCGCCATCTATTAGTTACATTGCGATTTAAAATTACGGTAAATTTTTACGACATTCCGTAAATTTTTTTAGAAATTATTTTTTATACAAACCTTGTCCTGATAATAACAAACACAACAAAAAAAGAATAATCTATTTTGGTGCAGTTGTCCTGAAATTATGCGCTTACACACATTTCGGAGATTCGTGTTTATTTATATAAGGTGGTACCAAATCAAGTAACAACACTGAAACAGGTGATACTGTTGTTTAAACTGAACAACTTTCTCAAAGGAACATGGATCGAAATACGAAAAAAATTTTAGCCTCCCATACAAAATGTGTAAGTTATCTGATCGACTTAGTATGGAAAGGCGAAAAAAAAATCGTTTTTCGACCTATCTTCCTTGGCGAAAGTTGTTCAGTTTAAGCAACACTATCACCTGTTTCAGTATTGTTACTTAATTTGGTTGCACCTTATACAAGGTGTTACAAAAGTACCCCCTCAGTGCCGAATATGGTAGATAGGGACCATCAAACTGAACAACTTTTACTATGGAACCAACTCTGAAATCGCGAAAAAAAATCAGCTGTTTCATACAAAAATTAAAATCGATAATATTAAAATGTATGAAACAGCTGTTTTTTTTTCGCGATTTCAGAGTTGGCCCCATAGTAAAAGTTGTTCAGTTTGATGGTCCCTATTTACCATATTCGGCATTAGGGGTATTTTTGTAACACCTTGTATAGATTAAGGCTTTAGTTGGCTATGAAATCAACACAATATTTTACTGCGTGTATAATACCTATCCTTATATTTTGTCACGGTCAGTTCGTGATAGTTGTAGTGCTCACATACATAAAGATGCATTCAGAAATTGTACAGAGAAAGAATAACGATTAGAAATCGATTCTAAACTGCAACAGCGCGTTTGATCAAATAATTGCAAACTCATCGTGTGACAAAACGACACGATGGGGGACAACGGGACAACCCAAAGTCTGTTTTGTCGCTTTGTCACTGTCATTGTTGGTTGTACCGCATACAAACAAGATTGGTGATTCAGCCTTCTACAGTCACAAATATTAGCAATTATTATTACAAGCATTCTATGTACAGATAAGGCGCATCAATAATCCTTTTATTTATGCAATAAAACATTTATCACCAATCTCGTACCTCCTGCAAGTTGCATAATTTTGTACAAGTTGCTTAAAATAACATATAGATGTTTGATTTTGCACGCAGTCCTTTTTCCCTCACGTACTCACATATTTTATGGCCAATAAGTTGTGCGTACATTTTGTTTTACGCAACACGAAGCATTTGCGCGACGCGCTCTAAGCAGTACAATTCACTACCTACACAATTTTGTAAGGTGAAATGATCATAAATAAGAATATTGCAAATTTTCCGTGTTTTATAGATGCTTCGCTCTGTATTTCAGGGTGAGAGTATGAGGGTTTTATGTTTTATATGTCACATCACAAAGTTTTGGGTTGATCATTGAATGAATAAATTTGCGAAGTAATAATAATTATTTTGCTTGATTAGTAATTGCCTATTGTAATGGTATGTACACAATATACAAGTACACATATCTCGAAATAACAATAGGTCTTTTGTAACTAAAAAAATACTCAACCGATAGAGTCTTCCGGAAGCAAAGGCTACCTAGAGCTTTCTGGGAAGGAAAAAATATTTTGAGAATTATACAAAAACGATTTGTTCTTACGTCACATCTACACGTTTTTATAATTTATTTACAAAAACTCATCCCTATAATACAAAATCCCTTAAAGTTTACATACCTTATAAGTATAAACACCTCTCTGTGACTAATAAGGTATTCTAACTCTTACTTTTTCTTTCAGTCATAAATATAAGTCAACTTCACGCCTGGTTGGCAATAAATGCTAGCGCCTATTAACGCTTATCGATCGGCAACTCCGGCGCATAGTTTACGGAGCGGTTACTAAAGTGCTATATTTCACTAGGACACCAGTGCCGGCACAAATACTTGCGCTGCCAATAAAAACTACCTAAGTATTATAAAAATCAGACTAAAAACAAATAAAGAACGGACTAAATGGTATAAAATAATTTATTCTGTAAAGATTAATAACCCTGAACAGAAGTTTTTAACCTAAAAATAGGCGCATTTTTAAGATTAATCATCAATTGTCTTTTGCATGCGCCCCAAGTTTTGAAAATGTGTTTTTTTATGTAATAAAAAAAGTTTTTTATATAATTGTTTTCTGCTTTTTAGTAATATCTGTGTTATTTTTTTCCTGTGGCCTTCTTCCGGCTTCATCAGACCTTGGAAACTACTTAACAATAGAGTACTTGTCAAAACGATTCAAACGAGCCCAAAATCGATGAGGTTGCATGGTTTGATAATAGAGTTATGTTGGCCTTCTTCCAGCTCCATCATCAGATTCTGGACACTGTTTTCCAACAGAGTACTCGTCAAGACGAATCAAACTTGATAGGGTTGCATGGTTATAACGCTGAGTTCCTGTAGCTTTCTTCTGGCTCCATCATCAGACCCTGGACACTATTTTCCAACAGAGTACTCGTCAAGACAAATAAAACAAGCCCAAGCTCAATGGGAATTGCATGGTTTTAATACAGAGTTGCTGTGGCCTTTTTCCGTCTCCATCATCAGATTATCTCCATGACACCATAATATTGCATTATCTTCCAGTTCTGACCTATGTTCAAAGTTTCAAGTCTCTAGCTCATCGGGAAGCTAGCATAAAATCGTTTTCAATTTTGGACAAACAAATCAACAAACAAATAAACGAGAAAGCAACCTAATAAAATCGTGTTTATCGAGGGTACTAATTTAGGGGCGGTAAGTGGTGGTAATGGTGTCCTAGTCAGATAGGGCCCTAACAGTGGCGTCTTGACGAGGTAAAACAAATAAGTGTCGTTAGTAGTCTTAAAAAACTATTTAAGACCTATGAAAATAATAATAATAATAAGTAATACTTTTTATAATATAAAATAATAATAATAATAACTAATACTTTATTGCACACGATAAAAACATGAAATAACAGAAACAAAAGACAAAAAAGAAAACATACAATAGGCGGCCTTATTGCTACATAGCAATCTCTTCCAGGCAACCTAGGGTGAAAGAGAAAATAAGTGAATCATAGATAAATGTGCGAAAATAACGAAAAAAGTGTCCACAAGGAACTACTAAGCGAAAGAAAAAACGCGGAATGTAGTGATTAGTCAAAAACACGGAATTTTAAAAATCTTAATTAAATACAAACCCAAAATAGTACTTGTAGACGAAAGTAAATAATTCTGTGATATTTTTCTTATTGATTAAAAAAATATCAAATGTACCCCTACATACCTACTTATGAAATTATTTCATTTTTTGAGTGTACCTATTACAAATGTTATTAATAAATAATATCAAGGATTAGAAAGGAATCTGTACAAAGTAGGTATAATACCTATTTATTTAGAAATCTTTTTATAAATCTCTCATGAATAATTTTTGGTTGACTTCAAATAAGATGGTCTGACACGATCACTAAAACTTCGATACAAGCGCAAGTGCATAAAGTGAATGCAGTTACACAACAGTTACGATGAACATAAAAGCGCGTGGGAGCACAATCATGTGAGTCACTGCGCTCCGTCAGTACATATCTTATCAATCAATTTGCGTAATAACACTTTCTTAGACGAATATGCTTGTATTGATTGATCAATCGAATTGGTTATGGTAAAAGTTGTGGGAAAATTCGAGTGTTAGATTTTCAGCGGACTTTCATCTCACCATTTTGTTATAATTAAATCATAAATGAAAATTATGATTGAATTTTTATAGGATAGTGGAATGCGAAAGATATGATTTTGTCTTGAATGAAAAACCATTTGCTTGTATTTAACAGGAACTGTCGTCACCCACCAATTTTAATTGGGCCCGTGTAGTGGGCTTTGTCCCGTCCTCCTTATCCATCCATAAGAAAGGCCTGTGTCCTAGTAGTAAAGACAGTTAAAAAAGCCTAATGTGCGACAGATCTGATATTAAATATTTCGGTAGAACTTCAAAGAAAACCGTCATTACATTTAAATAATTACAGGTTACTATCAGCTGAAAATTTTGCATCCATTTCACCACAATAATAGCAAACAAAACTCTTATATGAATAAAGATTTTACGATAAGGCTCCTGAATAAATTGCGCAGACAGACGTTGCAATGCCAATTACACGCAAATTGTACTGATTAATACCAGTTTATTGTATGCGTTTTTTATGCATTATATGCGCGGTTTATTCGAATGATTATCTTAATGGAAAGTGAAAGTTTCCTTTGGCTTAAATTTTACTCTACGTAAGCAAATGTTTAGTTATATTTTTTGTTATCCCGAATAAGTAACTGAAATTTAAATGAGAAAATTACATAATAGAGAAGACATTATTATTGTTCAAGTGATAGCAATTTGTCAGAGCATTGGACCGGATATTCAAAGGTCGCGGGTTCGATTCTCGTCCGAGAACATGATCTGGTGCGAGTCGTATTTTTTCTAATATATTATTTAGTATTATATAAAAATAGCATTGTGAATGTTATAATCTCAAAATTTAAAAATAATAGCAATTTATTTTTCCCTAAAAATAAGATAAATTTATTACTATAAACTATTTTACTATCGTGTGAATTAAAACTGTTCGAAAACTAACATAATAGTAGATTATGCAATAAGGGCTTAAAGTAGTGTATTGTGTCCCGGGCGCTATTATTGAACCCCGAGTACGAGGGATTCTATGGTTAACTCCCGAGCGGAGCGAGGGAGTTAAGGCTAGAATCCTGAGTACGAGGTGTTCAAGATCGCCCATGACAAATACACATTTAAGCCCGCGATGCATACTCTACTTTTTATACTTTCTGCGAGGCAATTGAAACCAATGACTGTTATAAAGAAAGTACTTAAGTAATTATTTAAAGTTAGAATAATAAAATATGAAAAATTAAGAATATTTATTGAAAATTAAAAGTTATGTTAGAAACATTACACCAATTGTGCAACGACAAAGTTACATTCTTTGGTACATTTATAGTTGGGTTAGAGTTTATGTTTTTGTCGTCTATTCTGTAGTGGTCAGTTCGACATTCAAATAAATCCTTCTTGGTGCGCGGGTGAAAATGAATTTCGTAAAAAGTTTTCATGATAACATACAGCCTAATTTAGAATAAGATCTCATTGCACCTAAACTTTTTTGAAACTAACATCGAAGCACGACTACAAGGGTTGCATTCCAAATTCAAATCACATTATTCCCCATGGGAAAAATGACTTACTTTAGGAAAGGTTTGCATGACACATAATATGCCATTGACGAGCAGGTAGTATAAAAAATATTTTTTTACGAATGAATCCAGAACTTTGCTGACTTATTTCAACTAAATAATTCCTCGTTTTTGTAATATCGCCCACTATGAACAAACTAGTTTTATTAAAACCCAGTATTTTCTATACCAACAATGATCATTACAAAAACTCTCAACTTTCACAGTCAACTGTTTTGTACTGAAAATCACTTGTATCCTTAATTACTTGTGGGTGGAGTTTAGTTATTACCGCTTTTCATAATTATATCCGCAATTCAGTTCAAATAATTCAGTGTAAGTAGTCCACAATTAATGATTATTATTAACAATTGTTCTGGTTCTCATTCATTTTGTAATTCCCACCGCCATCATAATAAAACTGACAGTAATAATTACATTTAGCGAGAACTATTACTAATAATATTATTGTTGGCCTGAATTCGTTCTCAATATCAAGCTTCCAATAGCAACATTAAAAAATAAACTAGTAATAAATAATATTATCAACATTACATTGCGAATATTATTCGAGTTTTGTTCCGCGTGGTTCCGCTAAATGATTCAGAGAATTGGAAGATGTAAATTAAATAGCATATATAATCATTTTCGTGTGCAATTGTAGCTTTATCAATTAAAGAGTCTCATGTGGCCGTATAAATATCAAATGAAATCGGTTGTCAGTGCTTTTTCAGAAATATTTGGGGCTTCAGATATTTTTACGGTTCAAAAATGTATTTCAAGCAAGAAAATTTACTATATTTAAAGAAAATTTACTTATTTATTACAGTTACATTGGTATTTTTAAAAAAATGTATTTGAAACAAATTAAAAAGTAAATTTCTCTTTTACAATCAAATCAGCACTATAATTAAAACTGTTGCTCATGATAAAAAAAATTAAAATTATGATTTAAATTCCAATGTAACTGTAATAAATAAGTAAATTTTCTTTTTAATTACTTGTTTTACATCTCTGGAATTTATTTTTAATTTAGATATTAATTCAACCCATAATAAAACTAAATCCTAATGTAATAGTAACACATGTCCCAGACATACCTAAACTGTGCCAGAGAGAGCAATAACATAATTCGGTAGCCATTCCCGCCGATAATGGCGGATGGCATAAACGGCACATATTCCTTGGCGAATGGCGTAATTACGGGTTCGACGCATTGGTCGCCCGCCAAACGCCTCCAGGGAATCCGCTGCACGATTCCGTACAAAATTTATTGACTTGCAAATGCTTTGTTGTGTGATATATTGACATTATTATAACCGTGTTTTATGGTGTGAGTATAATTAGGTGGTTTGGCGTAAATGTGTCATCTGTGTATCAAATGTGTATCATTTTGAATTGTAGTCTTAATTGTTTTATTATACCCCAATGGCATATTTATACAAGCCGTAAGGTTTTATGTTTATGAGATTATACTTATAAAAATAAAAACTGGGTTAAAAAAATAACTTTTCAGTGAAAAAAGATTATTAGGTAAGTACTCTAAGTTATGTATTGAAACAGTGACATCCAATGAAGTAATTTATATTGTGAGTGTTACTTTGACTGTAGTTATAGGCGTTCAAAAGAAACACAGATAGTGAAAGCCACAAACTTCAACAAAGAAAGGCTTTTACTGAATCTACAATATACCATCATACACTTCACTATCTCAAAACACTTGTCTTTTTATACCCTTGCTTGATCCTTTTTACTATGCGTGAACAAAGAAAAAGTCAGCAGAAAAAGCTATAAAATAATCCTTGTAAAGTCCAGAGAAAGCACAACGTCTCCACATGTATCGTAGTCACAGATATAAAGGGACCTTCGTATTTCGGTCAGAGTAATAACTTGGAGAATCTCGACTGCCATTTACTAGTATAAGACCGGGGTCGACAGGTCGTGTCGTGAGAAGAGTAAAATCAGGCTTAGTTCACATAATAGGGTTGCATTTATTTTCATTTATCAACGGAGGAAATGTCGGTGAAAACGCCCCTATGAATTTCGCAAACTGATAAGAATTGTCATATGAAAAGAATTGAGTGATGGCTGCGATGCTTGCTTATCAAAATATTTAACGTAAAAAACATTCATATCGTTTTTTTATTCAATCTCATAATGAAAACTGAAAACAGGACACCATATTTGTCTCTGTAAATAATATTTTTATTGAAATAACCGTATGAAAAAATATTTCAGTGAATAACTTTTTTTGTAAATGTTTTGCTTTTCAATACACTACTGATGTTTTAAAAAATAATTGTGTAAGTATGTGCTTTACCTCACTCTATCTTTTCTATTAGTAAAAAAGAGTAACCATTTCCAACTAACAATTGATTTAACTCTTATTGCCGATAGTAAATTCTAAGTTCTTTGTATCACCGCCTTTACCGACCTTAAGGGCAAGTAGGTTGGGTATGTTGACCGAATGCCCTGCCGTTCCCATTCGGCTAAGTCACGAGACTACTGACAGTGAAATGCTTTCTGATCGAAACCAATTCTGATATGTTTCGACAAGATTCCCCTTAAAACAAAAGAATGAAACAAAGTGTTTACGTAGGATGGTTTTGATATAGGTACTACCTGTCTTTTTATTTTCAAAATCGTTTGGAATAGCACTTAAATTGTCGGAAGTAAATGTTAATAAACAAAAAATTAACAATAACTAGTTTGCGTCGACATATTAAAGATTTCCTTAAATAATATATTTTTATTACTTTTAGTTAAAAAAATATAATCAAAAATTAATTTTGATATTTTGTTAGACTAAGGGCTGATTTTTCAGTCCTCAGTAAACAGATATCAGTCAGTTTAATTATTAACCAAATAAAATAATTCAAAAATGTGATCAGAAATATGTATGACAAACATTTTCAATGTGGCGGTATAATGCGCTATCAAACGAACAAAGCTTTATCTAGGCATTGAAAAATCAGCCCTAACTGTACAATAGTGAAATCCGTTTCGTTAAGAAAAATATCGCACAAGGTCGAAAATTTTAATTTATTGCACCGCTGATTCGATCAATTGAAACAGAACAATAAAGCGGCTTATATCGATCAATTGCGAGTAGATTCGGCTAGTTGTTATAAACTCGTTTAGTTTTTCCCTTGTTTTAGCCGATTTTGTAAGCCACTGTTCCCGTGGCCCTACTATGAGTTGATGCAAACTGTTTACGTTACCGTAAACTATCGTTTTCTCTCTTTCACTCGCATTGACTGAGAGCAGTATATCCGATAGTTTACTCTAGCGCAAACAGTTTGCATGAACTCATGGTAGGGTCACTGGGCGTATTGTTTGTGGAATTGACCTTACCTGATTTATGAGATATATTTTAGTACTTTCGGTTAACGGCTGCTTACCTGCAATAAAAAAATTAATTCTTCGGATTAAAGTTTTAGGTCTAAGTGGTTAAGGAACAGTTAAGATATAAAAACTATTTGACATTGGTTTAACCGGAAATCTTAGAATAATATAATATATACATAATCATTTGAACTATACTTAAAAAAATTACATTTTCTATTGTAAAATTTCATCAATCTGCTTAAAATTTAACATCCAACATGATAATTTGTTGTACCGTGAATTGTGTTAAATAAAGTAATCATTATTCAATATCGGTTCACGCCCACCAGTTGTAATAATATTGGTCCAATTACAATTAAGAGTCACACCGTATTAATTTCCAGAGAAAAAAATATGCTAAAAACGAACAGTGCTATGTTTAATTGATAGTTTAATGAAATGCAAAAATGACAATATTTGCTGTAATTTTGGTAGATTTAACTCTGAGACACATCTAAATAACTAATTAGTTTCAATTAAAACCATTAATTTAAATAGTATTGGAGGGTTTACAAATACTTTACTTGCCGTCCTTAACACAGAATTTAAAAAAATATCTCGTTTTCAATGAGAAGACAGTAAAATCAGTTAACGTTGAATTGTTTCATTGTTTAATTTCGGTCAAATCTGTTCCAGTCTGTTTCCGATAATCTAGACATGTAAATCTTTATTTAACCTCTTTTTTATCAATCTTCAGCTCTTTTTAATACCCCCACTCCTGGGGTGCGCCCCATGTCGAGTTGATTTGAGATATTAATTAAATTTATAAAATTATATAGCTGTTTCATCGCAATCAAAGATATGTTTCAATTGAATGTCGAGGTAATTCCTCACATTTATGAAATACGCTGGTTTGCAGCGTAAGAGTGAAATATACTAGAAAAATTTTGTCGATGCCACTAGTGACTCGGTAGCTTAGTTGGTAAGAGCATTGGACTGGACTTCCAAAGGTCGCGGGTTCGATTCCCACCTGAGACAATCCTGGTGTCGATATTGATTCAAACTTCAGTTATTAAAGCGTTATTACTATTAATACCGAATTATAACACAATCAATCGGATTATTGGACTTCACTACGGTCCGAATGGACACGAACACGATATCGCATCGGATTACCGTTCCGATCCAAGCATCAATCACACGGAATCAATGCTAAACTACTTACTCAGTGTCTGAGAGACAGAACATATATCTTGCATATATTATACATATAGTGCGGACAGGAATTGAAGTGTTAGGGTGAATAGCCAACAGCAAACTGTGCTGTGTTATGCGCTGCTCAAAAAAAGAAGAGACAGATAAGACATTCTGTGTTGCGCTTTGTAAAGGTGTGCTCGGTTGCCAAATTTGTTTTAAAATACGTTCAGAACCACACACTGAAACTCACGCCAACGCGCACGTTTCCTACTAAAGTTTACATAAAACAATGATTCGTCAAATAAAGCAGAGATTGCGACACATATTGTGCTGCCTCGTACTGTTTATCCTCCTATCCAAGGAAATTTAACCGTCAAACTAATTTCGTTTCAACGATATTTGGAAACGAATGGAACCATGGTAGGAACTGAACGAGTTTTTCGTTGAATTAGAGTAGACCTCCTGATTGCTTAGTTTTAAATTAGCACAGCACAGCTCCATACTAGGCTATCCACCTTTATTTCTATGTGTATGCGTTATCAGATACTTGCGTTAGGGTTGCTACACACACAAGCGGGCCGGCATTAATCGGCAAGGCCGGCCGGCAAAATCGAATATATGTAGATGAATGTTCAGGAATCACTGCCCCTCGGCTGCCACACATTATCACTCGGCTTGGTAGTTGCTAAACACAGCGGGTTGGCATCAATCGGCAAAGCCGGGCGGTAAAATTGAATATATATAGGTGAATGTTCAGGAATCATAAACCTGCCTAATACTGCCGAATCTAAATGATGTGTCGACCCGAACGAACAACTCGATCGGCACAAGCCGACTGAAGCCAAACAAGTGCAGTAATTTCTTCGGGTCGGCTTTTTTGTTTGACAAATACTGCCAAACCGATAATGCCGGCCCGCTTATAATAATAATATTAAATAAATGCTTGGACAATTTCACACAGCGCCATCTAGCCCCAAACTAAGCAAAGCTTGTAATATGGGTGCTAGACAACTGATATACTACTTATATACTTTTAAATATATACTTATTACACATAGTGACACCCAGACCCGTCACAGAAATGTGTGTAGCAACCCTAATAGTCAGGGGATTGATGAACGTGTGGCGTTCGGAGAGGACCACTGAGACGGTATCAGTTTCTAGCAAGTTGCCAAACAAAGACATCTAAGCTACCAGTAGGTACGTAGCATTAACATGTCACGGTAAACTGGTTTACTAGTAAATTATTCCCTTAAATCATTGGCTGGAAGGCAAGACCGTCCAAAAATTTACACGTTACAGAAAATATACCTTCCTATATTTTTTTCTGAAATATATTCTGAATATTTTATGATACATAGTATCGTAAAATCAATACAATTAAAAATACTAAAAATGCACAATCATTAAATATACATAGTTATTTCGCTAAAATCATCAATAATAGACAAAACATTTTCTGTGACTCTCCTAACATTTTCAGTAAACCTAACTTTGAAAACTCGATTACAAGTAACTTTAAAATACTCTGTCTGAATTATAAATAGTTAAGTTATCAATTAACAACAAAATAGCCGACGTGTCGTGATGTCTGAAATAAAAAAAACCTGAAAGTAACTTATGAAGCGTTCCACATACCCATTTACTAACGAGAATAGCGGTAAACAAACAGCCATCTCAAAAATAACACCATTTTGTCAGGTGCCGCCTTCATGTGTCGCATAATGGAATCGTGACATCGAACAATACGGAACGGAACGCTATTAGAATCATTCATAATATGCACGCTTATTGAATACCTACTAACTTAGGGTTGGCAATAAGATAAGTTTTTATATGTATAAATAAAAAAATGAATTAAAATTATTAACCTTTACTTGCAAATCATAAAAACTACACTATATATACGGGATGCTCTATAAGAATCATTCTTATTATTATGCACGCTTATTGAATACCTATATATACTCCAAGTTACGGCTAACATTAATGTACATTGGTCAATGATTAAAAGGATTAGATAAATATAATATAAATATTGGTAAAATAATTTGCTGGCTGAAAGGGCTAATTTAAAATTGGAGAAATTTTTAATTTATTAAAAATACATGAATATACCAACCTCTAAGAATAATAAAAGTAAATACTTATCCCTAATTGTATTTAAAAGTACTTACAAAATTACAAAGTTTTTAAAACACAATTCTAACACAAACATAATTTAATTTGCTTAGAAATATAATTTATAGTAAAATTGACATCCCTGAAAATGCTCAATGTAAGAAGGTTAGCATAGATCTATGCAAGACTACAACGATCAAACACGGCACTTCCATTAATAGGAAATGAAAATAAACAATTGACATTATTGTTAGTTATTGCTTATAAATTGAACTCATATAGCCGCGTTATTGGTACATCTAGAGCTATTTTAAAAATGTACAACAATATAATTAATATTAAATTGTTTTCAACTTATCCACTTCAGAGGAAGAAAGTAAACCTCTAGTTAGACGAGAATAAAATGCAGCAAACATACTCAGAATTTAAAGAATTTAATTTGTTTGATGCTAGGTAAATAGGTACTTACATTATGTACGTTCTGACTATGTCTTTAATACGGGTTGTATTATCGAAGATTTTAATTAATACTAGAAAAAAATCGCCTCGTCACTAGAATTGTCTCAGGCGGGACAGCGTTGTGAATGCTAAAAGTCTCAAATTTAAAGATTTTAATTGCTTTAAAATTAAGGTTATATTCGAAGCAGACGAAGGAATCTCTTATCTAATTCCAGAGAACGCATAGACAATTACATGGCATATACCAAATTGTCGCGCTGAATATTAATACCGCCGGTAGTTAATCTAACCTCGTTCCCAAACCGTATTGTTACATTAAATATTTGAACATATCGACTGTTGAGTGGGAGTTCTGTCTCTGAATATTTGGTGTTACCAAAGATACTTAGTTAAGTAATTTGTATTCCACTTCCGTTAGAATGATGGTTGGTATGTGGAATACTGAAGAATTAATCACTTTATATTGCATACATTTATTAAAAACAAACATCTTAAATTGTTCAGCCGGTTAACTGAACCAATTTTAATGATGGGGTGAGTATTTTCTTTAATGAATTATTGGAAATATAACTTCATTGATAAACAAGATAAAGTAAAGTTTTAAGACCGTTAGTTAGTTGACAAGACGCAATTTTTGGAGAGCCATCAATGTTTGACGTGGGATGAGTTAGGGATAGAAATGGGATGACTACGAAACAACTGTTTAATTAATTTAATTTTACTCAAACGAGAGATAAGTAAGTACCAAAGTTAACATAGTTTGCAATAAGGATACTGAATAATGGGTATGAAATACATAATAAATTGTTAAAACCATTTACTCTGGAGCAAATCCGTAATTTGACAAAAATAATTCTCTATCTCTTAGACTAATGCTTATTGAAGGCATATGGCAAGTATAAATCATGCCTCTCATAAATCGATATTCAATAAAAGTAGCCAAATATATTGGAACAACGAAACGCAGATTGCAATCACAAAGGCCCTTTCACGGCCGAAATGAGATAACCTATCTGTCATAGCAAACCTCATAAAGTAACCGAGCGAAAAAGCTGGCAAAAAATCTATCAGAGGCCCGCACTCAATGCCGACACGAATATCAATATTGGCGATATCGCAGCGGCCGTAACAAGCCGGCTCGCTGACAAAACAAATTTACATAAATCCAGGCGAATCCGTAAAAATGACGCGCGACAGGCGGACCGATAAGCCTCGCCATCATTAGCGAGCTGAGCGAGCGACACGATTATACCTACCTAAAGATACACGTGTTTAGATAAATATCGCATTTATTAGTAACCTCTTTAGAATTTGAAGCTAATTTACTTTCAGTGCCTTTGCCACTACATATTATAAAACAAAGTCCCTCGCTGCGTCTGTCTGTCTAGCGAGGCTAGCGAGAGAATAGAATCCGATGACGTCACGTCATCGTATCTACCTACCTGTCACCACGGTAGTGATTACTTGCTCAGTGTCAACAAAACAATAACGCGTTATTTTTACGAATCTATGTAAAAATTATTGTGAAGTATGTAGAAGGGCTACAGAAAAAAATGCCATATTTGAAGTGAAAATTGAGATGTTAAAAAATAAATAAAAAAGCTTCCCAAGCTCATTATCGCACCAGCTCACAAAATTTCACGAGATTCGGTTGAGAAATGTGACCTGTAGAGGAGAACAGCCGGTCATTCGTACATACGAAAGCATTTTTGCCCAAGATGAAACGGAGACGCTTCACACTCGCTCGGTCAATTATGAATATGACATTACATAATGACTGTGTCGTTTTAAATAATGACTTTCAAATACAAGTACTATGCCAGTTTGGAACTGTTCAATCGAAATAATCGTATAGAGAAAACTATTTCAACATAAAAGGAATCCATACAAATTAGTACTGTAGTAACTAGTGCGTCGATAAGTCGATTTACTGTAACAATTAGTCACTTAGAATGCTTCAAAGATTACTCAAAAAGCGTTTCAGTTCAACAATTCAAATGCTTTCAATTATAAGAATTATAAACTGAATGAAAATTGAATGTCGAGGTAATTCCTTACGTTGATGAAATAACGCTGGCTTGCAGCGTAGAATGGGACATACTCTAGTATATCCCACTCTTCGACGATGCCACTAGTGACTCGGTAGCTCAGCGGTTAGAGCATTGTACCGGACATCCAAAGGTCACGGGTTTGATTCTCGTCCGATAATATGTTCTGGAGCGACTCGTATTTTTTCTAGTATATTATTTAGTAAACTAATTTCAATTTTAAACTAACAATAAAACTGTTTACATAGTACCTGACTTATGGAGCACTCGAAATAATTATGAAAACGTCAAAGATTTGTGTACAAGGGTCTCACTCACCTCTCCACGATCAATATTGCATGTCGCTTACACAAATAGTCCAGAACGGCGTCAAACGACTAGGGATGTCTAAATATACACACTACCGTCAGCTTTATTAATTTCATTCCAATCGCGTCTGCTGCAACTGAGGAAGTTTCATAACGGCCTGAACTTCGGAGATGGCGGAGCGAGAGTTCTCTCGTCTCGTCGTATTCTTTTATTTTATCCCGCGACACAATCAGACTTGGATTCCTCTTAGAGGATTTTTCAGATATCCCCATTCGCGCCACACTACAGAAAAGGGCGTATATCGAAATGAATTTCCTTTGCACATATTGCTGAGTCCGATCTCGTTCACTTTTATTGGATTATCATCGATACGACGCGTCATTAGAAAGTTCATATCACGATGTCTGTCTTTCGTTTGAAGAAACTTTATATGTTTGGTTTCTAAGGGAAACTTACATTTATTTAAAGACACTTTCTTTGTTTGAGAAGTATAATGGAACTACAAACAGTTGTAATTCCAATTATAAAAATAACTGACATGATGATGTTGACTTTAAAAATACCTTAAGATTTCTAATTTCAGTATAATGTAAAGGTCAATAACAAAGTTTTCGGGAAGTGCTTATTCCCTAAACTTTCACCTAAATAACCCTTTTCAGTTGAGACTCTCAACTTGAGAGTTGATTCAACACGAAATCGTGCAGACTTACAACACTGAAATAATTAATGAACAGTAAGAGGGCTGTCTTATGCATGAAATATATTATCTTCTTTAAACACCACGTACCAACCCATTTAATAAATACCTCATAAGCAATGGAATAAAGATCGAAAAAAAATATCACTAGTAGGATCTCGTGTCAGAGAGACACGTGATTAATGTAATACCTCGACGGATGTCTTATAAAAACCAGACTAGGCCACACTGTTAGGCTTAGCTGTAAAAGATCAAAGCAAACCTGACCATCACAAAACGAAGATTGTAAAGCGTAATGACATTCAAAACGAGACTTGTTTAGATTACATCGCAGCGTGAATCGATTAGATCTCTGAGGGGCATTATAATTTCAAATTTTTTTAAGAGATCCCACTTAAACTACGTATTTGACCTTTAGTGGATAGGTAGTCGACCTCTGTGTCAAGTTTCACGTTGCTGCGGGTAGAAAAATTTGCATCCTTCTTTGAAATTCTTGGTTGGGAGAGCTGTTTGCTTTCACCGAAATTTTATATATTAAATAACTTGAATTACAACAAGAAAAAACCTTACAATTACACAGATAATATGGTAGATTCCAAATATTATTGAGAAAAAGTTTTTGTATAAATTAACTGCCTGTCCTGAATACAAGATAGTTTCTGTAAACAGTAAGAATTCTACGTCAAATACAATAAATCGGATCAAAACCTAATTGTTCAATGCGACCTGTTATTAAATTTCATTATTCAATACAAGGATCAAAAGTAGTTTTGATTAAAAATGGTGAAAGTAGAACTATATACAATACTCAACCACAATTTGGGGTGATAAACCCCAAAAATCCAAATTAAAAATGAGTTTCCAACACGCAATAGATAGCATAAGTGCATGTTCTACAGAGTTAAACAACCCGAAGACAACTGTTTCAGCGTTATCTTAACTTTAACGTGGCATGAAAGGTGCATTTGCAAGAATTAACGTTGCGTTATATAACTCGGGAGCTCGTTAAGATCTTTAAAGCATTCGTTAAAATATTTCAAAAGAAAAATTAAATTGCAACTAAAATCTCGGTACAAGTAAGTCTGATTTGACTGAGTGAAGTTGTACCGCATAAATCTGAAGTTCATAAATAGAAATGAAATGAACCAGAAGCCAACATAGGTAAAAACAAAAAGTACAGCGAAGATAGCACGTAAGCATTACATAATATAAACAATTTAGAACAAAGATAGACGACTAATTAGAAATGCGGAACTACTGTACCATCCAATGCACTTACACTGACAAGAAATCATTCAGAACCAAGTTATCTAACCGAGAACAGGTATCAGTGAGAACATCTAAACCGATCCTGTTACGCTTCTAGTGCATTCACCAACCTTTCGAGATTCAAGTTGTCTGCTTCTGAATATAATTTATCATAGACGTTCTTATTTTTGCATTGAAAACAATGTGCACTTTTTTGCGTCTACCACAACTTCAGAAATGACTATTTAAATTTACTTTAGTCATTTACGTAACTACTGCTATTAGTTCGATTGATTTAGGTTAGTTATTAAATTCGTCAATTGCAGCTTGATTGTCGATAACTACCTGTCTCACAATCATTGCCTATAATCTAGTCGCTTCATACAATGGACAGAAGCAATTTGGTCGACCAAAATTAGAAGCAATAATGCTCATATTTGATAGTTACAACCACTACACCTTCATAAATCACTCATTGTTAGAAGCTGTAAAATACGCTCTAACACTGCGTAGTAGGATTTAAATTAACGTGATTGTTAAAATGCACAGGCCCACAATAGGACTCAAATGGGGTAATCACCTTACGGTACATGACAAGTGGATGAGTGGATGACCGGTGCTGACTCGATTCTCTTAGGTCAAAGGTTCGAAAGCATCTTGAAAATGATGCGATAGTGATATTCACTGTAACACAGGCTTTTGCGTATTAATAAATACGGAATAAAAATGTAAAGTTAAAAAAAGTATAATAATTATTATGTCATCGATGCTTCACTATCAACAGTTGAACAGGATACTGATAAGCAGATTGAAACAAGCGCCATTATGGTCGCAGTTGTGTTCCAAATGTATAAAATCGTGTTTTAATTCACTCACGAACAATCGAAGTAAAAGAGAATATGTGAACGAAACTGTTTGGACTTTAAGCCCTTTTACACACACAGCAGTCAACGGCGGGGCCGGCCAACCGGGCGGTTCCAATTTAAGGTGAGAGTTAAAGAAAATTACACTTTTTGAAGTAATGACAAAGGTCGCTAAAAGATCCTACGAATCTGAAATTAAGATAATTATATATTTCTTTATATCTATATCCAGATACGTATTGAACCAGAATCACGATTCAATGATTTTGGCTCGTTACATTTGAATTTCGAAAATGACTATCAGCCATTTTTTAATGTCCCCACTGCTGGCCTTCACAGGCCTTCCTTATGGGTGGATAAGGAGGATAGGCCATAAACCACCATGCGGGCCCAATGCGGATTGGTAGGTGTGAACGACTGCAACTGCAACCGGGACCAATGGCTTAAAGTGCCTTCCGAAACACGGAGGAGCTCGAGATAATAAATTTTTGGTCACCCAATTCGAAAATAACTTTTAGAAATTCTTTATATTACATTTATTACAGTAGATAGTTCATTACAGTATTCAAGTAGAGATTGCTTTAAGTAATCATAAACATTTACAACCATGTAGAAGGATTTCTCTTTAATCGCTAAAGTTATTTACTGCGAATAGATTTCGTGATTTTTTCGCCTTATCTGCAAAATCGGTTTCGCTTCTAAGCGTCTTTTTCTAATTGCTGTCTCTTTAGTCCTTTAGCGCCTTAATATGAAATTTCGTGACGGTTAACCGCTTTTGCGTACGATCACGAGCGGTTTATTAAAATGGAAAAAGTGGTTAGCGCGGCCAGCCGCCTCCGCGGTCAACCGCCAGTGCGTAAGAGGGCTAATGGGATTTCTTTTTTCAGCTAAACGACGAAATTTTTCTTAGGATCAGTATGGAACGTAAAGTATTATAATTATTACATATAATTATTTTAATTGATCACAATATAAATAAGTCTCGTTTCAGTTTATGATCTTACTAAGAAACACTTACTCGATGAAAGAAATATGAAATAACTACACTGTATGTGATGAGATTACAGTAAAATTTATGTTCAATCATGAAATTGCATTCTCTGTTCAAGTAGTATTTCTCTTTCATATTGGTGCTGGAATAGAGGGAAGAAAATTGGAAAACGATATTGCTATGGAACGTAATACAGTTGAAACAACCAAGATAGCGAGAAATGCTTCAATTATTCATAGCATAATATACTTTTCTATGCTTCTACTGTTTGCATGTCTCATTATTATTTATT
Source organism: Catoptria pinella (assembly GCA_963556745.1). Classification (NCBI taxonomy): domain Eukaryota; kingdom Metazoa; phylum Arthropoda; class Insecta; order Lepidoptera; family Crambidae; genus Catoptria; species Catoptria pinella. Next base: position 9,256,479 of record OY750769.1, read on the forward strand.
TAGCATGATTGTTCTTAGTACAAACTTTTTTAAAACCAAATTCTGGCAATTTAGTCAAAATCGTATCAATCTTTCAAGATCACGTAGTAATCAGAAACAGTGATACAGAACAGCATTTCATTCAAAATAAATATTATCAGTACCTACCAATTTAATGTTATTAATATTTTAAATATCTTTTCGGTATCAATCATAAATCAAGCCAGCAGCCTAATAACAACTTACTCAAACCAATTGTCAGTAAGACAATCCTCATTGAATTTCCAAACCTGATGACAAGTGACATTTTACAATTCTTTGTTATTAAGATCATCCATCTGCATTTTGTTTGTGATTCGCCACAATCTCAATTGTGTCCTTTTGATTCATCAGTACAGTCTTATAATTATAACATGGTCTTTCTTTTATGCTCAATATTGTGAAAACGAAGTTGAATCACGGCGTGAAGTTACAAAAACACATAAGACTTTTTAATAACAATCGAGCATTGAAAATAATGAATAATCGACAATTGCAATCTTTGGTGAAACAAATGACAGTCTCATAAAATAACTTCTTAATGAAGCCAAAGGTATAGATGAGGTAATATTTTTTATTGGCGGCTCGTCTCACAAACCTGTCGTTGCATAAATTCAACATCGCGAGAGGTCACCACTTTAAAGGCTGTGGATCGTAAGCATTCCGGTGAAGCAACCGGCTGGCTGACCTTTCCCCCTCCCTCCTCACCAGGTCGCCTCTCAAGTGTGCATCGAACTTGCTAATGCCTCTTATAGAATAGATGGTCATTACCCGCATTTGCCGGCTTTATTCATAAATTACCTGTTTTATTAGCAGCGCCGCGTCTATACATTGGTGTTTTTACAATATTTTCAGTGGTTCAAGAAAAATATTATTAGAAACAAAAATTAAAGTAACTCTAATGCCTCTTTCTGAGGTACGTTATCGGAGGTTTATCTGTTCGATAAGGGGTCCACATTATTTGGTTTAATGTTAATTTTATTACTTTAAAGTTCATATTAAGTTAAAGTAAACGAGATAGATATGAACTCCTTATCCAACAGAAAAACCCCCCCAAAAAAGTGCCTTAGAAACCGGACATAAGTAAGTTAACCTAGTATTTTTAAATATATTTTTTTAAGTATATAAATATCAACATTTGATCACATTTATAGACATATTTAAGATTGTCGTTTACAAGAGTACAGACAAGACGTTACGCGTTAAAAAAAAATGTATAAAAATAAATGGATTTGGCTCTCATCCCATTATAATAAAATAATAAATGAATTCATAATAAAAGAGCAAATCACTGTGGTAGAAACTTATTACCTAATATCAATACAATTTAATAACAGAGCACGAATATGTCGACAGAATCAATACCACTAAGCCTACAACATATAAATCCCATTATGATGAAGAAATTCCATTATTAGATTGATCCTTCACAATACTCGTCAATCAGATAGATCGAGAGACCGAAACGACCAACTCGTTGTCATTTCAAATTGTTTTGCTTTTCGTATTGTAAGTATATTTGTAGCGAGCTAGTATGAATGCGGACGACATACCGAATCTAATTCCACTTCAAATGAGGTATTGGCATTGTGATCATACCATTATAATTAGGGAATAACAAGATATCATGAATAACGCCTTTGTATCGGATAAAGGCAAACCAATAAAGTTCTGGTTAATCAAAACAAGGGATTGTGTTTGTGAAGCCGATTTTTGGGTTGAGCAAGAATATTTGGATAAAAAGGCTAATATTTTCTCTGCTTTTATTATGATAGAAAAGTTAATTAATTATTTAATGCTAATGTAAATAATTGTTCTGCGGCGTTGTATTTACATCTTTATATACCTTGATAATTATAAACATTATTAAATATTATTTAAATTTATTTTCAGCTTCTTGCTTCTTTATGTGGCAGAGTATTCTGCTATGCTGTAAGGAGGCGATAGATCCGTGAATAAAAACCACGTCAGATCATACTTATATCCTTTATCAGCTATTTCTTACATCCTCCAAGCACAAGTCGTAAAATTTTAAGATGAGAAAGTTCTAAATCGATTCGCCAAACTAGAATTTGCGTCTATAATCTTAAAATTTCTTCATCAACCGGGTTCGTGTACAATTTCATCGTATTACGTTCCACCCATTCGCCTGGCTAAGTGGAGGTTTCCGAGAGCATGGACGTCTAATCCCATAAACTATGGGTCGTATGACTGGGTAGCCGGATGGCCCTCATATTTCATTACCCATACTTAGACTAATGGATTACGAAGGTGTACAACAGGTACTATGCAAAATGTTCTTTATCGCGGGAAATGGCTTTTAAATAATTACGATATAAACCTAAGAATGACATAGGTATCTACTTCAATTTCACTTCAAACAAATGGGTTTGAATTATTTAGTAACTACACTAATAGTAAACCACTAATATGACAATTTGATTACATACAAAGTAGGAAACAAAAAACTCAAATTTCCTAATCATTACTAAATTAGTTGTTACATACTATAAAATGAACTTTGGGAAGTTTTTTTTTAATCACAACGGGTTAGGGTTTGGCCTTCGCCTCACCTGATGTTAAGTGACGATAAGGCCGAAGATGGAAGCGCACTACACCCCGAATCCTCACCACTGAGGAACTGCCTATCTTACCTCTAGCTGCCGGAACACAACAATTTTTAAATGATGCTATGGCGTCAAACTTAGGCTAGCCAGGCGGACTTGAAATAAGCCCTACTACCAACCAAACCGAGTACAAATGAACCCCTCTCCTGGGAATCGAACCCGGGACCCCGTTTTTTTTTTTCTGCGTTTTACACGGGTGGGCTAACCACTAGACCACAGAGGCAGTTAAAATTTTGGTATTCATTTAAGAGTAAGTACTAACATTAGAGGATGCTTTGCCTATGCCCATGCCCAGCAGTGGGTGTCCTTCGGTTGATATTGATGACGATGGTGATCAGAAATTCCAGCAGTAAAAAGTACATAGCTATCACTTAATTTCTTGCATGCAAACAGCTATTTTAGAAAAATGTTCACAGCAAGTTTGATATGGAATGACATGCATATAATTATGCTTAACTGTCTACCACAGTAAGAAAATAACACACAAAGACTATACAAGTAGTGAAACAATCTTGAGGCACCCTAGAGCGCTTTTATTAAATCTTATTAAAAATCACAACTAATATAATATTAGTTCTCATAGCACGCTTTATAAAAAACGTAAGTATAATATTAATGAAATCGCCCGGACCCAATCGCGCTAATTCTGAACGATAAAACCAAAAACCGTTACGTTGTGATTTAGGTTATTGTTACCTAAAAATCTTTGGTTTCGGTTTTCCAAGATTGGCATCCTAGGCTCCTTAAGAATAGCTTTCAACAAATTTAACAAAACTAAAGCGAGAATTTTTCTGTAAACGAAACTGAAACGGTAACGATTCAGTGATTTGGTTTTATCGTTCAAAGTTAGCGCGATTAATTAGAGACTCCATAGTTACTGATGAATACAGCTATTAAGACTTAACAGAAACATCTGATAATTATTACTCGGCTATGACCATTACACATTGCCATGCAGTTTGACCTTAAGGTCCATATTCACATCCGGGTAAGGCAACTCTCTACCTTACCATAAATTTTATATTTACAACGACATTTTATGGGACTTTATTGAAAGTCCTATAAATTGTCCTATTGAGGGCAATGGTATTTTTAATGGGAAATATACTTATAAGCAGCCTTCTCGTCAATGCGTTTAAAAAAGCTTAATTCTGATCCAACTCAAACATTTTACTAAACTTTTTTTTTAATACAGTTGTTCGAAAATGTCAGCTTTCGATGTCAGTACAGCGTGTGGAAAGTTGATTTTACCTCACGCCGTGCGTTTTTGTATACGGTTTTTTTTATTTCTATTACAATATGTACGTAATACTGTCTAATAAGATTACTACCAAAGAGTTTCTGTAATAAGAATTAAAAGATGTCGAGTTTAAACGTACAAAATTAGGAGAATAAATATAATTAAGCAATGACTTGTTTTAATTGTCAATATAATAATATGTTAATTACTGTAATAAATTACAAAAGGCTGAATGGTTTGAAGGTCTACGCCTTTCTTTACACTGAAAACAAACAACAGAAAACACAAACATTTTTGCATGAGTTGACCAAAAGGCGCCATTTTCATAAAATTTAGTTTTCTCGCAAATGTATTAAAAAACGTTATATTAGTATACGGTTGTTAAGGTTTTTTAAAACTCGTAATGATTATAAACTTATAAAACGTCAACTCATTTTAAAAACCTCCTTACCAACCTTGTATCATAAACTGCTATAACGTCACTATTCTGTAATTGTATACCCCAATAATGACGATATAAGTTCGTGACTACAAGAATTTATTTAGAAAGTAATCAATGGATTGGTGTATCCAAACAACACTTGATAACGGCTTATTATGTTTTAAATAATACCTTACACAATGGTGGTATAAAATATACGACATTTTCATAGTCATAAACACAGAACAATAATCGCCAATTTTTTTTTTATGTTTTCCATTTATGGTAATGGGAATTTGAAACGTTGTATGTAACACACATTAAACATTTTATTTATTAAAATACTGTATGACTTTAGCTTTCGCCCCTAAATTCATCCGCACGGACACTGAAATAATTCCTAGGGAACCTTTTACCAGGATAAAAAGTATCCTTTGTTTTAATCCAGGTTATAAACTGTATGCTAAATTTCAGCCATATCCATTCAGCCCTTTTTACTTGATTGAGTATAACAAACATCCAAATCTTCACGTTTAAAATATTAGTAGGATTGGATTGAAAAGCTTTTTTTAAAACACATTTCAAAAAACCCAATCTGAATTGGATCTATTTTGGTTAAAAAGTGTCATTTCTTTTTCTTTCGCATTATCAGTTGAGTTTCAACGAAGAAGACAAAACACTTTAAATACTTAACTGAAATAGGTTTCTAAAGCGTTTTCTTAACAATACGTTTAATACAATACTCGTTAGTGACTCAGTAGCTCAGCGGTCAGAGCATCGGGTCCAGTCTTCCAAAGGTCGTGGGTTCGATTCCCACCTGGGACAATATTGGTGACGAGTCTATTTTTTTGTAGTGCTGAGGCAATTCTGGTGAGAGTCGATTTTTTTATAGTGTATTTTTTAGTATTGTATAAAAATATTGTGAATGCTAAAATCTCAAATTTAATTATACGTTTAATATTATACTACATGTTTGTAGTCCATCACTAGAGGTCAGCAGTGCCCTCTATGTTTAATAGCGTGTAGGCATTACCACACAATATGAAACATGATGTACAACTTGATTAGACTAGTTTTACAACAAAACCGGAATAAACTGGTCCATCTGCATTACAATTGGCTTTTTACAGTAAAACTTACACGGTTCAATGTAACATGTACGTTAGTCTTAAAATAAAATAGCCAGTTAAAATTCAACATCCATTAACATACAGTATTTTTGTCTGATATACATAATTATTAATTATGCATAATACTATAGTAACAATCTATAAGAATATTATTGTAATATGATAACACACGTTAGTTTATGTTGACCTTGTTAAACAGTTTTTACTTAGCGTTTTTAGATTAAGATGTTCATCAAGGCATTGTGATCAAGGTTAGATGTCTACGGAAACGTTGTTGATATAAAAAAATAACCTTAAAACCAAATAAAAAAGATGTTGTTTATAACTTTACGTTCCTAACAAGCAATCAAAACATTTTACGATACGATATTCAACATCTTTTGTTAATTACTTCTTTGTTTCAGAAATGACAGTCCGACTAAATCCATAATCTTAGGACGCTGCGCAGCTGATCGACAGCGAAATTAAAGGAGTTTTATGCTCAGAGGCAAAAAGACCAACTTAAAGCACCTCGTCACCTTTTTAAAGTGCGTTTCATCAAATAGTTCCAACAATAAGAATCAGATATTTCCTTTGCCGTTATGTTGGTTGGTTTTCCGAAAATCTCCTTAATTTGCACCTTATTATAACGCAATAAGATTTCAATGAGCGTACTGTCAACATAACGGCAAAGAAACTATTTGACGAAACGCACTTTAACAAGACTCCTATGCGACTATCCGAATAAAAAAAGTTTAGATCAGAAGCGCGATTGTTTGAGGCATACGCAGCGATGAGCGCAGTAGCGCACGCAAAGTAGCGCTAAACGTATTTGAAATTTTGAGATTTAAGCATTCACAATGCTATTTTTATATAATACTAAATAATATACTAGAAAAAATAGGACTCGCACCAGATCTCGGTAGCTCAGCGGTCAGAGCATTGGACCGGTTATCCAAAGGTCGCGGGATCGATTCCCGTCCGAGAACATGATCTGGTGCGAGTCCTATTTTTTCTAGTATATTATTTAGTATTATAGCGCTAATCGTATTGCGGTTGTCGTTAACTTTTTAGCGTTTGAAGTGAGCAATTAAACATATAAGAAGCACAAAATATGACGTGTACGTCTTCCGAAGCAAGAGCCGCATTACGACAGTACATTTTATTTTTTCGTGCATAGTGATGCGCCGTGTTTATGAACGCTTTCTTCTTTCTCAAAAAATCTGGATGATATCGCAAGGTTCAACCTTTTTAGGCCAGTGGCCTCATTGCAAATTTCGGAATGTCACAATCTGATGTTATCAAAAGCGCAAGTGCAATACATAAAGAAGTCAGAAGTGAAAACATAGCAACAGTGTGTGTGTGACTTTAACGTCATACTCATGAAGCATGTTAAGTCACATGTAAAATTTCTTAATGCCACTTTGCTTACAAGCATTCGCCCCGAAGGGGTGCAGTCAGCAATAAAAGTCGCTGAACAGTTTAGTACTTTGTCATGTTATTATAACTAACTTTTATGACTATTGTTTCAATCTGTAAGAGATTTGTTTAAAAGTTGCTATGACAAAGTTCTGAGGGGACCATCGTTGCTCGCTGTACCATGGTTTATAAAAATATTTCGCAATATCGTTGCATGCGCATTACGAACTGATAACAATGTTTTAATTTCATCAATGCCCAAGCGACCGCATGCCAAACCTGTCACTGGGACCATGCTTGGACTTAACGCAATTTATTTATTAATATTTACGATCCATTAGTGTGAAAATTATTGACATTTGACCTCCGTACTAGAGTAGTTAAATTTTCAATTTACTTAAATTCTGTTTAAAGTACTTTCACTGGCAACAGACAAGATTAATTAGGACTCTCCTAACTAAACTGATGACATTTAGGTTTCACTAACTGAAATTCTTTGTTATTTTGTAATAATATCTCTTTGTTATCAATTCTATTACCGAACAGATGTATAAAATGTTTCCAATTATCTGTAGGCACACATTTACGATAGCTACTCAAAATAAACGGAGTTCGATGTTACAGATGGAAAGTTAATTAGATTTTCATCAGACAACCCAGTTGTTCCTGGAAATGATAAACAAACAATGAAAAAGTTTAATTACGTATTGATATCTGAAATGTTGTTTCACAAAGGAAGTCTGTTTTCGAAATTGACTTTCATGTCTTCATACCTACTTCATGGCTACATTGAGTATCGTGAAAAAGGTTACGAAAGACAAAACTTTATTTTGAAACCGGATTCGTACAAACATAATTTTTTCTTCATTCGTAACTGGTTACGAACATACGGCTTCGTATTCCGCCAAATTGATTAAAAGACGGCTTGCATCAGTAAAAATGGTCTTTTTCACTAAATATTATTGCCAAGGACTTACAGTGGCGTACGTTTTCTCTCTTTCACTCGCATTGACTGTGAGCAGTATATCTGATAGTTTACGGTAGCGTAAACAGTTTGCATCAACTCATGGTAGGGACACAGCTTATGTGGAAAAAGACAAAGTGAGTGTAAGAGAGAGACACTTCAAAACTTGCGCGTTCCAAACCCTGACCCGCGTCGATGAACATTTGAGAACTTTGTCACACCAACTATAAGTATATCTCATAATCAGCAAGTTACAATAACAATACGCAATATTTTGACATGGCACTATGATCAGTCAGCTACAATTCAAGCGAAAAGTTAGCTGATGAAAGTGGTGAAACAAAACGTTAATATTTCCAATTCATTAATTTCTAATCATTTGTCTATTAAAAACTTACAATCGTGACTTTGGAGAAAGTTGAGAGAACAATTAAACAAAGACAATTTACAATCAAGGTTTGCCTATGATATTATGATAATTATACCTCTAGCTAAAGTAAAAGGTTAACATGATTTACCGTTGATGGAATGCATTATTGCAAATCTTTGATGCGACTACAGACATGAGTCATAGACAATCACATTTCCAAGCTGGTTACTTGGAAACTATGTAATTTATATTCAAGGATGGTGATCAGAATATGGATATACTTTTGTATATCGCGCATTATACATCGGGCGAAGGAATAATTCTAACTACCTACTCATACATTGCAAAAAAAGAAAAGTTATTAAATTTAGATTTTTCGCATTCACAATGCTACAGTGCATTGGGCCGGAATCCCAAGGGTGCGGGTTCGAGACCTGTCTGAGGTGCTACGGGTGAGTCGATTTTATCTAGTATTTTTTCTAATATTATTTATATTAAACTTATTAGTGTTACGTTTTAATTACTGAGATTTTTGGGTAGTGGTTGTTGTTGCAAATGATTGATTGAATGATGATAGTGAAATGTTGACAAAAACCCCTTGGTTATTTGCAATAGAAAATAAATATTTATTAAAATAATAAGTTCCAATGCGTTTTAAAAATAACGTTCTAGAGCTTCCAGTACCGTAATCTGATTAACTCCGAACGTAGATGCAGTATTTTGCATTACGAAAACGAATACGTGATTTTTCAATCGACAAACGCGAAATGTTCCAAAGATTTTCAAGGAAATAAAGTTGAAATTCCATTCACAAGTTGAACATACTTTTTATGTGTTCAAATGCGCGTAAACTTAATAATGTAGAACTGGTGCATTCTACATTCGAACATCTGTGAATAGCAGTGAAATAACTTTGTATTTTACTGTGAGGTAAGCAGTTTTACCTGATGTTATTAAAAGTGTGGTTTACGGGAATCCATAAAGTGACAAATACTTACAAAATCGCACCTCTATGTACGATACGTATATACAAGGTGTTACAAAAGTACCCCTAATGCCGAATATGGTAGATAGGGACCATCAAACTAAACAACTTTTACTATGGGACCAACTTTGAAATCGCGAAAAAAAAATCAGCTGTTTCATACAAAAATTAATTACAAATATCAAAACAGCTGATTTTTTTTTCGTGATTTCAGAGTTGGTCCCATAGTAAAAGTTGTTCAGTTTGATGGTACCTATCTACCATATTTGGCATTAGGGGTACTTTTGTAACACCTTGTATACGTTATTTCAGTCTTACCTTGCATATAATATTAAAAGATTAGAAAAAAAAGTAATTATGAAAGAGCTTTGGAATGAATAAATACGTCAACGCACGCGTTTTGCTATCTTTGTGAGTTTGCCGATCAATCAAGTTTTTTTTTCCGATATTTTCCGACTATTGATTTGATTTTCAGTGAAGTGGTCTGATATCCACATTTCATTAAGTGAAATTATATTAAAAAAAAATAAGGATGTAGAATCATTTACCGCTACTATCTAGCGTGAAGTTTATAAAAACGGTTTATGGCATCTCGTAAATTATACTGGAATTGTTTTCTTATAAATTGCTACTAAAAACAGTTCTAATTCAACTAAAAGCAATTAAATTTTAATGTAACGACTAACCGAGAGTAATAGGTAGGTGCGATGGGCAAAAACTCATCTTTACCACTTTAGAAAAAAAAAATAACACAAAAATTCGCGTGAGCGCGTCGATACGCCAACATATAAGTTAAGTTCGTGCAGGGGCGATCCCCACGAACTATGCGTATGTTGGTGACGGCACGGCGTGCAAGTGATTTAACCTTACGGCCAGTATATTCTTAACTTGACGACCTCCGTGGTCGAGTGGCTTTGTACACCGGTTTTCAAGGTGTCGCCATCTCTGAGGTCCCGGGTTCGATCCCCGGTTGGGTCAATTTAGAAAACGAGCTTTTCTATATTAGCTTAGGTCTGGGTGTTTGTGATACCACCGTTGTCTCTGATTTCCATAACACAAGTGCTTTAGCTACTTACTTTGGAATTGGAGCAATGTATGTGATGTTGTCAAATATTTATTTATTTAAAATTTATTTAATTATCGAAATTAGCATATTCTTGATTTAACGGTAAACAATCAAATTATTCTGAGCAGATAAAGATATATGTTGTTGTTTCATACACGATCTTGATTATTTTACGGTTAAAATACGATATTCGTATCTTCACTCGACAATAAAAATAAATGCAAAGACAAAGAAAAGTTTCATTATTAAACTATAACAACTAATAAATATTGGTTTCAGCACTGATTATATACATTCAATGTTTCAAATATATTTTTTTAACTAATACTTTATGTACTTTTAAAGACGACCTCCGTGGTCGAGTGGTTTGTACGCCGGTTTTCAAGGTGTCACCATCTCTGAGGTCCCAGGTTCGATCCCCGGCTGGGTCAATTTAGAAAAACTAACTTTTCTATATTGGCTCAGGTCTGGGTGTATGTGCTTACCACCGTTGTCTCTGATTTCCATAACACAAGTGCTTTAGCTACTTACTTTGGGATCAGAACAATGTTTGTGATGTTGTCTAAATTTATTTATTTATTTTATTATAATTTATTTATAAATTGATACATTATATTAGATGATAAAAAATGTATCTTCAAATCAACGAGAAAATATCATTGTTTTTGCTAGCAATACGAAACCCGAAGTCAGAGATAATATTGTAACGTGAACGAAACAGAAGTAGGTGAGTAATTAATTATTCCAGATGATCCCCAGGGAGCCCGCGCGATGGATTTCAATTCAATTGGGAGTGTAGGGGAATTAAAAATAATTATAGAATCCTCCAGAGCTCTCAGAAAATTTACAATTGTCCAAAATGTTCGCTCGAATTTGAGAAGCTTACGTCTTCCTCTTTCTTTTTAAAACAAAAAGGAGTTTCTAAAGTCAATGCGTATATATTTTTTAAAGTAAAACTGTCTATAAAAGGTGGCTTGTATCAGTAAAAATGCTTTATTTGCAGATGAGATTAAGAGCCTGTTTCACAATAAAAAAGTAAGTTCTGAGTACCTTACTCGACAGATGATTTGACATATTTTTCATATCACAACTGTCAAACCATCTATCCAGTAAGCTACTCAGAACCTACTTTTTGATTGTGAAACAGGCTCTAAATATTATTGCTAAAGACTCCGTCTTATTTATAAAAAGTTATGGAAGGCTTGTTATAAGGAATTTCTTGAAAATCATTATTCATAATGGCGCAATAGCGACAAACGCTCTATAAACCTTAAATAAAGTTATAGAAGGGTGCTGCCTATTTTATCTCCATTTTAGCGCAGTATATTTATGTCGTAGGATATTCGTACAAATCGGATCTTTACAAAAATCCTAGTATTATTGCAAAAATCCGGATAGTTACAATAACATAGTAATATACAGGGTGTAAAAAAACCCTCAACAAAGCCGAAGTCTATGTATTCTGCCCATCATCAGGACCGTTTTTGTCCAAAATTATTGCTGGGAAATGATTTTCATTTTTGGTGTTAACAAAGCACTGCAAATAGTACCACGCAATGTATCGCGCGCAACAGACCGTGCCTGCATGTGCGTGCTACATAGCGACAAGACGCGTGCGGTCGAGTTGAAAGGCAGCGTTTGTGTGCGTGCGCATTACATTGAGTGATGACGTTTTGAAGTCATTGTTTGTTACGAAATAGTTAAAATGTAGATAATGTTTCTTTGGACAAAAATTAGGAAATAAGGTATAAAATTATTTTTCATAAAAATCAGGAAAAAACTTTTTATTTTTACCTCCAATAACTTAATAGCAAAGACTTCAATGTACACTAGACAGGCTGTACAGTACCGAAAAAATTTTCATTAAGTTACGGTGCATGCACCGCAACTCCTTTAGTCTATAGCAAGCGACCGAGAGAAACAGTTGATGCGCCGCGAAGGTTGGTTGTGACCACAGACATATATCGAGTCTGTGGTTGTGACACAATTTTAGTTTTGAACAGCTCGTCTAAGTAATTGAAGTCATTGCTTAATAGCTATTGATTTCCCAGGTATAGTCTAAAAGACAAAAGTGGTCCTGATGATAGGCAGAATGCGTGGACTTCAGCTTCGTTGAGGTTTTTTTATACCCTTTATGCCACTCACAGACAACATCACCTCTGCTACACCGCAGATCAGGGGGGTTACTCCCATCGTGATCGAGAATATCAACATCGAGATCGAATCGAGTAAACGTCGAACGGTACTATGGAAACCATGGAAACCGTTTTCAACGCATCAAAATAACAGTTTTTTGACGTTTATTCTATCCTGATGTGAACTCGATCCCCTCAATTCCCGTCAAGAGTAGGGGTACAGTTTACAAAATTCATCAACATTTTAATTGAAACTAATTAAAAGCAAAGGTTATCAGTATCAATTACGTTGTATATTTTTCTAGAAAAAACAAAAGTTTAATTTAACTAACAAGTAAACTGTTTTGATCTTTGAAAATAAACAAGAAATTGATTTTATCAACTAACCTGTCATCTGGGTAGGTCTAGACGAATGTGCGTCTTTATACTATAATTATAATAGTAATACCAACCTGCAACAAAATAAAAAAACCAATTATTATAATGCCGAGATCTATAAAGTAGAAGTACAATAATATATCGGGAGAGAAACACATTACACCACCATGGTACAAAAGAAAAAAAATTTTTTTTTAACTATTGTAGTTAAAACATTAATTTCATGTCAACACAAAAAAAAAAAACTCTTGCTAAATGACTTACATTTGGTGAAGCGGTAGTGAACGTTACTAATATGCTAAAGGTCTCGGGTTCGAAAGCCTGTATGAGTAATTTTTTTAATAAAATAATTATTATTTGTGCTTGAGTCATGGTTATTTAAATATTTATTATGTATTCTTAAGATTGTACTAGTTGTTACGCTAAGTAATCCGTTTAATTACCTATATGAGCCATACACTTGAAAAAAAATGGTCAAGAGCAAGTCGGACTCGCGCACCGAGGGTTCCGTACCATAATTGAAAAAGTATTTCTCTCATATTTGCAAAATAGTTGGGCAAACGTCATCTAAAACTATTCCAAATTTCAAGTTGATAGCATTAGTAGTTCTCGAGATATCCAGCTTTGACAGACAGACAGACTGAGGGTCATAATGGTTCCTTTTTACCATTTCGGTACGGAGCCCTAATACAAATAGGTATGTATATCTTCAAAACTGCCAACATTAGACACAAATCTCGATTTTAGCATATATCTGCTATTATTTTCACCCATGCGTAAATTACGCAATACCGTCTCAGCCATTGGTTAGAAAGTATTTAGAAATGATTTTCCTATTACTTTTTGAAAAAAACTGATGTTTCTAGGAAATCTTATCTTTGCACTATTGTCAAGTATTGTTTTAACATTGATGTAGTAGTTTTTAAATAATGAGAAACCTGAATTTTGACAATCAGTTCAGTGAATAGTTATTATCAAAATCATATACGTGTAAGTCATACAAGTATTACACATATGGTATACACATATACCGTGTTATTTATAAAAAAAATGAAACTCTTTATAAACCTATTTTAGTTAAAATGTGTTTGATCTTCTTCGATCAAACTCAGTTCATAATACGAAAGAAAAAGACAAAACACTTTTTAACTAAGATAGGTTTATAAAGCGTTAGAATATTAATGAATAACATGGATAATATACTCATTTTTATCTGCACCTTACAGTCTTACATCAAATCAAACCACTGCTTACGTGAGATGTGACAGAGAATCAAAATCGCATGTGAAATTTTAATTATAGCAAACTTGCAAACGAAGGAAGCGCAATAAAGAGAAAGTGTGACTTGCGGTTCATGCATCTATCCATGTACAGTATCTGATAAATTTTAACGACTGATAAACGGTCAAACATCAAAGCTGATATGATATTTTGATTCTTCTGTATTTATGGTAAAGGTGAAAATAGCTTGGGGGGGTTAAATTCCGCGACCCATGACTAGACCCCTCTTCAGTCAAAGGTCGCACGGTGAAAGTGGTTTTGCTTTCGCTAGGCATATTCCTGTTGTCCTCGCCTTAATGTCATGGAAAGTACATACACATGCAGAAGTGTCTAGAACTAGTTATTTAAAAGATTGCAACAGCTGTATTTTAAACGTACCTACATTGAAAAACGTAGAGATAAGAAATATAAGAATGCACGCTAATATGGCAAGTAAAAGGTGTTTTGAAAGCTTTTGAATCATGTTACGTATGCCAGTGGTTTAATAAGTTATTTCCTTATTTTTCGTCTGCTTAGATCGTTTATTTAGTTATCAGATCTTCTGTCTCTGTATTGTCATTATTGAGAACTAATGACAATACAGAGCGCTAATTAAAATAAGCGCTTCCCAAGCTAAGAAGAATTTTCATCTCAACATTTACATATTTATTAAAGCTACTCCACAGCGACAACAAAGAAGCTAAAGAAAAAAATACTTATTCAAAAGATATATCTTTTCTTATTTTCTTTAAAGAATCAGTGGTACGTATTTTTTAACAAATCACAGATGCGTAAGCACATGTTTATGTTCAAAACATATTATACACATGACCCTTTATCACACTTTTGATTCTGTGCAACAGTGCAAACAACAAATCGTGGATCAGTTCACCCGATCACATCTCGTTGTGCTGTCAGATGAACACCAAATGATAAAGATCACATGTTGGTGAGAGTTACTAAAGTATAAAAAGAGGACAAGACAATATTAATTTTAAAAAGTGGATAGTTAGAATAACATAAAGTTATTTTTGAAATGTGAACGAGAGTGAGATATACTTTACAAGATCTCTTTTAGCGTTTTTTAGCAAAAGCGTTGCATTTTACGTCTTATTGTTAGTTTGTTTATCTGAAAAAATATTACAGCAGCAAAAGGTTTAGTTTGCTATTTATAAACATAAATTTTAACATTGCCATGAAATAAGACCTAATTAAATATAGTTTTGTCCTTTAGACATTTGTTTCGATGTAGAAAACACAAACGTGCACGTTAAGCCAATCACCTCACGACACGACGTCGGGTGAATGCATAAAGTAAAGGTCATTGAAGATGACGATTCGATCTTGAGATTTAGAGTTTTTTTTTTGTTTGCAACAAATACAAACATATTCTGCATAATCGGAATACCATTCTAATCAGTTTGCGTATAATTTTTAAGTGTTATTTTGGTTAGGGAAATAAATTTATGGGTTTCATCCTCGCTGGAAAGAGTTGTATGGCCTAATTGGCAGATTGGCAGAATGTCGGAAGATACGGGTTCGAATACGGATACTGCATTGTTCAGATATTTCCGAAACCGACTGAATTGTATTACCTGTTGATTTCGTGATGTTTCATAGTGGTAATCCTTTTATTTTAGGTTGTCAGTCAAAGCAGGTTGCTTGTTGGTTATTCCCAAGGGACACTAACTTTTTCCAAACAAGGGTACTATAATTTCATAGACATCGCTAAAACGAGGTTTACGTTAGGACTTAGGACACGATTGTGAATAAAGATTTATGGAGGCCTTGTGTTGTGGTTTATGCCTAGAAATAAAGTCAGTAATAGCATCACAGTTTTTTTTATAGAGAACTCTATAAGATATGAGTTTCAATTCACTTTATTTTATAATTAAACTTTTTACTTGATACTTAAAATATTTTCTATCACTTAAATGTCTTAAATTGAAAATACAAACGATTTTTTGTTTCTACCAATTTTACGCAAAATTGACAAATTGTCAATAGTCCCGTATCTTGGGACTTCGTAAATAAGACTAAAAAGATATTATTATACAAAATCAATCGAAAAGCAATGAAAAGAGTACCTACACAGACACGGGTATTTTAAATAGTACATTACTTAATTTGTAATAATACCAATCACTACAACGTATACCACGCAATCAGTGGATTCGCAAGAAAGCAATTCAGGTGCGTAATTGAGCATACGTTATTCCGTCTGTGAATAATTTATTTGTTCCTCTCTCGGTGGAAAGGGAACCTAATGTGTGACATTTACAGGAAAATGCCGTTATGTAAATTTTATAAAGAAGAAAAGCTTTTACATAATATATCTTGGAGCGGGCAGATTATTGTATGCATAGCTTTGAATTGTTTATATGTTTCTAAGGCAATCTGTTATTCACTTCGTTCTTGTATAATACTCACAAAACTGGAGTAGCTACTCTAGCTCTACCATGAGTTGATGTAAACTATTTTCGCTACCGTAAACTATCGAATATACTGCTCACAGTCAATGTGAGTGAAAGAGAGAAAACGATAGTTTACAGTAGCGAAAACAGTTTGCATCAACTCATGGTAGGGCCACTGAGGTGGGTACAGCAGTAAAAATGCGCCACCATTAAATAAACCTATGAACATAATTTATCGCAAACCCACATGGACCGAATGAAGTGTAATGTCTGCTTAAAAACTATTAACTTTGAAAAATATATTATGCAGTAAAGTATTGAAAATTGGAAAAAGTGCTTTAAATTTCGACTTTGTGCTTTTTTAATTAAAGCGTAGTATATTTCACCGAGCCAATAGTTTTTAAATGAACAAATTTTCCTTTACTTCAGTCTGCGTAGAAAAATGTGCATGTAGATTTTGATATCGGTACTAAAATACTTAGCAAGTAATATTTTTAAGTGGGCACATCCAGTTAGCGAAACAGAGGGAAGGAAGGAAGAAGAAGAAGAGGAAAGAAGATGAAGAAGTAAGTGAAGAGAAGAAGAATGGAGGTGAGTTGAAGTCTAGCGGTAGTTGGTGCTAGCGCGGTGAAGTAGTATGTATATTTTTTATTCCAACTAACACATTATTTCATATCAACTTCCTGAGCAAAGCCGGGCACCACAACTAGTAATACATACATTATTCATCATTAGCAAATGAAAAGTAAATTTTCAGAAAATATATGACATACAATTATTAAATTTTACCACTAAATCGATACTAAAATATTATGATGAAATAATAAATAATAAATTCGATATGTATGTAGAATTTGTGACACAAAATCTAAATTGAACACTCAATAAAGCTAAAATAATTATCAATGTAATTCTCAGTTATATTGATTCCATATTAATAATTGTTTTGTTCCTGTATTAAAGTTTATCCATACATTTGGGCAATAACATACATTTTGTCATATTGTAATACGACTGAACTCACTAAAAAACTGGTGTCGGGATCCCAAAACTAAATAGGCGCATATTATTTAAACACTTCAGAAATATATTTAAAGTAACGGAAGTTTGACTATAGAAGAAAACAGACATGTTATTTTGGGACTAGTTCACCACACTACTCAACAAGACTATTGTAATAAAATAAACCTTATACATCATAAACCAACGACTCCGTTATTTTTATGTATTATTCTTACGATTACTTTATTATTGCAAATACAGGCTTGCATCGGTTCATAATTATGTATTGAAGATAATAATATTCAAAACGTTAGATGCAATCGGTATATCAACTTTAACCTTTAGCTAAGAAGTGATTCGATGGAAACCATTTGACCTTACTCATTAGAAGCTTATGTTAAAAAGTTAATAAAGAGGCAGATTAAGAATGTCGTGAATCGTGATCAACATGATGTCTTAATAGCTTTTAAAGGTCAACATTAGGAATATTTCGTAAAATGGGTGATAACTTCACGACCAGTGTCGACGTAAAAGAGAAGCATTCGATAAAATAGGATAGATTGACGATGATACTGTTCTTCCTACTGCACTAAAGGTACAGTGCGTTTCAATCTTATTGACGGCAGTGAAGTTAAACACTATACGAGTAGCCTCTCTCACCTATTTACTCGTACATCGAAATGAGGATCAGCGACGATTTTCGTTTAGTGGCTTATCAAAAAGCTTATGTCACCACATGATTAAAAGTGAAGATATTTTCACGATATCTTTTGAACCTGAGAAGTTATACTAACTAGAACGCTGTTATTTTGGGGGTCATTATTACGTCATCCGCCACGTACACACCTTACGTCGTAGGTGATAAAGCACATGTTGCATTGAGCTTGGCATTTCCTTTAGACCCTTATAACTCAACCATTTCAAAAAACGGATTTCAATTAATCTTTTATTAGAGTTCATAGCTATGAATATGTTTTTAAATTAAATCAATAAAACTTTAGGATTCAAACCTGTCGCTGATCCTCATTGTATTCTCCGCATCGTCTCTCGCGATGTTCCGAGCCGCCAATTAGATTGAAACGTGTTGTACCTTCAGTCAGGGATGGCAGTAGTCAGCAAAGGTACCGGATTCTTGTTTGTGTGATGAGAATCAATATGGATGTTTACACAAGTTGTTACTTATGTATTTTATCATTATTTATCAGCTTAGTTAGGGACCAATATATTGGTGTGATTAATTGTCTCCAACATTTTGCTCTAGCTAAAAAATCAACCAATGGTGATTAAAGTAAAAAATGTGGTTAAAACAGATTGATCAAAGGTTGTCTGTGGAAACCATAATTTAAATGGCAGTGCAAAAACATCTGTTTCAATGTAGCCCACCAAACTTCTGATGCGTCATAAAGTGAATCACTACTATCGCAATCGCAATGAACTCTCATATTAAGTTTTTCTCAGGAATTACGATGACAATAGTAATTGGAATGCAGGCAACAATCCACATTACCTAACTCATCTGAAAGTGTTATGTTACTATTATGACACGCCGGTAACGGGATGGGAGAACAATTAACCATGGTGCTCCACTTCTCGTTTCGCTAAATGATATAATTATATCTCGTATGCATTAGAATGTTTGTAAAGATGAAAGATGACGCATTTGTAGAAACCACAAAGGGTAAGTTTACAAAATGTTAAAAATTTGAATGAAGAAGCGTTTAATAACAATAATCATTACATTTATTCAAGTCAATATTTAAATAGAGTAATTCTGGTATTTTTGATATACCGGACAGAAGTGCCAACTATACTAAGGAAGGAAAAGTTATATTATTTATTGATCAGAGGCCGAACGTACAAATTCAGAGTACAAGCTCAAAGACCTAATAATAAAGAAGCTATGGAGAATATGTGTGATGAATAAATCATCAGCGATGTAGCGAGTCCTATGTTTTGAACTCGGTTCAATGTAACACAAGCAATCAAGTTCAATCAATCAAGTCGGCCTATCAAAATCAAATCAGGTAGCAGGGGGACATATAAACATCCAAAAGGGGGACCGATTGCGACTAATTTCTTAGCACATGAATAACAACTTATTGGATACATAGAAAATAGGAATGTAAATGTAAAGGACTAATAAAAAAGTTACTAGTTATACAAGTAATAGTTATTTTGTACTGTAGATTTATTGAATGTTTGCAATGGGCAAAGATTAAACTGTACTAAGATTTTGGAAATCCACAATTAAAGAATTAGACGAATACCAAATTAGCACTTCCTTTTACATTTCCTAAAAGTCTTATCGAATTCAATGCTATCGGAAGGTTACTAAGATCTTCATGCTGTCTTGCTAGATTCTCTTTTATTTTCAATGTTTTAACATACACTCATACAAAAAGAATTAGCGGCATTTTTTCGTCCACACGAGTTGAGTCAACGGCCGTCCAACCTAATCCAATAAACCTGCAGAGGCCGATGACGACTCAGTATAGCGGTATTCGTTTATTTAACAGGTTTCCTAATACGGCCGATAGCGATACAAATGGACGGCTCTAATTTAATATTCATTTCAACTTAAATTCCAAACACAATCTGAAGAAAAAGTTTTGAGAAGTTTCGAAATGAAAAAATAATGATGTTCTAAACTTTTTGGTTGGTTTTTTGTTAAAGAAATAAAAGTAGGCTTTGTAGACGCTTTATGAACAAAACATTAGTCCAACAATACTTTTTATATCGATTATTCTCCACCTACCGTGAAATGAGCGCCCACTACTATGATTAGTTCCGCTACAAATACTTAATATATAAGTTGAGCTTGAACTCCGCAGCCACGTGTTAACAATTTCGACATCACCTCTCCGAAGTAAGATAACTGAATAATTCATTGGATTTCTTAAATAACTGTACCGGCAAGTATTCAATGCTGTGAATGAGAAATCTTTATTAATGAGCGGCAATGGTACTCGAGCACGGTCAATGGCAAGCAACCTTGTGTAAGGAGTTCTTATTCACATTGTTATAAGGGTCAGAATTTAAGTAAATAATAACAAAGTAGCCGTGGGCTGTTGGGTGTATTTGTTATTACGATGAAATTAAGATAAGCTAACGCTGTTTGACGCCGGTAGCGCGTTATTAGTAACTTGATGTATGATACCAAATCTTTTGTCTCCATGCAGTTGTAGCAGATGAGTTTAATTTAAACTGGTCATATTTTTAATGTATTGACTAGGTACCTATCTAACCTTATCTCTTCGTCTGTGTATTGGTATACTATCGTAGACATTTTATTAGGTATTGGTATGTATTTTACTGTTAGTAAGTATCCATTTTTTGCCCGACTTTGAATAGCTACATACCTAACTAGGGGACGAAATAAACAAATATAGCAGTAATACAAAATGACGAAAACGGAGCAAAATGAGTCGGGTACAACCGACGAGATAGAGTTCGAGTTCGAATCGAATAAACGTCAAAACAGTACAATGGAAAACATGGCAACCATTTCCAATGTAGATACTGTGAGGCGTTATTTTAATATTAGATTTTTGAAGTTAATTCGATCCTGATGTAAACTCGATCCCGTTGAGAGTAGAGCAGGATAGAAGAAAAAGCAATACAATCAACAAATGACAAAAGGATCATTAAAATTAAAATTAAAACGACATGACAGTTAAAGTTAAATTGTTGTTATTAATTTATAGTAATAATTTAGGCGTTTAAGTACAATAAATTAACACTACCTACCTCAACGTGTGCTCAAAGTCGATAGCAACTACTGCAAAATTGTAGTTACATTTTCGTTACGCACTACAAACCATAAAATGAAACATAATCATATTTCCAACTTCAAATCGAACTACACCTTCTCGGAAATGTGTGTTTGCGTGAACTATGTTTTTGAATCATGAGAAAATATAATGTTATACTAAATAATAATATACTAGAAAAATACGACTCGCACCAAATCATGTTCTCGGACGGGAATCGAACCCGCGACCTTTGGTTCAATTTTTTTCTAGTATATTATTATTTAGTATTATATAAAAATAGCATGCTAAAATCTCAAAATTTAAAAATATAATATTGTAATATTTTATTTTACTATGATAAAACTGCAGATTTTGCTCAAATAGTTAGCTTAAGGATGCTGAAATTATAATATTTTCGTCAGACTACTGTGAAAATATAACTTGGCTAGAATGGAAACAGACTTTACTTGTTCAACTATATGTGATTGTCTTGTCTGCAATTCAATGCTATGTCTAAACATAGCAAAACGATACTTTAAAATTTAAGGTACTTCATTTTAAGTTAAACGAACCGCATAACATCAGCACACATTGTTTAAGACCAAACAACACAAATTGTGTATGCTAAACAAGGACTTAAGTTCAACGTCTTGGAAACTAAGTACATATTTATAATTAAACAGTACAATACTAATAGTTTCTGCATAATCACCGATGACACAATAAAATTCAAAGATAATTTTACACAAAGAAGGACGCCCGTTTCTGACCCGTCAAAATGTTGATTTTTTTTAATTGTATATGGAGAAGTAAGGCAACTAATAAAATAACATTTCTATTGTTATTTATAAATTGCTAACAAAAACTAAAATCGACAGTACAGAAATAGTGAAAATTCTTAATAAAGATTGACAGTAAATTCTAATTAATATAAATAAAACATATTGATTTAACGATTACATACTTTTCAAATTGCCAAACTAAAATTCAGTAATGTTCTACGGTCATAGCAACTATTTAAATATAATTTCGAATACATAAACCTCTTTTCATATAACCGTCGTATGAAAAATGGTCGTTGTTCTTTAAATGGATTACAAAAACGTCTTCAGATGTAATCACTATTTGTTTGTGATGTCATTTTATTCGTGAATTAGAAAATAAAATATTTTATAAGATTGCATTTACTGCATTATTTTGTTCTTTATTATACCGCTATCGATTTTAAAATACTTACTAAAAAGTGTACACTTGGGTGTTGCCAACATTAGTGTTTGCAGAAGCCGTGGTTAAAACAACATCTGGCCGAGCTTGGATATTGAAGATCTTATTTTAGCCGGCGCTAGGGATGGGCGAATGAATCAAATATATCATATCGAAACATATCGATACATAAAAAAAACGATATAATATTGATACCATGGAGAAAAAAAAACCACGATATATATCGATATTTTTTACAAGGCAACTAAACACTGCAGCCTACTTATGTTAAGAAACTTTTTTTGGTCGGATACAAGACATGATTGAATTTTTAAAAAAATGTCGAATTTGATACGGTTTTTATATTCGGAAATATTGATATATTGAGAAAAAAAGTATCGATGTATTGATATATAATATAGGTATTGAGAAAAAAATATCAACGATATAAATATCGATATTTTGATATACTTATCGATATTTTTACCCAAGCCTAGCCGGCGCTGTGGTTGGTAGCTTGCTACCGTGAATTTTCAACTTATGAGACTGAAATTTTCGTTTTCCTTCTTAAATTAACGTTGGTATTGTTTTATAAAACCTATGTAAAATAGTTATGAATTTAAAGTAGAGATGTAAACAAGTGAGAAAATCTTAAGATGATTGAAATTATTTAAGAGCGACATTAGAAAAATTACTTAAATATAAGTTTAATAATGTCGGTAAAAACCTTATGACGAATTCTTAATTGCAGTGTAAGAACTCGATAGATCAGCGGTAAGAGCATTGGACCGGACATCCATTAGGTCGCGGATTCGATTCCCGTCCGAGAATATGTTTTGGTGCGAGTCTTATTTTTTCTAGTATATTATTTAGTATTTTAAGAAAAATTTGATATATTTTAGACTTACTTTTGGTCTCATTCAGAACTCATAACAAACAAGCATAAAATGTCAATAATCTAGTTTTGTTTACTCGCCCCGAAGTTAAATTATTAAATAACAAAATAACCCAATTTTCTATTTGCCAAACAATTATTTTTTAAACAAACAGTGAAACCCACCTTGTTACAGATGTATTAGTTTAAAACCAAGTGCAAATAGATTCAACTACGTATTTGTAGAGTTCGCATACACAAGTGACAAAAGTTAAAAATATTTGATTTTACTAAATAATAAATAATTGACGACCTCCGTGGTCGAGTGGCTTTGTACACCGGTTTTCAAGGTGTCGCCATCTCTGAGGTCCCGGGTTCGATCCCCGGTTGTGTCAATTTAGAAAACGAACTTTTCTATATTGGCCCAAGTCTGGGTGTTTGTGATACCACCGTTGTCTCTAATTTCCATAACACGAGTGCTTTAGCTACTTACTTTGGAATCGGAGCAATGTATGTGATGTTGTCAAATATTTATTTAATAAACTAGTAAAAATTCCACTCGTTACCTGATCAATTTCTCAGGTGGGATTTGAACTTTTAGAAGTCCTGTCCATTGCTCTTCCAACTGGGCTATTGAGTTACTAGTGGCATCTATGAAATTTGTTCTATTTGTATATCCTACTCTTTCACTGTAAGCCAGCGTTATTTCATCAATGTAAGGAATTACCCTCGTCATCCAATTGAAATATCTTTCCAGATATTGGAAAAATGAATGAAAATTAAAGAGATTTTAACATTCACAATGCTATTTTTATTCGGGGTTCAATTCCCGCCTGAGAAAATGAACTGGTGACTAATCGAATTTTTTCTAGCATATTCTTTAGTATTATTTAAAAATAGAATTGTGAATACTAAAAATCTCAAATTTAAATAAATATTTTATTTATCAAAAAAACGACGTTTCATTGTGTATAAAGAACAATTATGCTTCTACACGGTTTGCATCGCTTATACTAAAGTATCTGCACTTTGCAAAAACGATTAATAAACTATAAATGTCAGGGGCAGAATGAAAACTGGAGCAAAGTAACTTTCGCTAAGTAAGTCTGAGAATGATCTCTATTTTATCGATATAAAATGCACATTTTTCATGTTATTTTCATAAAATTAATGTCAAATCAACAAACGACGGGAATTAGGTATTTAGGTTGACAAGGTCAAAGATGAATTCTATTTATATAATAATGTACTTAATAACTGCTAGTGGCTCAGTTAACTGGAGACCTCGCTCAAATTATATGTTGTTTAAAAATCAATCTAATAGATGTCGCGAGGTTGACTTTGCTTTTGAAAAGCGGTAGGTACTATGTGCTGTTTGGTAGTTGAGGTATTCTTTTAGAAAATATATCTATTTGAAGCTAGATGGCGCTTCTAATATTGATCATTTTTCGAATAGGTAATTTTTTTCGCAAAATTCCGAAAGAATGGCACAACAAAATGTTCTATATAATTATCAAACCTGCTCACAAAATTTCAGGAGAATCTGTTGAGAAATGAGGAGACCAACGGAGGCAGACGCCAACGCGGACCAACTCCGGCGACGACGGCTAGGGGGGAGAAAGAGGCGCTACGCACACAAGTCAAGTCTTCAAGAGGGGCATTTGCCCAGTCCTCCCCCAAGTGCCGGGCCTGATGAGGCGTCAACACCAGGACCACATGGTGCATGTCACCAAGGTCCCGTAGGTCCTGTGGGTTAGAGCGGGATGTAGTAGGGAAAGACAAACGGACAGTGGGATAGCTGAAACTCCGGACATAAGGTATAGTAAATTATGACAGTATAATGTCACACCGAATGCCACGCGGCTGCTGCGCATTACGATACCAAACCATACCAAAGCATTTCATTCATTACAACGTGGTTTACCAAAACTTTATTTATTTGTTTTATTATATTGTTATCTTTATCTTTTGTCGCGTTTATTATCTCAGTTAAAACTTTCCACTCAACACTAAATCTTCTTGGCTATAAAGTTTGCAAACTATAAATTAAGAGGAAACTTCTCAGCGGATTCCCTTTATGATGTAGGTAACTAAGACATTCCCGAAGGAAAGGGAAGAGTTCAAAGACATTAGAAAAACATGGTTTAGTGTTAGCAAATTTTAATGTAATTAAATTAGTACTATTGTTATGATGGAACAATTTATATTTATATAGTTATTCTTCAATAAAACAAAACAAAGGTTTTTTCTAACATTATTTATCTTAAGATGCGTTGAGTTAAGACAGCCCTAGAGAGCTTTATTAATACTTGTGGTTTTTTTTGTTGGGGTGAAAATATGGAATCGAAAATAAGGATAGTTATTTAATATTTCCGTTATGAAATAATTTACTCTCGCCAATACTTTGGTACCTACTGGCAAAGTTTTTTTTATAAAAATATAATTCTTGTGAGGTTTTGTAGCTACTCTAAATTTAAGTTAGTGCAAAGTGATGTGTAGAATCACTGAACAATGACTGAACAAGGTTTTCCTGTTGACTAATACCAACATTTACATTGAAGTTTGTAATATCGATTAAAACAATTTTTTTATCAGATTTTTTTGTATCAAAATAGGTAATTACACGATTATACGAAACACTGTATGCAATCTGCTATATAGTATAGTTATTGTTAATAGCCAGAGAAAAATCTAAATATGATCACAAATAATCTACCTAAAATGAATATTAACAAAAGTTGAAGACAATGTCTTAATATTATATAAATAATAATAAGATATATTACTATTTATTATAATATTGTATTAAAAATAAAACTGTATATTTTATTTGACTTATAAACAAATCGATCATCTATCTCATAACCACCACTGTAAGGTACAGTCACGTCTAAAAATATGTATACTGTTTAGAATTTTGTCACTTTGTTGTACTTGCTATGTCATTGATTTCTGATCAAAAAAGTAATAGTTTTAGAGTGACAAAGTTCTAAACTGTCTACATATTAATAGACGTGACTGTACTTATTATCAACAATCACTTGCCAAACCCACCAGCTTATATTTATTGTAACTCAACAACCAATAAAGATGTCTGTACACGAGCATCTTTATTGTAACTCAACAACCAATAAAGACGTCTGTACATGAGCATAACCTGCGGGTCGTAATATAAGCGAGTGAAGTACAAAGCAATATGAACGGTCAGGAGGTAACGGTGCTTCGGCGCCGGTCAAAGACGATTCCACATATTTATGTAGAAGCCATAACGGTCCGTGTATTTCTTTATTGCGCTAAGCCCGCTAAGGAATGACATGAGATATACCATGGTACAATAATACACTGCGCCAGGTTTAGCATTCCGAGACACAAGGGTCACGTGGGCGTCATTTCCGCTATCGGTATTGAAAATTACGTTCATTCATCTTTAACTTTTTGACGTCCTCCGTGGTCGAGTGGCTTTGTACACCGGTTTTCAAGGTGTCGCCATCTCTGAGGTCCCGGGTTCGATCCCCGGTTAGGTCAATTTAGGAAACGAACTTTTCTATATTGGCTCACGTCTGGGTGTTTGTGATACCACCGTTGACTCTGATTTCCATAACACAAGTGCTTTAGCTACTTACTTTGGAATCGGAGCAATGTATGTGATGTTGTCAAATATTTATTTATTTATTTACTTGAGTGAGATTTTAGCGTTCACAATGCTAACTAAATAATATACTAGAAAAAATACGACTTTCACCAGATCATTTATCGTACGGGAACCGAACCCGCGACCTAGTCTAAGTCCGGTCCAATGCTCGTACCGTTGAGCTACCGAGTCGATAATATGATCTGGTGCGAGTCGTATTTTTTCTAGTATATTATTTAGTATTGAACTGTTTCGTCAATCAAATCAAAATGCACTTATTATAAATTAATTATGTAAGGTACTTATTAATTAGCCCGTTGATTGTCGTCGTAAATTAATTATTCTATGTCAAAAATCTATATACTACCACCGGATGTTTAATTACCGTCAGCAGTGTCTGGGTAGTGGCAGTCATAATTTCCACGTTATCAGTGCTTCTCATAACAATATTAGTTAGCCAACATCAAATTACACATAATTAGATAAATCTTCTTTGAAGACAAACATACTGTCTCACCTTATTTATTTTATCAACTAACGTCAAAATGTTTACATCAAAAGGCTCAAATTAAGGCCTTAGAAAACAGGACTAACACAATATGTTTCGTTATCGCATTAATTGAAGTGTTTGTAATTATCTGACTTTGACACAGATAAAGCTTATCATTTTAGATAAATATTTTGGTTGATTATTCCGATGATCTAATAAAATAGGCATGTGATAATGTTTTATGTTTAATTTGTATTAACTTTAAATCCAATCTTTTTGAACGACTCTCCATAACAAAAGAGTGTATTGTATTCAGGGTTCATGTTGTAATATGTTTGTATGTATGTGAGTTTCTTTATTCCATCATTACTTCTAAATGCCTAAACAGATTTGGATGTGTGAGGTATCATTAGAATTAGAAAAAAAATAACATGCACCATCCCGAGTGACACTGATTGTTGATTTAAAAAAACTTAAATTATGTCGACTGCATAACGCCATTTTGTAAAGTCATTAAATTTTTTTTTCGTATATGCTACAATGAGGGTATCATATAAAAGGACTTGATGAGCACATTCCAAAACTATAATACTATGATTTGTTACTAAAATGTAAACTTGTTACTAAAGTTATCCCCTTAAATATAAAATATTATTTTTAAATTAATAAATTCATTTTCTTGGGCAAGGCAGACGTATTTTTTTTAAATCTATATTGTTACTGCAAGCAGTTTTGTTACCACTACTATTATTTTATCAATCCTTAATTGAACATCTACAGGTTTAAAATCAATTGAAGTTTTTAAACCATAAAGATAGTTAGTACGTCGTCAGTAGTCATCACTATAAACTTGTCATCATCACTATAAACTTGTCATCATAAAGTACCTATACAGAGACCAAATCGCACTAATTTTCAACGATAAAACCAACACTTAATCGTTACCGTTCCGGTTTCGTTTACAGAAAAATACTTGCTTTTGTTTTGTTAAAATTGTTAAAAGCTATGCCTAGGGACCCTAGGATGCCAATCTTGGACAATTTTAATGAGAATTATAGTTTTTTAGGTAAATATAACCTAAATTACAACGTAACGGATTTGGTTTTATCCTTCGGAATATATTTATCGCGTGTAATACCTATAGCGCGACACTCAACTGTAAAAATCAATTGTCTTTTGACAGTTAAACGTAATAAACCTTTTTATCATATTACGTTTCGGTGATCATGCTAGGGGGCAAGGACTTCGGGATCATGAATAATAAGTAAGATGTTTGAATTGATTGTTTATCCATTATACGTGTACACCGTTCCACAAACTTTTGTTGAAGAAAACAGTAACATGATTAAAGTCAATACTATCGTGAATATTTTATCTATCAAACTTAACAACTATCTTGGCAAACACAAAGGAAGATCAACAATAACAATCAACGGTCGATTTGGATTTAAATAACGCACACACTACCAAAGCAAACTCTTAGGCAAACTAAACAGATATGAAGGCATTTATTCGTATTAAATCGAATGACATCGCAATAAATAGGTTCAAGACGATAATGTGTCGAGATGATAATTCCGTACGAGTAAATCTAACAACAAACGGGACTATGGTGAATAATGCCGGGGCCACACGACTTCGTATAGATAGCACCGGAGTTCGAACAGGGACCAACCAAAATTCGACCAAAGCCAGACCGTAGTGCAACTGGAGTCCAACCTGACCTCGATTAGAGCACGACCGAAGCAAGACAGCTCCGGTCCGGCTTCGGTCCGGCTCTGATACGAACGCTAAGGCATAGGTAACACCATAAGGCGCTAATCTCCCTTAGGGACGTAAGTTAAAGTGCATCAGTGCGAAATTTAATTAGCGTTAAACCGTGAGTATAGAACCTGCATAAAACTTCGCAATGAATAAGAGTGACTCATTATTTCCAAACACGATCTTTGACAAGTGTCGGAACAATGGAGATGGTACGTACAGAAAAGTCTAAACAATGAATAATAATTGGCCATGGAGGAGCGACGAAGACGACTGACCTTTTACACTTCCGCGTAACACAATCACTGAATTCGAAAGTGTCCGTGACAGTCGAGAATGTCTATGATTGCATGATGGTGTTATTGTGGGTGATGATTTATCCATTTTTGGATAACAGATACAACTTTATACAGCTTATATTTTTCTAACAACTCTCACTTAACATTTATATAAATAATAGCTAGCTTCTAAACAAGGATCCAGCAGGTCATGTCCAGAACATAATATTACTGATAAAGGAAACATCAGCTAAAATTGAGGAAACGTAATTATTGAATTACTACCAACGCCAATAATGATTATGAATAAATGAATTCTAATTCTAATAATATTAATAGGTACGTACGAATTATAAAGTTAGTTAATATAGCATACGTCCTGTAATCCTTTCCATTTTATTACCATAAGAAAAGAAAGAGATCGATATGTAAAAATTAGAGTGTTTGCAAAAAAATAACTCATTGTCTTTTTATTATAAGAGCACTATTCAAATTTATTGATTAAAATATCATTATGAAAGTCTTTAAAGAAATTCTATAGAAAAAGAAAATCTGAAAGTGTATGTTTTCTCAATCCACAAGCATATCGTAGAAGAGTGAAATCGATATTATTAGCAATCGACACGGTGCAATTTTATTTTACTCATAAAAGGCGAAGAACGCGTGACTCATTACGACCAAATAAATGTTCTTAAATTATTTCTTTATGTATATGAAATTGAAAAGCAGTATAATGGCAGAAAATATAACCCACCATCACACATAATTATTCAAAAGTTGTTATTGTGCCTTTATTGATCTGATCTACAATGTTATTAGAATAAACTATATCGGGATTTACACCATGTACCTGTTTATTTTTGAGACACCGATATTTATTTATAATATTGATATTTATCTACAATGCCTTTTCTTTTAGAAAGAAAGGTATAAGTTCAAAGATTACCACATTCAAATGAATACTAGTGATTTTTTGCAACTATACAACGTGTTACAAAAATACCCCTAATGCCGAATATGGTAGGTAGGGACCATCAAACTGAATAAATTTTACTATGAGACCAACTCTGAAATCGCGAAAAATAATCAGCTGTTTCATACATTTTGATATTTTCGTAATTAATTTTTGTATGAAACAGCTGATTTTTTTTTGCGATTTCAAAGTTGAGCCAATAGTAAAAGTTGTATAAAAAGAGAGAGAATATTTGAAAAAATAAATAAACCAAAAGTACCTACCAAAATACTTCATAAATAAATACATCAAGATTAGAATTAGGGTTTTGTCTTTTCTATCTAACTTAAATTTTCTTATTTATAATAACAATATAATTTGTGTTTGGGTAAACAATGAAATACAACTGTTGGTGACTTAATTTTCATTAGCCATTGAGCTTCAAATACTAAACACGCCAGCAATTCGAATAGCAAAATCGCTTCCAAAACTACTAACGCGATATCAACACTGTTAAATTAATCGTTTTAATTAAGTTCGGGTTAAATAGTTACATAGTTGTCTGGAATTGGCACTCGAGACGCTCTTAATCGTAACTTTATATCGTCAAGCGGACAAATATGGCTTATCGACGTCTGAGGCAGGCCATTAATGGCTTTTTAAGGTCAATATTTTAGGGCTAGGGTCCCGCCGCGTCGTACGTAACGCGCTCGGTAATTGGTCCCTGGACCCGACAGAGCAAAATCCATGACTTTTGTGTAGGGTTGACTGAACATCGTTTCAACTAAACAATGGAGAAAAATCAGTGAGAATAAAATAAACTGTCATTTGCTTTTTTCTGCGAAAATACTTATTTTGAGAAAAAGAGGTTAAAATAAAACGCATTTACCAATTATTAAGTTTAGGTTAGTAAAAGTGTGCAATTCTTTCAATGAAGTTGTGAAATAGTTTAATAGGCAATTAGGTTGAATACAGACGGAGTGAAAGAAACTTTCTAGACAAACAAAGAGTGAGCATTTTGTGAGGTGCTAGTATTATGATATTGGTTGAAAATAAATATTAGTGTATTAGAAAAAATACTTGCAATTTTTGGTAAGTACAGTTTTATAAATAGAAACATTAAAAAAAAATGGTAAGAGAAATACCTTACTCTACCTACTTTTTGTATCATGTAAGTATACACTATAAATAAAACTAAGATTTTCTCTTGAAAAAATAAATCAGCATTTTTTTCTTTATTAGTTACTTACTCCTAAATTAAGCAGCCATATTTTGCTGACATTATTTCATTTATCATATTTGATTGTCATCATAAAATTGGTAACAGTTTATAAAAAAAGTATGTATCTAGCATTTTTCAGACATATGACAACCCTGCAATATTCTGCAGTTCACATCTAATGGTTAGGTAAGTTATATTGTTAAGTTTTAGCCTAAACTAAGTCGGGATTAGAGGGTCCCGGCTAAAATGTCTAATTAGCCGCCCGTTTGCATTTAGCCGAGATTTAGTTGAGTCAGTTAGGTCAGAACC
The DNA here is from genome assembly GCA_963556745.1 of Catoptria pinella. Classification (NCBI taxonomy): domain Eukaryota; kingdom Metazoa; phylum Arthropoda; class Insecta; order Lepidoptera; family Crambidae; genus Catoptria; species Catoptria pinella. The sequence goes on from OY750769.1 coordinate 9,288,359, forward strand.
TTGCGTCTTTTGTACAATTTAACATACAGACAAACTTGTAATGAACTTATAATCTAAGTCGTAATGTTGGTAAAACTTAGAGTTAAAACAAAAACGTAAATATGAAGAATAATGATTAGATATCTACAGAAGTTACTTTATATGAAAGAAATAAGAGCGACAGAGTTCGCCTATTTAAAGGACAATTTAAAATCCCAAAAGTAAGTTTTAGTCTTTAGACTAAAGGTATCATTATTGAAATTTTACAAAGGCAGATTACAAGGTATATACCTCATAAAGTTATTATCCAATAAGGATAAGATGTACTTTCAAAATAACAAAGTAATCATGGAATAACTTAATTGGAATCTCAAGAACTGTAAGAATAATTGATACACCCTTTAAAATAACAAATTGAAATCTTATCTGTTGCTTTAACGTAGAATTTAAAAGATTTACTGAACCACTATCGGGAAACGAAAATTTCATCTGAATTTAAATTATTTGCTTACCCTGCGCTAACGAAATTCCCTTTAACTGTTACTGTGTTGAAATATTTATTCGCCTTATAATGTCTGTAGACGTAATTCAACATTGTTATAAATAAAATAAGGAATTTATTATAATCTGTCCGTAATCGATGGCCATCTTTTTTTTACCTTGAGATAATTCTCTTCTTAAAATTAAGCAGTGGACTTTACCTGAAATCAATAAAAAAACATTATTTATAAATTATGCAGTCGTAAAATTATGTCACAATCTGTTGCATAAAATTAAATGCAACACAAACAAAACATACGGACCAAAAACGATTTTAGCTAACTATCGTAGACACTTAATAAGATAGATGGAAATTTTCTTGAAATTCTGATAATTTTCCACACATTTGTTACTAAAGACTTGGGTCTTAAAAATAAATTAAATTGTTTATTTACTTGGGTAAATAAACAATTTAATTTATTTTTATTCTTTAATTTTCTTTCAATTATGTATTTTAATGGTGAACTTATTTTGCTTATTTAGCTTCAAAAGCCTAATCGAACTGACAAAAATATTGTGCTTAAAACAAAGTTATGTTAAAATAAAATAAAAAAATTAAAGATACGAAACATTTAGACATTCACAACATTTATGCTAGTTGATGCTGCTTTTAACATTGACCCAGAACTACGCAGACGTAACGAACATGGCTCTATAATTAACGATAATAATGTACACGAAATTCAAGTTCATTGTTAAGGTTTTGTTTGAAGAAACAGTACCTTTTAACTTTCAAATATTAAATACTAGCTTTCGCCAGCGACTTCAACCGCGTGGACATTCAGAAAACCTCTATGGAAACTTTGGCCGGGTTAAAAAGTATCCTCTGTTTTAATCCAGGCTATGAACTATCTGTGTACCAAATTTTCATCCTAATCCGTTAAGCCGTTTTTGTGTGAGTAAGTAAGAAACATCTGAGCATCTAAACATCCAAACATCGTAACTTTCATATTTATAATACTAATAGGATTTTCTGAAGAAAACATGACTTTGAATATCTGTTAATGGTTTTATGTTTTGTATTTAGATAGCTTTTCGAATGTAAGTATTAACTGTTTATTCACATGTGAATATAAAATAAAAAATAGGTGCGAGTTTAAATTATATGCATGTCTTCAAAATGCCTAGATAATGGGTAGAAAGTCAGATAGTATTATATGATATTATCACGTACACAAAATTGCTCTGTAAAGCAAACTGTAATATAATTCGTGGTTGCATTACTCTCTCGTGGCTGCAGTGCACCAACGACATTATGCGAAACGTTGTAATCGAATACAAGTAGCGCAATGACCAGAGCGATATGCGTATTCGGTAATACTTACTCCATTGTAATATAACCTATTTTTCAATGTACAAAGTGTCACCGATCAGTTGTGCGTTTGATAAGGACGTTATTGTTGTACCAAATGCATTGCCAGAACGATAACCACGTCGTGGATAAACGGCTTATTTTACTGCTTGTTTTGAAATAGGAAAATTTAAATTTTACACTTTTCAATGACAAAGGTACTCGAAAATCGATAAAGAATTGTAGTACCTATATAAGCTATGAGTAAAATGTTATGAGAATTCGCAACAAGTAGTTAATAAACTTCACACATAAACATTCATTTTAACGAGGTTTAGTTATGGGCTTGTAATAAATTTACGCAATCAGTACCTAAGTATATTTTTCATACAATTCTGCTGTGCTGCAGCAAAATCAGGCAACAAAGCTATATATATAATAAACTCGATTGCGCTACAAAAACAATCAAAGTATAAGACCAAGATTTATTTTTATTATTTCAGAATGGTAACAGGAAGGGCTTTTAATTTTTAGCCTACGGCCATAGTAAAGGAGGGTAATGTTTTTCTTTCATTATTGAACAAGCAAGCAGCAACCAGACATGACGTGTTTGTTTACTTAAAATAAAGCAATATGTGAGAAATATTTTATTAAAAACTAAACTATGCACTCACTCAAAGCAATCCTCAACATCAAACTAGTAATAAATTAGCTTTTCTTTTATGTCCAGTAATTGACCTAGCGAGCGCGAACGAAGCGTCTCTGCTTCAGCTTGAGCAAAAATGCTTTCGTATGTCTGTCCGTCTGTTCTGCTCTACAAGTCGCATTTCTCAACCGATTCTCCTAAAATTTTGTGAGCAGATTCGATTATAATATATCGATCACGGAAATATGAATTAATGTAAGGGACAATATACCGAAAATGAGTTATATACACCGTTGGATTCGGAATTTTACGCTCCATCGAATGGTATACTTGAAATGTTGATATCTTGAAAAAAAATCATTTTTTTGTCCCTTACAGTACACATTTTGAGAGGTCCTAAACAAATCTTTACGACAAATTTTGACGTATCATACACTTGTACAAAATGTCATTTTTAGTTTTAAGGTATGTCTCATAAAAAGTTATATATGGCCTTTACCCTAACCACGTTTTCGTTTTTCTAAACCTAATCAGCCTTACGTTACTTTATGATTTATGTATTTGGCAATGATGTCCCTTACATTAATATGCCAGCGTGTGTAATAATTTACGTGTTTCTTACATTACTTTAATAGAATATGAATTCATTTTATTTTTCTAATACTACAATATAACTAGTAGAGAGCAAAACAGAAAACTAGAGCCCGTCCCCGCCTGCTCCGCCCGCTGCATGCTTCGTGTATCGTAGGTAAACATTAATCGATTATGGAAATATAAATTAATGTAAGGGACAAAGGTCTACTTTTCAGGAGGAGCAAAAAACAAATTTTATTTATAACAATTGCTTGTATTTTTTTAACTTTTTATTCTACTAATTTGATGCCTATAGCAAAGTTGCTTAGGTTTAAGAGCTCTATTAAGCTATGCAAGCAAAACTAAGATTATCTTTATGGATTTCAAAATAGCATGTCTCTTATATAAAAAATAAATTTAAATGCGTTGTATACCTTAATAAAAATAATATTAGTAATTTTAGAAGTAACTGGTTTAGTACTAGTTATTGCTGTATCTTAATTAAATACTATAATAAAATTGTACTTTCAAAAGCAATTAATCATTAAAAGTATTTATTTTTATTCTGCGTTTAACAATAATTAGTCTCAATATTAACAATGATGGCACATTATAGGAAAAATCATTTTTGAATGATAATCAACTGTTTATATAACCAAAAAAATATATTCCAAAATTTCAAGTTCAATAGATTTTTTAAAGTAATTATGGTTATTAAATTATAATTAAAAAAACAATTCAATTTGAAATTTTAGTATTATAGCAATTTAATATAAAGAACTCAGTAAGATAATAACGATGTTCACACTATTAATTTATACTTAACCGTATTAATTAAGGGCCGATTGTTGCAAGGTCAGGTAAAATTTAATCGTAGAGTAAACTTTATAATGTAATACAAACGATTGTTAAATATGTCACGTCAATTATCAAGGCATTTAACGATGGTTAGAGCTTACTCAACGACTAAATTTTATCTGACTTAGGTAAAATTTGCCTAAAGCGAAAATACTACAACCTAATTGTTAACTGCAGCAGTTTGCATTATCAACAATCCAACGAAACATTATAAACAACATAACAACGTTATCAAATATCCAAAAAAAGCTCAAACAGGTTAAGTGGAGGAAATTATTCCCTACTAGAGTCTTCGTCTTAGTCTTATTTAAAGTGTCTTTAATTTTATTTTTATAAGGAATACTTAAGTAATCCTTCTGATATGTTTTAGGTATAATAAATAGGTAGGTAGGTAATAATAGGTATAATAAATAAATTAGGTATAATACCCTTTTCAAAAAGTTTTATTAAATCATTAAACTTGATGACGAAGACTCTAGAAGGGAATAAGTTCCTCCACTTATTAAATTTTTATGATTTTCATTCTTATTTTTAATCGCATCGCGACCTGTTTCTCTTCCTCCTCTTTTTTTGGATTGTAGATAACGTTTTCATGTTGTTTATAATGTTTCGTTGGATTGTTGATAATGCAAACTGCTGCAGTTAACAATTAGGTTGTAGTATTTTCGCTTTAGGCAAATTTTTCCTAAGTCAGATAAAATTTAGTCGTTGAGTAAGCTCTAACCATCGTTCAATGCCTTGATATTTGACGTGACATTTAAAAATCGTTCGTATTACATTATAAATTTTACCCTACGATTAAATTTTACCTGACTTTGGAACAATCGGCTCTTAATTAATATGGTTAAGTATAAATTAGTAGTGTGTATATTGTTATTATCTTGCTTAAGTTCTTTATATTAAATTGCTATAATACTCAAATTTCAAATAGAATTGATTTTTTAATTATAATTTAATAACCATAATTACTCGAAAAAATCTATTGAACTTGAAATTTTGGAAACTATTTTTTTAGTTATATAAACAGTTGATTATCATTCAAAAATGTTTTTCCTATAATCTGCCATCATTGTTAACATTGAGACTGATTATGTTTAACGCTGAATAAAAATAAATACTTTAAATGATCAATTTTTGTATCATTTTATGTATTCACAATAATAGCAATTTTTTTTTATCTAAATTAAATCAAGTTAACCAATTTGCTTTTAAAAGTAAAATTTTATTATAGTATTTAGTTAGGATACAGCAATAATTAAACCCAAAAGGGTACCTTACTTTCAAAAATACTAATATAATTTTTGTAAATATGACTGTTACATTACTGCGGAGTATTTTTGTGTTAAATGCAATTAAGGTAAAGAACGCATCTACATTTATTTTTAATGTAAGAGACATGCTATTTCGGAATCCATAAAGATAATCTTAATTTTGCTTGCATAGCTTTATAGAGCTCTCAAACCTAAGCAACTTTGCCATAGGCATCAAGTAAGTAGAATAAAAAGTGAAAAAAATACAAGCAATTATTATAAATAAAATTTGTTTTTTGCTGCTCCTGAAAAGTAGACCTTTGTCCCTTACATTAATTCATATTTCCGTGATCGATATATTTGTCAAGCCAATTTTTCGAAATTTATCGAATAAAATCACCCATTTCAAAATATATTCAAAATTAGAAGCGCCATCTAGCCTAGAATATTAAAAGAATACAAGTATATTAAAAGAATACCTACCAAACAGCACTCTTCATGCATACACAGCACACCATCATTAGATAAGAATATCAATTCTAATATAATATGTCAGGTGGGGCTTTTAGAATTTAAAAAGATGTTGTCCTCCAGCTCACCTGTCTTCAATAAACGTGTTTTCAACATTAAAATTGATATCCGTGTCTAAAGGTTTTAATATTGTTTCTTGCTTTTTAGAGGTACTAAATATTTAAGCGGTTTTTTTTAAGATTTTTTAAAGGAGGGTTTTTTGTTTAAAAACTAAATCGCTAATACCCTTCATTTAGAAATATGTGACCCAGTCGCAAGTTCTAAACAATAAAACCATAACCATTACGTTGATAGTTATGTAATATTCACTTAAAAATCTTTGATTAGGCCAAACCAAAGTTTTTTTTATTTAAAATTGTCCAAGGTTGGCATCCTGGGCACAAAAATTTTAACAAAACTAAAGCGAATGTCAACGAAACTAAAACGGAAACGTTTTGCATTTGGTTTTATCGCTGAAAATTAACGCGGTTGAGCCCCTGGTTTTTCTGACAGGGGTTACACATAATATAACACTATATTATACTTTGAACACCTGCTCGTAAGCAACACACTATCGCATCGTATGTACTTACACTTAACCGAGGAATGGCCTCAAGTGACACCGCAATACAATATATTTATAACTACATGCCCTCTACCAAGTCACTTGACCAGTAAACGACAGTTAACGATAATAGTAGCGCAATCACCTACACCGGACCCAAACCATCGCATGGTGAATGCCAAGGAAACCTGTTCATAAGGCGATGCGCTCATTTCTCACCTGACAACTAAACAATCATGATATCGCAACGTAATTGTATGCAAAAAATATGGACTGTTCGACATTACTTCGATTCAATCTTCCACAACTCCTTTTTGGATGTTGACTCGATAAGTGTTTCGAGTTCAATCAAAGGCATTTTCGTTAGACCACCGGTTTCAAATAATAGACTATTTCCATATTCAAATTCTCATTGAAAGTGTAGAATTTAATATTTGACTATGAAATACAAGAACAATACCGTCTACGAACTTAACTTATTCAACATGATGCTTACAAGAAACTTAACAAAACTATAGTTTCATAGGAATTGTAAGATTAAACGCCTAGGTACTAAAGTTATGAAAGTAATTTAGTTTAACAATAAATGTAGTACCTTTTAAACTACGTAAATTAAACACATAGTGACGACGAAATAATTGTACTATATTGTTGTAGTAAATAATTTTACTTAAAATGAATGGAGAGTAAAATTCATTTTTGTATTGTATTTTATTTTGGTAGGCCCCTTAAAACTGGAATAAATAAAAAGCTTTATTAAAAAAAGTTAGGAATAAAAATAGTTACGATATATTCCCATTATCCAACTTAAGATAAAATGACTCAAAAATTCCCAACTAAACAAAAACAAAATAAATTGGAAAAGTACACTCCCTTCGGCCGCATACGAAACCGTATGTTAGTAACCAGTTACAAATGACGAAAAAATGGTCTTTGTACGAAACCGGTTTCGAACTAAGAATTTTTCTATCCCTGAGTGGAATAGCCTATATTTTTATGACCGATTGAAGTCCTTACTTTAATTAATATCCTTATATTAATTAATATTTTCAATAAGAGTTACGCCTTTTCAATTTTCTAATTTTGCTTCACTTCATGTGCTAATTAGCAGTTTAAAGACAGCTGCTCTAGATTTTTCTAATTTCATTCACACGGTTTTGCCTCACTTTGCACAATTAATAATTAATGAGTGTGTTTCGCTTACTTGAATTCAATGTATCAAGTCTTTATGACACAATACCCAGCCATAATTAATTAAAACCGTAATAGGCGTAATTTTCTTTCACCGAGACTTAAAAATTTAGGTAATTAATTTCCCAAAATTAATGAGTCAGCAATATTAACAAGAATTTGAAAGCTAGTCAATAATAAAGATTAAATAAAATTGCAAAAATTATGAAAGTTTCATCTCATTTATTTCATCGCATTAATTAGTTATTAATGTTTTTGATAGAACACTACACTTTTAGCATGCTGAAGTGTGTGTGATAGAATTTTAACAGTAACTGTTGACATAGAAATATATAATGGAATGTTGCTTACGACCACTTTTAATTTTAGTGTCAAAGTTTATAGCCAAAGATGTATAAGTACATGTAAAACGTAAAAAAGTTGACATTTAAGAAATAAACATTTAAGTTTCCAAGATAATATTTTCGTATCGAAGTTGACGTTAAAATACCAAAGAAATGATACAAAAACTTTTTTATGATGATGGACACTGTCTATCTTGACGATAAACGTACTTATTTAGAACAAAAGAGCAGAGTACCTATTAGCTCTATATAAAGTAGACTGATCATTATTTAATGGCTTACAGCGAAATACGAAATTTATTTCAGGCATCATAAGCAATGTCCCTAACAAACTATTAAAATTTAAGCTAGAGAGACCTTTTTACATTAGTTCTATGGTTTAGAATTTAGATAATAATAAAAAATCCCTAACAGCTCAACAACTAATAAATTTGTTAAATATGTTTATATAAGTAATACATTTTATACTACACCATCCATGACTATTGTTGAATGATAATATATTTTTAACAATACGAAACCAAAATACATCACCGAATTTCAAAATCATTGAAAAATCTACCTAAGTATACTAAATAGCCGCAAACAACCACAATTCTGTAACCAAAATGTCATTAAATACAAAATGACCAACCTAAATACCCCATTTGTGACAAACACCTATTAACACCATCCGTTTTAACCCATTCATAGTCAAGGCCTAAAACTTTCGCTGTTTAAAAAAATTGCTTTTAAAATATAAATTCCGCCGCATGAGGGAAATTTCCCTTTCGCAATCGCTCCCGTTGAACCCGCGACGGAAATGGTTGGCAGTGTGATTACATCCGAACGACAATACTGGTACAATCACATTATTCAACGCGATATAGATAAGTGTTACTAGAACTGAAAGAGAGATTGAAATGGACAACAGAATACTGTTCCCCTAGCATGGCTAGCGAAACACAATATGATAATATAGTGATTTATCACTTTTTAACCGACTTCAAAAAAAGGAGGAGGTTCTATGTTGGGCTGCTTATTTGTTTTTTTTTTTTTTCAAATGTCAAAAGACAATGGATTTTGACAGTCAAGTGTTGATAAAACGCTATATCACGCAATATATATCGTATTTCCATTGTCATGCTAGGGGGGTAGATGTAGTTATAACAGGGTTGCCATCCCCAAATTAGAAAATTTTGAAAATTATAAAACTATCACAATACTTACGTAGTTTAGTATTGTATTACTTTGGCTTTATCATAGTTATCTATCCAATTATTTATTCTTGTTTAATGTTATTATAATCTTCAATAAATTACCAGGATACTAAAACCCAGGACGCTACTTAAAAAAACTATTCAGGACATTCCAAAAAGCAGGATTCTGGGAAAACAGGACGGTTAGCAACCCTAGATCACGGCTAGTATAGTCCAACCAAGCTTATGCTAGATTCTACTATTACTACTACCACCTCCAATTGGATGTGGTTAAAACGCAATCCATACTAATATTTTCATGTGTACACTTTTTCTACACGTAGTCAAATAGTTGTCTATAGAAAACAATATAGGTATACATATCAGAAAATATTTTATAGCCAAATTTTTTTAGAATATTTCTTATTACCACACCTTCCGTGTTTCGGAAGTGATTTAATCGAAGCTATTTAGAAATCCCTCATAATTAAAAATGCTTTATACCTTCACTTTGCCTAGCGGAAGTCGAAAACCGATTTACAAACTTTTTAAGATTAGCCACTAATGAGTTCAGATATCAAGTATCGTATCAACGTCCATTCTATCAATAGATAAAGATCACGTTTAAATGATAGCAAATAATTGCTTATCAAATACCTACACTTAATCATTATGATAAAAAAGTCGTGTACATTGCGATTTTAGATACTTACGTATGCTCTAAAATACATTATACAAATAAACCATAAATAATTAAAGCGAATTGTTTTATCGTAATTCCAATTATTAAAAGTTATTTACTTACAGTTATCAATTAAACAATTGAAAAATTTAGTTAAATTAAATTAAATATACAAGGTGTTACAAAAGTACCCCTAATGCCGAATATGGTAGATAGGGACCATCATATTGAACAACTTTTACTATGGAACCAACTCTGAAATCGCGAAAAAAAAATCAGCTGTTTCATACATTTTGATATTTTCGTAATTAATTTTTGTATGAAACAGCTGATTTTTTTTTCGCGATTTCAAAGTTGGTCCCATAGTAAAAGTTGTTCAGTTTGATAGTCCCTATCTACCATATTCGGCATTAGGGGTACTTTTGTAACACCTTGTATATCACAAAAATGTTCATAAAAATTCAACTTTTATTACAAATGTAACATGCGGAAAGTAAAGAAACCCTAGACTAGAGTCAAAAACATAAATAACAGAATATCACCAAAGGTTGACAATCGCTCGATTCCTTTAAAAGCAATTTCACTGTAAATTTTAGATTGTGACATATTTCATAATATCGATCGGTATATTATACCGATGACCGAGTCAATTCGACGCGATGACTGAGTCAATTCTACGCTGCTAACTTCAGAGAATAGCATAATTATCTGATGTGAGTTAAGGTACATAAATATAGAATAGACTTCGTAAAAAAGTTTATCGTTTCTTAGAGTGGTAACCCTAAACTCATTAAGGATAATTTATCCACAGTAATGGTACGTCAGAGATTTGATTCGCGTTTCAAATGAATATGCGTATCTACCGTTACAAATGTCTAACGAATTTGTCACGTAAATAATGAATAATGACTTGATGAACGCAATTACACTTGAAATGCTCGTTTGATTTAGTAAATTAACAATAGATTATTTAATCTGTGAAAAGGTTTATCAATTTTAATTAAATTATTTCCTCTGATACGGACACATCATTAAAATTTAAGTACGTATGTACTTAGTTAAAGTTCTTTATTGGCATTGTTGATTTGGTTTTGACTTATTATTTTTTACTATCCTGTTATACTATAATGCTTATCTATACCTAATAGTATTTATCTTAGCCCTTATTTCTCTATACTGCTAATTTAACAACTGTTTGTGTTTCGTTTGATGTTTGATTGTTTTCAAGCATTCAGGACCCTTAGCACGAACATCTACTGAGAAAAAAAACGCGCGTAAAAGTACTCGGAGTAATTATCTCTGAAAATGATAAAATATTTTTTGAATTATCTGTTATTAAGGAAGTTTATTTTTTTTATGATTCTAAAATTTAATTTTAATAACTATATTCACACAACATTCAAAAATATTTTGATATTAAAAAAAAACGACGAAGATAATAGCAGTTCAAAGTTTTAATGACATGCATATGAAATTTTTGAAATCACAAGTCCAATATTTTTTGAGACTGATATTGAAAAAATATATTCATTTTTAAACGCTTATGTTTAAAAGATTTATGATTTTATTTCTCAAAATTCAATTTAGAGTAACCTTCTTAATTGTACAAATTACAAACCGATTATTAAACGATAATATAATGTATTTTACAACTGGCTTACGCCACGTGGAATCATTTTTCCCGTGAACTTTCCGATAATTTCCTTCTTAGCGGATTTCAGCTGGACCCGTCTATTGAGCAATGATGAATCAGTCAGTGAGTCAGTCAAGCCATTATAAAAGTAATACCTACTTGATTCATCAACGCCCGAGCGGACGCATGCGGCCGGATAACAAAGGAATATCTCTATTATGTCTAATTTTCCGGGAGTTAAAAGGTTAATAAAGTTAACTATAATAAACCCAATCTTATGCTTGAACTAGTTTATTGTCGTTTCATTTCGATTCAGCATCGCGATTGCGACGCTAACGATAAAATATCGATAAGTAATAATTATATTCACGTGTATCGATAAGGTATTTTTCTGTCATTGACATTTTGCACATTCATATGGCACATTTTGTTTTAGCAAAAATCGGCATAGACATAAACGGAATGAAAATAATTAAGAAATGATTTTTTTTTCAATACAGATAAATTTGTGTTTGGTCTGTCTATTATTGCATAGAGTATATTCTTCGACTTAAACGTCTCATTATCTTTTTAACCGACTTCAAAAAAAGGAGGAGGTTCTATCTTCGACTGTTTATTTGTTTTTTTTTTTTTTATGTATGTCCACCGATAACTCCAAAACGGCTGAACCGATTGACATGATTCAAACGCCACTTTATCAGGTTTGCTCCCCAGTTGGTCCCATTTTTTGAAAATTTTAAAACGGTTCAGTAGTTTTCGAGTAATCCTGAAAATACTGTAATTTTTTAGGTAACTTTTGCACGAGTTTTAACGGATCTTCAGACATAACTTCTTTGTTTATAAACCGATTTAGATGATTCTTGTTTTGTTAGAAAGGGGATACTTTAAGGATGTTCTCATTTAAATTTCCTTCACATTGGACCTTGGACTACGAAGATACACAAGAGAACTCTTCAAAATCAAATATGATAGTGTATTAGTGATTACTCTACGGTATTGAAAGGTTTCGCATCAGCCATTTTTATTGTCACTACTGGGGCTGGGATACAAGCCTTACTTATGGGCTGATGAATAGGATGGACCATAACCCACCGCGCGGGCCCAATGCGGATTGGTGGGTGTTAATGTGCAAATGTAGCTGGAACTAACGGCTTAACGTGTCTTCTGAAGCAAGGAGGAGCTCGAGATAATACACTTTGGTCACCTACCCCATGTCTGACCTTTGCTAAAATTAACAGTGCGAAAAGTGGATATTGAGTTACTAGGCGTATTATACCATTGAAATGTGTGAAATATGAATAAAATATATTTATATCATCGCTTACATTTACTTATACATACCTACCACAAAAAAGTTAAAAATAAAAAACTTTTGAAAATTAAAAAGAAAAACCTCCTTCAAAAAACCTTAAAAAAATTGCTATAAAAAACAGATTCAAAAAACAGCAGCTCTAAAAAGCAAGAAATAATATTCAAATCTGCATAATTACTATTCAAGTACCTACGCAAATCTGATATTAAAAAAACGTCTTATGAAGTTTTTTGAAGGAGGTTTTTGAAGTTATCATTTTAACTAAACAATATTGCCTGTACAAACAGTTAGATCCAAATACAAACAGAAATAATATATTTTTTTTTATTAAAATACATAACATTTTCAGCTTACTTAATACTAAACAGGAGAGCTTAAAAGAAAGCTTTAGCAAACATTTCCCAAGAAAAACAAAAAAAAACACTAACAAGTTATGAAACAAAAACCGCAGCGTTAAGTGGAAAAACGCGGCAGGAGACCGCAAATCGGTGCATGTCGATGCAGCAGTGCTGCATTATAGAAACTTGAGAAAAAAAAATCTGATTTAGAAAAGTGGATTCCGAAATGTAGATGCAGGCAATTGTGCACTTTTAAATAAATAATTATTTTACTTTTATTTTTTCTTCTCTCTTTCGATTGCTTTCAATAATAAAATTGTCAAGAACAATGTTAAATGAATGAAACGTATTTAAAATATTCTTATTTGAAGTTTTTTAACCTATAAGTAAGGAGCGTTTATCTGCTTTCAGCCACACGTTATAAAATTAAAACAGCCGCTTTTCATCTCGTCTGCTCAAAAAAGTTATTACACTATACTTAACTGACTGACTTCGAAAGTTTTGATGCCTAAAACTAAATAAATAAAAAATAAAATGACGACCTGAGTGGTGCAGTGGTCAACATCTACCACGCAAGAGTTCCCGGGTTCAATTCCCAGCCGGGCAGAAATTGAAATGATGAATTTTAGTTTCTGCGACGGGTTTGGGTGTTACATGTATAATTAATACATATTTAAAAAGTATATAAGTTACTATATCAGTTGTCTAGCACCCATATTACAAGCTTTGCTTAGTTTGGGGCTAGATGGCGCTGTGTGAAATTGTCCAAGCATTTATTATAAAAAAATCGCATACCCATGTTACATACTTACTTGCCTATAATCTGATGGTCATAATTGGCGTGAACAATAACCACTACCGCACACAATGGCGCATTTCTACGAAATTCACTTAAAAAGGGGTAAAAACGTCTTATAGGCCAGATTTCCCACGCTCATGTTCCGCTGCGGAAGCACGGTATAATCGCAAGTAGTGTCACACGTCACATGATTGTTGAAAACAACATCGGTGCAACATACCGATGTTGCTTTCAACAATCAAGCGAGGCGAACACACGAATCATTCATAATTATAATCTCATTTTATAAGTAATGACTTACTCATCGCTTAGAAGTGAGGTTTGGGTTACATTAAAGATTAAGTGAACATCATAATAACCTAATGTGATTTCTTTCAAAAATGAGGAAAAAAAAGCATGTTACAGGCCTGATTTCCCACGCGAATGTTCCACTGCGAAGGCACGGTATAATCGCCTGCTAGTCACATGTAGTGTCGCACCGATACTTTCAATAATCATAAGATGAGGCGCTATATACGCGAAGCATGCATAATTAGAATCTCATTTATAAGCAATGACTTACTCGGTGCTTATAAGGTATGTTCAAGGGTAAAAGATTAATTGAACATTTTATAATCAAAAGTATATAATATTTTTAAATTCGAGAATTTAGCATTCACCATGCTATTTTTATACAATACTAAATAATATAATAGATGAAATTAGACTCGCACCAAATCATATTTTCGGACGGGAATCGAGTCCGCCACCTTTGGGAATCCGGTCCAATGCTCTTACCACTGTGCTACCGAGTATGAGAATGTGATCTGGTGCGAGTCGAATTTTTTCTAGTATATTATTTAGTATTGTATAATATTGTCAAAAATAACAATAAACATAACTGACCTTTTATCGTTATTTCTTTCTGAAGTGGTTTTTTGGTTTTTATAATTCAGTTACTTTTCCCACTGGTTTTAATGTGACTCAGTGTTCTATGATTAAGCTTTGTCTATCTATCTTTAAAAAGGTAAAGTATAATTTATCGATTCATCTCACAGTTATTTATTTTCTCATAAGCTGAAAAATGCATACATATACCTATACAAGTTTTGCTATCAATTAGTACGCCTGTTTTAGGAACTCAACAAAATTAGTTAGTGGCATTTTTAAAATCATTTTTTCTATGGACACTATTTTCTTTTTCGTCATAAAATTCCCTGGTAACTTCGATCGTGTGAAAGTGTACTTAAGTAGTTTTTCTTCTTTAATATAACATTTACTAAGCGTTCCCACCATTCACTGTATAGCTAGGATCAATAGCGACCACATAATGAAACCTTGAGCTCAGGTCGTCCCGGGGGACCTTAAATCCGGTGCGAAATTTATCACGGAAAATAATGACGGGAAACCACCAGGAAATATCGAAATCCCGAAATCCAGCTCGATTGCAGAACAAAGTGAGGGGAGGAGTAGTTTGTACATTTTTATGAAGACATTTTAAGCAAACTTGTTATATTGTGACGTACTGTTTGATGCAAAGATAGTAATTCTACTTTCTGCTGCAAGGCTTTGGGTTCAAGTCCCAGTAAATATAGTGTGTTGTCCATTTAACTTTATTCAGAGATATTTATCTACTAATTGATGTATTCTATTCGTTAGTCAATACAATAGCTTGTGACTAAATGATTGTTTCTTTCATAATACTTCCATAAAATTATTAATATTAATTATATATTTTAAAAAAACTTTACGCAAAACCGTTCACTTCTCACGGCAGGTTTGAATAATTGCATGAGAGTCACAAGCAGTTGCGGCGATATTGCAATTTTAATACAAAAACTCTTTTAATATTTTTCACTTATAAAAGCTTTGGAATAAATCCAGACTCAGGTTCCATTTAAGTTCCATGATGTTATAAGAAAAGAAACATTAATTCAGCACATTTAATATTGTTATTTACTAAAAAATTTGTAGGAAATTACATCAAAAATAACTTAAATATCCATTTTTTCCAATTGGGAAATACTTCCTCATAATGCCACCACTTTCCACTACCGGAAAATCTAAACATTTTTTTTACTAATAAGCGCTTTTCCGGGTAATTTTCACAAGTACCGGTGGTTCCAATCATCTAACTTGACATGATAACTTTAAACAGGGTGATTTGTAAAACACCAACAACCTCGCAGGTGTGGATTTCCGACTGAAAAAACGACTCTACATTCAAAACTCAATCAGCTGTTCGGACGTTTGTATGGAAAGTCGTTTTTTTTCGGAAAAGTCGTAGAACAAACGTATTATCAACTACTGCGAGTTTGTTGGTGTTTTACAAATAACCCTGTATACTTAAATTAAAATTAGACGATGTAGTGCTGACTGGAACCTTTAGCCATCCTACTTTCGACGGGAATTGACGGGAATTTACCAGGATCGAATAAACGTCAAAAATCTGTTATTTTGGTACAAGAAAACGGTTTCCATGGTTTCCATAGTACCGTTTTGACGTTTACTCGATTCCAACTCGATCTCTGTATTGTCGATAGCGTCGAGAGTAACCCCCCAGTTCCTTAATTTCGGGTCGTGAATACGTCTAACTCGATACGGAGTATTACGACTGCGACTACGCGTGCACGCTAAAAGCACGTAAGACGTAATTTGTATTCTGGTATAATTAAACGTCGCATTCATTAAGGTAACAATATTCCACAATATGACGCCAAGCTGCCGATACTGCGCTGTATGGAATACGTAATACTTGCAAAGTTGAAACATAAAGCATTCCGGATTTTACAGCTCAGACACGTCACGTGTGGTATTAATCTGAAATTTTATGAAATGGAAATATAATTGTTACATTCCGATACTTATTATGCTATAATAAAAGATATAATACTTCAAAATCTTTTGTCAAAGGAGTTTTGATTTACGAAGTTTTCGTAATTTGAGTCGTGCCTATAGTCGCTCGCATAATGGAGTTTGCGTATACTTTAGTGAAGGCTTTAGAATTTGGTGAGCACATGGCTTTAACGCCAAAACAGTGGCTGTGCAAAATTTACGACCTATGTTTAAAGCACACATTCGGATCCTGGCAGTAAGATTGCCGTACCTATAGCAGGGCTGCTCAAAGTGTGGTTCGCGAAGCTATAGGGGTTCGCCAATTAAATCGTAGGGGTTCAACGTGATGGCGACAGATAGACAAGTTACTCTAAGCTACGTCTCTACTAATAGAATGTATTTTTTTCAGCTTCGTATCAATTTTTTTAGTAATATACTAGCACATTTGTAGGTATATGATTTAGCGTAGCAACTAGCAATGTCGCAGGGGAGTGTTCAGTGTTCAGGTATAGAATAAATAATGTTCAGACAAGAAAATGGTTTGTAGTCGTCTGATAAATTAAAAATTGAAAAGTGGTTCGCGAAGCTAAAACCAAACTATTGAAGAGCTTGGCGACTTGTACGTAGGTTTTCATGGAAACAAACTGCTCTGTTAGTATTATGTCTAAGAACCGTCGTTATTTATAACATCTTAACACAATTGCTTTTGCTTCTTCCTTTAGAATCAAAGCAATGAATGTGATGTCGTTTTATATCATTTTATTTTTATTTATTTTCAAGAGTAGCCCTGTCGTATAGCATTTGGCTGTAAATAGTTTTCAGGCAGATCAGTTGACAGCTTAAAAATATTGAAGGTGCCGTGCATAATAATTTTGATTGCCACTTGAACAAAGCAACCTGAATTAAACAGCATTGTTCTGTATTACAAAACCAAAGAAGTAAAGCTGATTGTTGATGTTATAGCATTGTACATTATGAGATGTGTGGGTTATGATTGAGTACATCGTTCCTAGCAATTTTTTGACCTTTATGCTATGCCCATTGAAAGTGGTTTTAAATTCGAAGCAGCATTCGAAGCAGTAGCATTCGAAGCAAAGTGGTTTTAAATTTTGTGAAAATATTTTCAATCAATTTTATAACGAATAAAATTCCAAAAACCTTATAGCAATAAATAAATTATGAGATTCATCAGCAATAAAAGATTAAACATGTTATTATGTTTTAAACGATTACATATTGATGCAAACCTAGCTACTATTGCACTACTAACCAGAATTGCAGTACCTACTGCAATAATTCTGGTTAGTGCATATTACTTACTTACTAAAGGTAAATCTTGCTACTTTTCAAAACTACACTGGCCTTCAAAACTTAGTACGACACTTTTAAAATTGTAATAACTTTTAAAATACACAAGATATATTTTCAAAATAAAAAGGTCAAAAAAAGTTTTTTTTTTAATACTTACTTCACAATCGATAACCGTCTTGAAAAACTCCTGTTTTTATTTCAGAACTCTAACTTTTATTTTTTAGAGAAATTGCAATTTCAATAGTGTGGTACTATGTTTTGAAGGCCAGTGTATGTCATCCATTTTTCTGCAAGCTCTTATAATACTTAATGTAGGTACTTGCTCTCATTGCATGGTCACACACATCATAGGTACTCAATTTCAAGAGTAAGTGAACACTTTAAGCACCATCAGGTATCTTTTCACAGTTAATGAGCTTTTAGATAGTAATAAAATTAGCTAAGTGCCCCTCATTAAGTGTAATATGACACCATGCCTCGAAATAGCACTTATATGAAAGTGAAAGTTGAAATAGACGGGGACAAATCACGCAAGAAGGACGAAATATGCAGTTCAGACTCGGAGTTAGCTTACTTTTTAAATTTGAAATTTTAGCATTCACAATGCTAAATAATATACTAGAAGAAATACGACTTGCACCGCACTAGATGCTATTCTCGGACGGGAATCAAACCTGCGACCTTTGGAAGTCCGGTCCAATGCTCTTACCGCTGAGCTACGGAGCACTGACTCGGTAGCTCGGTGAGTTCCAAAGGTCGCGTGTTCGATTTCCGTCCCGATTGTTAGCTTACTTCTTAACTTAAAATAATTTAAATGTATTAAATTAGACAATAAAATTTTGTACATCTAATAATATTTTAATAGACAAACTTTGAATTTATGTTTATAGTTAATGGGTTTGCTCTTGACCTCAGTCTAGCCCGAAGGCAAATACAGGGTTGCTATACATATACAATAATTTAATGTAAAATAAAATAAAAACTGTCTTTACTAAAAATCATAGCGGCTAGATAGAGTCACAATATAACGAGGTTTTTAATTCTTAATCACGGCAGTTGAAAAGATGTTGAAACATCAGGAAACTCTGAAACTAAACGAACAAAGCAATGATAATAAGAGAAAACCGTATAGTAAAACCGTACCTATATTCGTAAATAAGGTTCATTTCAATCTAAGTATAGTACGAACGTACGTAAATCCCAGAAGTGAAGTAGAAAACAAGTTCTATAATAATCTAGACAAATTGAGATCAGTGACGCATTCAATAATAATAAGAACATTATCCTAATTAAATAATATGTTTACTAATAGATCATAGACTGCCATTGTCTACAATGTATAACTGTTACACTATTACGAAAGGAGATTAGTAATAAACATTACGACATGTTGAATTTGTGTGATAATTGAGCGTAATAAAAATAAACCCATGTAAAATCATGGGCAATGCAAAGACATCGAATGACAAATAAACTTGTACAAAGTTATTTTGAGAAAAAAACTTATAAAGAAAGGAATATTGAAAAATATATAAAAATCATAGAAAGCCTTTATCCAATTTTTTTATTGTTTTTTATTTTATTTATTAATAAACAAGGTATACAACATTCTGTAATTACATCAGTCCCGCAAAACTATATAAGATAGTTTGACTGAGGGATCGAGTCTCGAAAATATGTTATACTAAATTATGTTTATGTATTCTTAATTTAAATAATAAAATTTTGATTATGCTAATGTTTAGGTAAAACTAAAGCATTGTGTATAAGAAATGTTTTTTTAGGAGATTACAATTTACATAATATTTAAAAAAATATTACGTAGATTTTATAATCGTAGTGTTAAAAACAAAATACATTCCTATAAATAACATCAAAAACGTTATCTTGAAACAGTAAGCCAGTCTGTAAAACCTATCAACAATAAATACTAAACGTAAATCAGAACACGCAATCAAAGTCCTTGAACATTCACAGCTGATGACCGAATGTAAGTCTTATTTTTTGTTTTATGGACAGAATAATGAAAAAAAACCCAATTTATTTAAAAGAGCTAACTGTTCCCTGAATTTAGCGATTAAGTGACTTTTTTGACTCTCTTTTTATAATCTTGTTTTACTACAGAAACTACAAAATGTACAAAAGTATTATAAAAAAATCCGTAAAAAAATTTAAAAGATACTTTTTAAATCATAATAAGACGTCAGGTCTTGGAGCTCGGTGGCGCTGTGATTTAGCGCCTGGCCCTGCGATTACGGAGGCTAAGCAACTTTCGCATGGGTCGATCATGGGATGGGTAATCAAAAATGTATTATCTTGATATATTTCTGCCGAGTCGTCATCATTCGCAAGTTTTTAGCTATAAACCTGGATGAAAATTATAAAAAAAGATACTAAGAAATACCAATGTTACAAATCATTAAGGACAAAAAAATTGTAGACATATAAATGAAAGCAACAACCGTTAAGTTCATTTAGATATCAGTATTCTAAACAATGAATTTGTTTTCTAGTAATTCCATTAGTCCGAGATACTTGGAGCCAAAGTCACAGATTAAATGATTGTAAGGCCTTACTTATCAGAAGTATTCAAACCTTCCGTTGGGCACAATAGGCACAATGTAGCATTATTATGTAGCATTACGTAGTCGCCTTGACACCGTTGATACATTGTATCCCCGAAACATAGATTATGAATGGATTCAACAATCATATAATCGGTTTTATAATAGCTGTCTAGTACTTAAGTGTTGAAGGATAATCCGTGTGACATACACTTGATTGCGGTAAAGATCGCCTACGAAATACTATTTAACTATTTGAAATGATCAAGGAGTTTTTGCACTCACGACCTTTTATAGGAAGAATATAATTGCAGCATTCAGCAGTGGACTTAAAAAAATCTAGGATCGATAACTTTTTTTTAACAACTACTAACTTACCAAAAATTTTGTCTGTGACTCACCGGTTTTCGTGCATATTGCAGTTGTGATTAGAATGCATAAAATAATATCTAATTATTCGTTTTGTATAATTAAACAAAAACCTTCATATTCGAAATACAATAATTTATTATTGAGATTTCTGGATTGTGAAAAAAAAATACATGTGAAGCGCCCAAACAAAATTGAGCATTTATTCTTTTATTTATTTTCTTTGGCGTTCTACTAATTCTAGCTGACCCGGCAAACATTATTTTATTTCTAGTAAATATTTTGGCATTTAAATAACTATTATTAAAGTGTTAATATCGCTATTAAAAATATGGGTTGGTGGTAGAAGGGTGAAAATAAAGGGTTGTATGTATTTAAATGCCAAATCTTAAAAAAAAATTTTTTCAAAAAATATTTATTTTGGTTTGGACCACCTTTATCACTTAGGAGTATGAAAAATAGTTTACGTCCTATTCTCAGATCTACTGAATTTAAACACAAAACTTCATAAGAATCATCAAGCCGTTTGGAGGAGTTTAGTTAGAAACACTGTGACACTACAATTTTATATGTCATTGGCCATATGGCCAAAATATTGAAAGTAAAAAGTTAAATTAAGCTGACATTACCACGACTCTGTTACGTAATAATCTCACTAATGATGAGAAACAAATTAACTTCTCGGTGGGGTAATGACTTTAATGAAAGATGAAAGGAGATAAGATCCTCAAGGACGAACAAACTCATAAAAATATCCCAAACAAAGGCCAATTAACTTAACGCGACAGAAAAAGAGGATATTTCTTCTTCGGAGAATTAAGCTTTATGGCAGGAAATATATTAAGTTTCATTTTTATATCTTACTGGCCTATACTCATTAATGTTATGACGTTAAATCTCCTACAGCATTAAACAAAATAAAAAACAAAAACACATTAACGATATATGTCACACGTCAGTTAATCTTATCCATATAAGATCAATTACAAATTGATGAGTAAGAATGATTGACCGTGCGCAGAAACCCACTCTACGCATACCGGTCAAGCAAGAAAAAAAATCAACCAAGGCTCGCGTGTCAGTGAACCCGGTAAGCACAATTTTTAAATTCCTGCACTTATAGCATCTTTACGCTATTTCAATATCATCAAGACCAGCCGGGTGACATTCCGAGTGCATCGCATTAATATTCGCAAAGCATATAGCACACCAACCTTATTTGCAAACAAACAAAGTTCACAGCTGTTTCAAACAGGGTTAATCCAGAGCACACACAAAGTTTTTTTTTAAATACACACGTCACTGACAATCCACAGGTAAGATTCGAAAGCTCGCGAGTTGTTTTCGCGGCGTCGCAACGTACGTCCGCACCGTAACGAAGCTAAAGTCGGACTGAGGGAGGTTATAGCGTAGTGAGGTCTGTCCACGGAGGTCGGAGGCGATTGGATGGAGGACGGACCGAAACGGGATGCGGCGAGATGTGCGCATCGCCTAGCTTCCGTTCGACGCATTTGATAAAATTTGCGCCGGAAAAATATTAAACGTTTGTCGCGTAACGCATACTTTTGATACCGGAATGCGGGCCTTATCTCACAAATGAACACGCATTGATAATAATTCATTACAAAAAACGAAATAGATTTATTAGTTTTAGATATGAAACAATTGTTTTATGTGTGCGCATAGAAATGATTAATTTTAACTTGATTAAATCAAAATACGGATTTTATTATCATAATCAGCGGAAATACTTATAAATTTTACACATCTACTGAGATTGCGATTTCATTAAGTATCAATATTGACAAAATCTGACTTTATATTTTCAAACTTACACAATTGCGTTCAGTTTTCAAAATCACTTAACTAAACAATGGATAAGATTATTTAAATATCTATTAATTAGTTCTCGAAATCTTCCACTGTTATAGGTTTACCCGAACCTGACTCTCCGACCGTTTACTGAATGTTTAGATAGAGACAAAGAGACTCGTTGCCAACCTTAAAAAGTTAAAACTTCTACTATCACTATTTCTTATTTTTGTTTCTTCGTAAAGGCACAAAATAGTCAGTCTGTCTTTTAGATTATATATAGGTAAGTGTTATTTTTATTTAAACACATCCCTAAAACTATGGAAACACCCTGAAATTGTGATATAAAAATCGGCTGTTATTCAATAATATTGGATCTCCGCTAAAATAAATGAAACAGTCGGGTATTTTTTTTTGTTGCTTTGATGTATAAAGAATTCTACTATTTGTAGTTCTATTTCAGGATTTGCGTAAGCAAAAATAATTGTCGTTAAAATAAATAAAAAATAGTTACTTATACAGTCAGTTGATCGTTATTTGACTACTTTCGCAAGAGTAGGAATTTATTTAAATGTTGCAACTGGGCCCTCGCGGTCCGTAGATGCTAGGGATGACAGGGGCTGATTACGTAACTCTGTTGCTAACAATTTGCCGCAGTTACATTGCTGCTCAAAGTAAGACAATTGTCACATTCGTTCTTACTAAAGCAGCAATGTAACTGCGATTTCTGTGAAAGTTAATTGCAACAAAGTTACATAATCAGCCCCCGGGTAACGAGTCAATGTTATTGAAATCCACTTAAGTGAAGATTTTATATCTAAAACTAGTAAACAACAACTAATCGTCTCAATAAAACTGGCTCATCGACAGTTATTTCGGAACTCTTGGGATTCGCTCAACTTAAACTCAACCCGAACTCACCTCAAACTCGACAAATGCAGCCCGCGTCTTATTAATGTGTCATAAGACTCAAAATTGGAGTGGGCTGCGGATGAGTTTGAGTTGAGTTCAAGCTGAGTTCCGATCACGTTCCGGTTGAGCTATCAAAAATATTTTCTTAATCCTCGCTCAATTTATATAATAAACTCTTGTGAAAAGTTTCAATTACCATTAGGTATTAACCATAGTTTAGGCTACATGAGCGCTGATATTAATCAGTCAGTTACTGTTTCACCCTTTATGCACAATAATAGATATAGATAAATATACAATTTATGCAAAATAGGTAGTAAGCAAACAATAATTATATGGCCTGCTTTTAGGTGAATGGTCACTGTCTTCAACGGGAATATCACTCCCTTGTTGACAACCCTGACCCATTTCACACCCCTTACAGTTACACCCTATTTGCCTTCAGAAATATAAAACTACTTACAATTAAGTAAGTATTTTTTTTACTGATTTTTTTTTGGGATTTTTTGTGATCCTATACAAAATTGTAGCACAGTATAGTTACAATTCAGTAAGTTTCTTTGACAAAATTTGTCCGAAAACTTTTACGGCTTCTGTGCCTCTAATCGGTGGTTCTTTACCGGTGGTTCGCGGACCACTGGTGGTCCAAGGAATTCCTTGAAGCACCAGAAGTGAAGCCATCCTAAAATAACAACCCTTAATTATTTTTTTTACATTTACTGTATTTTACCTCCAATCCAAACAGTGGGTGATCCATGGCAAGACAAAAAATTTGTCAAATGGTCTCTCATTACAAAAAGGTTAACAACCACTACTCTAAATGCACAGATATTACCTTATCAGTGTATTTATGTAAATGTTTTCTTGAGTGCACAGACAGAAATTCCTAGGGACCGATTGGTCCCAACTAAAAGTAATGACCTAAGGCCCAAGATGCCAATGGCCGCTAGTTTTAACATTATTGTTTGAAAATCTTTGGTGCTATTATGAGCACTAGAAATTCTTTTCTTCTTTATCCACGAAGAAAGAAATAAATATTTTTCTTCATTCACAACAGTCTTCTCATCTGATGTGAAGTGTCGACCAAGTCGAAGGTGGACGCTCCCTATAAGTAGGCACCCGAAACTTCAACCACTAAGGAACAGCTATCTTACCTCAACTGCAGGAACACAACAATGTTAACTTGTTGTTATAACATAATACTTGGGTGAGGTTAGAATTTAGATGGTGGTAGCTAGTCGGGCGGGCTTGCAACAAGCTCTACCAATCAAATCGAGCTCTTTATTCTCCTTCTGGGAATCAAACTGGGACCCCTGGGGACCCCTGCGTCTTACACGAGTGGACGAATCACTAGGCCACAGAGGCGGTTATTTGTATGTTCACAAAGGATCGATGCAACGGTGCGCTTCAGCGTGAGTAAAACGTTAAGATCCGCTATCGGCGACCGCGCCGGTGGTTCATTAACATCTTTTAATTACAAACTCGTTTACTGGATAATAAGTGGAGTTTCACCCTATTTTGTCCAACGACGTATAACTTTATTTTCGCTAGTTCTTTGTGAATATTATCTGAAAAATCACCTATGGTTCGTAATTGAACAACATTAGTAGATAGATGTTAGATAGACGTTAATATTTTACGTACCAGCTTAGCAAAATTTTACATAAAAATATAGTAATATTTTTTCACATAATAATTGTTCATATTTATAATATCTTTATTTGCTTGTACATTCGTAAGAAATATTTTAATTAAAGTATTTTTCAGTAGTATTTGTAAAAAAATCAATATTTTCTCGTGTATTAAAATGCTATGTTTCAGTACCTATCTTTTATTTTTAGCTTTTAAGTTATTATAATATAACCAAATAAGTTCTTATGTAAGTATTAGACATAACTTTCAATCGAGTATTAAGGACTTAATTAGATTTTATTTTGTACTTCAAAACAAAAACAGACCTTTACAAAAGTTATATTAAAGGGATACAACAATTAATTTCATAGAAAATTCTATTGACTCTACCTAAAACGATGACGTCACTATTGGCTCAAACAAATCGTGACTATCAAATTAGTAGCCTCCGTAGTTATTGATACAGGTAAATATTTCATGACCCTCTTTTGTTTGAGCAGAACAGTTGTTGACTTAGGTCAGTAAACAAATAGGCAAGGGTTTTAAGACTGCTTTTAACTTGATCTTTGTTATGATGAAAGATATTTGTTATCAATTTGATTTAGTTTCCATCAAAGTGTGGCTAGATTTGTTATTTTAACTGCCTTCAGCATGTTATCAGAGAAGTGTATATAGTGAGTAAGGTGTATTTTAAATCCTTCAAAGTGTTTGAGAATTTTTAATTTCTTTTGAATGGCTTCAATTTTCGAGAAATTGGTGAATACGACAGACATTTAACAGACTTTACACAAGAATTGACTAAATTGATTTAAACTTTTAAAGCCATAATACTTATATGAGATCGTGGTAACTTGGAACGAATACAACAACTTCGTGAAAGTAGCGACGGAGCTCTACCAGAGATTGACTGGAGCACGCTGGAGCTCGACTGGAACACGACCGGAGCAGGCCAGTCCTGCCTGCCAGCTGTCGAATATTGTTCAGGTCCTGTAAATGCGGTGCGGTCAGCAGCCGCAAAGACCACACTGCAATTTTCAAATAAATGACGGTCGGTGCTCCGCCCTCCGGTCAAGCTCCGATGTGCTCTAGTCAAGCTTCAGTCGAGCTCTTATGCCATCTACAAGTTAACCAAATCGAATCAAACGAACGTAAGTATAAGGACAATAGACATTGTCTGTTAGAACATCACGTAATACAAACGTAATTTGTAACAATACTTGGACGGAACGAGTCAAAGTTACCCTTTCAAAAATAACTCCTAAACTACCTGGTCCTGAAGTCCTATACAAACTGCCGATATGAGAGTTCCAATAACGCCGAAACAGAAACTTGAGTTTACAAACTTCGCCGCTGGCAACTTCGTAACTATGTGCGGCTAATTAATAAAATCTCGACTTGGATTTTGTTTAAAACAAATGACTGCAGGTGTATTTAGTAATGTGTTGAGCCAAACCTCTAATTAGTGCTAGTAGTGTGCAAAAAGTGCAAAGTAGTGCTAGTTATGGCAGAAAAAATCAATTTTGGATGAGAAATACACAGTATGATACCATAACATACTTTTTGTGCTCTATATCGCTTTGTTTGTTCATACTTAGCCTTGATTTGTGAAGGAAACTTGATTTATTTACGTCTCCAACATTTCATAACATATGTAATTAATAGACAAATATTCATTGTTATGAAGATATTTATTTTACAGGAAAATATTTCGTTGTAACCAAATAGGAAGCTAAACATGCGTTGGTTAAAACGAAAAATTATAAACACAATTTATTCACTCTACCGTGAAATTGTTATGTTTGTATAATTGTCATTTATTTCATATGTGATTAAGTTTTGTCATAATTGTTATGTTGACAATAACTAAATCACAGATGAAATAAATAACCATGCCAAATCCATTCATAATCAAGATTATTAGGCATGATTTTAGTGAGGAGCACTTCGAAAAAAGCCATTTTTAATAACCCCACTGCTGGGGCACAGGATATGGATGATGGGCCATGACCCACCACGCAAGCCCAATGCGGATTGGTGGGTGATTACGACTGCCAATGCAGCTGGAACCAACGGCTTAACGTGCCTTCTGAAGCACGGAGGAACTCAAGATAATAAATGTTTGGTCACCCATCCTATGACCAACCCTTGCGAAAGTTACTTAACTTCCGCAGTCGCAGGGCCAGGCGCTAAACCACTGCGCTACCGAGTTCCTCTTAATAACACTCTAAAAATATATTAGCGCACTACATTTAGTAATAATATTCTCGAGTAATATTTTGAAAAATTATCTGTCAGGTTATTTTACTCATGACACAATACAAAAACTATTATTAAAACAGGCTTTAAAAGAAAACAAAAACAGTACACCGCCTTGCAGCGGAAGTGATGTACCTACCGATCCATGTGTGTGTAAAACTTGCGCAAAGGCAGGTGATCGACTAATGATGTATGTTATGCAATGTAAGCTGCCACTCCGGCGTCTATTCAGATAGGAAGAATTAAGAATAATAATTCTTTCTAGTAGTAGATTCTCACGAAGGGCTTCTCAAAGGATAATAATAAGTAAATCCAATAAGAGCACTGTTTTCGAGTCCATTATAATTTGGGAAAACAATAATTTGCCAGTAATTATAATGTCAAAGAACTAAAAAATCCTTTCTTTGACTGAATTAATAAAAAATATCGACCCGGAAGTCAATGGAAACAATATTTTTAAAAAATACAATAATCGCTCTTAAAATATTTTACCTTTAGGGTTCCTGACAAAACAAGGGTTAAGGTAATTTAACTTTTTGGCGAGTCAGAAACTGAATTTATTAAGTTTGAATTTTGCTTGGCTGTTATTCCCGACCGTCATTTGTGTGAGCGGGTTATTAAATTTTACGAAACTGATTTTGCCGCTAAGTTCTTTCACTGCAACTCATTTGCGAAAGCAGCCACATTGTTGAAATTTTTAGTATTTACTTACTTACCTAGAAACTACATCATCTCGATGAAGTTATTATTTGTAAAATTGATATTAAACGCTTAATTGAAAACTCATTTATTAACATAAAAGTGCAGTTTCACTTATCAAAAAAAAAAATTGGAAAGTTAAAAAAAAACAATTGAATGCCAATTTCATCTGTAAGGTACTATAATAAAATCACTATTCGATGTAAATAAAGTGTTACATTTATCTTATGCTAATTGATATGAAATTGGGTTTATTTTGTTATTTATTTATTTACTCTGCATTTTTTTTTAATTTCATTTAGCGTCATTTGCATAAGTTCATTTAGGTAAATTGATTATGGTCTGTGTTGACTACTACTCACTATGAATGCTCAATTCTAACAATAGTGACGGTAACGATTCATTGACGTGGAATGAGAAACTTTTCCAAAAAAAGCGCCACAAAAATGATAACGAAAACTTGTTACCATCAAAACAAGACAGTTAACCAATTTCGGCTACGAAAAAACTGACTGGAGAAACAATAAACGCTACCAATTTTCTAAACAGAGAAAAATAACAATCCGATATCAATCCAATAAAAGGCAGGAAGGAAACAGCCTTCGGGTACGCAATCACGTGTGCGAAAGAGAAGGGTGTTGTCGTAGCTGAATGAAAGAGAGAAACAACGGAGCAATCGCGAAGGAGTTCCCGAATAGAACGGTGTAAACAATAAAAGTTTTCGAAGTTGGCGTTTATTCAGCGAAAGGGTTCTAGAGTAATGAATAATACAGATAAATTATTCACAACGCGATCGCATTATATTCCTGTTGGCTGTGAAATTTTATGGCCGCTTCCTTAGAGTAAAGTTTGCAGTGGCACTTCATTGGACCGTTACTGTTTTGCTAAGCAGAGCAGTTAAATATTGTTACAGTCAACTCACCACGTTCGATAAAAGTAAAACAACAATAAACCTTAAAATATAACGCCTGCTCAATTTTAAAAGCAATTGTGAGTTTCGAGGTGTTGCTACAGTCGCTACGGAGTAGTCTCTCTTCACAACTTTACAGCTACTTATACCCTTATTATAAACTTTAAACCCTAATCAAAAGCAAATAAATGTATTTAATTATTAACAATTAAAACATTCTAAATAATACCCAAAGACCTTTTTATTCTTTAATTTCTTGATCAAACAAATTGTTTGTGACAAGACTAGGGAATCGTCATTTATATATTGCAATAGGATTATTTCCACTACAATTTTGTCTAAAATTCTTAATTACGTAAATAACCTATAATTTGGTTTACTGTGGTACGTTATTAAAATAACTTTATACAGTAAGCATAAACACTATAGTGGGAACAAGTAATAATTTAAAAAAAACAAGTTGGTGCCTCAAAAGTTTGAAAACATGTTGTTGGAAAGTTATTTCTATAATTACCGTAATAAAAAAAAGTTCTAAGCTAAGCTATTTTCATAATATTGAGTTCTTAACTAAGAACTTTTTTTAAGTTATTATTCGTTCCCATTTTTGCCTCATTCTCTTTTTATATTTTGATACTTAAGAATTTACCTAGTGTAATTTCTTCACAGTATTTTAAGCTTAAAATTAAATTATGAAGAAAATTTATATGCAGTATAATGTATAGTTGAAATAGTCAACGAGTTATGTCTTCGGACGAAGGGCTTTAAATTTCAAACAAAATATCAATGAAATTGATAAACAAATAAACAGACGAACATAGAACCTCCTCCTTTTTTGAAGTTGGTTAACAAATAAATAATATACGCGGTCAAGTTCTATCGCAATGACAACCTTATTAATTCTGAATTTCGAAAATTGGCCAGAAATATTTTGATTGATTTTTAAGTCTTCTAAAAATAAAAATAAAAAAACAAAATTTGATTTGACCGCGCTAACAAATAAGGTTTGTGTTATTTTTGAAAAAATTTCCAAACGGCCGAAATATGTTTTTTTACAATAACATCACCTTTTTTTTAATCTAAAAACTAATTCAACCCAAATATATATATCTATATATAATTATCGAATCTTGCTCACAAAATTTCACGACAATCGATTGAGAAATGCGGCCTGTAGAGGAAAACAAACGGACATCCGGATACCGGAATGACATATGAAATCAATTTGCCCAAGCTGAACCGCAGAGACGCTTCGCTCGCGCTTCGCGCTTGCTCGGTCAATTACGGCCATTTTACATGCGGACGTTTCATTATAACCCACTTTATAAATATAATATTCATTTATTACTGAGGCTATTACTTTTTGATGGTTTCCCAGTAATAACAGTAATGTTTGAACTTTTCTTATTCAATAAACGTGGGGGTGAACAAATAAAGTAAATTATTACAGATTCTAATACCTACTTAGGTATCATATATATTAATCGAAGTGGCTTAAAAGTCAATGGCAAGTTTTGTTTGCCATTCGATCGTCATCAAGGTATTGGCACAGTATACTAATATTATACCTATACTGTGGTATTGGTTTCACGTTTTGCACAGAATAATTATTAATCAGTAATAAAGTTCTAACGCAGAAACAACAGACGCTTGTAGTTGTAATACACATGACTGTTGCCATCGTCATTCACCGCCAACCTACTTTAAGGCAATGTGGCAAACAACAATAATAAGTACTACTTCATAAAACAAAATAGAAGAATTTGGATATTCACTTCACCCCTAAAAACAAATGTAAAGTTACAAGCTAACTCTCTCTGTTATTTGCTAGCGAGAAAGAGACGCATTGATAGCCATTCAGAAAACTGTCAAGTTTTAAGAATACCCCTGTACCCGTCAAGAAACCATGCCATATAGGTACGCATAATAATACTGAGAAGAACCGACAACAAACCCCACAAGGGCTTTTATCCTTCCTTCAACCCCAAACCAGCGATTCCTTTCTTCGATTTGTGTAAATGAGGTCAATCTATAATGGTGTGGTGCCACACGTCACCTCAATGTGACACTTGACATGAAACATTCAACCTTTACGTCACAGGGAAACGATACGATTCCCAAATTAATGGGGGCGTGGGCATAACATGGACTGAAACGAGTGTAAATATAACAAATTATTTGGGAATCAAAATAATCCTTAATCATTTGACTAACAATACTCTAAAATTAAATGTTCTGTTTTTTATCCACTACGGGTTAGTGCTTGGCCTTCATCTCACCTGATGTTAAGTGACGATGAGGCCGAAGGTGGATCGCACTTCACCCGGAATCCTCAGCACTGAGGAACTGGCTATCTTGAAAGTAAGACTTGAAGTAAGACCTACCACCAACCAAACCGAGTAAAATGTACCCCCCTACTGGGAATCGAACCCGGGATTCCTGCGTCTTACACGGGTAGGTGAACCACTACACTACAAAGGCGGTTAAAAAATTATCATACTAAATTATATTTGATAACTTTCTTAATATAAATACTTACACCGATAAGAACAGTTTAAAGCTAAGAAAAAAAAAATTACGTTGTTTATTAATTCATTATCCAATCAATTTCTAATTAAGGGGCCATAAAACAAAATTAACAAGATTTATTATAATTTCTGCAAGCATAAATAGCAAATTAATTTACAGATGACGGACAAAGTTCCGAGGCGTAATTTTCACTATAATCCCAAACCTTATACATATTTATGAGGCCACGTTGGCAGGGGAAAATTCATTTAGATAGAGAATAGCCGTTGTAACTTACAAAATGGAGACAACGAATGTTTACGACTCAATTAATTACAAGTTAAACCGGAGACCAACTGCAAGAAACAATGCCTTCACGCTCATACACGAGATTACATAACTTTGTTTTGAACCGACCACGTTACTATGAAAATCCTATAAGTTCGGATACCTAATTCTGAAACGATTTGTTTGTATAAACAATTTGCAACTAACTAAATGTACATGAAAACGTGTTCATCGGTAATTGGTTAATGAGAGCTAGCATAATCCTGCCCTAGTCTGGTTTTAAAGGTGTTTTCAAAGTCATAAAACCGATATTTAAACCAATTAAACAACATTGCAACTCTATTACCCAAACCAAACCCTTGCAGTGTTACATTGACTACGGTCAGTATTTTTATAACAATATTAACTTTGTAAAAGCTATGCATATATACACTTATATGACTTCCACGCGTACAGTTCATGCTATGCATATTTAAAAAGTAGAAATTCCTTTCGTCAAAAAAAAATTGTCACTTTGTTCCAATAATCCTGATTTTGAAAGCGGGGTCATAATGAACCTCAACTAATATAATAATTATATGAGTCTGATTCTAAATTACCACAAAAACGTCATCCCAACTATGTATTAGGTATATTATGCCATAATTCAGCCAAATGTTCCGTCGTAAGCTCGCGTTTTAAAATATCGGTTCAGCGTATTTCAATTTGTTAGGAACAAGCCCATTTACCATTACACGTTAACAAATTGGTGGCGGTAAGTCACCCTCTTTCCAAAAACAAACGTTTTTATTTCAAGAGAGGCTTCTATTTTTGACGTTTGAACTAAAAAGGCTCGCTTGCTAGTGTAATGAGGCAATAACGAGCAAATTTTTAACGGCACAGTACCTACCAATAAAGACAGGAACACACACACATACCTGTAAAAAGGAAGAGTAGCTGGCATGTTAGTTCGCATGTGACACTAATTCGCTTGCAATCAATGGAGTCTTAGCTTTACAGATCTTTACAAAATCAATCTTTCAGCTCAGTATCTTTTCTATTTAGATTATTCTATTCCAGATGTTTTATTATTCGTCTCAGGTGAACAAACGAAACGTTTCTGATGACTGCATACAACCGCCGTGAAGCCGGAGTTCCGCTACGTGCTAGTTGCGAAGTTTCACGCATGAATGCCCGCTAGATGGCGTACCCTGACCAACTTCGCCGAACTTAGATCTACTCGAGTTAGCGTATTGAGTTTAGGGTTGGTAGACTCAGAAGTAAGATTGTAAATTGAATGTTTCCAACGTGCAAGAGCAAACTTGAGAATTAAATTGATTGTTCCTATATCTGGAATCGTGGTTTGTGCTGAGCCAATCGACCACCATGATGGGAACCGCCAGCTCTCCTAAGAAGGATAGGTGAATTTGTTTCTGTAGGAAATTTCACTGCTTTACTACTCAAACGTTCTTTGAAAATTTACATTTATTTATATCAGTCTTTTGGTAGAGGCAGTAAAATAATTAGGGTCATAGTTGGTAATGATGTTAGCTAGTCCTCCTCGAAACCTATAATGCCCTTCTGTGTAAAGGCAATTTCAAAATTTAAAAAACCTATAGGCAACCCTTTACAGTCTCAATTCAGGTTGCAGAATTTCACTAGACTAGATATTTAAAGTCTGGTATCGGCTTTTTGTTTCAGAAATTGGTTCACCGAAACTCACGTAATTTTAAACCTAAAGGCAGAACATGTCTCAGTCGAAATTGTCTTTTTCTGAAACAGATACCTGAAAACGGGAATGGAATGTCACTTGCGAAAAAAGGAAAACTATGTTGGTTATATGATCTCTGCCTTATTTATTTCTACGGATAATAGTAAAGGTGACTAATGGTAAAAATAATTGATATGCCTTTATTAGCTTACTTTAGGATTGTTTAGCTGAAGTTTTAGGAGTGAGATGGTCACTCGACTAGAAGAACCTATCTATGCCATTGGGGCGTGAAGGTTCTAGAATAAAGGTTATTCGTGGGTAAGTCTATTAAAAGGTGAATCGACGATCTAGTAGGTCACGGAAAGCCACTAGATAGCAGTGCTGATGCCGGAGGTGGACCGATAGTCGTGGAGATCTTTGCAAGAACCTATCTATGCCATTAGGGCGTGAAGGTTCTAGAATAAAGGTTATTCGTGGGTGAGTCTATTAAAAGGTGAATCGACGATCTAGTAATTGAATTGAATTGAATTGAAATTGAATTGAATTGAATTGATTGAAAAATTCTTTATTCAAATAAGCTCACATAACAAGCATTTTTAAATCGTCAATTCTTTTATCCTACCACCCATTATGACGTCTTTTAGCTGACAAGAAAAATGGGCGCAAAAAACTTATCAGCTTTATTAGAAGGAACGATATTTACAAATATGTATATCGTTTCCAGACATTACATTCAAAGTATTCATACATGTTACCATTAACATAGATTCATAAATAAATAACATTATTTAATTAGCTCATTTCTACTGAATCAAATTACAGGTGTCAAGCTTAATTCAAAATTTAAGGCTTAGCCTAGGCTATTACAAAAAAATTATATATATATCTATTCATACAATTCAATAAACGTTAAGACAAGTAGGCAGAAGCAGACCCATTCCCACTGGCAGCACCCGTTCACGAGCATGACGCATGAACCAGCCATCGCTTCGCTCAACCATATTTGAGGGAACGTAACGACCCGCCTCACACGACACCACCATAGAAATGATTAAAGAGAGCATGACATACTTAGGCTACCCGTGTTAAGGCATCGAATTGAAAACTAATATCCAAAAGCTTTTCATAGGCCTATAGAAAGTGAAAGATTGCAATAAAAAAAAAAATTCCAAAACAAGGTAGTAGTTATGAATTTTATCTTTTGGGTAAGAAGTGCCATACATATAGATAATATTAAACATTTATATATATATATATGTATGCGACGTCCTTAATACAAGTAATCAGAAGCAGACCCATTCCCACTGGCAGCACCCGTTCACGAGCATGACGCATGAACCAGCCATCGCTTCGCTCAACCATATTTGAGGGAACGTAACGACCCGCCTCACACGACACTACCGCAGAAATGTTTACGTAGGTCACGGAAAGCCACTAGATAGCAGTGCTGATGCCGGAGGTGGACCGATAGTCGTGGAGATCTTTGCAAGAACCTATCTATGCCATTAGGGCGTGAAGGTTCTAGAATAAAGGTTCTACGTGGGTAAGTCTATTAAAAGGTGATACGACGATCTAGTAGGTCACGGAATGCCACTGGATAACAGTGCTGATGCCGGAGGTGAACCGATAGTCGTGGAGATCTTTGCAAGATGCCTGCAATATTGGGTATCAACATGTTATCCCGTGTAGCTGACAATGAAAAATTATTACTTTAGCTTTTTTGCCAGTTCTCTTGTTAAGCTATCTCGTTGTGTTTGCGGACTGAAAGCGTAGCTTTTGTATGTTCACAAGTGCTTGTAATTTGCCTGCCTGAGTTTTTTTGCCTAATCAAGGAAAATCTTGTGAGCGGTTTACATACAATATATACCGCTCAAAAGAAAAGAGGGGCCACGATATGATTATCCATACAAAAGAACTAAGAGCTACTAGTCAACTTACCGACTTGGCAACTGTCGAGTTTACTGTATAATTTCTCCGATTTCTTTTTATTCTAACTGATACACGGCGAATCTGAGAAATTATACAGTAAATTCAACAGTATAAAGTCAGTAAGTTGACAATAACAGCTTTCGATTATATCAAATTATAATAAAATCAAATTAAATTTATCAAAAAAATACCATTCAGAACTCTCTTCAGTATCAGCTCTTTAGTATGGAAAATCATAATTGGTGGCTCCTATTTTCTTTTGCACAGTATAATATTGGAATAAGATAACATTTTCTTAACAGTGTTATTTCAAATTCAATTCGAACATGGAAGAGAGTTTGATGGTAAGCCAATGGCTTGTACGAGTAATATAGGTGCCTATTTTATATTTCTACTAAAGCCAGACTTGGCACTCTAGTCTTGGCAATCATTATACTGTGAAACTGACCCTGGTTACATAAGTCCTCAAATTATCATAACGAAGGTCGTTGCAAATGAATCCACAAAACTAAAACTATTTCGCCTGAACAGTCACGCGAAAAAGTGATTGAATTCTCAAAAAAGATTGAGGGGTCTAACGAGCACATGTGAGAATATATTCAACTTGAACAGAGTGCCTACTTCGGGAAATAATCGCAATAATAGGACGATTTTCTTCGTTAGATTTACCTCATTTTGAACCTTATTTCTGAGCTTAAATGTCACGAAATGGATTGTTCCAACGTTTTTCGATTATCGTGGTTTGATTTTCGGAGTCAGGCCTCAGATTTGTAAAATTGGCACAGGCGCGGCGGCCGTGAAGTTTCCATTTGGAGGAGTTTGGTTCAATAGCTGTTAACTGCGCCGACTGCATTGTAGTTAGTCTCTTATGATTATTTTTAAATAATAACTTGGATTATTTTGACTACAGCCGAGATCTACCTATTTATTAATGTGAGAAGTGAAACAACTCCGGTTCGTTCGAGCTCCAGACGAGCTTCGATCGGGCTCCGGTCGAGCTCCAGTGGAGCTGCGGACAAGTTCCAGTCGAGCTCAGGACAAGCTCCAGTCGAATTCGCAGCTCAAAGTAATGAAGATTTATGGAAGACAATTATAATATATCGTCCAAAATAATTGTAACACTTAAAATGAGCAGCGTTGAAAAAAACACGTTCTAATAAATCATCTGACTCTACGAATAATAAAGAAGATAATAAAACAAATTACCTCTAGCGAATACTTCTTCGCTTAGAGACCGTTTGACTCGCCAAGAATAATAAAGTAGACACTGTCCAAAACTGTGGCGAATAAACAATTCAATCAATCGCTAAACCTAACGTTGATGCTGTAAGCAATTAAGGCATAATTGATATCGGCGACATGCCGCACCAATTGAGCGACGAATCCGTAATGAAGCTATTAAGTGTGATCCCACGGGACGTCTTTTGTTTGGATAATCAATCCAGTAGCGGGATTTGTTTGCGTGGTAACGACGTAGTTGAAGTGTTAAGTACTAGTGGCTCTGTAGAGCTGTAAACCTCGCGTTATTGAACATTTTTCGAAATGGCTGAAATATAATATTCCCTATATATCCAACATTTCAAAAAATTTTGAAAAAATATATCGACTTGCACCAAATCATATCCTCGGACGGGTTTGGACACGCGAACTTTGGAAGCCCGGTTCAATACTCTTACCACTGAGCTACCGAGTCACTTACTAATTAAATTCATGAAATGACTTATCGATATTAGTTAGTAAGTGACTCGGTAGCTCAGTGGTAAGAGTATTGAACCGGGCTTCCACCTAAGTAATTTATTATTTTTTATTTCAATCTAGAAATACTGCGAGAAATAGCGTCATCATGCTAATGCTAGTGCATTTCAATTTTGTAAAGTAAAACATAATTACAGCACAAGGAAACTAAAAAAATAGAAAGATCTTATTACAGATAGAGAATTGAAATAGGTGTTTTATGTGCTAAACACCGAGCTTATCAGCATGCCTTATCTGTTATCTAAATGGTCCTTAAAAGTGTTTTACTGGCAATTGGAGAAAAAGGGAGCACTTATTACAACCATCAAAACAGTCAAAATGAATGTCTATGAACAAAAAAGTAGAAGTTTTCATGATTACATTAAATTTGAAGCAATGCAATCAAGCCACGCAAGACAATTTTCGTTTGATATTGAATTGAGTGCGTAATTTCATGGAAGTAGTAACATACCTAATCGAAATGGGTTAGTAAATTAAGTCGCCTAGTCTGAACTCGTCCGAAAACTTTAGTTTTTTTTGTGCAGGAGGCATACTACGAACTTTTATTGCGACAGCGGTGTCAGCAGACAGCGACTCAACTCTTAGTTCATAACCTAAACTGAATCGCTAAGCCATACGGCTTACGGCTAATGACATACGTCATTCATTATTTGTTCATACAAGAATAGACTCTATATAGGAGAAAATGAAGGATTTTAACCGAGGACACCGGCGCTCTCTCACCCAATTTGGCACTGACAGCCCGGTGTAGCTCATGGTACGAAATAAAGCGATTCAGTTTGGGAACCTAAACTGAAACGCAATCGCTTTATAAAAGTTGATGAGGGGCATCCTGGTCACAATTGTAACCTAACCAGTTCATTTATTTAGTATATGCTTTTTGTATCGCTTTACTTCAGCTTAACGTCCACATATCGATACGTTCTTATACGCGCAAAAATTGAATGAAAAATGCGGGTGAGTAGATACATAACCTATGAATTAACCAAGATGACCATCAGCTATTTAAAAAAAAAGGGAATTGCGGGTTAGTTAAATCTGAACGCTAAAATACGCACTGTCAAAGGGTACGTTTCAATATCTCATTATGCAATTATATCCAAATCAGTGAGCCGTTTACATGAAACGGTTAGGTGTATATCCTTATGCTCACATAAAGGGCTTCTTGTATGTCTATGTGGGATATGGCGGGTGATAGCATTAAAACGGGGAGGTCTAAGATGATCAAGAGCAAGGACCCTTAATTGGTATTTAATTATTTGTAGGTACCTATACCTAACATAATTAAACCTCTCCTCAGTGCTGATAATGGTCATCGTAGCCTTGTCAGCACCTTTTTTGAATATATATTTTTATGACATCATTGTCAACGTCGTACGTATAATTAGGTACTTTAACTGTCTAAATTAGCTAGCTAGGCTGGTGAGTAATAGAGACTTATTTTTAGTGTATAGATCCTTTTTAGATATATTGAGATGAAATCGGCCCTTCAGTATCCGTGGTCAGATCGCTTGGTTAGATTGATCTGACCACAGAAATATTTAGTGTCATTGGTCAGCTTTTGTAAAAATAATTATTGTATCCGTGGTCAGATTGGTGGTTAGATTAATCTGTACACAGACACTTCGGCTATTTAGTCTAAAAATATAATAAAGTAAAGTTACTCGAGTGAATATTTCTCACCATTAAAACTAATTGCCTGCCTAAGAGCCTCCCGTTCATCAAAATTTTAATGAATTCATGGTTGATATACGTTTGTATTAAAATACTTTGTAGCTTTTTCACAAAGTACTTTTTAAGTTTGTGACAGAATATAAAAGTGATGACTGTAAAGTGGCGTAAACATTAATTTTTCATGTTTAACTTAAGGGGGCGTACGACGCTTGAATAAATTTTCATTTATTAGTAACAGTAATAGTATTTTTTTATGATAGGTAACCTTTGTCCTTTTTCTGTACCCCTGACTATGTGTATGCAAAATTTCATGATGATCGGTGGAGTAGTTAGGTGTGAAGGAGTAACAAACAATCAAACACACTTACTTTCGCATCTATACTATGAGTAAGATACGAGTAAGTCTGTGACATCAGCCATTTTTAATGTCCCCACTGCTGGGGCACAGGCCTTTCTTATGGGTGGATAAGGAGGATGGACCATAACCCACCACGCAGGCCCAATGCGGATTGGTGGGTGTTAACGACTGCAAAAGCAGCCGGGACCAACGGCTTAACGTACCTTCCGAAGCACGGAGGAACTCGAGATAATAAAAGTTTGGTCACCCATCCCATGACCGACCCTTGCGAAAGTTGCTTATCATCGGCAATGGCAGGGCCAGGCACTAAACCACTGCGTCACAGAGCTCCTCGAGTAAAACTAATAAAGGCTTAAAAAGAAAACTAAAGAGTTTCCCAACTATTATCACCTGCTTACACACACTGCAACGTTTCCATTATGTCACGTGGAAATCGATAACGCCCCCGGATCTAATTACCCTTCAGAGCCCGTAGGTATCCAGGAGCGTCAAAATGAATTATAGCACTTCATTAAGCCAAAGTGCTGTCTTAAAGTGTCTAAAAAGATTCCATTATATCAAGGGAGTAGCCACCGCCTCATTCATTAGAGCGCCACCAGTTTTTTTTATCTGATCTCGACGGAATTGTGATTGCTAGTTACGAAAATGTGAACAGGAAATGTTCTGAAAACTTGTTGTACATCATTTTCATTCGTTTTTTTTTTTCTTTTTGAAAAGAAATGTAGGTTATGAAAAGAGAAGGATCAAATATACATATACATAAAATAAATCAGTATGCTTCTTATTATGTCTATCAGCATTTTATTATGTTGTCCATGGATAAGTTTCTGATGAAATAAGTGTCAACGTGCGACTTGTACAGCCTTCCTTTCCTGGTGGCGCCGAACTTTTAAGATTCCAAAACGCAAAAAATTATGTAAATAATTGTATTTCCCGAGGTTTAATAACAATGGTGAAAACAAACAAAATCGAATTTATTTTCATTGTATTTAAAATAACCCAATTATACAACATCACACCCCACTGTCTGAACGTGTCACAGCTATTTCTACCGCTAATAGCATCAAGATCAATAATTAACACAATGACTATTCTGGAAACCCATTTCAATAGAATATGCAAATCTGCTCGCTTCAGTCCCGAATAGGCTAATGGAAAACTGACAGTCTTTTTGTTTGCTAATTGAGAGATTTTGTTATTTTAATCTGTGATTGGTGAAATGAAAATTTAATTCTAAAATTAAATTAGAATTTAATATTTAATATTTTTAATTTCTATTCTAAAAATACTTTGGACAGCATAAAAAAATCTTTGCTTACTTTTCAGGAATAATAATAAAATTCCGATGCTTTGAGTGTTAAAAAGAAATCCGATGTTCCTAGCTTACGAAATAAAAAAACGTAAAAAGATCGTAAATGTTTTCTAATTTTGCTAATAGCTTGAGCATCGTCATCATCAGACATTTTAGTGTCCTCATTGCTGGGGCGTGGGTCCTTATAGGTGGATGAGTAGCATAGCCCACCACAGAGGCCGAATGCAGCTGAGACCAACAGCTTAACATACCTACCTTTCGAAGTACTGCTCCGTGCTCGATGTTATAAATTTTTAGTCACAAATCCCATGACCTACCCTTGCAAAGGTTGCTTACTGCCACAATCATAGGGCGATGCGCTAACTTAGTGTGCCTTACCAAGCTATTATTTGAACTCTTCAAATTAAAAAATATTTTATTTGGAATGATGTTTTAATCATCATCTGTTTTCCTGAAAACACACATTGCCCATAAACCTTTAGATTAAAAATAAACATTTCAATTTCTGAGCTGGTCAAAATGTCGATAGCGGTCGACGAAAATAGACCGCAGGCGCCATATTAAAATTTTAATCACTTTTTTCGACAAACTTAAATTTCAATTTAAATTCATATTGGCCATACGAATCGGACGAGGTGATGCATCCACGCAAATATATCACGCCAATTTCGACTGTTATTTGGTGGGTTAACTTATTTGGCTGGTTCTTTTTTCTGTAGTATGTATGTACATTTGTATGTAGCATGGTAGTATTGTAGTGGCTAAATTACGCAACAGTTCAATGTAGAAGCGTATCTGTAGTTAAGTTACGTTTAGTACTATTATACAAGGTGTTACGAAAATACCCCTAATGCCGAATATGGTATATAGGGACCATCAAACTGAACAACTTTTACTATAAGACCAATTCTGAAATCGCGAAAAAAAATCAGCTGTTCCATACAAAAATTAAAATAGAAAATATCAAAATGTATGAAACAGCTGATTTTTTTTTCGCGATTTCAGAGTTGGTCCCATAGTAAAAGTTGTTCAGTTTGATAGTCCCTATATACCATATTCGGCATTAGGGGTATTTTTGTAACACCTTGTATACTCTGTGGTTAAGTGACTGATTATCATTTAGTCGACTCTACAAAAAAGGAGCTCAATCTATTTACACTCTTTGGTGGTATGGGTATCACATACAAATTCATTTTATAAGTCTATCATATAGAAATAAATACTTTCACCGACTCCCGAAATTAATATGCCTTTGCGATTACAAGAATATTCATAACATAATTAATATTTATATTTTTGTTCGTTTTACGTAGTTTTACTATAACTTTTTTATTTTATTTAAGTAAATTACGACCGGTGAAATCGATCATAAATTTTGAACTTCAAAAATAATTAAGGCTTGATTCACAGTTGCCGGGTAAATCCCAATCCCAAGAAAGATAATGTTATAAAAATTGTGTTGTTTTTTTATTAAACTCAAAGTTGGTGCTATCCAGAGCCTGTGAAACTGGGCCTTAGAATCCTAAATCTGTCATAAAGTCTAACTTCATTTTCCATAACGGAGTATTCAAATTTAAACTAGGCGCCCGGCAACGGTCTATGATTGCATTAAGGCTCTTAGTAACTTTATCCATTCGGTTTGTTTACTCCAGCATCAGGTTCCGAGAGGAATTTTAACGAAAATTTAATTCATACAGCGAATTTCGGTTCGGTTTGGCGCTCTTTGTTTATCGTCTGAACTAATAAATCGCGACAAGTTGCGAAATGCAAATAATGTGGACCGGGACTTTTATCGCGCTGGATTTAGGGTTAATTTTATGGCAAAAACTAATAAAGCCATTTAAAAAATGTATGTTGGTATAAATATTAGACAACATTACGTGCGTTGCAACAAAATAAGAAGCTTAAGAACTTATGGCATGGAAATAACGACGATAACACAAAGACCCAGACCTGAGACAGCAATATAGGTAAAAGATTTTGTGTATGTAGGCCGGGGATTGAAGTTGGGACCTCAGAGATAGAAATGCCATGAAAACTGGTGTGCAATCCACTCAACCATGGAGTTCCTCAAGTTCATCGTTTTCCTAGTCATTGTAAAAAAATAATTTTGTGTCACTATGTACTCAGTTTACTTATTTTTCACATTATTCTAAAAGTGCAAAAATAGGCAATAGCTTTTACATTCATAGTTCATCAACACCTATTCACTTTGATTAAACTTTACATAATTACCTAAATACACACATAATTAATTCGTTCGGTTTCAAGTACTAACCTAACTTCGACCTCAACTTCAAGTTCAAGATTAAGTTGAGTTCGAGACTAGTTTGATAGTAGCTTTCTAAAACTCTACTATAGGCTCGCAGATCTATATTGTGCGTACACAAATATTTGATCACGACCATCTCAATTTCTCATCACTTATTCATCTGAACTTCGACCGTAGATCATTAAACTTGAAAGGGTGTGGAAGCTTCCTTCCGTGACCAGAAAGAGTATTATATTAAAATGTGGTAGGTTACCTTTTCGTATTTATTTAACAAAGTTTTATCTGGGTGATGGCTGAAAATCTATGTTTTTGCTGACAAGCAAAATCCACACACCAAGCCTAAACCTTATTTACTGCTGCACACACTGTATTCCCTCCTCTCACTGTTCTGTCTTCTCTTTTTTTCATATCGTAAATGTAATTTTGTTTATCGTTCTTTTTTTAATTAAAATTAATGTAATGAAATGTATGTGTGTTGTAGTAAATAAATTGTTTAACTAGGTATCTATTTAGAAGCGCTTTTGCTTGAAATAACTAGCAAATTGAAGAATACAACTCTAAGGCAGACTATGAAAACCATACACACCTGCGATTATACATTATGAAGCACCTAATTAAAAAAAAAGTACAATGCAAAACTTTTAAAAAGGGCGCTTTTTTGTAATAGTTACGAACAGTCTATTCTTTCTATTTCCACGTGCATTTAAGTACTTACTGATAAATTTAACAGTTTACTTTTTTAAATTACGAGAAATAAAACACTTTTTACGGATTACAGCGCGTATATTATTAAATCAGGTGTTGTTTTGGAATTATTTAGTTTGTATTTATTGGTTTTAAGTGTTTACTTTACGAGTTTAAACTTTCTTGGCTCATTTGAGTACTTTTTTGTAAATAATTTATAGTTACAGATTTATGTGAATATAAAGTAGGTATTGATAGATAAGTTAGACATTAAGAGACGTTTTAGATATCTAATTAAAAACAGAGACACTGATAATGCTATCTTTTTTTACAACTTACAATGCAAATTGCTTTAGAAAATGAGTTTCATAGGTCATCAATGACCATGAAAGGTAATTACTAGCGCAAAATTCTAAGTCTCCGATAATTATAGTGGGCAGTGTAGGATTGTGTCAAGGTGGCATGTGGA
This sequence comes from Catoptria pinella, assembly GCA_963556745.1. NCBI lineage: Eukaryota > Metazoa > Arthropoda > Insecta > Lepidoptera > Crambidae > Catoptria > Catoptria pinella. Next base: position 9,332,263 of record OY750769.1, read on the forward strand.
ACTCTAGCTAAAACCGATGAAACGACGTAGTTCTATAAAGTAGTCATTTACATTAAATTTTGTCTTTGCTTCATCAACTGATGTCATCTTAAGTCCGCATCAACTTATGCCCAGTAATTTTTTTTTTTTTTATTTCGGACAACAAACAGTTTACACAATATTGTATTTCTTATATAATATGTTTGTATAATTTTGTTTGGTTCATTGTGAAACCCATACCGTTATCCACGTATTAGTTAAACCATATTACTCAATACCTATGAAATATATATAAAAATAATGTAAAAAAACTTTTGGATGCAATTAATAATTAAGATATCAAAACAAAAAAGAGAAAAACAATACTTATTTTAAATAAGAAACAATAACTTATTATATGTGAGCTGAGAAACAATTTGATGTAAGTACCGAACCTATTAAATGTTTAATTTTACCATTATCTGATTTTACATGTTATTTAAGCATTCAATTAAAAGTTGTTTAAATTTTTGAGGGCTATGTGCAAAAATGTCAATGTCGGGAAAGGATGAGTTGTACGTATGGGCCAAGCGATGTAAGGGCGCTCGCTTACCGGCGCGTGTGCGGCACTGCGGTGTGTAAAACACGCGATTCACGCGCACAGCGCGACAGTGGGATGTGTATGGGACAGCGTAGCACAATTTGTTGCTCAGCTCAGTACAATCAAACTTATTGTTACAAATGCCATGTAATGTCATAGCGCTGAGAAGAGTGCGTCTGTGTTCTAGGCTAAGTACATTATATTTGCCAAGAATTTGTGTATATGACCGGCAAGCACGACAGCTTTTGAAGTCAATATAGCGCAAGAATTTACGTTGTACTCTCTCCAACATATCCGTGTATTTTTGATATACAGGGTTCCAAACGGCTATCGCATACTCCAGTTGGGGTCGAATTAATGATTTATATAAATGAAGGAGTGTAGAGGGACGCCTAAAGTCACACGCTGATCGTCGCACAAAACCATACAGTCTAAAAGCTTTATCTTTGATTGCACTAATATGTTGATCTAAATGCAATTTATTATCCAGAAACACACCAAGGTCCTTTATGACATCCACAGACTTCAGGTCCGTTTGAGATAAATAGTAACTGCAGTCAATTCTATGCCTTTTTTTAGTAAAAGTTATAGTTTGACATTTGTTAATACTAAGCTGTAGCTTGTTATCGAGGCAGTATTTAGCAAATCTGTCTAGGTCTTCCTGGAGCAAGTGGGTATCAGTAACATCTTTGATTGTTGAATAAATTTTAAGGTCGTCGGCATACATCAAGAAATGAGAATTACGAAAACAGTCTTTGATATCATTAACATATATGATAAATAACAGAGGTCCAAGAATGGAACCTTGGGGGACCCCTGAGGATATATTCACAGTTTCGGATTTAAAGCCATTTATTACAACAGTCTGAAGTCTATCTGAGATGTATGAGGAAAACCATCGCAGCAAACTACCGCGGATACCGTTAAATGCGATTTTAGTTAAGAGCAACTCATGATCCACTTTGTCAAAACACTTGCGAAAATCAGTATATACAGCATCTGTTTGCAGGCGCCGGTCCATGTTCTCAAATAGTAATAAACTTCGTAATAGAATTATTAATACTAAATGCTCTTACCGCTGAGCTACCGAGTCACTAATGAGTGGCATCGTCGGTCTCAGCGGTAAGAGCGTTGGACCGGACATCCAAAGGTCGCGGGTTCGATTCCCACCCGAGATTATGATCTGGTGCGAGTCGTATTTTTTCTAGTAGGTATATTATTTAGGAATACAAATAGCATTGTTAATGCCAAAATCTTAAATTTAACAATTACATATTTACCTATTTTCGTTCCAAACTAAGCAAAGTTAATTGGGATTTTGTACTTACTATCAATCTACGTACCTAATAATGTTTTATTTGTTGTCATTTTTATTTGAACCCATGATGAATTAGCAGTTATCGTTGCGTTAGCGGTCATTATAAACTCGCCACATAAGTAAACTCGTCAAGTTTTGAAAAGTTCTTTATGCTTGAAAACGCAGATGTCCTCACTGTATAAAAACTTTAATACACTGCATTTTCGTTTATTTCAAGTACCTAGGTACTTTCTTTGCCTAAAAGTTGGTTACTATCATCATCATCTCCCTTCTCTTATCCCAATTTATTTGGGGGTCGGCACCTTCTCTTCCATTTTATCCAGACACTCGTCATCTCTTCATTTACTCCCATCACAGCTATATCAAACCCATCGATAGTCAGTAACACGCTTTAAATACAACATTAAGTCCAATTCTTTTTACTACCTTCAGAAACAACATAACCCTTCACCGAATTACGCCACTTCAAAGTTATTCGTCAGTTATGCTAATGCAAAGCAAATAACGAGAGAAACGGTCATCCCGAATAACGTTCGGTCGGTTTTATCATCAAACGATCAGACATTACGATCCCATTTCACATTGCGCACTTCCATATGCGCTATAAATAATACTGGTCTACCTCTACATAACTTTGAAGAGATATAACTTGCTAGAAATGACTGGAAAAGTCAGAAAATGACTTTTGCCGAAAGAAAAAAAGAAGAAAGAAGGAAAGAAGCATAAAAATTCTTTGAAGCGGGCTTTGCTGAAGGAATTTAATTTATCTATAGGAACTGAAATAAAAAAAGATGTAAATTCGTTTGACCGTTAATTAACATCAAGGAGTTCAGCTATGCGCTGCGTTTTATTATTATGAAGCGTTCATGACAGAGCTCGGAAAATTTTACACGTTATTTAGTAATGGAGCGTTGTTGCAGCGTAATTGAGATGTACGCTATGGCCCATCTAGACATAGCGTTATTCTTTGTGTAGAGCAAAAAAACTTATATTTTTCAACAAAAACACGGAAACCCGGGAGCGTTTGGTTCCCATTCCCCGCTGAGATGCGAGCAGGGAAACGCGAAAATCCATTATGGCAAACTAGAGGGATGTTTCACCAACTTTTTACCACACGTAATGCGTAGGTACGCGGGATCCCGCTGGCTTTACGTCCAGTGTTGTGAGCGGAATTCATAATTCGTAATTAATGACGCCAAAACAGGACCTCGTAACACGTACCGACCTTCATGCAAAAAGCTCTTTGAAGGCCCCACAATATTATTTATTGCTGGCTGGTAAGAAGCGGAATGTTGGGAAACAAGATGGTCCCTTCCTTGAAGGCCCTTCGGCGAATTTCCGTTGTTTGCACGCGGTTTCTTACAACGATACAGTTTGAACGAGGGCCCTTAATTAAAACGACGGTTTTGTGTGTTTAAGAGCTCAATTTCGGTGTAATCTAGCGAGCCGTCTAGAATTGCTTTACATAAGGAATCGAGTAAGGTATTTTGTTTTTAGAGATTGCTTATTTTTTTTATTCATTAAAAAGCCTCAATTTGAAAAAAAAACCTTACTCAATTATAAATCATTTTTTACTGTACTGGTCCCTTACATATCCATTACTGATGCTATCGCAGTAAGTGCGTTTATGTAAATATTCAAGAGGTCAATGCAATGCTGATGACCCTACATTTCGCGCTTGGAACTAACAATTACACACGTAAGAGTGTAATGAGTCACTTTAATAATGACTAACGATCGGACACCGATACGCAGACTAATTTAATAAAAATAGAATTAACTTAGTAAAATATTTCGTCCTGATCGAAAATTCCAGCGTGTAAGTACATAACCGTATAATGAGATGTACTGTTAAATTACTGTTATATTTTCGGAACATCGACTAACTATCGTGACTTCGGTCACGTGGACCCTAGGGAAAACTTTGACCAGGATAAAAAGGAGCCTATAAAATGTCTTTAGTCTTGTACTAGCGATAATTTAGAAGCATGATTTACACCTAACTTTATCGATAAAAACACCCACAAGATGGGATCCATCCCCTCTCCTGTTGGAATGATCGCCATTTTAAATCTGACTTTTTATTTTAGATGGCCCTGCCGAAAAATATTAATTTCTCCGGATCTAGTGGTCCTACAGTTCTAAAAAAACATTATTCGAATGGTAACTAAACTTTTAACTTTAATACATCATAAAAAAATACTGAAATCAACTTTGATCCGGGAATTGTGTGCTTTTTCAGTTTTTCTTACACATCTCAAAAACTAGAACATTTTTATTGCATTAGTATAGCTTTTTAGTACCTGCATGAATAACAGTCATCAACACCATCTGCTTGCCTACTGCTGAGTATGAACCTTCCCCACAAATTACAACGACGATGGGACCTGCGCTGCCTGAATCCAGCGGCTTACCATAACCTTCACCAGATCATGGTTCACCGCATCTTAAAGGGTCTACTCATGGAGCGTCGTCCAGCTCGCTGTCGCTTTTCCAGGACCTTTTTGCCTCCAACAAACGGTCAAGAGCCCCTCTACTCAAATGGCCAACATTCTATCCTTTTGAACGCTACGCTAACTAATAAAGCTTAAACACGAGATGAATAGTCTATTACTATTAAATCTCATGTCGCAAACTTATGTAAATCATAGACTTTGATGTATTGTGTGGAATCTGACAAACCTATAGTTTACTTCTTATTTTAACTGCTTATTTTAAAGCTTAAAAAGTTAGCGTAGCGTTCAAAGGGATATAATGTTGGCTATTTGACTATAGGGCGTAATATCTCTTGCTTCGAGTCCCCACTGCCAATTCATTTAAGCAATTCATAGAGCGATGTCATGGCGGTTACTTTTGTTCTGCAACTGATCGTCGCATTTCTGTCGTTAAGCTGGGTACTCACTTAAAGGTGCAGCACGTAATTTATCTGATATAGTATTAAGTGAGTACGTAGGCTCGAGCCTGATGCGACCGTATTCACTTGATGCAGTATCAGTTACAATACATGCTACACCTTTAAGTGAGTACCCCGCTTTAGATCACGCAGGGAAACATCGAGCATGCCTCAACCCTGTCAACTGTTGCAATTTGAATCTGTTTTTTTGCTGTTAACATGCATATCTTTTTTACTTCCAGATAAACATGGAAGTATTCTATTTATTCTTACCGTAAATGTAAATTTTCTAAAAGTATTTCAAGTTTATTACCTTATTTATTTCGAAATGATCGCCTTTGATAGACTTTTTGTATGTACTCAAGACTGATAATGAAGTTCTTTATGTTGCTCTGAAAGTGCCGGTAGTTCATGTATTTATGTACCGTGGGTAGTCCAAGATTAAACAGATTTTTTATTCACATCAATGTACTGCAGCCAATTAAACCAATTGAAATCTACTTTCGTACAAATAATAACAAAAATGAAATTGTACATACTTGAACACGCAAGCTTTACATGAAAAGGAAACTTATAAATTATTAACAACTTAGGTACACCAATACTACAACTACACACGTACCTTTTCAAACTCGTTCGCAAGAAACGATGGCTTCTTCAATAAACACTTTTATTTTACACAATTGTTATTAGAAACCACTTTCAACAACACTGAAATACACTCACAATGCTTTAGACGACTTTTATTTACTTAGAAATAAAACGTAAACATAGCTAAATAAAGCTAACCTATAAACCACACACAATTGGAACATAGCAGGCATTTGAACAGTTCAGATTGACGAAATGTATTTTTGGATTGAAACTAAGGAAGTAGGGAACAGGGAAATGAGGAAAAATTGAGTTTTAACCAAATTAATCACAGGAGTGAGTATGCAATAGAGATTGTTGTCTCAACTGTCATTTGTTAAGCGCCATGGTCACAGCGCATGTGCAATAGGAGTTTTTTTACTGCGCATGTCACATTGTCCGACAGCCAACTAGACGCAACTTCATTCTTTAAAAAGGTTTCACTATCGTTATGCTGAAAGTTATTAATCACAGCATAAAAAAGATCGGTGCTAAGGGAGCTAAGTTATTGTTTTTTATTCTATGGCTACGGATGTTAAATATCAGTGTATTAGCTTTGGTCAGTTTCAGTACTTAAAATTAATAGGTTTTAATTTAACATTATTATCATATTATTACTGATTCCAGTGAATGTTAGGTATATTCTACACTTACTAAAAAATACAGCCTAATAAAAGTGTTGCGCGATGTTTTATTTCTAGAATAATACAATTTAACTTTACATCTTTTTTAAACTGTTTTAAAATTTAAAACTCTCACCATTGATCTAGAAAAACATAATTTAGTAGTATTTATCAGTAGTTATTTATAAATAAGTTGCATTAATGCTAAACAGGTCTAGATCGTCTCAAAAATATCATTGCTAGAACACTATCGTGAGCCAACAGGCTCTGTATCAAATGTTACTTACAAATAACCGTTTTAGTTAGATCTATCAATTTCGCGACGTTTTCTCTGAATCACTCTCATATCTCTCATATTTCGCTCTCCCCTCCGGACCGCGAAAGCGATTAAACGTGTGCACCCGTACAAGTTTTATTTTAAAAAAATTAATATTAAATATATTGTGCGAAATAAATACGGCGAAGTACCAGGCGCGCATAAGACGCGAGAAGTGCAAACATACACTGCAGCGGAGCGCAGAAGACAAGGACAACAACTGAAGACAGCGATAGATCTACAAGCTACACTGCAGGCTGCGGCTGAGTCATTCCAACCGTGCGTACACAGTCACACACACTACACAACCTCTATCGTGGTGCCAGCCGTAGTTCACAAGCAGAAGCGATAGTGGCAAAGATTATAAAGGCTTGGTCCAAGTCACACAACATATAAGTTTGCAAACTTAGTGCGTGGTTGGTGCAATTACTAATCATCTAAAATGCCACAGCTACCACGCTCGCCACCAATAAATAAATCATTTAATAAATCACTTAGTGTGTCAGAACCTGATGTTAATAAGATGGCCGCTACTTCCGCCGTTTTGGAAGATTCTGTGTTTGAACATATTACGCAACGAGACGGTAAACGTCGCAGAATTGCTGAGGATGATATGGAACCAGAACGTTCAGATTTTCGGGCAATTATTCGTGAAGAACTACGAGAAATAATGAATTCAATTCAAACACAACAAAACTCGCGATTAGATATTATAGAAAAACACATTACTGAAATAAAAAATCAAAACGATCTTATACACAAGAATAACCTTGACATTGAAAAGTCAATTGAATTCGTCACAGCAAAGTTGGATGAACTAAAATCTACTATTAATTGTTTAGAGGCAGAACGTAAGCAAATTTCATCCCAGATTGCTAACATTGGCGATAAATGTGATACATTGGAGAGACTTTCACGCAAAACAAGTATTCAGATCAGAAACGTTCCAAAGCAGAAGGGAGAAACCAAAGAAAAGTTGTTTGAGATGATAAAAGGACTTTCTACCGTCCTAGCGATCAACATGGAGAAAGCTACGCTACGTGACGTATATCGTATGCCTTCAAAACCAGATCAAGCAAATTCTGTTATCGTAGCCGAATTCACATCTACACTTCTCAAGGAAAGTTTTTTGTCTGCAGCCAAATCTCATCACCTTTCCTCAGTCAAATACAAAACCGAACAACTAAATTCTTCGTACCTGGGTCTGGAAGGTCCTAAAGTGGAAGTCTACCTGTCTGAACATCTCACCGCCCAAGCAGCAAGATTGTTCTACCTCGCTCGAGATTTCCGCAAAACAATGGAATACGCATACTGCTGGACAGCAAATGGGCTAGTATATTTGCGGAAGCAGCAAGGTGATCCATACATTTTAGTCAGAAGCGAGGCACAATTACAACAGCTGAAAAACATGTGACTAATTAAGGGAATTATTAAATTTATTAAATTTAGTTGTATTAATATTACAGCACAAAATATTTTTTTAGCTATAACTGTTAACTATACAAACACATATAATCTAAACATTAACACACAAATTACTTACATGAACAAAGAACTCAAACATACATTAAACACATACACAAAAATAAGCATGTCACAAAATTTGATCAGTTCATCATCATCAACAACGTACAATACTTCAATTATTGGTCTCCGAGCCTACAATCAATTACATTTATGCACCAACGAAATCTATGAGCATGACACGAATATCTCACTTCTTAAAAATCTAACTTATCTTAATCTTTACTATGGATAGTCGTCAATTGAGCGAAGATATCGATAAGTCGTGTCCTATTCGCTGTAAAATTATTGATGATCCAAATTACATTAGCTCTGAACTTGATATGATCAAAACAAATAACAAAAATAAACTAAATATAATTTCGGCCAATATTAGAAGTGTAAACAAAAATTTCGATAATTTCTTAATATTTGTCACTAGATTAAAAATAAACGTAGATATAATCGTCCTCTCGGAATGTTGGTGTGATGAGACTTCGACCCCACCTTTGATAGATGGATATAACATGTACTTTACAAAACGAAGCTTTAATCAAAATGACGGTGTCATTATGTATATTAATAATAGAATTAAAGCTACTGTACAAGAGATAGAATTGGATGAAGCTAATTGCCTAGCAGCGAAGACAGCAAATATGACTGTAATCGGTATATATCGTCCATCTGCCTTCAAAAATCCAAATATATTTTTGAACTCCTTAGACACACTTTTAACCACAACTAGAACACGAAACATAATACTTACAGGAGACATAAACATAGATACCTTAGATACAAACTGTGCAAGTGTAAGAGAGTACTTGGAAATCATAGGATCACATGGTTTACTCAATGCAATCGACATCTCGACTCACGGACGTACATGTCTTGACCACTTTATGTGCAAAGTGGTTGCGTGCTGCCAATGTTTCGTCCTAAAAACTGACTTAACTGACCATGATCTTATATTGTTAAGCCTTTCGAGTTCTCTTGTATCAACACCATCCAAATCTGAATTTTTTACAAGAACTAAAATAGATTATGAGGCTTTGGGGGAAGCTATCAAATCGCATGACTGGGAACCATTCTTATCCATTGACGATTCCAATAAAGCTGCATTAACATTAACTGAAACGCTACAAGAAATCATTATACGACACACATCAATTGTTACATTAAGCAAAAGAAAACGCCCTCTAAAACCCTGGATAACTGTTAGTATTATTAAATGCTTTAAAACCAGAGACCAACTACATAAGATCTCAAAAATGAACCCAAACAACATAGAAATTAAAAATAAATACTTAAAATATCGAAACACATGCAATCAAACCGCCAAAGCACTAAAAAATAACTATTATAGAGAAAAATTTAACATAAATTATAAAAACAACAAAGCAACATGGGAAACTGTTAAGGAACTGTGCAACATTAAAAGCCAACGTGTAAATGCATTGCCTTTGCTTAAACTGACAGCGTCGCCACAAGGGTCCCTTGACATTGTGAACCAATACTTTACAACAATCGGTGAAAATCTAGCTTCAGACATTTTAACAAGGAATAACGCGAGTGTCTCTAAATTAGTACATAAAACCGCTCCTTCAAAAGATTGTGGCTCCATTTGCCTATTTCCTACAGACTATAAAGAAATAGAAAAAATTATCCTTAACCTAAAAAGCAACAGTGCGCCAGGAATTGATGCTATCCCAACTAAAATTATTAAAAACTCTCATGCAGTTTTAGGTACTTTGGTTTCCCACTTGTGCAATTTGAGCTTCTCGACTGGAACTTTTCCAGCCATATTAAAAAAAGCTGTTGTTGTCCCCATTTACAAGGGTGGTGGGGTGGACTCTGTATCGAACTATAGGCCAATATCATTACTTAACACAGTAAGCAAAGTTATTGAAAAGGTTTTTAACAATAGACTCACAAAGTACTTGGAATCAAGAAATATCCTAGCTGATACACAATACGGCTTCCGAAAAAGGAGAAATCCTGAGGACGCTGTGTCTAAAATGTCGGAGTTTGTTACAAAATCACTAGATATGGAAGAAAAATGTGTAGGCATTTATCTAGATCTCAAAAAGGCCTTCGATACAGTTTCCGTTCCACTACTCTTGTCTAAGCTCGAGAACATGGGCATACGCGGTCCTGCGTTGGAATGGCTAGCTGACTATCTGACAGACAGGAGCCAAATAGTTAGAGTGGAAGATGTCTGTAGCAATAGTTCACCAATCACATACGGCATTCCACAAGGTAGCACTCTTGGCCCTACACTCTTCCTGGCCTATGTGAATGATCTCTGCAGCATAAAACTTGACAATGGGAGTGTATTGGCTTTTGCCGACGATACTGCACTAATTTTTAAGAATAAAACATGGGCATTAGTTGAGAAATCTGCAGAAAATGGTCTCAGGAAAGTCATAAAATGGCTAGACGACAATCTTCTCACCATCAACGTCCAAAAAACAAAATATATCTGCTTCAGGATCACTGATGCTACAAATCCGCCAAAAGATTTTACTATTAAAGCTCATTCTTCTCTTTGTGGCTCAGGAGGTGACTGTGATTGTGAAACTTTAGAGCAAACGGACAATCACAAATATCTGGGAATAATAGTTGACAAGAACCTAAACTGGCATCCGCAAATATTAGCGTTGAGTAAAAGGATTAAAAAATTCCTACCTATTTTTAGGAACCTTAGAGATGCATCAGAGCCTAAACTTGTAGCCAAAATTTATCTTGCCTTATGTCAATCACTTTTGACTTACTGTGTCACTGTTTGGGGCGGAGCCGCTACTTCCTCTCTTATGCTATTGGAAAGAGCGCAAAGAGCCGTGATTAAAGTCATGTGCTTTAAGCCCCGAAGATACCCGACTAAAAAGCTGTACGAGGAAGCGGAGCTGCTCACCGTTCGGCAGTTGTATATATATAATTCGGTTCTCCGCTACCACAAAAGCATAGATCTTACCCAACTACCTCAAGGTAAACGGCGAGTTCAAACTCCTGTTCCAAAATTTAATAAAATGTTTACAAGACGTCAATCATACTATATGAGCCCTTTTTTATACAGATATTTTAATGATCTACACAAAATCACTAAATTAAATAGAAATCGTCTTAAATTAATTCTTAAAACTAGTTTAGTTGCACTAGATTATGATGAAACAGAAAATATTCTTAAAATAATAAAATAAACATGTTTACAACTACGCAAAAACAAACAGATGGTCAATTACACGCACACACACCCACACACACACATGCACGCATACGCGCGCGCACGCGCACACACACACACACACACACACACACACACACACACAAACACACACACATACACACAATAACTTACTGTTCCCATTTTATTTTATTTTTATTTTATTTTATTTTTTTTAAATGTTAATGTACAATTTATATTTTTATGTTCTTAAAACAACTTGTTTTTTCTAGACCCTTTGTGGGGTGGAGGGTTGACTACCTGAGACACAGGACTCGTCCTAGTTTAGGTGGCAGCCCACCATAGTCATTTTTCCAAGAGATTAAAATTAGATAAGTTTTTCAAACTGTACAAGTAACAAACTCTTGCATTCCAAATTAAACATTATGTAACTTTTAAGATTATGGTGAGAAATAAAGGTTATTATTATTATTATTATATGTTAAACATGGAAAAATTAGAGAGGTCTTCTTATAACGGTGAGTCTGAAAACTGTTCGGGATATGTTTAAATTCTAGTTTTCCATGAAATCTGACGTAACCCGTAACGGAAAAACACGTTAATAAATTTATTACCCACACATATTTTTTAGAGAATATAAATCATTAAATTTAGATTTTTCGCATTCACAATGCTATTTTTATATTAAGATAAATAATATTAGAAAAAATACTAAAAAAAATCGACTCACCCGTAGCAGTTCCCGTCTGAGATGCTACGGGTGAGTCGATTTTTTCTAGTATTTTTTCTAATATTATTTATCAGAATATAAATCGTCAACATCCGAACAATAGCTATTACTCTATGCCATTATAGCCTACTGCACTTCTGAGCACTGCATAACGTAGGTCCCTCCCTTTTTTTATAGTAGGGGGAATGCATATACGCCTGGAAGAGTCCCTTGGGAGGATTTTGACATTTATCTTTAAGCTTGGCAAACGCCATAGGCAAATGGGTTGTAGATCGCAGTCGTCGACCGTTTTCATCGGAAAATGCTGTTTTTAATTTGTTGGTCTATTAAAGAGTTAACTATACTATCTCTAAGTCATCAGTCGCCTTTTACTAAGATAAAAAATAAATCCCATGTGCTAAGCGACATAAAAGTAACATATCCATCCACGTGTATTTTCATAAGGGCACTAAACATACGCTATCAGGAGCCATGTCGCGTGACTTTTAAAAACAGTTTGAGATGCGGCCACTTACAAACCCCGCATTTATATTTTAATTTCTCCCACAACTGAAATAATTATGGTAATGCTGCATATTAACATGCGCTACCGACGTAAGGAGAACAAGTTTAACTGGTAGATTTTACTATTAGTCTTTAAGTTATTTCTACAACTGCAACATTGCGATTGCTCCTTTTAGTAGATATATTTTTGCTCTTGAGGCGGTTTGCGGTATAAATGGTTCATTAAACTTATCGAAATAATTAAAGTAGAAATCTTATCATACATTTATTGAAGTTTTAAAGAATATTCATTTTATGTATAGTAACTGTATTCGTCATAATATAACTATACAACATGTTGCAAAAATACCCCTAATGCCGAATATGGTATATAGGGACCATCAAACTGAACAACTTTTACTATGGGACCAACTCTGAAATCGTGAAAAAAAATCAGCTGTTTCATACATTTTGATATTTCGATTTTAATTTTTGTATGAAACAGCTGATTTTTTTTCACGATTTCAGAGTTGGCCCCATAGTAAAAGTTGTTCAGTTTGATGGAAAATTCACTTTACCTAATGTAAGGCAGGTAGACGTGCATATTAATTTGAATGCAGAAGTAGTCGAGTGTGTTGAGAGCACAAAATTTCTAGGTATTACAGTAGATTCACGACTACAATGGGATCCACATATTGATGCCTTGTCGAGTAGACTCAGTTCTGCGGCATTCGCAGTTAAACAAATAAGGCTCTTAACTGACATTGAAACGGCAAAGCTGGTCTATTTTAGTTATTTTCATAGTGTAATGTCCTACGGAATGTTGTTGTGGGGCTCAGCAGCTAATATTGGAAATATTTTTGTGCTCCAAAAAAGAGCTGTTCGCGCCATATACAACCTTCGGCCGCGAGATTCTTTAAGAGAATTGTTTAAAGAAATTAATATTTTAACAGTTGCAGGCCAATACATCTATGATAATTTAGTTAATGTAAGGAAACATTATTGCTCACTTGCTAAAAATAGTGATGTACACCGTTTTAATACAAGAAATAAAGACAAACTTGCCGTTCCAAGTTTTAGACTAGCAAAAACTAGGGGCTCATTTATGGGGAAAGGAATTGCCCTTTTGAATAAAGTTCCACAAAATGTAATTGAACTGCCTTTGCATGAATTCAAAATACATGTTAAAAAGACGCTCATGAGCAAAGGTTATTACAAAGTAGAAGATTATTTAAAAGACAGCAATGCATGGATGTAACATTATAAGTAACTATCTGATTTTCAGTTTTTAATAACTTTATTGTTTTTTAATTATGTTGTTTTAAATGAAGGTATTTGGTAACGATATAATTTCTTGTAAATATCGTTACTCTGATTTCTGACAAAGCTGATAAGTTTCTTGCGCCCATTCTTCTTGTCAGCTAAAAAAGTCTCGAATGGGTGGTAGGAAAATATAGACCATTCAAAAGCACTTAATATCTAAGTTTATTTGAATAAAGAATATTTCATTTCATTTCATTTCATTTCATGGTCTTTATATGCCATATTCGGCATTAGGGCTATTTTTGTAACTTATTTTTGTAACTTATTTGAATTATTATACCTTGTATAATAATTCAAATATTATACCTTGTATAATAATTCAAATATTATTTTAAATTTTTAAATAACTTCTTAAAGAGACACATAATTATTATCAAGATTGTTAAGACCGAGTCGAAATAGTGTAGTTAGTACTCAATAAATATATTCTTAAAACTAGTTCAACAGAATGACTTCTATGTAGTATTCAACCGAACACTGAAAAAACTAAGGTTTATCGACTAACTATTCTCAATCCTGTTTGGTGCAAAAGAGTATCACAAACTATTCTCATTTCCTGTTTGATGCAAAAGAGTATATTTCGACAAACTATTCTCAATTCTTGTTTGATGCAAAAGAGTATATATCGACAAACTATTCTCAATTCCTGTTTGATGCTAAAGACTAATATATCGACAAACTATTCTCAATTTTTGTTTGATGCAAAAGACTTTATATCGACAAACTATTCCCAATTCCTGTTTGATGCAAAAGAGTATCAACATAATATTGTATAATATCCTTGTTCCAATAGTTCAACCCGTGACTTCTAACTTTTCATGTAACGTGTCCGAACGGACGTAGAAGTTATAATGAATGAATCATCTGGGAATTTCGCTGGTAATTTAATGGTTCCGGTGAGTTTCAACGGCGATAGAAGGGTTAACAGCGTAGGGATTTTGTAAAATATTACAATGGCCTACATCACTGAAAATTTACAAAGTTTTATTTAAAAGCTGAGGTTTTGTACAAACTATGTATAAGTAATAACCGAATGTTGCTTATTTAACCAAAAGAATCGAAAAACAAAACTAACTTTGCATTTAAAAATTTATTCTCCTACACATTGATTAATTTCACGGTATTTTTTTCACTGAAAACTGAAAATGTTAGTTTGTAATAGCAAAGAAATATTTTATTCAGTTAGATGTAAATATTATATGAAATATTTTTAGCTTTATTCTTATACATAACAAGAACCTACAGTTCTTGTTTCTTGTCTTTCATGATCGCTCATTAAAATTTGTAAAATATAAAAAAAACAAAAAAGGCCTTTTAAAAAAAAATACCTACTTACCTCTGTTTTGGAAACACGAAAACCTCTTAACAATTTATATATAGAGAAATTAGTAAGAACATAAAATTCGAGTTCCAATTTAAAAAAATACTAGGCTTTGTTACGTCACAGTTTAGGAATGCCGCAGTATATTATAACTTCAGTACCTATCTAATAATATATAAATAAAAATATTTAAGTACCTTTTTTACCATTCACGCCAAATTAAAATATATTATGTACATACCTACAATGACAAAAAACTGACCAATAGATATGCAGAAGAAAAAAGATAATTAAGAACATCCAACATTTAAAGACCAATTTATCAAACGATTTTCTTCATTAGTCAATCACATAAAAACGTCAATAGATAAAACTTACATTCTGCCATAGCCTTCTCTTTTCCATTTCCATAGGAGTTGTAAAAATACCCTTCGCCCCATTACGGCAACATCGCGTGACAGAAAATATCAACGGCGAATCGATACAACTAAGCGCTTCGAATGCTTATCTGGTCTAGTTAGTATGTAGCTTACACTTATTTACATATACGCCTAGAATACTGCTGTGGCACTTTACAAATTAAATAAATTATGAGATAATAAAAAGTTGTGTGTTAGACTGTCCACACGGGCTACTCGAAAATGTACATTCGACAGCACGTCAGGTTGTACAGTTAAACTGCGAAAACAGCTTTTATTACGTAACACATAAAGGCGATTTCAAAGTCAACATTGTATAGTCTGAGATGCCGTCGTGTATACCGTCATTTTGTTTGGAACGCTGCTCTGCACAGAACATTAAAAAAATCTGTTCTTTGCAGCTGCTCTGTATACTTTATATTTGACTTTTCTAAAGATACTGAAGTGTACAAAGATTTATAGGTAAGTATACAGACGTTTGTAGTACCAAAAAAAAAATAGAATACTAAAGATAATATAAAACTTAGACTTACTTTCAGACTTTCTTTTGCTGCAGGCGTGTTTTTAGTGTTTTAAATTTATTTATTTTATTCAGGTCTTTTTAGTTCGTATACAAGGTGTTACAAAAGTACCCCTAATGCCGAATATGGTATATAGGGACCATCAAACTGAACAACTTTTACTATGGGACCAACTCTGAAATCGCGTAAAAAAAATCAGCTGTTTCATACATTTTGATATTATCGTAATTAATTTTTGTATGAAACAGCTGATTTTATTTTTCGCGATTTCAGAGTTGGTCCCATAGTAAAAGTTGTTCAGTTTGATGGTCCCTATCTACCATATTCGGCATTAGAGGTACTTTTGTAACACCTTGTATATTACGAACATGATATTATACCTTTTTCATAGGAAATTTTATAGGAATCCGTTCAGCCGTTTAAAAGATATGAGGTAATAAAGAATATTACGTATAAACAAAACACACAAACATACAAGATACGCACGAAAAACATAACCCTTTTCTTGCAGTGGGGTAAAAAACACACAAATAAAGTTAACTGTATGCTAGTGTAATTAATTGCAACTCTCGCTGCAAGTTTTATAGTTGATCTTAAAGCAAAAAAATCTTCTTTCAAAAATCTGTCAAAGAAAAAGAAATGAAAATTAACGAACAGCAATTAATAAAATAAACAAATTTAATTGTATGCTAGTGTAATTAATTGCAACTCTCGCTGCAAGTTTTATAGTTGATCTTAAAGCAAAAAAATCTTCTTTCAAAAATCTGTCAAAGAAAAAGAAAAGAAAATTCGATTATGTACGTACAGTATAAAAAATCAAAACAGAGCATTAACGAACAGCAATTAATAAAATAACAACTAATGCAGTATTAATTAATCAAGTAACTACTAAGTAAAAAAATGTCTTAACACTCATTCAACAACGCCTTTTATTTTCAGAAATGGTTTCTATTGTTATTTTTTATCTTAATTGTAGGTATATTCACTTAAAGGTACTCTTTACTCCCAATACCCATTTCAATGAAATTCCATTTTCATTCCATACCAATTCCATTAGTGGTCATTTATTGAAGTTTAGTGAATTTATCTTGCCACATAAATTTCTTACACTGTTATTTCTATTCAACACAGAATTTATTGCTAATATAGGTTGTGTAGGCGCACTTTTAAAAAGGACTCTACCATTGTAGAGTCCTTTTTAAACATTGGTAACCACATTTGGTAACGTTTGTAAACAATCATTCTGCATGTTTGATGTTTAATGAAGTACTAGCATTAACAAAAAACAATTAAAGCACATTATAATTCATAAACTTATTATACGCCCGTCTATGGTATAATTACATGAATGTATAATACTTATTTTTATGGCTTGTATTACAAACACACTTTTTCAGACTATGAATAAATATTAAAGTAGAAGTTTTCCTCCTAGCAAAAAAATCCGTTACACTAAGCAAGTAAGTAAAATAATTAAGCTTTTTGAATCAATAATAACTTTTCTTTAATTTTTAAATTTGAGATTTTAGCATTTACAATGCTATTTTAAACAATACTAAATAATATAATAATATACTAGAAAAATTCGACTCGCACCAGATCATATTCTCGGACGGGAATCGAACCCGCGACCTTTTCAAGTCCGGTCCAGTACTCTTACCACTGACCTACCGAGTCACTAATGGCGTCGTCGAATATCTTCTAGTATATCCCACTATTACGCTGCAAGCCAGCGTTATTTCATCAATGTGAGGAATTGCCTCGACATTCAATTGAAATATCTCTCCAGATATTTTGACAATTGATTAAAATGAAACAGCTTAATAATTTTTAAATTCGAGATTTTAGCATTCACAATGCTATTTTTATACAATACTTAATAATAATGATACTAGAAAAAACCTTTCTTTAATTCAGTTACTGACATATACGATTCCCACTGATGCAAGTTTAAATTAAGATAAGCGGTACCGTTCGGAACGGAAATACATTTTAGATATCTCAGTCACAGCAGTGCAAATAGTTTACTTTGCATCCGAGTACAAATTTCACGTGTTAGATTGCTACGTATCATTGCATGCATACATTGCATTAAAGTCCCCTACCAATATAACTCATTAAAACAGTTTATCATTTTGTTAACCCTTTTTTTATCGCATTTCCAATCGCGTGTGTATAAACTTGTGAGTGACAGTGAGTAACCTTAACAAGAATTCTATCGAGAAAAAAACGCGCGTAAAAAAACTCAAAAGAGGAGTTTTTTATGATCGCATTTCCACGACTGTCATGTTTGGTTATTATCCAGGATGCGATAATAGTTAAACTTCACAGAATAAACACAGACGATCATACAGATGACCAGAGACCGATCGAGGTTTGATAGTAAGGCCAGCGCCCCCAGTGGAGATCTTATCGAACATTCGAGAAGCTCCCAGGTGTACATAGTAATAAGGCTGCAGTTCCTCGAAGATTTTGATATATTGAAATAGACGTTTCCTACACACAATAGTTTTCTCTACATAATAGTTCTAACTGTTTTATCGATATTGAAAATTATCCATAGCATCATGTTTTCGATCGAACTGTGGTTGGCAAAAGTGGCTAAACATTAAAGATAAAAGATTCCGACAAACTGAGAACCACCTCTTTTTTTTTGAAGTCGGTTAAAAAGGTTCTATGTCGCGGAAACTATTGTGTTCAAAATACGAGTGTAGTTGAACACAATTTCGCAAAGGTCGGTCATATGATAGGTGACCAAAAACGTATGATTACGAGCTCCCCCGTTCTTCGAGTCTAAGACTACAGGTCGTGGAGATCCTTAAGGGATACCTAATACCCAAGAGTGAGCGTCAACGGCTGATGATTTGAGGATCATGACCATTGTCCATGGAAAATAAATATAATACCGCAAAACAAAACATAATTTCTTTATTTACAAAAATAAAAATAATACAAGAATATGTAAAACAAATATTCTTATACTTTCATTTTTCATTGAAGGAAATCTAATAATAAACCCTAAAACAACATGATGTACATTGTGAGAGCAAAATGGGATTTTTAACGCGATTTCTTACCATCGCTTTTACTTCCCAAATAGAGGAAATGGATTGCCAGGATGCCAATAAATTCTCATTTGCATATTTACAGTTTTTTTCTTCAGGCGTGGTAAAAGTGGAGAAACGTGCGTTTAAATTACTTTCTTTGATCATGAACATCGATATTTAACGTAATGTTTCTAACGTTATGGTATTAATATGGAGGTTTTAATTAGACCCCTTTACTTTGAGCCTCTCTGTGATGTCGAACGAGAGCAAAAACAAGTTAATAGGATATGTTTTATCACATGGTTTAGGTTTATTTTTGTATCGTCATTGAGATAGATACTCTATTTTCATAATGACTCTATATTTAAGTCAACGCCCGCTTTCTCTGTCATTCTGTATTTTTAATAATTGCGATTTTTCATACGCTTAAATTTCTGGAAATATCATTAAGAGAGCATAGTCTGCACACTAGCGTTACCATTGGAAAAAAAACATAGTGCTTAAATAATGGCGAAATTGTGAATTTTCTCTCAGTAGTGCACTCTTAAGAAGCTTTGTGCTACTTATTATCGTTTATACATAAATTTCTAGCCTGTCGTTTAGTTTAATGTAATTTTTTTCCTAAATGTAGACACTTTTCGCAATAAAACTCCATTAAACTAAGCGACAGGCTAGAAAATATTGTTTAAATAAATATTGTTTAAAAAGTACCACAAAGCTTCTTCGGAGTGCACTACAGAGAGATAATTCACAATTTCGTCTTTATTTAAGCACTATGATTTTTTTTCTAATGCCGGCGCTAGTGTGCAGACTACGCTCTTTTAACCTCAGACCATCTACATGCACGAAAAGTGGATACAAGTAGGTTTTCTAAAACAGCAGCCACTGCCCATTTGACCAAATGTGGCCAAAACAAAAATGCAAATAACCACTTTTTTTAATTAAGCATTACTTTTACGTCAACTATAGAATAGTTTACTAAATAATATACTAGAAAAAATAGGACTCGCACCAGATCATGTTCTCGGACGGGAATCGAACCCGCGACCTTTGGATATCCGGTCCAATGCTCTGACCGCTGAGCTACCGAGTCACTGGTGAGAACGTCGAATTTCTTCTAGTATATCAACTCTTACGCTGCAAGCCAGCGCCATCTCACCAATGTAGAAGGAATTACCTTCGACATTCAACTGAACATCTTTCCAGATATTTTTAAACAGTTGATTAAGATGAGAAAGCTATATAACTTTTTAAATTTTGAGATTTAAGCATTCACAATGCTATTTTATACAATACTAAATAATATACTAGAAAAAATATTGAATATACTAGAAAAAAGATTAAAATGTCGAAGGTAATTCCTTCTACATTGGTGAGATGGCGCTGGCTTGCAGCGTAAGAGTTGATATACTAGAAGAAATTCGACGTTCTCACCAGTGACTCGGTAGCTCAGCGGTCAGAGCATTGGACCGGATATCCAAAGGTCGCGGGTTCGATTCCCGTCCGAGAACATGATCTGGTGCGAGTCCTATTTTTTCTAGTATATTATTTAGTATTGTATAAAATAGCATTGTGAATGCTTAAATCTCAAAATTTAAAAAGTTATATAGCTTTCTCATCTTAATCAACTGTTTAAAAATATCTGGAAAGATGTTCAGTTGAATGTCGAAGGTAATTCCTTCTACATTGGTGAGATGGCGCTGGCTTGCAGCGTAAGAGTTGATATACTAGAAGAAATTCGACGTTCTCACCAGTGACTCGGTAGCTCAGCGGTCAGAGCATTGGACCGGATATCCAAAGGTCGCGGGTTCGATTCCCGTCCGAGAACATGATCTGGTGCGAGTCCTATTTTTTCTAGTATATTATTTAGTATTGTATAAAATAGCATTGTGAATGCTTAAATCTCAAAATTTAAAAAGTTATATAGCTTTCTCATCTTAATCAACTGTTTAAAAATATCTGGAAAGATGTTCAGTTGAATGTCGAAGGTAATTCCTTCTACATTGGTGAGATGGCGCTGGCTTGCAGCGTAAGAGTTGATATACTAGAAGAAATTCGAAGTTCTCACCAGTGACTCGGTAGCTCAGCGGTCAGAGCATTGGACCGGATATCCAAAGGTCGCGGGTTCGATTCCCGTCCGAGAACATGATCTGGTGCGAGTCCTATTTTTTCTAGTATATTATTTAGTATTGTATAAAATAGCATTGTGAATGCTTAAATCTCAAAATATAGAATAGTTGTTTTTTTATATGACAGACACAAAGAGATATTTAAAAAGTGACATTCTCAATCGCTTCATCAAAACGTCCACAGAATCGGTCGGACCCATCAATAGGCTCAATTATGCAGATTCATTTAGTCCGCTACAAAACCGCGGGCGAGTTGCGTAATTCCATTAACTGCATTTTCGAGTCGCACTCGAAGCGGCCGACTTACCGAATTTGGCATTTGCGCCAAAATCGGATGGTGCAGGATGCGAAGTGTAGGCGATGATGGAACACGCATCAGGAAATTTGGCTGATTGTCTCAAAATTTCATTCACTCAGAATGCAATCTTAGGTACAAAAAACTTTTAACCCACAAAAACAAATTAAGTCTTAAATCGAGTCTAAATGATTATCTACAGGTAGTCCATTTGTTTAAGAACGTCTCGGCCAAATACTGAAATTAAAGTTAAGGCCGTCTTAAAAGTTGTCAGATTTGACAGAAACACTCTGACTGACAGCTTCCTTAAAGTTAGTGAGACCTCGACCAAACTAAGAATTAAGCCTTTGAGTATTTGACCGTTATTTTGTAAGCTAAGAACTCGTCACGTTCGTAATATTATTAAGAACGTTTATCTATTTCATTCATTTATGAGTAGGTATAACTTAAACTGATGAATTTAGGCATACGTTACGTTTCATTTATAGTTCTAAGCACAAACTTCTAATAATATGCAGTATAATTAACAACTTTATTTTATAGGATTCTCATGACGCAATATAACAAATAATACTCTCTTTGTTACGTAATAACATTTGCGCCAAAATCACACGGATTCGGGATTCGTGTTTGCGATGAAACATGCGTCACAGAACATAGCCAATGTTTCATTGTTGCGCGCGAGAGTTACTGCACAAGTTGGAATGCCAAGTAATTATACACCATGTAAACAGGTGAATGCATAATTTTGGCGCTATCCTCTTTTGATTTACAGCTTTGTTCTGCACATAAATCTATGAATCAGTAGTTTGTATTTGCTCATTTGAAAGATTGTTTTGTTTCAAAATTGCACAATTTAACTTTGCTAAAACATCACTGTCCCATTGCAGATTTTATATTTACGCAATCCCTCGAGTCGCTTATTAAATGTTACGGGTCAATGGATATCAAAATATTGCATTTTCGCAACTGACATAAAGACTCGGCTAAGTGATGTAGAGTTCATCTAGACAAGATAAGTAAGAAACAAGATGGTCACATAATAGAATATTAATATTATGAAGTTGTTTAGAATTGAATCCATGACCCTTGATGTATCGACTAGATGCCGTTCTGCCGTTGCCATTGAGCCGTAGAACAACCTTGACCTTGACCGACCGAGACCTCACAATAATAACACCTTTAGTAATTATAATATGTTTGAAATGGACGAATGCGTTGGCTACGATTTGTTTTTCTGAACAAACTTCGGTCTAGAAATATATGGACATCCATTAACTTTCCTAAAGGCATACAGAGGAATACTTCTCTAAAGGTTACCTAATTGTTTCAAACAATTATTATTATTATTGTTTCCAGATATTTTCTCGGTTTTAGAAATTGAAACATGCAAATATGTATACAGCAAAAACATCAAATTCCTACAAAATTGTATGTTGGCAAATAAAGTCTGCATAAAATTTCAGGGCAAATAACCAATTCGCAATTCCCCACTGGTATCGTGCAATTTGCTGGCGGTTTTGCAATGGACTAACTGAATCTGAATAATCAAACATATTGGCATTACACGATAAATATATATCGATACAATATCGCCAAACTCTTCATGGTTTCGACTGTTATCGTCACCATAACACCATAATCAGCCCATTAAATAGTACACTGTACTACTGCTGTTACTTTAAGTTATTATAGCATATCAATATTCTTGCTTACTTATTGTTATTTTGATGTTAATATCACTGTAAAGGTTTACATGATTTTTTATTTGCGTTTGACTTTAGCAACGGTTGTAGTAGATATCAGTAGTTGGACCGTTTTTTTGACCGAAATGACTGTTCTCTGATCCAATCCATGGAGATGACAGATGTATCACAGTCTTTGAAGTTGGTGCTATTCTGCCGGACTTGACACGGCTATGACGGTGTGTAACGTGAATTTATTTTCTTAAACACCATACCTAAAGACTTTCGTGATAATAGATAAATATAAATATCATAGTTTAATATGTACTCATAATTAATGAAACTGTTCGTTATTTTGGTTTCATTAACAAACAAATTGGCACAGTGCATTCAGATCTTTGTCTCCATTCTGTCATAAGAACGAGAGCTCATTAAAAATGATGATGACATGGATTGTTTAATTCACTTTATTACACTTTAAGGTCGACGTTGATATTAACTCCTCACCTCAGTCATGGTAAAAATATGTCCATTGGGGAAAATTAATGTCTATAATTTACGAATGTAATATAATGTGATCAAGTAAAAAACTATTCAAGTGCCTAACTGTAACTATGGATTTAGTAAGAAACGAAAAAATTAAAATCAACTGACAGTTGATAACTTAATAGAAATTACTTACTTGAAACGATGTCAGGTCTTAAGCCGAGACAAAAATATTGGAATTACGGTTTCTATTACAAGGCCAGTACAGACTATAGTCTCCACTTATGAGTGGACTTAATAAAGTTCATGAATCAACAATTAGTACAACTGCCTCTGTTCAAAGTGAAACAGAGAACATCTGCAATGGACATTCGCTATACAGATTGAAACTAACCTTTGGTATTTCTTAATCAAAGTCCTCAAAATGCTACAGCAAAGACTTTCTTTAGTCATCCGGATTTCTAGCTGAATTCCTCTATGATTCGGTCGCTTCGAGTACTACTCAAAAGCGCTTTGAGTATTCGTAGATGCAGTTGATTACATTGCAGGACTTGCTCGCATCGAGTTATGGACCGGGTTAATGTGAATTTGCATAATTTGAGACTTTCGACAGAATTGTTGTTTCTGCAAATATCGTCGTATTATTGAGTCGCTAGGGAAAAATGTGAGTGAGAATTTTCAGGTTTAAGTAATATGAATTTTATGTTTATAATGATTTTTCCCCAATAATTTTTAATATATCAAATTATTAATAATGCACGCGCAATAGATTTTGTTTGACACTAAATTCCCAATTTCTTATGGAGATATTTATATTAGGTACCTTCTTCACAAATACTACACTCACAAACCTTGATAAAAGGGAAAAAGTTTATTTCACAATTAGTTGTGTTTTCTAAAACAGAAACTAGGTTAAGTCAACAAAGTGTAATTCGAACAAACTATATTCGTAGCATATCAAAAGTGAATAGAAGTGTACCCAGAAAAAGACCTCGGCCGCATATTAACAATTGAAACGCAAACGAAACTTTGGCAGTGAGATCTCGAAGTTTGCCTTTTAATTTTTTCATTAACGACTAAAGTTTGAAATTGAAGTAGGATCTTCGTAACGGTTGCGTTGCTAACTGTACTGGCTATGAGCAAAATATAATTCCTTTTTTGTGGGAACCTTATTTTTGCGTCTGTAAAAAAACAATTGAAACTTTATACATAAACAACTATACAAGATAATATTATTGTTACCCAAGGCGTACACTTTACATTATCTAAAGACGTCTCTTTATGTTCGTAATGTCAAAGTGTAGGTGTTCAATATAATCTATAAAATTTAGGCCGTAGCTAAAATTCAATAAACAGTTCAATTTAAAGCTGGTGTTAAAGTATTTCGAGAATATTTAAACTTAATTATTATAACGTCTTACCAAAGAAAACGTATATCCCTAGATAATTTATTTTGTCGTTCAGTCCATGGTCCAGTCTAGAAGTAGTTTTTAAATATCGAAGTGGAAATTCTTAAATTACTTAAATTGATTATCTACAGCTGTAGAACTTTCTACATTTTAGTTTTTTTTGTACATTTATTTTGCGGCACGTGATTCCAAGTTATTCTAGGCGTGAATTACTAAATTGTTTATTTCAATAAACAATGGAAAGGAACAAATACGGAATATATAGACATTTAATCTGATTTAACCTTATTCTTTTGTTATGTAATGTGCGAAAGAACTTTCAAGTTCCTGATACGATATTTTCAAGTATATTAATTGCCATTTACGTAAATTTAAAAGGCTCTTTAACGTTCCAACATGAGTTTTAAACTCTTCTCGTATATATCGATATCGGTGATCGCTTGTAATTTCAGAGAGCCTGAACACGGGCTTAATTGCGTTAATAAAGCATGTCGGTGTTGAGGCAATATTTGTGCAACCCTCACTGCGACCGAGCCTTTTGTTCTGGTCCTGACGCTGTCGTATACTGTACGTACATCTATTTTATGTTATATTATGGGTATATTGTAGAAGAGACAATATCAGCTCCTTGTTGATAACAGACAATTTTGAATTATGAATTTGGGGTAATTATTACTGAACTTAAAATTTAGAGTAAGTTTTAATCTCAAATTATTGAAAAAAAAAAGATTCTGTCGCTTCAACTGCCTTGACGTTATGTCGTTCAATACAAATACAAATACAAAAATACAAAATTATTTATTTCGGTAAAAACATATTCTAATATTAATCCGTGGTTGAGGTTCCCTTTTAAGCAAATATTTTGCTTGTGTTAGGTGGCCCCGCTCTTCCTTGTTACCTTAGCTTTCTTAAATACAGTCCTTTAAGTAAATGAATATAGGGATATAAAAATAGTTTCATCTATTTGTTTATGACCGTGTGTGTGTGTGTGTGTGTGTGTGTGTGTGTGTGTGTGTGTGTGTGTGTCTGTGTGTCTGTGTGTGTGTGTGTTTGTGTGTATGCGTGCGAACGTATGTGTTGCCCTACGGCATTGCCTTGGGATCGGATATCTACAATGGATTATCCACAACTATTGTAACTAATACAATAGAATATTGTAACTATTGTAAGTAATCAATAAGATCTGTTATCCAAAAGATTTACGATGTTTTATAGTTTTAGGAATCAAATTATTGATATTGTATTTCGCAGTTTCGTTCGACGCGATTTCTTCTTATTTAAATATGTTAAGAAGAAATTGCGTCGAATGAAGCTGCTCATATAATTGTGATTGAACTTCACGTAAGGTAAGTTCGTTTGATCATCAATTATTAATTGGTATTTTCGACTATACCTCGAACTTTGCACTTTTGCTTCATTTCAACCATAAATCCCCAGTAAGAGAGCCTGCTAAAGATTTTTTGCATCTAGCTGTCTGTTAAATTAAGGGAAATAGTAAAAGTTGCCTTGTATCTTTTCTTTAGAAGACTTTTCTCCTTCTTTCTCTTACTGAAGATTAGGTCTTACTAATCAGTCGTTTCCCGATTATGACCTACCTCTCTATACAAATATTAAGCCGCGCTGCCGTTTGAAATTTTCCGTACATGTCGTTCACTCACAAATTAATTACATCACTCACTGGTAATGAAGCTTATAGGTCGTCAGTCAATATTTGCGCAACCTTCCACAGATATCACCCCTTTACATGTTATTGGCAACTCTAAATTAGATTATTCATTTTGACAGCTTGTTGTTAGGTAGGTACCTACAATACAAACAACGGAATAGTGCTTGAACGTGCCTTCACCTCACCTGATGTTAAGTGGCGATAAGTGTAAACACATTACACCCGGAATCCTCACCACTGAGGAACTGGCTATCTTACCTCTAACTGCCGGAACACAACAATTTTTAAATTGTTGTTATGGCGTCAGACTTAGGTAAGATAGCGGTAGCTAGCCAGGCGGACTTGAAATAAGCACTTTCACCAGCCGAGTACAAATGTACCCCTGGGAATCGAACTTGGGATCCCTTCCTCTCACACGTGTGGGCGAACCACTAGACCACACAGGCGGTTAAAACTGAAGTATTCCACTTAGAACAACTTTAACTATTTTTCAATACTTAGAGAAACTTGCGAAAATATTAATACTCGTAGTTGCTTTAAATAAAATACTTCAGTTGCTATTCGCCCATTTGATATTTCGATGTACCGACCGATTTACCGACATTTTGTAGACTTATTCCACTTAGAGCAACCTGGGCGAATAGTAATAGGGCGAATAGCAACTGGGTGAATAGCAATTGGGCGAATAGCAACTGAGCGAATAGGAATAGCTATTATTTAGTAAGCTAACATCAACATTAAATGGTGACAAAGTAGATTACGTCATTTTAATTAACGTAGTCGTCTATTCATACGAATTCATTAAAGCAAATAAACGCCACACTCGAAATTTTGTTCACAAATCGGCGTTGATGGCGACATAGCGTGCTTACAGTGTATTTCTTAAAATTCACCTATTTAACTGTTATTAGGAAGTGGCAAACAAAACATAAATGAAACGAGTGCTGAAAAAGATATTTGTGTTATTTGCAAATGATTACTTTAGAAATGCCCTCGAACTTTCAATGTTAACTTATGTATTAATTATGTTTATCTTTTAATGCTGTAAATCTAAAAAAGCATTTTTTTATGAATCGTCTGATGACTGACTGTAATAAAGAATAATCATATTATGCAATACTATTATAAAATGACCTCATATTTCAGCAGCATGACAAACTGCTGGGTTTAAGTCGTGAAATGACCTAAAAATAAAAATAAGTATAAAAATAAAGAAATAATTTCCTTGTATCTGTCACGTGTCGTTTTAGCTTTAGCTGTCACGTCCGTCACTAAAGGGGCAGAGGGTTTATGTAGAGAGTAGGACAAGAAGAAACTATAAAATATTATGAGTTAAATTAAATAAATAAGTGGTGTACTGTAATATTTTTATTATTTGAACATTAATAAGTTTCGACTAGAGGAAACATCGTAGGCAGTGATATTTCAGGTAAATTGTTGTTAGTTTGGACTATATTGTAACTTAGAATTTCCTCTGGGGCTGCTCTTCTTTGGGGGGGTGGGTCCTGATGTACTCGAGAGACCTGATGATGTATTCGGGGATGGCTTGGGGTGGGGGAGGAGTGGGGAGGTGAGCGCCCTGAAAAATAAACAAAATTGTTATAACTACAATCTGGTGAAGCATAGATGATAGTTGATTTGTACTAATAGACAGTTTTATCACCATCTATCCTAGCCTAAGTCGGGTTGATTTTGAACTTTTTGCGCCGTTAATCTCTATCGTAATAGCGTAGTTTCTATCATTATCATCATCAAGTACATGAATGTCCCCTTATTATGGTGTCGAGGTAGTATGGACGAACCCGAAAAATGGGTTTTCTACAAAATATATTTTTACACATAAACAAAAAAGATAGACATAGAGATAATATTTAAGACATTTCGACTTAGTCAAAACCTTACGCACCAGAAGCACGAATGATAATGCTAATTGAATCGATTTTTGAAACAAATTTAACAGTATTTCATCAACAATTTTATGCAAATCATTATTCAAATTTGAGTAGTAATTAAATATGACTTATTGAAAAAGGGGATTCATAACAAGATGTCAAGCTACCTTCGTCGAAATACATAATTGATGAGCCAACTTGATTTAAGACGTATTGATCTTGAACTTCGTTAAAATACTTGTCCTATTAATTCACGTTAAAGATTCATCTGAATGCTAACCTACTTGGTAATTTTGTTGATTTCAAGGCCTTGATGCCATTCGCTCGCTCCTTAAATCTTCATTAAGTATAAATTCATTTTAATAAATGTCTTTTACATGATTTAATTAACTCTTAACGTTGTACTAATACTTCTGAACGACATTCAAATTAGAAGGTTCCATTTTGTATTCTTTTAAATTACCCATCAGCAAGTTTCTAAACAAAAATTCTCAAACGATATAGGTAAATGTTAATTTTACATCGCTCATTTTTACTTCGTATTATGCAATTTTGTGCCTTATTAGTAATCTTCTAAATTTTTAGAAGTCCGCCTCTTGTACATTATTTTATTGTTGCACAATAAAGAGATTTAAAAATTAAATAATCTTGAGGAAGGTCATATTTACCTGGGGTTGGTATCCGTTCTCGTTGGCGATGTAGCTGAGCTGGATGGGGGTGCCGTCGGGAGCCGTGTACTGGTTTGAACCTTGGACTTCGATAGCTTCGTCCTCCTGTAGAAAATAGTTTAATCATAAAATCATGTAATCAGAAAAGTATTGTTCTCAAGATTGTACATACCTTACATAATCTAATAGGAGTTTGTGGTCAAGTAAAGTAGTAATTACTCAGTCGTTACTTTGCCTCATTATAATGTATGTTTATCAAAACGAAGAACATCCATGAAAGGACGTGATAATCATTAAAAATCAATCATCCTGTCATATTCAAAGTGTTGAAATATAAATAGACGGGAAGATTAAATGTTGTCTCAACAAATTTGTAATCGCGATATTTAGACAATCTAGTATTGACTAACTTCACCGCATATATCACCTAATAGGTTATTAGCAAAAAAACTATTGTGAAATGTATAACTCTCATATACGTAGACAGCATTAGCTAATGCTAACTAATACACAAAAGGTGATGCAAAAGGTTGCGCCCGGTCACAACCCGAGTGGAGAAATTCCAAAAAGCATAATGAAGTTGCGTCTACAAATGACAGCATCGAAAACTGGGATTGTTGTAATACACACTGAAATTTCTGAGGGATTTATAAACACTATAGTCCTAGACTAACGGTTCTTTCTGATTTCAATCAAGTTGAGTGGCACTCTAAAAGTTCTATTACGATTAAATTGGATGAAATATTTGAATTTTTGATGTCATACTAATGGTTTGTTTTGGACTATTTTAATGAGGAAAACCAAAGCGTAATAATTAATTTACATATTCGAAGCATAAGTTCATCTGCGTAAATGTCATTCGCTTGAGACCTTCAGTTTAAGTTGTAATTTATCAACTAGAAGCACATCGCTAGTTAATGCATGTTATCCTTGACTTTAACAATTTAGACATTCTGATAATTTAGCATCTTGAAACTATTAATAAGTTCAAGTTTTGTAGTTTCTTAAAAAAATATCAAGTTGTTGAACTCGGTACCTGTTATATTCGCTAGTGACGACGAATTAATACTTTTGGATATTTGTAAAATTTACAATTTATCCTATTTGTTTCGCTTTCTTATTAAGGCTGTCTAAGTAATTCTATGTAACTGTATAAGGCACAGCTTATTTCATATTAAAATTTCTTCCAGCTGGCCCGGGACAGTAAAAAACATTGTGAAGGGCAGTCTGTGCGCATTGTTATTATAGTTAACCCTTACTGCCTAAATATAAGTTGTTTAATTTTACAATCGACATTTTGAATCATAAAAATGTTAATTATCATAAATCTAAGTAAGTTTTGGCCAAGTGGGACTTTGACAGAAAATTGGATCTCTTTGACGCTATAAGCAAAAGTTAAATCCTTAAAATGCCATCTTAATACTGATTATAATTGACTAGTATTTTTAACACAATGTTTCAAAAAATAACAGTTTCAGAGTGGTCCGTTATGTGCTATTTTTAACATGATAGTCGCTTAGTAACTATTCCAAAGAAGCATAAACACAAAACTGTAAAACTGAATGACCTAATTCTGACAAATTCGGGCTAGTTTCACGTGCTCCGGACATGTTTCCGTTGTTACACCTGACAGATGACAGATTTATTCAAATTCTATTAGATTTGACATTCAACTGGAGGCCCTAAGAGTTCAAAATAGTTTTTTCTACTTACGCGGCCAGCGTTCTTCAGGACTCCGTTCTCTTGGGCAGCAATGCCGTTGCTGGTTTCATAAGAGTATTGGTACTGGTCAGGGAAGACATCAGCCTCTTGCTTGAGAATCTGCGCATCAGCATCAGGGCCACCTCCCCCTCGCACCAGGTGGGAGACATCAGCGGCGGCGAGTGCCACGAGGGCGAAGATGGCGACGAAGGATTTCTGGAACAGAAAAAAGGTTTAAGGCTTCTGGATTCTTGAGGTGGCAGTAAAAAAAATTGACCATGAAAGTTTTCTGGGAATTAATAAAAAGGTTTAATGTTTCTATAAATATATTTTCAAAAATATATTTATATGTATAATATAGTTTAAAGTATGTAATAAGTATCGAAGAAAGTTAATTTGGAAATTGGAAGACATATTCCTAATTTTTAACACTAATTTTGATTAGGATATAGATATGATGATAAAAGTCCGAAACTATTTGAGATAAGTTTCTTTAAATAAGTACATGAGGCTATGAATGATCGTTGCACTCACCATGATGTGTCAAAGGTGAGAGACGAGCTGTGACTGTAGTTATGAGATGCGCGCTCGCGGTTTTATACTGAAACAGACCGTTCGACTTATCGGCATTTACATTATTTTGCAACAAAGAAGCTCTGATATTCAATATGATTTGTTTCTATACAAGGTGAACGCGTTCGAGGGCGTTTTTCTAAGACTGGACATCCGCCTTTTATTCGGGGTTTGAGGGTCTCCTCAAACCCCATTGTGCGCTCTGCGGTATCATTGTGATTGTTCACGATTTTTTATAAAACATGTTTAAAGTCTTAAGAAACCTGAATAGTTATTGAAATAGAGTTAATCGAAATACGAGTTTTGGTTGGTTTAATTATATGATTAAGTTTGACCTTCCAAGGGCCGTTGGTAACTTCAATTAACTAGTAAAAGCTATTATTTACAGTTTACTAACAAGACTTTCATCTGTAATAGTAAACCTATACTCGTATTAGTGCTTTGCGTTATACGCTACGTAAGTTTTTCACAATTAGTGGTACGAGTACCCCCAGGGGCATGCAAGGTTGCATCAAGGGGTACCCGCAGCAATTTCATAACTAAAATATCATAATATATCTGTTTTTTTAGGGTTCCGGTACCTCAAAAGGAAAAAACGAAACACTTATAGCATCACTTTCTTATCCATCTGTCTGTCTGTCTGTCGAGACCCTGTATTTTGGGAACGCGTAGAGATATCTAGTTGAAATTAAACCATATACTAAGGTCTACAGTCCCTTGAAACTGTGAAAAAATCAAACTTCAAAGTTAACGTAAAAAAGATACGGCCGTTTATGCCGCAAAAACGCATATTTCGATACTCTCACTCAAGGGAATCAAAATTTAGAGGGTACTTCCCGTTGACCTACAAGTAATATCGTCTTATACTACAAGTACAGAGAAAACTCTGAAAACAACATTTGTAATTGAATTATAAAAAATATAGTCTTTATTGAAGTATCTACAAATTTGTACGGGACCCTCGGTGGTCGAGTCCGACTCGCACTTGCCCTGTTTTTTTTATATCATTCCTACAATGAGGGGTACGCTAGTTTAAGGTCTTTCTTGGAGGGGTACGTAGAAAAAACTAATTGGGAACCAGTACTCTACATAATCTCACAAAATAGTTCACACAATGTTAACCATTGCCCGCCACTTCGTCCGGTCTTCATCGTAAGAGTAGGATTTTGTTTTAGTATTTTCATATGTATAAACCCCCTTACTAATAAAGATTGTATAGCAATTGTATAGTTATACAATGGTTACTCTCTGTCCAACTATTTGAGTTTGACAATAAAAAGAAAGGGACAAAACACTGTGTAACTAAACATCTGCTACACAATCTTTATTAGTAAGGGGGTAAATACACTGGGCAGCAAAGAAACCGGGCCACCACATTATTTTCATACAAACGAAGTAACTTTGAAGCCTTAATTATCTGCCAAGGATTGACCTAGCTGTGATCTGATGATGGCTATCCAGGGAGTGAATGGAGGAGATGCAGATAGCTATACACACTTAACTGATCTGATCAGCATTTTAAGAGTTATACGGATATGTTTAAAAAAACCGCGATTTGATTTTATAGCGATCTGGATCTCCTCCATTCACTCTCCAGAGAGTCTATCCAGATGGCCATCATCAGATCACAGCTCGTTCAATCCCTGGCAGAGAACCACGGCTTCAAAGTTACCTCGTTTGTATGAAAATAATGTGGTGGCCCAGTTTCTTTGCGGCCCAGTGTATGTTAAATGTATGGGATTATGTTACGGTACGCGACGGTGCGGTAAATAGTGCGTAACTGTATCTGTGAACATGATATTTGGGCCGGGCCAATGTAGCAAAACCATTTTTGTGGTCACCAACTAAACCTTAGGTTTTATGAATTTGCAGGAGGCACAAAACATTTTTTTTTTATTATGTTCGGAATACCAAATAAAAACAATTTCTTAAATCTAAATAGCTATTAATAGGTATACGCATATATGATTTTATTAGAATGTACCGACACATGTACGTTCTTTATTAGAATTTGATTTTAATATAACGACTGTAGAAATTCAAATTAATCTTTAGAATTAAGATAAATAATATTAGAAAAAATACTAGAAAAAATCGACTCACCCGTAGCACCTCAGACGGGACTCGAACCCGCACCCTTGGGATTCCGGCCCAATGCACCGACCAATTATGCTACCGAGTCGCTAGTGGGAGCGGCGAAATTTTCTAGTACTTTTAACTTCTTCGCTGCAAGCCAGCGCAATTTCATCAATGTGAGGAAATACCCCCACATTTATCTTAATATAAAATAGCATTGTGAATGCGAAAAATCTAAATTTAATCTTTAGAATCTATTTTCATAGGAATGTATTTTACTTTTTCCTTATTTTTCT
The DNA here is from genome assembly GCA_963556745.1 of Catoptria pinella. Classification (NCBI taxonomy): domain Eukaryota; kingdom Metazoa; phylum Arthropoda; class Insecta; order Lepidoptera; family Crambidae; genus Catoptria; species Catoptria pinella. The sequence continues at coordinate 9,366,006 of OY750769.1, forward strand.
AAATAATGTGATAAAGTTTCAATCACATTTGCTAAAATTACTCTACTTCCTAATGACTACCTAATAAATTGATTTATTTTGACGTCAAATTTGTCAAGGATATTATTATAATTACCTACTTATAACAAGATGAACTAGATGTTATAAAAAAATTAAGTATTAAAAAAAATATTTTGTATGACTTACTTCCGTAGTCTAATGGCAAATAACAAATTAATAAAATGAAATAATTTGCTGACGCAATAAAATGTTTCACTTACGGGAGCTTTTATTTTTGAATCCTCTATACTATAAGATCACACAGTATTATTAGAATTACTCAGTGTAGTTTACAATGCGATAAATTGATAATGTACAACTCAAATAACTAACTTTAGAGCGCTTGCGGTACAAAACAACGTATTTTAATTTGTAAAATTTACTCTTTGCCAAACATTCCCGAGTGAAGTTTCAGCGGATCACTGTATCAGTTTAATCGCATTGTACTGTTATGAGAAGTTAATACCAGCTGAATCTGAATATCGAGCGAGACTTTAAGACTGAATATCATGCACTAAAAATAATGTAGTCTAATAGGGGCCTTATGCTGACTGTAATTCACAATTTATTTTAATATAGGATCATTAAACTGACATTAAATGTTATTTTATATATTAAAACTTTGCTCAGAAGTAAGTAATTGAAAATCGGACTTTACGTCGTGATTTTATTGAGAAAATTATATTTTTTAATCTAGTCCCTTATTATTAGGACGTGTCTATTTTTCATATTATGTTTTTCAGGTAATTAAAAACTTTATTAAATAATATACTAAAAAATCATTGACGAGCTTTACCGAAGATTCAATTCTGCGGACATAAAATCTAATAATTTATTAGTTTACGACAACTATTAGATACGGTGCTTGATTATTTATTACAGATGACATTATTAACTGATAATCATTATCATATCACACAGCTTAATTTTCTGTTGGTACTTGTACAATTTATTTTAATAGCTAGGAATATTATATAGAATTGAATTTTCAGATGTTTCGCATTCACAATGCTATTTTTATATTAAGATAAAGTGCTAGAAAAAACACTAGAAAAAATTGACTCCGCCATAGCGTTTTCAAGACTCGAACCCTCACCCTTGTGATTCCGGCCCAATGCACTGACCTATATATAATGCTACCGAGTCACTAGGAGCTAACTGCTCATATTTTACGCGAAATATTGTTTGATCAAATATGTTTATAACAAAACCGCTCCTTTTGTTATTTAAGTTCATTAAGTTTATTCCATTTTATAAGATGCATTACCCAAATTGGCAGGTGAGCCTTCAACACCCAGCCACGTCATTAAATGTGTAAAGATGTCAAGGAACAATTTATTTCGGTGAATCACCACCATTATTATAATGTTTATTGTTTCGCAAATTGTCCGGTTTATAAGGGAGCTATTAATCAAAAATGAATAATTTCCGAGTACTTTTATTAAAGTATCGATGTACTTTTATTAAAGTATCGATGTCCTTTGTGCAACAACTATAAAACTCTCCAAGTGGATTCATTAATTCTGTTTATTCGACAATCTATTTTTGTTTTACGAGAATCTTTGCGTTTTTATACTTCTCACTTTTAGTCAACAATAGCGATTCCATTGTTTTTTTGTTCTTTTACATTACGTCACATTACGTACAATTGGTCTATTCAAAACTTCACACGATCTCCAACGTTCATAGTTTAATATATTTGTTTAAAAAATATAGAAAGTTCGTAATTTGGTAGGTACGCTAAAACATCAAATTTATTTATAGGTATAACTTAAATAAACAGTTTGTTTTCTAGTTTCTGGCTTCACATCTAATGACTAAACAAAGCAAACCAAGCTGATACATATATTAGGTAGTTACTATTCTGTTTGCAGCAAATTATGCTGGACTTAGTTTTGTTCCTGACTGTACGAAATCTAATTTGATATCAAATTGGACCGAGTTAGCCAACAAAAATAATATTGAATTTAAAAGTTTCCAACTCGGCCCTCGCGGGCCATTTATATGCTCGAGCATCGGGCCGAGTTAACAAATGACTCTAAAAACTGACATGTATTTAAATCTAATCAAATCGACATTGTATTGTATTTTATTCAGAAAAGGTCATTAAGTCAAATTTGATACACAACGCTTAAAATCACGGGTCATTGAAGAATTGACATTTAAAAACCTAATAATATTATTTGTCCTTTCACGTGACCTATACATAATAATTTACGTTACCTAGTACCGTCCTTGATAAAATTTGCCACAAGATTTAGTTTTGGCAATTTAAAAAATACGTCAATAATTAAAGCAGGTTTTACTAGCGGCAATAGATATTTTTACAGTTAAATAAGTAAGTACAACAGTTTGACAGTGTGTGCAAGCAGACAAGAACAAATGCAAATAATTTTTATTTTATTTTAAGAATTAAAATACGTAAATAAGGTAAAAGGATTTTTTTATTATGATTATGTCTGATAGAGCCCGTTATCGGAGGTACATTTTGGGAGCAGACTTTCTTAGGGATGGGCTAAATTTTTTGGTAATTATTTTGGTATATCGATAAATAATTTAAACAACACGAAAAAAACAAATTCATTTCCCATTAAAAATGTGAAGTAAATCTAAATGTAACTGTCTTAAAACTATATACAGACAAAATCATTTCTAAATTGTTATTTTTTTTCTGAAATGAAGAAGTAACAAGTTATACCAGAGTATTAAATTAACAGTTTGCATCCAACACAAATCATCAACTTATGTCAGAATCTTGAATAATTGTGAAATGGGAAAATATATATAGCTTATACAAGGTGTTACAAAAATACCCCTAATGCCGAATATGGTATATAGGGACCATCAAACTGAACAACTTTTAATATGGGACCAACTATGAAATCGCGAAAAAAAAATCAGCTGTTTCATACATTTTGATATTTTCGATTTTAATTTTTGTATCCCTATATACCATATTCGGCATTAGGGGTATTTTTGTAACACCTGGTATACCTTACTCCCGCAAAAAATATATGCAGGACAGCAACACACCTTGCACCTTCACCAATTAGAATACTCTACAGAAGAATCTTGAATTCAATTCAAAGTTTAAATGCTCAAAGTGCTCCACTCGTTGTTAAAGGTACAGTCGAATTCAATAAATGTGTCATCTTTGACAGTTCATCGACCTATGCCTTTGTAATTAAAGTCAACATCTATCAAAAATAAGTTAAGGACTCGATTATACATACAACAATTATTTCTTACGAGAAAAAAAACATTTTATCAACAACTTTTTGCTGATTAGATTTTGTATGTTTGTTAGTAGCATTTTCAGTAGATTAATTTGGTATCAATTAAACCCATTTATCGTACTTCTGTTAATAACGTACGTACCTATTCAATGTTTCTTTTGAAAAAATATTCATTTATTACCGACAAAAGAAACTTTACGTAGAATTCAAAAATAGATTGGTCAATTAAATCGACACTCCCAATCCGTAATCAAGAGGCTCGCCATTTTGTGCAATTATTTTTTTTAACGAGTATTTATTACACTTACAACTAGGTAACACTGCCCACCTTTAGACTGTCTTTTAATAAATAAAAAAACAACATGATTTTTAAATTTTGAGATTTTAGCATTCACAATGCTATTTTTATATAATACCAAATAATATACTAGAAAAAATACGACTCGCACCAGATCATGTTCTCGGACGGGAATCGAACCCGCGACCTTTGGATATCCAGTCCAATGCTCTGACCGCTGAGCTACCGAGTCACTAGTGGAAACGTCGAATTTCTCCTAGTATATCAACTCTTACGCTGCATGACAACATGATATACGATATTTGCTTTAAATAGTTTTTTTATTTGTTTCAGTTTCCCATTTAGTTTCTCATATTGTTTTGTTTACATTTCTAAGAATGCCTTGTATACTTGTAAGTAGCTTACATAATAATTATATGTCCTTATGTAATAAGTGATAGTAAATCAAATGTTGTGTATGTTTAGCTGTAAATATATCATAATAAATTAATAAATTGCCGTTCGTCACTGTCAATCTTAGATTCATCGATAGAGTCATATGCAAAATGTCATACATTGCAAAACGTAACCAGTAATGGGTATATAAAACACTTGTCAGGCACCGCTACCACAGCGAGAAATTGAACTAAAGCTGACAGGCAGAAAATGCAGTCCACTCTCGCGCAGGGCGGAGCAGATATTTGTAATGCAGTCAGAGCTACATACGCGGTGGCGCAAGTACATGCGACGAAAAACATATAATGAAATTGAAATTGAAATTTAAAAATTCTTTTCTTAAATAAGCTCACATAATAAGCATTTTTAAATTATCAATTCTTTTACCCTACCACCCATTATGACGTATTTTAGCTGACTAGAAAAAAATATTTATTTATTTAGAAAACCAACAGTGTTACAAAAATTACTTAATAATAATGTATATATACCAGTAAGACCAATTACAGGTTTCCTTTATATGTAATAGCACTTTTTACAATTTATGACAAACAACGGCATAAAAAAAAACATCCAAATTAAAACAAAATCAATAAAAGAGCACTATGCGCTTAATCTAGGTACTTATGATTGTGAATGTGCGTGTGCGTATTTTTGTATGTTAGTATGTATGTCCGTATGTGAGAGCGTGTGTGTGTGTGTGTGTGTGTGTGTGTGTGTGTGTGTGTGTATGTATGTGTCTTTGATTGTCTGTATAACTTTGTGTTTCTGTGTGCATTAGAGAATGTAACAACAAACTTACTTGTAGTACATTATAACTGACGACGGAAGACGGTAAGATTTTTTTTTCTTCCCTTCCTTTCAAAAATTTATAATATTGATTTTAACTACTCATAACATTTTGAAACTCGTAAAATTGTAACTAAAGTATATTTAATTCAATCAGACACATCAATCAGTGACTTAATAACAACTTTTTTAACAACCTTTTTATGAGCGCAAAATACTTATCAGCTTTATCAAAAGGAACGATATTTACAAAATGTATATTCTTTCCAGACATTACATTCATGCATGTTACAATTAACATAGATTAATAAATAAATAACATTATTTTATTAGCTCATTTCTACTGAATCAATTTACAATGTTCTGTAACATCAGATATTGTCACATGAGTCATCATGCAGATTTGCTCTACCCTGCACGTGACATCTGCGTCTCTGTATACACTACCTCAGCCACGACATCACCGCGCTTTAGTAGGGTTGAGGGTTGGTAATCCCACGACATCACCGCAAGCGCGTCCAGCTTCTTGCATCTTGACAACCACTACGCGGTCGCGACGACGGACGAGGTGAGAGGTCGACATCGAATCGAGACAGCGCGCAGTGGTTGCCGAGATGTCGTGGGATTGCCAACCTTCAACCCTACTATAAAATATAGTATTCTACTATGTCGAGGGCTCAACTACTAATTATATTTTTTTTAAATAAAAATAGTAGGCAAAACTAGTCGGTATATTTTTTCAAGTGAAAAACATAAACAAGGTAAGGATAGGTACCAAAGAGACAAAAAAATATTATTTAGAGGATTTAAGTACACACAGAGACCCTCATATTCACTGTCTATGTCTCATATTTCTATGGTGTTAAAAGAAAAATGCATCTAAAATGCAACTTCTACAAAATTATCCATACTAAACGGCAATTTCATACTTTTCGCCATCTATGAAATAATCTTAAATTTACTGACAGGTTGATGTTAGTTCTTGTCAAATTTTTGATAAAGAAATAATCGACTCGACAGTAGGTATGTTTTTATTATTCGAAAATTCAATATCTTTTAAACAAACATGTATCATTGGCTTCTTAAAGGTCTAAAAGGATTGCCTTTAGTTAGTTTACATACTGTATTGAGAAAATTGAAAAGTATAGAAATAAAATCCATTATACATGAACAAAATTCTGTACCTACTATTTAAAATATCAAAACCTTTTTAATAGGAAAACTGAAACCGTATGGAAATTAACAAAACAAAACTTATTATCTCAGATGTGTTTTGGTAAGGTCTCCTAATATAATTTTAAGTATTAATTTACACCTGAGTAAACTTATAAACTTTAACGAAATCAAAGTTTGAGTCACGAATTGTTACATATAACTAACTAATTAAGCTAGATCGTCGATTTCAGTCCATTACTCTTGCTTCCATGTCTATGGCTTGAGCTTAAGAAAGCTCTGACATTCTTACCAATTACATTAACTTAGATCCACGAAGAAATTAGTCATAAAGAAAATCATCATCAGCATCATAAGTATTCCTCCCAGACCGATGCGGTTTTGATTTTCCTGATCCCTTAGCATCAGAAAATTGATCACGGTTTACATTCGGTGCTGTATCTACAGCTGCGCCAGGTGCCTTCGTCGTGATAAAGCTGGGCTTCTCTGGTTTGATGGGCTCATATCGCTGGCTATCTCCACAAATAGAAAAATGTGCTACAGCGAGTGACACTAACGCGGCAAATACCTACGACAAAACACCAGACGTTAGAACAATTAATGTCATTATAAAATTCTATTAAATATGGGTTATTTTAACTCTCATTGACAACAAAACCGTAACAATATGGGTTTATGTATGAATTACAGCATTCACTGTGGTATTATCCCTAAATGCGCGTAATTTTATTAAATTAAGTCTTTAATGTTCAGATACGAATACCTACTTACCAATAGAGTTTTCATGTTGTCCCACTAAGATGAATGATTCACTAATGTCGCAAACGAGACTTTTACGCAGAAACCGCCTTCATTCCCCACCTTCATCACCCCTTTGGCCTCGAACTTTGCGAAATGCAAATTTTGATTTGTTGTTTCTATGCTAATTTCATTTATATGCCGAACAGTGCAATGATTCCATTCTCGCGACACAAATGGCGTAGGTAAATCTGATGTTATGACATTAGGTTAATCTGTTTTTATATTTCGTCTAATAACGTCGAAACTTAATACTCCTACTTATTGACCGAGCGAGCGCAAAGCGCGAGAAGCGTCTCCGTTTCAGCACAGTACATATATTAGTGTTTCAGCTTGGGTAAAAATTAAATAATAAATAAATAAATATATGACAACATCACATACATTGCTCCGATTCCAAAGTAAGTAGCTGAAGCACTTGTGTTATGGAAATCAGAGACAACGGTGGTATTACAAACACCCAGACCTTTTTTTTTTTTTATGCCGAAGAAAAACCCCTTTACGCGCTTCCCCTCCCGCAGGTGAGCGAGAGGGAGCCAATATAGAAAAGTTCGTTTTCTAAATTGACCCAACCGGGGATCGAACCCGGGACCTCAGAGATGGCGACACCTTGAAAACCCGGTCGATAAAGCCACTAGACCACGGAGGTCGTCAAAAATTATTTCGTATGTCCGTCTGTTCTCTTCTAGAGGTCGCATTTCTCAACCGATTCTCGTGAAATGTAAGCGGGTTCGATAATTGTATAGATTTATTATGTCGATTCAGTTTTTCGAAATGTTTGAAAAAACTTACTTCAGCCATTTCGAAAAATGTTGAAAATGACACAAACTTACGCGAGGTCTACAGCTCACAGATCCACTAGTATTAGTATTTTTGTGGTATTTATTAGAACTTGTTATATTATTAACAGAAGAAGATTTGTTGTAATATTGTTTTACTTTTATTATTTTTAGGGTTTTCTTTTTGTAATAGACTAGCGACCCGCCCTCGCTGCGCTTCGGTTATTTTATTTTTTAAATTTAGTGATAAAACATATAATTTTAGAATGTGCTCAATGCTCATCAAGGCCTTTCATTTGATACCCATATTTAAAATTGAAAAAAAAATGTTTTCTTAATATTTAGTGACAAAACATATAATTTTGGAATGTGCTCATCAAGGCCTATCATTTGATACCCATATGTAAAAATTGAAAAAAAAGAACCAAACTTACACTTACCATCACCGTAACCGTTACCTTATTTCGCTCGTTCCAGCAATTAATTGCATACAGTTTGTTCGTATCGATTTATGAGTTTTTTTGTACATATGTTTGGACATTCACCTGATCAAAAGTCAATCGAATCAAAACTTAAGGCTAATTGATTGCTTTGTTTTGCTAGAACGAGCGAAATAACTCTACCCAAATTGCAGGCCTCAATACATTTTATATTTGTTACTCGGTCAATAAAGGGATCAACCTCAATCTCTTAATATGCTATACCTATTTAAGCTCATTAATGTTTTTTATTCCATCCATTAGTTTTAAAACGAAAGTGGCTACCTGCTTCAAATAAAAATGATCACATTTCATTTACTCTTTATTTACTTCTTGTTATGTACGAAGAATAACAGTCACAACTCCTTGTTACAACAGTCTTGAACGAATTCATTAATTGAGGAATATATCAAGTCACAGAATTCAAAATTTTGCCACTAAATTTCTTAGTCGTAATTTTTTAGATTGATTAGTAAGAGTGTAATTTTCTTCCATTGTATTCGGCGGTGCATTTATACCGCCAATTGTCCTATCTTCATCATCTTTGTCCTCTTCTTCGTAAACATTTAATTTAGACTTCACAACTATAGTTATATAACTAGTGTTTTCCTTTTTAGGTGTATTAAATGTTGAAATCTGGCGTGATGGTCTGGTTTTTGAAGAAATCTTTGAAATCTTGCTTTGTCGTTTTGGAAGATTGACTATAGCGGCTAGATGGTCTTCGCTAATGCGGCTAGCATCTACAACAGAAATGTTTTGTAATTAACATTTTCAATTAAAATGGTATAACAGATTTTTAGGGGCTAACTAGTGCCGTCAATAGATTAAATTTTATTAGTTCTATGGTTTATTTAAAAAGGAACTGAAGTTTGATCAGACAAGAATAAAAGCAATAGGCGGCTTTGTTGCTACAAAGAAAGGGCACTGTTGACGATGCAACCTCAACTTCACCATAGGATGTATGTATTCGCCAAGCGGAGAAGAATAAAAACACCAGCTTACTGAATGCCCATATATTGTGGTCGGTTACTAACAAAGAAATGGACGATGCGAGCTTACAACTTTTCCTACGCCCGCACGTCCTTAAGTGTAATTTTGCCTGGTGGCAACTATGCACTAATAGCGTGAGCTAATATTCTTTACTTAACTTGGGTATTCTAAAAATCGTATTTACATTTTACTTCTTACCTCTCTTTCACTCATTCAACCCTACCCGCACAAACAGTAATAATAAAGGTGTAGGGTCGAATGAGCGGCAATACCATAAAGAGAGCCCCGCCTCAGCCGCGCGAGGATGTTTAGGTATTAGGTTCCTTATTTTACTATCAGAGACCTATACAAGAGGCCTTTATTTTGACAAATCTTACCCAAATACCAAGTCAAAACCTTAGGGCTTTTAGGACAAAGGCTGGCGTCTGACCTAGACTCATCCATAGGTCGCGACTACCACCTCCTAGACCTAAATTACCTAGCCCATTACCTCAAACCATGAAACGTTACCTTTTAGGTCAATAAAAACGACACACCTGAATATCATTTATTTTCTAGGATACCTAAATACCTAAACAATACCCAATTGAGCTAAAACTTAATTATTTCATAAACTATAAAACTTACAGCTACGTTAAATACTTCATTTTACAGCACTTTTTATAAGCTTCAATTTAAAACCAAATAGAACATTACATATTAATAAACTTTAAAGAAATTAAAAACACAAACTAATCGTCTTAACTAGCTACTGCTTATAAAGTGCGTACTTACATGAGATATTCACAAACACAGATTTTATCACTAGTAACGCACTTAGTGTCCACTAAACAGTCTTTTTGCTAGTCACATTTTAATCACTTTTTCCACTATTTGCACTTGATCGAAGCTGTCCGTAACAGTCTCCCCCCGGTGCAGCACTCGCGGCACCTTCCTCTTCAGTAGGGAGGACAGCCAATCTCGCTGTCGGGCGACGAAAAACACCTCCTCTTGTCTTGACATCAGCGTTGCGAATCTCGCCGTCTGGTCCTGGATGCACCGCCGTCACGACGCCTCGCGGCCACACATTGCGAGGCAGACTGGAGTCCACGATGATGACGACGTCACCGGGCTTAAGTGAGCGGCCCGTGACGTCACGCGTGTCCCCACGCGGAATGAGCTCAGGCAGGTACTCGCGCACCCAGCGGCGCCAGTACTCGTCGGCCAGCGCCTGCGCAGCACGCCACAGCTTGCGCGAGGCTGGCTCGCACGGCCCAGTGAGTGGCAGGCCGCGCGAACCCCCCAATAGAAAGTGATTCGGGGTGAGCGCCTCTGGATCTTCCTCGCTAACTGGAACGTGGGTTAGCGGGCGAGCGTTTATGGTGTGCTCCACCTCCGCCAACAGCGTTGCCAGTACCTCTTCTCGCGGTGACTTCTCGTCCAAATACGGATCCAGTTTTCGTAGCCGGCTCCCCGCTCTGAGGTTTCGCTTTGCTGTGATTCGTTCTATATCTTCAGCGAAACATTGGCGCTGCGACTCTCGTTGCAATCTCATCTCAGCCTCTTCTAACAGCTGTACATTTATCGTAGCGGCACGGTTACGACATTTGCGTACGAATAGTAACACTCTTGCCATCGCTCTCACCAAGCGTTCATATGAGGAAAAACGCTCGGCTCGAGGCACACTATCGTTTGCTTCTGCCATTGTCGTGAGCACTATCTCTACCGTGTCTTCTTCCGTTACGATATCACATGTGGGCCATAAAGCCTCATCTTCATATAAATATTTGGGTCCTTTAAACCATCTGTCGTCACACGTTTTCATCTCAACATTAGAGCGCGTTGCGTCGTCCGCCACGTTCAGCGCTGTCGGAACCCATCTCCATTGGCTAGCGTCCGTGGTCTCGGCTATCTCGCCTAAGCGGTGCGCTACGTATGGCGCGTAGCGCACGCTATCATTACGTATCCAATGCCATACGGTACGCGAATCTGTCCAATACACAGTTTTTTCGGGTTCCCAGCCTTGCTGTTTCTTAATAGAGCTTGCCAGTCGTGCTCCTATCAACGCCGCTTGTAGCTCTAACCGCGGTACGGTGAGTGGTTTCATTGGCGCTACCCGTGCTTTAGCGGCCGCTAGCGCTACTTCTACTTCACCATCTTCATGCTTGACGCGCCAGTATGCCGCGGTCGCGTATGCAGCCTCACTTGCATCACAAAATACATGCAGTTCTCGGCTCGGCTCTCCCCCCGTTCGAGCGTAGAGGCGCGGTAATCTCAGTGTTCGTAGCTTCTCTATGTCTCTTAGCCATTCGATCATCTCTTCGGCCTCCGGCCCTGGCAGAGTCTCGTCCCATTCTACATTTAGTTTCCATATTTTTTGCAATACAATCTTCGCTCGTATGGTGTAGTAACTTAATAAGCCCAACGGATCGAAAACCGACATCACCGCGCTTAGCGCTTCTCTTTTAGTCGGCGGTCTTGCTAGCGCCTTCACTTCAGCCGGTACCCTTGCGAGCGTCGTGTTGAACCCAAGTGTGTCGGTCGCCGCATCCCAAAGTAACCCCAGCGTGCGACCACAGTCGTCTAGGTTGGACCCCAGTTGCTTGAACGATGACGCAGCACGGCTCTCTAATGGCAGCTCAGCTAAGACTTTAGCTTCGTTTGAGTTGAAGCCTGTCAGCTTGAATCCTGCGCGCCTGTGCACTTCAATCACTTGTTTCATCGTAGTAATCGCCCGTTTCTCATCATCGAAACAGTCCATCCAGTCATCCATATAATGGTTGTTTGTTATCGCTTGACACGCTAGCGGGTACTCGTCGGCGCTCTCTCTCGCGTTCCAGTCGCGCACACTATGTGCTAAAAATGGCGAACTCTTTGCCCCAAATATCATTGAAGTCATTTTATATTTTCGTGGCGGTCCCTCTCTATCACCGCCTCTCCATAGAAACATCTGTGCCGGTTGATCAATAGGTGCAATCTTCACTTGTAAAAACATCTCTTGAATGTCGGCTGTTATTGCTATCCTTTTCTCACGGAACCGCAAAAGCAACCCATTTAAATCTTGTAATAAATCGGGCCCCTCTAAAAGCTCATCATTGAGGCAAACATCATTGGCTTTTGCTGCCGCATCGAAAACCAATCTTATCTTCCCCGGCTTGTTCACGTTAGTAACCGCGAAGTGAGGCAGGTACCATGATCGTGGATCGTCTGTCTCTTTCTCACTGCACTGCTCCGCGTAGCCTTTCGTGAATAAATTTTCTATCTGTTTTGTATAAGCTCTTTCAAAGTCGCTTGACCGGTCCATCTTGCGTTCTATAGACTTCAAGCGCTTTACAGCGTTATAATAACTGGGCGGTAGCGTGACGTCATCTCTCTTCCACGGTAGTCGTACTTCGCACTGGCCGCCGACTCGCTTAATATTCTCATTGAACGCTTTCACCGCTCTAATTTCCATCGGGTTTTCGCGTTCCCTCCTAGCGATACCGAGTGCGTCTATTTCAAAGTAACGTTTCACCATGTCTTGCAATTCAACCTCGGGTGCGATGAGCTCCGTCTTGTATATGTTAGACGCGCCCTCTAGCGCCATAATTCGGGGCGCCGTTCCGTGTATGACCCACCCTAGTTTTGTGAGCGACGCTACCGGTTGTCTCTTATTGCCCATTAACAACTTTCGTGACACAATCAAATGCCAATTATCGGCCCCGATCAGTAAACGTGGTTTCACTCTGTCATAACACACGTCACTAGCCGATAATCTTCTCAAGTGTGCGTACTGTAAGCAATCTTCACTAACTGTTTGATGATTGAGCGTCAAACTTGTCATCGTTTTAGCGCGAACATGATGGGTGCTTTCGTCTCTTGCTACTAACACTAAGTTTACGTTTTCACTGTTCGCTACGCTCCCTTGCGCATTTATACTACATATACGCAAGTCGCTTACAGGCCCTTTCGCACCTATTTCGTCCGCCAGGTCTTGATCTACGATCGTCACTGTCGAACCCTCGTCCAGCAGCGCGTATGTCCGCACGGCACCGCCGGGTCCTTTAACTGTCACTGGACACACCTTTAACATGACTTTCGCCGCGACGTTGGCCCTATTAACCGTGGCGATCGTCTCAGTCTGTGACTCTCGCACCAACGTCTCTTCATTACTAGCGGCACGGTCCTTATGCAACGTAGCGTGGTGACGCGCAACACAATTGTTCACCCCGCATAGTTTGTGTGTACAGCGGAACCTCCGGTGCTTGTTGTTCACACACCGAAAGCACACTCCATTATTTCTTGCCCACTGCCATCTCTCATCTACCGTCATGGCTTTGTACTTGTTACAGTGGGGTACCTCATGATCGTTTCCACATACTAAACACGGCGCCGGCGGCGTCTCTTTCTGGCCCAAAGTGTATATTCTTGCTACATTTTTCTTTTTGTCAGTGCGTTTCTCGATACGGTTTTTTACAGCGACGTTTTCTCTTTGCTGTGACGTGGTCGGTACGTATGCATAACGCAGCGCGCAGTCAGCCTCTTTCATTAGAAATCGAGATAAAATAATTATTTCAGGTTCACTCGATTCATTCTTCTCTGCGTAGGCGACCCAGTTCGATAATAAATGCGGGCTGAGCTTCTTGACTACTTCCCGAACCAATAGCGGATTTCGTAAGTAACCTCGGTCATCAACCGCTTGAATCACGCAAACTATATTTTGCAATTTCACAGCGAGGGTATTCAATTCTGTGGCACTCGTACCCGAACGCGGTAAGCTTTTCATATCTTCGAGCGCTCTATCTATAAGCACTTCAGGGCGGCCGTAGCATTGTTCTAGTGTGGTCATAATACGATCGGGGTCGGTCGCACTCCATAATAGCGCCGACACACTTTCTTTCGCCTCCCCTTTCAAGCTCACGCGTAATCTTGCTAGATTTTCCTCTGCAGTGAACTTGTATAATCGTGTGGAATCACGCACTGCGGCCTTGAATAACAACCATTCATTTGGTGAGCCACTAAACACGGGCAACTCTTGCGCGTACCGCGGCATTGGTCGTCTCGATAGAACCCTGTCCAATGTTTCAGCGAGGTTTTCCACCCCGTAGCCCTTTTTCGTATCGACTACGGGCCTCGCGTCAGCCTCCATTGGATTTACCCAAAACGTTCGGTTTCTATCTGTTTCTAAGGCGCACGCCTCATTGCGCTTCATATTCCTTTCTCTGTCTTGCACGACAACAGGGGCGATATCTCTGTCTCTGTCTTGCGAAACGACGGGAACGATATCTCCGTCTCGCTCTAAATTTTCGTCTACCCGACACCGAGGATCGGCTGTGGTTCCAACAATCCAACCATTCTTTCAGCCTCTCTGGAACGCTCTCGGCGGGTAAGCTCGCATCCATAATAGTGTCCATTTCTACTTGTAACCTTTGCTGAATTAAATCACGTTCTAGTTCCATTTCTCGTCTCTTTATTTCGGCCAATTGTTCCGCGGCCCGAAGTTGCGCCTGCGGGACGCGTGCCGCGACACTTGACGAACACACTGACGGCGGGTTATGTCTCAAAGCCTCAGTGTCTGTAGCGGCGGCGGCGGCGGCGTTGCCATCGTCAACTTCCTTGGTGGGCGGCGGCGGTAACGGTCTCTCTTTACCACTTTCTGTGGCCTCTTCTTGCGTCGTAACTGTCGTCAATAACGGTGGTGGTGGCGGTGGTTGTTGCGCGATCGTCGATGGTGACGCCGGTGGCTCTTCATACGTAATTGCCCCCCTCTTCTTCCCTCCAGATTGGCTTCTTGTTATTGGCATCTTCTTCTTTCTTGATGTGGACGCCCTACTCCTAACAATCCCGCCCGGGCAAACTACCGAGGGGAGCCCGGGTGAGGATGGAGGTCGTAGCAGGAGTGGAAGGGAGGAACTACCCGGCAGAGAAGCTGCGCCACTCCGAGGTGCTCGGCCACCGGGGTGAACACCCGGCAGCGTCGGCAGTGCCTACAGTCCGGCCCTCAGTGCGACACAACCCGTACCGGCGTAGTCGGACAATTTCAGCTGCCTTGAAAAAGGCGGCTGGCAGCCGTGTCCGTTAGACTGCACCGCCTTGAACGGCGTTACTCACACTAACCACACTTGGCACCGTGAGGGTGTGGCAGTATGAGCCGCGGTCCACCCGCGTAATAGTGACTAGTTACTGTGATTCTTCCCGCGTAATAGTGACTAAGTTACTGTGATGCTTCTTTTCTTCAATCTTCTCGCTTGACACGCAGATTTTTTCTTCTTATCCGCGCTCTTCAAGGATCACGAAGCACTGCTTGACGCGCAGATTCTTTTCATCCGGCTCGAAGGACCACGAAGCGCTGTTGACGATGCAACCTCAACTTCACCATAGGATGTATGTATTCGCCAAGCGGAGAAGAATAAAAACACCAGCTTACTGAATGCCCATATATTGTGGTCGGTTACTAACAAAGAAATGGACGATGCGAGCTTACAACTTTTCCTTTTTTTTTTTTTTTTTTTTTTGCACTCTCAACCAGAAGGGCTCGGAGCAACCTTCCCGGACACGCGAGGGGAAGGAGGCGGAAATCCTCATTGGACTTCCCCCATAGACGGTCTATGGGGGCCCCCCATGACATGCCCATGTCAGACTTCTACTGACTAAAACCGCCTTTGAGGTTGGTTTCGACCCGACAGCTGTGAAGAGCCTCGAAACCTTCGTCTAATGCGACCGCCCCCCGAGGGGAGGGTGGCGCGAGCGTCACTCACCTAGGCGAGCATGCGCTTAGAGGACGACCGACAACCAGAGGGGTCACCGGCCGTTATGACAAAAATACTATGACGACTGACTACCAGACGGGAGGCCAGCCGTAGAGAGTTGGGGGTGACCTGAGGGGTCGGGTGTGACCTGAGGGGTCGGTGGGGTGGGGGCGTTTGCAGCCTCCTGGGCCTCCAGTAGGCGGTCCAGGTCGGCCGAGAGTTGGTTGGGGGGGTCGGTTAGGACGGATTTGGGTCTGCGGGATAACGGGTTGGAGGATGAAACGGGGGGGTCGTACCCCGCCGCGCTTCGGATTAGTGGATTGGTATGATCTGCAGCTGATTCGAAGAATCGCTCAGAGATCTGGAGGAGGAATTGTTGGATGGTCTGGAGTTCGAGGTCCCTATGCAAGTCCGCGTTGCGGACGTAGTATGGGGCGTTAACCGCTCTGCGGCAGAAAAGGTTTTGCACTACTTGCAACTGGTGCAAGACAGTGGGGGAGGCGTGGGCGAAAGCCGGGGACGCATATGTCATCACCGGCCGCACGCAAACCTTGTATAGCGTTCGCTTGTTGCGGAGGGACATTCTACTGTGTCGGCCCAGCATAGCGCTGAGCCGACCCATGTAGAACCGCGCATTGCGGGTCACTCTCTGGACGTGGGGCCTAAAAGTGAGCCCCCGGTCCAGGGTGACACCGAGGTATTTGGCGGACCTTTGCCAGGGGATGGATTTTCCTAGCAAGGTGGGGGGGCGATGTTTGGGGGGTCGGCGCTTTGTATCGAAGCAAACCGCGGAAGATTTTTCCGGGTTTACTTCGATGCGCCATTTGCGGAACCATTCACCTAACTTATTGATAGAAGCCTGTAGCTTCGGAAGTATGTGGCGGTCAAGAGACCTGCCCTTTCTGTATAGAGCCGTGTCGTCAGCGAATAGGGCCAGTTCGACACCATTGGTCGGGATTGGGATATCGTTGGTATAAACGAGATATAGCAACGGAGCGAGGACTGAGCCTTGCGGCACGCCCGCTGTGATAGATCGGGGGGAGGAGAGCGTACCTTCGTGTTTGAAACGAAAGGTGCGATGGTGGAGAAACGATGCTATCAGCCGGACCAGCCGAACCGACAGTTTGAGCCTGTACAGTTTGACTATTAGTCCGGTGTGCCAAACCTTGTCGAAGGCTTTGGCTACATCGAAAAAGACCGCTACAGTCTTGTATTTGCGGGGGAAAAAGCCGCTCGAGACGTACTCGACTATGCGGTGAACTTGTTGGGGACAAGAGTGTTTGGCTCGGAAGCCGTATTGGTGGGGGATTATCAAGTCTTCCCCGAAAAGATGCTCCTTCACACGAGCGAGTATGCACTTTTCGAGGAGCTTGCCTAACGCCTTGAGGAGGCTAATGGGTCTGTGACTAGAGGGGATATTGATGGGCTTACCCGGTTTGGGGATGCCTATTACGATTGCGTCCTTCCAGGCGGCTGGAAAGTAGCATAGATCGAAACAGGCATTGAAAATGAGAGAGATGAAAGTTAGTACTTGTATGGGAAAGTACTTAAGGGCCATATTAGAAATGCCGTCGGCGCCGGGCGCCTTTTTGACGACGAGTTCTTTAATGAGGGTTTTGATTTCATCGGTAGAAATCGAAACGGGGTCAGTGTCGGGGGTCAAGGGGGAGGAGTCCAGAGTGGCCAACTCCTCCTCGACTTCCCGCAAATGGACAGGATCGCATTCCTGTGTGCTGACTGAGCATTGAGAAGCAATGCTGTCAGCGAAGCATTCCGCCTTCTCGTCGTCGTCGAAGGCCAAAGAGCCATCGGGACGGAGAAGGGGGGGGAGGTGGGTAGTGGCATCGCTACGAAGAGCTTTAGCCACTCTATAGTAGGCCTGGTGGGAGGGAGAGATCTCAGCCATGAGGTCGCCGAAACGGTCGTTCCTCAGGTCTGAGAGTTGGGAGCTAACTTGTCGCCTGAGGCGATTCGCTGCGGCTCTATACTCGGGGGTCGGATACTTGGCCGCCCTTCTATGGGCTGCCCGCTTAGCCCTGACCAGATTACGGACGTCCGCCGGAAGTGGTCTGTCAGACTTGACAGGCACCTCCTTCGCGTTCGCCGTTAGGGTCGATTGGACTAATTGGGTTAGAGAGCCCACCGCACTGTCTATTTTCGCCGAGCTATCGAAATAGTCGGGTCCAATAGCGTACGGTGAGTTGTCGGCACTCATGGCCGACGAGAGTGAGGATTTAAAACCGTCCCAGTTGGTGACGGTTTTTAGAAGAGGGGGGGGTGGGTTATGGTCACCTAAAATGAGGGAGACCGGTCGGTGGTCGGAACCGAGATCGTCGAGAGTTTCGATCGATCTTAGATCGAGCGACACTCCCTTCACTAGCGCAAAGTCTAGTACATCGGGGGTGTGATCGACCCTATCCGGGTAATGGGTGGGAGCGTAAGGCGAAATTACGTCAAGCTCGAGAGCTTCGACAATTTCTAATAACTTACGACCGTTGGTATTAGTGTTGATACACGTCCAATCGGTGTGTTTGGAGTTAAAATCTCCGAAAAGAATTATAGAATCGCCTAAAGAGAGTAGCGTTTCGAAATCGCTTTGAACGGGAAGTACGTGCGCCGGAATGTAGACTGACGCTATGATTAGAGTTCGATGACCCGTCATAGCCAATCTACACACCGTCGCTTCCATACTTAAGAGTGGAGGAGTGGGGATGGGCGAGCAGTGGAGCGCCTTTCTGAAATAGATAGCGCAACCACCTCTCGTACTACTACTAACAGAATGGTCCGCAGAGGGGGCGGGGGGGGGCCTATCGTTGCGCACGAGCGCATACGATCTAATAGACAGCCCTTTTTTGATCGTGGGTTTTAGCCACGTCTCCTGAAGGAGAAGGAGGTCGACGCTTCTTTCGCGCAAAAATTCCCTTATTTCAGGTAAATTGTTGCGCAAAGAGCGACAGTTGAAAGAGACAAGCGAGACGCTAGCAGGTCTGTCGCGACCGTTGGCGACACGCGTTTGGGATATAGCTGGAAGCATACTTATAAAGTACGCAAGAGAGATTCGTGCTCACAGAGCGCAATAAGGCGCTCTTGAGCATTGCGCGCATTGCGCAGCTTCCCCGCCAAAGCGGATATCTCCGCCACGTTGACGCCGCGAATCGCATCAAAGATGAGGTTCACGTCGTCGACGAGGGAGGCCGCCTTGGGTGGAGCGAAAGGGGCGGGGATCGAGGCAGGAACCGTCGGCGGTTTTGCCTTGGGGGGACCCCAGGCCGGCACGGGAGCCTTTGCTGGGGCCACTCCGCCCGACTTAGGAAGTGCGGGGAAGTCAGCGGGGGTGGGAGGGGAAGGGCCAGCAGGCGGCGCCTTCTTTTGGGGGGTCGCTTTAGCCCTGGAGGGCTTGGGGGGACGCGGGGCGCGTGGGCAGCCTTTATAGTTAGCCGTATGGCCTAACTGACCGCACAGCACGCAACCGGGAGGGGTTGGAGTGTCTCGCGTGCGAGTACACTCACTAGTTGGGTGAGGGAGGAGGCACTTTACGCACCTGGGCGTAGCGGAGCAATTAGCTGCCGCGTGCCCGTACAGTTGGCAGCGGTGGCACTGCCCGGGAGTGCCACGCCGGTGGGGCTGTTCGGCTTTGCAGCCAGAGAGGCCGCAGACCACGAGGTCTTTGGCCTTGAAGATGTCCCTAGAGGACGGGGCATTAGTCATTACGACTAAGAATAGGGGAAATTGTTCTTTTTTAACCCCCGCCGCAAAAAGAGGGGTGTTATAAGTTTAAAGTGTCTGTGTATCTTTTTTTTTTTTGTTGTTACAGTCTGTGGTATCGTAGCTTCCAAACGGTTTTCCTACGCCCGCACGTCCTTAAGTGTAATTTTGCCTGGTGGCAACTATGCACTAATAGCGTGAGCTAATATTCTTTACTTAACTTGGGTATTCTAAAAATCGTATTTACATTTTACTTCTTACCTCTCTTTCACTCATTCAACCCTACCCGCACAAACAGTAATAATAAAGGTGTAGGGTCGAATGAGCGGCAATACCATAAAGAGAGCCCCGCCTCAGCCGCGCGAGGATGTTTAGGTATTAGGTTCCTTATTTTACTATCAGAGACCTATACAAGAGGCCTTTATTTTGACAAATCTTACCCAAATACCAAGTCAAAACCTTAGGGCTTTTAGGACAAAGGCTGGCGTCTGACCTAGACTCATCCATAGGTCGCGACTACCACCTCCTAGACCTAAATTACCTAGCCCATTACCTCAAACCATGAAACGTTACCTTTTAGGTCAATAAAAACGACACACCTGAATATCATTTATTTTCTAGGATACCTAAATACCTAAACAATACCCAATTGAGCTAAAACTTAATTATTTCATAAACTATAAAACTTACAGCTACGTTAAATACTTCATTTTACAGCACTTTTTATAAGCTTCAATTTAAAACCAAATAGAACATTACATATTAATAAACTTTAAAGAAATTAAAAACACAAACTAATCGTCTTAACTAGCTACTGCTTATAAAGTGCGTACTTACATGAGATATTCACAAACACAGATTTTATCACTAGTAACGCACTTAGTGTCCACTAAACAGTCTTTTTGCTAGTCACATTTTAATCACTTTTTCCACTATTTGCACTTGATCGAAGCTGTCCGTAACAGGCACAATACGAATAAAAGTACTTATACAAATATGGTGCAAGAGAATATTTAAATACGGAATATAAGATGCAAAAAGAAGAAAGGAAGCATAATAACTTCTGACTTGATCTCTATAGTTCCCTTTCACTTTCATCTGACGCAATCAATAGCGCACGAGCGCGTCTTGCGCTTTCAACAGAAGTACGCCTCAGGTCATCCAATAGAGCATGCCCTAACTTTTTGAAAAAAAATGCAATTTGTAGGCAATCAATATTGTATGCGTTTGACGGAAGTTGACTTGAAAGTTGAAAGGAAAAGCGCACAGTTTGGAGGCAATGTTGTTTGGGTTTGATGTAAGTTGACTTGAAAGTTCAAGCGACTCGGTGAAGACAATATAAGTTCCACAAAAACAGTATGTATGGAAAAGAAATAGGGAGCGAAGTCGCGAGTGTAGTCGTAGAGTGGTGAGGGATAAGAACAATGCAAAGAAGATAGTGAAGATGAAGAAAGAAAGGAGTAGAATAGGAAGGTTGGATGGGAGTAAAGACGCGTAAAAGAATGCACGCACATCCCTTGCGCCCGGCGAATAGGGAGCGAATATTGAGGAATGTCTGAAAAAATCTTATAGGCTGAATATTTATCAATCAACTGTCAATATCAAAGAGAATAATAATATAATATCACTGCCAGTAGCGAAGGGTCCATACAAGCCGATAGGAATCGGCTTACCTTATGCAGATCATAACATTTTTGTAGAACGGCTTACCTTCGACATAATTTCACCCCTCTATGACTGTCATAGCCAAAATGGCTTCCAAGTCTATTTTCACTATATAAGTACCTAATGAGTCAACATTTATTTTAACTCGAACGGATTTTATATTCGAACTCAGCAGAAGTCATTGCTTGTGATTTCATTCATTTTTTTTGCTACGAGTGATTCGCCAGTCAATAATTAAAAAATGAAATATCTTTATTTGCCGAATTTCCCCACTAAGAATATTGATAGTAATAGTAATTGATGGTCATTTACGCACTTTTTAATGATCGCCATTGTTCTTTACGAAGTTGTCAAATAAATGTGTAAACATTTTTGCAGACGCTCCAGTTTGTTAAGCAGTTCCTCAGACAAATCTTTTATATAATAATTCGTTTTAATTTCAATCTTAGGCCCTTTTCTCATTTGTCGGCAACTTTTACTATAGGACCAACTCTCAAATCGCGAAAAAAAAATCAGCTGTTTCATACATTTTGATATTTTCGATTTTAATTTCTGTATGAAACAGCTAATTTTTATTTCGCGATTTCAGAGTTGGTCCTATAGTAAAAGTTGTTCATTTTGATGGTCCCTATATACCATATTCGGCATTAGGGGTATTTTTGTAACACGTTGTATTTTATTCTAATTTCACACTTTTCAATGGTATAATACTCCTAATAACTCAATTTTCACTTTTCGCGCTGTCAATTTAGCAAGGGTCAGTCATGGGGTGGGTGACCAAAGTGTATTTATTATCTCGAGCTCCTTCGTGCTTCAGAAGACACGTTAAGCCATTAGTCTCAGCTATATTTGCACTCATTAACACCCACCAATACGCATTGGGCACGTGCGGTGGGTTATGGTCCATCCTATTCATCAGCCCATACGTAAGGGTTGTATCCCAGCCCCAGCAGTGACAATAACAATCACTGATGCGAAAACTTTCAATACCGTAGAGTAATCACTAATACACTATCCTATTTGATTTTGAAGAGTTCTCTTGTGTATCTTCGAAGTCCAAGGTTCAATGTGAAGGAAATTTGAATGAAAACACCCTTAAAGTATCCCGTTTCTAACAAAACAAAGAAGAAACAAAGAATCATCTAAATCGGTTTATAAACAAAGAAGTTATGTTCGAAGATTCGTTAAAACTCGTGCAAAAGTTACCTAAAAACTTTCAGTATTTTCAGGATTACTCAAAAACTACTGAACCGATTTAAAATTTTCAAAAAATGGGACCAACTTGGGTGCACACCTGATAAAGTGGCGTTTGAATCATGTCAATCGGTTTAGCCGTTTTTGAGTAATCGGTTGGACATACATAAAAAAAAAACAAATAAACAGACGAACATAGAACCTCCTCCTTTTTTTGAAGTCGGTTAAAAACCAGCGCCATTTAATGAAACTGCTGCAAGAGCTTCGGCAGAAATAATTCCCAGAGGGGCAGCTTTTAGTTTTAAAACAGAGTTTTTCATTAAAATTGCTCCAAGTAATGTTGATCCCGAAATTCCCAAGGGGTGCAAATGTACCACCTGGCTTGTACCCCCCCGCCGGCGCCCATGAGCAGCTGAACACTTAAACGAAGGCAACACTACTAATACTTTATTTCACCAAGTTCACAGATCTTTCAGACTAAAACCTCTATTTGACAACCACTTCATCAAGAACTTTAATTCATCAACGCATGCGGCCGGATAACAATGAAATATCTATTGTGTCTCATTTTCCGGGCGTTGAAGGGTTAAATTCATATTCTAAAGTTCTTGCATGTTATGAAAAGTTATCTGTCAAAAGTAATTCGAAACGGCGATTCCCATGGTGAAGGCAGAAGTGCCTAAAGTGGCCACTTTTTGCTCTTCTGCCTACTACTACTGCAACGAACTACTTATATTTTACTGAGGTCATTGTTTGTAAATAAACTATAGAACCTAAGCTTCAATCTGTACATGTGTTTCGATACATTATGTACTTAGCGAGCAATCAATTTAATTAAGATGATAGCGCCGTGCACTGTCGGGTAGCCAACTTAATAGAATTGTAAATTTTGATTCTGATCCGCTCCAGAAACCCCGTAGTCAATGCAGTTCCTTATGGAGATTAATTCAGTCAAACTCATAATGCTATGAAGTCAACAATTTATTTTATATGAAGCAGTGAGAATTAGAAGCGACCTATTGGTTTAGTTGGCTGGTAGGTCTTTGCGGCGGTTTCAGTTTGTGGTGGGTGGGCGGCGATCCAATCCAAACTGCGTTGGATGGCAGCTGGGATGGGTGGCGGTACGGGCAAGAGATTTCCCTGAAAGAAAAGGTTCATTAAAGAAATATTGGACAACATCATATTATTATACATTGCTCTTGATTAAAAAGTAAGTAGCTAAAGCACTTTGATAGAAATCAGAAATAACGGTGGAACCACAAAAACTCAGACCTGAGACAATTAAAAAAAGTTCGTTTTCTAAATTGATACAGCCGGGGATCGAACCCGGGACCTCGGAGATGGCGACACCATGAAAACTAGTATCAAGCCACTTGACCACGGAGGTCGTCAAATAAAGGATGGATGCTTTAATGCCCTCACTATATTTAGGGACAAGCATACCCTCATGGCCATATCATATCAATCATCTATACAGCGTGAAATTTTTATCACTTGATTCCCGCGGTGGGGTGGTTCCACTCATGATTACAAGCAACTTTTATTATGGGGGCAACTCTGATATTGCGAAAAAAAACTGCTGTTCCATATACCTATTAAGGTCGAGTAGGTAAAAAATATCGTTTTGTCTGGAACAGCTGTTTTTTCGCAATATCAGAGTTGAAAAGTTGCTTGTAATCATGAGTGGAACCACCCCACTGCGGGAACCCATTAAAACTCAGCGTGTAGAAACGGTAGCTAAGCAAGCAAGCTGGTTTATCAGAAAACGCATAGCTGTACGAATCCTGTCCGACGGCATGAGGTGAAAAGGTCCATCACAGAGAACTCACGCGCTTACCCGCTCGCATGGAGATTATGAGAGGCCTATTGGCCGAATACTCAAACGTCACTCACATTTGAGAGGCTAAACATCGTTCTGACGCATTAAATGTCAAAGATAAGACAAAGACAGCATGATGCTTGAGAGCCCCTCAAACTTGAGTAGCGTTTGAGTAGTCGGCCATATGTCGTGCAATGGACTGCAGGGGGCTGTTATTATAATGTTGATGTTGATATTCCTTACCGTAGGCTGATATCCTTGTTCATTGGCAACGTAGGAGAATTCAACAGGAGTGCCGTCGGGTGCGGTATATTTGTAGGATCCAGACACTTCAAGCTCAGGGTTGTCCTAAAAAGAAATAATAAAATATTGAACCCAAATCAAAAGATCTTAAAAATAATACTGCAGCCACCAAAGCTCAAGTTTGAATAAAGCTAATTTATTTTATTTATCTGACCATCAGAAACCAAATCCAACATCATAGAGATAGCCTGGCTAAATCACAGTCGTTGAGGTCATGATTGCAAAAGGAAACTTAAAAACTCATTGGGTTTAATAAACAATTTCAATCACTCAATTAATTTACTTAAATATAGATTTCTGTATCAAACTAATAATTTTTTTAGTCACATATCACATGGTCAGATCATGACTGCAAGGTCATTTAAAACCGGACCTTTAACTTATTTAAAACTAAAGTATCCACATACAAGAATATTTAACATAATTTGTATCTTCGGATTCATTCGTTCACACTTTTGTCCTTGACATTTTGAGGCATTATTATATTATTATGTGATTTAGTAAATCGAGATATAACATAAATATACCTAGTGTTATAAATTGCTGGCATCTGCATAGTGAGAGAAAAATGGAACTTTCATTGAATTTAAAGAACAATGGGAGATCCCCATACATGTTTTCAGCTGAGTTAAAATTTTAGCGTTTAGAAATGAAAAATTGCGTTAACGATTAAGAATAAGTTCTTGAGGCATCAAGTTGAAACTAAGTTTTCGCCATTGTTCTTTGAGTTTTTGAACATAGATTGTAGCTAAATGATCACTCTCGTAAATCTAAAAATTCTGAAATTCAGAATATTGAAGAATAAAGTAAAGCGATGGTAATATCGTATGTTTATAAAAAATACAAACTGATTCGTACAAAATATACAAAAACCATCGAAAAATAGAAGGATTGTTTAAACCTCTTTAATAACAACATAGCAAATTGTGATGCGCCGGAGTCGATCGTTTATACATTCTCGTTTAGTGGGTATGACAGAATTTGTTGTTGATAATGCGTCGAATACATGCACCGCATGAAATGTTTTCTTCAAACTTGCAAAATCTGATTATTTTGTCTATGCGCGCCGTCTATCAGCGTGTGGCACTCACAGCATTATTATACTTTAATTCATCAACGCCCGAACGGCCGAATGCGGCTGGATAACAATGGAATATCTATTGTGTCTCATTTTCCGGGCGTTGAAGGGTTAAACTAAATTTAATTAAAAATATTATTTATTGTAAAAGCAAAACCCAAAAAATAAATCAAAATCTCAAATCTTGGTATGAGTTAGGTACTCACAGAATTGGGGTTTTTCACTACTCCATCAGCTTGAGCAACTATACCGTTGCCGGTCTCGTATGCATATTGGAAGCCTTCAGGGTTGCTCTCATAGCTCGACCTGACGATAGGTACTAAGGTCTCAGGTATCGAGCGAACTTCAACTGCTGCCGCAGCAGTCACCATAACTAGTACCACGAAGAGTTTCTGAAAAAAGGTTATAAGAAATATTGAGAAATTAGGATCTTAATGTTAACTAAAGATCGTGGCACAAAATTTGAAGTCAACTGAAAAGCGTAATTTTAAACCTACCCAGCCTAACTATTCAGTACTGAGAAGTAATCAAGGAAATCCCTTACGCAAAAGAAAAAACAAAAGACGTAATGTTTTTCAAACACGGCCAAGCACAGACTTAATAATTAATACTTACTTACGACGGTGGTTTCGACACACACTACTCAAAATTCAAAATTCAAAACTCATTTATTTAGTCTAGGCTGTTACAAGCACTTGTGAATGTCAAAGAAGCTACGCCATCGGTTCGCAAATCCTAAGCGGGAGACCTTGTAACGAGAAGAAACTGCAAGAAACTTTCCTTAAGGTCTGCTTTTTTCTCACTGTATATTACAGAGTCGTCAAAAATTTAAAAAATGACCTAAGCATTTAATTAAAGTGAGGTCATTTTCCATCACAATAATTAACATAGTTTACATTCAATGGGTAGGTATTGTAATTAATTAACTATCTACATATCGGATAGGTAATTGTGAGCGCATGTGTCTTAGGGCCTGTAGCTCTACCACAAGTTGTTGCAAACTGTTTTCGCTGTGGAAAACTATCGTTTTCCCATTTCACTCGTATTGACTATGAGTAGTTGATCCGATAGATTTCGTTAGCAAAAATCGTCATTAGCCATTTTTATGTGTCCCCCTAAGGAGGATGGGCCATAAACCACTACGCAGGCCTAATGCGGATTGGTGATAGCGAAAAAAGTTTGCAACAACTCATGGTAGGGCCAAGGTAGTGTAATTCTTTAAACGAGCAGAAACTGCGCTGTGCGCCTCCTGCATTTCTAGCTACATAAACACATGTTGCATGTTCATTTAAAGATATTAAATACAACAATTAAAAAAAATAGGATAGCGCTTTACCGAATGGTCGTACCACCACCAAATGTTACGCATGTGCAAACCTAACCTTCGAAAAAAAACGTAGCACGTATGAAGTATGAACTAAGATTAAGTATTTGTTTTACATATATCTAATTATATTTCCTCTCCCTCTGGCTCCCTCTCTATTTTTTTTAAGTTTAGTATGCTGGAGAAGGCATCAGCATACTAAACTTAAAAAAGTTAGATATAAAGATCCTTTTGAATTGTTTTTCTGGATTAAAGTACCTACTTTATGTCCTTTTCTATATAACGTGTATTAATACTAAAGTTTAATGATGATCGGATAATAAACAAACAAATAAACTCACTTGCGCAGTTATAGTATTAAATAGATAAGTTAATAAATGCTTGGCCAATTTCACACAGCGCCATCTAGCCCCAAACTAAGCAAAGCTTGTAATATGAGTGCTAGACAACTGATATACAACTTATATACTTTTTAAATACATACTTATTATACATAGTCGTACATTTAAGAAAGTTAAGATGAAAAAGATTAGATTTAAGGAATTTGACAACAAATCCTTACCATTGTGTGTGGGATAGATCTGCTGAACTAATACGATGGACCAGTTCAAAAGTGTTTATATAGTCGAATTTTTGCATGTTATTTAGACTTTTTTTTGCATTCTGATGAATAAAAATAATAGGTTACGTCGACTGTGTTTTTAGATAAATGCATTTGTATTATTTAGCTTTTATTACCCAACTTTGCGAAGAGAAGTATTGTTTTGATTAGTTAATTTTTTTTTACATTTCAAATCGAATCTTGGGCTGTTACAGGCAAATGCTTCCGATGAGGGAAAGCCTCACATTTCATACTCTTGATCATACAAGTATTGTGCGTTCATTGAGTGAAAAAAATGCAATTTGAAACTGAAATCGTCCTATAAGTTAGAAGGCACAACATTGAAATAATATTTTTTGATTGGATTTATGAGTAAAACTGATATCACTCGTTATCCAAAGAAAAAAACGGTAAAGAGCGAGACGGACTCGCGCACCGAGGGTTCCGTACCATCATTCTGAAAAAGTTTACTATTTAGAGACATCGTTTTATTTTTCCTGTAATTTTTACATACGCTTCTATCACCATAAGGGTTCCTTTTTACCATTTTGGTACGAAACCCTAAAACAGTATCTTTAAAACCTAACCAAAGTAATATTTTCATTAAAACCTAGCTAAAGTAATAATATCCAATAAATTCGTGCCTATCGATCCTGTAACCAAACTCGAACCTCGAATTACTGCGCGGGAATTTTAAATCATAAATGAGAAAATGATAAGCAATTTTTTTATCACAAAAGATTTTAGATAGCTACGGTAGCTACCTAAAACCTTTTGCAATCGGTAAAGTATTCAGTAATTTCTAATAACAAATTCACGCGAAGCGAAGTGAGGTTCGAAGTTAGATGCGAGTTTGGTTACAGAATCGACAGGGTGATCTGTGACATTATAATAGCAAAGAAAAAAAATCGTTTAAAGATTTTATTACGTATCCATTCTGATGCAAAACAAAATTTATGATCATTTGTAAAGAGCACCACTTAGTATTAGGTTTCTTTTCAAAGGTCAATGAGTAATCCAACTAAAAATATTTTTAAATATTACTTTAATAAGTCGTAAATTATGTTAGTGTTTATATTTTTGAAGCACGCAAAAATTTCTCGGATATATTTCACTAAACTTCTCTTGTTCTTTACTGTGACCATCAGGTGCGGATTGGTGAGTGCTAACGACTGCAAATGCAGCCCGGACCAACGGCTTAACGAGCCTTCCGAAGCACGGAGGCGCTCGAGATAATAAATTTTTGGTCATCCATCCCATGACTGACCCTTGCGAAAGTTTCTTAACCTCCGCAATCGCTGGGCCAGGCGCTAAACCACTACGCCACCGAGCTCCTCAGCCCTTTACTGTAAATAAATATAATTTCAAAACAAATATAGCTATGCACTACCTATGTGAATATAATCAGTATCACATGCCATGAAATGTAGGTACACACTATAGTCCTTTTTTCAGTACCTATCTGAAAAAGTGGTATGTCATAAAAATATAATTTCTACCACACGGTATTTATATACCGTGTGGTATGTCATAGAAATTATTTTAGCTTGATAACGTAACGTGTTTGTTACGCTTTCACGTCTTAAGAGTCCGGCGAACTTCCTGTGAGTGAGCTTCCCACACAAAAGTAAGACCAAAATAATTTGCAATTTGAGTGTAATTAACTCTTCTTGTGATGTTATTCGGATTAATACAGTATTTGTCTAGAGTTCTATTAAATAAAAAATCCAAAATATTAAACCAAATAAAAAATAATGCGATTTACAGTTTTGTATGAAAAAATGCAATTGGAATTGGGTTAGTATTTTGGATTTTTTATTTAATAGTACCATAGACTGTCTTTATTCAAATAACATCACAAGAAGAGTTAAACTCTAACTGCAAACCATTTTGATATTAGGTTTGTATGGGAAGTTCACTGTTCGCTGGCCTCTTAACTTCTCAATAGATCATCATGAAAGCATAGACTTTGTCAGGGTACAGAAAGAAAAGAACAAGAGTACCAGAACTAGTGCCCATGTACAATTCTTTTGTCCATTTCTTTACTGTTTAAACTTGTGTGTGTGTGTGTGTGTGTGTGTGTGTGTGTGTGTGTGTGTGTGTGTGTGTGTGTGTGTGTGTGTACAGAATTAAAAAAATACCTTTCATATTGACGAAATTTAAAGGGCAAAAGTTAGTGTGACATAGTTCCATGGTTTTTGTCATTTTACTGCCCTTGATACAAACAATCAATTCTTCCAAAATGTGTCAATTATAAAGTGGTGGTTGTAATAAAGGTGATTTAGTCAGATTTTCAAAACCCGAAGTTCTTTAGCGAAATGTTTGAAAAATTAACTAATATTTACAAACATTAACTTTGTAATAATATAGTAGAACATTAGGACAAGTTTTTACCTGGAATATAATGTCCAAAGTAATTTATAACTCGATCTCCTAACTTGGCCTTTTATCTTAACATAATTTCCTGTTACTTTTGCAAGATAATAAATCTTTAAATCATCCTTGACCTATAACCCAACCGCCATAGTTATATTAGAAAAAACTTGATAAAGCCATTTTAAAAACTTTACTTTCAAGTTGAAAAGTTGAAAACGATTGTTATTTTTCTGGCATTGACATTAACATACGAAAGAAGAAGGAAACTAGGAAACTAAATTAGGAAATAGCTAAGGATTGCAAAGAAGTGATCTCTACCAGGGATTTTTTTTATAAATCATTCATTTAAAATGGTTCGTGCGGCATAATGTCATAATTACAAGTAACACCCATATTCAAAAACAATACTCAAACGACCATTGCCTATGCGAACACACTGCGTTGAAATAGACCCCTGTGATTGGTTCGTTTGTTTTACGTATTACGTGTGATTGGTAGTTGTCACTTTACGAGATCCTACCCCACAATATTCCCCGCCCTGTAAATATGAAACATCTTGCATCCCCCGTCAGTACCCCCTTTATAAAAGTTCTGGCCAAAGGGGTATGAGTAAAAAGTGGGTAATATTTTTTTGCGTCGCTTTCAAAAAGCTCTTTCATCTCAAAGATCTTATCGAAATAACCAAAAAAATATTGTACAACGTAAGTCTATCATGGGCAGTTTTTGAGATATTTAAGTTTAAAAATTAATATGTGGGATATTTTCTTTTTTGGTGTTGTCATTTCCAAAAAACCGTTTCATCGCAAAGATCTCAAGCAAAAATCTATTTAACAGCGTAAGTCTAGCATGGGCAGTTTTTATTGAGATATTTAAGTTTAAAAATTAATATGTGGGTTATTTTCTTTTTTTGGCGTTGTCCCTTCCAAAATTCGTTTCATCGCAAAGATCTCATTTTTTGCTTATTTGCATGAGATCTTTGCGATGAAACGGTTTTTTGGAAGCGACATCAAAAAAAATTGACCCACTTCTTCTTAGAAAATTACTTATACCCCTTTATCTCCTATAACAATTTAAAATTCTAAACTCTCCCTGCTTTGCTTTAAGTCTTATGTTTGTGTTGCTTGATGTGCTGTTTTTATTCTAGGTAAACCTGCTTAGGGTGTCTTAAAAAAAATAGTCCCAATCGTAAAAGCTAACTAGGTGACATTAGCGGAATTGTGCATAGACCACAGAGTAAGCCACTCATTAAGAAGAAGAAGAAGAAGAATTGGTAGTTGAGACGCTGTGCGTCCGCGGGCACTGCGAGACCTTCAAAACCGCTGACCAATGACATGACTGACCAGCGATTCAAAAATACGGATTTTGCTATGTCGAATGAAAATGAGCGGTAAGGCGGTATTTACCCAGGTTATATAGTTGACCCGTGGCAGGCGATTTTAGTCAATTAGCGCTTTTTATCGACAATCGCTTGCAAAATCGAATTGCCATTTCATTGAAATTAGGTTTGCGATTAGATTTTACAAGCGATTGTTGATAAAAAAACGCTAATTGATAAGAATCGCCTGCCAAGTTGCCTCTCAAGTCGACTAGTATAAGTACCACATCGACGCCAGCCAACGGTATAAAAAATACTTAAAGGCATATATTTGAAAATGATATCTGTTTATGTCATTGCTGTCGGCTGAACATAATTATATAAAAATATATTTTTTTTAAGAAAATGCAAGCGAATCCATACTTTTACTCACCCAGTTTTAATGTTTGGCGATTATACGAGTAGCTACGAAAGCAAACTATAGTTTGTTCGCAATATTTACTTATGCGCGAAGAACATAGGCTGGCATTAGTGACACCACTTGCATATGAAATATTCGATACGTGTACGGAATAAAATGTGTGTGTCGTAAACAATTATTACGACAAATAATATTAGAATAAAAATCCATGTTAGCTTTTTTGCAAATGATTAAGTGTTTTAAAATATCTCAAGATTAGTGGGTTGTGAAGCGTTTACGAGGTTTTGGTGAATTTGATGTTTTACGTTTCGAGTGAAAAATTTGCACTGTAAATGAGATCCTGATATGCATTTAAGGGTGACTTTGCATAATACCACAGAGCATCAAAGTTACTTTGTAGACAAATAAGCGGCTAAATACACTTAACATTCCACAGAGTAGCAAAATGTCACTAAAGTGGTGTACGCAGACAATGGCTTGAAAGGCTCGCTTTCACTCCAAGATGATTTACCTTCTCCATGAATCAGGGCAGTTCCTTTCTTACAAGGCTTTTTCTTTGTGTTAAAATCTATTCCTGAACTCAGGTAAAATGGTTTTCACAATGCGCCTAAGCGCGGTGCGGCAAACCTTATTACTGCCATCGGTTTTATTATGACAATGTTATGAAAAGCTCGCATTTTTTCAAGCTAACTTAAGAGAAAAGCATTATTGCTAACCTAAATGTCTTGTTTTGTAAAGAAATATTTTCAGGAACAAGTTAGTAGAACATATGTGTTATTTACAAAGAAGTAAACTGAAAGTATCGTTCAGTTAAGTATTGGAGTTTAATATGTTATAAAAAGCGCCAGCCCAAAGTATATTTATGTACACATTCATTGCGGGTCCCGTGGGTTATTAAAAGGAATAATTCATGAACTTGGTATATTAGTGTGATATATTAAGCACATATATCATGTCTGGGAACGTCTATCCCTTTATATTAAAAACATATTTACCTGTCCCTGCTTATCTCGGGGCTAAATTAAGCAATATAAGACGATATGTCGTTGGTGTTCCAAGATGGGGTTTTTTATTGAAAACTAGCAGACCCGATAGACGTTGTCCTGTCTTAACTATGAATATTGATTTCGAATTGGTATAATTAACAAAAAAAATATTACATAAACAACTTTTTTTACATCCTCTATGACGATATTTGCAGCACGCTTTCTGTCAATGTTATGTCAAACGCCTTAAGGTTACATTAAAAAAGTTTAAATTGTCAAAAAGGTTAAATTAAAAAAGTTTAAATTGATAATAGCGCTAAAGTTACATTAGAAACAATTTAAGTATTCTTAAATTTTCTAATATTCCGCGCAATTTTCTTATTTTTTTCTTAAAATGCAACATTTATATAAGTAGGTATGTGAAAGTGTTTGGAACGTGGAATTACTTTTTAATGCCTAGACAAAATGTAATAGCAGATCCACAGTTAAAATTAATTGCCACAAAATAAAAATGCCAGTAAAAACAAAGTAATATGTATACCTCAGTAATTTTACTAAAGTAGGTATATTTTATAAGTACGTATCCAAAAAAAAATATTAAATCATCAAGAAAAATACCAAAATATAACGTGGAATTCATTAAAACGCTTGAAATTAATCTAGCACAGCAAAAATCAAACGGTAATCACTCAAAACGCTGACTAAATCTAATATTGACAAACTGGCGTTGGACAAATTCAATGGCACTGAAATTGAGACTGGCTGGGGTAATATCATCAAAACCCAATTTTACCTCATTAAGAAAGCGTTCAAATTCAAATGGAGGAAAAAAACCTGGGGCC
The DNA here is from genome assembly GCA_963556745.1 of Catoptria pinella. Classification (NCBI taxonomy): domain Eukaryota; kingdom Metazoa; phylum Arthropoda; class Insecta; order Lepidoptera; family Crambidae; genus Catoptria; species Catoptria pinella. Next base: position 9,399,358 of record OY750769.1, read on the forward strand.
TCCCCCCTCGATTGGCTATTCAGGAAGATTTGCTCAAACGGCGGCATCCGTGGCTGATACGGAGTGTGTCTCAAGATTCGCTGAGGAGTGTAGATAAGATTTTTCTGCAAAAGATTTTCGCCAAAATAAGCTCCTTTTACATACAGGAAGCTTTGTGGTACTTTTAATCTCTTACACAATATTTTCTAGACTGTCGTTTAGTTTAACGGAGTTTTATTGCTAAAAGTGGCCACTTTTCGCAAAAAAACTCCATTACCAGAAAGCCAGAGTACCAGAAAGCTTCTTCGAAGTGCACTACAGAGAGATAATTCACAATTTCGTATTTATTTAAGCACTGTGATTTTTTTCCAATGGCGGCGCTAATGTGCAGACTACGCCCTCTTAAGACGGTATCTATATATATAAAAGGGAAAATCACTCACTCACTCACTCACTCACTCACTGATCACGAAATCTCAGAAACTACAAGTGCTAGGAGTCTCAAACTTTGCATGGGGGCTCCTTTTAGGGCGTAGGTGCTCACTAAGACGGGATTTTGCGAAATTCAACCCCTAAAGGGGTGAAACAGGGTGGCAAAGTTTGTATGGGAGGACGCGATTCCTTGGCCCGATTGATTTGAAATTTGGCATAGACATTCTTTCACAAAATTAATTGAACATGTGTTTCGTATTTTTTTAATATTTATCACCTAACAGGATTAAAAAGTGATATAAAGCTAATTTTGCTGTGATTGACCTCGACGTCGGAATTGAAACTTTTTTGTGCATTTGATTGATTAATTAAGAAAAATAAATATAATTTGTCATCTCAACGTAGTATTACATTCTCTTTGGTCATTTCCCCTGAGAGTAGGTAGAATGCATTTCATTGAATAGTACCTATGGCGTTATGTTGGCAGTGCTGACATTTTTTTTTCTTCCTTGCGTTGTAATAAGGTGCAAAATTATTCCATCTAATTATCAGTTTAATTTTAAAAGGATACAATATTCGGTCAAGTCGCCTATACTATGACAATTAATAAATCACAGGGACAAAGTTTAAGAGCGGCTGGTGTAGATCTGCAGTGATTGTTTCTCCCGTGGCCAGCTCTAATGTCGCCTGCTCGAGAGTCAGCTCGCCGAATAGCCTTAAAATTTGCCACCGGATAACATGACAAGAAATGTGGTAGGTATAGAACATGTTACAAAAATACCCCTAATGCCGAATATGGTATATCGGGACCATCAAACTGAACAACTTTTACTATTGGGACCAACTCTCAAATCGCGAAAAAATAATCAGCAAAAATTCAAATCGAAAATATCAAAACGTATGAAACACATTTTGATATTTTCGATTTGAATTTTTGTATGAAACAGCTGATTTTTTTTATAGAGAAGTGTTGGATGATCGAGATTGAGAATCCTGTTAATGCACAACATATTTTTATTTAGAACTAGCTGCACCCGGCATGCGTATATTGCAAGACTTTCTCGGTCGTAAGCAGAACAACTCGCCAAAGTTTCATCATAATCGGATCAATGGTTTAGGTGTCCCGCCGTCTGTACACTTAGATCTTTTAAACTATACATAAAAAACCGCATCAAAATCGGTCCATAAGTTTGGGAGCTAGGTTGCCTCAGACAGACAGACACACACAAGTCAAACTTATAACACCCCTTGCGTATATTGTGTACGTCGTATATACATATAGTGGTGGCCACATAATTAAGGACACAAGTCGATTTTCATACAAACGAGGTAATTTTGAAGTCTTGGTTTTCCGCTAGGGATTGAACTAGCTGTGATCTGATGATGGCCATCCAGGGAGTGAATGGAGAAGATTCAGATAGCAATACACACCCAACTGATCTGGTCAGCATTCTAAGAGATGTAAGCATAAGAATTTACAGTTGCAAGTTTTCATACATTTCTATACTATATTCGCGGTTTTTTAAACATACCCTTACATCTCTTAAAATGCTGGTCAGATCACTTGGGTGTGTATAGAAATCTGGATCTCCTCCATTCACTCCCTGGATGGCCATCACCAGATCACCGCTCGGTCAATCCCTGGTGGAGAAGCAATGCTTAAAAGTTACTTCGTTTGTATGAAAATCGACTGGCGTCCTTAGTTTAGTGGCCACTACTATACCTATATAGACAGTCTAATAACTTCACACTCACCACATTAGTAACTACATTGTACCCGTGCGAAGCCGGGGCGGGCCACTAGTACATAATATAGCGGAATACACTATCAATATTTTTCATCTTTCATGATCCATAAAGTACTTACTTAGGTACCTATAAACTCACTTCACTTAGGTAGGTAGACATAATGCCACGACGATGCAATGTTGCAAACTGTAGCAGGGGCGGGGGATTTGACGAAGTAATGTTGACGAAGAACTAATACGAATTTTAAAAAGATAAAAATAACATAATTGAAGTATAAGAAAACAATGGAAAATATTTACAAGAGAAAATTTTAAGGTAACGCGCCAAAAGTGTGTAAGAAAAAAAAACAAAGGCATAGACACGGATTATGCCACAGTATAGAAACGCAAAATGCACAGTCTAAAAAAGGTTATATAAAATATTGTGATTTACAATGTTGCTAGAATGGCAAAATAAAAACGTGTGAGAATAAAAAAAATGACGTTAGACACAAACATTCCGCCGTAACTTTGAAAGTATTAATTGCAGATACACATACCTTTACGATATTGCTCCACCAATTTTGTATACATACTTCATAATTATACATAAACTAGCGGCCGCTCGCGACTTCGTCTGCGTGGACAGTTAACAGTACTATTTCGGGATGAAAGGTCCTTTTCTGTATCCTTGGCCCTTGATCATGTAACTTTGTTGCAATCAACTCTGACAGAAATCGCAGTTACATTACTGCTTTAGTAACAAACAATGTGACAACTATGTTACTTAAAGCAGCAATGTAACTGCGGTTTCAATCGATTTCAATCGAGAATTATTAGCAACAGAGTTACGTAATCAGCCCCCGTACAACGTGTATGTAAAGTTTCATGATGTTCGGTTGAGTTGTTAAGACGAGACGTACTTTCGCATATAAAATATTAGTAAGTAAGAATATGCATTACAAACATTGTCAAATATCTACCCAATTATTTGGGTTTAAGCCTAGTGTGGCCTATACCCCATACAAAATGGTCATACTAATTCTGTTCTGTTACTGTCGAATCAGTCATGCGTTAAAAAATTACAATTTACAAAATATCAAAGTTATTAAATTGAGATTTTTCGCATTCACAATGCTATTTTTATATAAAGATAAATAATATATTAGAAATAATACTAGAAAAAATCGACTCACCCGTAGCACCTCAGACGGGACTCGAACCCGCTACCTTAGGATTCTGGCCCAATGCACTGACCAATTATGCTACCGAGTCGATAGTGGGAGCGGCAAATCAAAGTTTTTAAAGAGCCACAAAAATAAAAATAAAGCATTTAAAAAAAAAAAATTATACATTAGAAAAATATTTATTTATTCATATACAAGTAGTGTTTTTTGAACTAAAGAGCCGCAGAGAGCCGCAGCTCGCGAGCCGCAGGTTGCCAACTCCTGCGTTGAGGCACATTCGGAAGATTGATTAACAACTAATTCGGTGACATCAATATACGAGCGATAAGCTTTAATGATCTACGGTTAATACACCGTGAACGAAACAAAACGTGTAAGTTTATCGGTCTGAAAATACAATAATCATCATATGTATATGTCGCAGAGAAATGAGGCTATCAGAGATTTCACTAAATCCCTAGTTATACCACGAAATCACGGTAGATGTTGAATATTCTTATTTACGACGTCACATTTAGTGATATGACAAAATACTAATATATAATCTTTGATATATCGTTTCACTCAACTAAATCTAGTGAAACGAAGAATTAATGAAATAATACAACAAAATTTTCAAACAAATGATGCATTTATTAGACAATAAAGTTTCAAGTCAGCTAAAAAGAACTTTTAACAGTAGGTATGCGTGGTTCGACTAAGCCTTGCTATTTATTCAAACATGGCAGCGATTTGTGGCACCTTGAATTACATAAAACATTTTGTTTCTTGCAAATGCATTACTTATTTATTTTTTGTTAGCAAATGTTGACTTTAACGTCAATAGTTTTTAAAATAAGTACTTAAGTACTTTTAGTATTTTTTTAGCAAAAAACTGTTTAATGCATAAAAAATAAAATAAAAGAGAAGTACTCATTCGATTCCATTTTCGTCAATAAAACGTCAAATACTTATCTTTATAAAATTAAAAAAAAATGTAAGTAGGTGTTTACTTTTACATAAAAAATACTAAGTTAATAAATTGCTGACAAACTTAATAAAACTTTATTTTTCATAATAGTAATCGGCTTGAAAATATAGTAGCAAGAAGGTAACACATTTTTTTGAAGATACTAAGAGCAGCTATGTCCTTTAATTTCTCATGTCTGGGTCCAAAAACCCATTAGCGAGTCCTTAAGTGTTAAAAATATGGTTCTAATTTAAATTTTCAGGATATCAAGCAGAACATTACTTTTGCACACGTCATCATCTAACCCAAATATTATTAAACTTACCTATGTTTAAAACTTAGGAAGACGTCTTGAAAAAATTTTTACCCGGAACCAAAATCGAGTTTCAGCAGTAATAAAATAATATCACAATATAATCTGCTGGGTATGGTACGTCGACTTCAGAAGTAGCTAAATACTTTAGTACTATGTGGCACCAAATCTTGCGTTCATAGAGTACAGTTGCAACTTGCAAAACAAGCCTCCGTTGGTACGACAGAGTACTGAAACGTTCAGCTACTTCTGAAGTCTGTACATTTTTGCGACAGGTGCGAACGTTGCAATTTAAAGGCGGTTATTCTGTATCTTAGCAATAAAAATTATTATATTTTTAAGATTTATATTTATACAAGGTGTTAAATTAAAATCCAAAATATCAAAATGTATGAAACAGCTGATTTTTTTTCGCGATTTCAGAGTTGGCCCATAGAAAAAGTTGTTCAGTTTGATGGTCCCTATATACCATATTCGGCATTAGGGGTATTTTTGTAACACCTTGTATAGTCTATTTGATAACATAATATGTATGTCCATCGTTGACTTATTCCTTTCATTTACAGTTTCTGGATCAGCTTTTTTTATTTTTGTTCAGCTTTTTATTTTAAAATTATTGGGCATCTCACATAATATCACCACAATATAAATAACAGTACTAACAATAAAGCTGTAATTTAAGAATGCTAGTACTTTTACCTAAAAACAGCTTTTTTAAAAAGCTTTATCATGTATCAACAGATAAAATCATAATTGAATCCTTAAAATAAATATTTTTGCAAGCATTTCAATAGTTTTCACACAGTTTTACTTCACGTACACCCAGAATAGCGTCACGTTGCATATTTTAATGCAGAGCCGAATGCGACGATGCGCGAAATGGAAATCTTTCTAGGGTAAAACTGGCAAGCAATACTGCAATATTATCAGATCGGGAGAACGCTTCCAAATGACCAGCAATTTTGCAGAAGAGGTTATTCATTGAAAACTAATACTTTCATTAGATAAGTACCTTTTCACGGAGAATCGAGTGGCAGTTATTTTGTAGCGTTCGGCGTATTGGAAGCTGGATTGGTTGCAAGTGAATAAGTAACTGTATTTACATCCGCTTAAGGCAAGGCAGTTCACGAAATATACTCTTTCTTTAATTGGCGCTTCGCCAGAAATTTGACGAAATTTAGTACATTTATATTGATGTCTGGAATACTGGATCATTTATTAAAAATATACTCGGTATTGTGTTAGATCAATAAAAAGCTATCTTTCTCGCATTAATAATCATATCACTAGCGTTGAAAATTACGAAATCTGACGATTGGAAGTTTATTTTTATAAGATTTAATGGTGTTACTCAGGTTTTTTTTTACAGAGTTACTAAATCATTTTTCAATATTCTGTTTGGTTATTGCGTTTCTTTGTTTCTTTTTCAGTCCACAGTATTTTTTGTGAAGTAGAATTCTACATCAGTTCTTCACATTGGAAGCTCAAAAATCACTCTTTTCATCAGATCGTGAACTGGCCTCGCCTTAATTAGTATTTGCTTTGAAAGATGAAATGAAGCTTTAAAGTTTTCAGAAGACATAATATACATATATTTGTATTGGAATGGCAAGCTTATTAGCTTGAGTTTTCAAAGATTAAGAATTATATTATTAAGGAAGATATTATTGTAATTGACTATCAATTTATAAATAAATATACTAGAAGAGATTAATGATAACTTATACAATACTAATACTAGTAAAAAATATGCTACAATCTCAAATTTAAAAATAATAATAACATATTCAGTTTACCCATCGAGTAAGCATACTTTTTAGATTAAACTGGATTTTTTTAATCTAAAACATTTAATACGTGTATTTATCTGGAATCGTGCGTCTATCATTTGTGACGAAAATTGCAAAGCTCTTACGAATATACGTAAAATATTAGAAACAAGCAAACTGACTTTTCAACTTGCACTTAACTTCAGAATTGCCTAAGATTTTTCCTTACTACAACTCGACCAAATTTAAACGGTGTCATGAACTTAGCTGTCATGCGCATAATTAGCTTGGTCACGATGTAGATGAAAAGGAGGCGATTGTTATAGCTGAGCCCAAGGACCTTATTGGTTATTGGCTGGGCCCTATTTTAATAAGATGACAATTTGTCAATAATCATGACAATTTAGTTTACGTTGCTGTGTAGCTATGTGTAGTTTGTTCTATTTTCAAATTGGTTCACGCATTGGCTATAAAACAGTCATGACAGGTGACAAATTGTCACGTTTATTAAATATAGCCCAGGTTCACCTTATATTAGCTGTCAGTTGAGAGTAGAGGTACATTGCCTGGCATGTTCGATGATTTTAAAAGAACGTCAAACACAGCAGGCAATGTACGTCAACTCTTTACTAACAGCTAAGATAATGCAAAGCAGCCCTTAAGTTTAGTGCAAGCGGGTGTTAAACTGTATTAACGTTTTCGTTTCACTGGGTAGACAAAATTGGTCACATTGCCGACACGGTCGTGGCATTAATTGTGACCACATGACTGGACTAGCCGAACTGAAAGCTAGACGATGTTGCTTTGACTGAAACTGACACAAATCACCACCTCGTTACGATGGTCTGTCTATTTGTGAATATTGTGTGAGATTCTACCGAGCTGTCATTAGAGTTTGCTACAAAGGTTTGATGAAATGTTGTCAGAGATAAAAGCAAATATTTAATTATTTATTTGGTTTTGGTACACAAACAGATTAAAATCAATACATATTAAACAAAATTGATTACTAATCTAGACAATAACACACAGCATGATTGAAAATAAAAATAGTGCTAATGATTAAGATTCAATTAAATTACAACATAAATAACAAAGGCTATACATTATTATAGATAAAAAATCCGAAATAGAAAACAAAAGTAATAACTACTGACACTCACAACTTAGCATTAGGTTGAGAACTACTTGTTTTTATAATTGTTCAAAGTATAAACCTTGCAGGTTACATACCAAAGAGAAATGCAACCTCTTCCGAAAATATTTCTTTTTTTGTAATAGCGATCGTCTTTTTGTTCAGACGACGCGCTCACTTGAATTCTTAACAAATAATCTAAAAACATCGATTTGTGTATCAAAATTATCATGACATATTTTTCACCGTCAAGTTGTGTGTTTTTATTTAGTAATTCACCGGCGTACACTGCATTTTGTACAATAATATTGGAAACAAATCTTTTGAACACAGAAAACCTACCATTGGAAACGTCCAAATCATATTCTTGTTACCGCGACTATATTCATTGAAAGTCCGACACATCCTTACTATAAATGGGCCATACTTCAAATCCATATGCGTTCTTGCGTCAGATACATCGGCCATAATTTATAACTTTAAAATGCTGTGTATGGCAAGCAATAATGTTAGACTGATGTTAGTCCCCAAAAATTTTAATGACGCGCTTTTTAAAAATATTTTTCGTAACATAGGTAATTAGGTACACACGATGGCACCTCAGACTATACATTGACCTTGAAACCACCTTTATGCCCTACGTAATAAAAACTGTTTTTGCAGTTTAACTGTATAACCTGACGTGCTGTCGTGTGTACTACTATTTAAAACCAACGAATACCTATCAAAACATGTCTTAACTCTTAAGATAATAATTACTTAATAAAAATAAAGCAATAATTTCGTTGGCCAGAGAGGATGAGGTACATTACTACTTAACTAACATTTCATTAATAAAAAAAAGCCGGCCGCCCGCGACTTCGTCCGAGTGACCCCGGGGGAACCTTTGTTCAGGATAAAATGTGGCCTATAATATAAGCTGGTACTTATTTTTTTTCTATTCTGTCAATCCAAATCATAATATGTCTACCGACTAAATTTTATCCAACCGCCGTTTAGGCGTGAAGATGTAACAAACACACACACACACACGCACACGAATAAAAACTTTCGCATTTATAATATTACTAAAGATTGCAATATAATTATTCTATTTCAAAATAACCTCCAATAAAATAGTCATAACAATATTACATTTCAATCTTCAATATTTCAATTGACAGCCACACGTCGTGGAAATCTGAGTGCTTTCTATTTTTAACTAGCACTTTTTATTCACTTAATTTAATGTTGTAGTCTGTTGGGGAGCTTTTATTCACTAAATAATAGTGGTAATCGTAACTTCACTAAACCGCTAAGAGCACTTTAAATCCATACTAATATTATAAATGAGAAAGTAACTCTGTCTGTCTGTTAAGCTTACACGCCTAAACTACTGCACCGATTTTGATGAAATTTGGTACAGAGATAGAGTAGAGCTTGAAGAAAGTAGGGAATAGGGACATAAGAAGACATAGGGAAAAAAGTGGTTGAAATAGGGGATGAAAGTATTATTTAGGCTTTAGGTTGGAAACTAACGCAACGTGTATTGGTATTGTTGGAATTTCATCCCTTAAATAAGGTAAATAAACCTAAAAATGTATTTGAATGTCGTTATTCTGGTTTTATGGGATTTTGATTGCAAAAATAACATTGTTTTTGATGTCTAACACGGCAGGACATGATTTCCTCCTGCGGTTTGAACAGAGATATACCTTATTACGTTAAAAAGCGCACGGTTTGGAGGCAATATTGTATGCGTCTGATACAAGTTGAATTAAAAGTAGAAGTGACTCGGTGAAGACAGACCATATGTGTAGCTTGAATCTACTCTGAGTAAATTAATATTTCACTTTACCAACAAAATCCATTACATAACATTTTTATTTTGCCATAAGCAATCCAATAGCATCCCAAATAGAGTTTCGTTCCCAGGTTCCCATTCTCGGGAATTCCCGGGATTTTTTTTATTCCCAAACCGGAGAAATATACTCTGGGACCCCGGAAATGACGGGAATCAAAAATGTTTGGTTATAAGTTAAATAACTGTTATATGCGCTGAGTTTTAATTTGAAGCAAGCAAATATCAATGACACTGTGACCGAAAATTGTAGCAGAGCGAAAAACAATAGCTTTTCTAAAGACAACTATACGACAAGTACCTTAGTGTAAAAAAACCCTTCACGTAGCCGGCACCTACGTACTCTGCCGACCATCAGGACTATTTTGTCATTAAGACTGTACCTGGAAATAGCTATGAAGTTATTGAAAGTCAATTAAAATCAATTATTTTTCAAGATTTTTATGAAACTAAATTTGAAAAGTTATTTCTTAGTTTATGTTACGTTTTTAACAGCAATGTTTTTTAGGTATCTTTTTTGATAACAATGCTCTATTTTTTAGGTTTCTTTTTTAAATGACCCTTGACAAAGCCGAAGTCTTTGTAAAGGGTCTTTTCATACCCTGTATGTTGAATTTTACTTAAAAATTCAATAATTTCCGGAAATTGTGACTATTTTTCCCGAGTCCCGGGAACGTGAAAATCCCGGGAATTCCGAAACCCTAATCCCAAAACAGTGACTCAATTCAATATCAACAAAGCCTTGAAATCGATAAGCTGATAACAATATAATGAAATTGAATTCTTATCAAGTGTAAATAGTATGCACTCGTGCAGTAAATGAAATTGATAAGAACTATCTGGTGCAGGGCGGACATAAGCGATGTAGATTACAGGTCCTTATCATTTGTCAAAACTTTCGGACGAACTGCCGTCCGTTCCACCAGACCACAACGACAATCAGACATTCGATCCATTTTCCAGCCAGCAGCCACACATGCGCAGAAGAAACACAAAACTTCATACAAAACAAGTCACCTGAACGCTAGCCACGTTCTCAGCCATTTTATCAGAAAAATATAAAACTAAACGCTAAAAACAATACCTCTATATTTCAAATGCAAGCTTTGAACATTATTAAACAGAATATCGTTCGGTACGCGAATAGATATAAACGCACGCGCGGTTCACTGTCAAAACAAACCAACGCTTTTGCGATGTAAACATGGACGAACGTAAAATTCTGCTTTTTATCCTCTCAGTGATCGCCTACTGCATGTACAGTGTTCATATGTGGTTCATGAAAGATAATGGTGGGACGAATACCAAGACAGCTCCAGAAACAACTGAAGATCAACCAACAAATGTTCATCTTGAAGTGATTGTCAAGAATGTTACCATAGAAATGAAAAGTGATATTAAACCGAAAGTCATTCCATTGTTTATAAAAGACGCCTGCAGCATCTTACAAATATTTACGGAGAAACCAGTTAAACCAAAATACACGTATACTGAAAAGAAAAAAGAGGATATGGATGCCAACAGTCATATCATAACGATGATCGGAATAACTGTGTTTTTATTAATTCTTACCGTGAATGCGGTTTTGGATGTGTTGAAAGTAAGAGAAGAAGAAAAGATCAGGCGAAAGCTTAATCCAGATGGAGTGCGAAGGCAGTCCTTGGCCGAGTTTGCTAATAAAAAGACATTGCGACGAGAATCGAGTAAATTCGGACTTCAATTGTTCCAAATCGCCGAATCATTTGTGAGTAATAATGATGAAGAGAAGAAAAATCGTCGACAAACGAGGCCTTATACGAGGGGTGATTCTACAAATTCTTATTTGAGTGACAGGAAGCCTAAAAGTGATAAAGGATCAGCGCCGGCATCTATCAGCGAATCAACAATAGGAGAGCAAAAACTAGTGAAACGACAATCCGTTGCTAAGCTTTTTGGTATGTTACATTACTATTAACAGAAACTTTAAACATGTTTTCAAAATTCTTCCTATTCATACTTGTTGATCATAAAATAACATCGATGTGCATTAAAGTTTACTAAATGAATGTTTTAACCGTGTTGCTATCAAGCTAAACAAAAGAAAATGATCACTATCTAACTTGTCACTTTATCACAAAAAACATTACTTACGATTGTAATCAAACTAAAATTAGTTTCCTAGGTATACTACTTATAATTTTTCATTGACTCGAGTTATCATTTCTAATGCATTTTCTGAATTACATTTAGACTGATACCATCACGGCATTTTCAAAATGAATGTAAATGTTTATGATTTAACTTTCGAATTCTAATCTGTCTCTTCTGTTACGTTTCAATCTCTGTTCTAAACAAGGTCTGTCTGACGACTGAAAAAGATTTTCAGGTAACTAAATACACAAATAATGTAGTTAGAAGTAGTTTGCACATTCAATATATCACGATAATTATATTTTTTTAATTTAGTACTTCAAAAAAATCTTTACCATTTTTTATAAGCTTTTATAGAAATAACAGGCTGTTAATCGAATGAGTTTCCGAATTATTTGTCATTAGTTTCACTCGATCACATTAGTAGGTTAATGGTAGCCTTCGTAGTGTATTCATATTTTCAATCATTCAGTAAGTAAGGAGATCAGATTAAGTACCACTTAATGCAAAATTTTATTAATCAAAGATCCATAACATAAGTACCTCACCTACTAATTCACTTACTTACTGAGTTTTACGCGCGTACCATACATACATTAAAAAAAACACATTAATAAATGAAGCTTGATGTTTACTTTGGTTTTTGTATGAGATTTTTGGTTTTCTCAAAGTGCAGCTGAAAAGGTGTCGAAACGTCTGAAAAACATTTGATAAAACTGAGCTAGTATCGGTAAAAAGTGTTTTATTTCAATACATTTCATAAAGTTAATAAGATAATTTAAGAAATTTTACTGTTTTTTTTGTAAACTGGTGTGATGTTCATTGTACACAGCGTTAGTATCGACAAACCATCATGAGCAGCACTTCTAATTGGCTTTTGTAGTAGCTAAATGGTTTATTGTAAACTTTTAGAGATTCCCTATAGTAAGTATTTTGCTCAAAACTCAACATGCGCAGTTACGAAAACATTTTTATTTCATTGAAATGCGTTGATGCAAGTAAGTAAGTAGCAATGGAAACTTCTGAAACTTTGCAATTATACAATAACAGTTATTCTTAGTAACATAAAGTCCTACACAAAAATGTGTGGGAGCACTGTGTAGGACTTAACGACTGATATCTTAAATTAGACGAAATGTGATGTGTCCTTTGATATTTTGTACGAGCAAATCAACAAAAAACACAGCTTTTCCATGATACCGTGGTAATTGAAAGTTTACGACTGCTATCTTCAATTAGACGAAAATTGTATGTCTTTTGTTTTATTTTCAACGAGGAAATTGTCTAAAAACGCAGCTTTCCTACACACAAAAAAAGCACGTTTGCTGTATGGGGAGACCCCTTAAATAATTATTTTATTCTGTTTTTTAGTATTTGTTGTTATAGCGGCAACAGAAATTTATCATCTGTGAAAATTTCAACTGTCTCACTATCACGGTTAATGAGATACAGCCTGGTGACAGACAGACAGACGGACTGACAGCGGAGTCTTAGTAATAGGGTCCCGTTTTATCCTTTGGGTACGGAACCCTAAAAAATGAAATTCGTTATTCTAATAAAGATTTTTTCCATTGCCGGAATGCCGTTGTGTTGGATATATTTTATCGGCCTTACCACAAAATATTTTAAAACACTGTTTAATTTAGACACTGTATAAATGTGATGCCGTCTTCCTCAAACAATATGGTTAAAAAAGTGATAGCATCACATTTAAACAGTGTCTAAGTTAAACACTTGTTGAACAGTGTTTTAAATTCTTTTGTGGTAAGGCCGTAAATGTTTCATATACTATGCGGTACAGTAAACAATTTTAGGTACCTACTCAGGAATCTTAAAACAATATTTAATGTAAACTATGTTGACAATCATATTCTTGTTTTTGATTTTATGCACTTTATGTAGATACGTATTTAGGTAGGCATAGTCATTTTTATAATTAAGTACCTATTAAGTCATACCATAAACTCTTACAATGGCAACTGAAAACATTACTGCCTGAACAACACACTTGAAAAATATATCTTTTTCCGAAAGAGACCATTCATTTGATTATGGACTGTGCACCCATTTTTGCGCCGACACTCGGTCACCGATTGTCGGTGGCGCAGCTTTTAAAAGATTATCGGATTGACCTCTTTATCTATTTGTAGGGTCTTTGTCTTGATGAATGTGTGCTTTGCTAGGACTGTAACTCATAAAAATTGCAATGAAAACTGTCCACCAATTATCTGTGTGGGCAGGCTTGAAAATATTGCCGCCGCTCCGGTAGGCCATGAGGGACACTTGTATTACGAGTGTATTGTAGGACTCGCCTCGTAAGGGCAGAATTAACCGTTTCATACTTGTTTTCTTCAGGAGCTCGCCCTGTCCCAATGGTGCGTCGATCTTCGTTCCCGGCTCTCCCACTCAACCCGGAAGTCCAGGCTCTGATGCTGGGTCACCGACAGGCATCCTTCGACAGTGACGATGAAGATGGGAAGGGTAGACGAGTTAGGATCATCCGTAGATACTAGATGCAATTCAGAATTGTTGGCAGACACAGGTGCCAAGGAAAGATGATTGTCTAACTTTTTGACTAATGTTTCAATCTGTAAGATCTCTGTTAAAAAGTTGCTTTGACAAAGTACTAAAATGTAGCTAATTTACACTAAACACACTTTGTTGGTTCCATTATTATTAGCCCAAATCCCTAAGTACTAAAATGAAAGTTAGAAAGATTTTTAAGCATTATGAATGCAAAATCAAAAACATAATTCATCTATTTAATACTGTATTTTTGTTAAAATTAAATTTAGTCCGAGTAAACAGTATAAAAATTCTAAAAGACGATTAACTCACACTCTTTAAAGATGTAGTTCAAAAGGAATGATTTGAATAAAGACAGTATGTGTTGCATGGAAAAAGGTAGTTTTTGAAGAAATTAAAAATGAAAATTGTATGTAAATAATACAATAATATTAATAGAAAACTAAGTAAAAATTCTCTTGCATATTTGACATTCTAGTTAATCTTGATAATGTTTATTGAATGTGACTTAATTTAGAACAATAGATACTGCAGTATTTGAAAATGATTATCCTGTATAAAAATCTAGTCAAATCCACGTGTTTACGGGTATCTTAATAATAGATCTAGAAGAAATTAAAAAATTTAGGTTATCATACTAAAATGTATTCCTATTAATAAAAAAACGTTTTTTTACGATAAAGAATAAAAAAAATTGGTTACTGTGGTGTTAATATTTTGGTGTAAGTATTATTATTAGTTTGCTATTTTATAAGAATTAACTTATCTAAGACAATGTGTGTGAAAAATGAAAGTTCCCTATTAATCGACTGTAGTTTTTTTTTAAATAAAATTCGCGTATAATTAAATTATATATAAAATAAATCCCATTGTTGTACTATAAAGAGGCCTAAATCTTTCTCGTGTTAAAGTGTTCCAATTTTTATAACTTTCTAATATATCGAATCAAGATTATTTTGTCAATTCTTCTTCTTATAGTGTCTTACTCTTCTTATTATTTACTATTAATAAAAAATCTTTTATTGAGAATCTTTTTGACCTGAAAATTAAAAGTCTGATCCTGTACTGAATATGTGTGATATTGAACTTTAGAGATAATACCTATATATAGATGTATTGTCCTTTATATAGCACTTAACAATTAATATTGTACACGAAATGTTTAGATATTCTTCAATAAAATATATGCCCCGATTATTCTGTTTGTTATTTAGAGTCCCATTGAAGACTGTATTATGGTGTGGCATGTTTGTTTGTAGATAAAAAAGACGATATATTTCTCTGGAAGTCTCGCATCTAACACACAGCTGCATATACTTTTTTATCATGATGCTTGCAGCGCTTTACGGCAAGTTTATAGTAAAGGTATTCTGTGCTCTAACCGACTAAATGATAAGTGATACTGCAAAATAATCACATACCTACTTACTGATGCGCAGATTTTATTCAGTCCCCCTATCCAAGTGTCAAACTTGTGTGTTGTGTTCAGGGTTCATGTATTTATTTATTTACTAAAGACACAATAACAGACGTCAAACAGAAAACAAACATACTTACAATAAAAATTCTTATATATTAAGTGCAAGTCTGTGCCCAATTACAATTATGCACACTTTTTTGTATAGAAACAGGATATATCACTTTACGTTACGTTACTTACTTATTACTTTAAACACTAGAGATTAAAAAAACTTAGTCATAAAAACGAATCAAAATCAAAAATTACTAACACTGGAAAAGTACTTATATCTTATTTAGGCTTAATATCAGGGAACGAAACAATAATTAGAGACTGAAATGCAACATGAGAGCTCTTTTTAACCGACTTCAAAAAGGAGGAGGTTATCAAGACGACGCCTTTCTTTTTAAGTATTTTTTAACATAACTTCACCAGTTGTTAACCGATTTCAATTATTATTTTTTTTATTACACGAGTGCCTAAAAAAGAGTGTTCAGGGTTCATGTATAATTAAGCTCTTTAGAGTCGTCTATATTTTCCTACCACCCGTTCTAGACTTTTTTAACTGACAAGAAGAAGAACAGGCGCAAGAAACTTATCAGCTTTAACAGAAATAAGTAACGATATTTACAAACTTAAATATGTCGTTACCAAATACAAAAAATTTAGTTAGTTAAATAACAAGAGTCTTTGCAGTTTAATCAGAGAGGCATCAAAGAGACTCACGATTTGTTTATTTCCTATTTGTTTGTTTGATTGATCATCATTTCTCTTAGAGTTTTCAGTAGCATAATTCATAGTTCAAGCAGCATTTCATTCACAATACCCCACTATTAGCAGTCTAGTAGCGATGTTAAGCGTGTTTACAAATGACAATCAACCTTGTACAGAGTTCAACACGCAACTTGGACGGTGGCCAACCACACTGTGTGTGGAAACCAAATAGTGCGGTTTTGGACACGCGTTTGCGTAACACGTTTTGAATTTTTATTTACTATTAAGATAGGGCGTCTAAATAGCGAAAGAAAAAGGATGAAAATATACATAAAAGCTCGCGTGAGAAAGGGACACACAAACCACACAATACAAAATAATTCGTAATAAAGTCGTAATAATATACATAATATTATTTAAAGAAATCTAATACAATAGGTAGGCAATAAATGTGTAAAAACAGTTGTTTTTGCTTATGTACTACGGGCAAGAAAGGAGATTACGAGTATATTGTAATAATTGTGTTTTTTCGAGAAATTACATTTTATTTCATTACCGTAAAATGAAATCTAAGATTGGCAATTTGCTTTATACCTACCATTACCATACCATTTATATGGTCCTAAATAAAATATAATAGAATTACACATTTCATTGATGTCGTGGGTAAAGGCGAATATCGCCTGGTGTTTAATTTATACAATCCCATAGGAAAAAGGGCGTTCAGTTTTTAGCTTAAAACCTTAAAGTTACATTTGTTATTATTGGGTATTAAAGACAAATTCTGAAACCTATTTTGTTATGTACACAATTTTCCTGCTCAAATATATGAAGGTTTCGCGTACAAAATGTAGACGTGCGGTAGTAAATTCTAAATTTACTGTTTACAAGTGAAAATTTGCCGCATGTACACGCCACTGGCTTTACTTGGATATTGGCCAAACCAGACCCGATACTGAAGATATCACTCCCGATATTGGGTTTGCCTTGAGCTATACCATAAATATCTTGTAGGGCAACTTTTCGGATACTTTGAGCTCACATAAAATAAAATATTTTTTTATTCAATAAATATTTCAATGAGATTTTCGGATCGTTTATATAAATCGTATCTGAAATTAAGCACAAACATCTTACGTAAATTTTGTCTATGAGTATTTATGAAGGTATGATTTTGAAACACATAAAAAGTTATAACTATGTCTGTCAAAAAATACTGAAATAATTTACTAGAAACTAATCAGAGGTCGTA
Organism: Catoptria pinella; assembly: GCA_963556745.1. Taxonomy (NCBI): domain Eukaryota; kingdom Metazoa; phylum Arthropoda; class Insecta; order Lepidoptera; family Crambidae; genus Catoptria; species Catoptria pinella. The sequence goes on from OY750769.1 coordinate 9,416,770, forward strand.
TCTATCTTGAGCCACACGTGTTGTAGTTGTAGGTATGACAAGGAAAAAACTTTAGAATTCTTTCTGTTTTATTTTATACGAAAAATTGTGACCCTAACGAAGAATATCATAATTTTCATTGAAATTTCAATTCTAAATAAAAAATTGTGACCCTAACGAAGAATATCATAATTTTGATTAAAATTTTAGTTCTAAATGAAAAATTGTGACCCCTTATGAAGAACATTCGTTTTCATTGAAATTTCAGTTCTAAATGAAAAATTGTGACCCTAACGAAGAACATCATAATTTTCATTAAAATTTCAGTCCCAAATAAAAATCATTTTAGTGTCTTTTGATTGCTCTTTAAATCTTTAAGAAGCTACATACTCGTGCTAATAAAATAAAAAAAGAATTAGGTCGATATAAATAAAGTTTACCATTAGAAAAAAATAAAAGTAATATTGCAGATCTCAATACTAACGATCTTAATTTTGTCTAAAATACCAATAGTGGAGACCTTGTTATAGATTCAAAAATAATTCACGATGCTCACGGCTTCGCGTGTTGCAGTCTTCTTCAGTCGAGATCGTAGGGAACTCGTCTTAAAATATTCCATCGAACGCACGATACGTTTTCTAATTACGCAACACGTGAGTGACTTTATAGAATATTAAACAATGTTATGATATTAAACAATTAACGGATAAAGTGATTTTTATTACCAGAAGATATGGAAGATTTAAGCCCAGCGGTGGTTTTACATTGGAACTATAGAGGTTTTACGGAATTCCCCTTGCACCGTATAAACGGGGAAGAGTCGGAGATAACGGATATATATTTGAAGGAGAACTTGATATCTAGGGTTCCGCACGAGATTTGCAAGTTGCAGAATTTAGAGAGTTTGTACTTGAGCGGAAATGATATTACTGAGTTGCCTAAAGAAATATCGGAGTTGAGATATTTGAAATGTTTAGATATAAGTGGAAATAGATTGAAGAGCTTACCGGATGAGATTGGAGAGATGAAAAGCCTGAAGTTTCTGATTCTAGATGAGAATGAACTGACGGAACTTCCGCTCAGACTGAACGAGCTACGCTTCCTGCGATACTTATCGGTTTGTGGTAAACAGTTTGTTGTTAAAAGTTTGAGTTTTGGGAAAGTAATTTATTTAAACAATAGCTTAAGTAGGTACTTATATTATTTGACAATAACTTAATATTTAACTTGTTTACATCAGTAATAAGGGTTACAAATGCGATTGATAATACTGAATACTTCTTACTTGATCTTTTTGCTCTGGCACATGCATGATTTTGAGATTCTTTTGAAATTACAAGAATATACCAATACCAAATAAACATGTTATAGTTATAAAATTTTGAGATTTTAGCATTCACAATGCTATTTTTATATAATACCAAATAATATACTAGAAAAAATCCGGATATCCAAAGGTCGCGGGTTCGATTCCTGTCCGAGAACATGATCTGGTGCGAGTCGTATTTTTTCTAGTATATTATTTGGTATTATGTTGTAGTTACTTTTAATTATCATTATTTGAAGTCATTAAAACTTCTTAGTTTCCGTTTCCGAAACCAATGCCAATCATTAATTACCTATTAGCTGAAATTATACCACAAACTAGAATTTTATAACCATAATTAATAACCGGTTAAAATGAAGTACTGAAGTTTATGGTGAGAACTCACAGAGGTTTTATTAACTGTACCTACCTAACTGTTAAATATAATGCATAATATCAAGTTTTAGTTAACTATTAGTTAATACATTTATTTGCGACAAATATGGTACATTTTGATGTGACAGTTTAAAATAGTTCTACATTTTTGACCTATTATAAGAGGCATGCAAATGTTGGATATAAATTAAAAATGATAAAATTATTAAGATGAATGTGTCAGAGTCCAAATTATTAATAAATCAAGTTAAAGTTTACCTTTTGAGCTAGTATTTGATTATAAATATGAGGATTTAGGAGAGTTAGAGACTTTAGAGTTAATAAATAACTTAAGATTCATTTACCTAAATTATTCATTTAAATAATTTAAGATTAAAAAGATTCACTTTACCTACTTCACTTGAAGTTATAATAAAGTAAAATTATTATCAGGTCCCTATAAAATTGACGTTTTTTATGGAGAATTTTTAACAAATTGCATTTTCCATAGTATAATTTTGATAATTAATTAAACAACCGTGAATGCTATTGTAGCATAACTTTTATGTACAAATGTTTGAACATTGAGTTAACTTAGGCAACATAACTTAGCGAAAAAAATAAGTTTCGGCTAAGTTACAAAGGATAAAGTGGTCATTTTTGCTAAGAAAAAAAGAAGCAACTTTCAAGGTATTTTATAATGCTAAAAAAACAAAATAAATAGACTTTGGTCATAATTTTATGTAATATCCAGCAGCTGATAAATATTTCAAATCACAGAAGTTATGAGTTTCTCTGTGTGTAAGAAAATAAATAAATAAATATTTGACAAAATCACATACATTGCTCCGATTCCAAAGTAAGTAGCTAAAGCACTTGTGTTATGGAAATCAGAGACAACAGTGATATCACAAACACCCAGACCTGAGCCAATATAGAAAAGTTTCCTAAATTGACCCAACCGGGGATCGAACCCGGGACCTCAGAGATGGCGACACCTTGAAAACCGGTGTACAAAGCCACTCGACCATGGAGGTCGTCAAACACCAACTTCATAGGTCCTTACGACCTAATATTTTAAAGATAGGTATTACAATTGAGTAATAAATATCATCATTCCGGAAATTCATTATGCACTTAAATGAAATATGATCGACATACAATTGCCCTTAAAATCCTAATACTTAAACAAATAACTTTGTAACAATTAATTGCAATACACTTTTTATTTGCGTTTATGTAACGTGATTGTTTTATAAAAATAGCATTCATGACTTGACGACGGTGTACAGTACAGTACAACCCACACGACGACGACGTAGTCGAGTGGGTTGTACATCGTTTCATGGTGTCATGCCACCAAAATGAACTTTTAATGTATACAATTACTGTCTCAAGTCTGGGTGTTTGTGGAACCATCGTTCTCTGATGTCCACAACTAAAGTGCTTTAGCTACTTACTTTGAAAACAGAGCAATGTATGTTTTATTTTATTTATCAGTATAAACATAAGTACAGAGAAATACAAATTTAAAAAGCACTACGCCAACCGCTGAGGTTTATAATGAGAGTTATTAAAAGAGTTTAATAAAAAAAAATAAAAGAGTGCTTTGTTGGGACAAAGTCGATACTTTATCAAAAGCAAAAAAATATGAGTTAATAATAATTTTATGCTGTCCAATATTTACATTTACATTATATTTGTATTCAGATCCAGCAGTTTAATTTAAGCTAGTTTTAACCTGTAACAGTTACAGAATCAGTTAGCCAGTATACATCCAGCTTTAATCGATCGTAAACTGAAGGAAGACAGTTACTGGCGCCAATTAAATAACAAACTGTCGGTGTTAAATCAAACTTTAACGCTTCCTCATTGATTTGTTTGACTTAAGCTCTACGGTTAACTAATGAAAATTCAGTTAAGCGCGAGTATCTTTAACCTAGTTCAGCCGCGATGTAAGTTCGGAAAAAAGCTTTTACAAATATTAGGTCCCACCTATCAATGACGTTATGTATGGGGAATTTTAAAAAGTTTCATTTTCCATACTAACATTGTTTTAATTTATTTAATGTTTTAAAACTTTTATGCACTTATGTTTAAACACTAAGATTACGTATGTCACTTAGATTAAGCGAAAAAAATAAGTTTTGGCTAAGTTAAAACAAATAAAGTGGTCATTTCTGCTAACAAAAAGAGGAGCCATTTTTAAGGTATTTTTTTATGTTTAGAAAACTATAATAAAGATTATTTTACTGTTGATAGTTGTCTATGATGGTCATTATTCGATACATTTCAAGCAATTGATGAATATTTGAAATCATAGAAGTGACGAGGTTCTCTATTTGTGAGAAAAAAATTGCCAATTTCATAGGTGGACCCAATATTTAAGGACTAAGGAAAAATAAATATTTGATATAATTTAAATGGCACACCTACTATTTAAAAAAAAATATGTGTGACTAACTTAAGTAAAAAATGGTTTAATCACGTTAAAATCAGGTTTGCAAAAATTTTGCAAATGGAAATAGCATTTTACTTTAATTTTTGTTTCACTAGAACTTGTTTGAACCTTTGACCGGGATAAAAAGTATCCCATCTTTTAATACAGGCTATAAACTATCTGTGTGCCAAATTTCACCAAAATCCGTTCAGCCGTTTTTGCGTGATTTAGTAACAAACATTCTAACATCTAAACATATTAAGATATTATGTATTAAAGAAGAAGACAAAAATGTGTGTCTAATTTTAGTTTTCACAGTTATGCAAGATAGTACACTGGGTGAATATTATGTAAACTTTCCACCAAGGCCACAGGAATGGAATGAGTTTACACATTTCAGACACAAATAATGTCCATTACATAGTAAATATATAAATTAACTTTTAGGAATATCTAATAGATCTTTGATAAGTTATTAAAAACAATTATCTCACAAAGACCCCTAAAAGCTATTGGCCTACCTGAAAACTTACTAATTAGGAAAGTTCGGAAAGAACTATTCTTTGTCAGCCTCGACTAGTTCGGTAAACAAACTAGAAATAGTTTTAACGATACTTGCGTAACGATGTTACGTTTACTAACTAAAGACCACTAAAAACAAACTTAGTGGAAAGCAATTGGAAAATACAGATTTAAGACAAACTGAATCACATCAAGCTTTGCCCTAAATTGCATGAGATTTTTTTTTAAATAACTTAAATCATTTGAAATTTTGAGATTTAAGCATTCACAATGCTATTTTTATATAATACTAAATAATATACTACAAAAATAGGACTCGCACCAGATCATGTTCTCGGACGGGAATCGAACCCGCGACCTCTATGCTCGCGATATCCGGTCCAATGCTCTGACCGCTGAGCTACCGAGTCACTAGTGAGAACGTCGAATTTCTTCTAGTATATAAACTCTTACGCTGCAAGCCAGCGCCATCTCACTTATTATTATTATTATTATTTTCTTGTTTATTGATTTTATTTTATTTTAAATTTAAATTGATTTGATTTGAAAATAGACTAACGGATAGTACGTACATCGTTTTTATTTTGTTAAAGTCTTTTTTAATTGATTGTTGCATTTCCTGAAGTTGTGATACTTACTAAAACATCAAACACCTCATTAAGGTGTCCATAATAAATATTAGACTTAGTTTATACCAATTCCTTCGTTAAATAGCAAAGTCCTTAAGAAAACTACTTCCTGCCACTTCCCAGATTGCAATCAAGAAATTGCTGTTACTTCGTAGATCTTAATATATTTTTAATAGATCCTTTATTGTTCTGTTATAGATAACAAATTGCAATGGCTGCCTCAAAGACCGGTTCACAATTACCACCATTGCGAGTTCAGGTTTTGGAGAAACACCAGATTGAGATCGATTCCTTATTCACTGTGGTACCACATGTTTAGAGACCAGCAAACGAGGAGTCTAAATATTGGGTAAGAAATCCTACTCCTTAAGAAAATTTGCAAAACACTAATCAATTATATTTTAATAAGAAATCAAAGCTCCTAAGAGCTTGTGGATTGTTTCCTAAGAAACAATCCACTTTCTTCAGTTAAATTAACAAAAGAAAATAAAATTCATGAGCTGTAAAAACAAAGATAATTTCCAGGTATCGTGTAAAATCGAAATACTTTATAAAAAAATGCGATTCACATAATATTATTATAACACTTACAACGAAATGACCAAAATTAAACAACATAAAAACAAACACGAATAAAGCAGCTCTCAAATGTAGCAACTATTCATGATATTGCATAAGCCCTCCATCCGCAGTATAACATAACATAAGGTACTCTTCCCGAAGTATATCAAACTCATGCCATAAACAGCTGAACTATTTCAGAGGCAATTATCACCATAAACAATCTTTCAGGAAATGTTGCCGAATGTACTGGGGAGCAGCAATAACTGATCTAATTTTAGAACAGAATCGAAGTAGTAGAAAATCGTTATATTGTTACAGCGATGCATTTGTGTAATGCATTGCACAAGAACTAGACAAGATCTTTGTGTTATTTCGTTGAATTCTTGATAGGTAGTACCTACTGAGATATAACCAAAAACCAGTGGTTCTGTAACACCCATAAAAAATAGTTTGTACAAAAGAATTATACTTATTAGAAAAATCTTTTTTCTATGTGAAGTATAATTATTTTAATAGAAACAATATTAACTAATTTATCATTGTAAGTAAGTATTAATGTTCTTTTGAATTCCATTTTGTTTTGTTTTCAGATGTCTAAACATACTAAATCAACAACAAATGTCCTTATCAACTAAATTTAGATTAAAATTTAGTCAAGACTCAAGAGAATGGACCGTGGAAATTGCTTGTTCACCCTACCACAATATCGTTTCACCAAACGAAAAATATTCGCCACCAAGTCTATACGAACTTTGCAAAAGACAAGTCTATCAAACAATTTGTGATACAGCTAAAAGACAAACAAATGATTCAGATTATTGCTATTTATGGCAAAACTTTTACTCTAACAACCGTGTAAGAAATCTGCAAGAGACTTTTGGCGATATCCATATTAATTTCGATGATAATAATAGCCAAGATGAGAATGGGAATATTGAAACATTTACGAAAGTTCCAGTTTTCAATAAAATTGAAACGAAAAAAGACTATACTCCATCAGATATACTTAAAGAACATTTCCAATATCTTCCTACTTTCATAAGAAGAGATCTTTGCAACGGACCAGTATCAAGATGCGAAAATGTGGAATGTAAAAGACCTGTTTTTGATTTCGCCTGCTTTGAATTTTGTCATGGGTAAGAACTGTTCCCTTAGTTAAAGCTGTCCTCTTTCTTATTTTGTCTATTACAGTTAAAATATTCAATAAATTAGGTAGGTATTATTTTACACTGAGTGAAATAAAAATAACGTTTGTAAGTTGTATTTCGAGCATTCACATTTTAAATTTCAATAATAAGTTATTATGTTTTCAGAAAACTGATCCTAATCGATAACGTCGAAGATATTATACTAAGTGCCACATTTTGTACCAAATCCTGCTCTGAGAAGTGGAAGATAGGAAGAAATATTATACAATGGACAATAGAATAACAATTATTACATTAAAACTTTTTATGTAAATTATATATACCTTATTGATTTATGTTAAAGCAAGGCAGTAATATTTATATAAGTAATTTATTTATATATTTTAGTAAATGATTATTATTGTAAAGTTTCATTTCTGAATCATAGTGTGAATGACGTACCCTACAAAATAACTATCATATTTTTTTATATAAAGCTCATTGACTCTACTTAATTACTTTTTCTCATTGTGAAAAGAGAAATATATGTAGCTTACTCCCGCAAAAAAATATATGCAGGATGCACCGCCCGCCCGCCCGCTAAAAAATGCACGCACGATCTAACTCCTGAGGATGCTCCGGGTTGGGGCGAAACACGTGTAGAGTAGTCTAATTGGTGAAGGTGCAAGGTGTGTCGCTGTCATGCTAAATGCAAGTATTGTGCACTGATATTTTTGTGGTGTGCATGTGCAATTTTTTTGCGGGCGGGCGGGCGGTGCATCCTGCATATATTTTTTGCGGGAGTAAGCTACATATATTTCTCTTTTCACAATGGTTTGGGACTTCCGCCAAGTAATGCCTGATTCAATCAAGTAGTTTTTCTCACTTATGCTCTGAAATATTTTCATTACATTTTGAAAAAAAATGCAAGAATCAACACATACGTGGTGGTCTGGTTCATCACGTTCTAAATTTGTAATACAATGCAGAATTTAATTTCGATACCTACTTCCCACACAAGTGGCACTACTTCTTCCTGTAGGAAGTAGTATTCCAAATTAAAACGGTAGAACCACTGACCTCCATTATACATTGTATACATTGTATAATGGAGGTCAGTAGGTAGAACTCATCGGCTTATTTTTATAAAACTTTATGGCTGGTCGTTTCACATGGCCACACGAACCAACTAAAAAATTAAAAATCATTTTATTTCCTCGCATTTCTTGAGAAAAGCTCTATTTAAGCTTTGTGTGGGAAACAATTTACATTGCATTCTAACTCGCCTGTAATGTACTATTTTTCTCATAAAATAATCAAAGGATTCGTGATTTTTACACTGACATGATTTTTTTTTTGTAATAAACAGATCAAGTTTCAATTCAAATGTAATTAATTAGTAAATATTTTGGGGTTATCTGTAATTTGGGGTTACCTATTATCTAAACCTGTGGACAATATGGAGGTCAGTGGATTATTACATGATTTCATGCTCTTTGGAATAAAGTTCTTTTTCTTGGATTTTAGCCAAGAAGTTTAAATTCATATTCGTGTCTTAAGAAGGTCTTAAGAATTTATACTTCTTGATCGTAGCATAGAGTAAAGTAAAAAATAAAGATAGAGAATAGAATGCATAGAGTATAGCATGGAAGAAAACTCTAATTTTTCTGAGGAGGAAAGTAAGAACCATAGACTTATATTTTATACTAATATACTAATGGACAAAATTTTTTTCAGGCCAGTGACTAATGGTAAGAACTTTATAATCATACTGCAACATGATTGCAACATACCTGTGCAAGAACTTTATAATCATATTCTAGGAAAGCATACAGAAAGGTAAAAAATCATAAAAAAAATATACTTAGAAGGAAAGTAAAACATAGACCATAGAAAAGTATAATAAGCATAGACAAGCTGATGATGGATCGCGTAGTGATTACTTGCTCAGTGGATGGATTCATGGATCCTTTTTTCTTTTAAAACTTTGAATGAGAATTTGTAAACAACTACGATTTTCAAGTGATAAACAAATATGCCAAAAACAAAATCAATTGGAAATACAGCAATCATAACTCACGAGTACTTCCAAGGACACCGGTGCAGTCTGCCGTCAGATAAACTGACTAATCTGACGGTAAAACACTCAAAGTGGAGAAAAGTGTTCTTGGATTTGATCACCGTCCGTACAAACGATGCTAGAGCCCGAAATATGTTCAAGTTAGTAAGCTAGTTTTACTAAACCTTTCACAAGTTTTACTAGGACAGCCGTGATGCCCGTGATCCACTCTTTAGAACAAAAACTTCAGGGGTTGAATCCTTGTAAGGCCAATTTTAGGTAATCCTTAGAATCGGGGCGCCTGAAATGGATATTGGGACAGATAGGAGGGGTAAGGAGGCGAAGAAGGAAACCTCTCAGTATCACTCCCGCCGCGCGGAAATGATAATTACTGAAATAAGTACGATTTTAAAAATCGTAACTTCAAAACACTTTCATTACATCTAAGTTCTTTCTGTCACGGCTCCGGCGCTGCGGGATATGCAGCCCTTCCGCCCTTGCGTAACAAAGCTCAGAAACACGTACGAGCCGTATAGGTTGAGCATAGAGGATAGTGGCTGAGGCTGGTCACCGAGCCGCGGCGGGCGAGGGCTGCCTGCCGTCCGCACCCCCGCGCCACATATAGGTAAACAATAGTGGTGGGACACTAGAGGCTATGAGCTGTAGAGCTCGCGTTTGTGACATTTATACAAAATCGAAAAGGCTGGAATATTATGATTTTCTCCATATATCTGCGAAAAACTGAATCGACAAAAAATCCATGTAAATTATATAGCACCTACACACAAAATATCACCATAATCGGTTGAGAAATGCAACCTATAGAGCGGAACGGACGGACAGCCGGACACACATACGAAAGCATTTATGTCCAAGCCGAATCGGAGACACTTCGCTCGCGCTTCGCGCTCAGTCAATAAAAATACGCATTTCCGCGCCGGGAGTGCGATGTCATTAAAAAGGCCTTTCAATTCAAAAATCAGAATCCCCGATTCTAAGGCCAGCCCTTGTCACCAGTCTCCACACATCTGTTTTTATGATCGGTGTTATAACTAAATAATAAATAAGTAAATCATTTATTTCCTCATCACACAATAGGTTACTTAACTCTAGAACATTATTTGAGAGAAATACTATATATGACCTGAAGTGTGAGAAGCTGGTGCCCGCAATAGGTTTAAAAGAAAACCGGTTACACAGGTCACCAGGCCACCCTCGCAAAAGGATACAATTGTGTTCTTAGCTAAACGTATTTGTAGACCTATGTTATGCAAGTTGTCTAATATCATAATATTTTATAGGTCTTACGCATCTTTCTGTGCCGAAAAGTACCGTCATTATAAGTACTACCCGTTTTCCATCCATCCGTACAGCGAGTTACGATTGTGGCTGGATGTAGTCTTCAGCATTTCGATCATACTAAGCTGCACGACGGTAGCGATACATTTCAGTGAAAGTCATAACCCTGAAGGATTTAACCCATCGGTATTTGATTGATTATTATCTACACTTACCTACTACGCGTTCATTTCACGATTCCCGTTGCCTCCAGCCTGAAGCCGGTCAGAAGGCTCCAGGCCCGCTTCTTCTTACCGCGCCCCCTGCGTCACCTAGGGAGGCGGAAATGAACGCGTAATATATATTTTTTCATCGTTAGTTAACGATCCCCTACCACTCAAACATAAATCAATAGGTACCATTAAGCTCAAAAGACTCTTTTTTCTTTTAATTATTTTTTGAAGTAGGTATTCTTTTCTTATGAGTCGCTTTTGAACAAAAAAAGAAAAAAGTACTTACCTACATAAGTTTATTAAAGAATTATAGTCTGTTTAGCTGTGCCTATTACCCGAGTGTTTTGCCCACATCTCCATCCTCGTGTGATTTTGCTTCCCGTGGCAATTGCGGGACCAATGTAATTAGATCTGGTCTCTACTAATGTTAATCTAAGTTCAGCAGGTTTAGGCGTGAAAACGTAACAAACACACAGATAGAGAAACTTTCGCATTTCGATTACTTATAATATAACAATGTTATTATTTTATCTTGATTAAAAATCTTGTTTTTTCTAGGATTTTCACACGATTTTGCTTCATTCATCTGACATCGCGATATTATGTGACATAATATTAAATTTTTTCACCGGTTACGCTGAAGGATTTACTAATCGCCACGTAGTACTGGATCCTTTGAAAATCTGTTGGAATTACGCCAGAACTTGGCTTATACTGGACCTAACAGCTGCTGTTTCTTATTTGCCTCTTTTATATAAATTTAATGTGAAAACAGACGTTTACTTGACAACCCTGAGAGTATTTCGGATACCAATACTATTTCGTTATTTAGGGAATATAAGTAAGGGACTAAGAGTAGGGGTAAGTGAATTTTCGTCTAAAATTTCAAATTGACCGAGCCAGCGCGAAGCGCTGTCCGTTTCAGCATGGGCAAAATGATTTCATGTGTCTGTCCGGCTGTCCGTTTGTTCTCCTCTACTATCGCATTTGTCAACCGACTCTCGTGAAATTTTGTGAGCGTTAGATAATTATTTAGATATTTTTTATTGATTCAGTTTTTCGAATATATTTCAGCCATTGCGAAAAATCTTTTAAAAATGTTAAAAACGCGCGCGCAGTTTATAGAGTCACTAGCATTTTTAGTTTGTTTTGAAAATACCTAAAAATCGCGCGTCAAGAGGGACACCCCATCCATAATGTCCGCTGTAAACAGACAGTCCGATGTAATGCTGTTAACCGATACCTATCTAAAACTAGTTATTGGATAAACTGATTGTGTCGGTAAAACAGTTGTAGTTTTTGTGACGTATCGTATCCCCTTAATTCATCAATGCCCGAGCGGCCGCTTGCGGTCGGACAACAATAGAATATCTATTGTGTCTCATTTTCTGGGCCTTGAGCATGACACCGGAGTTTGACCCAAACCAGACCGGAGCCGGAACGAAACAAGACCGGAGCTGAACCGGAGCAAGACCGAGACCATTGGGGCCATCCTGTATTAGTGCGGTGTCTCGGTCTTGCTCGTGGCAATCCATAGTAACAAATGCGAGGGAAAAAGTGGATCCTGTCGAACTCCGGTGTCATGTACTATCGACAATACTTCCGCTTTACCACTCCTAAGGTTAAAATCGCTTGCACACGGCGCCGTCACGAACATACGTTTAGTTCGTGCAGGGGCGATACGAGCGCACACGATTTTTTTCTGCGAAGTGGTGAAACACGTGAGTTCACGTTCGCAGCGTAGCATCGGAGCATCATGATTGCGTATTATTTAGCATACCTAAATCCAACTAAAAATGAAATGATACCGTACGTCCTCACTAGCGACATGTCACGCGTTGATGCTCGATGAAACACGCCACACCTGGGGCCGTACCGGCTAATGCATCGTACAGATAAATCGAGCCCCAATCGGGCCAAAATGGCGAACCCTAATTCATGATGTCACACGGACATCGATATCTTCTAAATAACTTCGGCAAATAGTACAATACGAAACTTCTTACTTCGATTTATCTGTTTTAAGTTGAAGCTCGGTAGACCCGCCGAAGTTCGTAAAGTTAGCCGGTAGGGCCCCTGCTCAAAGAAAAATATCAAGAGTTAATTTTCAGGTTCTTTTTGAGACATTCATAGAAATTTTCGTTTGTTTCTACTTGTACGTGATGTGGAGTATGTTTTTCCAATTCTCCATCGAGTATGTGGCAACGGAGTCCTGGCACCCGAAAAATCCTCGGAACTGCTCGTGGATCACTATGGCAAATCTATGGGACGCAGAATCGCTTGACAGATTTGTGTATTCATTTTATAGAGCAGGTAAAATCTTTTATTTAAAGTTGTGACAATACTTAGATAAGTATTTCGCAAGATCGAATGAACCTGTTGTTGGAAAACGAATTCTTTAATCCTTATTAAATTTAGATTTTTCGCATTCACAATGCTATTTTTGGATTAAGATAAATAATATTAGAAAAAATACTAGAAAATATCAACTCACCCGTAGCACCTCAGACAGGACTCGAACCCGAACTCGACCCCTTGGGATTCCGGCCCAATGCACTGACCAATTATGCTACCGAGTCGCTTCCAATCCCAAGGGTGCGGGTTCGAGTCCCGTCTGAGGTGCTACGGGTGAGTCGATTTCTTATAGTATTTTTTCTAATATTATTTATTCTTTAATCCTCTTTGACGAAGTCCTTTTGTACCACAGTCCAACACACGGGACCTTTCCGGACTGTTGAGTGTTAAAGACAAGTTTATCTTTGTTGTTGCTTAGCATCCCACTGTCTTGCTAACTCTTTTTATAGTAACATGTGGTTAACTGCATATTTGTTAAAATTTCATAAGAAAATCTCATTTATTTATTTATGAATAAGTAAGTATGTAGGTACCTACGTGATTAGTGAACCCTAATAAAGAGAAAAAAAATATCGCAAGTACAGCCAGGACCAACGGCTTAGCTAGAGCTAAAAAAATATACCTCCGATGACCGAACCTCAACCAGGCGATAGTTTCTCATGAATTAGGTACTTAGTTGAATCCTTTTTTTTCAGTTGGTATGATTCGAAAAAATTCGAACCTGAGATTTATACAGTATGGATGCAACCTCGAACTGTTCTACATGATATCTTGGATTATTGCTAAGGTACCTATAGTTTTTACTGTCGGCCTTTCAGAAAAGACCTTAGCTCAGAATACATAATAGTACAAGTGCCATAGGCTTCGGCACGTATCTTGAGCGGAGTAATTTTTGGGTCTCATTGGCGGGAGACATGGTGCAAACATGCGCAGTAATCCCCTTCAATTTCTCTCACCGCCGCCCGCTCAAGATCCGTGCCGGCACCTATAACAACCGATGAAACTGAACTTAATTGTTTGGTTCTAGTTACTCGCTTTTCACTGTGGAGTGAAGTACTTTGTCGCAGTGTATGGTTTAGAATCGGCTGCTTGCAAGTATTTCAAAATACAGAGGCAAGTCGAAACATACATAAAACAGAGAAAGTTCCCGCCTAGAATTAAGGAGAAAATACTCAAGTTCTACGCGATAAGATACCAGACTACTTTCTTTGTGGTGAGAATTCTACCTTTGGCACAGAATACATCCTTTGATGTTGATATACACCGTAATTTTGTAGTCGTTTTAATTCCCTCAAGGATCGTTCTACTAAGGCGCTGTCTCCACGGGCGAGAGAATAGCGACGAGTAAGCGCTTCTTCTATCGTCACATCGCCGTGTGGAGCTTTCATAGAAAGTACCTATACAAGGTATTACAAAAATACTCCTAATGCCAAATATGGTATATAGGGACCATCAAACTGATCAACTTTTACTATGGAAGGAACCAACTCTGAAATCGCGAAAAAATAAATCTGCTGTTTCATACAAAAATTAAAATCGAAAATATCAAAATGTATGAAACAGCTGTTTTTTTTTCGCGATTTCAGAGTTGGCCCCATAGTAAAAGTTGTTCAGTTTGATGGTCCCTATATACCATATTCGGCATTAGGGGTATTTTTGTAACACCTTGTACAGAAATACGTGGCACGACGATAATATCGCCGCGATTCTCTGTCGCGTGGAGATGGCGCCTAAATGAAACTAAACATTTTTGCCAAAGAAACATGGGTCGAAAAAGTATAAAAAAATACTTTCCTATTCCTACACTAATTCGATCTTTTCTTTTCGTTTTTTGACTCATATTTCTTTAGCAAAAATGTTTAGTTTCATTTAGGCGCCATCTCCACGAGCGAGAGAATCGCGGCTTTATTATTGTCGTGCCACGTATTTCTGTACAAGGTGTTACAAAAATACCGTTAAGGGGATTAAAACGACTACAATAACGGTGTATTCGTCGTCAACCATTTTAATGTCCTCACTGCTGGGGCACAGTCCTTTCTTTAATGGCGAGTGGGTTAGCGCATTCGCCCTACGATTATGGAGGTTTGATATATTCAGTTCCTAAGTATTATTTTACTAGTAGTAGTTATATTCGTCCTTTTCAGGACAGGCGAAGGTCTAAGCCATACTGCCAGTTCTTGAGGTATTATTTTACTTTGATGAACCTTAACCAGGAGTAGGAAAATCGTTACACAACATTACAAAATTTATTTTATTCTGTGAGAAAATACTTAGCGGAGAGGTGAGACGTCATCCTATGAAAATAATGTTAATTTCGTAGGATGACGTCACTCCTCCGGTCCATTGTCAGATTAATCGCATTGTACTACGTATCTTGAACGCTAACTTAGCTTTCTATTGTAGTGCGGTGCGATGCGAACTTTGGCCATTAATTACGGTGCATGAGGATCTTTCCAGCAACCTTCCTATCTCCCATTTGCTGATATCTTGCGTATTGCGCAGTGACTAGTGCCTAACTTCACACCCGCCATAAAGTTTGCATCGCACTAAATAATCGAAGAACTTGGTAATTATAAGCACAGAATATACAACGTGTTACAAAAGTACCCCTAATGCCGAATATGGGAGATAGGGACCATCAAACTGAACAACTTTTACTATGGGACCAATTTTGAAATCGCGAAAAAAAAACAGCTGTTTCATACAAAAATTAATTACGAAAATATCAAAATGTATGAAACAGCTGATTTTTTTTTCACGATTTCAGAGTTGGCCCCATAGTAGAAGTTGTTCAGTTTGATGGTCCCTATCTACCATATTCGGCATTAGGGGTACTTTTGTAACACCTTGTATAATAGTACTAAATGTACATAAGCCCATCCGCGCGAGGATAACCAAATAATAAGCTACTCTCGCTGCACGACAATAAAGTACAATTTCAAATTGCACAGCGCTGCGTGCCTATTATTGTATGCACCTTCTCTTTCTGTCGCGTAAGTCGCGTAGCTCTGTCTCAACTGACACACGACATCCCTCGTGCGCTGGCTCGACTGAATGAGCCGCGAGCAGTAGGCAGGCTAATATAAAACTTTAAACTTTAAAATTATATAAGTTAGGCCGCGACCACGACCTCACCGCGAGCGCGTCCTGTCTTGCGTCTCGCTCACCACAAACCACTATGCGGTCGCGACGACGAGCTGAGAGGCCAACATCGAGACAGCGCGCAGTGGTTGCCGAGACACAAGCAAGACGCAGGAGCGGGCGCACGATGATGTCGTGGTCGCGCTAAGAAAAGGATCTTCATTTTGTCAAGCACTACTTACATACATAGTCATGTAAACATTACTCAGGAGGAGCGCATATTGCCATGCGTATCGGGGCAACTCCGCGAAGACATCATAATGCACACTGGTCGCCAATTAGTTCGGGAGCTGGAGTTTATGAAGAACATGCCGAATACTCTACTGCTGCAGATCAGCTTTCAGCTCAAATTGGTCATATTCACCGCAGGAGATATCATTTACAAAATTCATAATATTGGTATGGTTCTTACTTACCTACGTTATTTTATCAATGAAGTTTTAGGGTTCCGTACCCAAAGGGTAAAACGGGACCCTATTACTAAGACTCCGCTGTCCGTCCGTCTGTACCGATCACAACATGGTTATGATCACTGCTCAATCAAAAAGTAGTTTTCACAAACTAGTAATATTTTTGAAAGTCCTATCCAACGACACCTCACACAATGAGATTGATGAGAAAAAAATTCACCCCACTTTACATAGGGGTAGAGGTACACTAAAATAATATTATTCAAGATTTTATTTTACCATTTTTTCGACGTAATTATTATACACTTTCATGCTAAATAACAGCTTTCTAGTACTTAGGGCCTCTGAGCTTAGCCATGGACTGACAGACGAACGGACGGACGGACATGGCGAAACTATAAAGGTTTCTTGTTGACTTGAGTACGGAACCCTAAAATATACTTTTGAGGTTGAGAAGTGCGGTTTGTTTGTAAACATTTACGTCGGCTAGAGTATAGGTATACCTTTATATTTGACGACCTCCTTGGTCGAGTGGCTTTGTACACCAGTTTTCAACGTGTCGCCATCTCTGAGGTCCCGGGTTCGATCCCCGGTTGGGTCAATTTAGAAAACGAACATTTCTACATTGGCTCAGGTCTGGGTGTTTGTGATACCTCCGTTGTCTCCGATTTCCACAACACAAGTGCTTTAGCTACTTAATTTGGAATCGGAGCAATGTATGTGATGGTGTCAAATATTTATCTATTTTATTTATTTTTTATAACTATATTCGCAGTTGGTTCCTACCTTTATATCTTGGTAATAATGGTCAAATTAAGCAGCGAATATCTACCGATCGTCGTGGAGATCCTTTGGGGAAGCATTTGCCCAATAGTGGACGTCTTTAATGCTGCAATGAGGGTATTTGAAGTGCTCGGTGGCCCAGTGGTTTAGCGTCTGGCTTTGCGATTGCGGAGGTTAAGCAACTTTCGCAAGGGTCAGTCATGGGATGGGTAACCAAAACCGTATTTTCTCGAGTTCCTCCGTGTTTCAGAAGGCACGTTAAGCTGTTGGTCCCGGTTGCTTTTGCAGTCGTTACACACCAACCAACATTTGGCCTGCGTGGTGGGTTATGGCCCATCCTCCTTGTAAATCCATAAGGATGGCTTGTGCCCCAGCAGTGTGGACATTAAAAATGGCTGATGAGAGTACTAACCCAGCTACATCTATTTTCGCAGGCGACAACATATACTTCATAAACAAAGGCACCGTCGCCGTATACACAGAATCCGGCAAAGAAGTCTGTCATCTAGAAGATGGGGATTTCTTCGGCGAAGCAACACTCGTGATGAAACACCGATTTCGCACAACATCTACGGTAGCAGTGAGCAACTGCGAATTGTTCACGCTAAACAGAGATGACTTCAATAGCTCTATCGCACGCTACCCGACTGTATACGAACATATAAAAGAAGTTGCTACAAGAAGGCATGAAAGAACTTGCGTTCTTGAAGAACGTCATAAAACTGAGATGAGGAACTTGAATGTGGAATAATGGCCGCTTTAATTAATTTAATAGAATAGAGCAGTAGAATAAAATAAAAAAAATGTAAACCTCAAAGTTTGAGCACGTTTAAGTGTATTTTATTTATCTGGCTAAACGAATTCGTGTATTTAAGTTGTGTTTGAGTGTATTTTTATTTATCTGGCTTTAGAATAAAATTAGTATTATTAAGTTCTAGTTTGATAGGGGAAATAAATAAAATAAGATTTAAGTTTTTACCTTTATTTTAAATAAACCAGCCACCATAATTTAAGCGTAAGATCGAGCATAATTTATGAGAATCGAAAATACTGATTGTGATGTTTAACAAAAACTTGGTTTGATACATAAAAAAAATTGTCACAACCATAAAAATATGTAGGATTTTAAATTAGAATATTATTTTATGTTAAAAACAGTGTTACATAAAAAAATATTATTGTACTATTAATTTTCCAAATAATATTTTGTACCATTATTTTTCCAAACTATATATTCCTGAAAATAACGTAAAGTGTATGCTTGTCTTGTTGAAATATCTGCCCCTCTACTCAAATGGCCATTCTACTAAAATTAACGGCCGAATACTCGAAAGGGTACTTAGCTAAAATTTCTAATTAAGGTCTCCTTAACTTTAAGGAAGCTGTCAGTTTCATAGTTTCTTTCAAATCTGACATCATTTTTTATTTAAGGTGGCCTTAACTACAAGATTCGTTTAGTAGTAACAGGAACTAAGCGTTAGCTTATGTTATTCCCATACATTGTTATTCTATAATATTCTACTAGCGTTAATTTTCCTTCGGCCGCGTACGAAACCGGAGGTTCGTAACCCTTCGTTAATTTT
This sequence comes from Catoptria pinella, assembly GCA_963556745.1. Taxonomy (NCBI): domain Eukaryota; kingdom Metazoa; phylum Arthropoda; class Insecta; order Lepidoptera; family Crambidae; genus Catoptria; species Catoptria pinella. The sequence goes on from OY750769.1 coordinate 9,435,554, forward strand.
AGTAGAATGGCCATTTAAGTAGGCCATCAGATCAATTTATGATAAAATATTTAAATATTCGCAATTACTCAAGTAATTAGGAACATGTTTAGGCATAAACATGATTTACCACGTTTCACCAAGTTTTGAAAAAATATACTTAATGACTTCGAAAATTATTTAAATTCACACTATTTAAAAACACAAATATATAATTTGTCACAGCTACGCCAATTTTTATTATGATGAAATAACATTTACAGCTTAATACAAAATTCAGTTTTAATAAGTCTTTTCAGCGTTATTTTTTTAAATATTACGGTAACAAGTGGTAAATAAAAATCGATTTAAGTAGGAAAAGATATTAGGAGCATTAGATTCTGAGCAAAGTTTGCAGCTTGACGAATAATGTTGCAAAGCAAAAATTAATTCAACCTGGATTGTTTATCAAAAAAATTTTATTTCAAATAATCAAATATATTATTAGGAAATATACAACATGTTACAAAAGTACCCCTAATGCCGAATATGGTATATAGAGACCATCAAACTGAACAACTTTTACTGTGGGACAAACTCTGAAATTGCGAAAAAAAATCAGCTGTTGCATACATTTTGATATTTTCGATTTTAATTTTTGTATGAAACAGCTGATTTTTTCGCGATTTCAGAGTTGGCCCCATAGTAAAAGTTGTTCAGTTTGATGGTCCCTGTGTACAATATTCGGCATTAGGGGTATTTTTGTAACATGTTGTATTTTGTTTTTATGGATACATTCTAATAACATTGTCAGAGGGCCGGTTTTACCATTTGAAGCACCGCCGCAAATTATTGAAAATATAGTTTTAAATTAAAAAATTCGTTTATAATGAAAATGTCGTATGGAGGCTGACCTCGCAAGTAGGTACTTTGCAAATACCGCGTATAGACATTTCCTAAATTTTGCGGAAACAAGAAACATAATAATATTCACTACCTATCTGAAAAAAGTTGTTTTTCGTCTAGGCTGTTACAAACACTTGTGAATGTCAAAGAAGCTTCGCCATCGGTCCGCAAACCCTAATCAATCTCTCGGTGACCCAGTGCTGTTTTATTGGAATGTCACATTGGTTTCTCTATAATTTCATTAGATTCTTGGCACAGTATTTGCGACTTTTGTTAGCGGTATTGCAAACTTCTCCTACGCGGTTGTGATGGTTATTTAGGCTATGGCCATTGGCTTTGTTTTGTATTCTGCAAGTTTTTAAGCAACGGTTGTTTGTTCCTGACTGTTCGTACCTATATAAAATTATATTGTTATGTGTGCGTATAAAATATCTTGAAAAGGCGGTGAACCATTTTACTTCCGGAAAAGCGGTATAACAATCTCATCGACGATATATCTACATTTCACGAATAACGTCTAATTATTAGCAATAGTACGGTTAAAAAATAAAGGTAAACCTGTACTTTCTGGTTATTTGTAATAGTAATGACGCCTTATTTCATTTCTATGTTTTTCCAGTCCTCCTATTCAAATGGCCAACTTTCTACAATTCACTAACTTTATGTTCTTCTATTCGTTCACCAACTTTAAGTTTAAAAATAAGCAAGAAATTATTATAATGCGCTTGTCAATTCCTTACAGTCTGTTTATCCTTACTTATCTTATTTAGTAAACAGTTTTTCACAGTTGATATACATGAACTTAAATCTCCAATTAAAATATTTTATGTTGTGTTATTACATCACATTGTCATAAATAAATAACAATATCTTTCGTATTCTATGTGTGGAAAACCATTTGTTGTATTTTATTAATGATAAAGAGTTGGGTGAAGACAAGTAAGGATAAACAAAGTGTACAATACAACAGTACTTATCTGTGATTTAGAAGAGCTTGTGACATGTGACTTAATTGCCCAATGCTTATTTTAAAGATTTGAATTAGCGCACGAATGGAATAATAGCCACTTGAATCAGGGCTCGGATGAACATAATTTTCGCTTTCCAACATCTATTCTATATTATAGTTGGCTGTAAGGAACACATGTGGCAATGCAATCTGAATTGAAGCCCGGCCAATACGACACAGTGCCCAGACACATACAAAAGTATAAAATAGTTGTAATACGTATTTGCTATCATTTAGACTTGAATGAATATTAACAAAGTAAAGTGATGATCTTTTTATGTATCGTTATATTATGTTACATACAAAACATGCTGTCTGTATTCTATGAGAGAAAACGTACAGAATACATAGTTTTATGTAGTTAAATCATCTTTTAATATTTATATAAACTTGTACTCTTGAATCAATACATACATTTATGTACATGATAATCAAAAATATTTTATTATAATAAATAAATATACAATCGTAGTATTGTATGTCGATTTGTAAAATATTATAATCTTTGTTAATTTCATTCCAATCCGAGCGAGGCGTTAAACCCAATTTAATAAATCATAGAGATACTTACACAGTATTGTATCAACCAGAGCCTTGCCTTTAAACAAACTTATTAGTCAGCCGGAAGCGACTATTTCTCTTTTAAAAAAAATATTTATAGCCAATAAGTACACTCATGTCTTGCATCACAAAATATGGACGTACTAAAGCTCACACATCACCAGTTCAATAACAGAATTTCACATAGAAAACGCGTTGCATTCTATTTCACTTTTCCGTAGACTGGAATATACTATTGTCATTTCATATTGTATAATATCTATACATTTTTTCTCGCACAAGGAACTTGCAACAGTAACTAGGTACCTATACTGTAATATATAAGATTGAAATTTGCCCACCACACATGGATGCACCAAAACGCGCACACAGCAGGCGAATATGAAGGCTCCATTGATGCGTTTATCGTATTAAAAATATCTGCCCAGTCCGCAAAACTTTATAAAAAAAATATTGCAATCCGTTTTCTATGTTATCCTATCTTAATACTAGAAATTCTAGCTTAACTACCTATCACAATATTAAAATATGCATTCTGTTCAGTTCGTTCTAACTTGGAATCTCTTTAGCTATTGCCTAATGGAATTATTAAATGTAATTATAGTGTACATCTTGCGGTATGTGATAAAACATCTCGTTCACTTTGTATGGGCCCATGGCGCTGAAACCAAAGTGATACATTCTTGTATTAATATTATGCTTAATAATTATCTAGAATTAATATCAACATTTTTCTCATAAAACACGAGGAAAAAGGCAAAGCTAACTTAACACGCTCAGGAATGCATGTCGGGAACGCAAAAGTCAAGACAACCGCGCGTTTAAAATAATGTACCTATACAAACATTTTGTATGACCCCACATGTCCCCACACAGCTCGTTTTGATCCCACTTGTTCTACTGGGCAGTTCTACCGTAGAACTAATAGTACTTATTTTTTCTCATTAGTGCTACGATTTAGTACTTTGTGGTAGGACTAATGAGAAAAAAGTCTCATTGGTTCTACGGTAGAACTGCCTAGTAGAACAAGTGGGAACAAAACCACAGCTCATACACAACGTTCTGATACGATATACCTATCTCGTCCGTCGCCTTCAAATTTTCACTAAGACAATTATTTTATTATGATTAACATATAAACCGTCGCGTCGTGCTCGGTTTGGTTGTCAATACGGCTTGTTTTAAGCCCGGTTGGCCAGCTACAACCATCTCACCAATCTGACACCATAACAACAATTTAAACAATAGTTTTGTTCCAGCAGTTAGAGATAATATTGCCAGTGTTTCAGTTGTTGTATATGTCAAGTATTTACGTGTTGTAAATAAAAAATAAAATAGATAGTAGCATAATTATATTTACTCACGTGTCACCATACGGCCCATACACAAACGTCGGCTATGAGGCTGTCTCGTTCGCACTACTCGCGGCCGTCGTCGTGTAGAACAGGACGCACGGAGTTTTCCACCACGCACCGAAGTGTATCACTTCTTCGGCACTTACGGGTACGATACTGAGAAATAAAGAGATGTGTTTTGGTTGTTGTTTAAATGATTAGCAAAATATTCATATTTTGGTGAGCAGAAAAAAATATTATTCTGTCAGCCAAAACGGTTAGTTGATTAGCAACAATTGGCTAGCAAATATTTTCAAATCAAATGGCAATTAATGTCATACTGGACTGCTCTACATTTTTTTAGCTGCACTCAGTGACCTACGTTAAATAAATTATGGCGAGCCACGTTTAAGAAAAAAAAACCGTCGTTTTTGGCGCTTCGCCTTTTATATTAATGGCAGATCCAAATATACTTCCCATATTTTTTTAATTTTGAGATTTAAGCATTCACAATGCTATTTTTATATAATACTAAATAATATACTAGACTTGGTAGCTCAGCGGTCAAGAGCATTGGACCGGATATCCAAAGGTCGCGGGTTCGATTCCCGTCCGAGAACATGATCTGGTGCGAGTCCTATTTTTTCTAGTATATTATTTAGTATTATACTTCCCATATGTTTTGAGCTCACTGAGGTTAAAGTTACTCAGGAAAGCAATAACATTTTTCTTTATTTTATTTTACATAATTATAGAACAAAATACTACATTTATTAATTACACCCAACTAACCGAAACATGTTTATTTTCAGCAACTCATAGTTACTGTTCATTGAAGCAAAAACACGCGGTTACATAAGCGATGCCAATGTTGCCACTCCATTTTTTCCTTTACCTGGAATAACTGATTTGAAATTGTCACAGCATCCCAGAAAAACAGGTACTTCCTAAGTATAAAACAAATTAGGATAGCAGGATACTGAAAAATATCTGTTGCTATACTGAAAATATTAGTTGTGATACTGTAAATACCAGTTGTGATACTGGAAATATCAGTTGTGTTCCTTTAGGTCCAAAACGTTCAACTCCCAAAATGTCCAAATCCTAAATGTGTCAACTTGCCTGTAAGCAGTAATAAATAAGTTATTACCTTAAATCGTTGAACAGATGCCACTGCGCATCATCCTTATTCGTCTGAACATACGCCACCAAGTTCTTAGGATTGTCTTCAATACACACTATCGCCGCTGATAATGTGTACTCCTCTTCCGACTGCGTGGTTATGTGCTTCTTATTGTGTTTGTCCGCTCGATTGTTCGGTGTGTGCGGTTCGGGTGACTGTTCAGTCTGAAAACGAATAATAAAATCTGTTTAGCGAAGCCATAAAATCGGAATGTTATAAAATGTAACAATTTTAGTAACGACCCAATTTAGTAAAACTTAAATTTAGTAAAACCTCAATAACGACATACATATCGATTTTTAGGTAATATTAACCCCATTTCACCCCTTTAAGAGTTGAAATTCTAACATTACCAATAAACGTATACGTGTTAGTTTCTTAACCATAAGCCTTAATTAAAAAAAATGTGATTTTTACTTCGAAAATGAAAGATTTTCTATACACAACTTCATCTCCTTTTCACCCCTTCAGGGTGTGATTATCAAAAACGTTGAGATACGTATAATTTTATTAATTTTTAATTGTCAGCCTAAACACAAAATTCGAAGATCCTAGCTTCGAAACCGAGGGACTTTCATCCCCTATTTTAATCCCTTCAAGCCTTTTTTTCGCGATAAAAAAATAAACTTAAGCTCTACTCTATCTCAGTACTTACCAAAATTTATTAAAATCGGTTCAGTTTTTAATAATTGAAGGGACATCAATTATTTGAGTACCGTCACAAAATATTTACCGCTACATACTTTGTGGTATCGTATCGTCTTAAGTCTTAAATACCTAGGCAACTGTCGAACATTCTTCACAAAAAACAATCGTTGCAAAGCAACTAATCTGGATCAGCTCTATCCCAATATGTGGATTGATTATTAATTTTGGCCATTAAACTATCACTATGGACAAGAAAGAGATATCACCAACTTTTAAGCATTAAATTGAATTGACGTCTTTGAGTATGTACGGCAGATAATGCAAATTACCCAAAATGCCAACTGCTATCAAAACGACAACCTTTCACATTAATGACAATTTCTCTCAAGGTTTTCTCACAAACACAACTTTTCGCCAAAATAATAATTTTTAAATTTGAGGTTTAGCATTCACCAATCACCATGCTATTTTTATAGTATAATACTAAATAATATACCCGAAAAATTAAACTCGTCACCAGCCCCCTGATTATGTAACTTTGTTGCAATCAACTCTGACAGAAATCGCAGTCACATTGCTGCTTTAGTAAGAACCAATGTGACAACTATCTTACTTAAAGCAGCAATGTAACTGCGGTTTCAATCGATTTTAATTGAGAATTGTTAGCAACAGAGCTACGTAATCAGCCCCCTGATCATTTTCTCAGACGGGAATAGAACCGGTACAATGCTCTTCCAACTGACTCATTTTTTTTTAGTATATCTAAATAATAATAAGTTAAAAATAAAAACCTTGTCATTAATAATGATGTCACCGTCGGACTGCAACCGTATGAGCAGCTGATGTGGCAGGACGCAGTGAGGGTCCGGAGGGAAGTTCTTCGACGATGATGCTTGAGAAGAGGGTGGCCTGAACGACACAAACAGTAGAATCATTAACACAATTGGGTATTTTACTTGGGAATGGATTCTACTTTTAAGGTATAATAAAGCAAAAAGGGAAGCAAAGCAAAGTAAAGTTTGGCTCGATTTGACGAATTTTACTATGATTTCTAAGACTCCAAAGTTGGTAAAAAATCAAAATTCTCCAGTGTCAAAATAGTGTTGATTATTAGAATCCATACGTAATTACAAAAAAATGTTGTTAAGGTTATTTTAATTTTTTTTGTTAAAACCAGTGCAAATTTTTAATACATGTTATGGTTGTCATAACCATAACATGTATTAAAAATTTGCACTGGTGGTGGCTAAGGAATAATCAGACAGCAGAATGCTGCTGTTACTCCCGTACTTGTGCGAAGAGGAAGTTTTTTAAAATTATTCACGCAACTACAATTCTGATACTTTTCCCTATTAACAATGGAGCTTATAAAAAAAATAAGTCAATTTGATATTTTTTTCAGACATTCCTTATTGATCAAAATTGATTGGTATATTATGTGAAATTCTTCCACTCTACTTTGACCTTAAATTCGATACATTAAAGTTTAAAATCAATAGGCTGCATGCAATTAACGATGCGAATGTTTCCGCGCTAACACGTAGATAGATATTCTATCTACATAAAGAAAAATGTGAAATGTAATTCCAAAGCAATAATGTTTGAATGTTGCGGTCCTGTTAATAGAGTTCAAATCCCCATGACGATAAAAGAAGTGCTTTATCCACGCGGACGCACGCAAATATTTACATCGAATACCTTACCTTTATTTACGGCACATACTGATGTTTACAGGGTGTTTCATAATAACCCGTAAAATTTTGTTTTTTATTTGTATGGAAAACTGCAATGTGGCAATCCTAGACACAAATAGACTATTGGTTTTAATAATCAATCCCATTTTTATTAATCAATCCCACCAGCAAAAGCAAAACACAATTTAGGTCTAGGGTTGCCACTTAGCAGTTTATCATGAAAATAGATTTTTTCTAAACCGCCAGTTTTCAGGGTTTATAATAATTTTCCAGGTTTAAGGTATTTGTAACATATTGTATATTACACACACAATTAGCTATAATACTATATTTTTTTACCTGTCAGGGTGTTTAAATCTGCATCCGGGCCGTGCGCAGTGCAAACCATACCGACACGGTTTACCGCTACCACCTCGCTTCGCTATTTCAGGCTAAAAAACATCGGCTATCAATATCGACCACAACTCTCGAACACTTTTTTTATTTAGTTTGTATCTGTGGTTAGTTACCATTTCTTTTTGCGTCCCTTTCACCCAGTAAGCTTTTTCATGCGGGCCACCGCAGTTGATAGCGAGAATCGGTGGTAATCTGTAACAATAAAAAAATGATTGTAAGTTTTAATGTTTATATGGTAACCCATAAAGAAAAAGGGTGCGGTTTCACTGGCATAAAATTTTTAGTCATATGGTTTGGCATAAAGTTTTTTCGCATTAATTTTAATGCAAAAAAACCGAGCTTAAAACTTGTCATCAGATATACCTTACGATCCTCCCCCGCTGTGTGGTGGGTGTGAACCGCGAACAGTTGTCACACCACGCGGGCGTGCTCCGCCTGGCCGCGAGCGACGCGCGTACTAACTCTACGAAACCGCCGCGGTTCTCGCTCCCCTCTCTGGGCGCGCCCGTGGGGTATTGAAGCGCGCACGCTAGAACTACGGAGTCGCGTTCTTCCTATGAAATAAAAGATGAGATTTATTTGTTATTAATGATGTGCAGAATTGTCACTCAGATTTTGATGATTTGGATTTAAACAAATCATTGGCAGAGTCAATTTTAAAAATATTGTAAAAAAAATAACACTTATACATTTGAACTTTTTAAATTTTGAGATTTTAGCATTCACGATGCTATTTTTATATAATACTCTGACCGCTGAGCTACCGAATCACTAGTGGGAACCTCGAATTTCTACTAGTATATCGACTCTTACGCTGCAAACCAGCGCCATCTCACCACGAAAGGTCGCGGGTTCGATTCCCGTCCGAGAACGTGATCTGGTGCGAGTCGTATTTTTTCTAGTATATTATTTGGTATCATTTGAACTTTATAATATTCGTGATAAAAGCGTGTTCTCTAGATAGGTAAGCACGTTTTTTTTATGTTTTTTTTTTGTAATATATTTAAAGGCCGTACCGTATTAAAGAGAAGATTCGTAAACACGTGTAGATAATACATAAAGTATGTTGTCTTATTTAACCAAATTGTCAATAATAGTTCGCAACTTTATTCGTATTCTATGGGCGACTTGCACCGAATTTCGTATACCTTTCGTATACGAAATTATATACGAAACATACAGCATTTCATTTATAGTGCAAGTAACCCTTAGTGTTGAATTACGCAAATAAAGAATTATGATTAAAAACCATTTTTTGTATTTGATAATTGATTTTTTTAATGAAGAGTGGGGTGAAGTTTGTTTACCAGATAAATCCCGGTTTCTTAGGTACTTATATGTGGTTTATCGGAGGTTTACCTTCAAAGGAGGGGTCCACATTATCTGGTTTATTAATTTAAACCAGACAATGTGGACATCTTCGATAAAGTTAAACCTCCTAGGTACTTTAGTACCTCAGAAACCGGGGGCAAGACAAGTAGGTACGATAAACGGACTGTATAATATTATGATAACATACCTCTTTGTTGCATTTAAGACACCTATTCAACTGATTTCGTCCTATCGCAAACAGCTGAGATATCTCCGACTCTTCTCTCTCCTCCTGATGGTTGTTTCTTAGTTCGTGAATTTCACTGTTCAATCCTTTTTCCGTCTCGCTTGCTCCTAAAATATAAATTTAATGCAACCTAAACCTAAAATATAAATTTTACGTAACGAGGTACGACTCTATTTGAAAGTTTGGGTTTACTGCAATTTCCTGATGTAGCGAGAAGATTTTAATTAAAACACTTGAACAATGGAACACGATTTACTCTTTTGCTGAACACAGCGTCGGTTGTTTACTATCGATATGACGTAATGATGACCATTAACAAACATGGCGTTTAGCGCAAAATTCAAAGGCAGTTTAATGTCACAGCAAAATGAAAAAGTAAATTTTATTATGTTGTATGTAACAAATAAATAACAGACTTTAAATTATAATGCATAAATACCTACCACTTAACTCTGGACCCCCAAACCTAAGTATTGCTGCATGCACAACAAATTATTAAACTCAATCTTATTTTTTTCGGAACTCGCAGAAAGAGTGCTTAGTTCATTAAATATGTTTGAGATATTGTGAACTAATGCACATATAAATGTGAACATTGTGAACTAAGCTTACAGTCAAACAAGAAGATTTTTTTACACTTAGCCCCTTACTAATAAAGATTGTACAGTTACTCAGTGTTTTGTTTCTTTCATTTTAATGTCAAACTTAAATAGATGGACAGAGAGTAACCATTGTGTAACTATACATCTGCTATACAATCTTTATTAGTAAGGGGGTTAGTACATATTTTTACGATTTTTCGTTTCTTCACAACACTAACCTTCTTCTCTCGCCGGCCATCCATCTTCTTTTATCTCTTCTTGTTCAAACTCCGTCGAAGGACCAAGGAACTCAATCTCTGTGTATTGATATTCCTCAATATACTGGCCATTTAAGGCCGGTGTTGCCACACTCCTACTAAGAGGTTTAGTGTTGCCAGCTCGTGCTTTCGGTGGACTACTGTTTTTTGCAATAAGAGCCAGCTCTTTTTTCTTTGTCTCTAATATTTCGTAGTGGATTTGATGCAAAATAAACCGGTTCCAACTCTGAATGAAATAAGAGAAAACATTACAATGCGATTAATAAAAATTACCCTCATGATTTTTACATCCCTGTCATAAAATGTACCTTTAATAAGAAATCGGGCTTAAGTAAAAATCGATTTAGACCCTATTACTCGGAACATTAGGGCCATTTTACCTGTATAAGTGCGATCAAATCGATTCTCGCGTCTGTCCCTCTGTCCGGCAATATTAGGCCCAAAGCAGCTGCTTCAGGTACCGTTCTAAACGCCCGTAAGAAATTGCTAGCTTGGCAAGGAGACCCGCCTGATGTGTCCAGCATCCGGAATAAGAATCCTGAGGGATTTTATTGTTATTAATAGGGAATACAAATAACAACACTATTCTCACATATAAAAATACTAAGACACTTTAGGCCTTACCACAAAACACTGTTTAACTTAGACACCGTTTAAATGTGATGCTGTTACGTTTTTGACAATATTGTTTATACAGTCAATATACAGTCTAAATTAAACAGCGTTTTTAAATCTTTTGTGTACAAAAAAGTTTTTCTTTGTAGACATAATAGTGTATAACGACAGCATAAAGCTTGGAAATAATCTTGAAGAGAGATATCAGTTTCAAAATTTATATAAATAAATCAATATATATTAGACAACATCAAAAACACTGCTCAGATTCCATCGTAGCTAAAGCACTTGTGTTATGGAAATCAGAGACAACGGTGGAACTACAAACACCCAGACGGGGATCGAACCCGGAACCTCAGAGATGGCGACACATTGAAAGCCGGCGTACAAACCACTCGCCATCTATAGTAAAAGGTGAAACAGACTCACTGACATATCAGTGCACAGCTTAAAATATTGGGCCGCGGAATTCAAAATTTTGCTCAAGGAATCCTTATATAAAGTTTTACCTAATTCACAGCTGAGACAGAATTCTTTTGCGCACGTGTGTGCTAATAATGTCGACTTCACCGGCGGCGTATAGTACAAAACCTGAAAGCAAACTCTGCGTTTGTAACATTTTTCGATATAGCTGAAATATGATTTTTCCCATGAAAATTTCTAAAAACTGTATCGACAAAAAATCCATATAATTGTAGAACCTGTTCATAAAATTTCACGAGAATATGCGACCTGTAGATGAGAACAGACGGACAGCCGGACATATAAAAGCATTTTGCCCAAGCTCAAATAGAGATGCTTCGCGCTTGATCGGTCAATAATTTATAAACCGTTAGAATTCGGATTAAGTGGTACACACGCCAACACAACAAATTAAACATTTGAACCGCGAAAACAGCTTTTATTTTTTAGGGCGTAAAGACGGTCTCAAGGTCAACATGTATAGTCAGTCTGCCATCGTGTGTACATTAACATAAAAAAACATATTTTTTTCGAAGCTAGGGGGTAAATATTACAAGCTCTTAAAACTTTTCAGCTTTCTGAATAGCTATCAATGCGTCTCTTTCTCGCTGTATAGCAATCAAAAGAGACGGCCATTTATAAAACTAAAGTTTTAAGAGCTTGTAATCCGGGAGGCTATTCAATGACGAAACAAGTCTTAAAAACATCGTCCTATTGATGTGATGCTAAAAATATCAGAACAATTACTAACCTGAAGCATTGAATTGCAATATGCATTCGGTATTGTCGATTCCAACCCAGGAAAACCAGTCTTATTGCAGTTCTCTAAATCTACATCGTTCGGGCCGTGTTTGTTATAGCGCAAATCCATCTAAAACCAATTAAATTAGAGTAGATTTTCGGTTGACAACTCGGATGATATTTTTGATAATGGCTTTGCTACCTTTTGATAGTATTTTGGAATCGGTTGTGGGCTGTATCTACTTTCAGTTTGTTTCGCGGCGTTTAAATCTTCTAAGTTATCATCTACGTATGGCATCTGCAAGATATGAGAAGAATATTTAAATTCATACTTTATTTGTACAAACATTAGGCTGAATTTAGTATGACCAAGTCACATTTAACAGTGAAAAATTTATGTCAAAGTATAACAGTTCATTTACTGTTGTGTAAAACATTAAATCATATAATAGTATTAGTATTAGGAATAAATAAACTTTATTCAAATCTGACACTTACCGTCTAGAAAATAAAGTTCGTTATCGACAAAATAGCATTTATGTCGTCTTCTTATTGTTTTATATAACAAGTAAATCGATATACCTGATTCCTTTTGGAGTTTCTAGGGTTCGGCGCATACCCGATAGGTCCTTGCATTTTCATCGTTTTTAGGACTTCAGGGTCAATTGCCTTCGCTTTTCTGCAAATTTTAATTTAAGCAATCGGCAAAGTTAATACGGCTATAATTTTCATAATACAAAGGTGAAACATTTCATAAAAAAATTCAAATCCTTATTTTTCGAAATGAATAAGTAAACCGACCGAAATGAAACTTCATACACATAAGCAGAATACATTGGAAAAGTTAATAGAAGAGTTTCGAAAAATAGTGAGTAATTGTGATGTGACAAGAAGAAACTATCCAAGTAAATTGAACCCCGAGTACGAGGGAGTTAAGGCTAGAATCCCGAGTACGAGGTGTTCAAAATCGCCCAAGACAAATACACATTTAAGCCCGCGATGCATACTCTACTTTTTATACTTTCTGCGAGACAATTGAAACCAATGACTGTTATAAAGAAAGTACTTAAGTATTTATTAAAAAAAAATCGTCGTCTATTCTGTAGTGGTCAGTTCGACATTCGAATAAATCCTTCTTGATGCGCGGGTGAAAATGAATTTCATAAAAAGTTTTCATGTTTTCTTTTTTTTAATTTGTATAGGCAGTGCAAAGAAAATGATAACATGCAGCCTAACTCAGAATAAAATCTCATTGCACCTAAACATTTTTGAAACCAACCTCAAACAAGCACGACTATATGAGTTGCATTCCAAATTCAAATCACATTATTCCCATGGGAAAAATGACTTACTTTAGGAAAGGTTTGCATGACACATAATATGCCATTGACGAGCAGGTAGTGTAAAAAATCTATTATTAATACTATTATCAATATTACGTGTAACAAAATACCTGTAGTTTTTCTTGTAAAACTCTGGAGGTAACTCGTTGAACCATTTAGTTCCAGAAGCGAGGGATGGCAACGGCACTGTCGAAAACTGAAATGTGGTTTGTTTGAAACTAGCATACGGCAACCCTACTACTTGATCAGCAAATTCCGTTGCTCTGAAACATACATAAACTTTAATTACTCAAACTGAAATCGCATTTTCCATTTTTTTTTAAATGCAGTTACAATTATTTTTTTAAATAAAATGAAGTCTTCTTTTAGTTAAATTTCCTATCTTCAGTATTTAAGGTACTTTTCCTCCGAGTGGCAAAATTTTGAGACACCCTGTATACATTAATGTGTTTGTAACCAGATAAAAATATTCATGTGGGGATTCAAATAAAATCGCTTTTTTTGTCAGTCGGTGCCACATTTGCGTACTGTTTTAGTTCGTGAAGCGTTATCTAGGATATTCTTGATCGAAGGACGCGATACAGCACAACTCACACAAGTTTATAGATAGACGTATGTAGGACAAGCAACTGGTTATACATATGAGTCGTATTAGGATTTCTCTCACTAATAGGCGTATTATGAGTTAACGCTTACGTTAGCGACTGTAGTTAACATTTGTATGAAAACTTTAACGACGACCTCCTTGGTCGAGTAGCTTTGTACACCGGTTTTCTAGGTGTCGCCATCTCTGAGGTCCCGGGTTCGATCCCCGGTTGGGTCAATTTAGAAAACGAACTTTTCTATATTGGCTCAGGTCTGGGTGTTTGTGATACCACCGTTGTCTCCGATTTCCATAACACAAGTGCTTTAGCTACTTACTTTGGAATCGGAGCAATGTATGTGATGTTGCCAAATATTTATTTATTTATTATTTATTTAACTTACGTGTAGCTACCACCAGAGGCGCTGTGCTAAACAGTCGCTATCGAGTATAAACGTAACTGTACGCGTATTATGAGTTTACGCTTACTATACTCTATAGCGACTGTAGTTGGCATTTGTATGACAACTATTAGTTTAGTAAAGATACCGCCAGAGGCGCTGTGCCAAAGTGAACGTAACTGACCGAGCGAGCGCGAAGCGCCTCTGCTTTTGTTTCGACCCATTGAATGTAAACTTTGTTAATTATTGTAATGGAAAATGACGTCACTTTAAATGCCGACCTCATTTTTCAAATTTTGACGACTCTGTATGAAATATACAGGGAGAAAAAAGCAGCCCTTGACGAGTTTCTTGCCGGTTCTTCTCGTTACAAGGTCTCTCGCTTATGGTTTGCGAACCGATGGCGTAGCTTCTTTGACATTCACAAGTGCTTGTAACAGCCTAGACTGAATAAATGAGTTTTGAATTTTGAATTTTGCTTTAGCTTGGCCAAAAATGCTTTCGTATGTCCGTCCGGCGGCTGTCCACAGGTCGCATTTCTCAACCGATTCTCGTGAAATTATGTGAGCAGGTTTGAGACATAATTATATACTTTTTGTCGAGCCTGTTTTTCGAAATTTTGTCAAAAGAAATATTCCCTCATTCGAAATATGTTCAAAATCAGAAGCGCCATCTAGCTTCGAAGGAATAATAAAGGAATACCTAACCTACCAAACAGCACATAGTACTGCTTCAAAAGCAGTGTCATCCTCGTGGCGACATCTATTAGATTATTTTTTAAACAACATACAATTTGAGCGAGGTCTACAGCTCACTGAGCTACTAGCCCAATACGAGTCTAAGTTACTTGAATTTACAAATTGAATTGAATTGATACAATGATCGTTAAGCTTTAAACTAAATTAACGACTATCTCACCTTGAGAAGTTATTGAAAACCGGTTCGTGGTTATGTTGAGGTGAGAAGAGATGCAAGTGTCCTGTAAGGTCTCCGAATACGAGCGCCTGGCTGGTGGAAGATACGTCCATCACGCTCACCGATAAGGAACTTTGGGTGTCTATCTGCAGTTGAAGAAGAAAATATTATTAAGGCGAGGCCAGTTCACGATCTGATTTAAGCTTCTAATGTGAAGAACTTATGTAGAATTCTACTTCACAAAAAATACTGTAGACTGAAAAAGAAACAAAGAAAACCGAATATTGAAAAATGGCTTGGTAACTCTATAAAAAAATCCTGAATAACACCATAAATGCTTAGAAAAATAAACTTCCAATCGTCAGTTCTCGTAATTTTCAACGACATTGATATGATTTTTTATGCAAAAAGGAAAGCTTTTTCATTGATCTAACACTTTAACCGAGTAGATTTATCCATTATTCCAGAAATTAATAAAAATGTACTAAATTTCTGGCGAAGCGACAATTAAAGCTATGCAATAATCAACCATATTACAAAGAGATAGTGAAAGTGTAGATTTCGTGAACTGGCATTGCCTTAAAGTCTTTGTCTTCTTTTCAAACAGCTTGATGATACAATAGTTTTCGGATGAGTAATCTAAGTTTATAGGGTACTAAAATTATTTATAACAACCACCAATAATATGTATTGGCGTCGTTTGATGATTGTCTTATTTCAAGAGGCATTTAAAAAAACATCTGAAATATCAATACATTTTTGTTGGTAGCAAAATAAATGAATAATATTATAAGATCTAAGCCCAAAGTTTTAATTGAATTTTAAACGACAAACTTGCATTCAACAATAGTTGCACTAGTAACCCATAATATCAACAATAGTCATTAGTAACCCCGAAATGGGGCTTGATACTTGTTGTTGATGTATTTTTTTTATAATTTGTTTTGAAAATATAGTCCATTTTAAGAAACTAATTTAGTTTTTTTTAACTAATTTAGATTAGTCTTGACAGCCCAAGTGTTCTTAGGTATGTGACGTTAAACTACTTACATGTTAGTAAAAAAAAGAATTTAAAAGATAAATACGTTAAGTAGTAAAACTTGTTCAACGGGAATTACCCCGTAGATCATTCACAGTACTGATATTTCTCATGCCTCAAGATGAAAATACATAATTGATGTCCTTATTTTAAAGGAATCTTGTCAGTATGTCCCTTTACTTCGTATTTCTCCGTCCCTCTCGGCCTCTCCGGCCGCCTCTTCGTGTGGAGGGCCTATTACACTTGTAAGTTTCGCTCACGTAAGTAACCTTACGTGATTAATTTACTATGAATTTGCAAATGTAAACACTGTCTGTAAGTACTTAGCTTTCTGTCATATCTTGCTACTTGCTTATACAGCCGTAAGTTACTTACATAAGTTTTACATAAGAAACTTACAAATGTAAGCAGCCTAATATAAATTATAGTTTTCAATTGACATTCAAAATGCTTGCACTTACTTGAAACACCGACTGTTTAGCCGACGGCTGGTTTACATGAAGCAACGCCACGTGTCCATCGCCTGATACAGCGACGGCTCGCCCAGAGAATGCAGGCAAGAAGTGCAGTAACAGCGGTGGGGAAGCAATTTGTAGCGACCACGCGCTCTCCCCGCCTGTATTAGTGCCGCGAAGGCAACGAACGTCCCAGACTACTACGTAGGGTTCTGCCATCGCAACGCCCGCTCTAAAAACATTGGTCACAACAGCCTTACAGTCCACCAAGGGCTGCCGTCCGCATTGGGGGGGACAGTCCCGCATTTGTACTTATTGTTCCACAAACATCAAGTATGTCCCGCGTTGAAAACATGCGCACATAGACAGCTAGCCACCGTGAAATCAACGCTTGCGCACGGATCTCACTTATCAAACGATTAAAAATCGAGGTGGCCGATCATGCGTTTTTTTTTGCCATTGATTTTGGATTCTTAATTCTGTCTCCACATTTTGTTTTAGGAAAGTTGGCAACCTTAAGTCCCTCTTACGCACTAGGCGGTCAACCGCGGGGGCGGCCAACCACGCGGCTCCATTTTAATATGAAATTTCGTGGCGATTCAACCATATGGTTGACTATGTTCAGCGTAAGACCTCTAGTACATAGTATCAGAGAAACCAAATAAGGATAAAGTCTTTCTTTCTAATTATCTATGATATTCAATAAATAATAAGCAACTAATACTTACGAATCTGTGAATCCACATGATATCAACAGGTCTCCTTGCATATCCAAGTCAGATAAGCAAGCATTATGTGCCCTGAATGTGTGTTCTGTAGCTTTAGGCGTTCTAATATCGCGTAATGCTACCATTCCACTGGCACTACCACAAGCGACTAGTGAACCACCTCCACTTCGAAGAACAGCACAACCTTCTTCTTGAATAGGCTGAAAGATGGAAAAACACTTTTAGTAATATTGAACACTGCCTCTTTTAACACTGACATTGTCAAACCAAGAAAAAGTGAAACCATTGTTTAATTTATTAAAGAATCAATTTCCATTAAACAGAAAAATGATTGCGACTTTTTATGTTGGATGTCGCCAGTGAAACAAATCTCTGTGCTCACACAAGCATTTGAAAATATATTTGATTTGCTGACTGGACTGCTATCGCAAAAAAAATACCAGCGTTGAAATTGAGAATAGAACATGAAGAGTTCTTTCTTTCTAGAATTTTCTACAGTTTTATTATGTGTAGATAATTATACATCATGGTATAATGTGAAGTGAATACTTACAATAACTGTTTCTTTCATCTTAGTCAAATCTAATTCAAGCAACTTATCTTGATGGCCACCCATCAGTAATTTGGTGGTGCTAACATGATACAAACACTGCATGTCAACCATATTCGCTGACCTAAAAATTTAATTATAGTTAATAATGTTACTGCAATATGAATTTAGCCGAATAAATATTGGTTTAAAATATTTTATCTTCTATTATATACTTTTGAAATTTTGTCATAGTCAGCATTTAGGATACAAATATTGAAATGCCATTTTTACATTGAGGGATTTATATGAGTGAGAGTGAAACGCCACAAGTATTTTTTAGTATTACTTACTTATGAGTGTATTTAGGAATTCCTCTCCTAATCTGATGGCGTAGACTGGACTTGGTCAAAGCAAAGATTCCATGTTCGTCAGTTATAATATCTCTCAATTCTTCAGACTCATGTACTTGGAACGAGGTGTATTTCTGCATACTTGGCCCATAGTATGATGTAACATGACCCTACCATGACAACCACAACAAAACATAGTTGCACAACATAATATTGTCAAATCTGTGTCAACAGGAAATATTCCAACAAAATAATATAATGATAATAATAATCACTGGTAAATTAATGAGAAACAAACAGTTTTACCACAAGTATCGACACAAAAATTAACTCATTTTATTTTCTTTTATTGTAAATAACTAATTAAAAAATTACTTTACAATTTAAAAATAACTAAACAATAATTAAAATAAAAATTTTAATCCTCAAGATTTCTACGGATTGATTTCTAGACATTTGTAGACCACACAATACTCACACCCTGGTTTCCCGTCCATACCAACTCTTCAAACTTATCAAACACAGCTGCGGTCACCCCAAATCTGTCTCCTCCATCCACCAGTACACTGCTACGGACTTCATACTCGGCATCAGGGTTTGGAATTAAATATTGCGGGGTATACTCTGGCGCATAATGATCTACAGGAATTCAAAGTATAAAATAGATTAAAAAAATTCATGAAATGCGATCATTTATTTCAGGTAAGCCTGCATATAATGATAATAAACTAAATCATCAGATTCCGATAAGGATAATATTCATTTTGAAGATTTACAATAGACTAATTGGATTTGAACCGTAAGTATCATTTCCTTAGCACACAATAATTTATGTAAACATGAAAGTACTTAGGTATAATAATTTCTCTAAGCATACAACCTGAAGGTGAACTTAAAGATGAGTGTTGGAAATACAACAATGTTATGAGAATTTAAAAGTCTTATTCATAGAAATCAAAATAAACATTGAATCTCGATTAGAATATTGATTTCCATTCAAAAATGTTTACATACCAGTTAGATGATCACTTGTTAGACAAAGATCGGAATAATGATATTCCATAGTAGTATTACCGTATTTTTTTGTATTACAACATTTACAGTGGAGTCCTATCCAGTGACCCTTTATAAACAATAATTAAAACATTAAATTAATTGATAATAAACAAAAATCGTAATCATTTTGACCAAGCTCATCTCGCTCGCTTTTGCTTCGTTCGCTCGATTCGATTCTAAAGACAAAAATTGACAAAATAAAACTTTTTTGACGTTTATTTGACCAACCAGAAATACTCTTTTTAAGCCTACTTTTCTACTATTGGTCAAATAATAGCTAGGGTATTTTCCTATTGGCTTATGAGCTGTCAACATAAATGACGTTCATGCATTTTTTGACATGACGTATCCTCTTTTTTTAAGACTCATGGCAGTGGCATTATATAGTAATGCCAAAGAGACTCGTCAAGTCATTGCTTAATATAACCGGTAAACTGGGTGATTAGCAACTGCGTTGTGAATAACATTTTCGAGAAAAAGTAATCTTGAAATGACCTTGTAAAAAATGAATAGAATGTAAATATATAAAAGAAGACTCGTAAGTGACCGACATATCAACGCACAGCCCAAACCACTGGGTCTAGAGATTCCAGGCACGTAGGTTCCTTTGCACTAAGAAACGATTTTTCAAAATTCACCCCCTAAGGAGATGAAATGGTGAATGATAGTTTGTATGAAACTCCCTCAGTTTTGAAGCTAGGATCTTCAAATTTTGTTTAGGCTGACGATTGAAAATGAATAACTTATGTAGGTACGGTATGTCTCAGCGTTGTTGATTATTTAAGGAGGATGAAGTTGTGTACAGAAAATCCATCATTTTCAAAGTAAAAATCACTTTTATTATGTAGGCCTATGGTTGGAAACTTAAACAATAACTAACTTTTTGTAATTTTAATAATTTTATTCTGAATATTACAAACTAGACTTCGACTTCGTCTGCGTGGACTCAAGGTGGATTCGAAATAATCGTTAGGGGACCATACAACCAAACATACAATGCTTTTTAACCTGGTTATAGGTTCCCTAAGGATTTGCTCAGATGTCCACGCGGACAAAGTCGCAGGCGAAAGCTAGTATGATTATAAAAATAAGCAATTACACAAATTCTGTAGCTCCTTATTTTTAATTAATAGTAGTAGTTGGTAAGAAATGCTGATAATAGCTCTTAGTAAATTCAGTCATCAGATCAGGCATTGCTTCTGGAAGTGTTGTGATCAGTCTTGCAGGACTGCCAGAGTATCTTGCAAATGAAGGCACAACTGTTTCTGCAGGGAGCACTGAATTATCTTCTATCATGCAGCAATCTTTCAAAACGCATCTTCGACCCTATAAAACAAAATAAAAACAAATAATAGATAAATGCTGTATTATGGAACTTAATTTATAAATGCTATAGCCGTACTCATTCATTTTATATCTTTTTAAAAGTATTAAAGTAAAAGTTATGTAAGTACTTACTTTTATTAGAAAGTAAGTTAATACTGGTAGGTTTTTAAGATTCAGAAATAGGTACAAAAATTTTGACAAATATCTCTCCGAGCATTTTAATTCTTTTTCACTAATGCTGATTTTTTCACTTTAAATGGTAAAGCATACTTACAATAACAACATTTTTTCCAATGTAAACATAGGACCCAACAACAGCAGCATTCACAACCGTATTTTCACCAACAAACACATGGTCACCCATTTGAAGGGGGAAAAATGCCACTCTGAAAAGTAATACATATTATGAATACAGAATAGTACATTTAATCAAAACACATAAAAATAACTCACTAACAATAATACAAGGCTAGTTTTAGACTGCTAAAAAGTTTAGGTGAATACATACCCTTTGCTGAATTTTTTGAAAGGTGGTCTGATAACTGATCCTTTGCTTATTATACAAAACCTTCCAGTTTTTACATTAGCCAAGTCTCCTCTTATTATAGCATCACTTTGTACAATTACTTTGCCATGTAACACTATGTTTTGAGAACCACAAAGCACAGTTTGTCGGCTAACCTTGTTTCCTGACGCCTGTGAAGATAAGAATATTTTGAATTTATCAGGTACGGTGCTGGGAAAATAAATCAAAAAGTTTCTTGCTAATAAAATAACTTAGCATTATTCTAAGCAAATAAACAAAATATTATTACCGTTTCCACATACTCAGACTTATTATAGTATGTATCTTGGAGTTCCATTTTTTCTTAGTATATTTACAAACTTGTTTTAATTAAAGAAATCCTAAATACTAGGTAATTGGCTTCAAATTATAAGAGATATAAAATATATCTAATTTTTTATTAATATTATACACAGACTAATAAGTGAACAACTTCATTTCATAACTTTCTTGTCACTTGTCACTTTGACACTAAACTCATCACCACAGTTAATATGTTGCCAGGGTGCTTAAAAATACCCTAAAAATATTTATTAACTTTTAATATTATAAAGGATTTACCTATAAATTATTATGAACCAAAGTGTTAAGGTACGAGCATGTTATGTCGGGCTGCAGCGAGGCGGAGCGGGCCGCATTGCACGCACCAAAATTCGCCGAGTGATATCCGGTATAGGCAATATCACACATGCTGCGCTCCGGCTAATGTGCGATAGTTCATAATTAATACAGACAATGTGAGTGAATTTTTACGCTGTGACTTGACCCGCTGCGGACCAACGTAATGTGCTTGTATTATTAATTTGAAATATCAAAACCTCACGTTTTTGTTACCTAACTAATTAGAATTAATTTCAATTTAGTTAACTTTAATGAAATAAAAATAGTTTTCTATTTCATTTAATGTGATAAACCTATAAAAAATAGTACTGCTAAACTGGGGTGATTAGCAACTCTGCGGGGCGAATAACAGCGACATTTTTGATAGTAGAGTAGATACAAAAATTCTTAACTCCAATCAATAAAGGAGATGTAAGTACAGAGCGCGAGCAGGTACCTACTTAAGCAATTTCTTCCGTAACTTGTTTAGGATGCTTTAGGGTGTGAACATTCTAAAAGTCCTCTCGTCTAGGAGGTAAGCGGGAGTGTTAAAATTCTAACTTTTGGGTTTTTCGATAATATCTTTAAAACGGTGCGTCATCGTAGAAAAAGTTAGTGTTCGTCTTCATTAAATTAAATCTAATATTAGCTTTTTAGTTGTTCTACAACTATTATTCTTTAAACTTTGCTTAAGCAAAGTTAAATTTAAATTGCCAACCGTTTTTGAGCTACTCGCTCAGAAAATGTGTAGGCATGATCCAAGGAAGTTGATCTACACACCCACTATCCTAACAAGTACCTATTCCAAATTCAAAACGGTAGAACTCATCACCTAGCGTTATTTTTATGAAACTTTATGGCTGCATGACTGGTCCTTTCACATTGCCACACGAACCAATTAAAAGTATTTTATTACAAAGAAAATTTCATTTCCTTGCATTTTTTGAGAAAAGCACTAGGCACAAAACTCGTGCGGGAAGTTACATTACTTGGAACCATCCTCGATAGTGTAAATGCTAACTTTCCGCGCTCGCCTGTAATGTACTACTGTAGTAAAGTTGTCAAATCACGATTGAAGTTCAAAATCACTTATTTATTAATCCACTCCTATAACTCGGAATTAATATTAAAATCGATTTCCGAAAGTCGTGAAATATTCGTCTAATTAATTGTGAGCTCAAAACAAAAGAGGTTGATTATACCCCAAGTGATTAAATCCCTATTAAGAGACGAAAGATCATACGGTGTCGGCCTCAGAAATAGCTGATCACTTTAATACCATGTCACACCAACAAAGTGGCGCTACGACTTAAAAAATCAAGTCTTATAATTGGTGTGACAAAGTTCTTGAGTGTTAATGTACACCCACTATCAACGAGTTATATTGATATAATTATCATTGGAAAGGCTTTTTTTAGACAAATATTGGCTGCAAACAAACTTCATATCAAATTTTGTCTATCAAAAATGTCGCTGTTGTTATTCACCCCACAGTTGCTAATCGGCCTGTTTACAGTACATAAAAATAATTAATTTACCTTGTTCTATGGAGTTTATCACCCTTTTTGGTTAATGATTTACCCTTTAACTTGGAAAATTTTAGACTGGCAATTATTTCTTACTTTTTAAGAAGTAATGTCTCCAAGGAGTGCTGTTCGTACAGCCTTATTATGTGTCCCAATTAAACTTAAATAAAAATACTTTAGTATTTGTGTTTGTATTTCCTTTTCATTTTAAAAACTAAAATTTAAAACAAATTAAAAGTGGCGGCAATCAAATAAATTTATCTGTTGTTGGTTCGTGTTTTCCTCGACTTATTTAACGAAAATAAGTTTATTACTGAATAAACAAACCATTTTGGTAAGTTAGTGGAAGATATATATTTGGACCTAATAATGGATAGATATGTTGTGCGTGAACCTAGAGTAGGAGCTGGTAAGCAATATTTTGATTATAAAATAGGTACCTATGTGATTTTAGGGGACCTAAGTAAGGTACCTACCCAATCAAACTATGCTAAACTTAAGTATTTTCTGTCTCTAGAATATCCTCAAGGAAATCAGCCTATGGCGTTTAGAGCTAACGCTTCCAGGAACAACACTGCCATGATGTGAGTTAGTCTTGTTTATTTTTCATAAATTTTACTACAAATACCTAATGTAATTAATGTTTTGAAAACCAGTATTTTTAAAATTTGTTCCTATTGGATACTACAAACAGTATAAGTACCTGCATAGGTACCTATATAAGTAATTTTACTTATTATAGTTTTGAATGCTTTATACTACGTTTTATATAGACGAATAAAAAGTGCTTGATTAGTTTATTTGAATAAAGACTTGACATTTTCATTAATATTTTTTTTACTAAGACCCGAGAATATGTATTACGGCGGGTACGGTATGGAGCCGCCGCCAATGTTCGCCGAAGGCTACGTTAGTGTCCAAAACCGCATGAATGCTGCTGCGTTTACTCCGATGAATGTAAGTTTGCAGTTTTTCTACAGGGTGTTAGTAGCACCCTAGCGATGATTCTACCCTAAGAGTTAAGCCACTTTCTCTATGGAACCACTCCAAAAATGCATGGTTGAGATTTTGATTTTTCGTTGAGAAGCAATGTACGCGTAACAACTCGATAATATCGGGGGAGCGCGCGCGCGATCACAACAAAGTCACAACCTTGCCGTTGCCGCCGCGACCGCGAGCAAACAGCTGTTGTTTACATTGCGGGTTTATAAAATTTTGATACCTATTAAAATAGTTTTTCTGTAAATGTAGGTTCTATGGAACTAAGACAGACTCTGTGTGATAGAAAAAATAAATAAAAAAAACTCAATTTTTTAATAATTTGCGACGGAAAATTTTACTTCAGATAGACTCAGAATAATGAGTCGGCTATGTCCTGAAAGTTTTCGCTAGGGTGCTACTAACACCCTGTATACTTTTGAATCAAATTGCTTTGTAATTCAGTGATCACTGATCAGACAGGTCTTCCCATTCTACAAGGCGATGGTATAGAAGCCAGTGTTTCTTTCAGACAAAATTCTCCAGCCCCACTAGCATGACCACCTAAACACGATATACTTATACAGTTTACGAGATTTATCGACACTCAGCTATCAAAATCTTTTGTCTTTTGACAGTAAGTAATAAATCGCTAATATCATATCGCGTTTCATTGGTCATGCTAGGGGGGCAGGGGGGCAATAAAGGGTTTTGCCCGCCTACCTACACATTTTTCTCCGGGGAGGAACTAGGGCTACTCCGGGGGGAACTAGGGCTACTCCGAGGACAAAGCCCCCCCTCGGGCTAGCATCTGAAAGAAACACGCGTCTGATCCATGTGCTATAATGTTTTGTTGGTTTAAGGGACATGTAGCTGTCAACTGGCGGTTAACTTAAACTTTCACATTTATTTTAATAACGTTTTAAAAGTATGAGGGCCAATTTCACCATTTATTTAAAAAACGTTTTCAATTTATGTAGGTAGTTTAAAGGTCGAATTTGATCTCCATTTGTTTTAAATCAGTCTAACCAGCTGCTCATTGATGCAAGATTTTACGAGAAATTTTTATAATTGTAAATTTTTTTAACTAACTTTTTCGTTGTTATTTCAGTTACAGCTCTTTATTTTCAATGGTGAAATCGGGTCTAAGTAATCTAAGAGCCTGTTTCACAATGTAAAAGTAAGTTCGGAGTAGCTTACTTGACGGATGATTTGACACATTATTATTCATTTCACAACTGTCGAATCATCTGTCAAGTAAGCTACTCGGAACTTACTTTTACATTGTGAAACAGGCCCTTAATAGAGTATTTTATATTTAAGTACTTTAGTTACTTAATGTTATTTTCCAGCGTCATCCAAGTCAAGGACAGATGATGTCTGGTATCGATCCTCGATACCTTTCTTCTTATTCCGACAACAGTGCTCCTTTTATTGTATCAGGTATAAGTTTTATAAACAAAAACAATTATAATTTTGCTAATTGCAACAGCAACCTTTTTTGGCAAAAAGAAAAAATATCCATCATATTTTTTACTGAAATATAAAATAAGTTTATTATCTCACACAATTCTTAAGAAAACATTTTTTTTTATTATTAGGACAACCAATGCAAGAGGAAAGACCCTTATTCCCAGTAAACTTTGGCAATGACTACGAAAACCGTAGTCTCGTAGCGCCTGATCGTAGCAAGACTAACGTATTTGTACCTCAAGTTGCAAAGGGTAATATTAATTATTTGTTTTATTTTGGAAGACTAGCTTTATTTATTTTATTACATGAAAAAATAGTCATTATTATTTATTTTGTTTAGAAATAGTGAAACCAAACGAGATAACCCCAACTAACAAAGGTCATACCAATGTAGTTAGCAACAAGTCAAATAATAACCATCAGTTTAAAGAAAGTTTTGGGCAAGGATTTCAAGAAAAACGTACGAATGGTAAGACGTTAACCACTATTATTATGATTCTAGTAGCACAAACAGACTTTTCACATAATGAAGATACAACTTAACTGAAGATTCATATTTTAACAACAATATTTTTTAATCTACATTTTGATATTAGTCCTCTCTGTCCTTTGCCTGTAGAGGTTATTAGACTGTGCCTGTATTATGAGTTTGCATTGCACAGTTGCATTTACTAAAGTGCTCGATAGCCACTGTAGTATTTTGTACCTCTAGCGGTAAATATATTACTAAACTAAAAGTTGTTATACGGTAACGTAAACAGTTTGCATTAAGTCATGGTAGGGCCCCAGTAGGCCCACCATGAAAAAAGAAAAAGAGTATCAATTACTAGTAGCTACCGCGAAGGTTGCATACCAGCAAGGTATGCATTAGTACATTTTAGATCGTACAACTAGTCTTTACTTTTATGGTTTACTTAATTTTGGACTTATCGGCGCTGAATAGTGCCGATTGCGCCGATTAATGTAATATTTACACGAGTCGACTTGGCAGGCGATTTTAATCAAGTAGCGCTTTCATCAACAATCGATTTTAAAATCTAATTGCAAACCTAATTTCAATCAGGGGCCTTACCGACTAACTTTTCGAACTTCGGCGGGTCTGCCAAGCTTCAACTTAAAACAGATAAATCGAAGTAAGGAGTTTCGTATTGTACTATTCGCCGAAGTTATTTAGAAGATATCGATGTTCGTGTGACATCATGAATTGAGGTTCGCCATTTTGGGCCGATTTGGGCTCGATTTGTCTATTTTAATTTGAAGCCCGGAAGACTCTTCGAAGTTCGATGCGTTGGCCGGTACGGCCCCAGGTGGCGATTCAATGTTACAAGCGATTGTTGATAAAAAGCGCTAATTGACTAAAATCGCCTGCCAAGTCGACCCGTGTAAATACCGCCTTAGCGATTGCTTATCACCATTTCAGCTCACGTCAAATCAGCTGCCGAAAAATATTGAATTAGTGGAATAATCCTTTCATAATATTTTTTAAACAACTTCTATGGAATTGTACCATTAGAAAAAAAAACAATTTTGATATTGGATACGTACCCTCTTAGTTGGTGATTGCGCCCGTATCGTAGAATTCATCAATTATAGGGTTTGACACCCGGTTAAGAGGAGACGCCGTGTTCCCTTAAGCCAAGCTTTCGAACGTTTCAACATATTTATAAGTAGTAGAAGTGGTTAAAAATAATCATAGATATTATTGGAGATGTGCAGTATGTAAGGAATTTGGGAGGTTTCTTAACCGGTTATGAAGCATGAAGTGGCAAATACAAAAAAGTAAACAGCCACTTGGAACAAATCACGGTTTTCCTTGCACACACACACATATGCATAACGTAGGTACACGCAAACTCAGGCTAAACCGAGTTACTTAATGATTGTTTTTTCTGTGGCTATATTTACTCCTGTAGCAGTTCCTAGCGCAATATAATAACGGAAGGGTAAGCGAGCGAGCGAGCGCGTGCTCTATTGAAAACACTTGATCTAAATATATTTTTTTTCACTTGTGCTCTGAGATATTATCATTACATTTGAAAAAAAGAATGCGGGAGTTTCCACATTTACGTGGTGGTCTGGTTCATTATATTCTAAGTTTAAAATTCAGTGTGGAGAATGAATTTTACTTCCCGAACAAGTACCTATTCCAAATTCAAAACGGTAGAACTCATCACCTAGCGTTATTTTTATGAAACTTTATGACTGCATGACTTGGTCCTTTCACATGGCCACACGAACCAATTATTATTATTTTTAAACAAAGAAAATTTTATTTCCTTGCATTTCTTGAGAAAAGCACTAGGCACAAACCTCGTGCGGGAAGAAATTTACATTGCTTCGAACCATCCTCGATAGTGTAAATGCTAACTTTCCGCGCTCGCCTGTAATGTACTACTGTAGTAAAGTTGTCAAATCACGATTGAAGTTCAAAATAACTTATTTATTAATCCACTCCTATAACTCGGAATTAATATTAAAATCGATTTCCGAAAGTCGTGAAATATTCGTCTAATTAATTGTGAGCTCAAAACAAAAGAGGTTGATTATACCCCAAGTGATTAAATCCCTATTAAGAGACGAAAGATCATACGGTGTCGGCCTCAGAAATAGCTGATCACTTTAATACCATGTCACACCAACAAAGTGGCGCTACGACTTAAAAAATCAAGTCTTATAATTGGTGTGACAAAGTTCTTGAGTGTTAATGTACTTTTAAGGCCGAGTGTACCATCGAGACTTTTGAACTCGAGTAAGTAGGTATAACCCATTGAGGGTGTAGATCCAAGTATCTAGAAGTTTGTCTTTACAAGTGAGCTCTCTTGAAAATACGGCGTAATGAGCTTGTTAAGAGTTAGGGGCTTAGCTTTCACACGGCTAAAATACTTAAAATACTTCGCGTGTAGCAGGATTTAAGGCGAGTAAGAATACGAAGATTAGTTACGGCATGTTATTCTTGGAGATAAATGTTCTGTGTTTTAGTAAAAGATCTTATTGTTGCGTCTTTGCACCGGCTTACTACAATGGTAATCTTCATTATATGCATGCATGCAATGTTATTTACCTATTTGTTTACACAATACATACAATAGTACCTACATTACAGCGGAGGACGGGAAGTTAGTATTTACATTGTCGAGGATGGTTTGAAGTCCGAGCCGTAGGCAAGGGGCTATAATCATTCGAGACAATCAAAATAGCTTCCAACTGGAAGCTATTTTGATTCCTACTGGAAGCGATACTTATAGTAATATAAATAGGTGATCCTTCTCTACAAATAGCCTCAACTGTTTTGTCGTTTTTCAACCCATAGTTCTTCTGAGAAAATGTTCATTTGCATTAGTTAAAAAAACAGTTAAACATTTTGTTAGGTAGACAGTTATTCTTTCAAAAACTTTTTAGAAAGTATTTTACATTTTGAAGTTACAACACTTTAAAACGGCGTTAACCTTGCGTTAACTCACAAGCAGCTAGCCACTTCGTAAAAGTTAGGTTTTCCAAGTAAATACAAGGTGTAACAAAAATACCCTTAATGCCGAATATGGTATATAGGGACCATCAAACTGAAAAACTTTTACTATGAAACCAACTCTGAAATCACGAAAAAAAAATCAGCTGTTTCATACAAAAATTAAAATCGAAAATATCAAAATGTATGAATCAGCTGATTTTTTTTCACGTTTTCAGAGTTGGTCCCATAGTAAAAGTTGTTCAGTTTGATGGTCCCTATATACCATATTCGTTTAGGGGCATTTTTGTAACATCTATATATATAAAAGGGAAAATCACTCACTCACTCACTCAGTCACTCACTCACTGATCACGAAATCTCAGAAACTACAAGTGCTAGGAGTCTGAAATTTTGCATGGGGGCTCCTTTTAGGACGTAGGTGCTCACTAAGACGGGATTTTGCGAAATTCAACCCCTAAAGGGGTGAAACAGGGTGGTAAAGTTTGTATGGGAGAACGCGATTCCTTGGCCCGATTGACTTGAAATTTGGCATAGACATACTTTCACAAAATTAATTGAATACGTGTTTCGTATTTTTTTAATATTTATTACCTAACAGGGTTAAAAAGTGATATAAAGCTACTTTTGCTGTGATTGACTTCGACGTCGGAATTGAAACTTTTTTGTGCATTTGATTGATTAATTAAGAAAAATAAATATCATTTGTCATCTCAACGTAGTATTACATTCTCTTTGGTCATTTCCCCTGAGAGTAGGTAGAATGCATTTCATTGAATAATACCTATGGCGTTATGTTGGCAATGCTGTAATTTTTTCCTTATTGCGTTGTAAAAAGGTGCAAAATTATTTCATCTAATTATCAGTTTAATTTTAAAAGAATACAATATTTGGTCAAGTCGCCTATGCTATGACAATTAATAAAGCACAGGGACAAAGTTAATGCTGGTGTAGATCTGCGCAGTGATGCAGGCCATGTTTCTCCAATGGCCAGCTCTAATGTCGCCTGCTCGAGAGTCAGCTCGCCGAATAACCTTTTTATTTTGCAACCGGATAACATGACAAGAAATGTGGTAGGTATACAACATGTTACAAAAATACCCCTAATGCCGAATATGGTATATAGGGACCATCAAACGAACAACTTTTACTATTGGGACCAACTCTCAAATCGCGAAAAAAAAATCAGAAAAATTTAAATCGAAAATATCAAAATGTATGAAACGCATTTTGATATTTTCGATTTGAATTTTTGTATGAAACAGCTAATTTTTATTTCGCGATTTTAGAGTTGGTCCCAAAGTAAAAGTTGTTCAGTTTGATGGTCCCTATAATATATACCATATTCGGCATAAGGGGTATTTTTGTAATACGTTGTATATCATAGAGAAGTGTTGGATGATCGAGATTGAGAATCCTGATAATGCACAACATATTTTTATTTAGAACAAGCTGCACGCGGCATGCGTATTGCAATGCTCCGTTTTTTTAGCCAGGGACTTTCTCGGTCGTAAGCAGAACAACTCACCAAAGTTTCATCATAATCAAATCAATTTTTTAGGAGTCCCGTCGTCTGTACACTTTGATCTTTTAAACTATGCATAAAAAACCGCATCAAAATCGGTCCATAAGTTTGGGAGCTAGGTTGCCTCAGACAGACAGACACACACAAGTCAACCCTTGCGTATGGTTGTGTACGTCGTATATACATATAGTGGTGGCCACATAATTAAGAACACAAATCGATTTTCATACAAACGAGGTAATTTTGAAGTCTTGGTTTTCCGCTAGGGATTGAACTAGCTGTGATCTGATGATGGCCATCCAGGGAGTGAATGGAGAAGATTCAGATAGCAATACACACCCAACTGATCTGGTCAGCATTTTCAGTTGCAAGTTTTCATATATTTCTATACCATATTCGCGGTTTTTTTAAACATATCCTTACATCTCTTAAAATGCTGGTCAGATCACTTGGGTGTGTATAGAAATCTGGATCTCCTCCATTCACTCCCTGGATGGCCATCAACAGATCACCGCACGGGCAGTCCCTGGCGGAGAAGCAATGCTTAAAAGTTACTTCGTTTGTATGATAATCGATTGGCGTCCTTAATTTTGTGGCCACCACTATATATAGATAACCTGTAGTATAGTCTAATAACTTCACACTCACCACATTAGTAACTTTCTACATTGTACCCGTGCGAAGCCGGGGCGGGCCACTAGTGTTGTATAAGGTGGAACCAAATTAAGTAATAATACTGAAACAGGTGATAGTGTTGCTTAAACTGTGTTCAGTTTCTCTAACTTTCTCTAAGAAACATGGGTCGAAATACGGAAAAAAATCATCCGCCCATTCAAAATGTATTGGTCAGCTGATCGCCTTAGGGTGGTAAAGGCAAAAAATAAACTTTTTTACGACCTATGTTTCTTGGAGAAAGTTGTTCAGTTTAAGCAACACTATCACTTGTTTCAGTATTGTTACTTAATTTGGTCCCACCTTATATGTTATAAATTAATTCACTTACTTTTTTGTTTCAGTTCCATCCACTAAAAATCCATCCGAAACCACACCTAAAGAAGATACACTATCGCATGTTATGACACGCTCAGAGAAAATTAAGGTGAGGTTTTTAAAAGACGATAATTATTTTTTTAATTATAAGTGGTTTTCACAGATTTCGATTACTTTACGTACGTAAGTAGGTTAATTTACTTGACAGATCATTACTTTCATAGAAATATGGTTCCTTTTTTTACTAAATCATAAAATAGTACTATTCGGAGCATTTGAATTTTAAATAGTTTGATAATATTATAGCATAAATATTATGTACACCAAAATGTAATTCTATAAGTGAGAATAATCTTACGGTTTGCCTTCAAAAGAAACACCATTATATATTGTCTGTAATAAAATAAATGACGGCTGCTTTTCTCTTTAGCTGCCGCTACAGTTTTTGTTTTAGTTAATAATCTGGACAAAGAAACAGTGATTTTTTATGCCAAGATTGTTATTTACGAATATGATGTAGGTATTACTTTTATCTTGTGTGTGAGTAAATAAAAAGGATAAATATAAAAGACAATAATAGTTTGCATGTATAAATAGCAAAAACTGGCAACTACTACCCGTCCGAGAACATGATCTGGTGCGAGTCGTATTTTTTCTAGTATATTATTTAGTATTACATAAAAAATAGCATTGTGAGTGCTAAAATCTCAAAAATTTAAAAACTACCATTGTTAAATTCGTTGTGACGCTTGTTTTATTTTATTCAAGTTGATGCAAAGAGTAATCTGTATGTCAGTAGGTAACTAGGTAATTATTGAATTTGAATTTAAAAATATTGAATTTTCGAAAAATAAATACAACATACTGTATAGGTACAGTATGTGAGGCCATGTTGAATGGATTATGTGTTTATCAAATAATTGACAAGAAGTAACATCAACCTGCCAATTAATTGTCAATAAAAGAAAACAACCTCCTTGTTTTAAAAGAAAAACAATAAAGAAGTTTGTTATGCCTGCCTAGTTTTTTTACAGGGTGATATAAATGTATTCACCGATTTCGAAAGTGTTTAAAGTTTTTATAATGTGAAATAAATATAATATTTCTTAAATTGAAAAAAAATGACATATTACCGTTGTCTTATTCTCAACCTACACAGAGCCCGGTTAAAAAGATGCCTTTAGTTAATTTACATACCGTACGTATATCACAGCTCTATACAACGTGTTACAAAAATACCCCTAAAGCCGTGTATGGTAGATAGAGACCATCACACTGAACAACTTTTACTATGGGACCAACTCTCAAATCGCGAAAAAAAAATCAGCTGTTTCATACATTTTGATATTTTCCATTTTATTTTTTGTATGAAACAGCTGTTTTTTTTCGCGGTTTCAGAGTTGGTCCCATAGTAAAAGTTGATGGTCCCTATCTACCATATTCGGCATTAGGGGTACTTTTGTAACATGTTGTATATTACAGCGAAATCTAACCGAGATTAACATATCAATTACTATATTTGAGTGTGATATTTTGTAAAAAAATCAGGTAAAAAAATAAAGCTTCACAGGTTACAATGGCGCCGTTTCAATTTAGCTAAAACGTACTAAAGAAAATGTCGTGGTTATTCACACAAACGTAACCACCGACCAGCATTATTCAGACGAGATGATAAAAACCTACATAAAACAAAATCCGAAAGAAATTGTAAGCGATAAAAGTAATAGCAAAAATTTTTCTACTTCGTCATCGCGGATTTTCGCCGAGTTAATATAGTGGACGAGAAAATGTGGCCAGTAATATCCTCTGCTTTATCCTGTGAAGATTTTTATAGACTGCTCTTAGCATCAGTCTGTTGGTGATAAGTTGTTCCTAGAAAGGTGAAATGGAATAAGTTTTGTTAAGTATGATGAAGTTTTGTGAATTCCTATTAGAAGTCTTATATTACTACAAATTAGGCAATAAAAAACTGTAGCTAACAATTTTATAAGGTAACCCGCTGCTATGACGCGTCCTTATTATTTAAGTAAAGGATTTTTTAGTTTAGTTAGTTTAGTTTTCAGTACTTAATTTTCTTTGACACAAGCATTTGGTTTTGGGCAATAAGGGGTATGAAGTATTTAATAATATTTTTATTTATTGAAAGAAAAATAATTCAAAACCTCATGAACACATTTCACCAATAACGACATCGGTATTAAAAACCAGTCAAGAGCGAGTCGGACGCGCGCACCGCGGGTTCCGTACCATCTTAAATAAATACACTGTAGAATATTGCAGTTTTAAGGTCAGAGATGGCCTCTAGACCGATAGTAGAACTAATTTAATTAGAGGTGATGATTTATGAAAAAGTGTACAATCAATTTTTCTCTAGGCAAACTTCGTAGATACAGCGCTCTTTATACCCCACATGCCTTAGTAGCCCCACTTCATTCTTGAAATGTTTTTGTTTCTTTCTTATTTGCAAAATAGTTGGCTAAATTTAACGCTTTTCTAAATTTCAAGTTGATAGCATTATTAGTTCTTGAGATATCCAGCTGTGATAGACAGACAGACTGAGTGGCATCATAAAGATTCCTTTTACCATTTTGATACAGAACCCTAAAAACAAAAAAGTTCAGTATCACCAATAATTTCATTGGTGATCTTATTAGTGAGAGATAAGTGAATCTTACGTTAGTGGGAATTCCTGAAAAACTGCTTCGTCTGAAAAATATTTAAAAACATCGTCTGTTCAAGGCATTCGCTTCGCCTTTCATTTGCATTGAAATCTTTTTGCAATCATTATCATTTTTCATATTAAATGAAAAGTTTCTTTTGTCATTTCGGCGAAATGATCGATGTTAATAAAAGTGTCTTTCGAAGTAAAACAAAGAGTGGAACAGTGGTAGTACGCCCGATGCAATATCCGCCTTCTCTTTTGCCGATGGTTGGATTTTCTCCAAGCTTTAAGTTTTTAATGGTGTTACAATTTCTAGAGTAATGGACTTCCTTTGTCAACGTAGTTTTCAAATTAAAAGGCAATAATGGTTTAAAAAATAAGTAATTATTACTGCAATGCCCATAACCAAGCTATTTATTTGGGGTTGTTTTCACATAATACTTAATGGGCAGTAATTGAGTTACGATTTCACACAGTTTACATGATTTATCCCTTCTGACCCGTGATACAACTGCCGTGTTCAACTGTTTCTACCACAGGGAAGTAAATGTACCCATGGTCGATCTGGTTGAACCACGGAAAAGTAGGTTTAAAAAAAATAACGAAATAGTTGATTATAGTACTCAGTTATGCGATTGACAGAAACATGATAGCTTAACCTTTTCTCGGCAGCAAAAAATCGTAAAATAATTTCAAATTTTGTAGTTTTTAATGTAGTGCGAACCAATAAATAAACCTATCATCTTATATTTAAAAAAACCTTAGATAGCTCTCTATTTTTGTAATTGACAGTTTTACAAAATAAGTAATAGTTCATTAGTAATCGATTAAAACATAAATAAATATTAGATAACATCACAAACATTGCTCCGATTCCAAAGTAAGTAGCTAAAGCACTTGTTTTATGAAAACCAGAGACAACGGTGGAACTACAAACACCCAGACCTGAGTTAATATAGAAAAGTTATTTTTCTAGATTGACCCAGCTGGGGATCGAACCCAGAACCTCAGAGATGGTGACACCTTGAAAACCGGTGTACAAACCACTGGACCACGGCTAATTTCTATAATTTTTACTATGTAAATAAATTTCTTCCAGCGTTTAACGCCCCTTTAAAGGCTAGAGAAAACGATACGAAATTATTAAATAAAACAAACAATACAGATTACGACAAACAAAGTGGAAATAACGTTAAAATAAAAGCAGTACACATTAATCTTGGCTTGACAGAATCCATTATTAATTCGACGCATTAATTCTCCGAAAATCGAAGTATTAAAACAAATATTATTTTGTGACTACTCACATGTTTCTGAAAATCAATTTGTCAGTCATTTATGTGAAGTCTCAACACAATTCTTCCGCAAATTAATCAAAAACGCTTAAATTAATCACACGTTACACAGGCCTTTATTAAGTAACATTAGGATCTATTCAACTAACATCATCAAGTTAATTTGGGCCCAACGAAAACATACAACCAAAATGCTCTTTTGATGAGCCTCCTTTGTTAAGGATTAATCTTAATTATAATTAAACTAACGGCTGCCCGCGACTGTGTCTGCTGGCCAGTTATTTTTTCATACCTCGAGAACAGGGAAGGTACTCTAAGCTCTTAAGGCTGGCCCTAGACCTACCGGTTCCATTTCTTTGCTTTGTTGTAGTTGAACTGGGGCTACCGGCTAACGCATCGAACTTCGGAAAGTCTGCCGGGCTCCAAATTAAAACAGATAAATCGAGCCCCAATCGGGCCAAAATACATCGATATCTTCTAAATAACTTTGGTGAAAGTACAATACGAAACTTCTTATTTCGATTTATCTGTTTTAAGTTAAAGCCCGGCAGACTTTCTGAAGTTCGATGCGTTAGCCGGTACGGCCCCCTGTTATACTAGAACAGCAAAGCAAAGAAATGAAACTGGGAGGTCTGGGGCCAGCCTAATTCATCAACTCCAGAACGGACCCTTGCGGCCGGATAACAATGGAATATCTATTGTCTCATTTTCCGGGCGTTGAAGGGTTAAAGTAATATTGAAGTAATGTTGTGATAGAGACAGAGTTATACTAATGATATTATTTTGATGTTACTTTTGATAGTTAAAGTGAAGGGGCTGTACTTTTTTCTGGATGAAAAGACCCAATGCCATTTTCTTTACCCCTGACAACGTGTATACAAAATTTCATGATGATCGGTTGAGAAGTTAAGACGTGAAAGCGTAACAAACAAACAAATAAGCAAACTTACTGTCGAATTTATAATATTAGTAAGGATTATTTTGTTACGATGTGAGCTTATAAATGGAATAACTGGATTAATATTACTGAATTGCTGGAAAATTACAGGTTTTCAGATGAAATCAAAGCCAGCATTTGTAGTTACTATGTGATTAAAAGACATCTGCTTTCGTCTAGTCTAGACTCACTCTAGACCTACAAATTCTAGACTCACTCTAGATTAGACTAGACTCACTCTAGACTAGACAAAAGCAGATGCCTTTTAAGCACATAGTACCTACAAATTCTGGCTTTGATATTGTTTTCTATCGTTGACTAGGATCGATCTATACGCTGGTACTATTTATTCTATGTCTACACGTACGAACTACTGCTCAAAGACATGCGGAGGATGAATAATAGCATTTCTCACAATATTTAATCTTTGATTGATATGTCAAAGTATTAATCTATATGTAGCTCGTTTAATATAAGGCGAACCCTAGACACACAGTGAAATGTAATGAAATGAAATGAAATGAAATGAAATGAAATGAAATATTCTTTATTCAAATAAACTTAGATATTAAGTGCTTTTGAATGGTCTATATTTTCCTACCACCCATTCGAGACTTTTTTAGCTGACAAGAAGAATGGGCGCAAGAAGCTTATCAGCTTTGTCAGAAATCAGAGTAACGATATTTACAAAGAAATTATGTCAGTAAATTCTGTAGTCCATCTGTGTGATAAATTCTATAGAATATTGTATAGAAACTTTACCGCTTGCATAAGCAAACGGTAAAGTTTCTAATCCGGATATAACTTTCTTCCTTATTACCTCTCTAAATGTGGGTACCTAATTAGGGTTCCGTACCAAAATGGTAAATAGGATCCCTATGGTATGACTCAGTCTGTCTGTCACAACTGGATATCTTGAGAACTACTAATGATTTCAACTTGAAATTTGGAATAGTTTTAGATGACGTTTGCCCAACTATTTTGCAAATAAGAGAGAAATAAAAATATTTATATTTGCAACAGGGACTGAAAAGGGGTCTTAAAAATTTTAAGTGAGGCTACTAGGGCTTATGGGGTATCATATAAAAAAGCGCTGCTTGCAAATTCTCAAAGCATTTTTTTAAGCCGCATATAGTTTTCGACTTTTGATGAAAAATGTAAAATGTCTCTAAATAGTATTTTTTTTCAGAATGATGGTACGGTATCCTCGTTGCGCGAGTCCGACTTGCTCTTGACCGTTCTTTTTCATACTCTTTTACAGTAACGGTTGAATTTCCGGGTTTCCATTTTCAGTAATACGATTCAATATACCAAGTTGAAGTTTATGATTATCGTTTCGGTTAAATGATAAAAATGTTCTGTTGCTTTCAACCTCTTAACCTAAGGCCTAGTGAATCGTAAAAATATAAGGTTTGAGATCGTTTCAGTTTAAGAACGTCGGGCCTAAAGTTTATGTAGTTAGGGCCGTTTTAAATGATTATTTGCTCCCTATTTTTGAAATATCGGCGTTTGCTTGTAATTAAAAATACCAAACCAAATAAAAATTAATGCGATTTACAGTTTTGTATGAAAAAATGTAATTGGCATTTATTTAAAATTGGGTTAGTATTTTGGATATTTTATTTAATAAAACCCTAGACAAATACTGTCGTCATCCGAATAATATCACAACAAGAGTTAATTATGCTCAAATAATTTTGGTATGTTTGTATGGGAAGCTCACTGTTCGCCGGACTCTTAAGATGTAAATTTCAGCTAAATTATTGTTTAATTTAAAACCTAAAACCAGCATCGTTCATAATTTATTCTCTCTTGGGCAGGAGAGCTTTATTAATTATTTGTATGAAATTTTAGGCGTTACAGAAGTCTGGACCAAGAGCGTTTTCGGGTCCAATAGAAAAGGTCCTTAAATGGCATAAGTCACTACAAGAAATCGGTGTACTTATTATTTACGAAATCGTTGGTAAGTTTTTACTTAAATATAATATATATGAAATAAAAAAAATATATATATATGATGGTATAAGAACCATCTACCACTGAAATATATTTCAAATCTATATTTACATTGGACTGATAAAGATTCAGTGATTTGATGCAATTAATGAACTAGTAAGGAAAAATATTGGCGGTATCTCAAAACTTACACACGTACGGACCCTGGAACACAGACTAGTTTAAAAATGATTC
The DNA here is from genome assembly GCA_963556745.1 of Catoptria pinella. Taxonomy (NCBI): domain Eukaryota; kingdom Metazoa; phylum Arthropoda; class Insecta; order Lepidoptera; family Crambidae; genus Catoptria; species Catoptria pinella. The sequence continues at coordinate 9,474,413 of OY750769.1, forward strand.
TTCTCTAAACTCCGTGACTTTTTACATTTTAGTCGTAATATATTGCCAAGTAGACAGTAAATATATCGACATGATACGTCATCTACAGAAACATGCCACGGTCTGCGTTAGTCTGCACGAGAAAACACCGAAATTCCATCTAGCCCGAGGGGTGAGACAAGGTGACACGATATCTCCCAAACTCTTTGCCGCAGCATCTTTAGAAAATATATTTAAGAAATGAAATTGGGATGAGAAAGGTATTAACATTGAGATGGAGAAACTGAGAAACTAAAGGTTCGCAGAACGACTGGGCTTTGTTTTCTGAAAGTGGAATCTGAAAAAGTGGGCTTGAATCTATAAAAAATAAACATTTTGACCAATAGGCAAATGACAGTCAATTTCCGGTTGATATAGTGACAGAGTATGCAAATATCGGTCACAAAATTACGCTGGGCAGCACTAACCAGACAGCAGAGGTAGAGAGACGGGTATTCCAGGCCTGGGCAGCATTTGGTGCAAATAAGAAGATACTGCCACAGAATATAATAATACATTAGATACTGCGGAGTAAGCTGGCGATAAAACTCATGGCAAAAGTATTTGAGGAGGTGCTTCATGCCGGTCTTTTCATATGGCTCAGAAACCATTGTCTCTTACCGAACAATCAGCTCAAAAGTTTAGAGTCGCACACAGGGCGATGGAAAGAGCTGTGCTAGGAATAACAGGAAAAGGAACGAATGGGTCCGGTAAAAACGGGGGTGAGAGCTGCCTGTGATGCAAGTAATTGCGGAGCGTAATTGGAGTTGGGCGGGTCAAGTAGCTCGCATGGATCGAGGCCGATGGGCGAGAAGGATCCTTAAATGGAGACCATGGGCAAACAAAAGACCACGAGGCCACCCTCCAAAACGATGGGTTGACGACATCAGAGGACAAGTAGGACAAAACTGGATCACGAAGGCGCAAAACCGGATCCAGTGGAAGATTTTGAGAGTGGCCTATGTCCAGAAATGGGTCCGAAGAGGCTTGTGTTGATGACTTGTAATAATATATCTAGTTATAGTTTGACAATCAGCCATTTTTAATGTCCCCACTGCTGGGGCACAGGCCTTCCTTATAGGTGGATAAGGAGGATGGGCCATAACCAACGGCTTAACGTGCCTCCCGAAGCACAGAGGAGCTCGAGATAATACATTTTTGGTCACCCATCCCATGACCGACACTTGCGAAAGTTGCTTAACCTCCGCAATCGCTGGGCCAGGCGCTATACTAATGCGCCATCGAGCTCCTATTTACTTATCAATATCTATGTATAGGTATTACTTATCAACATCTACCAAGTCTTTAAAAGTTGTAACAAAACGAAACTGCCAATACTAATGTAATACTTTTGATTAATTACACTACACATCTAGTCTTTAGAACTGAAAGAGAAATAACTTCAGTATTCCATTATTTAATAACAGACGCACATAAAGATTGATGAATAATAACGTCGGAATTGAATTCCTTTGGGGTTACGTTTATTTCTACCGAAGTTCGTGAGTGTACGGCAAAGTAAAATATCAGTAACCCTTGATTGATCCAGTATCGTTTATATGGAAAAGTTCTTTTTTCTAAATTGACCCAGCCGGGGTGTACAATCTAAGATGTACTCGATGACACTTATATTGATCTAATGCATAAATACAAATCAACTTGGGGTAAAACCATATATTGGCAAAATGAAAACGTATAAACGCGTATTTATTTACACTTTAGTGTCTGTATCGGAGTGCAAAGAGCGTCACTAAACAAGAGACGATCGTAAATGATTAAATATTGATTTTGCGGAGGTTGCATATTTTGCTGGTATAAAACCTGCGTTGGTTTGATTGACTAGACACGGGGGATCTCAGAGATGGCGACACCATAAAAAACGGGGTACTCGTATAACCTACTCGACCAAGAATATCGTCAAACTATAATAAAGAAGTAAAAGATACATTTCAGCTCCATCGCACCACGGCTGGATCAATTTAGAAAACCAACTTTTTCCATTATTGTCTCAGGTCTGGGTGTTTGTTTTACCGCTGATTATTTATTTATTTAATCTCTTTATAGTGCAACAATAAAATAATGTAAAAGAGGCGAACTTAATGTTAAAAGCAGTCTCTCTTTTTATTATTTGTAGCGAAGTGCGTGAGCGTACGGCCAGGAGACTCCTGTGCGAAGAATTTGGTGATTAGAGATGACAATGGACCAGCTATGCAAGTGGTTTACTATGAAATTGACTTTCTACTGCCTGAGTTGAAGCCTCCGTGCACTGTAAGGTAAGGTTTTTCGAAAAAGTTTTATTAGTGAGAAAAAAAAGGTAAGTTCAGAAAACTGTTATTTTATGTTTATCGATGGACCATTTGACAGAATATTAAAATTGAATGTAGTTACTTCATACCCGTTTTGTGTCTTTGTGTAGATACTATTATTTATTCGCCTAAATTCAGTACAAAGGATACGAAGGTGCATTTTCTGGACAAGGTATAGGTAAATACCGATTTCGTAGCCTTTCACGTTACGGCTAAAAGCCGGAGTGTGGTTTTACCATGTTTTAGCCGGTTAGCACGACCAAAACTACTCTGTTTAATGGAATTTGCTTAAAATATTGATGCTTTATTACAAACTGCATCTAGCGTCATTATCTTTGCATTGCAATTTGGTAAAGACCATCTGTTTTTTTCCAATCATTTTATAAACCTACCATATTTGGCTACTATATTTGGCAAGTTGAAAAAAAATCAGGGGTATTGTTACTTGTCTAATGCCCAGTTGCCAATGCCCATCGTAGCCCAAAGCTAATTTGTAGCCAGTAGACATGAGACCGATATATCAAAACGTATCTTATATCGGCTATCAGTTAGATATCATATCATATCGATATAAGATTTAAGTAACCGATATTTCAAAATTTATAATATCAAGACCAAAACTCAAAACGGTATATCGAAAAACTGTAACGAAACCACAAAACTCAAATCGACGAATTATTCAAAAATGCAGCTTAAGAGGACGTAGTCTGCACACTAGCGCCGCTATTGAAAAAAAAATCATAGTGTTTAAATTTTGAGATTTTAGCATTCACAATGCTATTTTTATATAATTATATAAAATCATAGTGCTTAAATAAAGACAAAATTGTGAATTATCTCTCTGTAGTTCACTCCGTAGAAGCTTTGTGGTTCTTTTTATCGCTTAAACAATATTTTCTATCCTGTCGTTTAGTTTTTGCGATAAGTGGCCACTTTTAACAATAAAACTACATTTAACTAAACGACAGGCTAGAAAATATTAAGCGATAAAAAGAACCACAAAGCTTCTACGGAGTGCACTACAGAGAGATAATTCACAATTACGTCTTTATTAAGCACTATGATTTTTTTTCCAATCTCGGCGCTAGTGTGCAGACTACGCAGCCTTAATTTTTGTTCAACAAAGAATAGAATAGAATGGAATTTAGAATAATTTATTTTGCTAGGAACATGGTTACAAAGTGGTCGTTATCATAATATTGGCCAACATGTTTCGCTCAACATACAGCATGCAAATTTATACAAAATGTAGAACATAATTAATAATTATTTGAAATTTTTGAGATTTAAGCATTCACAATGCTATTTTTATATAATACTAAATAATATACTAGAAAAAATAGGACTCGCACCAGATCATGTTCTCGGACGGGAATCGAACCCGCGACCTTTGGATATCCGGTCCAATGCTCTGACCGCTGAGCTACCGAGTCACTGGTGAGAACGTCGAATTTCTTCTAGTATATCAACTCTTACGCTGCAAGCCAGCGCCATCTCACCAATGTAGAAGGAATTAACCTGCTACATTCAACTGAACATCTTTCCAGATATTTTTAAACAGTTGATTAAGATGAGAAAGCTATATAACTATTTGAAATTTTTGAGATTTAAGCATTCACAATGCTATTTTTATATAATACTAAATAATATACTAGAAAAAATAGGACTCGCACCAGATCATGTTCTCGGACGGGAATCGAACCCGCGACCTTTGGATATCCGGTCCAATGCTCTGACCGCTGAGCTACCGAGTCACTGGTGAGAACGTCGAATTTCTTCTAGTATATCAACTCTTACGCTGCAAGCCAGCGCCATCTCACCAATGTAGAAGGAATTAACCTGCTACATTCAACTGAACATCTTTCCAGATATTTTTAAACAGTTGATTAAGATGAGAAAGCTATATAACTATTTGAAATTTTTGAGATTCTAGAAGAAATTCGACGTTCTCACCAGTGACTCGGTAGCTCAGCGGTCAGAGCATTGGACCGGATATCCAAAGGTCGCGGGTTCGATTCCCGTCCGAGAACATGATCTGGTGCGAGTCCTATTTTTTCTAGTATATTATTTAGTATTATATAAAAATAGCATTGTGAATGCTTAAATCTCAAAAATTTCAAATAGTTATATAGCTTTCTCATCTTAATCAACTGTTTAAAAATATCTGGAAAGATGTTCAGTTGAATGTAGCAGGTTAATTCCTTCTACATTGGTGAGATGGCGCTGGCTTGCAGCGTAAGAGTTGATATACTAGAAGAAATTCGACGTTCTCACCAGTGACTCGGTAGCTCAGCGGTCAGAGCATTGGACCGGATATCCAAAGGTCGCGGGTTCGATTCCCGTCCGAGAACATGATCTGGTGCGAGTCCTATTTTTTCTAGTATATTATTTAGTATTATAATTAATAATGAGTAAAATAATATCAAAAATAGCTAATTAATATTCAATGACAAATAGCTAATTAATTTAATCATATTTCATTTTCAAAACAGGGTAGTAGGCAGAATGATGGCCGGAACATGTCGCTTTCAAGCGTTCAACGTGCGCTTGGCAACAGGCGACGACGTCGCAACGTTGCCGCGACGCGCCGCCGTTGCCGCCCACCATGTCGCCAAGCTGTGCAAGGAGTATGGAGTGAAGACCATTAACTAAATTTTAATTTTGATTTGATTTAAATTTTCATATTTTGTATTTAAAATTTAAGTTCCTCTTACTTATAATTCATTTGAACGTGGTAATACTTATTGTGATTTGTAGCTTAAAATAAATTGTCATTTGGTATAATTATCATGGAATTTACTTATTCACGTGAATTTAAACTTCCGACATTATTTTCCTACCGGTGAATTGTGTTTGTAATTCTGTAAAAAAATACATAATTAATTTCCATTTGCGGCATCCAGTAATTTACTAATCGAATCTTATATTTAATATTATTAAGAATTCTCTACAACTAAATATGAACCCTTTCAGACCTAGACTCAATCATCCCGAGAAATAAACTAGGTACCTACCTCTTAAAATACTCAAAGGATTAAAATTCAAGAAACTGCACTTACTCATATTATTAATGTATGAAGTTAAAATCCTTCTTATACATTTGATGAATGCTTGCACATAACCGCGAGTCAGAATGAGCTGAATTGATGTGATCATGGATTGAGGCAGCTCCTATCGACTTGGGAAATCATTCTACTGTTACAGATAATCTAATTATTTTAAAGCATGGATGACACCGGGTTTGATTAGATGTATCCGTCATCGTGACAAATTACATTTAAATCTGAAAAAGGATCCCGATAATGAGGTTCTAAAAATTTCTTACAAGCGTTACAGAAATTACTGTAATTCTCTCATAAAAAAACTAAAGCGCCAACATGAAAAATATCTTTTGGAGAGTGCGAGAACTAGTAAAGAAACGTGGTCTGCTATTAAATCCATTTCAGGACGTACTAGTGAAAATACTTATGCCGAAAACCTAATAAAAGAAAATCCTGCGGCTTCCGTGGAATTAATGAATCGCTATTTCTCTAAGGTGGGGCAAAGATTGGCTGAACCAATTATTGCAAAACGTGGTCTTCGCAGTAATACTGATTTTGGTAACTCCTTGCTTAATTCGTTTGTTCTTGATCCACCCGATGTTGCTGAAGTAGAGTCCACCTTGTCTGGTCTTAAAGATAACTGTGCTGTTGGATGGGACTCTATCCCCGCCGTATTTCTAAAAATGGTGAAACGCATAATCATACTGCCCCTAACAACTCTTTTTGATGCCTGCTTTAAGCAGGGAGTTTTTCCAAAAGTATTTAAAAGATCGCTTATTACGCCTGTTTTCAAGAGTGGTGCTCGGGACGGTGTCGAAAACTATAGACCAATCTCTGTACTACCTGCTCTTTCAAAGATACTGGAAAGATTGCTTAATAACCGCTTAGTAAAATTCCTTAATAAATACAACATCTTATCGACCATGCAGTTCGGGTTTAGATCTGGTATCAGTACACTGAGAAAAATAATGGCTAACAAAGTCACAATAAAAGCTTTGCTAAAATTTTCTTGTTGTAGAAACTAAAACCTCTGTTACCACATCCAGGCTCGTTTAGTTTCCATATCAACTTTTTTATTGTTCTGGGTTTGTTGTGATAAGAACAACGCGCAACTTGTTATCATAAAAAAGTTCTTATAGTTAACAATAGTACGTTGTTTTTTTAAGAAAGTATATTTTGATGTAGTATTCAAGTCCAATCTAACAAAATAAATACTGTTATAATAATAACATGTGCATTGTTATTTTAACCATATTAACTAACTAGGTTGAGACGACAATGTTCTTGAAGTGTGCGACAAAGTTAATTTGTTAAGTTTTTATTGTAACACGAACAATAAATAATTTGTCTCGGCCAAAAAGTTCAAGTAATTTTGTTGTGATGACAGGATTTTATTGTGAAGTTAAATAAATATGAAGTTAATACGATAACAAAGTGAATCCATCAAAAGCGTTTGTTATGGAGTTCAAACGTGAGCTGTCAATCTAACAACGTACAATGTAAACTTTGTTGTGATAAAAATATTTGAGGGTATGCGGGGAGTAGCGGGGAACGAAGAACTTTGTTATAATATCTATTTGGCGTTCATTTCTTTTACGGGTGTTCGTGGATACGCACGGAAAAATGAGTGTAGACTGTGTAGATAAAGAATTAAGGGACTTTAGTGAAAGTTGGTGTTACTGAAAAGTTGGTAGGATTGTCATTTTGCCGTGAAAGTATCGGGACCACCATCACTTAATGAAAATAACATTTTGTAGCTCTAAACTATAATACGTCAAATTTTACCTGAAATCGAAAAAATCTATATTCCGATAGTATTTAATACTTATATATAAAATGAGAGCATTTGTGTGTTAAGGTTGATACCACAATATGTAATTATATTATGGTGATCCCACCACTTTCATGAAAAATGACAACCTTTTTTGTTAAATATCTTTTTCTTAAATAAATGTTTGTATATTTCACAAGAAATTTAAAAAAGCATGGGTCCCGCCATTATGGTCGTGATCCTATGTCAAATGTTTTCTGCACTGATTGTGATTATGTTGAATAAATATTTTAGTTTGTCTATTTAAACTTTATTTTACTAAAAACCTTTATAATATTATTTCCCACAGATAATGGACCGCAGACGGCTACTACCGACAGTGGCCGCCACTCCCTAAAATTATTAACTACTTTCTGAGAATTAATTAAAATCAAGTTTTATCTAGAAAAGCACTTAAGAATACTTAGAACCAATAGAATTATTGAAACAAGACATTTTCCAGATCTAGTGCCAAATCACACGAGACAGTGCATTACTAGAGAATTTGGTTTCAATATATTTTCAGGCAGTAGTTAATAATTTTACGGAGGGGCGCTACCGTCGCGGGAGTAGCCATCTTAAAACTGTCACAGAAACAATTTTCATTTGCTAGAGTAGCAAAAAGAAGTTGATAAGAATACAAGGTTATTTTGTTACTGTAATGACATTAACTTAGTACTACAGCAAAGGTGAAGTTACTATCAAACCTAACCTAACAAATTAAGTTTGCCGTAGCAAATATTGGCATTTGCTGTAGTTCTTAGTTAATGTCATTACAGTAACAAAATAACTTTGTATTTTTATCAACTTTTTTATGTAACTGTAGGTGCAATAACAAAGGAAAATTGTTAATCTATCAAAGTCTATCAAAGCTCAGTTGTTATAGGAACATAGTTAAATTAATGCCAAAACATTTTTAAATTGTTACAAGAACAGTTTATTGATTGTAGCAATAACAATATAATAATTTTGTTGGTCTAACAATCCCTACGCAGAACGGTAACGTTGTTAGTGTAACAAAAACCAGCTAACAATAAAAACGTTGTAGTGGTAACTGTAGACCTTAAACGGCTCTCCCCTGTTAAAGTTTTATTGTTACACCCAACAATATTTTTCTCTCAGTGTACAGAGGACGCTGTTAGAGGATTTTCTGAATTTGTGACAGAGAAGCTCGATCGGCAACAAAAGTGCATTGGGGTCTTCCTCGACTTGGCTAAGGCTTTTGACACCGTCTCGATACCTATACTTGTGAATAGACTAGAAAATATTGGAATCAGAAATTCTGCTCTTTCCATCTTTAGTAGCTTTTTAAATGACCGCGTGCAGAGAGTCAAGATTAAAAATGTTGTTAGTTCAGATGAAAATGTCACATTTGGAGTCCCACAAGGAAGTATACTGGATCCGAGTCTCTTCATAATTTATATAAATGACCTTTGTCGCATGTCTCTGCCACACGGCAAGCTATTTACTTATGCAGACGATACGGCTATAGTGTTTTATGGAGATACTTGGACTGAAGCTCAGTGTGCTGCCGAAAGTGGCCTCCGAAGAGTAGCTAAATGGTTGGAGGATAGTTTACTAACTCTGAATGTAACAAAATCAACTTATCTACAGTTCCATGTTGGTAATCCTTCAACTGTTGATGAACTCCAAGTAAAAGTACACTCCTGTGATTTACAACACACAGCCAATTGTACTTGTACTAAAATGACTAAATCTAAAACTGTCAAATACCTTGGTGTAATGTTAGATGACAAACTAAGCTGGCTACCGCATATTGACCTAATCTCATCTCGAACTCGTATACTTATTTGGACATTCAAAAGGTTAAGGCATGTTGCTGACTTTGAAATTTTACGTACAGTGTACTTTGCACTAGTACAATCGATTATAGGTTACTGTATAAGTGTCTGGGGAGGGGCATGTAAGACTCATCTAATTAAACTAGAAAGAGCACAAAGATGCCTGCTGAAAACAATGACCTTCAAACCGTTTAGGTATTCTACCAAATTACTTTACACGGAATGCAAGTTGTTGTCGGTAAGGCAATTATATATCCTAAATTTGATCATTAAGCAACACTGTCTCACCCCTTATAATCCCGTAACTCAATGTAACAAACGTAGAATACCTAACGTTTTGAATACTATCGGTTGCCGCACTGCCTTCGCTCGACGACTGGTCTTGTACCTCTCAGCCATGCTTTATAATAAACTAAATAAAATCTTAATTATCTATCCTATCTCTAAACACGAGTGTAAGATTAAAGTTCGTGATTGGCTGCTCTCTTTAGATTATGATGCAACGGAAAAGTTTTTAAGTTTTTAGTTTTTAGTTTTTAGTGTAGAAATGGATAAAGGTATATGTAAAAGTTATGAATTAATTAATATATATATTTAATTATATATAAATATATACTTACAACATCTAAAATTATATTATGTTATCTTATATATATATATATATATATATAGAGATACCAACCCTGTAAATGTTGATCATGCGTACTGTCACGCGAGCACAATGTTGATCCGATGACGTATGTTGATCCGGGTGGTTTTTGTTGATCCAATATAACTTTTGTCATACTAATGTGGCTCCGGTCGGATCAACGATTTACTCCGACGAGTTTTGGGATACGCAAAGAAAATGTTGATCACATATACAAATCCACTCCGATAATTGTTGATCCGATTCAAATGAACCAATCAGAAGGCGGCAAGTCTCTCATTGGACCCTCGAACCACGGGACGATCGGAGCGACGACGGCGCCGCGTACGGCGGCGTCTGGAGTGGTTCTCCCTTGGTTGAAATAACAACGTTTCATATAATTTCAATTTTTCTAACAACGTTTAACATAATAATCGTTTGGTAAAAAATGAGTTAATATCATTTTTGTTTCACATAATATTCATTTGTTATAAACACGTTTGCGCTATAACTTATTTTTGGGGAAAGGCATAGCCTTTTTTAATAAAGGTCTACAACAAGTGATTGATTTTAATTTGCATGAATTTAAAAACCATGTTAAAAAGACGCTTATGGGTAAAGATTATTATAAAGTAGACGATTATCTAAAAGACCGAAATGCGTGGAAATGATGTAACATGTAAAACATAAGTAGATACTTTGTCGTTACGTAATAATCCTGTTGTACTGTATTTGGTAATGATATATTTAAGTTTGTAAATATCGTTACTTATTTATGTTAAAGTTGATAAGTTTCTTGCGCCTGTTCTTCTTGTCAGTTAAAAAAGTCTGGAACGGGTGGTAGGAGAAATAGACGACTCAAAAGTACTTAATTATTGAGTTTATTTGAATAAAGAATATTGACTCATTTATCACAGTGTTTATTCGACATCATGTTTGCCTACCGCGAAGGAATTTTAGGAAAAACTTAAAAGTTTGTTCGATGATTAGATGAGGATTTTCAAGGAGAATTACTTTGCTCCGCCATCTTATCTCAATAAGATTGGAAAATAGTTCGAATATGACGAATTATGTGACACAAATAGTGGAAACTTCGAAACGACTGAGTGGCACTGGTTTTAAAAATGATGAGTGAGTTGGCTCATTGCTACTAGCCGGCTTACCAGATTTTTGCCCATGGTAAAAATTAATTAATTAAAAACACATTAAAAGTGGAAACAGCGTAGAAGTTGAACCAAATAGATGTCTGATAAAGAATTAAGACGATGATCTAGTTGTTGACGTTGAATTATTGGTATTGGTGATGGGCACTTTTCTCCGCATTTAGACCAATTTGGTCCGTTATGCGTGAAACCTCATAGCATCGGTATGGCTAATCGAGCCATCCCAGCTCCTTCCAGAAGCGTAGAAGCCTCCTGAGGCACACCTCTGTGAGGATTTCTGCCCGTTGTATGGCCAGCCCCACGCACTTCAGAATCACGTGGCGACTGTTTCCTCTGCTTCCAGGCATCCCCTGCATAGAGGACTGTCTGTCGCATTCATGATGAATAGTTGTCGGTTTAAATCTAAGTGACCTGTAAGTGTACCTACAACTATCCGGAGGTCTGGGCGATTGAGGCTGAGCAGCCTGCGGGTCACACGCGGCAAAACTGCAATCATCGCCATCTTAGACTGTCTACAGCTTGTTAGGTCTACCCAACGAGTACTGTGTGCAGCACGACTTCGTTATCCTACCCATGAGCGTAGTTGGCTGAACGGGAGTGGCAGAATGGGTATGGGTCCTGCCACTGTTGTGGAAGATCCCATTCTAGCCAGCTCATCGGCGGCGTCGTTCCGGTGTGATCCACTATGCCCTTTAATCCATTGTAGGATTACTCCGTTGTTGGATGTCAAACGATCTAAAACTTGGTGGCATTCGTAGACGATACTGGAGTTGATCGTGCTGGCTTCCAGTGCTGTTAGGACGGCCATGCTATCAGTCAGTATGCGGATGTTTAGTCCCTTCATACCTCTAGAGATTGCCGTAGTAGCGGCGTTTATTATTGCAACACATTCGCATTGAAATATCGAACTGTGTTGGCCTAACGCTAGGCGCCATCTCCACGAGCGAGAGAATCGCGGCGATATTATCGTCGTGCCACGTATTTCTATATACTCTCTATGAAAGCTTCTCCACACGGCGATGTTATCGCGGCGATGCGACGATAGAAGAAGCGCTTATTCGTCGCGATTCTCTCGCCCGTGGAGACAGCGCCCTAGTGATATTTTGATATTTAGGTCTTGTGAGAATACTCCAGCTCCAGTTCCAGTCCTCATTTTGGAACCGTCCGTATGAATTCGGACTTTATGTATGCCAGAGTAATCTCGGTCGCTTTCAAATAACTGTATTTGGTATTTCTTTTGGAAAATATATTGCTTGGGGATCCTGTCACATGGGGCAGCGATTAGTGACTCATGTTTTACTAAGTTATTCCACAATATGGAGTGAGGACCCTTTCGATTGTACCACAGACCCAGGTGTTTAAGCCTTATAGCAGCCATGGAGGCTTCTTTTTGTATAAACAGGTCCAAGGGTGTTAGATCCAGAGCTACTTCTAGGGCGGCTGTGGGGGTAGTTCGCATGCAGCCGGTTATCGCAGAGCATGCCAATCTTTGGAATTGCTGCAGCTGGTTGATGACGGTGCTTTGCTCTGTTTTGGACCACCAGGCAACGGCTTCGTATGTGAGTATGGGACGTGTAACAATTTTATACAACCACATCGTTATTTTCAGTGATAGTCCCCACCTTTTGCCGAGTAGTCTTTTACATTGGCAGAAGATGATGGTGGCTTTCTTTAGTTTTCCTTCGAGATGTCTGTTCCAGAGGAGTTTGTTGTCTAGTATCACACCTAGATACTTGACTTCCTTGCTAAGGGACAGACTGGTATTAAAAAGTTTAGGGAGTTTAAGATTTCCTAGACTTCTTTTGTTTGTAAACATGATTAGTTCCATCTTTGCTGGGTTCACTGATTGATTGTGTTTAGTGCACCACTGTTCGACGACCTTCAATGCAGACCTCATTTGGTCACAAATCACACTCCCAACTCGTCCGCTGATAAGTATGGTCAGGTCGTCTGCATAGCCTACTGTGAGAAGTTGCGGTCGTGGAGCCCGCACTTCCCACCATGGTCACACCATGTTTGGACAGGGCCTGGCTTATGCTGGTAAAGTTAGTTTTGTCAAAGGCTCCTTCAATGTCGATGAAGGTGCCTAGTGTAGATATTTTGTGTTTGAGATTGCCTTCTATATAGGAAACCACTTTATGTAGGGCAGACTCTGTTGATTTGCCTGCAGAGTAGGCGTGTTGGTTTGGATTTAGGGGGTTCCTGACTAATGCAGTACTCCATATCTCCTTGTCTATTAGTCTCTCCAAAACCTTTAAAAGGAATGATGTGAAGTTAATTGGTCTGAATGATTTAGGTTGAGTGTAGTCTCCTTTGCCGGGTTTAGGGATGAAGAATACCCTGACTGGGAAGGAGGGATCCTTTTCATAGAAATATAGCGGTGTGCTAGGCAACTTCTGTAGATGGCTACGAGGTGGTCAATAAGACCTCCGTCGCTCCACCTCATGAGTCCTGTAAAAACTCCATCTAGTCCCGCTGATTTGAATGGAAGGAAGCTGTTGATTGCCTATCTTACTTTTTCCGGGTGGACAACCTTGTGGGCAATGATCCAGTCGGTTTCAGCCGGTAGATTCTCATCTTTTCCTTCCCATGTGCGACTTTCCGTTATGCGGCACCCTAGGAAGTGAGTGGTCATTAACAGTTCTGAGATCTCTTGATCTGTTTTGGTGTAAGTTCCATCGGGCTTTTTCAGGAAACCAAGATTATGTATGGTTCGCTGCACGACGCTGAGTTAACGAACGGTGTTTTGAGATTCCAAAAAGATTGTGTGTAAGCTGCTCCAGTAGTTAGTGGAGAGTATGGCACAGAATATTAGCATACACATGAATAGTAAAGATATGAATAAATTGAGAAATGGTATTGTTAATGTGATGTTTTTAATATAACCAAATCTCAATGTAAAGTTTGTTGTGAGGGCAAACAGTCACGGTTACCCTTTTCGACTGGCACAAGAGCAACAGAAATACTCCAGATTATTCATTCTGACATAATATGCGGCCCCATGGAATGCAAATCCATTGGAGAAGCCCGATACTTCTTGTTGTTTATCGATGACTTCAGTGCATTAAGACATTTTAAAGAATTTAAGTCGATGGTAGAGAATCAGCATAACAAGAAAATAAAAATTTTAAGATCAGACAGTGGAAATGAGAATTGCAACAAAGATTTTGAACAATATTTTAAAGAAAAAGAAATTGTATATCAAAAGACTAGTGCTTATACCCCTGAGCAGAATGGCCTTAGTGAATGATCCAACCGTAACATTATTGAAAGGGCCAGCCAGATGTCTGCTATTCGAGGCTAATCTAGAAAAAAGATTTTGGGCAGAAGCTGCTAACATAGCTGTCTATCTTAAAAACAGATCAATCGCTTAGACAAGACACCCTATGAAATATGGACAGGTAGAAAGCCAAATTTAGAACATATTCGGATATTTGGAAGTCCAGTGATGGTACGCACGACAGCACGTCAGGTTATACAGTTAAACTGCGAAAACAGTTTTTATTACGTAGGGCATAAAGTCGGTCTCAAGGTCAACATGTATAGTCTGAGGTGCCGTCGTGTGTACCTAACTTCCCCGTATGTATGTGTTTCTGATTTTGTCCAGCATAGTGACGCCCGCTGACCAGCGTAACATGCGCATCTCTGACGTATGAAGTTTGTTTAATTGTTGTTTATTTGTGGCCCAACATTCGAACCCATACAGCATGGCAGGTCTAATGGCTGTTTTGTAAACTCGTCTCTTCACCTTCAGAGGCATTCGTCTATCGCACATGACGCCCGTGAGCTGTCGCCATTTCATCCAGCCCGTTTGAGCTCTATGGAGGACGTCGCTGTCAATGTTTCCGTCATTGCTTAGCACGGAGCCAAGGTATTTGAACTGGTTGACTGTTGGTAGGCGGTCATTTCCTACATACAAGCTAAAGCCATCGGAATCTCTTACACAGGATATTGCTTTATGAAATCTGGTTCTATAATATCTCGGGAAAGTAAAAATAAAAGAATAGGTAGTTGCATTATTAAATAGTTGTGAGGCTGATTAAATGTCACTTTCTGAAGCCTGTAGGGAGGCTATCTATTTAAAAAATTTAGAATTTGAACTAACTGGTTCTTATGTAAAAATTGTATTGTTCAGTGATAGTCAGAGTGCACTGAAGTTGGCAAATAATAATCATCAATATCATCGTCGTTCAAAACATATAGATGTCAGATACCATTTTATAAAAGAAATCGTTAATAATGGAATTATTAAAAATGACTATTTGCCTACTTCTGAAATGTTTGCTGATTTACTCACA
Organism: Catoptria pinella; assembly: GCA_963556745.1. Lineage (NCBI taxonomy): Eukaryota > Metazoa > Arthropoda > Insecta > Lepidoptera > Crambidae > Catoptria > Catoptria pinella. Next base: position 9,489,479 of record OY750769.1, read on the forward strand.
AAAGGTTTACCAGGACCTAAACATAATAAATTTATTAAAACTCTTGGTATTATAAAAAAGGCGTACTTAAATAAAACTAAAATTTAGATGTGTAGTAACTTTTAGTGAAATTTAAAATTGTTAACACTTTGAAATGTTTGGGTTATTTGTAAATTTGATATAGTGGGGGTGTTAGAGTTCTTAGTATCAAATAAACTGGCAACACTGCTTCCGCCATCACCGTTGTGTTATTATTTATCAGGTTTAAGGCGACCGACGTTGCCGTACGATTGCACTTGCGGCACGTGCTACTTGCTAGTGCGATTAAATGGCAACGTCTCGCCGCGCCGATTTGCCGCCGCCGTTTTGAAAAAGGTGGCTATTAAAGACACATTTTGAATTTAATACGTTTGCGGATCCGCGCCTTAGATCCAGCACGGTATGCTGGAAAAAAGACGTGATACTATGTAAAACACTTACCATCATAACACGTAACAACACAATCACATTTCGCCTGCAACCGACCGTTGCTTGCGACTCGCGCGCGGCCGCTACCCCACGGCGCAGGCGTCAAAGGCCAAACGCCCTCGGATCAACAATAGTTAAGAAGATTGTGCACGCGCATGAATATAAAACGGATAAACATTTGACGCCTCGGTGTAATTTCTATGACCGTTAACGGATCAACAAAAATCTTTGATTTATGTATTTTTTGATGACGAGTATATTTGGAAGAAACCGATGCTGATTGGCGGACGACCCTTCTGTGTCAACTCTGGATCAAAGTATATCGGTTGTATTCGTAGAGAGCCAATTATACACGGCGAAAAGGTGGATCAACATTATTTCAAAAATGGTACTGGATCAACATTTCCATAGAACGGTTGATTATATATATATATATATATATATATATATAATATTTCTTTTTATATCATATATTATTTTTATTATATTTTTATTTTTTACTATTCATACAATTAATAAATTATTATTGTCATTCATACATCTAGAAATGAGTAATTACTATATTGTTAAACTAAGTACCTCATTTCGATCATATAATATTAGTATTAAGTATTAAATTGTATTAAGCTTTAGAAATTTAAGCTGTGTCAATAACTGGGAGAGGCCACTGATTTCCAAGATACAGATTTAGTCTAGTTTGGGAATCAGAGACTTCAATAAGCTTTTGTAATTATAAATTGAAATAAAATTATTATTATTATTATATTATTATTAAAGTAAATTAGACTGTTTCCAATCGAAGAAGCTAACCTATTAAAATGTTATTTAAGTACCTAACTAAGTATTTAAAGTGATTCGGTAAATTATGTATTTTTATTCATCAATGTTGAAATCCGCTAGAGTTGTTTTCACGATAACACTTTCTGGTTTACAGGTAGTTTAGGGTACCTACTATTACTAAAAATTTGGTAAAACAGAAATATTATCTAAGTAAATCAAAAAACTCCTTTTATTTACCAGCGTGTCAGTCAGTATACAATTTAATCACTTCACTATTCTTTGTTGCTAACAAAGCGAAGAAGAAATCTTTGTTCCGGTTTTCAATTACTTTAAATTTTGATTCACTTTACGCGGCACAGCTGTTTGAGAAAGGACTGCTTTACATTTTTCCGTTTGTGCTCACATAACAAGACAAACTGCATTTCTAGACTGTGTTTAGCCTTTTTCAGTCATGGAATATTGTAGAATGCAAGTAAATTGTGCGTTTTCTGCTCTGTAACGGCTGGCAATGTTTACTGTGAAAATATGAGCTTTCCCCGTGTTCCGAGTTCTGTATTTGGCAAACGAATATGATACTTACGTCGAAAATACATTCCGAGATTACTTAGTATAAAATTGTTGGAAGTAGTGAAAGGTACCTGTGTAAAAGTTAAATTATATATTCTCTTAGACATTTATATGTTTGATGCTATGAAAACAAAATACTTTTTAGTCGCAAATGATAAAGTTACAAAACTTTTGTGCATAAAGGTATAAATGAAAACAAATAGATACCTAATGGCTAATATTGTGTTTCGAAAAGAAAAATATGTAATTCTATTTTTTAATGAAAATGTGCGTCCTTGTTGGGACACCCTTTATAATGCTCTAAACTCAACAAAAAAGTAATTACAATTTAAACATGTAATGCAACGTAAAAGGTGTAATGTTATTTAAACATTATTAATGATAACGATCGAAATGAATATTTAAATTATATTAATAGCGTTATATTTTGTCCGCTTTTTTATTCTTTCTGAATTTAAACTAATATCCAGTTAATATCCCGTTGGATTTCATATCGAAATTCACTGGAGCGAAAAACTTCAAATTATTAAGGGACCAAAACTAACAATATACCTTTCTGAAATAATATTTATTTAGCAAGATTAATAATTAAACCAGTTTTAACTTACTGTTTGCGGAGGTTGTCAGTCCTTAAATTTTAGTCGTGGTAAGCTGAAAATTCACTGATGAAAGGTTTCTAAGTGCAAGATTATTTAAAAATAACTTAATCTATTAAAACTGATTAAATAAGTTGTAGTATACCTTAACAAGAGCCTACCTACATGATAGAGGTAGGTAAGGATTAGAGAGATACTAATTTCGCTGAATACTGAATATGCGGAGCTATTTTTACGCGTGCAGAAACATGTTTCTGGGACTGCTTTGATGAAGTCGCTACTGCTAATTTGCCTACTGACGTGATGGAATAAAGTGCAATCTCCAATGAGATTGATTTTTATTTGAATAAAATTTGTCCCAAGCATTTGCGCTGTGTCCCAAGTTAATTAAATTTGTTAAAATGTATCTGTCGTTAACTTGCAGGTGTATAGACACTACTGCATGGTGACGACAGAATACTCACTACAGTGAATGACTATTTTCGGCAGCAGGTCTTGTGTACGACGAAAAACGAAATTGGCTTTTACCAGCTAATGCAGAGAAACTGGTATTAATTCACCACAATCTGTCTCTAATTAATTTTAAATATTAAAATTACTTAATTGTCATTCTACTTAAACAAATACTTAAATAAATAGTTTTTTGGTTGAAATAAGTATTTATTTTTAATATTTTTTGGAATATCTAAAAAATAGCCAAATAGGCCGAATACCGAATAGTTGCTGAATATTCGTTGCATCTCTAGTAAAGATAAATCGTATTTCCGTCGTAGCTCCGGTGGTAGACACGCTCTTGTTTGTTGTAAACACCGTGAATCGTCAGCTTTGCCGTGTTTCGAATGCTTCTGTTCTACGTTGCGGATATCGTGTTAGATACAGAGAATTGGTTTTCAAACAGTGATAATAGCGTCACCATAAACACTTTTACCCGCGACGGAACGGCGAAGGTATATGCGTTTAGGGTGAGAGGGTGTGCGCACAAACATGTTGTCATTTATGTCCAAAACGGTTTGAACGATTTAGATGCGGTTTTTTGTTGTTTATCATAAAAAAGTGGTGATTTTCAGGGTTTATAATATTATCCGGGGTTTTATTGTATGCATTTACCATATTCGGCTATATAAGGCTATCTCTACCTTTTAGAACGCTAACGCTTTTGCATAGTACTAGTTGGCTGAGTAATAATAATATATTTGGATCTATTCAATCGTCAGTAACGAGAGTAGACGTCGAAAAAGCAATTAAATCGTACTAGGCCAGCCCGACCGCTCGGACCGCGGTCGTCCCTCGTACTACACGGATAATCAGTGTTAAACTATGTCCCGATGTGACCGCGTGATTGTTCACACAACTGTAAAAACGACAACATCTATTTCATATAGCTAGGTACTTGTTGATCGGCTTTTCTGGAGCATAAAAAAAACCTAGCGTAAAATAGATTTATTTCACATGGAAAAACAAAACTGTGCACGACACACAGTACTATATAAACTACTTATTATACTTTCTACCTGTTTCAATAATCAAACAGTTCACCCAGTCATAATAATTATAGTTTTACAAGTGACCGCCCGCGACTTCGTCTGCGTGGAAAGTTTTTTTGCTATCCCTCGGGCACAACTATTTTTTCGGGATGAAAGGTACCCTATGTCCTTCTCTGTACCCCTGACAACGTGTATGCAAAATTTCATGATGACCGGGTTAGTAGTTAAGACGTGAAGGCGTAATAAACAAACAAACAAACGGATTTCACTTTTATAATATTAGTAAGGATATTAGGACATTTCTACCCACCAAATTCAGCTAAAGCTCAGCGCTCAAAGAAGACTTGCAACTTTAAAAGTTTTAAACTTTTGATTACTAAGACCGAAGAATCGCACTACAGTTTTTTTATGCAGAGCTATAATCTTCTCGTCTGATATTATCGGATATGGGAGCCTTTTACATTACTGACGACCTCCGTGGTCGAGTGGCTTTGTATACCGGTTTTCCAGGTGTCGCCATCTCTGAGGTCCCGGGTTCGATCCCCGGTTGGGTCAATTTAGAAAATGAACTTTTCCATATTGGTCTGGGTGTTTGTGATACCACCGTTGTCTCTGATTTCCATAACACAAGTGCTTTAGCTACTTACTTTGGAATCGGAGCATGTATGTGATGTTGTTAAATAATTATTTATTATAGTTATTTATTTATTATAGTTATATAAACTTTTGTTGTAAATAACAGACTACACACAACGAGTTTAGTTTAAGTAATTCCATTCGATAGGCTTCCTAACCCCAAAACACATTCTGACCATGATTTTCTGAAGTGCTGACCATTTGGACTGCGGTTGTCCCGGAGTCCATGTTACCAGCAGAGTTGAGCTATAACTGCGTAATTGTCCGCCTAGGATTTCTCAAGTATAATTACGGATCAAGTTGGAAACTTGTGAGCAATAAGTTCAAGAAAGGGCTCTAAAGGCGAGGCACATTTTGTACGAGTTCAGGTCAAAGTTGCACTTTATTTTACAAATGGAAAACTCTTGTACGCACGACAGCACGTCAAGTTATACAGTTAAACTGCGAAAACAGCTTTTATTACGTAGGGCATAAAGGCGGTCTCAAGGTCAACATGTATAGTCTGACGTGCCGTCGTGTGTACCTTCGCTCTGAATTAATTCCTTTTCATTTGCTTTGTCGCGAAGTACCTGTGTTCTAAAATCTTTGAAATAAAACATATGAACAAGATTTTTTGTTTTTTTTTTTGATTTAGCTACAAGCTACAGAGAAATTAAATAATACAATAGTATTATTTATGTATGATATTACTAACATTTATGTTGGATTAGTTCGCATGCATGTTTTTTCTATTTGTTGTAATAAGTGATTATTATGACTCTGAGAACGAAAATGTATTATTCTAATGCCATAAAACTATTAAACTCGAATAGAGTTCTTACGTGCTGCGGCCTCCTTTGCCATCACTGCGTGCTGTGTGAGCTCCGCGATCTTGCGCCTGTTATTAGCTTCGGCGGTCTTTTGCCACGCAACAAGGTTTGCGCGTTGCGACGACGTGGTGAAAGCCACGACAGAGCTTGCTTTTCCTTCTCCCCCCTCAAAAAGTGAGGGTTTCGCCATCCCTTTTGCTGCTAGCGCTCTCGTAAGCATAGTGAAAAAGTAAATTTGGAAAAGGTGCTGAAGTTACAAAAAAAGGAAAAAAGCTTCATACTTATATACAGCTACAAAGCATCTGTTTCTGACTATAAACTAGTAAGACTCTTCATTTCCAGGTTTATTTAATGAAATAATTATGCCAATTGAAATATCTTTCAGTTGTACAGGGCCAATAACGCAATAAGGGATATTGATAGTATTAATTAAATCTGAATTGTAATTGGAATTAATCGGTCGAATGCAATCGTGATTAAGCTCACAACTCACTGTAAACTCGCTCGTTTTATTGTATTGTCGCCTTTATTGTTACCAGAATAAATTACCTAAGTATGTTTATATCACCACAATCGGTTGTTTGGCGTACCTAATGTGTCGGATAGTGGAAAATGTGATGTTGCCTTTTAATAAATGGTAAGTCAAATTTGTAATGTTAAGTATATTTAATTTAAAAATCAATATGCGTTTGTGACATTTTTCAAAATGGCTGTAATATGTTTTTTTACGTTTTCAAACCCTATATCTCCGCCATTTTGGAAAATTTGAAAAACGGAATAGACAAAAAAAAATTAGACGCCAGTCATTAAATCCCAAATAATATTTTACTTGCAGTAAAGGTCTAGTTAATAAACGCACGGCAGTGTGCCAGCCAAGTTCTAAAAAAAACCTCCAGTAATTTGATCTCAAAATGTGACAGACAAATAAATGACAAACATTTTAAAGGAGGTATACGCTATCAAACGGACATAGCTTTATCTAGGCATTGAAAAATCAGCCCTAAGATCCCTACTGATTACGATGTCTAGAATGAGCCGAAATACAGCCGTAATTCATTTTAATCTAGATTTTTCTGTATCTTTTCATGGCAAAAGGTATTTATTCCGAAACATTATTTTCAGAGTGACGAAAAAAAATGAATCCCGCTATAGTTAGGTTTTGCTGGAGCATATTTTACTTACTCCTGTAACGATAACGATCTCTAAGATAAGATAGCCGATACAAAACCATCGTTTATTAAATAATTTGTTTTATCTTTTCATGACAAAAAACCTGTATTCCGAAACATTATATACTTAAAGGCTGACGAAAAGAATAAAATATTTATGAATCCCGCGATAGTTAGGTTTTGTCGGGGGACATTTTAATACTACTCACATATGGTTGGCGAGTTGGCCGGACAACGGTTGCGGCTCTGATTTACGGGCGCATATTATTCGAACGCCGTATATCACCGCTCGTGACCAACCGGCTTATTCTAATGCGAACGGGAGATAAACAGTGTGAATGTCGTTTTCTGAAAGAATAATAATGGTATGTGACAAAGTTGCTGCGATTATTATTGAGTTAATTTTTTGTTGGGTGTTTGCTGTGTGGCTGCGGTCGTAACATTTAGTTTTCTGCTTTTGAGTTACCTATTGATGTCGCTAGTAAATTAATAGCGAAACATTTCCGTCAAATCTTTTCCAGTCCATTTTGTATACTTAGTTTCGAGGAACCGCCTTAATTTTGAAACTTTTTAAATTGATTGGAGTTTTAATTAATTTATCAAAAATCTTTCACAAACACTCGGAAAGCATTGTTGTCAGTCATTATGATTATTCAAGTGTAATGAATGAATTTCAGTGTAAGTAACACTTACAATGATTTGGATGAGCGGTCTCTTTCAAGTCTAGGTATTATATGTTCATCAGGTCACATCAAAAGCTTTAATGAATATCTACTTATAGTTACAAAGGCTTAGTTACATCTTCATACATTACTTTTACTTGCTAGAGGAAAGTGCGGTCAAAAACTTCAGATCCTAAGAGTTGGAAGCACCAGTCCAGCAAGCTATTACAAACTTTATGATGTCGCCCAGCGTCTTTATTGGCGACTGAGACAGTCCAATTAAACTGGACAGTAGGGCCGGCGAGACCGCCCTTACTGCGGTCACATTTCATTACATTTGTGGCAAATACCGCGATTACTTTTATGAAGGGTCCCGCTACCGTAACGTAAATGTTATGCAATTCACGGGAAATGCGGTAAGGTACCTACGTATGGATAATTTAATTTTAATTGATGGGTGAATTTAGAGTTAGACTTTATTTCGTTGAATCTATAACTATAGAGTTAAAAGTAACTTAGTACGTTGTAAATTTGTGGGGAAATGACGATCAATTTTGAATAATAAAGGATTTAAGGGGTCCATTTCGGACACTGATAATCGTTGACGGTTGGAGCTCATAAAGTTAAGAAATATATAATAGAGATAAGAAATACTTAGAAAACAAAACAACGTTACAATCAAAACACTATCAATCCAAAGGAAGTCGGAAGGAAGCAAATATCGTCTACATAACGACACCACTCAAGTAACTTGGTCTCGAAAAATCTCCTTATAAACGTAAACGTTCTCCGGATCCAGGCATATTTCACGAATCAGCCATAACTCACAACCAATCAGCCATGAGAGATCGAGCTATTTCCCCGAGTGCATCCATTCAGCGAAGTAATACGTTCGCGCTCGCTCTATTACCCATATGACATAATGGCACCTTCGACTGATTGGAAGAAATTCTATAGTGAAAAAATCTCGATAAATCGGAACCAATTTATTTTGCGCTGATCTTAAAGATTTTTGGATGATATCGGTTGTTTGCAGGGTAAATCTGATAACGACGAGTGTCTTACTTTTAAGAACTAGCAATTATTTATTTCTGAAAATTGGGTATTGAAATCATTGACTCCTGAGATTAAAGTTGACCAAGCGAGCACAAAGCGCGAGCGAAGTGTTTTCGTTTCAGATGGGACAAAAATGCTTTAGTATGTCAGTCCGGCTGTTCTTTTCCTTTACAGGTCTAATTTCTCAGGCTCGATAATAATATAGCTATTTAAATCAACCAATTAAAAAAAAAATCAAAAGAAAATAAAAACATTTCAGCCATTTCGAAAAATATTCTAATATGTCACAAACGCGAGTTCTACAGCTCACAGAGCCACTACTAGTTTAATTTGGTTGTATTCAAATATTGCCGTTGACGACCTGAGTGGTGCAGTGGTCAACATGCTGTCTACCAGCCGGGCAGAAATTGAAATGGTGAATTTTAATTTCTGTGACGGGTCTGAGTGTTATTATACATTACAAGGTGTTACAAAAGTACCCCTAATGCCGAATATGGTAGATAGGGACCATCAAACTGAACAACTTTTACTATGGGACCAACTTCGAAATCGCGAAAAAAAAAACAGCTGTTTCATACAAAAAATAATTATGAAAATATCAAAATGTATGAATCAGCTGATTTTTTTTCGCTATTTCAGAATTGGTCCCATAGTAAAAGTTGTTCAGTTTGATGGTCCCTATCTACCATATTCGGCATTAGGGGTACTTTTGTAACACGTTGTATATTTAAAAAGTATATAATTATTACATATTACAAGCTTTGCTTAGTCTGGGGCTAGATGGCGCTGTGTGAAATTGTCCAAGCATTTATTTATTAATTATTTATATTGTATTAAACAAAATTCATTTATCTTTTTCCTTTGGTGTACAATCTGAATGAATTTCAACAAGAATGTCTTCTACGTCGATGTTTGCATGTAATCCTTCACAAAACATTTCGTTCATTAAAAATAACCTATGCACGCAAAATGTAAGTTCAAAAGTAGGATGTTCTTTGCTTTGGAATCGACAGTCAAAAGGCGAAGCATTATCTTAATTAAACGGGTGGAGCATTAGCGCTCATTACTACAAGCTCGCGGGTATTTAGCAAATCATGCCTTAACCCACGCCTTTGTGTAGCTCTTACTTAATACGGATAGTTTCAGTAACATTGCCAACCGAGATATCTATTGTTATTTTGCGTATGTGTTTAAGCCCTTCTAACAGTAGGTATAACTTAGAAGTGTATAGGTAAAATATGAAAAATAAACACCTACCACTTCCTACCACTTGTTGGCACTAGGAGAAGTAATTTCGTGAAAAACTAATATGGGTAATTTAGAACGCTGCCGCTACGTACTTTGTGGTAATTTTTTACGTGGACAAAATATTAATATTCTAATATTTACAAAAATAATACCAAAGAACCGTTAATTTTTTAGCAATACGCACGTCATGGCATAGTACGCGCGAATAGTTGTGATTAATGGAATAGAGATTGATAGAAACTACTTTTCATTTTTTGACAATAATACCTACTTTACTTTTTAAGGTCGCTGCTGTAAAAAATGTCCACATTTATCAAACTACCAACTTCCTCAAGTTAAGCAAGTGCTTATCGGATTAAAAAAAACGATCAAGTGCGAGTCGGACTCGCGCAAGGGTTCCGTATAAATCACGTTTGTTGAATGGGAGCCCCACTTAAATATTTGTTTTATTTTAATTTAATTATTCATTTTTAAATATTCTGCGTTTTAAGCGTCTACCTGTTGCCGTTATCAATGTCGAGCAAAAACGTGCAAAAAATCACGTTTGTTGTATGGGAGCCCCCTTAAATATTTATTCAGTTTTTTAGTATTTGTTGTTATAACGGCAACTGAAATACATCATCTGTGAAAAATCAATTGTCTAACTATCACGGTTAATAAGATACAGCCTGGTGACAGACGGACAGACAGACAGATGGACGGACAGCGTAGTCTTAGTAAAAGGGTCCCGTTTTACCCTTTGGTTATCTTACGGAACCCTAAAAATTGGATTTATTTAGGCGAAATATTTAAACACTCCGCCCAAGAAATAGGGTTTCATTTTTCTCACAGCTTAATTGGTTTGGAGAACAAAAGGCAAAAACAGCGCTTTAACACCCAAAGGAACTTAATTAACTTCTTTTTTTATTTTTTTAAGTAAAGTGATTGAATTTTAAATAATTTTTTATTTTATTTTATTTATTTATTAAAGACTAACTTGCCGTTCCAAGTTTTAGACTAGCAAAAACTAGGGGCTCATTTATGGGGAAAGGAATTGCCCTTTTGAATAAAGTTCCACAAAATGTAATTGAACTGCCTTTGCATGAATTCAAAATACATGTTAAAAAGACGCTCATGAGCAAAGGTACAAAATAGTTATTTAGTAATAATATTAGTAATTACAAAGTAGAAGATTATTTAAAAGACAGCAATGCATGGATGTAACATTATAAGTAACTATTCTAATTTTCAGTTTTTAATAACTTTATTGTTTTTTAATTATGTTGTTTTAATGAAGGTATTTTGTAACGATATAATTTTTTTGTAAATATCGTTACTCTGATTTCTGACAAAGCTGATAAGTTTCTTGCGCCCATTCTTCTTGTCAGCTAAAAAAGTCTCGAATGGGTGGTAGGAAAATATAGACCATTCAAAAGCACTTAATATCTAAGTTTATTTGAATAAAGAATATTTCATTTCATTTCAGCTTAATTTAAGCGATAGACGACTCTTGCTATTTCTTTTACCAACCATTAAGTTTTGATAAATTAGTAAAGCAACTAGTCTTTGCTTTCAGGATACCTACCTAAATCAGAATAGAACAAATCTTACTGAATTGGATGGAAATTATAGTTAAGTAACTAAAATAAAACCTTCCCTACAAGGGAAGCCTGAGGCTCCTAGTTCTTCTTTGTGGGTCAAGAAAAGGTTTGTGTACCCTGTGGTAAGATCAAGTCACAAGGCCAAGAACTTTAAACTAATATAACACGGGAACAGGTAACAAAAGTTCTTGCAAAAAGTTTATTTTTTCGGTACTTTGGAAACGGTTGGCATAGTTTCCATTGTACTGTTTTGACGTTTATTCGATTCGAACTCGAACTCGATCTCGTCGTTTGCTCGTCGCCATCTTTGTTTATAATAATAATAATATTTATTTATTTCCATAAAAAAATGGTGGCTCAAAATCACTGACCTCCATTGAACTTGTATAATGGATGTCAGTGGTCTAGACATAGACTTAGAATAATTTTCTGAGTCTAGAGATAGATCATAGACTTAGAAAAATTTTCGCCTATTTCTATGAGATAGATAGATAGATAGTCGAAGCTACGAACGCGTCAAAAAATTGTCACCCAACTGCTGCGGCGGTATCGGCTAAAAACATTGAAGTTCATGTTAACTGTGTTTTGACAGATAAATGTGATACATTGCTACTTTTCTTTGGTAAGTTTTTATTTGTGCCAAAACGAAGTAGCAATGTATCACTTACATCTGTCAAAACACAGTTAACATGAACTTCAATGTTTTTAGCCGATAGAGCCCGGTGAATCGTGTCAATTATGACACCATAGATTTTTTTTGGCTCGTACGATTTGTACATTTGCCAATATCGAGTAATAATTTGGGAAACGGAATATAGGAAAGAGTGGAATAGGTAGAGTAACGGAATTTAGGTGGGATCAGGAAAACTTTTTACATAAATAGGTAGGGTATAGTTAATATTACATGATTACATTAATGACTCGAGCTGTTCAAAATTAAAATTGTGTCACAATCAACCTTCGCGGTGCTTCAACTGTTCAAAATTAAAATTGTGTCACAATCAACCTTCGCGGTGCTTCAACTGTTTCCCACGGTGACTCGCAATAGACTAAAGGAGTTGCGGTGTAGCTATAACGCACACCAGCCTAAAAAAGTTGCCCACCATCAGATTTAACAACTACCAACACAAGAGGCGCTCCCCCTTACGATAAGTACGCCGTCCGCTCGCAAGTCACTCACTGGGCCTCCCACACGGGTCTCACCTGGCAGGGCCTGACCACGCTGAGGACGGGGTGTGAAGCAACTTAGGGAGGGGGGACGACCCCAAACAGACCAACCTGCAATGAGGCAGGTTGCGACACCGATACTTATACTTACCCGCACGCCCAAGGGTGCGTGAGATGATGATCAACCACGCTTAAAAAAGTTGGCTCGTTTGATTTAGTACGTCAAAAGCGCATCACTCTATCTAGACATATAAATAATCAAAGGTCCCCATGAATTTTATATTCATATTCTAGTGTCATAAAATATTAATAAAAAAATCTTGGTTGTATGTACCCCCCACTGACCTGAAACAATTTTTTGGTGTGAAATATATGGAGGTCAGTGACCCCCCTGATCATCATCGGTTTTCTCTTTTTCTTCTTCTTCTTAATGAGTGGCTTGCTCTGTGAAGAAGTTTAAAATTTATATTCAATGACATGAATTTAAACCTCTTGGGTCATCTTCATAGATGATGTAATTGAATGTCAGTAATTAATATCAAGATGAAATGTCAAGTTGATGTCAACTTCGGTATCGCTGCTGTGTGTATAGTAAAATTTCAAAGCTAAAAAGCATTTAGAAGGGCTAATAACCATGGCGAATTTGGCAAGAGCATCATCTAGTAAGGTTAATGATGAAGATGGCGATGACACAGAGGAAACCCAGATCCAATGGAGTAATCTCATCTTCTTGCCTTTCAACCCAGTCTTCAAAATATTCGTTTTAATCAGCGTCCTAATCAAAACTATGTTGGTAAGGATGAAAAAAAAAATAATAGCCCTGCATTGCATACTTTTTTAGACGCTTTTAGACAGACAGAATACGCACACAACCGACTTGTACGGTTCGAGAAAGTCTATGGTCCGACAACCGTAGACTTTCTCGAAGCGATCCAGAGATCGGATCTACCCGGGTATGTTCCCAAAATGGGAATATCCCCCTTTGTTGCCCGTGTTATTACCAATCTTTACTACCAGTAGTAATAACGGTAATTTAATTGCCTTTGTTACTACTACAGGTGAAATTTGTATGCCGAGAAATATTAAATTGCCCATGTTACTACCGTAAGTACTTAAACAAAAAGAAACAAGTTTTATTTCTAATTGCCTTTGTTACTACTGCAGTTCAAAATGTAGGATGGGAAATATAAAATTGCCCGTGTTACTACAACCCCTTTATTATCTTCTTGGAGTTACGTTGACAAAGTACCAGGGTAACAAAAATTTAGAGAAGGTTATCTAAAGAAAAGTTCGGAAGGTGTGGTGCTATGTGTGTCGAGATTGTAACCTATTGAATTTTTTAGTAGGTTACGCTGCTCTCAAGAAGTTGCGTAAATTTTCTTCCCTCATTTTTTGTGACGTTGTTTCCCCGTGTATTATACTTACTAGTGTTATACTGGAAAATTGAAGTAGGTACTGCTGCGCTAAAATATGTATATAATATTAAACTTTGCAACAAATTGTTGAGTAAAATAATGACTGATTACTTATTGAAGAGTTTGGCAGTTTTGTATCACCAAGCACGAACAGCTATCGAGAAAAAAACGCACGTGAAAACATTCGATAGAGTAATTTTGTATGGGAAATTTGTACAGCGCCACCTATCGCCGAAAAGCGAAATGATATATCCCATAGAGATTACTCTATCGAATACTTTTACGCGCGTTTTTTTTTTCTCGATAGCTGTTCGTGCTGAGGGTACCGATCTGTTTTTTACTATAAGCTTTATTTAACGAGGTTTGTTACTCATAACGCAAACGTTTTCGTTTTCAGGGACCCATCCAGGCCGTTTATTCTAGCGTGTACTGCTCGGATGTAATGGACTCGAACATTTATTTGTTTATCATAAAACTTTTTTATCGGTATTTCAGCGATGCGATTTATGTAGTGGATACCTTTTTACATATAATTCATCGGTAATTTAAAACATGTATTATTAGTTTATATAATTAGACCAGTAAAATCCATAGAATGACCAATAAAAGGTTTTCTCGTCAAGCATCATATAATGCAGTTTGCCCCTTATAATTTTAGTCAAGTGGTTGAAATAGCTATGACACGAGAGTATCTGCCGAAAAACGCATGCCTGCTGATAATTGATATCATATCATTGATCCCATTTCATAATTTAATGACATATGAAGATTGTCATGCAGTGGAACTTTGGCCTAATATATTAGGTTTCACTGAATTTTTGGTGTAAGTGTTATTTTTATTTTCCTTGGAATAATGCTTATTGAATTATATAATAAGTTTCCTCGGTTGTAAATTGTGAATTTAATATTTTTTTGTAGGATCTACAGAGTGGTTGAATATTTTTCTATGGTTTCGACCCATTATTATTGGAAGTTATTAATTGGCTCCTTGGTCTTGTTGATACTAACTATAAACTGCATAAGTTGTTTCCTGATTTTGCTGACAGAATATGGACTTTGCGCAAATTGCACAAATGGAATCTATGATTGGAGAAAATATATCCCGTATCAGGTTTGTGAATTCGGCGAAATGTTTATATCCTCAAAATATATTGAAATTCATGTATGTCTAAAGCGAAAATCAGATTAGTATCTAATAAAAATCCCATTAGGTAAATCCATAATGCCATAATCCATAATTGAAACATGCTAGTTATTTTCATTGCGCAGTGTACGTAGTAATACCTGTTTACCCAATAAAATCATTACCGCAAAATAACTACTCCAATTTTTTTGCTCATCTAAGTTTTTCTTGGGTAAAGTTAAAAGTAAAATGTTTTCCATTACAGTTTAACGTAACTGAGGAACGTCTAATAACTCATATTTATGGTGCATTCTACATCTTGTATCTTTTTTTTCGTCAAAATTTTACCATTGTGAAACCGTCTACACTATTAGAATATTTCTTAACCTGCGTATATTTGGTCAGTGAAAAGATATTAATAATGTACATTATCTTACCGAAGCTGTTCTCAGAATCAACGTTAAGGCAAAGAAATATTTTCATTTATTATTCACGCGTGAAAAAACTAATCACCGAAACGAAAAGGAGAAATTCCTCAAAAAGTGCTCATGTTCATGTTGCTGAGTTTTATAATCTAATGTGGAAAAATCGAAGCGGTATCATTAATATACCTAATGTCATAGGTGAATTTCCTAGAGCACTAAGGGTTGACCTAAGACAAGATTTAGTTTGGCCGTTATTTTATCACAGCCCGACCCTTAGGAAAACATCAACTCCGTTCCAAAGATGGTTGTGTGAATTTGCCAACCTAAATTACAAACTGCCCGGTGAAATTTTTTTCTCAGGACCACACAGCTTCTCTAACATGTGCTATTTGAAGTCGGGCATTGTACAGTTAATATCTTCAGATGACGGCGTGACACCACTTCTCTCATTGACCGGCGGCACAATATTCGGTGACGTTAGTTTCATAGTACCACCCGAAAGGAAAATAACTGTACGTTGCTTAACGTACTGCGAAGTAATAACTTTATCAAGATTTCATACAGTAAAAGCTATGCAGAAGTATCCTGGTGATCGTCGTGACATTTTAGAACTGGCAAAAGGAAAAATAAAACATGCTCGAACTTTGTATACTTGTAAACAACTCGTAAGAGGCTTAGATAGAACAGAGGATGAAGGTATAGTATGGCTTAAGAAACGATGGTGGGAAATTTCTGATGCATTAACTTTGTGGAGGAAAACTATAGAAGATGATCGAAAAAAATGTGAACTACCACCAGAAGAAGCGGTCTATCATTGTTCTAAATATATTGGCCAAATTGTTATTTGCAGTGAATTTCAACTGTTTAAGAAGCCGACGTTTGTCAATGTGAATTTTCCATGGGTTTTGTCATCAGAATCGGCCTTCATACTAGTCTGGCACTATATCGTAGTGATGACTGTGATTATTGTCCTTATCACATTCCCACCTATATTGACAGAAAAGGAGCTACCTACTTGGTTCAAATTTATACATATTTGGACTGATTTCATTTATATGGCGGATTTCTGTATATCGCTACTGACATCAACTAAGAAAGATAATATTATACCTGAATTTACTACAGTTCTATTTACTCGTTGCAAGCGTCCAAAAATAGTTTTGGATATTTTAGCTACAATTTGGATCGAGTCTTTTGCAGTTCTATTGGGTAATCCAGAATTATATAACTTATGCCTCACTAATCGCTTGATCAAAATTTATATATTGTTTTCAAGTGAATATCTAAATGAATGGAATATCAAATCAGATCCGATGTTTAATGTATTGTACAATATAGCGCTTATCCATACGTGCTGGCATTATCTACATTGGAACGTTTTTTATATAATAAGTGAAGCTTTCAAAAATAGCTCAGCATCATTTTTGTTACTGGCAACGGCTGGATTATTGAAAAACGTCGACCTATCCCAGCAGGTGGCAAACTTTATCGCAGAAGCAACTCAATGGGTAGTGATGTTCGTCATACATTATTTCATTTACACGCCCATTATGTCCTGTTTGTATTTGAAAGGAAGAGATAAAACAAATTTCCAAAGGCTAGTAACCAATTTAAAACAGTTTTACGTGTCTCACAAGATACATCGAGATTTAGTGAAACGGCTTGATAAGTATTTGATATGCCAGTGGAAGTATTATAAGGGAATGGATATAACGCATCCAGTTTCGTTGATGGGGGAGCCGTTTGACATATATTGGAAAGTTCAAGGTGAAGTGGCTGAAAGGATAATTAGTGAATCAAAAGCGTTCATTGGAGCTGATCCAAACTTCCTGAGAGAACTTGCATCGAGAGTTAAATTTTCAATAATGCCCAAAAAAGCAACTTTGCTTCTATTTGGTGGCCTATCACGGAATTTCACCTGGATTGTACAAGTAAGTAAAACCATCAATTAACTTAATCAATCAATATTTTTCTGTTGCTATAATAGGATCATTGAATAATCTTGTCCAAACGCTTGCGTCTCTGAATTCCAATAATAAAGAAATACTTCGTCATTGCTAGGGACACGTAAAGTGTGAATATCATAACGAGGAAGGGAAATTGCTAACGACCATTCTTGATCCAGGAGAGATGGTTTCAGTGGAAACAGTTTTACTTAGAAGACCGGCTATGAAATCGTATTTTTGCTACACTGAATGCGAGGTGAACTTTATATCCTCACATTGCTAATAATTTACAAAAGAGATCATTCAATCTGGGCCTTTTCAGAAAGTGCCGGCCAACGAAAAAAAATGGTTAGTATTGCTAGCTAACTAGCCATTTGGAGCAATAATAGTTAATATGGCACAAAAGGTGTCAGATTACTCTGAGCCAAGTTATCCAAGTTCGAAGCAATTATCATTGTCATATTGTCGGTTATAATTAATTACACTACAGAGTATACAATTTTTTGTGTAAAAAATTGGTTTTCTGACTTGTTTATCAGAACAGATAATGACCTCATAGCTTTTAGGCTTTGATAATTGCTTCAAATGATAATCCTAGTAATATCTATCATTATTATTTCATGTTTCCCAGCACTTTTAGAATTTAATAAAATTATTATTGTATGAAAATGGCGAATCATCAAACTTCGATAGCTTGGCTCAGAGCAATCCTACAACTTTTGTGCAATATTAACTATTGCTTCAAATGGCTAGTTCTAACGATAGGTATTCTTTTTGTTGGCTGGCACAATCAAAAATAACCCAAAAATGTATGGCGCCTACGCCTGAATGATTTCTTTTCTTAAATACTTTTACTTTTAGATATATTTTTCTAATACTTAAAATATTAGGTACTAATATCATCTACGGTGTGTTACATTTTCATATTAGGTAATTCATAACGCGACTCTGACTAACTTCCCAGAAAAAGCAAAGTATTAGGAACTTATTAATTTCAAAGTTAACTATATGTTGTTTATTTCAGATAATAAACATAAAAAAAGATGATTTCTTTAACATCATCAAACGGTACCCAGATGAGTGGTCTTACTTACAAAATTGTATAGAAAAATTTAATCCACTTTTTGAAGACATGATTCAAAGTTATACTGAAAAACATCAAGAGGTCAGTTTTAAAAGGGTAGTCGTTCTTTAGTCGGCTGAAATATATAATTTGGCGGCCGAGAAAACTCCGCAAGCGAGATGTAGGTTTTCTATATTATGAGGTGCTATTCCATACCGTCGTTTCTTTGGCATTAGCGCCATCTAGTGAACACGCGATGAATCTTGTTGTAACCGTGTGTTGGTATGTGTGGCGTACGGTAGATAGCCACACAGATATCTCTAGGCTTTTGGATTAACGAAACTTTCCATTTAAAGGCAGATGAGCATTGTTTTTAAAACTTACTCATAAATTAGAAATAAAAAATATATGAAAAATAACAGTGTATTTAGGGCAGTCGTGTAATAAGCTTTATTCACCTCATACTAATTACATATATCTAACTGTACTGTAGGAGCACACTCACACATCGAAAATCACTTGAAAATCGACCAACATTCGCGAGTTCGCACTAGCTGCGGTGCGAACTCGCGAAAGTTGGTCGAGTCGCGACGACCAATCGCAACCAATTTATTTATTTAATATTAGGCTAAGGTTTTTACAAAACATCCCTCATCCGTTCCGCAGCGGACTATGACCCGCCTACCTCCTCCGTCTCGCTTTCCCGTAGACCCAAATCGGTTCTAACGGACCCTTCCGACCAACTCTCGTCTGACCTGAACCTCCTCCTGGAGGCGATGTAGGACGATGCTGCCTCACAAACCCCGACCCCGACCCCGGCCTCTTTGGCTGATCGATTCCCCTCAGGGAATCGGCTCAATTGCTAATTGCACGATCGACGCCCCCTCGCGAGTCGGTCGTTTTTCTCGACGCACAATCGCCTGGGTGAAATGGTCACATTTCACCTAGACGTCTGCGCCGTCCTCTCTCCTTTGATCAGTCGAAAGTTCGTTGCCCTCTCCGGGCACGCAACCAAATTCCAAAGGCGGTTTTAGTCAGTAGGAGTTTGACATACCCCCATAGCCGGCTATGGGAAGTCCAATGAAGGATTTCCACCTCCTTCCCCGGCTGGGGAGGGTGCACCGAACCTCTCAGGTTGAGAGCTAAAAAAATTACAAAACATATACATACACATTATATTCTACAATCAGCCTCCGAGAGTTGCACTTCTTCTGAAAAAACCTGTACGCATGGGTAAATAAAAATTAATTTCCAAAATGTATGTATGCGCATAACTTCAGAACGACTGCACCAAATTAGATCTGGACAAGGTTTGTATAAAAGAATTTTAAAAAAAGTACTGAAAAACATATTTTTTTCTCTTTTCCGGTATTTTAAATCGCAATATAACTAATAGATGGCGCCACCCGTGCGAAGCTGGGCGGGCAGCTAGTATATAATAAAGCTTCGTTCAAATTGAGGCGAATCCCGTGCGGGACGCTGGATGCGAATCGTTCGCACCGATTGCGTCAGCTAACTTGTATAGACGTTTGCATATCCGGTCCAATGCTCTGACCGCTGAGCTACCGAGTCACTAGTGGAAACGTCGAATTTCTCCTAGTATATCAACTCTTACGCTGCGAGCCAGCGCCATCTCACCAATGTACAAGTAATTACCTCGACATCAATTAAATGCCATACCTTTCCAGATATTTTTAAACAATTGATTAAGATGAGAAAGCTATATATTTTTTTAATTTTGAGATTTTAGCATTCACAATGCTATTTATATATAATACCAAATAATATACTAGAATAAATACGACTCGCACCAGATCATGTCACCGTCCGAGAACATGAGAAAAGAGGAGGAGAAAATTCAATGCGTTGAGTTCGCAGTTCATGGACCCATTTTCTTCTTTTCTTCCTCACATTTTAAGATTCATCTTTAGTTAATGCCAATAACAAACATGTTTTCTTATTGAGAAACCATGAATTATGACGCGCGGGATTCGCCTCAGTTTGAACGAAGCTTTAAACTTTTGTATTCTTGTACTATCCCCCCTTCCTAATAAAGATTGTATAGCAGATGTATAGTTACACAATGGTTACTCTCTGTCAAACTATTTAAGTTTGACATTAAAAAGAATAGGAAAAAACACTGTGTAACTAATACATCTGTTATACAATCTTTATTAGTAAGGGTGTCCGTAAGTAAGTGTACATTGATGTATGGCAGCCATTACACACACAATCCAGACCGTGCCAGATTGACAAAGATTGACAAAGATTGACAGAGATTGAATGTGTAACGTTGTTTGCGATCTAGCGCAATCTGGCGCGATCTGGCGTGATCAGATTGAGCTGGATTGTCAATCTACGTCAATCTGGCTTGGTCTGGCTTAGGGTTGGCACCTTTTTTTCGAGGTAAATAGTATTTTTTTCAAAACATTGAAAAGTATAGTACTAACTTTTGGGATTTTTATAAAAAATGAAGTCCACATTTATTTTTAACTAGCCTCCGCCCGCGACTACTTCCGCGTGTCCACCACATTTGAAAAATCACTACAAAACAATCATACAAACGAACAGAGAACCTCCTCCTTTTTTGAAGTTGGCTGAAAATATCGGATCGCAGATTGCAGTCTTGCTGTGTTTTTTTTGAAGGCTGAACTGATTTAGATAAAATTTGGCACACAGTTTATAGCCTGGATTAAAACAAAGGATACTTTTTATCTCGGTTAAAGGTACCCTGGGGATTTTTATTGTTTTAAAACATACACAGAAATTAAAATTCATCAAATTAATTTCGGCCGGGAATCGAACCCGGTACCTTTTGCGTGGTAGACTGGCATGTTGAACACCTGTACCATTCAGGTCATCGATCGATTTCACGCGAAAATTTATGCAAAGAAGTTGGCAACCCTACCAAAAACCACATCAGATCGTGGTAGATTGACAATCTACCAAGATCTACAGCGATCCAGATCTTGCTGGATTGACCGTGTAACGTCGCAAACCAACCGCATCAAATTCCATCATTCTGCTGCGATCAGCGGTTTTGATCAGATTGAAACCAGATTGACGTGTGTAATGGTCGCCTATGTATGAGTGTCGAGAGTGTTAAACATCTTTCACGATAGTATTTTCATAAGAGCGATTATTGTTTTTGATCTGCTGATCTATGTGATTGCAAATATTTGTATGACCTTATAATTTTCTTGGTCGCTCTTAATATTATTTAATTGAAAATTACAAAAAGTATTTATTTTCAGTATCTGAAGAAGTTGCGCAAAAGAAGCTTTCATGCGCATACCACGAGTGCGGAGGATGCCACCAATGAGGATATTTTTGTTGATTTGGATCCTACCTGGCGGTGGTCAAATTCTAAGTAAAGCCCTGGTCACCACCTTAGTTCAAATTAAAGAGCATCATGTGCTTTTGGCATACCTACCTGTCCGCCATTTTGAAAAAAGTCGGTTTTTTAGGAATCGATAGAATAAATTATTACAAACAAAAAGTAATAAGTAAAAAAAATCTCGTAAGTGATATACTTACCGAGATATTTGAGTTTGAAGTTGAAAAACAAAATCTGTCATTTTCTAAACCAATCGATAGAATAAGTCATTACAAACAAAAAGTAACAAGTAAGAAAATGTCGTAAGTGATATACTTACTGAGATATTTGAGTTTGAAGTTGTAAAACAAAATTTGTATTTTTTTTAGATCAATACGAATGAAGCTCAAAAAAGGCTCCCCCAGTTACTGAATTAATAAATAATAAAAAATATCCTATTATTATAAATCCGAAAGTTTGTGTATGGTACGGAACTCTTCGTGCGCGAGACCGAATCGCACTTAGCCGGTTTTTTTAAAACCAGATGATATTATCAAAATTCTGTGAAACTTGTTTCAGGCTCTAAGAAACAAGATCTTTTATAGTAAACTGTCTGTAGATTGAAACTTTTTGTAGCCCACAGGAACTGCACTTCTGTGTTAGTTCCAGAAACCACATTGCACAGAGATAAACATTTAACCGGTATACAAGAATTTACTGTCTCTTGAAAGCAACTTTACCAACTTTTATTTAGTTAAATATTTATAAAGAAACTCGTAGGTATCAGTATTAGAAATAATCTCACAAATATTAAAGTACCACACTTTAAAATTGTAATAACTTTTAAAATACACAAGACATATTTTCTGAATAAAAAGGACTAAAAAAGTTTTTTTTTAATAATAACCACAATCGATAATCTTTTTTGAAATAAAAACCTTTTTTTATTTCTAAACTCCTAGGTACTATTTTTTAAGAGAAATAGCTATTTTAAAAGTTTGGTAGGTACTAAGTCTGAAGGCCAGTGTATGTTTCAACACCTTTACCTCTTAAATGTGAAGTTGTCATGAATCCAAATAAGGGGCTGACATGAGCCAACTAGGGCCGCCAGTCGCTTTTATTTTATCTATTCTAAATATCCCCAATTCCTTAAAAAAGGTTCAATCACGGTTTTATTAATAACATCTAATATTTATTGAATAACTTTACACAGTTTGAAAAGGCATTCAAACAGTTTTAAAACGCGACTTTGTTAAAAGTGGCCACTGTTGGTTCAAACCCGTTTTTAAACTATTGCACGCATTTTGTAATGTTGTTACGTTATTCAATAAACGTTAGACGTCATTCATAAGACCTTAACTGATTCCTTTTTTAAGAAATTGGGCTTATTTAGAAAAAATAAAATAAAATCGTCTGGCGGCGCTAGTTTGCTCATGTCAGCCCCTTAAATCATTCAATATTGTTTTCAGATTTATGTTCTATTGGATGATATTTAGAGCTGCATGTGTTTGTGTATCTATACTCGGCGCAGCATTGCAAGGTAAGTGTAACCATACTGTATTTGTAATAATGAGATATATGTCAACAATCTCGATGTGACACAATTTAACGAATACAATATAGTCTTTCTTTATAAAGGCAGCATACCTACTGTTCTCGTTGAAATCAATTTATTGTTGGTCGGTAAAATTAGGTCAACAGGTGCATAAACTCATAAAGCGAAATTGTTGTTTATTGTTCGATTTTATAGGTATCGTTATTCCAATTTCCTATTCGATTGGATTTGCCAATAAATTAAAACGAAATATATTTACTTCCTCACATTGATGAAATAACGCTGGCTGGCAACGGAAGAGTAAACGGAATATGCGTAGGCACTAGAAAAATTTCGATGATACCACTAGTAAAAAACGGTCTCCATACAAAACGGCGGTAACATTTTACACCCTCTAAACCTTAACATACAGCAATGTATTGTCGTTATGTTGTTGAAATGAGGAAGTACTAGGGCTGTGTGTTTTGTATTTTTTTTTATATTCATTTTAGATTTGAAAATATTGGCACATTGGCTAAAGTGCAAATATTTCAAAAATAAATGTTCAAAATAAACAAAACGTACAGCCCTAGTTCTTATACATTTCAACAACATATCGAAAATTCATTGCTGTATGTTAAGTTTTAGAGGGTGGAAAACGTTACGGCCATTTGTATGGAGACCGTTTGCTTCACACTTCTCTTAAGCTACCGAGTCACTAGTGGTATCTTCGAAATTTTTCTAGTGCCTACGCATATTCCGTTCGTTGCGGTCTCCCAAAGTACAGAATAGATATTATAATGTTTTAAATTTCCATGGTTTTTGAGGTTATTAGAATAAACTATATCGGGATTTACACCATGTACCTGTTTATTTTTGAGACTCCGATATTTCGGCGCAGTTGCATGCGCCATGGTCACGGAAGATGGTCGCCGTGGTCGTTCTTCCGTGACCATGGCGCATGCAACGTAAAAAATAAACAGGTACATGGTGTAAATCCAGAATAGATATTAATTAGTACTACACTCAATGGTTGCGGCGAGTCGATTTTTTTCTAGTTGATATTGTCATACTTAATAATCTATACTAATGCACGGGTCTCCGCCCGCATGATATAAATAAAATGTAGATCACGCGTGCGAAACTGCGGGAGGAAAGCTAGTTATATACTTGTACTATTATGTATTATGTGGTAATATCACAGAATATAAATAATGTAATATTATAAATGTGAAAGTTTGGATGTTTAGATGTTTGTTACTCAATCACGCAAAAACGGCTGAAAGGATTTGGATGAAATTTGGCACACAGACGGTTTGTGAATAAAAACATAGGATACTGTTTTATTTTCCGATTTTCCGAATGCCCACTCGGACGAAGTCGCGGGTGGAAGCTAGTAATATGAAATAAGGTTGGATTAGATGAGCATTAGCTCAGCTCAGAGACCAGTGTTTGTTTGACTACAGGTGGTAGCGGGGTGCTAATAAGACAGTATTTGATAATTATCGGAGCCGGATGTGATTGTATTGCTTGCATTGATGTCCTTCTCAAGTTGTTTGTTAGTATTTGATTAGAAATGTAATAATTTGAATAATTTCATAAGTAAGTATATACATGGGTGACAGCTGATGGCTGTGGTTATTCACACTAATCACAATTTACATTTTTCATACATACACAAGGCCATAACTTGGGTAGACCGAAATTAGTTCTTCCCCACTTCATACGATTCTTACTATTGGTACGTCTTCCGCTTCACCCTACTTTAGGCCTCATAAATATTTTTAGAACAAAGGTATTAATTTCTAGGTGACCTATTACAACGAAAAGGGAATTGTTGTGTTCGACAAGCGAAAGTGTATTATAAATTATCTTACTAGAGGTTTTCTTTTGGACATAATTGGCATCATACCATGCCCCGAGATTCTTCGATTGATAGTAATGAAAGAGATAACCCAAAGCAATGCAATAGTGATAAATATTATAGCAAAGTTTTCACATTTGTATATTGTGACGAATTTATTCAATTATATCGCTAATTCGCCAACTTTTTACAATATTTATGTACTGGTAAGTTTTTTTTAAATCCTCTTACTGATGAAGCCTGATGTATGTCATGCAGTTGTTTTTAATTAAATCCCTATAAAAAGCGATTAATTGTAAATCTATTTGACACGTAAATTAAATAGAACGGAGACACAAGATAGGTGTTGTTCACAGTACAATCCGATGCATTTGATAACTAGTAAATCTGTTGTAGATATTAAAATGGCAAGTTGTTACCTTGCTAGTAACAGTTGGAGGAAGTCCTATTCTGATGTCTTATTGTGTCGACTTCTCATTCGATAGTTTGGGCACTCTGACGCATATGACGCATCGGAACGAATGCTGGCTCATTAAATACAAGTTCAATGATGAGTTAACGAATGAACAGCTGCATACGGTAATTGTTTTACTCTTTTATAAATCCGTTTCACGATTCGAGCTCCTAGAAACAAAATACTCGCAGTTCATTGGTCAATACGCGCGGCTAGAGCTAGGCTATAGGCTTAAAAGGTTTCCGGCTGTTGAAGGTCGCGCGCATTGACCAATGGGCGCACATGGACCGGTTTTCCTTGGGAGCTCGTTTCGTGGAATGGGCTATAGCAAGTAATTAAGCCAAAGTTTGCTAATGCAAGTATCGAGATATAGCAACGGAGCGACGACTGAGCCTTGCGGCACGCCCGCTGTGATAGATCGGGGGGAGGAGAGCGTACCATCGTATTTAAAACCAAAGGTGCGATGGTGGAGAAACGATGCTATCAGCCGGACCAGCCGAACCGACAGTTTGAGCCTGTACAGTTTGACTATTAGTCCGGTGTGCCAAACCTTGTCGAAGGCTTTGGCTACATCGAAAAAGACTGCTACAGTCTTGTCTTTGCGGGGGTAGAAGCCGCTCGCACAAGCGCAAACGATTTAATAGACAGCCCATTTTTGATCGTTTGAGCCACGTCTCCTGAAGGAGAAGGAGGTCGACGCTTCTTTCGCGCAAAAATTCCCTTATTTCAGGTAAATTGTTGCGAAGGAGCGACAGTTGAAAGAGACAAGCGAGACGCTAGTAGGTCTGTCGCGACCGTTGGCGACACGTGCTAGAGACATAACGGGAAGCATACTTATAACGTGTTCACTTTACTTGCTTACATTCTAACCTGGTCCCTTTCATTATATTTTAGGCATTTGCTGAAAGCTTAAGTTTCATGCAGAACATATTATTATACTTAAACTTAAATGTAGTAAAGAGTTTCAAATTCTCCAAAATAAATCTAAGTATGAATATAGCTGCGCAGATAGCAAGAATTGCATTCATGTAAGTATATTTTTTTCTACAATTAAAAATTAACCGTCGCAAACCCAGCGCGAACTAAACCATCCAGAATATCCTTTGTTTGAATGTCGAAGTTAAATTAAAATTTGACCATCAGCCATTTTTAATGTTCCCACTGCTCAGGCACATGCCTTCCTTATGGGTGGATAAAGAGAATAGCCATGACCCACCACGCGGGCCCAATGCGGATTGGTGGGTGCTAACAACTGCAAATGCAGCCTTGACCAACGACTTAACGTGCCTTCCGAAGCACGGAGGAGCTCGAGATAATACATTTTTGGTCACCCATCCCATGACCGTTGACATGACCTTTGCGAAAGTTGCTTAACCTCTGCAATCGCTGGGCCAGGTGCTAAAACACAGCGCCACCGAGCTCGTCAGTTAAAATTAAAAAAAATCTACAGGTATATAACGTGTTACGTCCTGATAATGTTCATATTGAGTCGCCGTAACAGCATTATCATTCAGCATGGAGTCAGGCAGTTAAAGAAGTTTCTGAAAGCAGAGGGTGTGGATAGCGCGCTTATCAAGAATGTTGAATCTCACTTTACCTATTGGTGGAAAAGGTGACTTTAAAATTATTTTGATACATTTTCATTACGCAAATTCCGATAGAAACCCACGAAGGTTTAAATGATTGTGTTTCTTTCCACTGCGACTTGCGATTTTTTTTGAAAATAATTGTGTTTTGAAGTTTATTATGCACATAAACGTAGATTATTAAATTTTTAAATGTTACAGGACAAAAGGAAACAATATAGATAATATAATGGTTGAAAGGATTAGCGTGACTTTGCGAGAGGATCTATCCTACGACTTCTTCAAACAGTGAGAATATTATGGTGTATTAAACTTATCTGGTATTATTTACTTGATTACCGCTAGCTTGCGCGAACGAGTGAAGTACTGAGCCTGAGAGGTTCTATTATTCTAAGTGCACTACAGTTAGTGTTGTTTTTTGACTATCATTTTTCTAGTTGTGCGCTAATCCACTTTTTTGTAGAACTTTACAGACTCTAGACACGTTGCTCAAAGGCGGTAAAGCTGTTCAAAGTCAACTGTCATACATGGGTTACCAAATATGCTTCCAACCTAACCAGCAAATTGTAAGGGAGATGGACCTACTGCCACATTTACTGGTCGTGAATAGAGGGCAAGTCGTTATCAGTAAAAATGGTGAAGAGTTGGCTGTACTAGGAAAGGTAAATTTATTAAAAAAAAAACAGCCTTGTCTTCTATTTACTTTCCAGAGTACTCTCACTTAATTCTCTTACTCAGAAAATTCAATGTATTTTTTTAACCGACTTCAAAAAAAGGAGGAGGTTCCATGTTCGACTGTTTATTTGTTTTTTTTTTATGTATGTCCACCGATTACTCGAAAACGGCTGAACCGATTGACATGATTCAAACGCCATTTTATCAGGTTTGCTCCCAAGTTGGTCTCATTTTTTGAAAATTTTAAATCGGTTCAGTAGTTTTCGAGTAATCCTGAAAATACTGTAATTTTTAGGTAACTTTTGCACGAGTTTTAACGGATCTTCAGACATAACTTCTTTGTTTATAAACCGATTTAGATGATTCTTGTTTCGTTAGAAAGGGGATACTTTAAGGATGTTTTCATTCAAATTTCCTTCACATTGGACCTTGGACTTCGAAGATACACAAGAGAACTCTTCAAAATCAAATATGATAGTGTATTAGTGATTACTCTACGGTATTGAAAGGTTCCGCATCAGCCATTTTTATTGTCACTACTGGGTCTGGGATACAAGCCTTACTTATGGGCTGATGAATAGGATGGACCATAACCCACCGCGCGGGCCCAATGCGGATTGGTGGGTGTTAATGTGCAAATGTAGCTGGAACTAACGGCTTAACGTGTCTTCTGAAGCACGGAGGAGCTCGAGATAATGCATTTAAGTCACCTACCCCATGTCTGACCCTTGCTAAAATTAACAGTGCGAAAAGTGGATATTGAGTTACTAGGCGTATTATACCATTGAAAAGTGTAAAATATGAATAAAATATATTTATATCATCGCTTACATTTACTTATACATACCTACCACAAAAAACTCAAAAATTAAAAATAAAAACCTCCTTCAAATAAACTTAAAAAAATTGCTATAAAAAAACAGCTTCAAAAACAGCAGCTCTAAAAAGCAAGAAATAATATTGAAATCTGCATAATTACTATTCAAGTACATACCTACGCATATCTGATATTAAAAACGTCTTATGATGTCGGGTGGGGCTTTAAGAATTAAAAAATCAAATTGAGAAAGAGAAACCACGATAAATGTTATTATGATTAAAAAAGAAAAATATCTTTAGCCCCAACCGACTTCAAAAGACGTTTTTTTAATATCAGATATGCGTAGGTACTTGAATAGTAATTATGCAGATTTGAATATTATTTCTTGCTTT
This sequence comes from Catoptria pinella, assembly GCA_963556745.1. Lineage (NCBI taxonomy): Eukaryota > Metazoa > Arthropoda > Insecta > Lepidoptera > Crambidae > Catoptria > Catoptria pinella. The sequence goes on from OY750769.1 coordinate 9,518,293, forward strand.
TTAGAGCTGCTATTTTTTGAAGCTGTTTTTATAGCAATTTTTTGAAGGTTTTTTGAAGGAAGTTTTTATAAAAATAGTTATGATGTGGTTTTTCAGGGTGCAATATTTGGACCATTGAACTCCAACCGACCACGTCCTATTCGTATTTCGGCGAAATCTGTCGGTTTTGCAGACATTTTACACATACCCATCAGTGACTTCAATGATATCATTGACGATAAGGCAAGTGAAGAAGTAACATACACAGCTTCTAATAGGAAAGTAACATGTTCAGTAGTATAAATTTTCGTTGCATTTCAGGTCAGAGCTAATATAGCTAACAATCCCGAATCTGAAAACGACTACATGGCTATACATACAGAAGTGCAAGAGTATCCGTATCGAACTCTTGAGTACATATTGCGTGGACGTAAAACAATACAACTACCCGTAATACAAATGATTTTTTTTATAATATTATTGTATATTGTATAGCTTATTGCACTGTGTCAGAGAGTTTTTCGGTTCACTCAACAGTCTTTTGGTCCTTCACGCCGTATTTAATTCAATGATTTATCTTTATAAGTATAAACTATCTAATCTATATAAATTACAATTATAATAAATTTATTAAACACTTTTATCTAACAGTTGTCATATAATCAGGATTTTTTTATGTACCACAGAATACCTAATAGTACACTGTACTCTTTTAACTAAAACTTTTTCAATAAAAAAGGCTAAGTTTGTTAAAATATTTGTTTTTACAGCGTATGAAACAACCAGTAGAGGCTCACAGAAACTGGTATTCAGCGTGCTTGTACGTTGCTTGGTTCATAAACCCAACTTTGAGCACAGTTTTAGTGCTCTTGTTTGGATATGTACCGGATGATATAAAGTATCATATCACTTGGTCTATGTACTTCATAGACGTGATTCATTTTGCTTACGTTGTTTCGGAGTTTTGGACGGTGAGGATATGACCATCAGCCATTTTCAATGTCCCCACTGCTGGGACACAGGCCTTCCTTATGGGTGGATAATTAGGATGGCCCATAACCCAACACGGGGGCCCATTACGTATTGGCGGTTGTTAACGACTGCAAATGCAGCCGGGACCAACGGCTTAACATGCCTTCCGAAGTACGGAGGAGCTCGAGATGATACATTTTTGGTCACCTATCCCATGACCGACCCTTACGAAAGTTGTTTAATCTCCGCAATCGCTGGGCCAGGCGCTAAACCACTGCGCCATCGAGCTCCTCATCGAACGATATGGATATAATACATCTAAACAATAATTAACTTACAGTAAAATATGTATCTCTTTCAAATGTTTATCAGTAGCTGTGAACACTTTTTACTATTTCTGTTTTTTTTTTTTAAATGAGTCGATATAATTTACTAAATAATATCTACCTGATTCAGATTGAACTACGTGTTCGTAATAAGACCATAATAAAAGAAAAGCGAAGTTATAAACTACTGTTGTACTGGGGCTTCTACGTAGATCTCATATCTATTGTTGTACCACTCATGTGGCACTTAAGTGGAACTTGGACTTATCAGCTAGCACGATTACTAAGGATTCGGTTGTTCTATTTATTCCACGTACATTTTTGTAGTGGTTTCAAGGTATTTTTTATAAGTTTTTATCGTAATGTTGAATTAGAGGTTTATCATAATGCTGGGCATAGGCCCCCCGAGGATCTTCACGACGATTGGTCCTGAGCTACACGCATCCAGCACAAAATAGAGAGAGGACAGAAGTCAAGCTTAGTGCTTACTACGTGCGCAAGAGATACGTGCGAGAGAGAAGAGATTCCAGTTATTCCATGTCGGTGAAGGTGTCTATGTGTGCGTTGCTCGAGCGCACGTAATACTAAACTTGAAATGAAATGATATTATTCTTTATTCAAATAAGCTCACATAATAAGCATTTTCAACATAAAAAAAATATAGTTATGATGAGAGATTAAAACATTTTAAAATGATGTCACTCGAAAATAGTACGGATAAGTTGGATATAATTTTTCTGAGTAATGTCCTAACAAGCAGAATCAACTGTCCCCCTCTACTTTCACAATTTAAATTTCTGTGGCCCCGCGTATAGGATGCCTCGAAAACCTATAACCCCGCTATGTACTCCTCTCATATACACGGTTTTAGGTGCCAATTCTTCCATTCCTCACCTATCCCGAATTATAAACAAATGACAGTTTTTATCAGGGAAATTGCGGTACAAAATTTTGCGTATCATAATATTAGGAGAGTCCTAATATAATAAAACTTTTCGCAAAATGTTGCGTATCATTCCGGTTTATTTGACGTATTTCTACAGTAGTAGGTACTAGTATTAGAAACAAGAGGTGCCTACTTGTAAGTAATTTATAGTTAAGATCAACAACATCTCTTACTTGATTTATGAGATTATCAAGTAAGAGTTGATGTAATAGTATAGTACTTAAACTGTAAGTAGGCCTAAATAAATAAATATATTTTTAAATTGTCAATTCTTTTACGCTATCTATTACATGACGTCTTTTAGCTGACAAAAAAAATGGGCGCAAAAAACTTATCAGCTTTATCAGATGAACGATATTTACAAATAAGTATATCGTTTCCAGACATTATATTCATAAAATAATATGTTACAATCAACATTTATTAACACATAAATAACATTATTTAATTAGCTCATTTCTTAGTGAATGAATTTACAGGGTTCAAGCTAAATTCAAAATTTAGAGTCCTCATTCAGTCTAGGCTGTTACAAAAAATGCAATTCATACAATTCAATATGCGTTAAGATAGGTAGTCAGAAGCAGACCCATTTCCACTGGCAGCACCCGTTCACGAGCATGACACATTTCTTCTGTCCTCTCGCTTTCTTTGCGCGGTTGCCATTCTAGAACCTTTCCACCTTAACGGCTATTGGTTCTTATAAATGATATTCATTTTAGTTTACTAGATGGACATCAAATTATTTTTATAATTTTAGACTATTTTATTTTATAGAGTCGAGTGACGCCAATACTGATGAAGTTTGTGATTATATTTCTGACATTTCACGCTATGATTTGTGGCTGGATATATGTCGCTTGTCGAGGTACGTTATTATGGAAACGAAGAATAAAACAAGAGAAATGAAATTCTAAATATCTAAAAGCAATATTTTTTGTTTTAAACTAAGTTGAGCTTGTCTTATGGTTTTGTTTATTTTATTATTTCTTTTATTCTATCGGATTTTAAACATCTGTCGCATTAGTAAGATTACCTTTCCATGCACCAAAGAAATAGTAAATGAATTCATAGTTACTAAAATAAATAATTTTAACTGACCAAATCACATATCAATTTGTTGTTTTCAGATTCTGAATTCCCATCATTAGTAACAGCTCAACCATCTAAATCTGACTACAATATTGACTATGGTGAATGGGCTAGGCCGTTGATTAGAAAAGAAGGTGATTTTTAATTTAATAAAATAAGATATACTTATAATAAAAAAATGATTTTTTTTGTTTAGTTTTGATGGTAAATTATGTAAAAGAGTTTGCGTTTTTAGCAAATTATGAGTAGTATAAAATCGCAACCTAGTCAAATGGTTGCGATTCCCAGGTGTATAATTTTTTTCTAACTTTTACTAAAATTGTGTACATCATTTATAGGATGTTGTATAATTAAAGAAAATAAAAAAAACTTAGTAAAGCACAGATTTTACTTAGTTCCAAACGTATGGGAGAATGACTACGTAGTCGCAATGACTTTCATAGTTTTAAAGTTCACGCATTCAGGATTATTACTCGTAAGTTAGTGGAAAATTTCATGAATTGTGTTTCCAAAGTACATATATGTTTAAAAAAAATACTGTTCTGTAAGGACAAAACCCACATTAGTTTTCTGATAAAAATTGTTTTTTCATCTAGATCGCACCAATGAACATCTCCCAGATTTATTACAAACTGTTTGTCAAATATCTTATGTACCTGATGGAACAGTGGATCATTAGTATTGCCATATCCGCAATTTACACCAAGGTCCGGGAATTGTATCATTATGACTATAATGTGAAGAACCTTATCACGTACTTACGACAGAGTGGGCTAGCACCACCTCTTCTGGATTCCGTTAAAGAGTACACGAAACAGCTGTGGGAGAGGCAAAAAGGTGAGTCAATTATTGACCGTGCGAGCGCGAAGCATCTCTGCTTTAGCTTGGGCAAAAATGATGTCGTATGTCTGTCTGGCTGACCATTAGTTCTCCTCTACAGGGGCCCTACCGGCTAACTTTTCAAACTTGGGCGGGTCTGCCAAGCTTCAACTTAAAACAGATAAATCGAAGTAAGGAGTTTCGTATTGTGCTATTCTCCGAAGTTATTTAGAAGATATCGATGTTCGTGTGACATAATGAACTGGGGTTCGCCATTTTGGCTCGATTGTGGCTCGATTTATCTGTTTTGATTTGAAGCCCGGCAGACTTTCCGATGTTCGATGCATTAGCCGGTACGGCCCCAGGTCGCATTTCTCAACCTTTTGTGAGCAGGTTCGATAACTATCTAAAATTTATTTCTCGAGCCAGATTTTTTAAATTAAAAAAAAATCACCCATTTCAAAATATGTTCAAAATTAGAAGCGCCTTCTAGCCTCGAATAGATATATAAAACAATACCTACCAAACAGCACTCGTACTGCTTTTAAAACCTCGTGGCACATCTATTACATTATTTTTTAAAGAACATACAATTTGCGCTACTTTTTAACGCACAAACGCGAGGACTACAGCTCACTGAGCTACTAGTATTATTTGATCTATAGGCCACATTCGTAAAGGTTATACATGGAACACCTGACTCCCCATTTTTCATTGCTCTGTCTCTTTTCCGCCACCCAGAGAGATTGTTTTTTTCTAGAGAAAAAATACCGCTCGGCGAGGAGCGTCTTACCAATGACAAGGAGCTCGAACGCGGCCAAATGTGTTTTTGGTTGACGGAAAAAGATAGAGCTGTGTAAAAATGCGGTGCCGGGCAGGCCAACAAAGTTTATGCAATGTGGATCTGATGATTGGTGAATCTTGGGTGGGATTTTTTCTTTTTTCTTATCCTATTATCTAGAAGTCATGTATTTAGGAATATTTCGTGAGTTTTCGGGATGAATGATCTGTTATTATTACTTTAAATAAGTTTGTATTACTATACTATATACTACACAGTTCTTGAGATGGTACTTATGTGCTTTAATGATTTTTCAAATTCCTATCACAAATTTCGTAATAAATACATTACATCCCATTTCAATAAAGGATTGCGTGGGAATGATTGTTAAGAGAATTTAAGTTATACGACTATTCATATCTTTTCTTTAAACAGGTAATTGGTTACCAGAGCTCGTGCATAAAACTCCGATGTGCCTTCGCGAAGACCTATTCAGCGCTCTATATTTACACCATTTGAATAATTCTCCCGTCTTTAAAAATCTTCCTGTTTACTTCAAGCGACAGTTGGTTACTCGATTTAAGCGAATCGTAATGTTTCCTGGTAAGTTAGATTCTTATGAACTTCGATAAAAATAAAACCACACAATCAACATCAATGACTGCATCTTAGCATAGCTAATCATAAACAGCCTCTGTAATAGAATACATAGAAATCTTTGACACTGACTCATGAAGCTACGAGCTTTGTTTTCATTTATTTACAGGACAATGCATTGCGGAACAAGGTGATATTTTTTCCTGTATATTTTTCATACACGAGGGTGAAGTTGAAAAGTGGCATACGGATCAAAAGTAAGATAATAGTGCATTATAAAAGTATGCAACGAATATTTATTTACAAAGCGAAAGAAACATTATGTACAATCACACCAGCTCATGAACAATGAAATGTGTACAAAATTAAACCATGTCACATTCGATCAATTTCTACTGTTGTGTGTCATAGTCATAGTAGAAGTAATTCATTGTAGATAATGTGACAAAGTTTTAGACTATATATTTCATTGCTTGTGGCTGTACTGGAAGTCTGAAAATAAAATATTTTTCATCTCCAGCACGAAAAGGGTGCTTTTAAAAATTCGAGCGTGTTTTTTTTATTTCTAACACCACCTTTTGAAATAATAAAGAAAAAGAGTGACAAGGATGCTTGTAAAATTGATATGAGAAAATAATAGATAGAATGCTTTATGTTGTCGGACATAGATTATTAAGTATAAAACATAAAATAGAGTTTTTGGCGCCATTTTGTCGAGTTCGGTTTGGTGTCTATTTTAATTATTTTCAAATTGATTCATAGTGGATATTGTGTCTTAAAATTGGTGCAGTTATATGGTACAAGTGTCTACACAACTGAACAATATGTGGGATAATTGAAATAGGCGCGATCTTGGTTGTGTGAAGCTGAGACTTTTATTGAAGTGTTGGCTTCCTCAGCAGAACTAACCGAGTTAACTGTCTTGATATACTTGGTGCCAAATGCTCCAAGCAGCATTAGAATGCGATGCACCCGCATTCTAATGAAAAATTAAACAATATCTACCACTGAACTATTTAACACTTGACACTGGCAAAAATTACTTCCAAGAGGAAAGTAGATTGCCATAACAAAAAAAGAAGAAGAAGAAGAAACATAAAATAAATACACGCATATACCAAGGAGTTTTAAACAAGGATTGTTGAAAAAGAAGGTTGATAATTCATTATGACTATGTATGAATGAAGTAAATGTAAAATAAGATAGGATATTAATATATAAGAGAAAAACACAATGTAATGTAAAACAAAACGACGGGAATCTACGTTACTCTCGGAATCAATTTTTTTTTAGCATAGGTTTGATAGAAGAATTTTGTGATTGAAGTATTAAATAGTTGTCTAACTTCAAATTAAAAAGTTGAGAGAGCAAGTTTCTAATGCTGAATTTAGCTTTTACCAGGAGAGTCACGTGAAAATAACTGTTCTCACCTATAACACTTTTCTCGCTGGTAGAGGTTAAAAGTTGTATGTTTAACACGAGACCAAATTTTTGTTCTGCCTCGTGCCTTTAAATCACTCGCTATGTTCAGTAGTCTATATTAGAATCACTTGCTACGCTCGTGATTCAATTCTAGATATTTCGCTAGTTCGTGATTTAAAGTCTACACTCGTAGCACAAATTGACTTTGGTCTCATATAAAACAAATAACTATTTTTAAATTATTTGTACGGATAACTTCATTTTCCATTTTTTTCGGTAGCGATAAAACTGCGGTTGGTCTGCTAACAACAAACGATTGCTTCGGCTCAGTTCCTTCTTTTCTTAATACTCCATACGCTTTCGGCTATTACGCGCGGACGGTATGTACTCTTCCTATGTATTTTTTTTAATGAGTCACATCAAGTTAAACAGTTGAACTGCAAAAACATTTTTTATTGCGTAACGCATAAAGACGGTGACAAGGTCAACATTTACGACCTTACGACAAAACACTGTTTAACAAGTGTTTAACTTAGACACTGTTTAAATTTGAAGCTATCACTTTTTTAGAATATTGTTTGAAAGAGACAGCATCACATTTAAACAGTGTCTCAATAAGCAGTGTTTTAAAATTTGTTAGTGGTAAGGCCGGTTTAGCCTGATGTGCGGTCGTCTGTATCATATTTTCGAGAGGTCCACAAATCATTTTTCCCTATGCTTTTGAACAAAGAAAAAATTTGCTATTATTATAATAATGCCATGGATTTTTGAACAGTAGGGAATAATTGCATGGACTTTGATTTCTAAGCAACCAACATTTCAAACTACCAACCATTAAACTGTGATTTCTATACATAGAAATGATATGTATGAACTTGTTTATTGTCATCAGGTCGTTGACCTCGTGTACCTGGAGCTTACAAACTTTAAGGATCTTCTAGAAGTATATACGGATGTCAAGGAAGATTTATTAGTTAATGTGGCCAAAGTAAAGAAGGAACAAGCTAAGGGCATTTTTCGGCATGCCTCATTTTAAAAATATTGGCCTAAATGAATGTTGACATACCAAAGGAGTAGTGTGTGTAGTGTGTAGTGTGTAAAGTTTGTTTTGTGTTGTGTAAATATTATTGAAAACTTAGTTCAAACGAGAACACAGAATAAAAAGCGAGTCAACATTTTTTCCAAATAAAAATGTTATCAAATTATATTGTTTCATTAATGACTTCCGACTGCAATCGAACTGTCGGTGTGCAGATCATACGACTGCACGCCGTCTGTAATTGAACTGCAATCGGACTGCGCGTTTGGTTTGCAGTTCTATTGCAGTCGTGTCAACTGCATTCAAACTGCACCTGAACTGCAAGTTGCGGTTGGATTGCAGTTGAAATGCGGTCCGTCTGTCTAGAGCCTAATTAAGTTCAAGAACCTTGTGTCCAAGGCACGTTCATGTTCAACCGTGCTCGTAAAAAAATGGTTCATCGGTGCATGTGTTATGTTAAGGACCGTCAACGCGGAGTTCCGCAAGAGAGTGTTTTTTTATGTAAATCAAAATAATTAATGCAAAATTGTTAAGTGCATAAAACCCCCTACCTACAGTATCGGATCGCAACGCACCGTTTCGCTTATTTTATAGAATTTAATCAGCAACATTGCCCCAGGTAAGACAATTTAGGGCAACTTCCCTTTGAATGTCTGTTCCAAATAATATTGCGCTATTATCGCCTTTTTATTAACGCTCCAGAGATGAGAAAGCTTCTTTATAGAAATTCAAATCGGCAATTCGGGCGAACTTTTTAGTCGGATAGATAGAAATTTTTAAAGTAAACAAGGATTTATGTAAGTGTTATTTTGATTTGAGTAAGAGAGTTTAGTAATTGAGGCTTTGGAAAGAGTTAATGTTATTTAGTAGAGCAACAATCATTCAGTGGTACGGCAAGGAATGAAAATTCCTGTTCGTGCCACCAGGGGAACAAGTTGGTGCCACGGCGAGAAATAAGGTGGTGTGGTTACGAATATCATGTTTTGAGAATATCATGTTCAGCGACGGAAGAGTAAGGAGGTGTTTTTTGACTAAGTAGTGCTACATCTTGGGTCACTGAAATCTGTTGTATTATTATGCTCCTTTTATGGTGTGAAACGTTTTACTACTCTCACGTGCTTTCACGTCACATGAAAAAAGATCACTTTTCACCCTGTACACCGTTTACTATGGCACTTCCGATTTGAGATGAAACATTCAAGCTACATTGTTTGGATTTTTTCTCTAACTCTATCTCCTTTCGCCACATATAAACATTTTTAAATACTTAGAGCGAGAGAAACACCCGGTATTTTTTCGTGTATATTCCGATTCGAGCGGTATTCTCGATTTAGCGAACGATTTATCTGAACGTTGGAAAGAGATAGAGATACGGAAAATGCGGAGTGAAGTAATACAAATATCTACCCTCCATATTTTCTTAGTGAAAATCCTGATCTTCACTTGCCAAAAAGAAGCCAAATGTACACAATAGTGCATTATTTAATTTTATCGTCATTATTTTATATAAATAAAACAGTCCGCAGGAAACATTGGAAACAGAATTTCATCCTCTCGCATCAATTGCCCTCTGCACAACCCTGTACCAGTTTAACAAATTCATTGTGCACCCAATCACTTACAAAGTCTGGCGAACAAATATAAAACTCGTCTTCTGTATTAAATATTAAAATAACCCCCTGTTTCGAATCTAATCAAGCGGTTAATCGTTCCCTCACGTCTGAAGTGTTGAGTGGGGTGATTCGTTGAGATCTTATTAATTCTGGAGCTATGAGGTCCAAATTAAGTTCAATGGTTTAGCGGACGAAGAAAACGGTTGGTGTATGCTATGAGCTGATACAAATTTGAATTGTTAAATTTTGTGAGCAGTTTCTAAAATTATATGGAATTTTTGGTCGATTAAGTTTTTCGAAATTTTTCAAAATGGCAGAGATATGGGGAATATTATATTTCAGCCATTTCGAAAAATGTTCAAAAATGTTACAAACGCGGTCTGCAGCTCTACTAGAGCCATTGATAATTATTATACATTTCTGATGCAGAGGCCAAAGGAATCTTAAAAAATATATAAATTCTTCCGTCTTCTTCTACTGCTAACATTTTCCACCCAGAAGTCACCTTGATTAAATGTTAAAGTGGAATAACAAAAGTTTTTCTTTGTTTATATGTCTCCAAAGTCGTATTACGGTGTAATAATAGTACCATAGCTTCATCCGCATCGATTCTTAGGGAAACATTATCCTAATTATATGCGTTCCTGCCATTGTGACACCGAATATTATCACATAGAAATTCCCTTCGAAGATAGCTATGAAAAAAAAAGTTTAAGTGTAAAGCGATATTTTTTTTGATTATTAAGTTTTAAATTTTAGATTTTTTATATTCACTATGCTATTTTTAAATTAAAATAAATGTCAAACTAGAAAAAATCGACTCACCCGTAGCATAAGGCTACGTCTCCTATCAGTGCTAAGAGTGAGTCGATTTTTTCTAGTATCTAACTTGAGGTAAAATTAAGTTAGTATTAGGTATTACCGTGTGTTTCCACTGCATTGTCTGATAATGACTTGGATAATGAGAAAAAGAGTCTGACAGGAGTTTTTGGCGCCATTTTGTCGAGTTCGGTGTGGTGTCTATTTTAATTATTTTCAAATTGATTCATAGTGGATATTGTGTCTTAAAATTGGTGCAGTTATATGGTACAAGTGTCTACGCAACTGAACAATATGTGGGATAATTGAAAATAGGCGCGATCTTGGTTGTGTGAAGCTGAGACTTTTATTGAAGTGGTGGCTTCCCCGGCAGAACTAACCGAGTAAACTGTCTTGATATACTTGGTGCGAAATGCTCCAGGCAGCATTGGAATGCGATGCACCCGCATTCTAATGAAAAATTAAACAATATCTACCACTGAACTATTTAACACTTGACACTGGCAAAAATTACTTCCAAGAGGAAAGTAGATTGCCAAAATAAAAAAAAGAAGAAGAAGAGTCTGACATCTGTCAGACTTTATTTCAAAACATTGTTTACAACATTGATAATAAAATTGACTAGTGGAAACGCACGGATAGAATTGCACCACAACATAGTTATATTTTATTTGCTAATGAAATATTCTGTTCAATTAGGCAGTGAGTTAATTTGTTGCGCGAGAGATCTCGCAGATTGAAGGGGAATCTGGCTGAATGTTTTAACTCCAATATTTGCTAATTGTGTTAAGAATAGTTCAGGAATTATGGTAGAGTTGAAACAAAATTATTTTGTTTTTTTCTGAACTTTATAAGGGGTCGAAAGGCCCTAAATATTTAGCATGTAGGTAGTTATGCTTAAAATGATAAATAAGCTATGCCTAAAATAAAATAGATAGAATTTCTGGTTCAAAAACAACAGTTTTGTTACTTAAAACCCTTATATTTACTATACTGACTGAAATGCAGATAAAATAAAAAATATGACCTACTTCGTACGGGTAGCGTAAATTTTTAACTACTCTGTCAATTGTAAACAAGTTTATAATGACATGTAGAGATTGTAGAGTTGTTGACGGATGAAACTTTGGAAACACAATGCGATATGAGCTGCTGTTTACAAGGTGGAAGTCTAAACTTTTATTTCATAATTCGGTGCATTGAAGTAGTGAATATTCGGTGGCGTTGTATATGAATTCTGCTGCAGAGAGCAGATGTTCTTAAACTTAAGATTATTAGGAATACTATGATTTTATGACACGTGAACAATTTATTATAGGTTACATATTATTTATTTTCATTTCTATTTTGACAGTAACTTTTTATATTTTTGTTATGGGCCTATTTTAACCCAATTATATAGCATCTATCTGATCATGGTCAGATAACTGCATCAATCATGAAACAGTGAAAATGACAAAATCACTGACATGACATATAATATTTTTGATTAAAAGTGAATTTATCAATGATTTCATATAGTTTAGCCATACCTCTTTATTGTCAAAACGTATGTTTCCCATTTGACTATAGGTTCTTTTTCGCCCAGCCACGTCTTGGCAGTATATTTTAGCTTCATTATCTAGAGTCCGGAGCTAGTATAACAATTTTTCAATTGTCTTCAAGCCGCGCTATGTGGAAGATATTTCTCCCTTAAAAGCAATTTCGCTCTTTGAATTTTTCATCGTATTATGGAAGCAATAAAAGTCGTGGATATTTTATTATCACCGCTATAAAGCCGATGGAGCTAATAAAGGTACCACTTCAATTATCTGTACATCTTTTTCCTCCTACTGTATTTATGTTATTACTTTATTTTTAAGGAAATTATTTTCTGTATTATTAATTGTTTATGGCATGGAGACTCAGGTTTTTAAGATTCGTCTTTAGCATGGTTTAACAGTGCAGGAATTGATACACTTGGAGAGCAATGAAGTCAACTCGGCTAAGTTTCTGTCATAGTTTTTTTAGCACAGAATCTGTTTGTGTAAATAATTGAAATTGATATAATTTTAAAGCTCGTTAATTAACGAGCTTTAAAATATTTATACTGGCTTTCCGCCCGCAGCTTCACCCGCGTGGGCAATAGGTTATATCGTGAGGGCAGAGACTCGTGCCCAGCAGTTGGATAAAAAGTATTCTATGTCATTCCCCAAAGTCCCATCTATCTATATCCGTACCAAATTTCGTCGAAATCGGTCCAGCCGTCTAGGCGTGAAAACGTAACAGACAGACAGACAAAGTTACTTTCGCATTTACAATATTAAAGTATGGATTTGAAATATATCAATTTCACCGAACTATCTTGACTGATTCTATGTAACATAAACTTCAAAGAAACCTAGCTGAGTCAACTTGTTTGCTCTCAAGTGTACCTTAATTATTTGATTACGTTTTTTGAATTAATCTTATTTTTTTAACGAATCTGAATTTAAGTGATTTAAATAATAATAAATCAATATCTTTATAGCAAATATTTCTTTTTTAAGTTAATTAATCTAAAGTTCAAGTAACCTTGCCTTTTCATTGGCTTGTAAAGCCAACTTGTTAATTAGGTCATTTTTTACAGAGTCGTGTTCTCGCTATCTATCTGAATCTGTTTCGAAACATTTGACTAGAGTGGACGCAAGGAGGAGACCCGTCTAATCCACTCTGTGATCTAATCATAAGTTGCAAAGTTTGCAACTGCAACTTAAAGTAAGTTTGCGTTAATAAATGTAATAAAAACTCTACAAGGTAAGAAGAAGGATGAAGATTCTCGTTACCGAGACAGGATTGGGTGCAATCTACTAAGAAGCAACTGTGGCAGAAGTACGACGTGTGCGTAAAGCTAGAGACATACTATTCACATTGTGAGATAATATTTTTTCATATAGTGATTTCAAGATTTATTTGCAAGTATTTTTTCATATAGTGCTTTCAAGATTTAGTAACATGTTGAAAAGGTGTTCTAAATTGGTCAGTACATAGACACCCTGCTAGGGCCCAGCAATCATGAGAGGCAACTATCGGCTCATACTTATAAATTCAAATGTAATAAATTTCCTTAAGTAATAATACTAAGAAGCAACTGTGGCAGAAGTACGAGGTGTGCGTAAAGCTAGAGACATACTATTCACATTGTGAGATAATATTTTTTCATATAGTGATTTCAAGATTTATTTGCAAGTATTTTTTCATATAGTGATTTCAAAATTTAGACACATGTTGAAAAGGTGTTCTAAAATTGGTCAGTACACAGACACCCTGCTAGGGCCCAGTAATCATGAGGGCTATATACTATCGCCTCAAACTTATAAATTCAAATGTAATAAATTTCCTTAAGTTATAATATTACAAAAAATATTTTGTCAATTATCACATGTATTATGCAAAGTAACAGACAATAACAACAGTCACTACAGTACTGCATTTTCAGTAGGGAAAAATTACGTTCCTATCTGTTTAAAAATTTTGTAACTATTTTAACAGACATTTTTATTATAATTTTGCATAATAGGTGATTACTTAACCGTTTAATGACTCGTCTCCTTTTCGTATACTGAAGTTTTTTATCACCAAAGTTTTATGTAGGTCCTACGCTTAACTTGTTCGTTAGTATGACGTATTTTAATCTTGTTGAAATGGCATTTACATGGTTAATAAGACCGACTAGTATCGCAGCTGCACTGTGAGCGAGATATATGTGCAAATCAGTGATCTCTCTTTACAAGTCTGTTTAGAACCTAGACATGTATGAAATTGAACAGATATTAAAGAACATAATTAGTAAATATTAAAGAACATAATTAGGACAGATTATCATTGAATCGAGGAGCTCGGTGGCGCTATGGTTTGGAGCCTGGACCTGCGATTGCGGAGGTTAAGCAACTTTCGCAAGGGTCGGTCATGGGATGGGTGACCAAAAAATTTTTATCTTGAGCTCCTCCGTGCTTCGGAAGGCATGTTAAGCCGTTGGTCCTGGCGGCATTTTGCAGTCGTTTACACCTACCAATCCGCATTTGGCCCACGTGGTTGGCTATGGCTCATCCTCCTTATCCACCCATAAGGAAGGCCTGTGCCCCAACAGTGACATTAAAATTAAAACAGACATTAAAATGGCTGATGTCAATCATTTCATCAAAATTAGTTTAAATAGTGTTTTGTAAGAATTTAGTTCAATAAAATACAAAAAATTAAGAAATATGTTTTATGTTACTAGAACCTCTGATTGGTTAACCTCTAAGGTTCTAGGCAGTAATATAAAAAGCCAGTTCATAATTTTACACTAGCGCTTGTAAAGTGATCAAAATAATGGGAATAACAACGGGGAAAGTCACTGAAAGAAAAGTACTAAAATAAATTAGGAGATAGTAAAACTACTACTAATAATAATTCTGAGATAATAAGGCGTTTTTCCATTATGCTAAAACCACAATCAGAATCAAATTAAATTAATCTATGAATGCTGCGATGATAATTTCGTTATTAAATTACGTTTTCACATTCCCTGTAGCGATCGGTGTATACCGAATTAGGGTTAATTATTTCAACAAAATTTTGTACTAATGCGCTTTTCTCGTGAACGAGGCTGTTTTAAATTGACACAGTAATGGTTATGACGAATGTGCTGAAAATGCCTAATTGCTTTTGACATGGAAAGGATTTCTAAATAGCATTCGACTATATGGCGTAGAGCTGTGCTCGGAATACCGCGAGAACAATCGTGGAATAAAAACTACATTACAACACAAAATAGTAATGTTGGGTTACTGGTCTAAAAATCGATTCGATTATGACTCCGATAGCCCGCCCTCAAATGGCACCCTCATATTGATTTTTTTTCTAAGTAGGTAAATAATGTATCGAAAATTCACATGTACCTACAGATGGAAGCTAAGTTTCTATAGTTTATTTACAAACAATAACCTCAGTAAAATAAAACTCGTTGTAGTAGGCAAAAATGCTTAAAGTGGCCATTTTTTGCTAGGGCTATAACACCGTTTTAATTTTTAAGTATATTTAAAAATTAAATGGGGATTTCAGACCACGTCAATGAATAACTTTTACTATGGCGCCAACCACAGAATCGAAAAAAAAAATCAGCTGTTCCATAGAAAAGTATAACATCGACTCGACTATAATGTATGGAACAGCTGTTAAAAAGTAATTGTATGTTGTTTAAAATAAATAAATAATATACGCAGTCATAAGTTCTGTCACAACCTTATTATTTTCAAATTTCGAATATTGGCCAGAAATGTTTTGATTGATTTTGAACTATGAACTTTTGAGTCTTATAAAAATAAAAAACAAAAATTGCTTTGCACCTTGAACAAAAAAGGTTTGTGTTATTTTTGAACTTTTCAAAACGGCTGGAATATGGTTTTTTTATATATCTCCACCATTTTGAATAATTAAAAAATTTGAATTGACAAAAAAAAACTATTTATTTATCGAACCTCACAAAATTTCACGAGAAGCGGTTGAGAAATGCGACCTGTAGAGAAGAACAAACGGACATCTGGGCCCTTACGGGCCCGTGGACTCTATGTACTCTACCCTAGGTCCTACTGGACTAGGGCTTATTAGAATATCGTAGTATCCTATAGTAGGTATACACCGGAAGGACATACGAAAGCATTTTTGCCCAAGCTGAAGACGGAGACGCTTCACGCTCGCTCGGTCAATAAAATATTTTCTTTGAAATATTTTTACAGAATAACCATATCACCACCAAGCACTTTCAATGATAATGACAATTAAATATGTTTTATGAACACCTTTCGCTTTTCTACAATCCACGGCCTTACAAAATCCCGAGTCGGTGTGGTTAAATGTAAAATTAAGGCTCAGAAATGCTGCTCTACCGGTGTATGTGAGAGCTTTTGCTCCGCTCTCTTATAAATTTTATGGACTGCGAAAACTTGTGCTTTTAATCATTTAAGTAAACTTAAATGTTTAAACCTAGTCTGGAAACTGAAATACGTTTACGGATACTGTTATTTAATGTGTAGAGTTCTTCTTTTTTAGAGTTCCGTAGTCAAGTCAACAAGGAACCTCATAGTTTCGCCATATCCGTTTGTCCGTCCGTCCGCGGCTTAGCTCAGAGACCCTAAATACTCGAAAGCTATAATTAAGCATGAATATGTATTATATTAAGCTTTAAAGTGCAAAAGTGCAAAATAACATTGCTAGAGGCAAGTGTCCCCAAGTGGCAAGTTTTCGTAGATACATTTATTTATTAGTTAGGTAGGTATATTTTACACAACTAACGACTAATATTTAGTATTGGTCGTAAGTTGTGTAAAACGGGAAGTAAATAATCATAAGTTTATAGCCATATGGTTTGGTAAAAGGTAACTACAGAACCCTACTGTGCGTGGCCCGACACGCACTTGGTTTTTTTTTTAGTTTTGTGACGTGAGGTACTTCAAAGTATAATAGACATGTTTCAAGTAACTATAAAAATAACTAGATATGTTTCAAGTTGTATAGGTAGATAGTGATAAAACAAAAGACACGTCTAATATAACTGTTCTTTAGTCCAAGAAGACAATCAATACACAAAATATGCTAATACTTTGTCAACGATTAAAAAGTCGTTTTAAAATATCCCGCAGTTCTGTACTGTACTGACGTGTAGTGTGACATTTTTTATCGCATCCGATGGACGGCGAATGGCATGTAATTCTGCAGACTGGCTAGTTTATTTTCCCTTAATATCGAATCTCAATCCGTGCTGATTGCAGACTAGCAGTTTTGAAAGGCAGGCAAAAGCGAGCTGAATAATTTTTCTCTTTGAAATCGAGTGGAAGTGAGATTCAACATTGCTTTTTCATAGTCAAACGTGAATGCGAAAATTTGAAAATTATTACGCTGTTGAGTTATGACGTATTTTATTTTGTTTTATAAGGAATTTTATGAATTTATTAGCTTTTTAATATAAGTTTGAGAAAGGATTGTATGTTGTTTGAGTGTTTGAAATAGTTGTATGTTAACCCTTCATTGACTAGATAAAATAAACATAAGCTATTAACTTCTATGAGTCCCAGGGACTGACGTTTTATTTTGTAGTTTTTCCAAATTAAAACAAATATTGTTTTATTGTTGTTATTTTAAATTTGTTTTTATGTTTTTTTTATGTTTAGTATACAATAAGTTAAAAATAAATAGAATTTTAAAATTATGGTATTCTTAGGAATACCATAAAAAACTAAAACAAAAAGCCAGTTTTAAATATCTCTAAAATAAAAAGATATATAAAACAAGAAACGCGTATCGTAAACACACTATTATACTCGGGTTTCGTCCTCGAGATTAAATTATTACACATGTAGTTTCACTTATCATGTCGCCAGGATACACACTAGTTTAGATTTTAATACTATTAGATTTTTTATTTTTTAAAAAGGCCGCTCAATCGATTGTAACTCACTAGTTCGCGTCATTTGCCGCTAGATGTCATTCACTGTTTTCGTGCTCCGCCAGTGCACATGCGTCGCCTCCGTTAAATTATTTTTCTTTCAGAATAAATACAAAATGGGTAAAAGAAAACATTCAGATCGAGAGGATTATGGATATATAATGAAGAAAATAAAAAAGTTAGAAAAAAAGTTAAAGCGATCGAAAAGAAAACGAAGTGAATCAACGTCGTCATCGAACGACTCAAACTATTTGGATTCTTCGCCGAAAAATGTAGAAGGTTAGTGAAGTGTTCTCATATTCTACATATAACCGTATAACAACTATTACCTACGTTATGTATAAGTCAAAATTGCGGGTAACCAGTCGGGTTATCACTTTATTATTGACAATCATAACCTCAAAAATACATAGGTATCCATATTGTTATTGTTGACTCTGCGGGTTGTTTTTGGGACTGCCACTTAGATAACAATAATGATCTATACGTGTGTTGCGGACTACCGTTTGGGTAGTCACTACACCGTCACAGATCACAGGTTTTTTCAAGTTACATTTAACTTTGGAATAAAGGTATCTATTGCGGGCATCCGTTTGGGTTGTCACTTTATTAACCGAGTATTTCTGTTCTATACTTTTTATAATATGTAGTGGTTTCATCATAACGTTACCTACGTTTAAAAAGAACATGTTGTTCTAGACGACGGCGTGCGGCAATTGGAAACACGTACACCAACACCTGTCGCGGTTACGAGCCACGTAGCTGCCGACGCACTACCTATTATCACTGGGCCACAACTGGCCACCTCAGAAGTGGAGCAAGAAGAGCCACCAGTCGATAATGCCTTACTAGAATTATTAGGGGCTGACCTATCAGTAACTAAGAAGTTTGGTGCCGAAATAAACTCCGACCTTGCGGTTCGACTCCAACACATCGTGACAACTGGTTTAACAACAGATACACGTAAAGAATTGCAAAACAAGTATTTACCACCTAGCAACTGCACACTCATCGGTGCCCCCACACTCAATCCGGAAATTAAGGCTGCAATATCCGAGGCAGTACTAAAAAGAGACAAAGGGATAGAAGTCAAACAAAAACAGCTTGGATCAGCCATCGCATGCGTCAGTGAGGCTATCTCGATTCTCCTAAAAGACACAGAGAAGAATACAGATATGATAAAGATACTGATGGACGCTATCCGCCTTATATGCGATTGCCAGCACAGTGACTCGAACATACGCCGTAACTTTATCCTATTTAACTTGAAAAAGGAAATGAAGGATCAACTCCAAAAAAGTAAAATTGACGAGTCACTTTTTGGTTCAGATCTAGCGGAAGTTTTAAAGACAGCAAAATTTATATCAAAATCTGGCGCCGAACTGAAGTCAGCTCCAGCTCCCCCATCAAAGCCACCCGCACCCTCCTTTGCGAAACAAAAACAAAGGAATTTAAACTGGAAACCTCCTCCCCCGAGTCGCAGGCCACGGGGGACTCAGGAGATAAAGGAGCCTGCCCCGAGGAATCAGCCCACGAGCTTCTCGCGACAATCGTATCGAGCACCTCCACGCAAGAATCGCAACCGTCAGTAAACGAGGTGAGACATGCCGGTAGGCTATCTCAATTTTACGATCAATGGTTGATGTTGACTAAAGATACTACTGTGTTATCGTGGATTTCTGGTTACAAAATACCCTTTGCACGTCCAGTAACACAAACTAATCCTCCTAGTTGTCAGTCATATTCAAATTATGAAAAGACTCAAATGGTTAACTGCATCAATGAGTTGCTATCTATTGGTGCCATTTCATCTTGTCAACCCATCGAGGATCAATTTCTTTCTAATATTTTTCTTGTTCCTAAACCCAATGGTCAAAACAGACTTATACTTAATCTGAAACAATTGAATAAGTTCATAGACACTGAACATTTTAAATTGGAAGATTTGCGGACAGCAGTTAAATTAGTTTCAGAAAATAGTTACATGTGCACGGTAGATCTCAAAGACGCATATTTTTTGATTAGCATCCACAAGGATTTTAGAAAGTACCTTCGTTTTCAATTTGGTGATAATCATGAAATTTATGAATTCAATGTCCTACCTTTTGGTATTAATACTGCACCATATGTTTTTACCAAAATAATGAAACCGGTAGTTAGTCTTCTTAGATCCTGCAACTATGTATCTACAATATATTTGGACGATATTTTAATAATAGCAAATGACTATAAACAATGCTTAGAAAATTTACAGGCTACTGTAAGTTTATTAAAATCTCTCGGATTTATTATTAATTACCAAAAAAGTGTTTTGGTACCAAAAACTACCTGTAAATTTTTAGGCTATATTATAGACACTGAAAAATTCCAAATTAGTTTGCCGACAGATAAAATTAATAAAATAAAAGCAAAATTACAATATTTCAAAAACAAAAACAGGTGCAAAATTAGGGAGTTTGCAAGTTTTATAGGATTACTAACATCTGCTTGTCAAGCTGTCGAATATGGATGGCTGTATACAAAAAATTTCGAAAGAAGTAAATTTTTAAGCTTAAGAAATAACAATAATAATTTTGATAAGTACATGACTTTGCCAAAAAATTTAAATCCTGATTTTGAGTGGTGGCGCAAAGCTATAAAAAATCCAGTAAATAAAATAAAATACGATGAGTATTGCTTGGAAATTTTCAGTGATGCTTCAACTAAGGGATGGGGGGCCGCGTGTGGTGAGGAAACTGCTAGTGGTATTTGGACTGAAAATGAACGATCTCGTCATATTAATTATTTAGAAATACTTGCAGCATTTTTAAGTCTAAAAACATTTGCAAAAACATTAAATAATTGCCAAATTCTTTTACGGATAGACAATACCACGGCCATCTCATACATAAACCGCATGGGAGGTATACAGTTTCCTCACCTCACTCAGTTAACACGGGAATTGTGGCAATGGTGTGAAACAAAAAACATCATTGTTTTTGCTTCATTCATAAGCTCGAAGGATAACGCTGTGGCTGATGCAGAATCTAGGCGGACGCACCCAGACGTAGAATGGGAGCTTGCAGATTTTGCATTTCAAAAAATTATAGATACTTTTGGCACACCTGAAATAGATATTTTCGCTAGCAGAGTTAATAAAAAATGTCCAAAGTATATCTCTTGGTTCAGAGATCCGGACGCATTTACCACGAATGCCTTCACAATACAATGGTTACATTTTTTCTTCTATGCGTTCCCACCATTTAGCATGATACTTAAAACTATCCAAAAAATAATAAAAGACAAAGCCAGAGGCATACTTGTAGTACCTTGGTGGCCAACCCAACCTTGGTTCCCGGTCTTTACAAAACTTGTCGGTTCAAATTATTTGGTATTTAAACCATCAAAAGACCTTATTTTTTCTCATTCCAGCAACCGCAACATCCACCAACACCTTACCCTGGTTGCCGGAGTGTTATCACCTCAGCAATGATAAAGAGAAGAGTGCCATTACCATCCATTAATTTAATTATAGCCTCACTATCAGAAAATTCGTTGAAACAATATGATACATATTTAAAGAAGTGGTTCCAGTTTTGTAACACACGTAATATTGATTACCTTGAGGGGTCTGTACCTAATGTCTTACTATTTCTAACCGAACAATTTGAAGCTGGGTCTCAGTATGGTAGTTTAAATAGCTGCAAATCCGCACTTTCCCTGATACTTGGGTCAAAAATTGGAAATGACGATAGAGTTAAACGTCTTTGTAAAGGAGTATTTAGATCGCGTCCACCTTTACCTAAATATAATCAGACATGGGACACCTCACTTGTGTTAGACCGTTTAGCCCAGTGGTACCCAAATCAATCACTAAGTCTTGATAAAATTACAAGAAAACTTGTTACATTGTTGGCTCTGGTTACCGCCCATAGGGTTCAGACACTATCTCAAGTTGACATTAATAACATAGAGCAATTTTCAGACAAGATAGTAATTAAAATACCTGATCTTATTAAAACTTCTCGTATTGGGTCATACCAACCCGTTCTCATACTTCCCTACTTTCGTGACAAACCTGAAATTTGTCCAGCCAATTGTCTGAATAATTATTTAAATATGACTCAAACCTTACGTAGTGACCATTCTAGTCTTTTCATAAGTTCGAGGAAACCTCACTCTAAAATTACCAGCCAAACACTTAGTCGCTGGATAAAAATAACTCTAGAAGAATGTGGCATAGATGTGTCTACTTTTACAGCACACAGTACTAGACACGCTTCGTCATCTAAAGCGCGTAAGTTAGGCGTCAACCTTGACTTAATCAGAAAGACCGCCGGCTGGAGCGGCACCTCAAATATATTTGCACGTTTCTATAACAAAGAAATCACTACTACAGTAGATGAGACTTTATTCGCTCGAACGCTAATTTCAGGACAAGATCTAGATGATTAAATTGATCTCAATTATTATTAAAATAATTATAATTTTTATCACTAATGATTAAATTGATCTCAATTAATATTATAATGATTGTAATTGTTATTACTATTATTTTAGAATACTTACCTAATTATTAGTTTCTTACCTGTAATACCTATATAAGTAAATTGTTGACATATTAGGTAAACAAATAAATAATATGATTGTTATTATTTAATTGATTTTATTATGATATTTCACATCCCCCTAAATGTCTCTCAAAATCTACATGTGTAATAATTTAATCTCGAGGACGAAACCCGAGTATAATTAATGATTAAACGAACTTACCTGTACGTGAAGTTCTATCATAATTATGCGAGGGTTTCGTCCGAAGAGATTAACATCCCTCCCACCCTTACCCATAACGTGAAATATCAATCTCTAAACTAAATGACATCTAGCGGCAAATGACGCGAACTAGTGAGTTACAATCGATTGAGCGGCCTTTTTAAAAAATAAAAAATCTAATAGTATTAAAATCTAAACTAGTGTGTATCCTGGCGACATGATAAGTGAAACTACATGTGTAATAATTTAATCTCTTCGGACGAAACCCTCGCATAATTATGATAGAACTTCACGTACAGGTAAGTTCGTTTAATCATTAATTATTGATATCAACAATTAGAAAAACAGTAAAAAAATATTGGCTTTTCTATAAAATTAAAAAAGCTGCAAGGGGTCTAGACTAAACCAGTTGAATTGAAATAATTTTCTTTTCTACAAAGATCACCAAAAATATGCAATTTTTAATGAGGAATGAATAACAATTATTTCTTTAATTGTCTGTATAATTTTTAGTCAGTCTTAGACCCAACCACATCTTCAGGAATATTCACAATAAGCAACAAAAATCATAACTTAATAAGACTAATATCTACGTTGTTCCCGGCTCTACGTTGTTCGTGTCATTTCCGACTTCGTATGCCGACTTCGTATCGCCATCGCATGTTCCAAACGCGATAGCAATACTAACGGCTGAGGTTCGTTTATGGTTTGGTTGAGATTATATAGCGCGATCGCCCCCCAGTACCAATAGCACGAACAGCTATCGGGAAAAAAGGTGCGCAAGTACTCGATCGAGTAATTATCTGTGGGAAATCTCATCTCGCTTTTCGGCAGTAGATGGCGCTGTACAAATTTCCCATACAAAATTACTCCATCGAATGTTTTTACACATGATATTTTTTCTTAAACTAACCTAAAAAACGTACAAAATATTAATATTGAATGTTTTGATGTGAGTCCCTGGGACTCGGGAACTGAATTAAGGGTTAATCATCCCAAAAATGTTGAAGCTTTTGAGGAAAACTACGGTTTCGATTTTCCAGCGAGTTTGTTTTTTGCACAGAATTATGTTAATTTTAATTAAGTATTAAAGTAATGCGCTAATATTGTTGTTTCTTCCAAAACTTTCAACTTTTTAACATGATAAAGCTTTTTCGGTATTTATATACCTCTGATAATATTATTCCAAGATATAAAGTCGCATTTAATGTGAAAGAAACGTGTTTCTTGTCAAGGGATTTAAATCTTCATTACGTTTCTAACTTCCTCATTTCAGGTAGTAATGACGAAAAATCATGTGGTCTCGTCTTTGTTATTCCTCGAGATAAAATGTAAAATGTTTTCTGTTATTTCGTTATAGCGTCACTGTTGTGGAAAAATTTTCGGTATTATACTTAAATTAATGCCTCAGTAGAGTGAGTTATGTAATAAGTATTTTTCACTCTAGAATTAATGCCTCAGTAGAGTGAGTTATGTAATAAGTATTTTTCACTCTAGCGCCGCCATTGGAAAAAACATAGTGCTTAAATAAAGACGAAGAATGTTTTTAGATTTTTATATTCATTGTGCGTAATGTTATTTTCACGCTGATCTGCATCAAATGAAAAAATATGCATTATATACCGATATAAATACAATAAGAGGCCTATGTTGCCTGGATATACTCGTATCTATGATAATAAATAAATAAATATTTGACAACATCACATACATTGCTCCGATTCCAAAGTAAGTAGCTAAAGCACTTGTGTTATGGACATCAGAGACAACGGTGGTATCACAAACACACAGATCTGAGCCAATATAGAAAAGTTCGTTTTTTAAATTGACCCAACCGGGGTTGAACCCGGGACCTTAGAGATGGCGACACCTTGAAAACCAGTGTACAAAGCCACTCGACTACGGAGGTCATCGATATATAATATATTAGAAATCTTCAAAAACCTCTTGAATTAATTACGATTAGACTAAAAACAGTTGACTATCATCAAGGTCAATACCTTGAGGTTATAATCCTAAGCAATACGTACGACTCCTTCCACTTGCGTTGTATTCTTCATTACTAGGGGTCGTGATTCCCCCGCTAGGAAGTTAATTTGTCTTTGAAGATCCCCCTCCATCGACGTCTGTCCTTGGCGTCATGGAGTGCATCGTGTAGCTTGGTGTTCAGCGTCGAGCAGATTTTGTTAGACCACCTAGTTGGGATTCAACCTCTCGGCCGTTTGCCATTGACCATCAGTTGTTCAAGATTGTGTCCATCTTTTCAGGTGATGTGACCGAAGGATTCCAGAATCTTGTGGAGACAGGAAGTGGATAGTTTGGTTTTAATATTGAGCCGTCGAAGGACAGACTTGTTTGTTTGAAATCCAATCCACCGGTATTTGTAACATCCTCCTCCAGCACCACATTTCAAAAGCAATACGACAAAAGAAGCATTTTCTTATTGAATTACAGTCGATTACATTTTGGCGGAGGCTTCGGTCGTGTTTGATCCACATTAAATACGCACAATCCCTTGGACGCTGGACACATCACGTCCTAATTGTTTCATCGTAATAACTGATTTGAAATACTGCCCAAGTATTGCATACATCTTTACTACCTACAATAACTACCTACGTCTTCAACATAACCATACCTTATATCATTTGATTTCTTTTTAAATATTTACTGATTTGGTCTACTCGCCTAGCCTCACCTCTAGCGCCTCAATCAGATAGTTAGAGGACTAAGTATATTAGTCCTCTAACTGTCTGATTGAGGCCCTTTTTTCCAGTGAATTTTTCAGAACTTTGATTAGACATTTAAATAATCAAAGAAGAGAACCTGAATGCATCAACTAGCACCGCCAATGAATTTTATCTTATTTTTCATAACCAGACCAATACTTAAAAATAACTTAATACTTTGAAAAGTAGCTTTAAAACAGTAAAAGAACGAACTCTTAGTTTCGATCAACTCTTTAAAGGTTATAATAATAAACAGAATCCCATAAACTTTTATATAACTAAAAAGCCCGAGGCATTGTAGCTGAAAATCTTACCCAGGATTTCACAAATACGTTCAGCCATAAATCATTTGTCTACATCCGACATACATTCGCAAAACACAAGGCATTACTTTTCGCTACCCACGGGACTCCAACTCAAATTATACATTTACAAAGTTGATGAAGACATATTTGAAAGGATTACTTTCTTGAACCGAAAGTTAAAGAGAAACCTTTGAATTATGAATTATTATAATGTAATTACTAATAATTCGATTACCGTTTCCAATTACTAAAAATCGTTCCATGAAACCAACACTTAGAATGTTTTGAAAAACCGGACAAGTGCGAGTCGGACTCGCGCACGAAGGTTTCCGTAAAAAATCTTGTTTGTTATATGGGAGCCCCCCTTAAATATTTGTTTTATTTTAATTTAATTATTTATTTTTAAAGTGACTATATGTATAACTATATAATCTGTGAATATTTCAAGCGTCTACCTGTTGCCGTTATCAATATCGAGCAAAAAAGAGCAAAAAAGAACAAAAAAATCACGTTTATTGTATGGGAACCTCCTTAAATATTTATTTTATTCAGTTTTTTAGTATTAATTTGTTGTTAGCGGCAACAGAAATACATCATCTGTGAAGATTTCAACTGTCTAACTATAACGGTTCATGAGATACAGCCTGGTGACAGACGGACAGAGGAGTCTACTAATAGGGTCTCGTTTTACCCTTTGGGGTACAGAACCCTAAAAGTACAGGCAACAACTAAAGTTATAAACAAGAAGGAGTGTCATAATAACCGTCGTTATACTTCGCTCGAAATTAAATCTACCACTATTATTTTGACAATTTTTTTCTCCCACAATATTACTTTCGTTTACTTCACTCGTCGTTTTGAGCTACAACATAAAAGAAAGTAGATTAAATATTTCATAGCTTAATCTTTCTTATTTTCATTTATGCATAATTCAAACTTATACTCACCATAAAGTTTCCTACTTATAGTAAAAAAACAAATTATACATTATTAATTACGTTTTAAATTGCCACTTCACCCCTGCATCTTATCTATCTGAATATTATAACCTGTTAAAACGATATCTTCTATATAAGTAACAAATTTACACTTTTACGGAATCCTAATACAACGAAAATCGTTAGATTTCGCGAACAAAGACAAAGGCACCGTATAGTTATGCCATAAAAGATATTAATATCAGTTGACGTTGCTAAAAGGTAATTATAACATTTAACTTAACAGCTAAGTGACATGAAACTACTGTAAACAAAAGCTACCTTATTCCCTGAAGTGAATGTAATGGGAGATTTTGAATGTAATTTAATATTATGAAATTTAGATTTTTCGCATTTACAATGCTATTTTTATATTAAGATAAATAATATTAGAAAAAATACTAGAAAAAATCGACTCACCCGTAGCACCTCAGACGGGACTCGAACCCGCACCCTTGGGATTCCGGCCCAATGCACTGACCAATTATGCTACCGAGTCGCTAGTGGGAGCGGCGAAATTTTCTAGTACTTTTTACTTCTTCGCTGCAAGCCAGCGCAATTTCATCAATGTGAGGAAATACCCCCACATTCGAAAGAAACATCTTTCCAGATGTTTTGACAATCGATAAAGATGAAACAGCTATATAATTATGAAATTTAGATTTTTCGCATTTACAATGCTATTTTTATATTAAGATAAATAATATTAGAAAAAATACTAGAAAAAATCGACTCACCCGTAGCACCTCAGACGGGACTCGAACCCGCACCCTTGGGATTCCGGCCCAATGCACTTTTTTTTTTTTTCTAATATTATTTATCTTAATATAAAAATAGCATTGTAAATGCGAAAAATCTAAATTTCATAATTATATAGCTGTTTCATCTTTATCGATTGTCAAAACATCTGGAAAGATGTTTCTTTCGAATGTGGGGGTATTTCCTCACATTGATGAAATTGCGCTGGCTTGCAGCGAAGAAGTAAAAAGTACTAGAAAATTTCGCCGCTCCCACTAGCGACTCGGTAGCATAATTGGTCAGTGCATTGGGCCGGAATCCCAAGGGTGCGGGTTCGAGTCCCGTCTGAGGTGCTACGGGTGAGTCGATTTTTTCTAGTATTTTTTCTAATATTATTTATCTTAATATAAAAATAGCATTGTAAATGCGAAAAATCTAAATTTCATAATTATATAGCTGTTTCATCTTTATCGATTGTCAAAACATCTGGAAAGATGTTTCTTTCGAATGTGGGGGTATTTCCTCACATTGATGAAATTGCGCTGGCTTGCAGCGAAGAAGTAAAAAGTACTAGAAAATTTCGCCGCTCCCACTAGCGACTCGGTAGCATAATTGGTCAGTGCATTGGGCCGGAATCCCAAGGGTGCGGGTTCGAGTCCCGTCTGAGGTGCTACGGGTGAGTCGATTTTTTCTAGTATTTTTTCTAATATTATTTATCTTAATATAAAAATAGCATTGTAAATGCGAAAAATCTAAATTTCATAATTATATAGCTGTTTCATCTTTATCGATTGTCAAAACATCTGGAAAGATGTTTCTTTCGAATGTGGGGGTATTTCCTCACATTGATGAAATTGCGCTGGCTTGCAGCGAAGAAGTAAAAAGTACTAGAAAATTTCGCCGCTCCCACTAGCGACTCGGTAGCATAATTGGTCAGTGCATTGGGCCGGAATCCCAAGGGTGCGGGTTCGAGTCCCGTCTGAGGTGCTACGGGTGAGTCGATTTTTTCTAGTATTTTTTCTAATATTATTTATCTTAATATAAAAATAGCATTGTAAATGCGAAAAATCTAAATTTCATAATTATATAGCTGTTTCATCTTTATCGATTGTCAAAACATCTGGAACGATGTTTCTTTCGAATGTGGGGGTATTTCCTCACATTGATGAAATTGCGCTGGCTTGCAGCGAAGAAGTAAAAAGTACTAGAAAATTTCGCCGCTCCCACTAGCGACTCGGTAGCATAATTGGTCAGTGCATTGGGCCGGAATCCCAAGGGTGCGGGTTCGAGTCCCGTCTGAGGTGCTACGGGTGAGTCGATTTTTTCTAGTATTTTTTCTAATATTATTTATCTTAATATAAAAATAGCATTGTAAATGCGAAAAATCTAAATTTCATAATTATATAGCTGTTTCATCTTTATCGATTGTCAAAACATCTGGAAAGATGTTTCTTTCGAATGTGGGGGTATTTCCTCACATTGATGAAATTGCGCTGGCTTGCAGCGAAGAAGTAAAAAGTACTAGAAAATTTCGCCGCTCCCACTAGCGACTCGGTAGCATAATTGGTCAGTGCATTGGGCCGGAATCCCAAGGGTGCGGGTTCGAGTCCCGTCTGAGGTGCTACGGGTGAGTCGATTTTTTCTAGTATTTTTTCTAATATTATTTATCTTAGTAATTTAATATTGTTTTTCACTTTTAACGGTGTACTTTCATATTTTATTAGTAATTATAGTATGATAACTTTGTCGGGTTTTTGTCGTTCAGGTGTTTTAACGTACCAGAGGGTTACAAACAAGTGCATGTCGGACTTCGACCATTTAAGGTTCCGTACCAAATAGGGCTAAGGGGCGGGGCTTATCTGTGCTATGCAAAATTAAGTTGGTTTGTATTATGAAAATGAGGTAAATTATAAGACAAATAAAAACGATATTTTTTATAAAAAAATTACTATGTAAACCTATTAGAACTGGAGGATAACAACAAGCAGGATTTTGTATTGATTTCGTCCTAAAAAGCATTTACGTGAAAGACTAGGGTCGTTGCGTCCGGCGGGGTACCGCAAAATACACAGATTTACCCAAGATATATTATTATACCCAACAACAAAAATTTAAATACTTCTTTACTTAGCGGTCCCCAAACGTCTCTAAGACCCTAGGAACAAAATATTACTTCGACCATCAGCCATTTTAAATGTTCCCACAGCTGGTGCACAGGCCTTCCTTAGGGATGGATAAGGAGGATGCACCACGCGGGCCCAATGCGAATTGGTGGGTATTAACGACTGCAAATGCAGCCGGGATCAACGGCTTAACGTGCCTTCCGAAGCACGAAGGAGCTTGAGATATTAAAATTTTGGTCACACATCCCATGACCGTCCCTTGCGAAAGTTGATTAATCTCCGCAATCGCTGGGCCAGGCGCAATACCACTGCGCAACCGAGCTCCTACTTATATATCCTACAATATTACTTACTTGGTACAAATATTAAGTTATATAGGAGGGCTAACCAACACATTTTATTTTTACCTTTTTAGATGTTTTTTGTGTAACTGATTCCTTAAATTTTTTGATTAGATTTACAAGACAAAAGAAAGTTTACACCATTTTCTTTCACTATCGCCGCAAAAACCACTTTCAAGAATATTTGTACCTAGCTTAAATATTTTTTGTTCTTCCCGAACGGAAGTACCTACATTAATTTCTCTCTTCCTTACAGTGGTTCCAGCTTGTCACTTATTCAGAGATAATTCGGCAGGGCAAATTGAATAGAGTATTGGTTTCGTGCCGACTCCGAGCGCATTAACTGTCTCTGTCTACTTAGTGCAGCAGTAGTACTGCTATCTTGCTTTAATGGAGTTTCTTTGCTAAAAGCATTCGTAGTTGAATTGTTAACATTTGTTAGCTATGTGGTTGGTATGTTACGGTGCTCTTTGATTCTTGAACTCGCTTTTAAAGAGAAATATAAAACTTTACAACTAAAATATATACTTACATAGGTTTTTTCACTGAAGAACTTTACACACATTTAAGATAATGTGTAATAGTTAACATTAAATATGTTTATATTTGAGGAGCTCGGTGGCGCAATGTTTTAGCGCCTGGCCGTGCGATTGCTGAGGTTATGGGATGGGTGACCAAACATTTACTATCTCGAGCTCCTCCGTGCTTGGGAAAACACGTTAAGCCGTTGTCCCTGCTGTATTTGCAGTCGTTAACACCTACCGGTCCGCATTGGGCCTGCGTGGTGGGTTATGGCCTATCCTCCCATATAGAAGACATGTGCCCCAGCAGTGAGGACATTACAAATGGCTGATGTTATATTTATATTTAACAGTATTTAAAACAAAATAAGCATAAAGTAAAAACAAACAAATCAATAGAATACCATAAAAACTTTTGAATCAAGCGTAATCCTATGATTACTTTTAGCTACTCAAAATATTCAAAAAGGACCACCAAGCTTGTCCCAACAAAAGCTCCATAGATATTTTTTGCTCAAACGGAACAAAGCAGATCACTGAACTTTACCAAGAAAACCTTTGGTTCAAGAGTAATTAAAGTTGCTACCGAAGATATTCAAAAAAAGGACCACCAAAGACTGTCGATATTTTTTGCTCAATGGTAAGTACTAAGATACGGTTACGTAGAAATTTTCAATTAAAACCTGTATAATAGTCGCGGTTGCTCTGTTAATTGGTGCGATCGAAACTCGTCAGCAGTTTGCAACTGACCAACTATCGTCTCACAACTTACACCACTCTTGGTAATACAGATCAGATGAGAGATTGCTGGAAGAGTCACCGTATTATACTCCAAGTGAAGTGACGAACGCTTCCAAACACGTCACTCTTGGTGTGTTCGTCATTTGACAAAGTAATAAATATCTATTAGCTAACGTCAAATTTTAAACCAAGTTTATTTTTTATAAAAGTTTTTTTGACTAAGAGTGTTCTTTCTAACAGATTGAAAGATTTTTAATTCAATTGCAATTATTTCACTTAATGACCGCACAATACTGGCCCAATATGGCGATGTTTTCGGAAATGGAGAGTACATTGATTTCAAGAGTAAGGATTTATACAGGGTTCCAGTAGCCATCCCCAATATGTGGAAAAACAAAATTATTTGTACACAAAGTACTAATAACTAGATGAGTGTAATATGTCTGACTGAAATTAGAACATTTATAGTTTTTATAAAGTAATCTTCAAAATGAAGAGACGCTTTGAGTTTAGGTGATTCAAGTTAAGTCTGTGTAGAAACTTGAAAGTTGTGAATAATAATCGCCCGCTGAAGCGTTCGCTGAACGCTCCGAGGGCTATTGATAGTGGATGCTGTTGAAGCACGGAAAGTTATCTATTCCTACTACTTATC
This sequence comes from Catoptria pinella, assembly GCA_963556745.1. Lineage (NCBI taxonomy): Eukaryota > Metazoa > Arthropoda > Insecta > Lepidoptera > Crambidae > Catoptria > Catoptria pinella. Next base: position 9,550,018 of record OY750769.1, read on the forward strand.
TATGGGTAAGTTCGTTTATTGAGTGTTTTAGTTTAATAACGTTGTTTAATTAATTAAATAAAATTTATTAAATGCAGATTTTCGCATTCACAATGCTATTTTTATATTAAGATAAATAATATTAGAAAAAATACTAGAAAAAATCGGCCAAGTGCGAGTCGGACTCGCGCACGAATGGTTTCGTAAAAATCACGTTTGTTGTTTTTATTGGGAGCCCCCGTTAAATATTTGTTTTTTTTTTAAGTGAATATATAACTAAATATTCTGTGAATATTTCAAGCGTCTACCTGTTGCCGTTATCAATATCGAGCAAAAACAAGCAAAAAAATCACGTTTGTTGTATGGGAGTCCCCTTAAATATTTATTTTATTCTGTTTTTTAGTATTTGTTATAAAAAATACATCATCTGTGACAATTTCAAGTATCACGGTTCATGAGATAACTTACATAAGTAACCTAATTTTGGTGCCGGTGTTAATGAGCACATTACGTTAAAAGATTGTAAGTTAAGTCCGATTTCTTTTATCCGAAAGTACGTTTCGTATTTCAGACTTGTCTATTTGTAAGATTACCATCAAGATAGGATTAAAATTAGAAGGCTTTAAGCTTTGAAAGCTATCCATTCAGTACTTAATAAAGACGAAAGCCCTTTTGTGCATACAATGCCAGTTGTAACTTTTGTAGCGTATACAATGGCCATACGGTGCTTTAAACAAAATATAGTACTCAAAAGAAAATAAAGGACACTTTATATGGTTTTCCATAGAAACGAGATAAATTCTGAAAGGTTTTTTTAATATAAATTGAAGATAAATTTGAATTTGATGTTGTTTGAAAGCTGTAGTAGTCAACTTTGGACTTTACTGACGAATTTTCTTTATAATTTCTCCTATTCGCCGTGTGTCAGTAAGAATAGAACGAATTTGGAATTTTTGTTTTTTGAATTTTTGAATTAAATTCAAAGGTCAATGGAAAGTTTAAAAATACTTCAGTAAGGTGCACCGGGGCTATTGTAACTAGGAGGCGAATGCGACTAATCTAAATATTTTTTTATATACGAGTTTTGGTGAAAAACGACATCTGTGATCTTAAGCTGCAATGATTAATTGTCACTATAAACTACAGATGTCCCTAGTAGGATCAAAACTTTGCGAACGGCAAAGCATTATGTCAAACCGCCATTTTGAATCTCTTCGACTCGAATACGTGGCACAGTGTTTTATTACGAAAAAAATATTTTTATTGAGTTTTTCGTTTGTTATCGATTGTATTTGTGATAAACGATAAACGTAAGTAACATTTGTTGTATTTTCTTGATCCAATGTTCTGTGTATAGTCAGTAAAAGGCATAGTCACATTTGCCTCATCAAAAATGATACATGAGGTAATTGCAACTTTTAGGTTAGTTGCAATAGCCCCGTGAAATTTTGTATGAAACCGAAATCACTAGTGATGTCTTGTGTCGATATAGTAATTATCGATTAATACATTTATTTGAAGTTAAAGTATCGATATCATGTGCATTGTTATATCTTATGGTCGAATCTCGTACTATCTCGGTAAAGTGGTAAGTATAAATTCTACATACATTAATTTGGTTTTTGTTGTTTTAGATGGTTCGTAACTATAAAAAGAAAAAAATAATGAAATACTCAGAAGAAATATGACAGTATAAATATGTCATTGTGATTTTTAACGGAAGTCAACCTTGATATACTAGAAGAAATTCGACGTTCCCACTAGTGACTCGGTAGCTCAGCGGTCAGAGCATTGGACCGGTTATCCAAAGGTCGCGGGTTCGATTCCCGTCCGAGAACATGATCTGGTGCGAGTCCTATTTTTTCTAGTATATTATTTAGTATTATCAACCTTTATACGTAATAAACGTCATGGGTGAAAATTTGCAGTGTCTTTTTTTACTCGTAAATGTAGGTGCATTGCCAGGTGTCCCAACACTAGTTCCCCTACAAATAGTCGCATTTACCCCCCATAGAAATAAAAGTTTGATTTAATCGAAAGTTAACCTTATATGCTGGCAACAGAATTGAAAATCCTGTAAAATTTGTTTTGAGTTTTATCTTTGTTTTATTTTTATTCGCAAAACTTATTAGAATTTCGTTTTATGGCATTTAGTTGCTTTTACCCCCTATGCGGGGTAAATGTAACTATTTCTACCTTCAACAAATTAATCATATATTTGACTCCTAGATATCAAGTTATTCGTTACATAATAATATTAAAACATTCTGCATTAAATATACAATGATATGCATCCGAAATATATATTCAAATAGTTAACAGGTAACAGTTAAGAAACTTCAAAGTTAAACAACTTAAATTTTTAGTTACAATAGCCCCGGTGCACCTTACAAAGTTTTGGAAAAAAGCTGACATTGGCGGCTTCTCATGCCTTTGTTTTCTAAAATTGTTTAAACCAAAAAATGCAGTGTTTGTCTATATTACGAGTTCTAAATAATGATATCCCACAGTACAAAAATCTTTTTCCACTTCCACCTTTTTTCACGCCCCCCATCATTTGTGTGGGGGCCGGTGGCTCCTTCTCAAATATGTTTGCAATAGCTATAGGGCTTCGTTTGGCCCTTTGCGTACGGAACCCTAAAAACACATTAACAAGTTCTTGAAATGCAGTAAACTATTCCGCAATCAGTTCATTGGAAAAGTATTTGCCTTGCTCAAGCTCCTTAATTATGAATTTATGAGCACTGGCACAAAGCTCTGCTGATTGGTTTTCGTTTTACTACTGATTAAGCATCGCTCAGGAGCTCATTAATTTTTTTAGAGGTTTGGGAATCGTTCATTTTCCATCAATATTGCTTCCATATAAAATACTCGTTCTATATGGGTATAGCTAACAGCTTATTCTCATAAAAGTATAAGTACCTACCTAGGTATAACAAATCCAATGATTCTAAATATAATTATAACCCTAAGTTATTATACGTCCTTTCAATATCGAAAAACTCACTTTTTACTTGTTTTTCAATGTTGAGGCAACCTGAATATGAAAGTTATCTAACTTTTGCCATTGCATACGTCCTCGTGTGTCATAAAACTTTGTATAATCGAAAATGTGAGTGCAGTACCTACTTCGGCAGTTTATAATCGAAGTACCTACTTCGGTAGCTTTGTACCGTTTTCCTTGTTTATATTTTTGAAGCTTAAGCAGAAAAGTTCGAAGCTTGACAACTTTCGCAAAAGTTCTTCAGGACCAAAAACTTGTCCAAAACTGCCATGGCAGTTATCGACTAACCGATTGAAACTTATTCTGTGTTGGGATTTGGTTCCATTTCCCACTGTGTTATCAAAAGCTCTCCTGAATTCACAGAGTGTTAATTAATTAGTAAGATAGTATTGTTATTTAATTTTAACTGTGTTTTAATAGTAGGACCATGGGCAAGTAGCATTAACTGTAGTTCTACTGGTAGAACCACTGGCATTTATTTTGTCCGTTGTTCTATCAATAGTACCATGGGCATGTAGCCTGTCAGTAGTTCAACTGGTAGGATTTTTTTTCTTGCCCGTCGTACTATTAATAGAACGCGACAAGTAGCATTGTCCGTAGTTCTACTAAAGAGTTGGTGGCACAATAAGGGTTTTTTTGTCTATAAAACAGCATCATCAACATAAAACCTCATTGATTGGTCGCAGATTTTTCAAGCCCCGCATTACGTCTATATCCGCATTCGACTCATTTCGAGGCGAATCCTTTGTCATTTGCGGTTGATGATGTGATTGGAACCTTTGATTCTAGATTGAGTAACCGAGTTTCGATTCTCTTTGTAAGGAACACTCGTTTATTTTTATTCATAGACAACATGACAAGCTGTATCATTATATCGTAATGACGAAATCGTCTTAGCTTTTCATTGCGATCGGTTTTTTTTGTTCTTTATCTCACAAGTATCTTGTTATATTACTTTTTACGGTAATGCTTTATGAACCTAATTCAAAAGTGAACATGATTCAAAAAATATCGCCAATCAATCGTTTTCATACTGCTTAACTTTGACTTTGATATAAATATATCAAAAAGTACCTAAATATTATCATCTGCAAAAAGTTTTATGCGTCTCAAAAAAAGTGTTTTTAACACCTTGTTAAATGTGTTAAAAATAATTAATTTCACTCCTTTCAAAAGCTCTTCTAAAGCTGCATAATCCATCCTAATACTCAGAAAGCTGGATTTTAATTGGACTGATTCTTTGTGTAATGTTTAATCTTCTTTATTTCATTTGTGTTTATTATATAAATGTTCAGATTAGTTAAATCTCTAATAATACCGAATTAATTAAAAATATGCTACCAAATAATAAACTAAAAGAAGAAATACATATCATGTGGAATTTACACGAGTCGAGTTGACAGGCAACTTGGCAGGCGATTTTAATCAATTAGCGCTTTTTATCGACAATCGCTTGTAAAATCTAATCGCAAACCTAATTTCAATGAGGCGGCGATTCGATTTTACAAGCGATTGTTTATAAAAAGCGCTAATTGACTAAAATCGCCTGGCAAGTTGAACCGTGTAAATACTGCCTTAAAGACCAAGTATCCGTGGTGTGTTAACAAGGAAATAAGAAAAGGTAGGTATCGTAGTTAGGGTGCAACTAAAGTTTACAGCCACTCAGAACAACCGAGTACCACAAACTAAGTAAAACTTTTTATGGAAAGAGAAGAAAGAATAGTGACCAGTGGTGAAGTGTTTGAGTACGTCGTAAGTATAATCACTGGAGCACACTATGTAGGTACAGTCCATGTGCGTTTCAAACACAGTTCGTGAGTACTACTAGCATTTATTATTTTATTTATTTAATACACTAGATTGGAATGCGAACAGATGAAATGCACATGGACCGCATACGGCGCAGCGTCCTTCATAAAATTAAAAGTTCATGCTTCGGTCCTTACTGCTGGGTATAGGCTTCTCCCAAGGATCTCCACAACGATCGGTCCTGCGCTGCCCGCATCCAGCGACTTCCCGTGACCTTCTCCAGATCGTCGGTCTACCTTGTCGATGGTTTACCTGTTGACCGTCGACTGGTGCACGGTTGCCATTCCAGAACCTTTCCACCCCAACGTTCATCAGTTCTTATCGCTAACCATAACTATTTTATTAGAAAAAAAAAACAGTTTTAACACAACTTACACTTTTTATTATTTTTATTTTCAGGTAAAAACAGTATAATTGGCCGATCGTTTAACAGCCTCGTTGTTAGGTAACATGACACTCCAGGGCACTCCCATAAAGTTACAGGTTTATTACTGTCACTTCATAGTGGATTTATGTGGCAGTAAAAGTGAACGGAGATTTACGCGTGATCGGTCAATCTCGGGAGTCTGTAATGGTGATAATAAAATCGTATTGTTGTAGATAAGGTGCCTCGAAAATGGTGATAGTCAACGTATTTTAATGCAAGGGTAAAAAATAATGTTTCGAGTTCTTTAAGTCACCCTCATCATCATATCAGCCGCACGACACTCACTGCTGGGACAGTAAGTGCAACTGTCAAAAAGGGTGGTTCCCGATTTCCCGAAAATCGACTTGTTTACGCCTATTTTGCGTTGTAACGGTACTTATAATTTCGACAAAACCTCGTGTGGTTATCTGTTAAATTAAATCTTGATTCAACACTTGAGGTCTTACTAAATTATATGTCTAATAAAATATTCTCATTTTTGTATACTTAGAAGTTATACATTTATGCCAAAAATTCAAGATATTAGAGCACGAAAAAGTATAATGAAACACTTATTATAAATTGAATAATGCTTTATATCAAGAGACCTCAATATTTTATACTTAAGCAACAAAAAATTTCGCCTTCATATCATTTTACGTTATATGACATTGCCCGCCTTACATTCTTAAGTGCCATACTTGGGAATTCGTGCTAAAAACCGGGAATTCCCGAGCAAGCTATTTTGGGAATTTTATATAATTTAATCAATTCCACAGTGTAAAGTAAAATTGTGTCACAGGAACACGCTTTTAGTATTGAGATTAAAGCGAAAGAACGTACGCATGCACGAAATTCGTTAAGGATGGAATGGCGTCTTCGTAAAACCTTAAAATATAATATAAATGTAAATATTAAAAGATTAGCTAATAGTAAACTGACTTGATGATTTGTCTTCTTTTTATTCTCAGTGGGTGGGGCGGGAGGACCATCTTTTCTTTTTCTAATTCTAAAAGCCTCACCCGACTTCATTGGACGTATTTTATTAATATTGATAAGCGTAAAAATAATTTGAAAATTATTTCTTGCTTTTTAGAGGTATTTAATTTTGAAGCTGTTTTTGTTTTTGTTTTAGGTATTTTAAATAAATTGAAACAAGATGAATACTTACCTATTCGAATAAAACCGCGCTTATATAATATGTTAAAAGTGATTTCCTTCTATACAAAGTGTTACAAAAACACTTAAAGCCGAGTCTGGTAGATAGGAACCATCACACTGAACAACTTTTAATATGGGACCTACTCTGAAATCGCGAAAACAATCAGCTTCATACAAAAATTAATAACGAAAATATCAAAATGTATGAAAGAGCTGATTTCTTTTTCGTGATTTCAGAGTTGGTACCATAGTAATAGTTGTTCTTTTTGATGGTACTTATACATACCACTCTTGAGGTATACCCTTTCAAACAAAAAAAGAGTCATCGAAATCGGTTCATAAACAAAGAAGTTATATCTGAAAATCCGTAAAAACTCGTGCGATAGTAAGCTAAATAATTGTTATTTTTCAGGATTATGAAAAAACTACTAGCCAGATCTCTGTAATTTTTTTATGGCACCACACACGAACTATGTTCTTTCAAATAAAAAAAGAATAATTGAAATCGGTGAAGTTATGTTAAAACATAAAAAAAAATAAAAAAAAAATACCGTCGACTTGATAAGTTCCTCCTTTTTTTGAAGTCGGTTAATAAAAGAGATACCTACCTTTCTCGGCGTTGTTATAAAAGTAATAATATTTCAAATAAACAGCAGAAACTCATAACATCGTTTAAAAGTCCCCGGACCTCTAAAAAGTTGAAACAATTATAAATCAACAATACAGTTTCCACAATAGAGCGGTGAGCGAGCTCAGTGCGATTAGGGTTACCAACTGTTTTTTTGTTGTATTATAAATAGTGAAAATAATACTTTTATCAGTTAAATTTAGTAGATGTGTAAGTAATATAGGTACGGTCAAATATAAACCTTTAATATTTTCGAATTCTTAATTCATCAGCGCCCGAGTGAACCGGTTAGTCCCGCTATGGTATGGTCCCGGTATGGCACCCTCTTAAAATACCTATCAAAAAGTCCCGCTATGGTACCCATCTTTTAGATCTACGTTAGACAATAGAAGGTACAACTGAAAAGAAAAGTGTATCTATAAATAAATACTTTTAGGAGTGTATCAATAAAACGTCTGTTTGCGATATTAAATCAGTCTTTTATTAATTCAAAATATTTATAAAAAAATATCAAACAGTAAAACGAAATATTAATTGCAATATAATTTTTAAAATAATCAACAATATTAATTACCAATAATCAACAATAAAAAAAATATAAAAAATCCACATCTCAGAAAAGTATTACTGTAAATATTATAAACTACAAATAAAAACAACATCCAGACATAAATATTAGTTACAAATAATCAACATTGAGAAAAGGCAGTAATTGTAAATTTATATAAACTACAAAAATAATCAACAACCAACTAGACAAATATATTAATTACAAATAATCAACATGGAGAAAAAGGCGCAAATTGTAAACATAAACTACAAAAAATAATCAACATCGAGAAAAAGTATTAAACATTTTAATAGGCTAAAAACAAAATTAAAATAAACTATTTTTTTAAATGTTCTGATCGAAATATTGACTTTGATATGTTAATCAGAAAATCACCAATGGAGATAGCTTTATTTTCGTAACTTTTTGTTAGCTTTTGAATCTGGCGGTCGATTTCTATACTTCTTCTTTTTCTTGAATTTATAGGTGATCTTTTTAGTCGAAAGCTATAACAAAAATCATCAGTTATTTAAGTTAAGCTATATTTTTTTCAGTAACCGTCTGTAATAGAAGGCGACAACCAATAATATCTACCAAAATAAATAAAATCAAATCCATTTTCAAATTCTTCTATGTACTCGTATTATGTAAAAAAATAGGTATATATCTGCTTTTAAAAATATTATATCTGCTTAAAAATATTGTCTAAAAAATACAACTTACTTGGCTTGTTTTATATCAAAGTGACATGTGTCGTTGCCAATTGTTTGCAGAAACAATAATAAACTGGGATTTTTTCCAATAATTTTGTTGAATCTGCCATTCCATGATTCCGCCAAGTTAGTTGTTCTATGGCGTTCATTATGGCAACACCAAATGAGGTCTGGATATTCAAGCCACTGAGTGACAAAATAGTCATTGAATTTGGTCATAGCTTCATCGTCGAAACTGAAAAAAATACTTATTAAACGTTCGTACTTGTAAAGCAATGAAATTAACAGGTCCTTACTGATATTGTTGTTCTTTACTTTTTTGCCATATAATTAGAGTTAAGTACTCAAACATCATTTTGGAAAGTAACCAAGATATTATACCTATTTTCCATTATATGCAGCCAGCCGTCTTCAATATCTTGTTTTGGCAAAAACGCCAAGCCTATGCATTGCTTAACATGGTTCGAGGACTCTTCGTGTTCCATGAGATTTAAAGATTTCGCTTTTTTGATAACGTTCTTTTGAAAATGTACGTTACATCCATTTATTTTGATATCAGGAAAAATCTTCGCTGCTGCATTTATTACTCCTATTTCATAATCGAAGGTAAATTTCGATGGACGCCATTCAGGCAAAGTTTGTTTAATCAATTCGAAAACTTTTTCATAAGTTTTCCCTTCTTTGTTTTTTAACAGAATATAAAATAATGGTGCTACATTCGTGGATAACTCAGTGCTTCCCATGTCTCCATGAATGACATAAACTTGTTCGAATGGGTTTGGGCAGCCGTCGAAAGTGCCATCACCAAAGTAATGCGTTACACATTTTATATATTCCTTTACTTCTGTCGAGGAAAATATAATTATTCGATTACAGTCTTCATTACAATAATCAGCCAATACATACTTATTAAATTCTTCTGGTATTATAATTTCTTCCACATTCTTAAATTGTGTTTTTGGTACGTTCAACGACTTATTTCGGTGTCTGTATAATACTGTTTTTAATTTTTTATAGTCAGGAACATTTCCTGTAAGGTGTAACCCTTTGTCTTTTAAGTTACCCATGTGTTTTTCGAAAATTTTCTGTACTGATCCGTAATTTGAATTTACTTCTTTTTTGCACTCACTTATAGCCATTTGAACTTCATTGTCTTCAAAATGTGGCACGCACTGATCACTGTGTTTATAATCTTTAATTATTGTATTATTGGTATTCTCAATAGTTATATATCCACTACATTTAATACTATTTCTCCTATTTACACAATGCCAAGTACTTGAATTTTTATTTTCTCTGCGTTTAATATATTTATGTCCGGCACGTAATAAAGTTTTTCCACCGCGTCGACTGTCAATAATTATTAAATTTACACCACGTGAACTACTTGACCCAGACATTGCAATAGATAAACTAACAAGCTATCCTAATTACTCATATCGCAAAAGTACAGCTGCAAATAGCAAACTAAACCCGGAATAATACTGTCTCTCTCTATTTTTATAAAAACAAAAGGGAAGAGCTAGATACGAATTCGAGGAAGGGCTCGTCTCTATTGTTTTACGAAAAAACCGGTTGGTCAGGTAACTACCTGAAGTGAAACGACAATTACCGAGCGTGATTTGTTTAAAAATAGTATTAATAAATATTATCTTGCTTAACTATAATAGTTAAGAAAAGATATTTTTTATTAATACTATTTTTTTCTTAACGCATTGTATAACTTTTCTTTACAACAGTACCAAAAACTGAAGGGTACCATAGCGGGACTTTTTGATAGGTATTTTAAGAGGGTGCCATACCGGGACCATACCATAGCGGGACTAACCGGAGTGAACGAATGCAGACAACAATAAAATGTCTATTGTGTCTGATTTTCCGGAAATATTTTTAATATATTCTAATTTCCTCATCGAATCGCTAAAAACTGTCTTGCTACTGACGGAGGAATTTTTTTGGTTAGTAAATCAACTAGTATTTTGTCCGGATTTTCAACGAATCATGGCAGCCTTAGGTGCGACTGCACTCTGCCGGCCGCAGTCTGCAACTTTAATTATATTCCAAACGCATTGTCGGCGAAGTTCGCAGCAATGAGAATGTGAATTTTTCGCATTAGAGCAATGGACGTGAAGCGCTAGCAATTAGTTAAAAGAAAAGGTTATTTTTTAAACGAAAAAGTCCCTTACTAATAATGGTTACAAGTCTAATAATGGTAATAACATATAATAAAGCGGATAATGTAGTTAAACAGCGATGGATCTGCAAGACTTTAAAAAAAATATAGTGACAACCTCTGTGGTCGAGTGGCTATGTATACCGGTTTTCAAGGTGTCGCCATCTCTGAGGTCCCGGGTTCGATCCCCGGTTGGGTCAATTTAGAAAAAGAACTTTTCCATATTGGCTCAGGTCTGGGTGTTTGTGATACCACCGTTGTCTCTGATTTCCATAACACAAGTGCTTTAGCTACTTACTTTGGAATCGGAACGATGTATGTGATGTTGTCAAATATTTATTTATTTATTTTATATACTAACTTACGAGTATAAAAATATTAAATATTATTATTATAATAAATGTATTTGAATAACATCATAAACTTTGCTCCAATCCGTGACCTTTGATATCGGTGACCGGTTTTATTAAAAAAAGGTAAACTATAGGTATTAATAGCCTATTGAAAAAAGTATGTACACTTTTTTCCCAAAATCCCCAAGTGTGGGACAAAAGTGGGGAACAACGGGAATATGTCGTATTAATTCGGTTCCTCTTTATTTTAACTGACTGAAAAGTGTGCCTGATTATTTTCCATATTAAATCTTATTGATTAGACTTCACTAGATAATAATAATATCTGCGTCGTAATCGTATGTGAGATTTTTATTGTAGATATTTGTTTCTGTTAGTTTTTGCATTGTTTAAAAAATGAAAGTAATCACATCAAATCATTAGGATGTTTATTTATTTATTTCAAAACATGCCACTACTAGCAAATAGTACTTGTACGTGTAGAGTTCCACAATTATAAGTCGACAACATATTTCCTTTGTTACAACACAGTGAAAGTTGCACGAGCTGAATTTCAGCAACTTTAATTATGCGCTGAAAGATTCACTGGTGCAGCTGGGTTTTGCGTTTAAAGCGAGGCCAGTTCACGATCTGAGGAAAAGATGATTTTTGAGCTTCCAATGTGAAGAACTGATGTAGAATTCTACTTCACAAAAATTAGTGTGGACTGAAAAAGAAACAAAAAACACAATAACCGAACAGAATATTTGAAAATTTTGAGATTTAAGCATTCACAATGCTATTTTTATATAATACTAAATAATATACTAGAAAAAATAGGACTCGCACCAGATCATGTTCTCGGACGGGAATCGAACCCGCGACCTTTGGATATCCGGTCCAATGCTCTGACCGCTGAGCTACCGAGTCACTGGTGAGAACGTCGAATTTCTTCTAGTATATTAACTCTTACGCTGCAAGCCAGCGCCATCTCACCAATGTAGAAGGAATTAACCTCTACATTCAACTGAACATCTTTCCAGATATTTTTAAACAGTTGATTAAGATGAGAAAGCTATATAACTATTTGAAAATTTTGAGATTTAAGCATTCACAATGCTATTTTTATATAATACTAAATAATATACTAGAAAAAATAGGACTCGCACCAGATCATGTTCTCGGACGGGAATCGAACCCGCGACCTTTGGATATCCGGTCCAATGCTCTGACCGCTGAGCTACCGAGTCACTGGTGAGAACGTCGAATTTCTTCTAGTATATCAACTCTTACGCTGCAAGCCAGCGCCATCTCACCAATGTAGAAGGAATTAACCTCTACATTCAACTGAACATCTTTCCAGATATTTTTAAACAGTTGATTAAGATGAGAAAGCTATATAACTATTTGAAAATTTTGAGATTTAAGCATTCACAATGCTATTTTTATATAATACTAAATAATATACTAGAAAAAATAGGACTCGCACCAGATCATGTTCTCGGACGGGAATCGAACCCGCGACCTTTGGATATCCGGTCCAATGCTCTGACCTGCAGCGCTGGCTTGCAGCGTAAGAGTTGATATACTAGAAGAAATTCGACGTTCTCACCAGTGACTCGGTAGCTCAGCGGTCAGAGCATTGGACCGGATATCCAAAGGTCGCGGGTTCGATTCCCGTCCGAGAACATGATCTGGTGCGAGTCCTATTTTTTCTAGTATATTATTTAGTATTAACCGAACAGAATGTTAAAAAAATGGCTTGGTAACTTCATAAAAAAATCTTGAATAACACCATAAAAACTTATAATAATAAGCATCCAATCGTCAGATTTCATAATTTTCAACGACGTGATATGATTTTTGTATGCAAAAAGGATAGCTTTTTTATTGATCTAACACAATAACCGAGTACATTTTTAATAAATGATCCAGTATTCCAGAAATTAATAAAAATGTACTAAATTTCGTTAAATTTCTGGTGAAGCGACAATTATAGCTATGTAATAATCAACCCTATTCAAGAGATAGTGAAAGAGTAGACTTGCTTCCTTGCCTTAAGCGTTATTATACTGTATTTTGTCTAGAACCTAATCTTTGGCGTTTATGATGGGTTTAAATACTGTTTAATATTGTTTGGTACTTTTTCTTATCTTTAACTATTTGCAATCGGTCGCCAGACCATAAGCGAATCGGTTGGAGGGAAGAAAGGTAACGTCCGCTCCTCCTAATTTGATCTTAATTCATAAAGTTGATAAATGAAATTATCTGAGTGCCTATTAAATTTTGATTTTTCGCATTCACAATGCTATTTTTATATTAAGATAAATAATATTAGAAAAATACTAGAAAAAATCGACTCACCCGTAGCGACTCGGTAGCATAATTGGTCAGTGCATTGGGCCGGAATCTCAAGGGTGCGGGTTCGAGTCCCGTCTGAGGTGCTACGGGTGAGTCGATTTTTTCTAGTTTTTTTTTTAATATTATTTATCCTAATATCTGAGTGCCTATTGCTTAGTACCTCTAGTTCTAGTTCTTAAAAGACGGAGAGTATAAAAAATTCAGTCTTATTTTATTATTAAACATTGGATTTTAAAAAGGAACGAGTAACACGGAATGATGTGAATAATATTAAATTATTGTAAAAATAATTATAGGGATTAAAGTATGAAATTGCCGATTTTTTCTCACACATAGAGACTCTCATTATCTTCTATGATGTTAAAGATGCTGCGGTTGGTTAGTTCGAATTATGGTCATGATGGCCAACTACCTGTCAGCCATAAAAATATTTCAGAATTTCTTTCCTTAACTTTAGAAAAAGTACCTTATTATTAGTAACTCCTTTTTTTGTTAGCAGAAAATATGACCACCTATTTCGCTGCAACTTAGCCGATACTTATTTTTTCGCGTAACCTAAGTGGCATACGTTATTTTAGTGTTTAAAAATTAGTGCATAAAAGATTTAAAACATTAGCGTTCATGGTTGTTAAATAAATAAAAAAAAGTTTATATGGAAAATTCAAATTTTTATAATTCTCCATACAAAACGGCAATTTCATACTGAACCCCTAATATTTATACACTATGACTTATTCCATCGACTTTTCTCGTTCAGTTTTAGAAAACATAATTTTGCAAGCGGACCCCTGCATAACGGAGTCGACAGCGAGCTTACATAAAATTCCGAGCAACAAACTTAATCTTCGCCGGCGCATAAGTGACTGTAGATTGTGATTAAAAATTAACTCAACGTAAGGGCACCGTTAGTTGTTCTATTGAAATCGGCGAATATGCAGTTAATAGGTCTTGCAGTGAAATTCCATACTATCAAATACTGCATAATAATTAATGTGATTTTTAGGGTTCCGTACCCAAAGGGTAAAACGGGACCCTATTACTAAGACTCCGCTGTCCGTCCGTCCGTCCGTCTTTCACGGATGATGTATTTCTGTTATCGCTATAACAACAAATACTAAAAAGCAGAGTAAAATAAATATTTAAGGGGGGCTTCAATACAACAATTTTTTTTTGCCGTTTTTATAGATAATGGTACGGAACCCTTCGTGCGCGAATCCGTCTCGCACTTGGCCGGTTTTTTTACCTATTTTAAATATTTAATTCATAAGTATGGAAACTACGTTTTTTACTTAAATGTTAAGAGAGTTAGCGGCAAGAGATTTTATTAAAAAGTAACTAAGGGTTCGTCTATCACAGAAACCCTCTTTGCTCAAACATTTACGTTCCGTTTTATTCAAAGGTCTTTATCATCTCCACTTTAAGTCTAAAGTCTGTAGAACTTCGTACGTGCATAATAAATTCCCTTAACAACCCTGTTAATTTCATAACTGCTTCTCAGTAATTTTAGTTAATTAAGAAGGCATACAATATCTGTTTAATTATGAGAAGCGGTAGTGTGTATATAGTAATTAAAATATAGTAATTAGATAAACGTTTGATTGTTAGCAATTATTACATACCTATTGCAGATGTAAAACACATTGCAACATGTATGTACGTAATAATTTCTTCAAATTTTTCAAATTGATTGGCAGTTTTTTGCTGAAACGCGTTCAATTAAGTACTTTTATATATATAATACCACGACGACCTCCGTGGTCGAGTGGTTTGTGCCGGTTGTCAAGGTGTCGCCATCTCTGAGGTCCCGGGTTCGATCCCGGCTGGGTTAATTTAGAAAACTAACTTTTCTGTATTGGCTTAGGTCTGGGTGTGTGTGTTTACCACCGTTGTCTCTGATTTCCATAACACAAGTGCTTTAGCTACTTACTTTGGGATCGGAGCAATGTTTGTGATGTTGTCTACGGTTTATTTTATTTTTTTATTTATTTATCTATAGTCGGATATTGTTTATTCGAATTCGGCTAATTATTTAATTTTTACAGGTTCCCTATAGCACTATTTTTTGGTATAAATATAAATAATAATAAAACCATACAATGAGAACATAAATAATGAAACAACCCCTGTGAGTAATTCCAAAATACTTCGCTTCGCTTAATGGCCCCAAACTTATAAAACTATCTAAAGTGTGAATTAAAAGTAAATCAAAAAAATTGAGAGCTTGTGCAGTAATTAGTGAAACATACCAAACTGTGACATAGTAATAAAATAAATGATATTTATAAATAAATGCATTATAAAAGTACCAGATACTTTTATAATTTTTTTTTTTTCAATACTAAAAATGTTATTGTCACCTAGCGACCGCCCGCGACTTTGTCTGCGTGGAAAGTTTTTTTGCTATCCCACGGGAACAATTATTTTTTTCGGGATGAAAGGTACCCTATGTCCTTCGTTGTACCTCTGACAACGTGTATGTAAAATTTCATGATGATTGGTTCAATAGTTAAGACGTGAAGGCGTAACAAACAAACAAACGGACTTTCGCATTTATAATATTAGTAAGGAAGGATTATGTGGCGAAAAGCCATTGAATATTTTATTCCTCTCGTATGTGTGGAGGGAAACTAGAACATTGCAAGCACGTTCAATCGCAATTCCTGTTCAGATTTGCTCCGAGTAAACATTCACTGTGTAACTAAAGTGCAAAGTACTGCTTATCCAGTAATATTGATGAAAATATTAGCTTAAACAGGTACTTAATCAGTAAGATCTGCTGATTTTATTTTATTGTCTTTGATTTTCCAAGTTTAACGATAGTGAATTCAGATGCAAGGCATTCTCAGTAAGTTCCCGGGAATAAAATATCTAATCTTTGAAATTCATTCAATATTAGGAAGTTATGTTGTTGGTAGTATCAGAAAAAAAGTATAAATGGGGCGTA
Source organism: Catoptria pinella (assembly GCA_963556745.1). Taxonomy (NCBI): domain Eukaryota; kingdom Metazoa; phylum Arthropoda; class Insecta; order Lepidoptera; family Crambidae; genus Catoptria; species Catoptria pinella. The sequence continues at coordinate 9,566,078 of OY750769.1, forward strand.
AATACTAAATAGTTTTAATACTATATAATGTTTTAAATTTACATGGTTTTTGACGTTATTAGAATAAACTATATCGGGATTTACACCATGTACCTGTTTATTTTTGAGACTCCGATATTTCGGAAGAACCGTTCTTCTGTGACCATGGCGCATGCAACTGCGCCGAAATATCGGAGTCTCAAAAATAAACAGGTACATGGTGTAAATCCCGATATAGTTTATTCTAGTTTTAATACGTAACTATCAAATTTTTTTTTTCGTAAAGACAGGTTGTAATGCGCCGCATTAATATTATTAACATTTTATATTGCCATCTCTCCTTGCACATTTTATATCAATCGACTACTATGCTCAGATTAACCCGTTCTATAATCCTAGAGTCACTGTAATATGATAAGATTAAAATTTAATCAAGCGTGTAACCTACCTTGCATGTGCTCACAAGGGCGCGGAATATTTTCTCGGTATCAGGTTTTAAAACTAGTTTTCTTACTAACTGGAGCGCATTAACTTTGTATCGCGAAGCACACTGAATAAACTAGATGCCTTATGAAATATTTAGAACTATCAAACTCCTAATGAAGAACAATCGTGAATAACATTTTTATGATTAAACTATTATTGCAGTACGAGGGTGGTTTTGGAAAGAAGAGACTTTGGAAAGAAGAGACAGTTTTTCGGCGTATTTTTTTTATATCTCTAAATAATCTTTTTGTAGGTCTGCGTGCTCAGTCCAACGAAGTTCCTACTTCTTTAACCCATTATTTTTTTCTTTCATTGACTGAAAAATGTTGTAACTGAAATGAGACCCCATTTCAGGCACCACCTTTTGGCTTGATAAAAATTTTTGCTTGCCACGATAGTTGTTCATGTTTGGTAGGAGAAAAAATTTCAGCGGGCTAAATAGAGAATATGAAAGGTAAGGCAATAATTTGTACCGCAATTCGATGAGTTTTGATGCAGTCGAGAGAGTCGACAGGGTCATTAAGAAAGGTTAGAAGAACAAAAATGAATTATGAAAATTAGTGAGATAAATAATATTAGAAAAAATACTAGAAAAATCGACTCACCCGTAGCACTTCAGACGGGACTCGAACCCGCACCCTTGGGGTTCCGGCCCAATGGCCCACCCTTGGGATTCCGCATCTGGAAAGATGTTTCTTTCGAATGTATTACTCACATTGATGAAATTGCGCTGGCTTGCAGCGAAGAAGTTAAAAGTACTAGAAAATTTTGCCGCTCCCACTAGCGACTCGGTAGCATAATTGGTCAGCGCATTGGGCCGGAATCCCAAGGGTGCGGGTTCGAGTCGTCCGTCTGAGGTGCTACGGGTGATTCGATTTTTTCTAGTATTTTTTCTAATCTTATTTATCTTAATATAAAAATAGCATTGTGAATGCGAAAAATCAAAATTTAATATGAAAATTAGTGTTTCTTTTTTTCAAGCCTGCTCACTTGCGGGGGGTATGCGTAAATGCATTTTTTATCGGTATAAAAAAGGTAATTACACAGACAATTACCTATCTAGGACTAATAGTTTACTCGTATGTAGGTTTACCAATGATCAGTTACTAGCTACACACTATGAAGTTTGAATCCTCTAATGGGTGGTAGGCTAAAAATAAATTGCATTAAACAATGTGAAATTGATAATTATGCATCAGCTTTTATCGCTCGTGGTCGCCCGTGGTTGCTGGTTACAATTTGCTAATTGATTGATGTATTATCAGGAACACACTTTTAGATCGGTAATAATCCTTATCATAACTAATATTATAAATGCGAAAGTAAGTTTGTTTGTTTGTTACGCCTTCATGTCTTAATATTCAACTGATCATCATGAATTTGGACATACACGTCGTCATGGGTACAGAAAAGGACATAGAGTACCTTTAATCCAGAAAAAATGTACTGTTCCCGAGGGATATTAAAATAGCAGTCCATGCAGGCGAAGTCGCGGGCATCCACTAGTGATAGATAATTCCAGGCAAGTCGAGTGTTAAATAAAGCAAAACTTGTATACTATGCAACTAAATAACGGACAGGGAACATAAGTAAGCATTACCTATTCCTCGGGAACAAATGAATATTCGCACAAACATAAACGCCTACGGGCCCTATTTAATAAACATGATAATTTGTCACCTGTCATAACAATTTTATATCCATTAAACTACTCATGTCTAGACAATTGACAAATTGTCACGTTATTAAATAGGGATGATTTGAACCGTGCGTACTGCAGTAGTACCAAGTGGTCGTCATCGTTTTATTTATTTATTAGATTCACCAACAATTGCAACACCCAAACTTATATAATAATATTATACAAAAACAAACTCGGCTAAGTGCTACAATTACTTATAGGTAAACACCACATTCTCCGTTACAATACGCCAAACAAAAGAAAAACAAATTAAAACGAAATTATTCTACTAGGTACATAGTTCTATGTGTAACCGACATAAAAAAGTTACAAAAAATAAAGTAGGTAATAATAATAGGACGATGATCAATCTGACAGGTATTCACTTACGGTGGAAGTCAGTGCCTTGGGACTATCAAAGTGTATCTAATATTTTTTTTATTTTTTTTGAGTTTTTGGCGCCATTTTGTCGAGTTCGGTTTGGTATCTATTTTAATTATTTTTAAATTGATTCATAGTGGATATTGTGTCTTAAAATTGGTGCAGTTATATGGTACAAGTGTCAACGCAACGGAACAATATACGTGGGATAATTGAAATAGGCGCCATCTTGGTTGTGTGAAGCTGAGACTTTTATTGAAGTGGTGGCTTCCTCGGCAGAACTAACCGAGTAAACTGTCTTGATATACTTGGTGCCAAATGCTCCAAGCAGCATTGGAATGCGATGCACCCGCATTCTAATGAAAAATTAAACAATATCTACCACTGAACTATTTAACACTAGACACTGGCAAAAATTACTTCCAAGAGGAAAGTAGATTGCCGTAACAAAAAAAGAAGAAGATAAATATATTTTTTTTATTTTTTCAAAAAGATTAACCAACTTCAGTAAAACCTCACCAGTTAAATGTTATTGCACATGACAGAAAAATGATACAAACAGAACTAACAAGAAAACATACAATGGGCGGTCTTATTGCTACATAGCAATGTTTACCGAACATCTCGTAAAGGTAGTTGTACAACTATTTTGATAAAATCAGTTACTGGTTTTCGGGAGTTAATTTTGAAAGCGAATAGTTTACCAGTTATTATTTGTTTTAATAGGCTTACAACAGGTTTACTGCGGCGTACAATATTTCATTTTATTATTCGGAAGTAATTTTTCGTAGATTAAATCTATCGCTCTAGTTTGGTAGGAATAACGAGCTCTTTGAGTTATCGTTGTTTTGATGTTGATTTAAACTTGGACAAGTCGTAACGTATTTGTTAGTTACTATTTATGTTGCCGACTCTTGCTTGCTCGGTGGATATCATGCATGAAGTAAACATAATAGTAGGTACCTCTACATTCTTAGCTGAATTAGGCTTTTTAGCTAAAATAGTTGTTTGAGGCCCCTGATGAAAATTCTTTTGTTTTGTAGATATATTCTCTTTATGTAAACCTTTATTATAATCTTTAATTGGTACTTGTCTGTCACTGTTATCAAATATACGTGTCAACGCTTCTTCTTCTTCTTTTTTTGTTATGGCAATCTACTTTCCTCTTGGAAGTAATTTTTGCCAGTGTCTAGTGTTAAATAGTTCAGTGGTAGATATTGTTTAATATTTCATTAGAATGCGGGTGCATCGCATTCCAATGCTGCTTGGAGCATTTGGCACCAAGTATATCAAGACAGTTTACTCGGTTAGTTCTGCCGAGGAAGCCACCACTTCAATAAAAGTCTCAGTTTCACACAACCAAGATCGCGCCTTTTTCAATTATCCCACATATTGTTCAGTTGCGTAGACACTTGTACCATATAACTGCACCAATTTTAAGACACAATACCCACTATGAATCAATTTGAAAATAATTAAAATAGACACCAAACCGAACTCGACAAAATGGCGCCAAAAACTCTGTCAACGCTGGACAGCTGCTTTTATTAACTCTCCTTTTTATTTGCTATCAAAGGCTTTTATTCCTACACAGCCTCTTTAACTTAAGGAAGCTGTCAATATCATAGAGCTTTGACAGAGGACGTGAGTGGTGCAATGGTCAACATGCCGGTCTACCACGCAAGAGCCGATTCGCAGCCGGAGAAACGTCTTTCCAGATTTTTGATAATCGATAAAGATTAAACAGCTACATAATTATTAATATTTTTTTCTAATATATAATTTATCTTAATATAAAAATAGCAGTCAACGCGAAAAAATTCAATTTAAAATTATCTTAATCGATTTTTAAAACTATCTTTATCGATTATCAAACATCTGGAAATATGTTTCTTTCGAAAAATTAAAGGTGTTTAACGTTAAATTTTTCGCGAAAAAATTCAATTTAAAATTATCTTAATCGATTTTTAAAACTATCTTTATCGATTATCAAACATCTGGAAATATGTTTCTTTTGAAAAATTAAAGGTGTTTAACGTTAAATTTTTGTCTATGTTTTCATTTTATGGTAGAGAAAATGTAGCAACATACAAAATATAGCAAAAAACCCCATCCCTAAGAACGTCTGCTCCTTTAATGTACTTCCTATAGCGGTTTCTACTTATAAGGAACACCAACTTCCTTATTAGCTACGATATCCTGAATGGTATAAGGTTCGTCTTTGATAAAGTTCTTACCAGTACCATCTCCTTGCTTCTTCTTTCTTCTCTTTTATGTACGATTCACCCCAACCGGCGCGAGTCATTTTAAATTGAAATTGAAAAATTCTTTATTCAAATAAGCTCACATTATAATCATTTTTCAACCGTCAATTCTTTTACCCTACCACCCATTAAGTATGACGTCTTTTAGATAATCTTTCTTTTATAATTTCATCTTTTTTATAATCTGCTGAAGGAAATTTAAGCTTCCACACATGTCTTTAAGTTCTATACAGTATTCTTTCGTGTATGTCACGTGTGCCTTTATCATCTTTTCTGTAGACTTACTCACCAATCTTCAACGTTGATGTCCATCACTTTTCTATCAGCATGCCTTTCATTCAGAGGCTACCTTTTATTCCATTTTTTGTAAGTTACATAGAACGCTAACATTCAAATAAAAGCATCTAAGCTTCACACTACCCAACCATGTGTATATTACTATGAAAAACAAGAATGGCGTCAGTCGCACCTGCAACAGCTGGGCTACAGCGGTAGGAAACGACTGCAACTTTGTCCAGCTGATAACAAGCCGGACGGTCCAGTTGGTACTTTGTGTGTTGTTAGGGCGACTATAAGTTATAAGCCTAGAGAGATTACTTTAAACTGACTATTTTATTCTACGGTGAATCTTTAGCATTTAAATAACATCGTTAAAAGCCTTTGCACATAAATCTAGCATAAATCCAAGTTGCTACTGTAAAAACAAGAATGGCGTCAGTCACACCTGCAACAGCTGGACTCCAGCGGTAGGAAACGACTACAACTTTGTCCAGCTGATAGCGAACCGGATGGTTCTTTAGTTACTTTGTGGGTGGCTGTAAGTTGCGAGCTCGGTAGATGTCACTTTCAACGATGTGAAGCTTTGCATCTCACCAAGCAGCAAACTATCATCATGAGAAGAGCAAATCGACGATGACGTGTATAAAGTTTAAAGCTTTTTTCTGTAAAGTATTTTCCTGTCAACTTCAAATAGATGGTCACACTAGAGTGCTGCATTATAACTGGGTTGTTTATTAATGCAAGTTGCAGTCGCAGGCCAAAGTTTGAATTGGATGCTGCACTGAGATGAAACCAGTACGGTCTCTTAGAACAGTAACATTGATTGTCGCACTGTCATAATAAAATGTTTTGCATGTAGATAGTATTAGAATCGCTGTATCGATGTGGTTATTAGAATTCTGTATCATGTTTTGCTTCACCATTCATGGACAAAATTAAGTCGGTTGATAATCAGCGCTTTATCGTTAATATTAGGTCCTTACCTATGAAATTGGTGTTTTTTCTCACATACAGAGAACCTCATCATAACTTCTGTGATTTACAATATTTATCAGTTACTGGATATTACATCAAATTATGACCGAAGCCGTGAACTATCAGCATCATTAAAGTCTATTTATTTTGTTTTCTTACCTTAAAAAAATACCTTGAAAGTGAATCCTTTTTTTGTTAGGGAAAATGACCACTTTATCCGTTTTAACTTAGTCGAAACTTATTTTTTTCGCTAAAGACCTAATAATATTAAATTTTTTAATGATTTGCTATCGTTAGAAAAAATATTTAAAAGCATTTACTTAAATTCTAGAGGTATTTTGTTTTATTACAGTAAAAAAAAGATTTTTCTAGTCTTGTCGTTGATAGTGTTGCCAAAATATATTTTTCCTAATATACTCTCTAATTTACCACCCGTAAATTAAGTTTTATGTTAAGAAGAAAACATTCGATATTATAGAATGATACAATACAATATTTCCAATTAAACTCGTAAAGTGGCAACTCGTCCAAATGAAACTACTTCGACTTATTTTTTATAGTCACAGATTGAACCTAAAATTCTCAATTTGTTTTTAGTAATAATATTCACTTCACAACCTATGTAATATACGAAACGGAACGTAATTGTTAAGAATAGGTCAGAACCACGTGACTTTCAAAACTACGAGTGATTTTGAATTAGACCAGTTGTCATCTAAGTTCAAAATTCTAGCATAACTAATTAAACACTTCGAAATGCAGGTCAACCTAGTTACTCCACCGAACGTACAGTGATGCATTACTAATCCAAACTGCGTTTTACCTGCCAACTGCCAATTTTGATAATCCGACCAGTTGGCACGCCGATTTCATCGCTCGAATCGACAACTTGATTACATGATGGGAATTCGGGTCAGATATTGTCGACATGTTTACTCAATGTTTATGCAGAGTTTTTTATTATTTGTTTCAGAGGTTTTATACGCTGTCTTTATTGATGGTCAAGAGTATTTTGGGCTATAAAAAAATTTGATTTATATGAACGCGGTAATGACTATGAAAAATTTCTAAAACGTCCTGAAAATATACAATGAATCTAAAAGACGTTTGAAATCGAATTTAAGAAGTAGATTTAAAAAAACCGGCCAAGTGCATGTTGGGCCACGCGCAATGTAGGGTTCCGTAGCCCATCTTGGTTCATATACTTAAATATAGAAACTACCGGTTTCACACACCTGACAACGTTATTTAAGTAGTTCCCAATGAGGAATTTGTACAGCGCCTAGTACATTTTATAAGTTGGTCGACTGTTACTCGTAAACTTGTAAAGCCTTCTTAGCTGTGCTAGTTTTCCTTTTAACTTCGTCATATATACAATCACCGTGAATTTTTTCACGTATCCAGAAACAACTATTTAGCTGGCAGGGGTTGGGGACACTTGACTCTAACAAAATTTTGCACTTTAAAGCTTAATAACTCACAAACGGATGCCTCAATAAAAAAACTGTTTTTATAAACCCACAATATTTTTAAAATTGCTATCCAACTACACCCCGTACTATTGGGTAGACAAGAAAAAAAAATTACATCCCCACTTCACATAAAGGGGAGGTAACCAAAAAAAAATATTTTTAAAATTTTACTTTACCTCTTTGTCGGCGTGATTAATATGTGCAAAAGTTGTAATTTGGTATATTCATGCCAAATTACAACTTTCTAGTACTAAACGTCTATGAGCTAGGCTGGGGACGGACAGACGGACATGGCGAAACTGTAAGGGTTCCTTATTGACTACGGAACCCTAAAAATAATAAGGGTAAATACATCAGTAGCGAGGGGTGAAATTATAGCAAAAGCAAACCGTTTACAAAAATGTTGTAATCTGCATAGTGGATCGGTGGGCTGGGATTTTTAAAAGGTAAGCCGATGGAAATCGGCTTGTATGGACCCTTCACCACTGAAAAACACTGCTTGCGTTTCAAATAAAATATTTCTACCAGGTAACCATACATAAGCGGTTTCAAGCATGCAAATTGAAGAGTTTGTATTCATAATAAGTATAATGAATTTAAATATAAATCGTTTCTGCTAGAAATTTCAGGTAAGTTATTAAAAGTTTGCTGTAATACCCAATCTAGGGTAATATCGTGAGAGGTAGATTTTGAATATTTACTTGACGGTGAAGCATGTTTTATTTTTATGACGATGACGACCTCCGTGGTCGAGTGGTTTTGTACGCCGGTTTTCAAGGTGTCGCCATCTCTGAGGGTCCGGGTTCGATCCCCGGTTGGGTCAATTTAGAAAACGAACGTTTCTATATTGGCTCAGGTCTGGGTGTTTGTGATACCACCGTTGTCTCTTATTTCCATAACACAAGTGCTTTAGCTACTTACTTTGGAATCGGAGCAATGTATGTTGTCAATTTTTTATATTATTTTTAAAATTCTTTCGGCGAACCGAGCTGTCGGTAAGAAAAGGTATCAGCTTAAAATCTTCTATTTGTACCGATGAACGGTCAGCAGTGATTTCTATGTACAATTATATCGTTTAAGGGCAATTCTTTAAATCATTCGGAGCTCTCTGAAAGACTAACAGATAAATCAATGTTATAATGCCTGCAATGTAACAATATTTAGAACATTATGTTGCATTGTCTCGTTATATTGTAATCGTGCCTGAGAAGCGTTCGTCTGTGATTAAACAATCTAACACAAGTTACTCGTAAATACTGTTGTTACAGTTTGTATAATAATGATACATCATTTTTTAGGTTGCGCTCTTGCTCGGTTCTCCTCACCCACTGATGTAATGCTCGAATATGTAACGCGCGTAAAAGTACTAAGTAAGGCTCGAACTATAAGCATCAGGAATCTGTCCGGTCCGAGAAAAAACGAAACCTTATGGGAAATCTCACTTCGCTTTTCGGCGGTAGATGGCGCGGTACATTTGCCATAAGTATAAAATTAATGTATCGAATTTTAATACGCGCGTTTTTATTTCTCAATTTATGTTCTTGCTACGGATATTGAACTTAAGGGGCTGACATGAGCCAACTAGCACCGCCAGTAAATTTTATTTTATTTATTCTAAATAATCCCTATTTCTTAAAAAAAACATCAGTCAAGGTTTTGTTAAAAACGTCTAATATTTATTGAATAACTTTACACAGTTTGGAAAGGCATTCAAACAGTTTAAAACGCGATTTTGTTAAAATTGGCTACTGTTGGTTCAAACTCGTTTTTAAACTATTGCACGCATTTTGTAATGTTGTAACGTTATTCAATACACATGAGACGTCATTCACAAGACCTAGACTGATTTATTTTTTAAGAAATTGGGCTTATTCAAAATAAATAAAATAAAATCTACAAGCGGCGCTAGTTGGCTCATGTCAGCCCCTTAAATTACAAGTATGTCGGGGACAATTAACAGTACTCTCTACCGAGAGGTCAGGAACCACCTTTATGATCAAAATTATCAATTGCGGACTTAAGACTATTATTTTTTATTATATTATGTGCTTATACTTAGAACGAGTGATTACATATTCGGTTTAACGTTTGCTGATGTAAACTGCTGACTGCCAATCGCTTTTAAGGACTTCGATGGTCGTTTGTTATTAAGCTCAATCGAGAGTGGATCCATAAGGTAGCTAACATGATATAAGCTTTACGATAACAATCATAAAGAAGATTTTACAGCATCAACGCTCCACATTTTCGCTAAGTATGCTAAATTTTCATTTCATCGTCACAATGATTTTCAATTTTCTTTTTCTAACTCGTGTAGACTCGATTGTAACTTTAATAGATATGCACTTAGTATGAGTGTACCTAAAATATCTCTTCATAGTTAAACTGTCAGTCAACGATTTTGATTATCGATGCGATTCAAAGAAACAGAGCGATGGTTTGGATATAATTGCGAATATCGTTTGTTAAAAACTCGTACAACACTAGTGCCTCTGTGCTCTGTAGACCTCGATTTTCTGTTTTTTTTTCACATTTTTCGAAATGGCTGAAGTATGTTTTATTTCCTAATAATTTCGAAAACTAAATCAACAAAAATATCTATATAATATCGAACCTGCTTCTTTCAAATTCAATTTCAAATTTCACGAGAATGGTTTGAGAAATGCGACCTGTAGAAGAGTGCAGACGGACAGCCTGACAGACATACGAAAGCATTTTTGCCCAAGCTGAAACGGAGACCCTTCGCTTGCGCATCGCACTCGCTCTGTCAATATATCATGCACTCAGAACGTGTTCATGCATGACCAAATTGACATTGCAAAACGGTCAAGATCGAGTCGTACTCGCGCACCGAGGGTTCCGTCCTTTCCATCATCATTCTGAAATAGTTTACTATTTAGAGACATCGGACATCGTTTTATTTTTCCATCACATAAAATAATTTCAGATTTTTCTCTATGCAAACTGCGGAGATAAGGGGGGGGGGGAAGGTTTTTTTAAACTTTTCATCAAAAGTCAAAAACTATGCGTCCTAAAAAAAATAAAAAAATGTTTGAGAATGTGCAAGCAGCGCTCTTTCATAAGATTTAAGACTCCCTTTCAGTCCCTGTTGCAAAAAAATATAAATATTTTTATTTCTCTCTTAGTGTATTTTATTTTATATAAAAAAACAAGATTTACCAAAGGAAAAACAGTACATTAATATCTTCAAAACACCCTCAGGAATGGATTACCCCCCAATGATACACTAAGCCTTTAATCGATACAGGAGAAACGATTTTGAGTAGAATCCTCTCATCTAGTTTCTCGGTTCCGTAGATTGTTGGATATAATTGTGTAAATAAATCCTTTCACTGAAGGAAAAATCCATCTTCTTTGTTATACCTTAAGGTACAAATGAATATAAAAGCTAGTTTAATGCGTTTGCGTAAAATAATGTAAGTAATCCTTCACTATTCAAAATAATACAAAGTTATTTTCTTTAATTACTGTGACTGTATTTACTCCTTTCAATTAATGCACATACCGTCATCAAATAAACGTACACTAGTAGCATAGTGTAATAATATTATTTTACTAGTAGTTAAATGATTACTAGTAGTTATTGATACCCTTTCACTCGCAAACAAAGTGTTTCTAATATCGCGACACCACGAATACAATTTCCACGGATCGATTACGATAACTGTGATTCCAAATGATATTCAAATGTTTATAAAGAACTTTGTGTGCGTTAATCTTAATCAATTCTCCGTTCTTCATCATCAATCCGAACTAGGCCTTAATCCCCAGAATAATTCCATCTGTAACAGAACAGTCCTAAGACAAATAATTGAAGCAAACCGTTTCTTAAGGGCCGTCTGCGGTTTATAATGCTGTAATTTTTTATTACAAAAAAAGTCATGATATATTATTATTATACTCTGGAATCATAATACGTGTACAAAGACTCTATTCTTGATCATCAATACAAACTAGCCCATAATCCCCTGTAACTCCGTCTGCACCAGAACAGTCTTAAGACAAATAAATGAAGCAAACCGTTCCTTATTGGGCGTCTGCGGTTTACACGCTGTTGCTCGTATTGCCCTCTTTTCCTGTTACGATCATTTGTGTCTGTTGTGTGTGCCGCTAACTAAATAGGTTTTAATGAAGTGGTTCAAATGTTTACTAAGATGGTTTTAAAGTTGTTTAGTAGTGTGTGGTGGCCTTAAGAACCATTCCCTTCAAACCTGTTAATTGCAATAAACTTCCAGAGTTCTTGTAAATGGGTAAGAATTTGTTAAATGAGACTTCTAAAATAATTTACTGATATTTAGAATTCATTGATTCTGTTTTGATATTCATGGAAATTATAGCTTTATATCCAATATTTTTTATAAATAAATAAATATTTGACAACATCACATACATTGTTCCGATTCCAAAGTAAGTAACTAAAGCACTTGTGTTATGGAAATCAGAGACAACGGTGGTTCACAAACACCCAGACCTTAGCCAATATAGAAAAGTTCGTTTTCTAAATTGACCCAACCGGGGATCGAACCCGGGACCTCAGAGATGGTGACACCTTGAAAACGTTTATATTATTATATTATATTACGTTTATTATTATTACCGTTATTTTTCTAATACCTACTATTATTTTGCTGTCGCTAATTTTTTTTAACCCACACATTTATTAAGAGTTGGTACATCATACCCTAATGAATGCCAATGTAGAGGTGCTAAATACCAATGTTTGATAGTTTTTAAAATAATTTTCGTGTATTATTAGGTGTTTACGAAATTGACGTTTTGTATGGAGAATTTTTAACAAATTACATTTTCCCTACTAGCTTTTTCATAATTATTTAACAAACGTGAACGCTATTGTAACACAATTTTTATGTTTGAACATTAAGCTAACTTAAGCAACATAATTTAAGTGAAATAATTAAGTTTCGGCTAAGTTACAACGGATAAAGTGGTCATTTTCGCTAACAAAAAATAAGCCACTTTCAAGGTATTTTTTGAATGGTAAGAAAACAAAAAAAATTAAGACTTAATGATGCTGATAGTTGACGGCTATGGTCATAATTTGGTGTAATATTCAGCAACTGATATTTTTTTTAAATTCCAGAAGTTTTGAGATTCTTTGTGTGTGAGAAAAAATCACCAATTTCATAGATAAGGACCTAATATTTTCCAGTTGCTTATTCCTTCTTTGATTTACGACAAAATTGTAAGTAGAACGAATTGGTGACTGGTTTTCATCTGATTTTCCATGTGTTTGTTTTATCTGACAGAGCCTTAGGTATCTATCAATTTCCATTGTAATCGAAAGAAAACATTACAAATACTCTCAAGTTAACGTTAATTGTAACCGAAACATTGATAGACTTAATCCGACCCTTCATTAAAGAGGTCACGGTGACCCACCATTCGTTCGATTGCTATCGACTTTCCTTTTACTACTTAAAGGTTGAGGGTATTTTCGGCCAATTTAGTGGTATTTAACGTTTATTGATTTTCCTCGTCATTGATATTTCTTATTCGTACGTATTCATACTTGATACGGGAATTAATGATTATGGGAATGCACTAACTCAATTTTTTAAACACTATTTTTGACAGAATTAGAAAAATCAACTTTCTTGTAACTAATTATACATTTTTTTAAAGAAAACAATATTAATAATTGAAATTGAAATTGAAATTGAAAAATTCTGTATTCAAATAACTCACATAATAAGCATTTTTAAATCGTCAATTCTTTTATCCTACCACGTCTTTTAGCTGACAAGAAAAATGGGCGCAAAAAACTTATCAGCTTTATTAGAAGGAACGATATTTACAAATATGTATATCGTTTCCAGACATTACATTCATACATGTTACAATTAACATAGATTCAAAAATAAATAACATTATTTAATTAGCTAATTTCTACTGAATCAATTTACTTACAGGTGTCAAGCCTAATTCAAAATTTAAGGTTCAGTCGGCTATTACAAAAAATATATATATATATTTCAATTCATACAATTCAATAAACGTTAAGACAAGTAGGCAGAAGCAGACCCATTCCCACTGGCAGCACCCGTTCACGAGCATGACGCATGAACCAGCCATCGCTTCGCTCAACCATATTTGAGGGAACGTAACAACCCGCCTCACACGACACTACATCAGAAATGTTTAAAGTGAGCATGACATACTAAAGCTACCCATATTAAGGCGTCGAGTCAAGAAACCTGTAGATACGTTTTTTAAGTAGGCAGGACACTTCTCACAACCTATACTTAAAAAAGAAAAGAAAAAAAAATATCGATGACTCGAATTACTTGAAATTATATTACAGAACTCTAACCTCTTTTGATTAATAGAAATAAAACCTTTTTTTGATAAAACATTACGTTTTGTTAGCTAATAACCCTGGTTATGAAAAAAAAAGGTACATATTGTGTTTGACGGTATTAATACCTACATACGTCAATTATATTCCACCTTATTTTAGATTCAGGCCTAAATGTGAAAAGATAATACGCGTGGATCGGCTCCAAAGAGCGTTGCTACTCCAAATGAATGGGTGAATTATTAAGGTTCACTTACTTTTCATGAAATATTTGAGATACGGTAACCTGGTTCCGGAACAAAGGTGAAGCAGTATCAGATTTTTTTATATAATTTTCCAATTAATTAATAGGGACAAAACAATTTAAGCGGAAATTCGTAAAATGCGTTTCTCAGTCAACAATTTTTGTAAAGGGTTGATCAGCATTACATTACATTATTTTAATTACTAAGATGATTTATATTTTTAGAAAGCTTCCGGTACAATTAACTGTTTAATAAAAAAAACGCAAATTATTAAACTGACATTCTGGTGCTGTGTACGACACAAAGGATTTGCCTACCTAACTGTCGTTCTTTAAACTACGGTCTGACAATATATGAAACCAGACTAATTAATATGTATGAAAAGCCTGTGAATTAATCGTGTTAATCAGAGATGTTTTTCCCAAAAACAGTCTTTTCATTTTTTGAATGGATAAAATATATCACAATCTGTTCAGGCGAACTAAACGACTGACGCAAGACCGCAGCGGCGCGCGTGTAGCGGGCCTTACTACTTCTTACTAATCCTGAACACTTTTACTCCGAATCAGGGACGAAAATCCACCATCTTTTTTTTCACTGAGAACAGAATTGAAAGATGATTGATATATTTTCCAAATCATACATTTGATTTATAATCCAAATTAATCCAAAAACCTCGATCAAACAATCGACGTGACACATCACAATCTGGAGTCAGATCATCAGAGCGCAATCACAATCATATTATTAATAATATCCTAATAAAAACAAACGAGCACAATTAAAAGTTGGGTATTCAATATTTTTTCTCTGTATAAATTTGCTGTCCAACCCTTCATCTCAACATAATGAAAATTGTTTTCTTTTTGGTTTTTTCAACAAAAAATCCTATGAAAAGTTCCGTCAGGTCCGCAAAGTAAATTCATAACGAATTCGACGCGAACAAGCGGCATCATTGTGCAGAAAGTTATTCTCAAAGTTTGAGCACCGTAGGTTGGCTGTATATTGCTGACAGTTTGTTTGTCCTCGGCAGCTCAATTCCGAGATATTATATTGGGCATTGTGTTATATTGTGTGATTATACTATACACGCGGTACTCTTCTTACTTATTTTGACGACCTCCGTGGTCGAGAGGCTTTGACACCGGTTTTCAAGGTGTCGCCATCTCTGAGGTTGGGTCAATTTAGAAAACGAACTTTTCTATATTGGCTCAGGTCTCGGTGTTTGTGATACCACCGTTGTCTCTGATTTCCATAACACAAGTGCTTTAGCTACTTTCTTTGGAATCGGAGCAATGTATGTGATGTTGTCAAATATTTATATTTATTATTGATTTATTTTAATATTAATAGAACTTAAAAACTTAAAAAAAAAACAAAAGGCTTCCTAGAATCTAACAGTTATATAAGAAAAGATCATTCACAAAAGTCGTCCCAGAAAAATAAATTGAATCCCCATATTTCCAATAAAATACCCTAACCCCTCACATTTGACCCAAACTATTAATCAAACGAATTAAGCCATACAATAAAAGGCAGACTACCGACAATGGTCGGTAGCTTTATATTAAATCCTTTCATTTATAAGGGTCGGAGATAATACCGCAGGTGGGATCTTATTTCCCGCCTCAGTAAGAACAATCAATTATTGATGTGCAGCTTTGTGAGCCATTTCTGGCACAGGATAAATTTAAATTTATAATGACACTTTAATGTGTATTCGGTATTTTAATTACTGCTCGGATTAATAGGTCATATTAGTTGAGATGGTGTTTTGTTAAGGTATTTTTGGTATTATTTTAAAAACAACAACAAAAGAATAAAATTTGGTGTGTTAGTGTCAAAAAGCTTACATCGAATGTAAAGTGGATTTGTGAATTTGTGTTACCTGGAGGCTTACTACGATCTCTTATTGCGATCCAGTTTAGGTCCTTAAATGAACTGCATCGCTATGTGACAGCGGTGTCAGCAGACAGCGACTCAACTTTAGTTCATAAGCTAAACTGAATCGCTAAGCATCATTAATGATTTGTTCATGCAAGAATAGACTCAATACAGTACAAAACAATTTTTTTTTGCCTAGGACACCGGCGCCCTCTTGGGGTTCGAGGAAACGGCAATATGGCGATTTCGCTTCGAGTGACACTCACACCCCGGTGTAGCTCATGATACGAAATAAAGCGATTCAGTTTGGGAACTTAAACTGAAACGCAATCGCTTTATAAAAGTTGATGGTTCATTATGAGAAATAACAAGAATGTGTAATACCTACTTAATATTTTTTATCTTGATAAAACTGTAGTAAATACCGTAAGTTATTTCGAAACCCACCCGTCAACGGAAGGGTCCCACAGGGTTACATTCTTCAACCACTACTTTACTTTACTTCCTATTCCTTCAGAGGCCCATAAAGGAACTTTCGGAATTAATAAGGAGATCTCATAAAGTGATAACAGCTAGCGGTGTCGTCCAAGTGACAAGTTGGGTTTAAGGTAATTTAAAGGGGAAGTTTTCAGCAGTCGCGTTCTCAGCTCCCGCGGCGGACATCAAATGAAATTTATTTAAACTTTCGCCATTATCGCCTCTTGATAACTTTTCAGTACATTCATTATGTAAATTATTTATTTTAATACAATTTCTTTGTCTCGTAATTCCGGAAGTCAGTTATTTCCCCTTTAACTTCTTTGAAAGCGTTTACATTAATGTTAAATGCTTTTGTTTAGTCTTTTTTATTTATTTTTGGTTGCGACTTTTCTGTAAGCAAACATAATTATTAAAAAATGAGAAAAGAGTATCTCTGTCTAAAAGTAAAACTTATTTGTTGTGAAAATATTTACCCACGTAGACAATATGCTCGTAGCATTAACTATGTTTGTTGTCTTAGGGTTTGGTAGAAGCTGATTATCTTGGGTTTAAAGTTTTGAAGAAATATTAATAGAAGAATTTAGTCTGAGTTAACGAAGATCAATACTGTGTGTTAAAAACCCATAATTAATAAAGTACTGCTGCTTGGTATAAATTTTATTATCTCACAAAAATCCGTGTTGGCTGAAAAAGACGTAGTGTAGTATGAATTTGTCATTTTAAGAATTTTTGGCTAGTGAAAACTTCCGTCAGTCCCATATTTTTAACCAACTTCAAAAAAAAGAGGAGGTTTTCAGTTCGGTTGATTTTTTTATTATTATTACTATTTTTCGATAGGTAGCTAAATTAGCGGTTTTGCTAATGTGATTTTGGCTAAAGGGTTCTGTTTTGATCTTCTTAAAGTCCTCGTGTTCCTGTCGCCAAGTCATGTCACATTTTTCTAGGCATCAGTTCATGTTTAACTTTCAAAGATGCTATCTTTATTTTCTCGATCGCCCACCAAATTTTCACCTCTCAACATTGCGTGCCACTTTATCGTGTCTGCGTTGAAATAAACGATGACAGACTCACGCGTTTTTTTCTTGCATTCTCTTTTAAAAGTATTATCATAACTCAAAACTGTTACTTTCAAATTTCTTTGGTATCCCAAAGACATAAGACGTATTTTACCTTAAATAGCAGCTCTTAGTGTACAGATAACAAGGGTTTATGTAGAATATTCGTGCTCAAACGTGATCCGGTAAACAAAAACAAATATTTAGGTACGTGCTTTGTTAAATTTATACGAGGAATTTGCGTGTGCATTAATATACAACGATTTTATTATTTTTAGTGGCCATTATATAGGTAGGTACTCCTCCTCCGACGTAAAGGTACGCGTTGGGTGAATCACAAACGCTCTTGTGATGTTGTTATTAAATGAATAAATGAAATTTTTTATTCAAATAACCTCACATAATTAGCATTTTTTTGTAGCTTATAGTTGCCACTACACTTAAGTACTTTTGTTTGTGATGGGAAAAATAAACAAACATTTCATTTCATTTTTAAAACGGCAATTCTTTTACCCTACCACCCATTATGACGTCTTTTAGCTGACACGAAAAATGGACGCAAAAAACTTATCAGCTTTATCAGATTGAACAATATTTACAAATAAGTATATCGTTTCCAGACATTACATATATGTTACTATTAACGTAGATTAATAATTAAATAACATTATTTAATTAGCTCATTTCCTAATGAATCAATTCATATAATATTATAACCGCAAGTGTTAGTTTTGATTTAAAATCTTCAGTGCTACGTTTCACGTAATATCAAGTTGCATAAGTTACCTCTTACAAATAAACAAGAGTTTGGTAACTCTATGTATATTGCTTCGCTAGTGTATTCGAACATAGTTTTGATTTCACCCTACAATATAATACTGGATAATTTGTAACTTCGATACGGCATTTATACTCAATTAAGATACATTAAGGTGTGACGACACTGTCACATTACAACTTCATACAAATTCGATGAAAATTAATAGATCTGGTGCGAGTCCTATTTTTTCTAGTATATTATTTAGTATTATATAAAAATAGCATTGTGAATGCTTAAATCTCAAAATTTAAAAAGTTACATAGCTTTCTCATCTTAATCAACTGTTTAAAAATATCTGGAAAGATGTTCAGTTGAATGTCGAGGTTGATTCCTTCTACATTGGTGAGATGGCGCTGGCTTGCAGCGTAAGAGTTGATATACTAGTGACTTGGTAGCTCAGCGGTCAGAGCATTGGACCGGATATCCAAAGGTCGCGGGTTCGATTCCCGTCCGAGAACATGATCTGGTGCGAGTCCTATTTTTTCTAGTATATTATTTAGTATTATATAAAAATAGCATTGTGAATGCTTAAATCTCTAAATTTAAAAAATTAATAGAAATCATAACTACATATTGCTCTGTCAGAGCGCCACGTAATGTCTCTGTAATACCTTTGTCCCAATACTCTTAATCGTGGATATCGTTAGTTTAATCGTTAATACAATTTAACCTCGGTCCTCTTAGAATACGACGGAGTCTAAACATCTTTTTTTTTTTAAATCTGTATCAGTAATATTTTAAACCATCATACACGTGATTCTTTTTAAGGTTTCACACCAAAATGCTAAAAAGGAACCCTTATGGTGCGACTCAGTATGTCTGTCTGTCACTGCTGTATATCTCGAGAACTACTAATGCTATCAACTTGAAATTTGAAATAGTTTTAGATGACGTTTGCCCAATTATTTTGCAAATAAGAGAGAAATAAATATATTTATATTTTTTTGCAACAGGGACTGAAAGGGGGTCTTAAAAATTCGAAGTGAGGCTACTAGGGCATACGGGGTATCGTATGAAAATAATTTTGTTTAATTTTTTAGTCCGCATAGTTTTTGGCTTTTGATGAAAATACAGGAAAAAATAAAACGATGTCTCTAAATAGTAAACTTTTTCAGAATGATGATGGAAAGGACGGAACTCTCGGTGCGCGAGTCCGACTTGCTCTTGTCCGTTTTTATAATACAGCGGAATCAAAACTTAGTTTGTTAAAAATACTTATTCACAGATTTTTTAACAATCAATCATGTAAGAGCGGAATTAGTGCTTTACAATAACGGCGGAGTCCAGGGCCCTATTTAATAAACGTGTCAATTTGTCACGTCCTGTCGTGACAATTTTATATCCATTGCGTCAACTAATTTGAAAATAGAACAAACTACTCATAGCTACACCAATGTAAACCAAACTGTCATGACAATTGACAAATATCACATTATTAAATAGGGCTCAGACTTATTTTATTAAATGTATTTTATCAAATTTTTAACAATCACGCAAGCGGATCCTTTAGGTACTTCTCTTACATTATGACGGAATTGTGTTTTATGATCTTATTACCAAGTCCCGTGCCCTGAACATTTTAATGGGCGAATCATTTTGCTCACTTTATGGGGGTACATTTTAATTTGTTTCACTCGTTTCATTACATCTTAATTTATGTCAAAATTATGAAATCTTTAATTTAAGGAGGAGTAAAACCCTATTTCTTGTTAATTGAAACGACTTTTAACACCATTGTCATTTAAAGTATATTAGGATATTACTTTTAATTGATATACGAGTACTCATTGCTTAAATCAATGTTATATCGTCACATTATTATCTAATTCCTCGTTCTTGGAGACTTGTTAAAGATTTTCATTATTAAATACTTTTATTGAAATTGGACGTGTTATGTTAAATTCTATTTCTAATCACCGGTAATTACATGTCTCATTTTCAATTTTGACACATTTTTAACATAATAATAAAATCTTTAACATAGATTATATAGAGCAAAACATTTTTCCAAGGAAAAAGCAACCTCAATCTAAGATTAATATGTTGTCCCTACAGATATTATTACATTACCCGTAATCCGTACTTAGCCTTGACACTGTAATATATAACGAAATATATTGCTTTAGGAGAGAAAAAGATAAGAAGCTGATGGCAATAACAAAACGAATTTTCACATGAAAATAAACGCAATATTTTTTCAACCGAAATATAAGATTGTGGTTGACTGTGCTGTTTTACGAAAACAACACTAAAAAAATACCTACATGCATGGGATACTTTATATAAGTAACATTTTGATTTGATAAAGATTTAATTTCCTTTTTAGGAAACTTAAATCTTGCACGGAAATAAATAATTAAATTAACATAATGCAAACTAGATTAACTTGTGTTTTCAAAATTCAAGTTTTTGCTAGAACATATTTTACTTCATTATTTTTATATTCTTACATCTTATTTTTGCAATGCATTAAATATTTAGCATTCCTTTTTGTTTAATTCTGTATATCGAATCGATATCCTTACAATTACGAATGTACTATCTGTAAGCCGTAGGTTCGTGATCTCATAAAATATTAATATACAACTTTATTCTTCGGTAGACTTAAACAAAGAATACCTAATAAAATTATGAGGGAAAACTTCTGACGAAGGGTCGCCGACGCAGAAAATCAAGCAATTTTAAGCATAAAAAGCGTAAACTTTGGATTGTTTATGGCCTACCTACCTAGCTATCAAAATGGACACTTATTCACCTATATATTTTTTTATTAAGAAACTTCTGAAATTCTTTTGTTTTGAGTTTTAAATAATTTGGTTTTAGATATTATGATTTCTTGCAAGTAAAACTGCAATGTTTTTTTAATTTGAGATTTAGCATTCACAATGCTATTTTTATATAATACTAAATAATATCATCCGAGAATATGATCTGGTACGAGTCGTATTTTTTCTAGTTTATTATTTAGTATTATATAGAACTGCATTGATTAAATACCTAGGTATCGTATTATTTTGTTTTATTGAAAAAAAAAAACTAGAAAAACCATACAAAGTAAGAGTTGAAGTTAAAAAAAATCTTTTTAATAAACACAAGTTTTGCGAACCCAGTTCTGCGTCCCGTACCAAACGCGAAGTGGCAATCCGTTTGCCGTATACGTGGGCAGAATTTTAGTAGAAAATTCTTTCGAAGTTAGATTGTTACAGATTAAGTAGTTGGATTGGATAAATTGTATAATGTACGCACAACAGCACGGTAAGTTAAACAGTTGAATTACGAAATCAGCTTTTATTACGTAGGGCATAAAGACGGTCTCAAGGTCAACATGTATAGTCTGACGTGCCGCTGACTGTACCTGGTACCATTAATTTAATAGTTTGAAGACTATCTATGAATATATATCACTTCTGTATCAAATAATGTTAACATTCAAACGACCTCCGTGGACGCCGGTTTTCAAGGTGTGGCCATCTCTGAGGTCCCGGGTTCGATCCCTGGTTAAATCAATCTAGAAAACGAAAGGTCTGGGTGTTTGTGTTTACCACCGTTGTCTCTGATTTTTATAACACAAGTGCTTTAGCACTTACTTTGGAATAGGGACATATATGTGACGTTGTCCAATATTTATTATTATTATTAAGCATTCATCAATATCATAAACATGCACAAAGTAATATATAGTTTTTTACTCAAATACGCAGGTTTTACATTTTTGCGAATACCTCTGAAATACGTAAATTTTATTAAAATAATGACAAGATTGAGATCCAATTCGTCAAATAGACGTCGACTACTAGACAACATTTTTGATTCACATTTATCAAAAAATAAATGAAGACCAACTTCATGTAACGACTTATAATACGAGAAGGAAACCCTAAATCTATCGTCGTGTCCACAGTATTCAATAAAATACCAGTCAAGATACATGCAACATTTTCTGGGAAGTAAGTCCCACTCCGATATATATAGGTAATGGAATTCCATTGATGGCTGCGTACGGGTGTAGTGTACCCCGTCATGTGGAACAGATGAAATGGAGCGAGCGGCCGATACAGCAGCCGTTGCTTGTAATATGGATTTCCAAATCAACAGGACCGATAGCTTTTAGTGTCACTTGTTTACTCTGGAAAAGTTTTAGTGGCACGAATAGAAGATTGGTGTATAAGATGCTCCAAAAACAAGATTTGATTGGAATCCTAAAAAAAGTGTGTTTCGTTCTAAAGTAGATCGTCATTAATACATAAACGACAAAAATGCCCATCGTTGTTGACTGACACTAAAGCAAAATGTGCTAAACTTACTTTACCAAATTCACATAATAAATAACTTTCAGACGTGCTGCATGCTTGATGCCAGTTATAATACTATTGAAGTTACACTTACTTAAGTTACAACTAAGTAATTTGCTCATCTCTTTTACTAGCCGACGGACCTTTAAGTAGCTGGCATTATTTCTTATACTTGGCATCCGTACTGAATTTCCTCGAGCAACACGTGTCCAATCTAACGGTTTTCGGAAACCTTCCGACATTTTGTAAAGGCGAGAGAATTGCGAACAAAAATATGTCTTCTCTTTACTACAAAAATATGTCTCTAGGCAGCAAAATAAAATTAGTTCAGCGTCAACTAAGCTTCGATAACTTATTAGGCATTTAAGAAAACTATTTAATAATGGGATTACCTAATGATTCACGGCAAACGAACGTTGCGTTGTGTTTATGTCAAAACTGGTTACCTTTCAAAAAGTTTGCCTTCCAATCAACTTTTGTGCTATTCTAAATTGAAGTTTTCCGTCGTAAATAGAAAGTCTACTTTCCTATACCAACGCCCTTTTCGTTGTATTGTTGTTTTCGGAAAAGGGGAGTCCTTTTTGAAGTGTGACATGTCTATTTAGTTAGAATGAATGGAAGATTGATGGTCTTACTATGTTACCTGCATTGGGTTGACACGAACTTGCTATTTGTTCGGAAAATTCTATTACAACCTCGGTGAGGTAAGCAATGAATAAGTAAGGTTATTTATCAGACAGATTTGGGCGCCCCGTGGAATAAAATTACTGCTCGGAAAATGTAAGAAGCAGGACAGGTCTGAAATGGAAGAAAGTGACAGAAAAATATAATTTGGCCGAAATGATTATGTTCTATTTTTTAACGTTGAGTTCTGAACACATGTCATAATATACATTGCCCGAGCCTCATAAATATTTTGCAGTCCGTACAAGATGTATAAAGCTTGGTAAAGTACAGCTTGGCAAACATATTTTGTTATACAACAGTCCTGGACACTATTAAATAAACGTGACAATTTGTCACCTGTCATGACAATTTTATATCCATTACGTCAACTAATTTGAAAATAGAAAAAACTACTCATAGCTATACCGCAATGTAAAAATGTCATGGCAATTGACAAATTGGGCCCTGCATGTTGTAATGCAGCACACGTGCGATAATGGCGTCGAAGCACTTGAATTTTTGTTTTGAAATTTTTTCAAGTTGTTTTTTTCGAAAGCTTTTCATACAGATAAAAAATAATTGACTAAGCAGTTTCATTTTACGATCTATCACCGTCTACAAGTTTAAGAAATTTCAAAATTTTAAAGTCCGAATAGTCTCGCATTTAAAAGCTAGTCTGAATCGGCCGGTAAGTAGCGCCATCCGAAGTGCGGTCCAAAGCAAAACCATTAATATTAATAACGAGCTCTAACTCATTAACCGCAAAGCTTCTGGGGTCATTCGTACTATGTACTTCGCATTGACATTTAGAGAACATATGACTTTTATAATTAAAATACATCACTTTTTATAGGAGCTCAGTGGTATAGCGCCTGTTCCAGCGATTGCGGAGGGTAATCAACTTTCGCAAAGGTCGGTCATAGGATGGGTGACCAAAAATTTATTATCTCGAGCTCCTCCGTGCTTCGGAAGGCACGGTAAGACGTTGGTCCCGGCTGCATTTGCAGTCGTTAGCACCCACTAATCCGCATTGGGCCCGCGTGGTGGGTCATGGCCCATCCTCCTTACCCACGCATAAGGAAAGCCTGTGCCCCAGCAGTGGGGACATTAAAAATGGAACATCCCCTTTCGTTTAAATGTGTTCACCTATGAAATGTAACTTGGTAACATTTGCCTACGTATATTGCAATAACAACATTACAAAGTTTCATTCTTCTCCTG
The DNA here is from genome assembly GCA_963556745.1 of Catoptria pinella. Classification (NCBI taxonomy): domain Eukaryota; kingdom Metazoa; phylum Arthropoda; class Insecta; order Lepidoptera; family Crambidae; genus Catoptria; species Catoptria pinella. The sequence goes on from OY750769.1 coordinate 9,590,595, forward strand.
ATGCGTCTTCGACTTTTTATTCTTTCATCAAATAACAATATGCTATGCTTATCTTATTAAAATTATCATAATCATACTTATTTATCTAAATTACCAAATCATCTAGTTTTCATTAAGCATTATTGTCCATTATTCGATGTTTTCAAAGTCAAAGTCCAAATTTCTTTATTCAAATAAACTGAATCATTAAGCACTTTTGAATCGTCTATATTGCGATAAGTCTGGAACGGGTGGTAGGAACCACCCGTTCCAGACTTTTTTATCTGACAAGAAATAAGGAACGATATTTAAAGGAAAAAAAAGGAAAGCAAAGTACCAAAGGAGCGTGATTATGGCTGCGTTTGTTGTCGGTTGACTACGACGACTCGTTTCAGCATTATAGTTCACAAGACGACGATAATTTGAAAATACTCCTTTTAAAGTTGACGACCTCCGTGGTCAAGTGGCTTTGTACACCGGGTTCAAGGTGTCGCCATCTCTGAGGTCCCGGGTTCGATCCCCGGTTGAGTCAATTTAGAAAACGAACTTTTCTATATTGGCTCAGGTCTGGGTGTATGTGATACCACCGTTGTCTCTGATTTCCATAACACAAGTGCTTTAGCTACTTGGAATCGGAGCAATGTATGTGATGTTGTCAAATATTTTTTATTTTTTTTATTTATTTATTAAAGTATTTGAACTATACACTGGTTGATTGACTGTTCGGATGGAATTCGAAATTCGTTACGAAAAATAATTATTAAAGTATTAATAAATGTCACACTATACCCGGAATCATTAACCACTGAGGAATAACTCTTACCTCTGACTGCCGGAACAGTAATATAAAAAAATAAAAGAATTCCGATCTGAAATCCCATATCTATGTATGTACTATGGATTACTAATGTTTGGCTTTATAACTTTATAGTTTTTTAATTATGTTGTTTTAAATGAAGGTATTTGGTAACGATATAATTTCTTTGTAAATATCGTTACTCTGATTTCTGGCAAAGCTGATAAGCGCCCATTCTTCTTGTCAGCTAAAAAAGTCTCGAATGGGTGGTAGGAAAATATAGACCATTCAAAAGCACTTAATATCTAAGTTTATTTGAATAAAGAATATTTCATTTCATTTCATTGGGCAAAAAACGTTTCCCAAAATATCACATCTCAATCTATTTTACGTAAATTTTCATTTGGCAAAAAAACACTTGTCAAAACAACTTATCGCAATTTTTCAGTTAGCAAAACTCTTGTTGGCAAGTTATTGTTCAGCAAATAATTACTTGGTCGCCTTTATGTGATTACACTACTTTTCGAGCGCCCCTGAGCCACTCTATAAGTCAAGGGTAAAGTGACAATTTGAACTAAAATTTTTTGGAATATAATGTTTGCCAAAATAAAACGTTTGCCTAATAATCATTTGACTTAATAAAACTTGACAAAGTAAAAATATGCAAAATGATAATTTGACAAAGTTAATAAAAAGCGAAATGTAAAGCTTTCATTATTCATTTGGAAAATGAAACTAGTGCGATACGTTTTTTGGGAAGTAAAATTTGACCAAAAATAATTTGTCGGCAGAACCCCATGTACTATTCATGTTCCTCGCTACCTCAGAAATAAACAGAATGTCGTTTGTTGCTTAATATATCGCAATTTCAAATTGAATCGTGCAAAAATTCATTTATTACATTAGAAATGTCAATGTGTGCTTATTCCGTCCCTTCATGGTTAATTCCGTTCACATGCGATTCCATTTCCATAGGCAAAGGTGTACAAAATCACAATTAACATATAGATGTGGCTCTCGACCCACGCCTGCCCCTTTTAGCGAAATTACAAAAGACATGGTTTTAACAAGGTCTTCCACAGTTTGCCCAGCCCTGCATAAACAACACAGATTAAAATATATCGCTTGGAAAACGTGAAGCTTTCGTAGCATCTAAAATGTTTGTGAGGGTTATTTTACTCTATGGCAACTGTTGCACTAGGGTTGTCGACTTGGGAATAGGAAATGAGGTGAGCGTTTGTGCTGTGACAATAGAATTCATTAGCGAACCCCGAGGAAAGCGAACAACAATGACGCAGTATTTTTTAACGGGCCGTTTGAGAAAAGAGTAGAGTTAGCTTAGCTTGTTTGTTATGCATATGAGAAATCATAGTTCACTTATTATTATCAATTATTAAGTCCCTTTAAGTTTTCTCGTTAAGTAAAAAAAAAATTATAAGAATAATTATATTCCGAACTTATCTGTGTAGCATATTGTTAGCTTGTTTTGAATATACTGAGTCACAAGTTTAAACTAAGTTTAAACTTTGATTTCATTAACCATCGTTTATCCCTTTTTTCAGGAAGTTTAGTCACGCGTACATTGAATTCAAAACTCCACTACAGTTAAGATTAACCTATCATCAATGCTAAAATCGTGGCATTATATAAATAGATAATAAAAATTACTTACTAAAGGGGCCAATCAAATTATCAGATGTTAGAAATGAAATATAAATGAAACATGACTCCGACTTAGGAGTTGTCTGTAAGCGTATGAAGTCTTCGCACACGATAAAACAAATTCAGGTTAGATTAATGATGGCCACAGACATTGCGACAAATGCTTTTTTCTTGTAACAAACCAACTAAAAGAATTTCATCAGCAAATTCTTTTGTGGCCTTAGAGAAGATTGAACCAGCCTTGTCAAATAAAAACTTCATACAACATTAATAGAAAATATTACGACTACAATATTCTCGTTTAGGCACAAAAGAATCACAATGGGCGAATATCTCTATCCTAATTGGATCGTTCAAATCCGGAAATACTTTTATTATCAAGTGGATATTGTATTTGTGTAGACTACAAATATCGGAACTATTGTTAGTGCATAAGAACAGCAATAAAATAACTTTAACTAAATATTAAAATGTTGAAATGCGAAGTTTCTAACTGGGCCTATAAGAACATCAAAACATGTTAAAGTATTTATTACAATTTATATCTATCGTTTTTCACATCTTTGGCGAAGCTTTTATTTTTCCTTAAACTCTTTTACAAGAAAAGCCACAAAAGTAAAACTTTAGCTAACTCATATATAATAAAACTCATCAATTTCTTTGGCTGTAGAAAGCACATTAAAATCTATGTGGCTATCATTAGATTTAGCATGCCATTCAAGTCATCCTACTAGTTTGCAAATTCCAAATAGTAGGGTCAGCAAAAGAAGTAGCATACAACTTTAGTACCCGTGTCACGTTTAGTTTATTACAATGAATATTTAAAGTTTAAAATTGGTTTAATTGGTGTCATCATCCTCAACATCAGCCACTTTTATGTTCCCACTGCGGGGGTACATCGCATTCCACCATGAGGAGGACGAGTCATGAAGCCACCACAAGAGCCCAATGGGGTTTGGTGGGTATTAACCACTTCAAATTGAGCCGGGACCAACGGCTTAACGTGCCTTCTGAAGCACAGATGAGTTTGAGGTAATACATTTTCGGTCATCCATCCCACCCGACCGACCAACCCTCTGAAAGCTGCTGAACTTCTGCAATCGCAGGGTGAATGCACTAAACCACTGCGCCATGTGCTTCTTATTATAGTCACACAGTTGGTTTGATAAGTAAAGTATTCAGTTACTTTGAGGTCGACTGTACGTACGGAGCGGCAGACGTCTGTTCTCGGCTTTGACGCGTAAACTTAATAAAACTTCTGAATGCACCTTTGGTACAGGGCTCCGAGAAACAGCCGGAAAGATTGGCGTGATTTATGCGCCGACATTGCGGTAGTTTCGTCAAATTGCATCGGACCTCCTTGCGAACTTCTCTGTTATTGTGTTTGGGAAGATTTCCTTTTGTAGTCACTTGGTGTGAAAACGTTATAAGCTTAGATCAGACAATGTATGTGGGTACATACATTGTCTGATGTATGTATTTATTATTTACATCAGTGTTTAATAAATGGGTCCATATTATGTGAATGCATAAAATTTTAAGTCACTAAAAATTTTAAGATTTTTTTGGCAGAATGATGAATTCGCATAACATTAATATTGAATAATGTTTACGCATACTTTCATCCCGCATAGATACTATTATCATAATGATCAAAAAACATAAAAAATTATTGCATACATTTTTACCCATAACGATTTACTATTAATAATAGCGTTTATTAGTATAACAACTTGTGACATAATGCATACACGCCAGCAGGTCAGTTCTGGAACTTCGCCCGCTGCTGCCGCGGCACGTTCGCTTTGCTCGCTCGGCTCGTGCGATGTTGGTCGTCTCAATGAAACCTAACCTCCTCCTCACTCGCTAAGCTCGTTCGTTGTCGCACCTAATCGTCTGTTTACGAAAGGTCTTAACATAACAAGACCATAAAATTTTTAATATTGCCAATCAAATTAAGACTATGAAGCTTATGTAATAAACTACACCACTTATATATTACGTTCAATTATTACTGTTATACGTATTAAAGTTATGCGTTTAACATTTTATGCTTACCAAATTTATGCCAAATAAAATTAGTACAAGTGATGAAATGAAATGAAATGAAATATTCTTTATTCAAATAAACTTAGATATTAAGTGCTTTTGAATGGTCTATATTTTCCTACCACCCATTCGAGACTTTTTTAGCTGACAAGAAGAATGGGCGCAAGAAACTTATCAGCTTTGTCAGAAATCAGAGTAACGATATTTACAAAAAATTATATCGTTACCAAATACCTTCATTTAAAACAACATAATTAAAAAACAATAAAGTTATTAAAAACTGAAAATCAGATAGTTACTTATAATGTTACATCCATGCATTGCTGTCTTTTAAATAATCTTCTACTTTGTAATAACCTTTGCTCATGAGCGTCTTTTTAACATGTATTTTGAATTCATGCAAAGGCAGTTCAATTACATTTTGTGGAACTTTATTCAAAAGGGCAATTCCTTTCCCCATAAATGAGCCCCTAGTTTTTGCTAGTCTAAAACTTGGAACGGCAAGTTTGTCTTTATTTCTTGTATTAAAACGGTGTACATCACTATTTTTAGCAAGTGAGCAATAATTTTTCCTTACATTAACTAAATTATCATAGATGTATTGGCCTGCCACTGTTAAAATATTAATTTCTTTAAACAATTCTCTTAAAGAATCTCGCGGCCGAAGGTTGTATATGGCGCGAACAGCTCTTTTTTGGAGCACAAAAATATTTCCAATATTAGCTGCTGAGCCCCACAACAACATTCCGTAGGACATTACACTATGAAAATAACTAAAATAGACCAGCCTTGCCGTTTCAATGTCAGTTAAGAGCCTTATTTGTTTAACTGCGAATGCCGCAGAACTGAGTCTACTCGACAAGGCATCAATATGTGGATCCCATTGTAGTCGTGAATCTACTGTAATACCTAAAAATTTTGTGCTCTCAACACACTCGACTACTTCTGCATTCAAATTAATATGCACGTCTACCTGCCTTACATTAGGTAAAGTGAATTTTACACATTTTGTTTTCTTCGGGTTTAATGCTAAATTATTAATGTTAAACCAATTCAAAACTTTAGAGAGAGCACTATTTACATCGTCAGAACAATTATTACCTCTATCGACTTTGAAGACTAAGGAGGTATCATCTGCAAATAGCACTGTCTCACATAAATTCTCCGCGTAGTAAGGTAGGTCATTAATATAGATTAAGAACAGTAAAGGTCCCAATATCGATCCTTGGGGCACGCCCATGCTAATGGGGGCTCCAGTAGATGCCGCTTTATTAATAATTACTTGTTGTGTTCTACCACATAGATAAGATTGCATAAGGCTAACTGATTTATTAGAGATACCATAATGTTCTAACTTCTTTAAGAGAGTTATGTGATCAACACAATCGAACGCTTTAGAAAGGTCACAAAAAATGCCAATTACATCTTGCTTAGCCTCCCAAGCGTCAAAGATATGCTTCAAAAGTGCAATTCCAGCATCAGTAGTGCTTTTGCCTTTCGAAAAACCAAACTGATTCTTATGTAGTATATTATTCTTTGTAAAATATTCTAATAATTGAAGATATATAATTTTTTCAAATAGTTTACTTAGTGCAGGTAAAATAGATATTGGTCTAAAATTTGTTGGATCACTTTTATCTCCTGCTTTAAACAGAGGAATTAATTTACTGTATTTCATTAAGTCAGGAAAGATACCTTCGTCAATGCATTTGTTAAAAATAAACGCTAAATAAGGAGCTATTACATCAATAATTGATTTAATAATATTGGTAGAAATGCCCCATAGATCCTCTGTTTTTTTAACATTAATTATTTTAAAAGCTTTTATGATATCATCACTGTTAATATATTTAAAATTGAAAACTTCATTACACTTTTCAACAGTTGACTCAAGGAGGGCGATAGCAATGCTAGGACAGGAATTTAGATTACCAGTAGTTTCCAGGGGAATCCGAGTGAAAAAATCCTCAAAAACACCCGCAACTTCAATATCGGAATCTACAGTCTTATTTCCAAGTTTAAGAGAGAAAGAATTTATTTTATCTTTTGGTTTCCCTGTTTCTTGATTAATAATATTCCATGTAGCCTTTATTTTATTCGCCGATGATTTAATTTTATTTGAGATAGACAAATCGTTAAGCTAATGACGCAAATGCCAATATGCCAATTCTGCGAATATAACATTATGCGAAAAAACTTTATGCCGTTTCTGTTATGTCAAACCCTATTATGAGTTTATAGCAAAAATTTTATGTGAAATCGGAAGACCTTATTTTTTATTGTATTTATACCTAAATTTACTCACCCTTATTTTTAAGTATTACTGTTGTCTTAATAAATGAATTTGAATTGGAATAATGTGAAATGACACCCCTTGGAAATATGAATAAGTTCTGCTTCGTTTGAAATTTCAAACACTTGTGATGCTTGACTCGTCGAATGCATCCTTAGAGGATACCTACTAGTACTATGCGAATCTTATGATATTTTTGAATCCAATTATCTTTTGTACTAAAATTATAATTAGGTACTTTACTTTACTTTGCCATGTAGGATCGCTAAATGCACCGATTTGGTTGTCAATCAACTAATCACTTACCTCCCAATTTGTTTATAACTCAGCAGTAAAAAGTTGGTCAAGTTCTCTACTCCTCAAGACAGATTGAACACGAGTTTTCCCATTAGTCTTCCTCTAAGGGGCAACAAAAAGGTTGATCGATGGGCCTATAAACACCTGTTTTGGACTTTTTCTACTGATAATTAATGAACATCCGTCGAAACCTTCAATCAGAGGGCTCTCAAATAAACAACGTAATTACTGCTAATGGAAGAAACCTACAAACCTATAGAAGATTTCAAGTCAAATAAAATATGAAACGTACTTATGTTTTTATTTTTATTATTGTTTTAATAAAGTTTATTTCTTTGTTATCTATCACCCATAAAGCACGCGCCATTGGTGTCGTCCTAAGATTTGGCGACAGCGAAACTAAACTCTTAAACGAAAAACAAAACGATCCAGTGTGAGCATTTAGTAAAAATGTCCAAAAGCCTACTCACCGCTCTAAGATTTGTGTCTGTGCACCGCTCTTTGCTGCTGTTGTAATGCCTGTCGGCGCCAACTTTTAGGCAATATCCATGGTATATTCACAGCACGCACAAAATTCACAACGAACGAATCAACTGTTCAGGTATTCAGGTTCGTAATACGGCAGCCTTGCAACCAATCTAAACGGTGTTTACCGCGCGACTCCGTCCCGAGAAGTGAGACGATGCCAGCGAGAGGCATCGATGAAAAAATTACAAAAGTACCCTCACTGGATTAATAATTTTAACAAAAATTCGCGAGCCAGTACCAACGAAAACTGTCACTATAAAGTGCTCCGGTAACGTTGCGATTGTCAATTTGTTTGTAATTGATGCTCATTGACGCAAAAATTGATCGTTTACATGTGCAACTGAAGCGATTGTCAATTGCTCTAACAATGGCATTGACGGAAAAATTGACAATCGCAATTGATCGTTACCGGAGCGCTTAAGCATTTCGTTCTTCGCAAAAACGATTAAAATGCAAATATGAATTTACAAACTAAACTATATTATAATTAGTGAGCTAAACATTATACGTCCTCTTTTATGAAACATGTTGGTTAAAATTTTGCACTATACAAGCAATAACATTCGTCTTTAGAAAATGCAACGCAATATTTTAAGTTAACTATGAAATATCGAAATAACATTATTAATGAGAATAGACAGCGTTTAAACCAAAAGAAGAAGCAACCTCATTTGATACAATTGATATAATCCCACCCGAAAATACCTTTGTAACTAATGATTAAAAAAAGGCCAAAAGAATTTTCATTATAAACTCCAAAATTTACGTGATATAACGTGCCTTTTTAAATATTTTAACTCTTGAATTTTGCAAGCTAAATTAATATCGCACATGTTTTAACAGATTTTTCGCTTTATTTAAAATTGAATAAAGACTGTTAACATTATTTTATCAGATATGTATTTACTATGCGGTCTCCCATTGGCATACCAATTGTTAATTATTATGTCAAAATTGCGAGTACAGTCACGCTAAAAACATGTATACAGTTTAGAACTTTGTCACTTTGTTGAAATTGCCATTTGTTATTGATTTCTGTTCAAAAAAGTCATAGCTTTTAGAGTGACATAGTTCTAAACTTTATACATTTTTATGGACGTGACTGTACAATAATATGAACTGAGTTTGTAACACAACATCTTCGGAAATGTTTGAGCTACTTGATTATTAATACGCCATATAATAAGAAATTTTTTTAGAAAACAATTATTTAGTTTATACTTAAACCATGCTGTTCTCCCTGTAAGAACACTATTTTAAAATAAAAAGAAATACAAGAAAGGTTACTACGCAATAAGTTTTGCCCATTTACCTTTAAAAATCATTTTATCCCTTTCTAAGTTTCTCTTATTATATTACCTTTGCAGGAAATACTTCTTCTACACAAAAAAAAATATAATAAAATTTTAAATAACAATAATAGTTTAAATTTTCTTATAATAAAACCACTGAATAAAACTATACTTAGCTATTAAGTACTTCTCTTATAATGCAAAACGTGAGCAACAAATAAAAAACAGTATTGAATAACTGTATCATGTTCATGAGACGGAAATAGCCGCGCATTTCCATTCTCATTGTTAGTTTTTTTCCACGAGTTCTTATTATGAATAGTACCCACGTTACGGCAGTGATCAAGGATATCCCTAGAGCGAACATAATCTGTGGCATTGGATTTTCCCGGACAGGCTATAGTTGTCCATTTAACCCATGTTTGCTGGTTGAGCCTAGAAGCAATTATCCTAGCGTAACAGTTGTGCTTTGATAATAACGAGTTTTGAAATAACGGCATAAGTACCTATAGAGTTATACTGGCGGATTACCTAATAGAACGCATAACTTTTTGTTTTGAATTTAAAATGCATACTGTTAAATAAATGGCATAATCATCATATGGCATAATATTTTATAGCACAATTTCAAAACGCATAATATCATAAGGCCGAATTTAGTTAAGCATCAATCTTGAATAGAATGTTTGCATAAATATCTAAATGCATATTTTTTAATCGGCATTTTATCGAAAAACATAAATTTATTATGCATAGTAAAAAGAACAAATTTCTTTAGGTATATTTTTCAAACTTATGAATAATCATTAAACATGAGCAATTCTGCCCCCTGCACCTCCCGGCAAGCATTCAAGCGAATATCCAGCATGCCACATATTTATGCGTTTGCAATGAAGAACATGAAATAGTCGCAGAGACCCCTAGCGACTATTTAATGTTCGCAAACCTCAAAAAACAGCTTGCCGGGAGGAAAATTGGCTCCGACGAGGAGGTCATCTCTGAAACTGAAGGGTTGGATAAGTCTTTTTACATGAAAGAGATGTTGGAAAAGCGTTGGAATGCGTTGTATCACACTCGAAGGAGATTATGTTGACGAATAAAATTTATTTTTGTCAAAAAATAGGTTTATTTTTAGTCATCCTACGAACTTATTGCATGATGTAATATTATGTCAATCGAGTTATATCAAGTGATTTTAGGACAATTGAAATTATGCGATGCGAAGGGCACCCATATTGGCGCATCGATTAATGATGTATTTAAAACGTAGATGCATTATTGTGTTGTTTTTTTATTTTATAGTTTTTTACAACAGGGTACTTGTAATAATGAAAATAACGAAAACAAATAGGTCTCAACACAATTTTATTGTTTCTTTACAATTTCAGCCTTGCTTTTATAAATAGATTAATTTATACATTATTTACATCACAAACTTCATGTTCAATTTCGAGTACAAATTCCGTAAAAAGGTTTATTTTTTTAAATGTTTTTATCCAAAATGTTTCAATCACGCTGATATGAGAAAATAATTAATTTTTGATACAATGATAACATGAAATACAATATGTTAATTAAGAAATACAGATAGGGGATCCAATTTGAAGGTAATGACTTGGATCTTTTGCCAGTTTTTTTTATAATAACGATCATAACATCCTTAGATGATTGTCTGTCGAGCTGCAATCGCTCTTCTCGTATTGTCATTGCTTTGACAGTCCCAAGCTGTTAGCTATTTGCGAACACCTCGCCACCACCTCATCTTGCAGAAGACTGAAAGACATGGCTATTAAAATGAGTCCAAAGACTAGATAAGCGCAACACGCTACCATTTGAATGTATTCACTTTTAGAGTTCTCTGTGGTGTGTTTGGAAGTTAGAAAGCTGGTAGGCACGAAGTCTCCAAAGCCGATGGTTGCTAAGGCGATGAAACAGAAGTAGGCGGCGTCGAGAAAGCTCCAGTTCTCCCAGGCGGAGAAGATGGCGGCGCCTACGCAGATGTAGCCGAGGAGTAGGAACAGCACGATGCCGACGGGTACGTGGCAGTGCTCGATGTGGTTGTGGTGCTGTACGCTGGTGGAAGCGCTGCTGCTTGGGACAGCGCAGGTTTTGGACTTGTGGCTCTCGTCGTTCCAAATCAAAGGCACTCGGGAGGGCGTGTCGTGGGGACATATTCTGTGGGCAAATAAAATTAGTAGTTGTTATCAAAATAAGTAGCTACATATAACTAGCATGATCTTATCATCACACATATTTTTAATTGCAATTTCCACAATGTTTGGCATATTGAATTAAATTAAATTCTTTGTTTACTTACAAGGTCACAATGTTAAAATTCTACTAGAGTAGAGCGAATATTTTTATTTCATATATAATGTGTTATTTTTAAAGCGTGGTGTATTTGTAATTTTTAATCTAGACCTTATTTGGGCAATTTAATTTAATAAAGTCCCATCTCATAAAATATTGTTTATTAATTTATAAAGTGCGATGGACAGCGTCCGCCAAAGAGCCTTGCGGCAAAGTAGAATAAATAATTCCGTTTGGAATTTATGGATCATGTCCAACAGTTGTAAATAGGCTGTTGAATAATAAATATGACGTTAATGCTACCTAATGTCCTGTATAGTCAAATACTAAATAAGTATTGCTATTTATCGTGGTATAATAAAAATTTGAAGTCAAGTGCTATTTTCTCGAAGAGGTTTTATTTCACTTGAAATTGAGCCGTTATCTGCCAATTCACTACAAACAACAGATGTAGAATTTCTGAGGTCCCAAGTTCGATCCCAACCAGACCTGAGCCAATATAGAAAAGCAATCATTTCTCTAATAGCTCTTGAAGTTCCACCGTTGTGTCTGATTTCCATAACACAAGTACTTTAGCTACAGTTACTTTGGAATCAGAGCAATGCTTATTGCTGATGTCTAATATTTATTTATTATATTACTTTTGGCATACTTACGCTTCATCGGGATCCTCTGAATCATCAAGATCCTCCTGGCTTCTGTTGAGACTGCCGCACTCTTCAGCTATGAGTTGCTCAATGACTGGCCCTCTTGGTCTCTGGATGGTGCCTCTCCCTCTTCCCCTCCCAGGACCATGTACTGTGGCCAGACACTTTGACCCACTAATCGTTCTCTTGCGGTCCAAAGTTTGAGTCTGAAGAGCTGACGATGACTGCGGTTCTGTATGGAAAACTCTTTGTTAAAATGTAAATGCAAATTTTATGTTAAAAGCATAGCGATAAAGCTCCGGTTTTATATTTACAACTGTTCCTCATTACTTTACTTGTCGTAAATCGTGGTAGGTTTATTGTTTAGTACTCTTTAGCTGATTATTAAATCAAATGCGGACTTTAATTTATTTTGATGATTATTTTGTGACAATGTTAAAATATTTGGTAATAATTTATATCAATGTTATTACAAAAAAGCAATACGTCTGAGATACTTGAAATTCGAGCTATTCACAATCTACAAAGTTTAATTAAGTTTCTATTATGAAAACAATTCCCCATGCTCGATATGTAAACTTTTTCTGAAGTCAATAAAATTTTTGATCCCCTTATTATTTGGTTAAAATCAACCATTAGCAAACAGCAGAATGAATGATCTGGAATAAGTGACTTTAACATACAATTATGTAATTACAAGGTTTTGTTAAACTTTGTGATCGGAAGACATTCTTATGTAATATAAATCGATTTTAACAAAAACTGTTAAGTACCAAAAAACCACAAAGTAAAAAGTTAAAACAGATGTCTAAGGGCCTTATTTCAAAAACAAATCATGATGGTCAAACAATTTAATTTACTTAATGTTGGATCTTGCGTCCATTTATGATTTGGGTGAATTTGAATAAAAATATATTTATTTCACGAAGTGATATTGAGTTAATCTGTCATCCATATTTTTTTGGAATAGGCCCTCTGAAATGGAAAGCAAAATGCGAAAAGCTCACCATCAGCCAAGGCACTGCGCTTGATACGACCTAGCGTGGCGGCCCGCGGGCTGGCCGGGGCGCGCTCGAATACTTGCGAGTATTGACCTCTGTCGCCCGCCTTCGCTCGGACGGTGCCGGGCGATCTGTGCCGCGGCGGGAAAGAGGTGTACTGATTGTGCTCAGTAGGCTGTGGCAGCAGACGTTGCTGCTCGTGAAGTTGTAGGTTTTCTAGCTGCAGATCAAATTTGAACTTTTATTCCAGATAGTCGGTCGTGATCAACGATTTGGGCGACTCTATGGCTGATTTGGGCGAACGGTAACGCATGTCGCGTATGCTACACATTTGTACAAAATGTGTGTTAGAATACACTTCGTCAACCTTTCCTTTAACTGTTATAAGTACATTGTTTACATCGGGTAAGCTTAGTATATAATATAGGTTGAATAAAGTTAATTATTCAATTCAAAAACCAATGGCGGCAAAGACGTATTCAGGGACATCTGAAAATACCGTTTGCACTAAACTTAAGAATCGCCTAAGTCTTAACTACAACGTGACCAAGATAATTAGGCGCATGATAGCTGCATCACAGCTTAGTTTATGACACCGTTTCAATTTGGTCGAGTTGTAGTTAGGAAAAGACTTAGGCGATTCTTAATTTTAGCCACAGAATAGATAAATAACGTACTAGTGAAAATGGGTGTAAGAAGCTATCGGACTTATTCAAACAATTTTGTCAGAACCAAAATCAAATGATGCAAAAAAACTGTGTCGCCTTGTTACGCTTCTGCAATAGCTGTCTCTTAGTTGGTCAGTAGTATAAGGTACAATGGGGTTGGCATGTATATTAAGACAAAAACCCCTTTCAAAATAATAGATTTAAAAAAAAAGAAAAAAAAGCTAAGCAATCAAAGAAACTTACCTCTCCATCTTTCCGCCAAGTGTTAGACACTTTTCCTTTAGTAGCCCGCAGCCACGCCAGCCTTGCCAAGCGTGCCAGTGACGCGCCCAGCCCCGCCAAGCATGCCAGCGTTAATGGCACGCCCGCAGCTGCGTATGCAACTGTGGCTGCCCGACCCGCCGCTGTTCGCGGAGAGACATTGCCATATCCTTGGACAAAAATGACGATTTATGAATATGGCTATTGGAAAGAATTAACATCCCATTACTTTTAGAACGATTAAAAACGACTGATGATTAGGAGAACAAAATTGTTGTGCTACTTTATTCACTTTAAAATAACAATACAAAACAAAATAATTACTATAGTCCAAATATTTATTCAAACGTGATAATTTTTATTTAAAAAACCTTATATTTTTTATCTAATTTAACGTAGTAAAACACCAACGTAACCACAAATTGGTTACGACATTTTTTATTAGTGCTCTTCAAGGGGTTTGTTTTTTGTTTGTCTGCTTTTGTATACAATTTTCAATGCTTGTCATTAGATTGGTTTCATAATGTTTGAGTTTGAGTGTATAAATAACATAATAACAAAATTTACGTTATCAAAATATTTCAAATTAAGTAGGACTCCCAACTGCACACCAAGAACTAATGTAATGTAATATTGTAATAGTTAAGCTGTATGCTCTATAGTCCTGAAGAAACTTTCAAGAAACAAAAAAAAATGATTTAGATGACACTTTAGTCTCGGATTTGATTGCGCGCCTTTTTCTGTAAAAGCATTTTTTTTTTGTGAAAACTTAAAAGTATAGTTGATTAATGTTATACAGTCCTTTTTTCTTTAAATGGTTAGTTTTAACACATAATATTATTAAGTAGACGATGAAAACCCGAAATGAAGAAAAAGACATCAATAAACAACTTCAGTAAAAGTTGGCCTTCCTTAGAGATATCATTACCTATATCAGAACGGTGCGGTCCGGCTTTTGAAAGTTTATTTTATAAAAAAGTATCTGAGGTTCTCTATTTATTGATTAAAAGGACTTGCTTTTTCATGATCTTTAGTGCTTCATAAGACGTAACATCTTTCGACTTTGAAAAATATCGGTAAAAGCTGATGAACGAGAGGTCTTTTTAAGGAAAAGTGTTACGTCATTACTGTATTATGAATGTACAAACTTGTTTTTCATTGATGTTTACCTGGTGGATTAGCGATAACATGTGTTTCATCATAAGTAAACTAATACTTGTACATGAGGTTAAATTTTAAAGAACATTCATTAATTCTTTCTCCAAATCAGAAAGCCATTATTTTAGAAATTTCCTTCAGAAAACACATCTGTATTCACTTTTAACTAAGTAAATATATCTGTATCCTAAAGCCTCTGAGCGCAGACCTTATCAGCATTCGCCTAGTTCGTTAGCGGGTTCGATTCCCGTCCGAGAATATGATCTGGTGCAGGTCGAAATTTTGAAAAAGCGTTCGTCTTTTTATTCTGCCATAAAGTTTTTGACTTGTAAATTAAAATTAATAACTATTGGTTACAACTTAATGGATCCACTCAAAACTCTCTCAAACTCAAACGCATCTGACAATGCCAGGCTCAACGATTATAAAGTCTTCAAATACTAAGGTTTATTATTACCTATAGTAGTGATAAGAGTGATACAGTATATGAGAGCTCCTGAGAAGGTCCACTTGGAGTCGAGGGCCAGCTCCGGAGGCTGGGCTTCAGGCGATTGTCTTGCAGCAGCCACTATTGAAGACTCGAACTTCCTCAACTGCTCATGTACCAGTCTGGTCCAGTTTCGCTCGTATAGGACGTTCAGACGTTCTGCGAAAGAAAAGAAAGATATCACATTAACTTCTTTAATCTGCTCAATGAAGTAAACCACTTTGGATTTCCTACGCGCTTAGAAAATCCTGATGATCGGACTAACATTACGGGCTGTGGGTAAAGTATCTTGATTCAAACGATATTTAAAACCAGTTACTGCAGACTGTTTTGGCAACGAGCCGAAATGTCAAGACGAAGTAATTATAATAGGGGTTAAAGTATCAAATTTTTTCTCACACACAGAGACTTTCATATCTCATATAATGTTAAAGATGCTTAGGTTATTAATTTCGAATTATGATCATGACGGCCAACTACCTGTCAGCAATAAAAATATTACTAATTTTCTTTCCTTAAATTTAAAAAAAGTACCTTACTATTAGTAACTCCTTTTTTTAGCAGAAATGATCTCTTATTTTGATGTAAGCTAGCCGATACTTATTATTTTCACGTAACCTAAATGGCATACGTTATCTAAGTGTTTAAACATAAGTGCATAAAAGATTTGAAACAGTAGCGTTCATAGTTGTTAAAGAAATTAAGAAAATGTTAGTATGGAAAATTCAAATTCTTTAAATTTCTACATACAAAAGGCAATTTTATACTTAACCCCCTAATATTTTTATTACAATATTTCGTTTATTGCAAGAGAATAGTCCGTATGAAGAAGTGTTTAGTGCATGATAAAAATAGAATATTTAATTTGTTAACTATTACATACGGAAGTTATAAAAAGTTGAATCAAGTATCGAAATAAGTTAATTTTTAATTAGAAGAATATGACAATGCTATTTGTTAAAATATAATCATCACTATTATCTTAAAACCATTACCTTAATGCTGCCGGTAATAAATTTTCATCAGAAGATGCAACGCGATCTTTCTCCAGAGCTCAAGGGGTCTATTATAATTCCGATGAGCTGACACTTAAATTAATGAGTGTCGTAATCAGTCCTCTGTTTAGTTTAATCAAAAGTGAAAAGAGCCATTTAACTTTTAAGAGGCTAAGCCTTTCCAGCGTCATTTATTCAGAAGTGGAGATATGCGTCGCATTTTTATAATTACTCACTTCAAGACTCCGATCGTAATTAAAATTTAAAAACGTTTGTTAGTAAGTTAAAATGTTCTTTTGTTGACTTGTTTATATTTTAGAAAATATTTACGTTTTAATTTTATTGTTTAATAATGTTAGTAAAAGTTTTGCATTAACTACATATACCTACATAACCCTATAGATTGCAAGTTCATCAGAAAATACCAATCTTAATTTGCCATCCACGTTGTAACTGTAAAAAAAAACAAGAAAAGCTTTAATAAACGGTGCTTTGAAAATTGTAATAAGTATTTTTTAATCACCAGTTCGAGCACTAACATTTACGATAGTGCTTGGTTTTACGATCGTGAATTGAATAAACGCTTTACCCCAGCTCTTCGATTATTACTATTTCAATAAAGAAGTCATATAGCTTAAGTATTTATTATCTTTCATAAACTGTTTTGTTACCAAACTTCGTCTGCCAGTTTGGCACTCACCTAAATATTTACTTTCGTATTACGAACTTCGACCGAGCGAATGAGATGTAAGAGAAAAAAAATGTTATCCACTTCAAGTTCTTTGTAACTTTGTTTCCAAAAATCTGTATACAATTCCAATACTTCGATAGCTAAATATTGGTTTGTTAATAAATAAACAATGATGAATGATCGTATACAAAAGTTTTAAGCTTTAAAATAGTTTGCTACCCAGCAATATTAAAATCCTGTGAAGACTGTGTGGGAAGCTTTCAAAACAAAAATCTATTCAAAGCTATATCGAAAGGTTAAAATTTATTGGAATCTTCGGCAACTTCAAAATTAAGCAACCGAAGGCGCAAACGAACGTCGTTGAACTGAAAAGCTACGAATTCATTAAACTCAAGGAATGTTCCCAAACCCCAGATTCCGTCGCGAATCACATCCTTCGGAATTATTTAATTAGTCCGTTTAGGCGTTTCCAAATCTTATCTACGTGATCGGTCTTTCGAAAGAGCAGTTAGAATTCCGGCAAATTATACTGTAAACTGTAAACAAACCTCGATGGTTCAATGGTCTTCGTAAAATTGGATTTTACATCCTGCTATGTTAATTGTGACTTTTGTTTGGTTTTGTTCCTGTTTTAATTTGGATATCCTGTGGCAATTTTCATTCGATGACTGTGAGTAAAGTGTAAAATATAGAAAAACAAATTGGTTTTTGTGAAAGGTCTACTGCTGAACATTCGACAACCGATGATACTCTTACACCCGTATTCACAAACGTTACAATGAGGTCTCACAGTGCCTAACTGTCAGCAAACAACACTAGATAATCTAGAGTTTAGGTTTTTAAACCTATTATTTTATTTGTACAAATAATCGAATATAAAGTTCAAAGGTGTATCGAAAGTGCTTACCCTAACTGTAATTTTCATGAACACGTCCATCATCGATGAGATATAAATCAATAAAACAAAATCTGCTGAACCTTAAAAGAAAACCCGAAAAGAGGGCGCAACACTTATAAAAAATGTATCACTAAAAATGAACAGACAGGTAAAACGTTTTATCCGACCTTCGTGGCCCATCCAATTCCCGTGTCGGATTCGATCGTGAAATTGGGAAACCTCCTGCAAAAATTCTCATACACATTGTGCCGGTGACGAGGCTCGTCCTATCTCGATCTGTGTACAACCGATTGGAATTGGGTTCGTGATCTCGCATCCGCAACACGTGGCATTGTTGGCAACTTCGTATCGTAACGACAATGCAGAATTTATAGTTGAATACGTGCTTAAAATAGATAGTGTTTTATGTTTATGTATCGCATATTTGGGTTCAAAATGCAATATTGTGTTGCATTTGAGATTTTAGCAAACACAGTGCTATTTTTAAATAATACTGAATAATATACTAGAAAAAATTCGACTCGTCACCAGAACTGTCTCAGGCGGTAATCGAACCCGCGACTCGACACCGGTGACTCGGTAGCTCAGTTGGTGAGAGCATTGGACCGGATTTCTAAAGGTCGCGGTTTTGATTCCCGCCTGAGACAGTTCTGGTGACGAGTCGATTTTTTTTAGTATTGGACAAATTTTTGGAAAAAAATGACTTATGGTAGACGAGTATAGATTGTGCGTGTACATCTAAAATAACACTTAAATTTTTTGACTGTGTCTTTGTTTTTCATTCCTATATAAGCAGATCCTGTGATATGTTCTTAATAAAGGACAATATTTTATGTAACTTTTGATTGGAAGACACAGGCAGCTATTTCTTTAATCAAATCTTTGCACTCGTGTGTCCAAAGCTTGCCTTTGCGCAAATGTTTGCTTCCTAAATCGGCATTTAACTAAGCTAGCACTTTAATCTACACACCAATTTTTGCGGTTTTATGTAGTGCACAAATTACAAATTTTATATGCGGAACCGGAACGTAAAATTTAATCTGCTAGTACCACAGAATAGATATTAGTACTACGTACAATTTCAGTTTTACGACATCAGGCGTAAAGAGGAAACGGTAAAATTGTTCTGCAAAATAAAATACAACACAAGGATGGTATAACATGCTTTATGTTTTCAGTAGGTCTGTAACATTAAATTGTTGTCGTATGTAAGCTGATTGTGTAACTCTGTTGCAATCAACTTCAGATTGAAACTGACAGAAATCGCAGTTACATTGCTGCTTTAAGTAACATAGCTGTCACATTGATTATTACTAAAGCAGCAATGTAACTGCAATTTCTGTCAATTTCAATTGCAACAGAGTTACAAAATCAGGGGGCTGGAATAGTTCTATCAATTTAGCTCTGTTATACGTGAACTGATTATTTTATCTTGCTTGGCACAGCAATCTGTCATGGACATTTAGCTATTTTGTTGTTTGA
This sequence comes from Catoptria pinella, assembly GCA_963556745.1. Lineage (NCBI taxonomy): Eukaryota > Metazoa > Arthropoda > Insecta > Lepidoptera > Crambidae > Catoptria > Catoptria pinella. The sequence continues at coordinate 9,610,089 of OY750769.1, forward strand.
GCCATGTCTGGGTATATGGGGGACGTGCACTGTAAACCACCAGACCAGACAGCGAAGTGCGGTTAATATGATGAACATGAAAACATTCTATTGAAAATGCAAAATATAAAAAAAGTACGAGGATTGAGATTTTCATATTAAGCGAAACTGCAATATCCAAAAGGATTAAAACAAATTGGCCATCATGTAAAAGGAAGCCATAAATAAAAAGGATAAATTAAACGAAAAATTCTCAGACCCTCATCAACTCGAATTAAGAGCGCCGACAACCAATATGATTGCAACATTTTGTGGGCAATCTATTTACGGTTGGTGTTACCACATAAAAATACACATATCACAATATCAATAATGGGCTTAGGTGGTCTCAGTCATTTGGGCTTCTAATTTGACATTTCATTTCATTTTAGGACAGATCTCTAATATAACCTTACTATTGTTTTTTTACTGGTGTCAATTGATAGTAGGTAGTCGAAAAAGTTCGCGGTCTTTTTGAAGCATTAATTTTGCGTATTTTATTTCTAGCAATACTAAACTTAGGCAGGAATGTAATATATTGTTTGACAGCTGACTTTCTGGTAATAGCGGTTTCATTGAAACAAATTGATAATTGTCTTGCTTTTTCATAATTTTAATATTTTTAATTGATACGTTTTGCAATGTTTTTTCGATAAAGTTTCAGACCCTTAATAAAAAAAAATTAACGCTGCTAGTGCTCAAACAAAGATTTGTAATGTGAATTGGAGAAGATGCTTTGCCGAACACTACTGCAAAAAATGATTTAGCAGGGCGAATCTACGTTGTTTCTTACTTCCTGCGTCATTGTCGTTACTCGAAAATCTTTAAAAATAAAATGGATCGCAGTAAATAAATTAAAAATGTGCAAATTAATACAATTTATTATCGTCCTCTAACGTAAATGATGGCATATTTCCTTGTGATGCATTGGATTTTTAAAGATTTTCGAGTAACGACAATGACGCAGTAAATAAGAAATATAAGAAATAACGTAGATTCACCCGGCAGCTTCAGGTCTGGTAATTCTGACCTAAAAAACTGGTAACTTTATTATTTTAGCACAAAAAGGTCGCAAATGTTCCCGACTACCTAATATTTCATATTTTTTATAATGAGGTTTTTTGTGCTGAGAACAAATACATTGTGTTTCTTTCTTTTTATTCTTGGTCGATTTTGAATAAAACAAAGGTCAAATTAGTGACTAGAAAAAAAAACAAAATAGCGGCCAAGTTTATTTATTTTAACTACCATTATATTTTTATTATTTGACGACCTCCTTGGTCGAGTGGCTCTGTACACACGCTCCTTTTTTCAAGGTGTCGCCATCTCTGAGGTCCCGGGTTCGATCCCCGGTTGGCTCAATTTAGAAAACGAACTTTTCTATATTGGCTCAGGTCTGGGTGTTTGTGATACCACCGTTGTCTCCGATTTCCATAACACAAGTGCTTTAGCTACTTACTTTGGAATCGGAGCAATGTATGTGATGTTGTCAAATATTTATTTATTATGTAGCAGTCAACTGCAGAGAGAAAATGAGGTTGCAGCCTGCAAATTAAGCAAATGTTTTTAGTCTTTATAGTTTCAAGTGGCCGATATGCTGCTTAACCCAATAAATAATTGTTATAAATGGGCATTGGTAGCTTGAAGTTATAAATAAATTATTATACTATTGTATTTAAAAAATAAGTACCTTAGTTATTTGCAACATTTTCTCTAACTTGCAGTTATTGCAGTCCACTAATGCCCTAGTATAAATTATAGTAATTTAAACTTGGTCCGTAATTGTATTTTGTCGTGCATTCACATTGCAGTTGTTATTTACAGGCGTTTAAACTAAATACATTGGCAATTAGAATGACCAATCTGTACGGAACAGTGCATTTTGTAGGAAAATATATAGTTACTGTATCATTGGTAATCTCTGAAGTATATAATTGTGAGTCTTTGTGAGCCTGGTAGTTTCCGTCTCTTGTTACCCCAAAATATTTTTGTTGAGGATAAAATGGATGTGATTTTTTATGTTCACAAAAAATAATGGAACTTATAATTATTATTCAATGCAAAAATGATGTAAAGGCTTCTCTTTTCAGAGCATACTTACTGCAAACATTTTTACACATGCAGTCTGCAGGCAGATATGTGGTGCTGTTTGTGGTCAATATAATAATAAATTCAGGGTGTTGTTCAGGCTGTCACGGTCATGTAGTGCCTCTTGTATACTCGCGTCGGCGCGAATCAGCGACTTTCACGCAATAATGCGAACACGATGCGCCTGAGTGCTTGCAAGAAAGACTACAGACCAGCTCAAACAGCATCTTGTCAACCAATAGTTGCTAGGTGGGACACTGCACGCAGCTGCGTGCCCGATAAGTTGCCTAATTTTGTAATTTTGATAATAATTAACACTAAATTATAAATCATATCGATTATATCTGAAATAAAGATTAAATTAAATTAAAATATTATGAACTTTTATCTAAGGCCAATGTTATTTGAATCCGGTTTAGACGTGAATAAAAAAAATGCATTTAAAATAAAAATATTTACTATTAATTTTTACTAAGTTATATAAGAGTAAGTATTTTTATTTGCCATAAATACATCATTTTTAATACAAACATGAAATAAATAGAATTCGCTATATCTCATCACACAAGACATTTTAAACTCACTGCCTATGTAGCGGCACGCCCGGCTGAATTGTAAATGAAAATCGATTGGCAACATCGAATAAATCTGAACCGAGAGTATGAAACTTGCATCAATACACGTGAGTGCCGAATAATTCTGGTACACGTAGGGAGCACCATATCGTAATATATAAAGCCCGGGAAAAGGCTTGGACATTGAAAAAGAGTGGACATTGGATGGACAATATATATTGCATTTCAATGAGAAAATGAAGCAACTTTTTTTTCAACTAAATAAAAAGCTTGATGCAGACCCAGTCAGAAGTTTGAAGTATCCGGGCAAAACCAGACGGCATGGTAACCCTAGCTAGACGAATCTTTTGAGGACAAGTTCATAAGCAAAACTTTTGTTAAAATTTAATGATACGTTGCCGCTGGCTGGTAGTGCTTACTTTTTTCCGTAAGAGAGTTTTTTTAATTAGATTTTTATTTTAAATGTACTTAAGCAGATTTGTTGATCGTATTTGGTATTTCATTTTAACCCCACTTGCTACCTTTCAACGCCTGTGGTTGTGCTGTGCCTAATAACATGTACAAACTAATAAAATTCTCTCAAAATTCAGACTCGTGCTTTGAATCTTTTTTTATTATTTTACGTGCAAATCAAACACACTGTTCAGGAAACAAGAAAGCCACAAAATTAATTAGTTAAAACACCATGACGTGTTTTCAGAAGCGTTCATGTAAATTGCGAATAACAAAGAGGGAAGATCACGTTATGTTTTTACTAAACTTCGAGTAAGATATTTTGCCAAGTTTATTCTGTTTGAGCAAAACTTTTGACGACAACTGTGATCGAGCGATGTCTTGCGTGCAAGTGAAATCGCGAAGTTTGTGCGGCTTTCCCTTCAATTAGATATAATGCCTTGATATTATAAAAACATAATAAGAAACATTATTCGGGTTAAACCTTTGTATAATACCGTTTTTAATGTTTTAACAACAAGTGCTAGTGCTAATTGTCTTTTAACCACCTCAAAAATATAAATTACCAGCGACTACACGCAACTTCCAATCCCTCAGGAACAGTTTTTTTCAAGATGGAAGGTATCCTATGTCCTTCTCTGTACCCCTGACTGCGTGTATAAATGAAATTTCATGATGATAGGTTGAGTAGTTAAGACATGAAGGCGTAACAAACAAACAAACTGACTTTCGCTCATTGGTAGCTGTCAACTGTCAATGTCAATTTGATTTTTTGATCTTTTATCAGTATAGCTTCAAAGTGGACGCTTTTCTTTCGATGCCTCAATCTTTTTCAGTAGGTATATTGTAAATATTATTGGCAATAAAAATATATTTTCTAATCCACACAGTTTGAGGTACACAGGTATTTCGCATAAAAACACAGGCTTCGTGCTATCGTGTAATTGAATTTGCAAATCGTTTTCTTTTACTTGTTTCAAAACAAAACTTTATTGAAAACATTCGTACCGGAATAGATGGAAAAATGCAAACGTAAACAACCCCGTGAAAAGCGTCAAAATCTAATCTGTACATGTTACTGCAAAAGCGCATTCAGACACAGTCAAATTCAAGACAGTAAGTTCATTTAGTTTACATGAAAAGACAAAGATCCCGTGTATTTTAAATGCTGACAAACATTAACAGTCCTAGATAAGCAAAGACGATCACGTACCAAATTACTATACACATGGGAATATTGCTGGTGCTGCAGTTACTAACCAAAGAGCGTTATGTAAGTATTTTTTTAACCAGCGCGTACACATACCAGCGGTAATGTTATGTTTAAAGAAAGAGGTGCATCTGTGCTCAACAATGTGTTGTGTTTATAAATTATTGGAAGCGCGACTGTTAACACCGACTCTGAAGTCCTAGTGAGACCTAATTGCTATCGAACAATACATGTAACAGTGTCTCCTTCAGCGTCTCGTCGTCTCGTCTCCTCCAGTACTTCAGATAGAACCTGATGGAAACCGGATAACCTTGAGAAGCTCATCGTTGTAAACCATTTGGAAGGAAAAGGAGCCGTGGAAGATCACTGATCCGATGGACACATGGACAGATGGCCGAAAACCGTATTGCATGGAGAGCCCTCATACACTGAGTGACTTCATGCTGTCGCGACCCTCAGACATGAGGATACGAGAAAGAACAATACTATTTAAGTTAAAGTACTGTTCTACTTAGTTCACTGTAACGAACCGACGCTGTGCCAGTGGGTGAGCACAAAACTACGACGCGCAAAATTGATTAAAATTTCAGAGCACATCAAACGCAGAACAGTGCTCACTTTTTTGTTACTGATTTAAAGTTTGACATATCGTGAGTAGCACTATTGTTATATACACTTTGAATCTAATTGTTTGAGTAGATTTTACTTGGAAATAAATCACTTTTTACGGATTACAGGGCGTATAATTATTATTAATTCAGGTGTTATTTTATTTAGATTTTACTAAGGTACTATTAATCACTTGATGTACCACAGAACGGTTAGTCTTTTTATTGCAACATGTGAATAATAATCAACATAGCGATTATAGTCATTAATTCTTGGTATTTATAACAAATTTGTATTATCTAATACTAGCGACCGCCCACGACTTCGTCTGCGTGGTCAGTTTTTCTCTATCCCTCGAGAACTATACTTTTTCCGGGATAAAAGGTACCCTCTGTACCCCTGACAACGTGTATGCAAAATTTCATAATGATCGGATGATTAGTTTGACGTGAAGGCGTAACAAACAAACAAAAAACTGACTTTCGCATTCATGATATTAGTAAGGTTGCAACAACTGTATTTTTTGTATCTGTTCTGAGGGCCTAGAGAAGTAGCAAACGCTTGGCTTTTCTATTACTCGAATAGAATATAAATTATATTAAGTGTATGAAATTGTCATTTCAAAACGTCGTGATTGTCTATGGTTAGCGACATCTTACGTCAATTAGAAATCACTTGGCTATATGGGCCTGGTTGTTCCTTGAAAACACTGGAATTGATTTAAGAAAGGTATTCAAATGTGCTTTATGACAAATTGTCATCGTTTTGTATTAAAAGTAGTAAAAAAAGGTAATTTCGATTATTATATTAGATTGTCGATTTGGTATTCGCCTTAAGTCTTGTCCAATATTACTAATTCATGATTTTTTTATTCAACGTCAAGAGCAAATTTATGCTAGTACCTACTAAAATATGAATTGTTTCCGTAAATGATTGACAGACAACGAACAGGATAAAATGAAGAGTAACAAAATACCTAGCTAGAAGATAACTTTTTGATAAAAATCAGTCTTAAAATGTTAGCAAAATGTAGAGGCAATATGCAGGCCTATTACATAAAAAGAATCGCGATAAGCTTACGATGTTTGTCCCACTCCGTGACACTATTAACTCACAAATAAGGTTCAATATCAAGTAAACTGAACGACGAATTGCTTCCGATTATCGAGATTCATTTTATGTAATAGGCCTGATACAAAAATAACTATAAAAGCGTAAAACTTACGATCGTGACTAGTTATGTAAATTAGACAGCATTGTCAATAGCCTAATTTAGGGATGTGTGTTATCGCGCAGATGTAATGTTTTTCAGCACACATTTTTATAGCAAAACTTTATGTTCTCTCTCTATAAATTCAGTAAATAATAGCTACCAATTCTCAATAAAAAATAGCTACCAACTTATTATAGTACGTGATAATCCGTCTTTTTCAGGTAAAATGGTGAATAGTATTACAATCTTACTAGGGAAATGATGAAGTTCCGGATTAATGTAATAGAACGCCAATAATAAATATAAGCTTCAGTAATATTATGATTTTATTGTCATAATCGTTAAAAATCAATTATCTTCCATAAGATAATTAAAGGGAAATTCTCAGCGCGCAACGATCCTCGCACCGCTTAGTCCCGCTATGGTATGGTCCCGGTATGGCACCCTCTTAAAATACCTATCAAAAAGTCCCGCTATGGTACCCATCTTTTAGATCTACGTTAGACAATAGAAGGTACAACTGAAAAGAAAAGTGTATCTATAAATAAATACTTTTAGGAGTGTATCAATAAAACGTCTGTTTGCGATATTAAATCAGTCTTTTATTAATTCAAAATATTTATAAAAAAATATCAAACAGTAAAACGAAATATTAATTGCAATATAATTTTTAAAATAATCAACAATATTAATTACCAATAATCAACAATAAAAAAAATATAAAAAATCCACATCTCAGAAAAGTATTACTGTAAATATTATAAACTACAAATAAAAACAACATCCAGACATAAATATTAGTTACAAATAATCAACATTGAGAAAAGGCAGTAATTGTAAATTTATATAAACTACAAAAATAATCAACAACCAACTAGACAAATATATTAATTACAAATAATCAACATGGAGAAAAAGGCGCAAATTGTAAACATAAACTACAAAAAATAATCAACATCGAGAAAAAGTATTAAACATTTTAATAGGCTAAAAACAAAATTAAAATAAACTATTTTTTTAAATGTTCTGATCGAAATATTGACTTTGATATGTTAATCAGAAAATCACCAATGGAGATAGCTTTATTTTCGTAACTTTTTGTTAGCTTTTGAATCTGGCGGTCGATTTCTATACTTCTTCTTTTTCTTGAATTTATAGGTGATCTTTTTAGTCGAAAGCTATAACAAAAATCATCAGTTATTTAAGTTAAGCTATATTTTTTTCAGTAACCGTCTGTAATAGAAGGCGACAACCAATAATATCTACCAAAATAAATAAAATCAAATCCATTTTCAAATTCTTCTATGTACTCGTATTATGTAAAAAAATAGGTATATATCTGCTTTTAAAAATATTATATCTGCTTAAAAATATTGTCTAAAAAATACAACTTACTTGGCTTGTTTTATATCAAAGTGACATGTGTCGTTGCCAATTGTTTGCAGAAACAATAATAAACTGGGATTTTTTCCAATAATTTTGTTGAATCTGCCATTCCATGATTCCGCCAAGTTAGTTGTTCTATGGCGTTCATTATGGCAACACCAAATGAGGTCTGGATATTCAAGCCACTGAGTGACAAAATAGTCATTGAATTTGGTCATAGCTTCATCGTCGAAACTGAAAAAAATACTTATTAAACGTTCGTACTTGTAAAGCAATGAAATTAACAGGTCCTTACTGATATTGTTGTTCTTTACTTTTTTGCCATATAATTAGAGTTAAGTACTCAAACATCATTTTGGAAAGTAACCAAGATATTATACCTATTTTCCATTATATGCAGCCAGCCGTCTTCAATATCTTGTTTTGGCAAAAACGCCAAGCCTATGCATTGCTTAACATGGTTCGAGGACTCTTCGTGTTCCATGAGATTTAAAGATTTCGCTTTTTTGATAACGTTCTTTTGAAAATGTACGTTACATCCATTTATTTTGATATCAGGAAAAATCTTCGCTGCTGCATTTATTACTCCTATTTCATAATCGAAGGTAAATTTCGATGGACGCCATTCAGGCAAAGTTTGTTTAATCAATTCGAAAACTTTTTCATAAGTTTTCCCTTCTTTGTTTTTTAACAGAATATAAAATAATGGTGCTACATTCGTGGATAACTCAGTGCTTCCCATGTCTCCATGAATGACATAAACTTGTTCGAATGGGTTTGGGCAGCCGTCGAAAGTGCCATCACCAAAGTAATGCGTTACACATTTTATATATTCCTTTACTTCTGTCGAGGAAAATATAATTATTCGATTACAGTCTTCATTACAATAATCAGCCAATACATACTTATTAAATTCTTCTGGTATTATAATTTCTTCCACATTCTTAAATTGTGTTTTTGGTACGTTCAACGACTTATTTCGGTGTCTGTATAATACTGTTTTTAATTTTTTATAGTCAGGAACATTTCCTGTAAGGTGTAACCCTTTGTCTTTTAAGTTACCCATGTGTTTTTCGAAAATTTTCTGTACTGATCCGTAATTTGAATTTACTTCTTTTTTGCACTCACTTATAGCCATTTGAACTTCATTGTCTTCAAAATGTGGCACGCACTGATCACTGTGTTTATAATCTTTAATTATTGTATTATTGGTATTCTCAATAGTTATATATCCACTACATTTAATACTATTTCTCCTATTTACACAATGCCAAGTACTTGAATTTTTATTTTCTCTGCGTTTAATATATTTATGTCCGGCACGTAATAAAGTTTTTCCACCGCGTCGACTGTCAATAATTATTAAATTTACACCACGTGAACTACTTGACCCAGACATTGCAATAGATAAACTAACAAGCTATCCTAATTACTCATATCGCAAAAGTACAGCTGCAAATAGCAAACTAAACCCGGAATAATACTGTCTCTCTCTATTTTTATAAAAACAAAAGGGAAGAGCTAGATACGAATTCGAGGAAGGGCTCGTCTCTATTGTTTTACGAAAAAACCGGTTGGTCAGGTAACTACCTGAAGTGAAACGACAATTACCGAGCGTGATTTGTTTAAAAATAGTATTAATAAATATTATCTTGCTTAACTATAATAGTTAAGAAAAGATATTTTTTATTAATACTATTTTTTTCTTAACGCATTGTATAACTTTTCTTTACAACAGTACCAAAAACTGAAGGGTACCATAGCGGGACTTTTTGATAGGTATTTTAAGAGGGTGCCATACCGGGACCATACCATAGCGGGACTAACCGCCTCGCACCATCTTTCCACTGATTATTCACTTTTATTTTAATACTCTATTTGGTCAGGGAAGCGATTGAAATTACCAAATACAAAAATTTCAATCGTGAAGATGGCTTAAATTTTCCAGTGTCTGGAATCCAGTAGTCCAGTTGTGTAAAAACAACAAAATTATAAAAGTGCCGTTTCGCGTTCTGATACAGTGGATGTCGTGTGTCGAGAACAGATTCGAGTGAGTAGTGAGTTTGCAGACAGTGGTACCGGTATCGGCTAGCTAAATAATAAAAGACCTAGACGGAGGGTAGACCGATTCGTCTGCCAATAACATCTACCCGCGAGCAGCAATCGGTTCTTCCGTAACCATAGCGCATGCAACTGCGCCGAAATATCGGAGTCTCAAATATAAACAGGTACATGATGTAAATCCTGACATAGTTTATTCTAATAATACTATTATTTATTCCCACCATATTTTTTCTAAAATTACAACTCTCTTAAGAAAGTCTTGTAATATTATAATGTTACTGAATCTAGTAAACGCTCGTAAACTCTAACCGCTTGATTCATAAAAAATCCTAAAATAAAGTTTTAAACAAATTTAGTTCAAATGCTGATAAGACTTAATAATCATCATTCACTAAATTTCGTTGTTCACTAAATTTCGTTTTTTACTAAAATAGGGATATAATAATAACTTTATCAAAGGTTTATAGAGCGATTATGAATAATTATTTCGTTCAGTCGCGTATGGTCAAATTCGCAATCGATCAAGTGACTGAAAAACCGTCAAAATCGCATTCGGTCAAATTAGCGATTGGTCCATATCTCGAACTGTCAATATAGCAATTGGTCCATATCGCGAATGGTCAAATTCGCCAACATGCAGTCAAGATCGCAATCGGTCGAATATTTTACTTCACATGTAGCTTGTAGTTATATATGTGAATAATGTATGCATTACTATCTAACATTACCTACTATTACAGTCACATACAAAAATAGCAAAAATAAATGCAAAAATAAGGTTTAATTACTATTTATTAATAATAATAGAAAATTATGTTTTTTTTATGAAATAATCAATACGAATAACTTTAGCCACAGGTATATAATATACTTTAATATTTATACTTATATTTTGTGACTTATTTTTCATCAAAAATTTTGACTAATAGGCATAATAATGGTCCTCTTTTAGTAAATAATTTTGTAATTTTGAAGAAGTATAAATGTAAAAGTAGACGAAAGATGTTTTAAAAGAATGATGTTTATAGAAAGATGTTAATTTGTTCTGTTATCATGCTAAACTGCTAAATGGTTTTGGAAAATTGTGGTAAACAGATAACGTAAGACCCTTGAATAATACATAAAGATACACTTTTTAGTATACGTATAAACAAATCATAGCAGACTAACTCAGGTTGACTGTTGCTACTTAACGTTTTGCTATTTTGACGCTTTGCTATAATAACGTTTTGTTATTTTGACACTTTGCTATTTTGGCGGTTTGCTATAATAACGCTTTGCTATATTGACACTTCGCTATTTTGACTAACTGCGATTTTGATTAGCTGCGATTTTTATGAATTTGACCGATTGCGAATTTTACCATATGCGACGAAACGAAATTAAATTATCAATTTTTAAGAAATCCCTTATAACAAGCTAATAGACCTCCTATAACTTTGTATGAATAAGACGGTTACGTAATAGAGCAAATGTTTGCAGCAGCTAGCGTTCAATAACTATAATCCAGAATATCATAATTTTTTCCAGTAAGATTATAAAATTACGGTTTTTCTGATGATCCTGCGACATCAACATAACTTATGACTTAGGTATTCGTCGAATTTCCTAGCAGACTCGAATAGTTACTTGCTAAACGGCGAGATCGCATGCAACCCTAAAACTGTGACAAGAGCAAATAAGGAAGCTTTTTCTTTGCAACTTCTTATCTCGATACATTTTTAAAATAGGTACGTGAGACGAACAGTTCGTCACGCAAATTACTTTGTTAAGTTATAGTAAGCGGGATTTGTAAACCGACTTACAGTTAGGCTTCTCGTCCACGAGCGATTAATCGCTGAGCGATTTTTTGTCGCCCAGAACAAAACATACAGAGTTCAATACGTAAACGCCCACGAGCTACACAAAATAGCTCAGCGAATAATCGTACGCGAATTGACACTGATAAGAGTGTCAAAGGGTTTACTTAGACAGCGACAAAAAATGCCGCGATTAACGCCGCTTTTAATGCCGCGATTAACGCCGCGATAAAAAGTCGCTCGTAGGCGCTGACTCTTGTGATGATTTTTAATACTTTTAATAATTCATGTTAAGTATGAAAGCTGAGGAAATATAAAATAGTACTTGGAGTATAAAAGAAGTTTTATTTTTAAACATGAAGTTTTTCATTTATAAACTAAGCAGGCAGAACTCACAGCGGTAACAAAATAACGAAAAATATAAAACTCTGTTTTAATTAAAAACAATAACTTTATTCCCGCAATGTAAATAAGGTGCAAAAACAATGTTTACGTCTGGATGCCCATTTATTGCGTAGAAGCATTAATTTGTCAAATCAATATAAATAAATATAATATATAATAATAATAATAATAATAATAAATTTATTTATTTGTTCTCTCACATAGAATCTTACAATGTATGACATAAACTAGAATCTATTACAATTTTTTTTCTATGCGAGAGACTGGCGTCCGTACTAGGAATCCCTGTGTTACAGATCACCAGTCTCTCCACATCCGAACCGATGAATACATTCAGCTTATTCAGTAAGATGACAAATACAAGAAAGGTTTTAAACTACGTATAAGAAATTTTTGTGTGTTTGAGTGCGTCGGGGCATGTGCATCTCTCGGTGTGTGTGTGTGTGTGTGTGTGTGTGCGTTAGTGCGTATGTGTGGGTATGCGTGATTTTTATGTAAGAACTGTTAACAACTCTTCAGTTGCGTTGTAGTCCAGTGATTTTAGCCATGAAGTAGTATTATTTTTACAGTTATATTTAGTTTGAGGATAGATGTTAGTTATTTTATTTATTTTGTTATATAAAAAACTACCTAAGAAACCAAAAAATCTTCTTGCGAACGATGTAGCATACGTAATGTTTGGATGGCATACTTTATATTTGCGTCGTTTGTTCACGTTCAGAGAAGGTTGATAATTAGTTAAGGAGTGCTGTTTTATTACTGTGTTTAGAACAAATAATTGTCGAACAGTCAAGACATCAGTCAACGAGTAGAGTTCTTTGGTAGGGTAAAGGAATGGCTTACAGTGGCTAACTTTAAGGACTGCACGCTGTGCCCTTTCAAGTTTTATTAGACTAGTTTTACAGGCACCTCCCCAAACCGTAATACAATAGGATAGAACAGACTGGCAAAGAGCTTGATATACCATTTTTTTAGTTGAGTTTTCAGCAATTTGTCGAAGATTCTTGAATATAAAGATAAGCTTACGAGTTCGGGATGCGAGAAGGTTTATGTGGTGGTTGAAACTTAGCTTATTATCTATTATTATACCAAGGTACTTGATGTTGTCGGTGAGAGTAATTTTACCACAGTGGCAGGGTTGGTCTGGCATGCAAGAATGTGCCACTAGAGTAAATTGTTCATGAATAGAAGCTGAATAGTTTCTTATAGAGAATGGCATAAATTTCGTTTTATCGACATTCAGCATAAGGGCGTTGTTTCTAAGCCAGTCTGCCACCTCGTTAAACCCGGCTTGTGCAAAACTGTAGGCTTCATTCCAACTATCGCCATGAAAGATAAGTGCTGTGTCATCTGCAAACGTCACAATTTTACCATTCTGTAAATGGAGGTCACAGAGCTCATTGATGAAAGCCAGGAAAAGTGTAGGGCCTAATACACTACCCTGTGGGACGCCATAGTCTATCGGTAGGTCATCACTAACCACCTCACCCACTCTAACTCTTTGAAGTCTATTATTCAAGTAATTTTTGAATAGTGTGAGCTGGACGCCACGGATTCCTAACGCTTCCAGTTTGCCAAGTAATAGTGGGACAGATACTGTGTCGAAAGCTTTAGCTATATCTAAAAATATAGCTATTACCTTCTTCTTTTTGTCTAATTTATTTACTACATAGTCAGTCAGTTCGTGTACTGCATCGTTTGTCGAGGTGCCACGTCTAAAGCCGAATTGGGAATTTGAGAGGATTTTGTTTGTTTCTAGATAATTTACGAGACGTTTATTTATAAGCTTTTCAGTTAATTTCGATAATGTTGACAGTTTTGCAATGGGTCTGTAGTTGTTGACACAATTCCTGTCACCATTTTTATGCACTGGTATTATTTCAGCAAACTTGAATACATCGGGGAAAACGCCTGTTGAGAAAATCAAATTGATTATGTGAGTTAAAGGTGGAACCAAGATTTTATGGTAGCGTTTTAGAAAAGCACCAGATATATTGTCTCTTCCAGCAGTGTTCTCCTTTTTCAGTGATAAAATATTGGTTAGGATTTCGGATTCATCAGTAGGCAACAACACAAAAGAGTGGGGGAGGCGGTTCGACTGTATCTTACGACAAGAACTGTTAACGTATGCTTTCTCAGCAAGATCCCTCCCAATAGAGACAAAGAACTTGTTTATGTCGTTAACCGAGTCTACAGGGTTCATTGTAGAAACTAGGTCATAAGCAGGGCTACAGGTTTTATTTGTATAAGTCAGTTGTTTTACAGTGTCCCAAAGTGCTTTGTTGCTAGTAACAGCTGCTTTTTGTAGTAGGTTTCGTTCGTAGTCTGCTTTTAGCTTTATATAATGCTAAATAATATACTAGAAAAAATAGGACTCGCACCAGATCATGTTCTCGGACGGGAATCGAACCCGCGACCTTTGGATAACCGGTCCAATGCTCTGACCGCTGAGCTACCGAGTCACTAGTGGGAACGTCGAATTTCTTCTAGTATATCAACTCTTACGCTGTAAGCCAGCGCCATCTCACCAATGTAGAAGGAATTAACTTCAACATTCAACTGAACATCTTTCCAGATATTTTTAAACAGTTGATTAAGATAAGAAAGCTTTTTTAACTATTTGAAATTTTTGAGATTTAAGCATTCACAATGCTATTTTTATATAATGCTAAATAATATACTAGAAAAAATAGGACTCGCACCAGATCATGTTCTCGGACGGGAATCGAACCCGCGACCTTTGGATAACCGGTCCAATGCTCTGACCGCTGAGCTACCGAGTCACTAGTGGGAACGTCGAATTTCTTCTAGTATATCAACTCTTACGCTGTAAGCCAGCGCCATCTCACCAATGTAGAAGGAATTAACTTCAACATTCAACTGAACATCTTTCCAGATATTTTTAAACAGTTGATTAAGATAAGAAAGCTTTTTTAACTATTTGAAATTTTTGAGATTTAAGCATTCACAATGCTATTTTTATATAATGCTAAATAATATACTAGAAAAAATAGGACTCGCACCAGATCATGTTCTCGGACGGGAATCGAACCCGCGACCTTTGGATAACCGGTCCAATGCTCTGACCGCTGAGCTACCGAGTCACTAGTGGGAACGTCGAATTTCTTCTAGTATATCAACTCTTACGCTGTAAGCCAGCGCCATCTCACCAATGTAGAAGGAATTAACTTCAACATTCAACTGAACATCTTTCCAGATATTTTTAAACAGTTGATTAAGATAAGAAAGCTTTTTTAACTATTTGAAATTTTTGAGATTTAAGCATTCACAATGCTATTTTTATATAATGCTAAATAATATACTAGAAAAAATAGGACTCGCACCAGATCATGTTCTCGGACGGGAATCGAACCCGCGACCTTTGGATAACCGGTCCAATGCTCTGACCGCTGAGCTACCGAGTCACTAGTGGGAACGTCGAATTTCTTCTAGTATATCAACTCTTACGCTGTAAGCCAGCGCCATCTCACCAATGTAGAAGGAATTAACTTCAACATTCAACTGAACATCTTTCCAGATATTTTTAAACAGTTGATTAAGATAAGAAAGCTTTTTTAACTATTTGAAATTTTTGAGATTTAAGCATTCACAATGCTATTTTTATATAATGCTAAATAATATACTAGAAAAAATAGGACTCGCACCAGATCATGTTCTCGGACGGGAATCGAACCCGCGACCTTTGGATAACCGGTCCAATGCTCTGACCGCTGAGCTACCGAGTCACTAGTGGGAACGTCGAATTTCTTCTAGTATATCAACTCTTACGCTGTAAGCCAGCGCCATCTCACCAATGTAGAAGGAATTAACTTCAACATTCAACTGAACATCTTTCCAGATATTTTTAAACAGTTGATTAAGATAAGAAAGCTTTTTTAATTCCTTCTACATTGGTGAGATGGCGCTGGCTTACAGCGTAAGAGTTGATATACTAGAAGAAATTCGACGTTCCCACTAGTGACTCGGTAGCTCAGCGGTCAGAGCATTGGACCGGTTATCCAAAGGTCGCGGGTTCGATTCCCGTCCGAGAACATGATCTGGTGCGAGTCCTATTTTTTCTAGTATATTATTTAGCATTATATAAAAATAGCATTGTGAATGCTTAAATCTCAAAAATTTCAAATAGTTAAAAAAGCTTTCTTATCTTAATCAACTGTTTAAAAATATCTGGAAAGATGTTCAGTTGAATGTTGAAGTTAATTCCTTCTACATTGGTGAGATGGCGCTGGCTTACAGCGTAAGAGTTGATATACTAGAAGAAATTCGACGTTCCCACTAGTGACTCGGTAGCTCAGCGGTCAGAGCATTGGACCGGTTATCCAAAGGTCGCGGGTTCGATTCCCGTCCGAGAACATGATCTGGTGCGAGTCCTATTTTTTCTAGTATATTATTTAGCATTATATAAAAATAGCATTGTGAATGCTTAAATCTCAAAAATTTCAAATAGTTAAAAAAGCTTTCTTATCTTAATCAACTGTTTAAAAATATCTGGAAAGATGTTCAGTTGAATGTTGAAGTTAATTCCTTCTACATTGGTGAGATGGCGCTGGCTTACAGCGTAAGAGTTGATATACTAGAAGAAATTCGACGTTCCCACTAGTGACTCGGTAGCTCAGCGGTCAGAGCATTGGACCGGTTATCCAAAGGTCGCGGGTTCGATTCCCGTCCGAGAACATGATCTGGTGCGAGTCCTATTTTTTCTAGTATATTATTTAGCATTATATAAAAATAGCATTGTGAATGCTTAAATCTCAAAAATTTCAAATAGTTAAAAAAGCTTTCTTATCTTAATCAACTGTTTAAAAATATCTGGAAAGATGTTCAGTTGAATGTTGAAGTTAATTCCTTCTACATTGGTGAGATGGCGCTGGCTTACAGCGTAAGAGTTGATATACTAGAAGAAATTCGACGTTCCCACTAGTGACTCGGTAGCTCAGCGGTCAGAGCATTGGACCGGTTATCCAAAGGTCGCGGGTTCGATTCCCGTCCGAGAACATGATCTGGTGCGAGTCCTATTTTTTCTAGTATATTATTTAGCATTATATAAAAATAGCATTGTGAATGCTTAAATCTCAAAAATTTCAAATAGTTAAAAAAGCTTTCTTATCTTAATCAACTGTTTAAAAATATCTGGAAAGATGTTCAGTTGAATGTTGAAGTTAATTCCTTCTACATTGGTGAGATGGCGCTGGCTTACAGCGTAAGAGTTGATATACTAGAAGAAATTCGACGTTCCCACTAGTGACTCGGTAGCTCAGCGGTCAGAGCATTGGACCGGTTATCCAAAGGTCGCGGGTTCGATTCCCGTCCGAGAACATGATCTGGTGCGAGTCCTATTTTTTCTAGTATATTATTTAGCATTATATAAAAATAGCATTGTGAATGCTTAAATCTCAAAAATTTCAAATAGTTAAAAAAGCTTTCTTATCTTAATCAACTGTTTAAAAATATCTGGAAAGATGTTCAGTTGAATGTTGAAGTTAATTCCTTCTACATTGGTGAGATGGCGCTGGCTTACAGCGTAAGAGTTGATATACTAGAAGAAATTCGACGTTCCCACTAGTGACTCGGTAGCTCAGCGGTCAGAGCATTGGACCGGTTATCCAAAGGTCGCGGGTTCGATTCCCGTCCGAGAACATGATCTGGTGCGAGTCCTATTTTTTCTAGTATATTATTTAGCATTATATAAAAATAGCATTGTGAATGCTTAAATCTCAAAAATTTCAAATATGCTTTTAGCTTTTTTAAAAGTTCATTACAAAAATGTCTGTATCTCCTGTATGTTACGATCAATATTTCATTGTTGGGATCTTTTTTGAGTTTATAATGAAGCCTGTCTCTGTTTTTGACGCATTTCAAAAGACCAGTAGTCATCCAAGGTTTTCTTACCCTTTTACGATTAGGAATGGTAATAGTATGAGTATTATCTTTGATTGCGGTGTCTATCTGAGATAATAGAAGAGAAGTGGCTGCATTAGCATCGGATTGCTCATAAATCGTGTCGAGGGAAAGTTTCTGTATTGCTTGGTCAAGACCTGCGTAGTCAATTTTTTTATATGAAAAATATTTGTCAGTTTTAACATTGTGTTCTAATATAAAGATCAGGGAGTCGTGGTCAGTAATTGAGGTTTCAGCGACATAACAGAAGGCGTGTCGCTTGGATTTGAGCATGACGTGATCGAGACACGTTTTATTATGGGTTGGTAATTGATGTGCTGGTAGAATACTGTGAGAAGCCAATAAGTTCAAGTAAGTTAGTGAGATAGCGTCATTATTTTGTTCCAAAATATCAATATTGATATCACCGATGAGTATAACATTATTACATCTTAAAATAGCAAGCAGTTTGTCAAGTGACTCAAGAAATGGGTGAGTATCTTTGTAACCAGGTGGTCTATAAATGGCAACTACTGTAATGTCATCAATTTTGATTAGCAAACAGTTAGCATCTTGAAGAGTGGGTTCAGATATTGTAACTGTCATATTGTTTTTAAAAAATACGAGAACTCCTTCATTTTGTGTTAGGTTTGTTTCCGTTTGGGCAAGTTTATATCCGTTAAGAAGTGGTAAATTAACAGTATGACGCAACCAACATTCAGTGAGGACTATTATATCCCAGTCTGTCTTAGATCTGTCTAACAGGGTCAAAAAATCAGGAAAGTTCCGGTTTATGCTCCGAATATTTTGATGAAGTATTTTCAAGCTGCTGTTTGGATGTTTTATAAGCTTCTCACAGTCTTCTATCTTACAGAGGGATGATTGTGCTATAGCGAAATTATCAATATCTTTATTAATTTCATTAGTGTTATCGAATTTTATTTGAATTTAACAAGAACTTTATCAATTGTGAAGTATTTAATTGGGCAGGAAAAACAGATACCACGATCTTGATACGACTTAGGTACGTAGGGACTAGTTAGTAGTATTTTATTTTTTAATTGTTGAGACAAATTAATTGTTAACAGTGTAGTTATAATATTTATGTTATATTTATTGTGTGTGAGTATGATGTGTTGAATTGTTTTAAGTAAGAACTTATACATATAATATTGAAAATTAATTTCTGATATAGAAAACAGCAAATATATGACAAAAAAATTTGAACAAAAATGTGGGTACTTCTTGGAAATAACAGTTATGACTTGAGCTTGATTTAACCTTATGCTTAATTGGACATTATCTAGACTATAACAACCTAATAAGTAGCAAAAACAGAATAGTTTAAAAAAGAAAGTCACAAATAGTCATATTTTTTTCACTATTTCAGTCAGGCACTTCTCTGATCGGATTAAAAACGGCTTACCAGCTGGATCTGTACGTAAGAGTATTCTTCCGTTGGAGTGCCAGCTAGAATAATTATGCTTTTTGGCAAATTGGCGAGTCTCAAACATCAGTTTCCTCAGAGACGGCGCGAGGTGTTCGTCAACATAAATCGGCTGTTTTACTCCAGACAGTCCTATGGTCAAAGTGTTTAGTTTTTCACTAACTGGTTTTTCCTTGTTGAACTTTCGTAGTTTGGTAATAAAATCGTTTCTCATATACACGCAAGCAAATTCGGCCACTACGGGTCTTGTGATCCCAGGTTTGCCAGGTAATCGATAAATGTCGCGTATTTCTCCGGGGCTTATTTTAATATCCAGTACTTTTCCGATACTTGACAAAGTCGATATGAGGCTGTCAAACTTTCATTTTCGAAATAAGGTAAATTTCTTATCTCAATGGTTGCATCTCTAGTTTGAAAATTAATATCTTGTATCTGGGTTTCTAAATTCTTAATAGCATAGGTATTTGCGTTTTTTTCTTTCTCAATTTCCTTGATTTTATTGGCCGCTTCTTCCTGACTTTGGCTTATGAATTCCATGCCCTTTTCTATCTCAGTGTTTGTTTTCTTTATCTCTTGGCATTCTTTCTTTAGGTAAGAAATTTCTGTTACCAATGTTGATAAGGTGTCGTCAAGGGTCATTTTCCATTCATTAAAACGCCGATCTTGGTCCTCTTTCCAGTCGGTCAACATATTCAACAGGTCGGTTCGAAGGTCCCCTGCGTGGGTTGTAGGTTGTGTAGACAATTTGTCAGGTGACGGCGACGTTTCCATCCTTTGGCGTTTGTTTCGGGTGGTAATATTGTCACTTTTGATGACAACATCGGTGCTAACGGTCGGCAAGTCTGATTCTGAGCGCGAGCCCGACAATACAGAAGTGTTGGAAGGTGGAGTACGTTGCATATTGGGCATAATACTTCTAAGAACAAGTACTAAATTTGGTTACGCTAACAACTCGCATCTACTGTCCGTAGCAGTTCGTAGCAAAATTCGCAGTGACTCGTAGTAACACCGTAGCATAGCACGTGACCCACGCGCGCCTTTGTAGCTTATGTTCGTCACCCGCGTGTTAGAATAGCTACCACAATTTCGCACCGCTGTCGCTCACTTATTTGGCTCGGTGGTTAACGGCACGGATTCCAAATGCAGCGGCACCAGATCGATCCTCACCAGAGCACTTCACAATTTAAGTGTTTTTTAATTTTAATAATTTGAATTTCTCGCAGCACTTAACACAGTGGACACGTCCAAACGCTTTCGCGGTCCGGGGGGGGAGGAGATAATATATTATGACAACATCACATACATTGCTCCGATTCCAAAGTAAGTAGCTAAAGCTTGTGTTATGGAAATCGGAGACAACGGTGGTATCACAAACACCCAGACCTGAGCCAATATAGAAAAGTTCGTTTTCTAAATTGACCCAACCGGGGATCGAACCCGGGACCTCAGAGATGGCGACACGTCAAAAAGGTGTACAAAGCCACTCGACCAAGGAGGTCGTCAATATGGGTGCAAAGGTTGTTGTACATAGATTAGACGACCAGTGGTACAGTGGTCAACATGCCGATCTACCACGCAAGAGGTTCGATCCCCGGCCAGGCAGATGAATTTTAATTTCTGTGACGGGTCTGGATGTTACTATGTATAACAAGTATATATTTAAAAAGTATATAAGTAGTATATTAGTTGTCTAGCACCCATATTACAAGCTTTGCTTATTTTGGGGCTAGATGGCGCTGTGTGAAATTTTTAATTATAGATTATTAACCAGCATATTTTGTGAATAATATCAACGTGCAAATATAAATTTAATTGATACTTAATCATGGTATCATGTCCATATATATATTTTTTATAAATATTTGTTACTTTTTAAAGATAAGTTCTAATTTCGGATATACGTGACTAAATCACCTACAAAGAAACGCGGTATTGAAACATTTCAAATTCCATTTTACCACCAACTAACCCGGTTGCTATGAATTTTGGGTACATAGATAGGTATTTTACAAAATTTGCCTATAAGATTACAAATTCTTTAAAATGATAATTTGTAATTTTTAAATTGAGATTTTAGCGTTCACTATGCGATTTTTATACAATACTAAATAATATACTAGAATAAATTCGACTGGCACCAGATCATATTTTCGGACGGGAATCGACATTAGACCGGACTTCCAAAGGTCGCGGGTTCGATTCCCGTCCGAGAACATGATCTGGTGCGAGTCGAATTTTTTCTAGTATATTATTTAGTATATGATAATTTGTGCATGAAATTGCATTGCAAACAGACTGCAGTGAAGCAGCTAAGTTATTGATGCAATGCAATGCTTGCTGTACCGGGAATTACTACACAAAAGCCTATCACAGCTGTATATTCGTATTAGAACGTTTACCTCACAGTTACATACTGTGGAACAATAAATTATTGCTGTGATTTGGTAGGACATAATATTTCATGTAGGTCCAGTAAATTTTGTTTTAATGTTTTTTTTACTTATAAGCTACAAAGTAAGAGTACTCTATGTGTAGACATCATGTAGGTAAGTAGTATTTTTTTAAGACAATCTTATTCAGTAAGCAAACAGCTTACGAAGGCCAGCGCCATCTCACCTTCTACATTGGTGAGATGGCGCTGGCTTGCAGCGTAAAGAGTTGATATACTGGAAGAAATTCGACGTTCCCACTAGTGACTCGGTAGCTCAGCGGTCAGAGCATTGGACCGGATATCCAAAGGTCGCGGGTTCGATTCCCGTCCGAGAACATGATCTGGTGCGAGTCCTATTCTTCTAGTATATTATTTAGTATTATATAAAAATAGCATTGTGAATGCTTAAATCTCAAAATTTAAAAACTAATAAATGTGCCATCATCTTAATTTTGAAATTATACAACAATATTATTGTGTATGTTTGTGGACTCTCTCTCTTAAATAAATAGATCATAGTAGGACTTACAAAATTATTAAAGGCTTGGCCTGAGTTCATTGTATCTAAAATAGAGACGACTAAATCATAAAAAAACAGATTAAAATAGTAATACGTTTACCAACTAATTTATTCAGTGTGCTAGTAGTGTTAGAACTTACCGGATTTATAATTTATATTCCAAACTGAATTTTCTTTCGCATAGAGTTGATAAATTATTCAACGGCTTCTAGAGTACTGTTGTGTCTAAACTATTGATAAACAGAAACTAGCCGAGTTATTATAAGTGGAAAACAATGTTGCGGCGATCAGTATTAGTTTGACTGACGTTATTTACTAAATAAACTATAGTTTTGAATTACTTTAACCCTTTAACGCCGACCCGGACGCCTGCGTTCAACTATAAAATCACTAATTGCCGTTGTGTCTCGCGCCTGCATACGGCCTCATTCGACCGCCCGGGAAATCGGGAAATACAGTTTATTATTATCGTGTAGAACTAAATAATGATGATGTTTTAGTCTTCAATTGTTAGTATTCGAATATGGCCAACACATTCATAAATAGAACACAATTTACTGATTCAATAAATATAGTGTAATTGCGAAGTTATCGGGTAAAAAAAACAGGGTAAATACTTCATTTTTTTGTTCTGTTTGCTCATATACTCTTGAGTAAGAATTTTCAGCCGAAACATTCGTAAAAATGGTATTATAAGAAATGAAATGAAGTTACATTTATTTTAAATAGACTAATTGTCAAATTTTTTTTACCTTGACACATGACATCTTTTAGCTGACAAAAAGAATAGGCGCAAGACTCTTGTCAGTGTAATCAGAGGTATACATACATACATATTTTGAAATAAATCTACAAGAACTCTATACACAAAAAAGGTAACACAATTTTTTGCTTATTAAAAACAAGCCTTGCAATGAGCACGATTTTTACATAAAACTTTTCAAGGAAAATTGGCCCGTAAAACATGGCTCTTAAGATTGGAATTTATAAATTACGTTTTCAAGTCGTGTCATCGACCTTGTGAACAAAGCATTTATGCTATCAGATTAAATAGAACATTGCCTTTTACACGATACGATCTCTTCTAATACGGTAAGTCGTGCTCATGAAAATATTTACAAAGTATAAATTATAATAAAACATTTTGTTAAAATGAGAAGCCGTTCGGATGGCCGATTTTACAATATTTTCTTTTTACAAATAAGAACATAAAATGCTTCAAGTTTAAAGTGAAAATACGATGTTTTGAAACACGTAAATAAAATTTTACTGACAGAATTATTAGATTTTTTTATTTATTTATCTTTTTATGATACGAGTATGTTACGAGGAGCTCGGTAGCGCAGTGTATAGCGCCTGGCTCTACGATTGCGGAAGTTAAGCAACTTTCGCTAGGGTCGGTCATGGGATGGGTGACCAAAAATTTATTATCTCGAGCTCCGCCGTGCTTTGGACGACAGCCGTTGGTCCCGGCATTTGCGGTTGTTAGCACCCACCATTCCGCATTGGGCCCACGTAGTGGGTCATGGTCCATCCTCTTTATCCACCCATAAAGAAGGGCTGTGCCCAGGTAGTAAGGACATTAAAAATGGCTGATGTTCAATGTTACGAAGATTGATAATATTTCAGGAAAAAATTAAATTAAGCTCTGCAAACTAATAAAGGTAAATATTTTTTTTACTTATTTTTCTCTAGCACTAACAAGGAAAATAACCCTAATATTCAAGAAAAGTTTTTAAAAACTCATCCAAAACCTTATACCATCTTAAACATCTACCAAATCTACCAAATCAATAATGACAAAGATGACAATGTAAACATGAAATGTTTGAGCTATGTACCTTTGTATACCGAGTAGTTGGCTTGACGCCAACTAATTAGTCATACTAATGGAAACTATAGGACGCACTGCTTGGAGGAAGGCACTGGTATAGAACATAAACGTTCACACGATGTGTGAACTACAACTTACATTCTTATTTGTGGATTGTGATAACTTGGTATAATTAGCTACCTACGGTGAGAAGAAGTTATCTTGTAAGCACAATACATGCATTATTGTATTTTAAATAATAAATTATATTCAGCTAAATCTTCTTTTTTTTCAGGAATTGAATTCTTGATATAAAACTTTTACTCGATAAATTATTGTCATCGTACAGTCGTAGCACAGGGCGACTACGAAAGTTACGTAGCGTGCTCCGTCCGGGTGGGCGATGCTACACATGCGTAGCGCACACTATCTGGGTGGGCGATGCTACACACACGTAGCGCGCACCACCCGAGAGGGAGATGCTATACACCGAGTGCGCGTGCTTATTATTATTGTTGTGTTGGACATTATTAGGAAAAGGCATTATTTTTTTTAATTTATTTCTGCTTAATGATATTTATACTCGGTACCGGTAATATATTATTACGGTATATATACCTTTATAATATACATGCTGTGTAATTAGCCGACTGCAAGGAAAGGTTTATGTTTTTCCCGCGTATCTTGTATGTATGTATGGATGTTTATATTAAATATTCTCATATCTTTCAAACGGCTGAACGGATTTCTATCATTAATATAACATTAGGTTTGTCTTGACAGTCCAAGTGTTCTTAGTGACGTTAAAAAACCCAACATGGCGGCTTTGCGGTGCTATTATTTGAAGTAAAAAATATTTTTTTAGCATACATTGGTATACAAAAAAAATATTTTGGGTATCAAATTTAAAGGCCTTTTCATAAGGATTTCAAAAAGGTATATCATGACCGTAGTATATAAGGACTAAAAACACATAAATAAAAATAAATAAATTCAAAAAACTAAAAAACCCGCCTGCATCAAAAGACAAGTCAACTGAAAAGATGGAAACAAGATCAAATTATGAGGGCAACATAATAACATGCAGTCGGAGGCATAGAATTTTATGATAAGTCAAATCATTCATAATGTCACTTTATACATGCCTCCGACTGCATGTTATTATGTTGCCTTTAATATTTGATCTTGATTCCATCTTTTTAGGTGACTTGTCTTTCGATGAAGGCGGGTTTTTTTTTTTCTTAATTTTTATATTATTTCCGCGGCTAATTTCAGCTGATGTGTCATAGGTTACTTTAACTGCGATCGTATTCAGTAAAACATTGCGCGCTGAACTTTTCGGTATAGACTATACTGATATCCACAGTCGACAGCATCAGTTCTAGAATTAAATAACATCCGATTTCAAGTCAAGCAAATAAAGTTGCCCGGCATCACTTCCTTCAACACACAAAGTAAGTCCCTAACTATCGAGTGACTTCCTTCACTTGTTGTCACAAACGCCAAAGCAACGTTCGTATTCAATTACTTATTAATCTTGTCTTAAACAATTTGATGCAACTTGATAACTTATTTATTAACTGATTCTATAGCAGTTTGTTTTAGTTAAATATCTTGTTACCGAAAGCTGTTATCGTTAGCCTCAAAACTGATGAAAATTCAATTAGGCTAGTGGATAGTGATATAGTGATTTAAGTTTAAACATAATACAGCTGAACACTGTAGCATTAATTAACAGCTGATGAACAATAATATTATTATGTCTCGGCCTTTACTTTTTAGCACTATTAATTACTCTTAAATTTCAGTATTAGGTAAATGGTAGGTTCCAAAATGTTATTTTTTACTTATAATTTGGATTTAATTTATGACTTTTTAAGGAGTGAAGTGTTAAGTGCCGGAAAGTACTTTTATATACTATGAAATAATATGCATTATCTCCTCTCTGGCAATAAAAAAATTAAATTGATTAATCATTGTGATTTACAAAGAAGCGCTTCATTTTAACATATTTCTTCTTCACTTTATTACAAAAAAATTGCTACACTATAAAAGAAACAACATTACTTTCTCTCAAAATAAGTTATTAAATAAGTAAAGGCAAAACTCTGTAGAGAGAAAAGAGAGTTTTATTTCCCCATTATTAGGTGTTCCAATCAAAAAAATATGTCAACAAACGCCCAAGCCGTGCCATGTTTTTTCCTTGGTTTACATAATTTTATTTGCGTAATAGTAATTAAAACCCAACAAACGTTGATTGCGCTTCTAGCAACACGGAGAAAAGAAAAAGTAATAATAATTCTCTAAGAAAACATTTTTAACGAGTCAAACGGATAATGAATTTGTCATTCTATTTTAATTAGTCTTGTTGCCTCTTCAAAAAACTTTTTAATACGTCGAGATTTGACTTTTCCAAGTGTAATAAAAAAGTTTTTTTCGTTGATTAATCTTCGTACGTTTTGCTTGAAATTTGCGAATGACACCCACATAGATGAATAATATAGGTACAAAAAAAACTCGACTCGTCACTAGATCATTGTCTCACTCGGTAAATTCCTGCTGCAAGCGTGAGGAAAACTGATTCGAAACTCACGCTCGCAGCAAAAATCAATTTCACCGCGTGAGACAATGATCTAAATGACGAGTAAATTTTTTTGTTATATTATTATTCTTCTATAAATGAGTGCTTATCAATGTTGATTATAATTATGATGATGTTGATGATGCTCTGATGATGTTTATTGGGTAAGTAATTGAGAAAACATTAAAAATTTCTTTATTTCCTAAATTTATTCCTTTTGGCAACACCATAGAAACAAAAGTTGTCGGTAGGTACATTTATCATTATAATACAAATTTATTAAAAGTGATGAACTAGGCAACTTTTGCCATTTCAAACATTTCCTATAAATTAATTTCCTTTTAGTAGTTATACGAAAATGAGATTTCCTTTTCGTGGAGTATCGATTGACTTTTGTAATTAATTACATTTCAGGTTTCTATTGCTCTATTGACGTTTCTACCGGAAGGTCGTACAACCACAGTTCAAATAAATAACAGTAGTTTTTTTTGTAGCTTGATTAGACGTAATTATGCATTAGACTAGAGAAGTGGGTTCTGGTACATTCTACTGGATTTATATCAAAAGGGAAACTCTATGTCCCAGCTTTAGGATAATTTAAAAAAGTGGAACAAAAGAAAGAGATGTGTTATATCATATAGTGAGATGTTTCAGTACAGTAAAGCGACCTAAAAGTACAGTTGAGTTCAAAATGTGCGAGTGAAGCGCCCTTAATGTGATTATCGTGCGAGTGCGGAATTATACGACCGTAGAATTTTCCGCATTTTGAGTAAGCGACCAAATGACAGAGCATTTTTGAATTTCAAATTTTGTAAGGCTATTTAAAATCTCATTCTAGAGAGAATTTGTTTTTAAAAACCAAACAAGATAACCTTGAAACAAACAAAACCGAAAACAAAATTCGCGTTGTAATCCGTAAAAGTGTTTTACTGCAATTAATCAAGTTACATGCTAGACACAAGTCAGATTTTACTGCGTGTGTGCAAGAAGGTTTGAATTCGATTAAAATAAAAACCTTTCAAATGGAATCTTTTACTAACGCCCTTAGTACACTGACGCGTTCGCATGCGGCAGCGAAGCGATAAAAAATCTTTTAGTTCTATGGCAGCGTTTCGCATGCTAGGTCTATAATGATATTAAGATAAATAATATTAGAAAAAATATTAGAAAAAATCGACTCACCCGTAGCACCTCAGACGGGACTCGAACCCGCACCCTTGGGATTCCGGCCCAATGCACTGACCAATTATGCTACCGAGTCTGAGGTGCTACGGGTGAGTCGATTTTTTCTAGTATTTGTTCTAATATTATTTATCTTAATATAAAAATAGCATTGTGAATGCGAAAAAAACTAAATTTAATATCTTTAATGATAATTAATGTTCATTTCGCTAGTGGTGTTTTTTTCGTTCCGCAGATGTTTCGCTACCGGAAGCGATTCGCTGCCGCAAGCGAATGCTTCGGTGTACTGACGGCATAAACGTATCGAAGTGACTCGCCAAATCGTTTGCTTGAATGTCATCGATTGGTTATGAAGGACGGATTACAGGTCGTTTAGAGGTTGATGGGTGAATTTTGTGGTTCAGTGCACTGAATTTATATACGATTTTTCTCTTACTTGCTTTTGCGATTGATTGTTTTTTAATTTGATAAAAATCTTTTTGTAAAATGTGTTTTTTTTAGTTCAAATCTCTTTGTAGAGGTACCTAATAGCTTTTTATTAATACATTTTTTTTATGAGTTTAAGTACTTAATAACAATATATTAGAAAAAATACTAGAAAACATCTACTCACCCGTAGCACCTCAGACAGGACTCGAACTCGCACCCTTGGTATTCCAGCCCAATGTACTGACCAATTATGCTACCGAGTCACTAGTCACTAGCGAAATTTTCTAGTACTTTTTACTTCCTCGCATGTTTTCGCTTTTTACTTCTTTGTCATGCCAGCGTAATTTCATCAGACATTCGAAAGAAACATCTTTCCAGATGTTTTGACAATCGATAAAGATGAAATAGATATAATTATTAAATTGAGATTTTTCGCATTCATAATGCTATTTTTATATTAAGATAAGTAATATATTTAAAAAAAATGGACCAGAATGCCAAGGGTTCGAGTCCCGTCTGAGGAGCTACGGGTGAGTTAATTTTTTCTAATATATTATTTATCTTAATATAAAATAGCATTGTGAATGCGAAAAATCTATAAATAGTTAATAACCATTGAAACGAAGCGAATCAAAAGTAGGTATCGAAGATAAAATATACGACGATAAAATAGTTCTTTGTTGACTTTTTTAGATTATTGTAATAATACAAAAAAATGAAAATGTCTATTGTCCAAAATAAACTAAATAAATAAACTTTCCCCCTTCAAACACAAGCAAATCCACGTTACCTATAACCACACCACAATAAGAAACACAATACACTTTTTTTGGACAGTCGCGTAAAAAATACAGATATCACAACACAATCCGGGCACAGGAATAATCTTCACAGAAGATTTTTCTTTGTCCTGTGATCCGGGCGCTCTAGCATTGTGAACGTCGGAAATATAAACTTTCCTAAAGTTATGGGATTTTTGTAACAATGTTACTCTAACAATTATTACAATTACTATGTAAAAAGATCCCTAAAAGTAAAGCTTATTTGCAACCAGTCAAACTGATAACAGTGATAACACGTTCCAAGATTCTCTAGCCTCTCATTATACCAGTGTTTAATTAGCTTCAATCTGACCGCTAGGGGTCGGGCAGATCAGCCACAGACGCGCTATCGAATCAGCAAATACTAATTGGATCGGCCCGGTCGCATTGTCAATTCCTTTGAATGGCCATGCGTTGCTATAGGGTTTAAAACAAAAGCATAGCTAATTTATCATTACTAAAATCTTATTAAAACTAGGCTAAGTGCTTTAAACACACGTGACATCTTTTAGTTGCAAATCAATGATGGGAGTTAAAATCCATCCTCTAATCATTGTTTTTAAGTATCAAACACGAGTAAATGTTTTAGAAAAGCTCCATTTCAGTCATGTGGTAAAACGATCTCTATTATTTTCATCCAGTGTTACTGATAACACGTTCCAAGATTCTCTAGCCTCACATTATACCAGTGTTTAATTAGCTTCAATCCGACCGCTAGGGGTCGGGCAGATCAGCCACAGACGCGCTGTCGAATCAGCGAATTCTATAATTGGATCGGCCCGATCGCATTGTCAATTAAATACTCTCTTGAATCGCCGTGCGTTGCTATTATAGGGTTTAAAACAAAATCATAAGTTGAGTAAGCGTCGGTGTTATTCACTATGAAATTATAAACTTATTGGCTATTTTTAATTCCATATTTTATCAAAAATATAAAGCGCAAACGAACAACATTGCTTTAATTCTGAGACAATTAGGTATTATCAAAACAACGATCAGCATCAACCCAACTAAAAAAAATTAAACACATCAAAATGACTATTTATCGCATTTATTTTACAGTATTTTCCAAACCACGCCATACTTAGTACATGTAAGGTACAGTCAGTTTCAAATAAGAGGCAGTGAAAATGTAAAAGTGTTTTTAAAAACCCCCAAATTGATAAAATGTTCACAAAGTTAAAACTTACGTCAATGTAGTGTAGTTTAGTTTTGCTTTAGCCATTTCCAGCGCAGTAAAATACAACAGCTTCATCTACATCTCAAAATAAATCGATTGTAGATACATACTCTAAATATTTTTCCACTAAACCTCGATTCGTTTACGCAGGTCACGTAACGACGTTAAAGGGTACGGCAAGAGGCGATATGAAATCTTGTTATATTCGCACTATTTAACCCTGTCCGCGGCGGCCCTTTGCAAGCTCGTTGACCTGACAATCAGGTCTTTTGGACCCGAAGACACGCGGTTTATGAAATGAAAAACAGGGGTCCCGTGATATATGATAGACGGGGGACTTTTTTGAAAAAGTTTAAGTTCTTGTGTTATTTTTTATTTTGATTATGGAAGTAAGAGGTATTTTTAAGAATTATTTATCTTAATAAAGAAATGCATTGTGCATTGCAAAACATCTGAATATTATAATAAAAAATGTCACCTTTATCGATTGGAAAGATGTTTCATTAGAATGTCGAGGGTATTTCGCAACGCAACATGGCAACTGACAATTATTCTGATAAAAAATGCTAATAAGAATCGGCCAATTGAAGATAAACTTGAAGTAAATGTCGTTTACGACACAAAACTACTTGAATTTTACGAAATCACTCAAAAAACAAGTAAAAAAGCCTTTCAGTTAGGAACATATTTCACAGGTTAGTAGATAACAATATCAAGTAGTATTAAAGCTATTTAAAATGATTTAAATCTATTGATCAAGATAACTCAGATTAAACGAATGCCAGTAACTTTTAAAACTTTGATAATTATATCAATGATTTCCATGAGGAAATCCTACATAAATGATAAGGGCAAAACGTTGACGGTTAAGTGACGGTCAGTTTAACTGGCCATATCATGAAATACAACCATTTCATGAAATGATCGGCCACATCATGAAGTGATCAATTCTACGATTTGGCCACGTTACACTTTCTCATTTTTTTTTAAAAAATCTCAATTCATTTACCCCCAGAGTCCCCCAAACCCAATAGTCTTTAATTTTCAGCGATTCAGTACAAAATCCTATGAAACCGTAGCCAAGTCGAAAACTTAAATTCATTCGCATTTTAAAATATTCCCAGCACATTCTTCAAACTAATCTCTTGTAGTTCCACTGTTAACGTATGTGCTTTAAAAATGCCACAATTTAAAAACACGGCAAGTCATTTTGCGGTCTTACAAAAAATAGGTAACTCGCTTGTTCTATGACATTTTTACTGCCGAGCAAAAATAATGGCGACGGGTGGCGCAGACAAAAGTTTTGTCGATGTGACGTAAATATAAGCCGCGTGCCGCTTTTTATTACCAACGAATTCATAACAGTTAGTTGTTGAACAAGTTTCAGGTTCGATTAAGCTATTATGTACCTAATGGAAACAAAGTTAAGGTTTAGTAAGAAACTGAAATCACAAATTTTCATAATAAAGCGCTATAATTTTGGCCGTAATGCTTGTAGCCATGTAAGTAAGAAATATGACATTACTTGACTTTACTTGTATACGAATGTGAGTTTAGTATAATTAATTTTCATAAACCACATTAATTTAAAATCAACGCTCTCGAAGCAGGCCCGTGAACCGGGCCGTGCCGAGTCCGAGGCCCAAGCTACGTTGGTCGTGCTAATATTATTTATAAATACCAATGCATTTTAGCACCGTAGCCACAGAAGCCGAGCGGCAACCAGCGCTCAACGAACTCTGGAGACTCATACAGATAGTTGACGTGACCAACGTAGCTTGGACCCCGGACACGGCACGGCCCGGTCTGACATGAATCGGGCTTTAGCTTGTTCTCCGGTTTGCACAATCTTTTATTCAGTCCACGGGCTCAAAACCAACTGTCCAGACGGAAAACAATCTAGCTATGTTAATATTTGAAGTAAGAAGCATTGTCAGTGTGCAACTCATTTTTTATTCTGTGACATTTATTATGTAGCTTCATTGCTAAGAAGCTTATTTAAAAACTTTCCTACTTGAGACAGCAATTCCATTTTTCTTACTATGATAAAAGCATTTCTATTACTTAACGTCTTGAATTCATGTATTTGTGCTATTTATTGTTATTATGTGCTGTTTATATAGTACTATGAACACATCAGTGTTGTACCGTTGCACCTTTTAAACCGACTTTAAAGATGAGGTTCTATGTTCGTCTGTTTATTTGTTTTTTATGTATGTCCACCGATTACTCGAAGACGGCTAAACCGATTGAAATGGTTCAAACGTTATTGCATCAGGTTTATTCCCAAGTTGGTCCCATTATTTTAAACTTTGAAATCAATCCGTTAATTTTCAGGAAATTCTGAAAATACTGACCAACCATAACTTCTTTGTTAATGAAACGATTTAGATGATTCTTTTTTTTGTTTGAAAGAGGATACTTTTAAGATATGATTTAATTGGCATTGGATTGGTTTCCAAGATACACAAGGGAACTCCTCAAAATCAAATAGGAACTGTGAAGTGATTTAAATATTGGGAGGATAATGACAATCTAAGAAATTAGGTAGTTAACTATGGTCAAGGATGTTTTGGACTAGATCTGAACTGCGTAGGCACAAGGGTAGGGACTTATGGGACTCCTTAACAACAAACAGTGCGAAAAGTGGAAATTAAGTTATTAGGAGTATTATACCATTAAAATGTGTGAAATATTAATCAAATATATTTATATCATCGCTTAAATTTACATATACATACCTACCACAAAAAAATAAAAAAAATCTTTTAAAAATTAAAAAGAAAAACTCCTTAAAAAAACCTAAAAAAATTGCTGCAAAAACAGCTTCAAAAAGAAACAGAAAAAGCAAGATATTATTTCTTTAAGGTTTTTTTTTAATTCAGTAGAGGAAATAATACAGCTGAAGTGTTCTATCATCATTTACGCGTCATGGCAAGCCCAACTGCTGCGAACAAAGTAACACCAAACCACCTACTCCACCTCCTTTTTATTCATACATCTTATTTTTCATACTTTTTTTATGCATTAATTCGCTAATAAGTAACAACTGTGACGTTTCTAAATAAACTAATGTTAGAGTTAGCCCGCTCCTTACTTTGTGAATAAGCGGGTGACCTTGTAACGAGAAGAACCGGCAAAAACTCGTCAAGGGCTGCTTTTTTCTCCCTGTATATTTTATACAGAGTCGTCAAAAATTGAAAAAGAAGTCGGTTAATGAACTCATCATTTAAAGTGACGTCATTTTCCATCACAATAATTAACAAAGTTTACATTCAATGGGTAGGTAAAATAAATTTCAACTAGTTGAGAAATCACTGTCTACTTTTACATCTACATACGTCCTTGAAACTTTGTAGTGGGTATTATATTTTTTCGCTGTAGCATAAAAGATATCCTATGAAACGTCATTTGGCTGAGTATTCTGAGAGTATATTATTATCGTCCGTTCACTGACATCGTATAACAAAAGCACGATGCAATAATGCTTTTATGTTGGAATGCTAAGAAGCCCATTCAAAGTTCTAGAATTCACTATCAATAAAATGCTAAAGAGCTCTTTTATGATATCTGAATAAATCTGGCGACAGGTGCCGGCGTTGTAAAAGTGTATTTTGTTGACTTGCGTTTCGTAATAACTTAACAGGAATGGAATTTATTTTAAACTAGCGACCGCCCGCGACTTCATCTGCGTGGACCCTAGGGAAAATTTGACCGGGATAAAAAGTAGCCTATATGTTAATCCAGGTTATAAACTATAGGTCTGCCCAATTTAATCCAAATCGGTCCAGTAGTTTAGGCGTGAAGAGGTAATAAAACACACACACATACACACACACACAAACACATACACACACACGCACACACATACACACACCCACACACACTCAGACATACACATACACACA
The DNA here is from genome assembly GCA_963556745.1 of Catoptria pinella. Taxonomy (NCBI): domain Eukaryota; kingdom Metazoa; phylum Arthropoda; class Insecta; order Lepidoptera; family Crambidae; genus Catoptria; species Catoptria pinella. The sequence goes on from OY750769.1 coordinate 9,644,119, forward strand.
CATGTTTTAAAAAAGAGAAACATCACTTTGAAATTAAAATCAAACATTTTCGTGAGGGAAAATTACTACTGATTGAAAAAAAACTTTTCTATATCGCCAAAGTTCTAGCATTGTAAGTCACATTATTATGAAGTATTTAATATTGTACTAGATACCAATATAATTTAAAAAAACATATACAAACATATCAATAAATTGCAGTACGTGCATAGCAAACAGTACACATACTACGACTTGCTTGTGCATAGGAGAGACGAAAAAAAATGCAAAAAAACTACAAACGTTATTGAATTTTACCTGCCGAAATATAGTATTTCCGATTCAACTAAGTTATTTTGCGGTACTTGGGATAACAATAATCCATTTTGTTATTAATAAAGGAAAAAAGGATTGCTTCGTATTACATTTCTCGGTTAAAAATTTGCGAATACGGGTCAACTTCTAATTATATTCGGTCTACGAATACCTACTCATTCACTGAGTCCACGTTATTCAAAATGAGGCTTTATTTTTTTCGTTGTGAATACCTATTTCCTTTAGGCTGTCTTTTGTTTGGCCGAAAACATCGTAATATAAGCGTGATATCAATTATTTAACACTGGACAAATGGCATTTGGCACGTGATGTTTACATTTCATTGAATTTGTAAAGGGGTGCAGTGAATAATTCGCTGGTGTTTGTCTTTTCTGTAGTGTATTTATACACATCACACTGTTTCTGGGTTGGTCGTTTTGAAATAATTTGATTTGGTTTATTAGTCTATTTTTTTTAGAATCAGTATACAACGTGTTACAAAAAAACCCCTAATGCCGAATATGGTAGATAGGGACCATCAAACTGAACAACTTTTACTATGGGACCAACTCTGAAATCGCGAAAAAAAAATTAGCTGTTTCATTCATTTTGATATTATCGATTTTAATTTTTGTATCCCCTATATACCATATTTGGCATTAGGGGTATTTTTGTAACATGTTGTATAAACAAAGAAGTTATATCCAACCAACCATAAAAACATCGATGTAATACTTATTTTCAGGATTACTTGAAAAGTACTGAACTGATTTCCAAATTTAAAGAAATGGAAACAACTTGTGTATTAACCAGCTCCCGTTCTCAAATGGCTATTCTACTAAAATTAACGCTAGTAGAATAGAATAACTATGTGTCGAAATGACATAAATAAGCTGACGCTTGGCTCCTGTCAATCTCATACATTGTCATTCTATTCTACTAGCGTTAATTTGAGTAGGGCCCTCTGATGTAATAACGTTTGAATCATTTCAATCAGCCGTCTTTGAGTAATTGGCAGGCATAATACGAATACGACCTGAGTGGTGCAGTGGTCAACATGCCGGTCTACCACGCAAGAGAATTGATTGAAATGATGAATTTTAAGTTCTGTGACGGGTCTGGGTGTTGCTATGTATAATAAGTATATATATAAAAAGTATATAAGTAGTATATCAGTTGTCTAGCACCCATATTACAAGCTTTGCTTAGTTTGGGGCTAGATGGCACTGTGTGAAATTGTCCAAGCATTATTATTATTATTATTATTATAAAAAACATACAGGTGAACTGAGAACCTCCTCCTTTTTTAAAGTCGGTTAAAAACTAAATTCATCCACTTATTTCATAATATCATTTCAGTTGCAAACCACGATCGCCGGCAGTTAACCCTAATGAATAGTTCCAAATGAAATTGTTTTCCACGTGGCACTAATGGCACTCGTTTCTTCGTTAAGTGAGTGAAACTTGGTCCCGTAAGTGGTATAATTGTTTACCAACAAACTTTTGCTGTGTTTATGTAGGTTTCGGAAATTGTATAGAAAAAATTGTGCAAGTTTGTAAATATAATTCATATTGTCTGTTTATCCTTACTTGTTTTATTTGGTACACAATCTTAATCCAACTCTTTATTGAAATGATAATTTTTAAAATATAACAAATCGTTTTCCTCACACAGATTACGAAAGAAGTTGATAATTATTAATGACAGTTTAATTTGATAGGACAACATATTTTTTAACCCTTCAACGCCCGGAAAATGAGACACGATAGATATTCCATTGTTATCCGGCCGCATGCGTCCGCTCGGGCGTTGATGAATAATGATTTAAGTTTAAAAGATGTATGACAACTGTCAAAAAACCGTTTACTAAATAAGACTAATAAGGATAAACAGACCTATAAATGCTTTTTTTTAATTAAACATTTTAAAAATAGATGTAAGCGAAATATCAATGGCTGTTAGAATACAATAATTGTTTCGTAAGGAAATGAGTTTCCCTTTTGATAAGCGACATGAGTAACTTAAAGTTTTCATTTCTCTCGTAAGTACTTACCTGAGGTATCTAATATCTATACATACATCATTTTCCATTTCCAGTTTCGAAAAAGAAAATATTTATTCTGCAATTCCTATCGTTTACTTCGGAAACAAAAACCGCTTGAAACAAAAAAGTTGCGAACATCTAACATCGTTTAACCAAAATTACATCCGAAAAGAATAACATTGAAATAAGCAATATAATGTTTTTATTATGAATTGTTTTTTCCAGCGTTGTACGGCCTCCTAATAGCTAGCACATTCAATCTTATTCGTCCATACCAACAATTCCAAGGGCATCGAGTTGAGCATGCATGCGACCTAACATTCCATGTTTGCCGAACATATTGCAAGCTCGCAAATATAGCAAAATTTAGTTTGCATCGAACCTCGATACATTCGGTCTAATATTTGCGATCACATCCGGCGATTCCAAATTTGTGTTCGAATGGCAAATATTAGATGCTGGCATGATGCATGCAAAATAATGGAAATCACTTGAAGTTGACACAGCATTTCGAAAATACTTGCTTATCAATAGTCAATAGTCAAAATTTCTTTATTCAAATAAACTTAATAATTAAGCACTTTTGAATCGTCTATATTTTCCTACCGCCCGTTCCAGAATTTTTTAACTGACAAGAAGAACAGGCGCAAGAAACTTACCAGCTTTAACAGAAATAAGTAACGATATTTACAAACTTAAATATATCGTTACCAAATATAGTACAACAGGATTATTATCTCATACAAGATTTCTGGATTAGACGACGTAATGTCGTTTATTTGTTTTTAGGGTTCCGTACCCAAAGGATAAAACGGGAACCTATTACTAAGACTCCGCTGTCCGTCTATCAACAGGCTGTTCTCATGAGCCGTGATAGTTAGACAGTTGAAATTTTCACAGATGATGTATTTCTAAGTAAATAACAGAATAAAATAAATATTCAAGGGGGCTCCCATACAACAAACGTATTTTTTTTGCTCGTTTTTGCTCGATATTTTTTAACTAAATAACTATTTTTTTATCATCAGCTGTTGTCAGCTAAAAATTAATTGATCAGTGAATATGAAATAATGTCGGATTATTGTTCCAATTTTTTATTGGCCGAGATGCAAACCTAAACCAGTCTGGAATATTTGTAGTTACTTTTTATACTTTCACTGTTTCTTCATATATATACACCTACTCAAAACCCTCCTCGGGAAACATAATTATAATAAACTTCATTATAGCACCACAACCTTACTGTTCAAGAACAATATTTACATTACAAAAACTGCTCGTCTTGATTAGTGAGTTTAACAATGCTCCATTCGAAATCCGCCTAAATGCTGTGTATACAGTCTGCAAATTGAAATTCCCCTCCTACTAACTAATCTGTTAAATAACAGCGTTTGAAACAATAAACTCAGATTTGGGATGTCATTTCGTAAGATTATGCGGACCGTTTGTGATATGGCCGGGTTAGGCGAAAAAGCGAGATCGGTCGTTTGGAGGGTTGGGTGTTCTGAAGAAAAGTTTAAGCCCTATAATAATATAGCGCTAGCAAAATATGCCTACCTATTTATTTTTAATTCGGTGCTAGTTATGTCACATACATATTGTAAAGATTATGATATTGAGTAATAAGAGTTTCTTATTACTTAATATCATAATAAGTATTGATGAATTCGAAACAACATCAGTAGTTCAGTACACAGTAAAATAGGTAAAGATTAGCATATGCAGAGACGGCTTAGGGGGTAGGTCGGCCACAAAATATCTGATCCATGACCGAGTGTCCTACTGTAAAATTTTGATGTAGGCTTTTCGGGCAAACATTCTATTTCAGTGCCCGAGACACAGATGACACGTGCAGGCGGTGCAAGGCAGAGCCGATCTGCGCGACGCAGATAGGTGTCTGAATTTATGTATCTTTTCTTAGATATCATTTATCTGTACAAACATTACTATGCGGTCTCACGGACCCTGCGGACGCACAGCGTCCCAACTACAACTACCAACCACACGTAATACGTAAAACAAACGAAACGAACTAATCACAGAGCTCTATATCAACGCAGTGCGTTCGCATAGGCAAGGGTCGTTTGAGTATTATTCTTGACTGCGGGTGTATGTCTGTTATCTAAGAAAATATACATTTCAGTGTCGCATGTGTCTGCGCTGTAACGTGCGACAGTAGGCTACAGTACACTGTAGTTACTAGAATGGGAATCAATGTTGTACATAAAGAATACAAAGAATATACTCGACGAATTGAGAACTTCCTCATTGTTTTCAAAGTCGGTTAAAATATCACAGTGAATGGAAAAATGAAAAATAACGTCCAGTTTACTAAAATATGAAAGAATTCGACCAAAACGAGAAAAATCCCAGCTTTAATATATTTGCCCGAGAAAACCTCCTTGCTTGATAGCTTTCCAAGAATTGAGGAAGACATAAGTGGTAGATAGAGTACATTGGTTGAATTTCCCCCCTTCTATGATAGCCTGTCGATATCCCACCGGCTGTATAAATCTTTCTCGCTCGCCGGATTTCAATTCAAGAGTATGAAAGATATTTATTTGTATTTTATATTTAATTTAAAAACTTTCTTAGTATGGCATAAAAAGGTAAGAAGAAACAGAAGAAGTAAACAGCAGTAAATTCAGGTAAAATATTATACTTAAGAAAAACTATCACCTATTATTGGTTTGCAAGATTCGGAAAATTGTTACTATTTATCTAAAATAAATAAAGCAAAATAACTAAGTGTCTTACTTCAAGAATTTAACTTAAAGTAACAGAAGTGAAGCTTTGTACCTACTACGCACACACATAGAGACAACTCTCACCGATCGACGACACTGCCACAGAATATATAGATATTAGTACTCACGCACTCGAACTCGTTTGAGATTCGTCTGAGATTCCGGTTATTCCGTGTCGTTGAGGGTTGTCTGTGTGCGTTGCTCGAGCGCACGTAGTACTAAGCTTGACTTCTCTCCTCTCTCTGTTTTGTCGTACCTAGTACTAAATGGTACAAAATAAACAAATAGGTAGTAGGTAGAAATTAATTTCCTCCTGCTATTTACCGTTGATACTGACCCTCGTATCTACAGACGAGTAAGTTACGAGGGTGATAACATGACGGGAGCCTGTCCAAGGTGCGAGAAACATGAAATCTTTAGGCAACTCGCATAAAAACTAATTAAATATAAAATACTGACAAAAATGCAACACTACCAAAAGATAATCTTAATTATGATAAATAATATATTAGAAAAAATACTAGAAGAAATCGACTCGCCCGTAGCACCTCAGTCGGGACTCGAACCCGCACCATTAGGATTGGGATCTTAATATAAAAATAGCACTGTGAATGCGAAAAATCTCAATTAAATAATAATCTTAATTTACTATAAATAGCAAAAACAAACATTCTAGTAGTAAAAAATCGTCAATATATCCAACCACTTTAATTTGACTTCCGTCCATCACTTGAAAGAATAAGTATATGTGTAGTGTAGCGTCACGGCCCTATTTAATAACGTGACAATTTGTCAACTGTCATGACAATTTGGTGTAGCTATGAGTAGTTTGTTCTATCCAGAGTAGTACAATTGGTTTTTGTTGTCAAAATTGTCATGACAGGTGACAAATTGTCACGACAGGTGATAAATTGACCTGACAGGTGACAAATTGTCATGATAGGTGACAAATTGTCACGTTTATTCAATAGGGCCCTGTTAATCGATCGGCTGTATAAGGTCGGTAATATTACATGTGACAAGTAGCCAAATTACGTCTATGACAATTAGTCAAATTACGTCACGAAAAGAATGATAAAAAACTAGCGAACGCCCGCGACTCCGTCTGCGTGGAAAGTTTTTTTGCTATCCCTCGGGAATTCTTTTTTTTCGGGATGAAGTTAAGGTACCCTATATGTCCCTTCTCTGTACCTCTGACAACGTGTGTGAAAAATTTCATGATGATCGGTTCAGTAGATAATACGTGAAGGCGTAACAAACAAACAAACGGAGTTTCACATTTATAATATTAGTAAGGATAATACGGCCGAAATTTTTTGGCCGAAGTGTCGGCGTCGACATACTTTTAACACGTTTAGGTACTTATACCATACCACTAGTCAATCGGCACTATACTTCTAGGTGCTGCCAGCCTAAAAACGGCATGTAGTTTCAAGTTCATTAAAACTCTACAAGAACGTTCCAATATGCATAACTTAGAACACCTCAATAGTGTTTAAAACTTTCAAACAAAGCAACTTCCCAACAATAACAAATCAGTTCGCTACAAGCCCACAAGTTGTACCAAAGAAACAATCCTGTCCCGTGAAGACAATGGCGTGGCGGCGTTGCAAGAACAATAGATCCGCTCCATACTCTCGATGCAAACTTTTAGAAAGGACGCATCGCTTTTGTCACGGCACGCAAATTGTCAAGTTGATTTGTTGACATTAGAAACTGGATCAGTGATATCTTTTTCACATATCGACATTCGGCATGCTCAGGTAAGCAGCATTGCTCTTGTTGTTTGCTATTCGAGTTATTGTAATTTGGATCATAGATTCACTTCATACTCTCGATGCAAACTTTTAGAAAGGCTATAAGTACCCATCGCTTCTGTCACGGCACTAAATTTTCTTTCATTTGTTGATAATCGAAACTCGACGAGTAAAATTGTCTTACATATCGGCCTGCAGCATTGTGTAGACAACCTAAGCTAAGGCGAACAACGCATTGCTGTTGTCGCAGTACACAAAATGTCAATCAGGGACATAGTGCTCTTTGATTTATTTATTGTTATTGAATCATAGATCCGCTCCATAGCGTATTATAACTAGGAGTTATTAATTTCCTAAAAAATATTAAATAAATGTGGCCTAAGGTCACTACTAAATAACTGCTTAATACAGTGTTTTAAAATACTTTCTTCTTCAATATTAATGCACATTAAATGTCAGCTACCTACGAGATATATCTAGCTGCGGGTGTACCGCGTAACTACTCGTACTTATTTTGGATTTACACGGGCTTAGTCACCCGTCACCAAGTCGTACGGCGAAAATCGATTGTGACTGAACAAACTTATCTGATCCGGTGTCCAAAACTGGACCTAAGTGTTAGTATTACATTACCTAGGTTACGCCATCGACTACATAGACGACAGCGACGCTGTCACCGATGTGTCATCTCTAATTCAATTCTACAAGCGACTTATGCTAGGTGACTAAAAGTCGACCGTCACAGGTGACTAAATTCGAGCCATGTAAATAGCCCATTTATATTGATAAGAAGTTCAAGTAAATTATGTTGACACATAAAAGTCCCTATTTTATAGTTTTGTCGCTGGCTGCTTTCCTATTTTGCAACGCCTAACCAAAATAACAAATAAATCGACAGTAAAACCATTAAAACAAGGACTTAAAATGTCAACATTTACTTGAACTCTGTATCAATGTTGTATAAAACCGATGGTTCGTACTTAAAGGGTAGATTTGGCATTTAACGTGTTAAAAGAATAGTTGTTATATTACATCACAACGTAAAGTATTTCTTTAGTATGTATGATGTATATTGTAATAGAAGAGTGACTCATGCTCATTACGGGGCTCAGCTTAGAAAGCTGTCCTGAATGCAGTGCCCTGAAATCTTCAATACACGACAGACATCGAGTGTCGATACGGGAACATAGCTCTTTTGAAGACAGTAGTAAGTATTCCGATACCAATCTCATTAGTTTCTACAGTAAACGGAGATAAAAAACATAGGTTCAGAATAAAAAGGAGAACTTCCTTTAAAAAAACCTGTCAGTAAAACAAAAACAGCAACACAACCTTTAAAATGCAAGGAATCATATTCAAATCACTAGATACGCTTATCTATTGAAGTCGGGTGGGTCTGGAAGGCAACTTCTTTTTTTAATTCTAAAAGACAAAATCATTCAAATTATTCAAAATATTTTTTTTTTTGGATTATTAATTGAAAACCACTGAACGTATTAAAAAAAATCATCAAAACCATCTCAGGTATGTACTCTTTCGAATGAATGAAAAAAGAATTTTGAAAATCGGTTAGATAATATCGAGTAACATACATACAAAAAAAAACAGTCGAATTAGAACCTCCTCTTTTTTAAGCCAGTTGAAAATACATTACAATACATAAGAATGTAACAAAGTAATTAAGACTCTAACCAAATGATAAATAACTAATAGAACGAAAAATTTAATTATTTGACACTAAAGGATAAGATTAAATAATTCGAATTCTAGATATATCGAAAGTATGATCATTTAAATAAAATATTTTACCCCGTAAATAAAATCAAAAGAAACTAATACATTTCACTCATATTGACCTTTATACTCAAAGATAGCGTTCCAAATCATTTATTGTAAAGGTATTTCAGTTACTTTGGTTAAAGCGTCCTTTGAATTTGGGCCTGGATACATCACCGTGGCGGCGGCCGTATCGCCGCTCTGGTTGACAGCCAGCGGCATGCCCTAAAATATTCGTTTACACCGGTGATGACCGAGGTTCTTGTTTTCTTCAAAACGCCTGTAACAGCGCCTGTAACAGCAAAACAGTACTAGCGAAACCGCGGTAGTTTCACCATAGTTCCGCCATGAATTGTCTTCTATCGACGACAAATGACGATCACATCTACGTAGCGGTTTAGCGTGTGCCAACGGTCGTAGCCGATCGAGCGGAATCGCGCGTGAAAAATCTATGCAAGAACAGGCTGTTCGCATGTGTTTCGCTTGTCGAAGTCATGGCGGAACCTACTGTGTTTCGCGGCGGAGGTGTGCTACAGGTGTTAACAAAATGATGATACCAATACATCAAAGTCGTCGATATTGGCTGTCATCTTTGTTTTGCAAGCAGATACGAATTTTGAGACAGTGAACAAATTGTATCGCAACAGGATGCGGCTCCACAGCATAAAAATTCAAAATTCATAACTCATTTATTCAGTCTAGGCTGTTACAAGCACTAGTGAATGTCAAAGAAGCTACGCCATCGGTTCGCAAACCCTAAGCAGGAGAACCTAACGAGAAGAGCCGGCAAGAAACTCGTCAATGGCAGCTTTTTTCTCTGTATATTTCACACAGAATCATAAAAATGCCACACTGGTGATGTGTCCATGCCCTTAGGCCCGGCCAATATTCTCTTCTTTTCACTCCCAACGTATTGTCTCAGTTATTCGAAGCCGAGGCACATGAAATAAAACAGAAATCGTGTTCAATGCGTACGAGTAACAATGTAATCAGTATTTTCGCTAAGAGCAGTACTATCTCGGCTTTACACTTGAACGCTTTAACAGTAAATTTGCTGAAAGTTCTGTGTTGCATTACGGAACTTTGTAGTAAGCGGTTTTATTGTGAACATAATCTGTTGCTATAGCAATTTCAACCTTTAGGTAATTGAATAACTTTGTGTTTATGCTTGAGATAAAAAAATAAGGAAAATTATGTAAACACATAAGTACTAATATGGCTCAACTACTGAACTTCGAAGGAAAGTTAAAATTAGTTAGTTACATAATATACAAGTACGTTAGTGTTTATAGAACATAAAACGTCTTTGCTTAAGCCCAGACAGACAAAAGCCTTCCAAATCATATTCGGAAAGTAATTTTCTTTGTCTTTGTTGAGCAAATAATGATAACTAGGTATATCATACTAGTTGCTCGCGATATATTTTTTTAGGTTTTCAAACTCCATTATATACGCCATTTTGAAAACTTTCTACATTTGAATTATTTAGTTTGGATTTGTTGTTTTTTTGGATTCCCGACGTTTCGACACCTTTCCAGGGGCCGTGGTTAAGGGAGGACTAAAGCAAAGAGGCTGCTCATATTTTTATGGCAAATATAAAAATAAAAACACTGGAATTTAAATATACGCGCTGTAATCCGTAAAAAGTTTTATCTCAAATGAACTGTACGTGCGGAAGTCAAAAAAAGGATATAAAAATATCATAGTATTCGAATTTAATAAGTAACTAGCGACCCGCCCTCGCTTTGCTTCGGTTCCTTTCCATTTTTGCCAAATGCGACCTTCCAACAACACCAAAAAAGAAAGCTAATACCGGTACAGTCGTCACCGCCATTCGCTCCACAAGTCTCGATTTCGTCCCGTTCGAATCCCGTCCCGTCATCGGTGTAAGAAACGCGCTTGAATTTATTTGAGCACTCTTTAATTTTTTGCGACAACTTAAACAAATAAATAAATATTAGACAACATCACAAACATTGCTCTAATCCCAAAGTAAGTAGCTAAAGCACTTGTGTTATGGAAATCAGAGACAACGGTGGTATCACAAACACCCAGGCCTGAGCCAATATAGAAAAGTTCGTTTTCTAAATTGGCCCAACCGAAGATCGAACCCGGGACCTCAGAGATGGCGACACCTTGAAAACCGGTGTACAAAGCCACTCGACCAAGGAGGTCGTCAAGTGGTAACAACTCCTAAGATATTAATTTAAATGGTATGGTGTAAAGGGTAAAAATAATGTACACAAAATGCTTAAGGTGACTAACGTATATATTAAATTTAATAAGAATTAATTCTGTATCCTACTAAATAGCTTTCCAAGTTTCCGCATTAAACGCTATAATTTTTTTTTGAAGATATAAAATGGATATGGTAAGCTATTCTTAAAAGATAGATATATGCCACCGCAGACTTTTTAGTAGATTAAAAAAAGGAACAATTCTAGCATACATTATTTTGCTATGCTCAAAAGGTTTATGCAGCGTTTTCGATACAAGATACATCCCAGTCGGCTTAATTTTTGCCGACATCTTTAACAATTATCGTCATATTTCTACCAATTTTCATAAAACCTCAACTTATTATACACTCGAACCATCATCAGGAATCACTCTATCAATTGGTAAAAACCGCATGAAAATTCTTTTAGTTGTTTTTGAGTTTATCACGAAAAGACAGACAGACGCGGCGAGGGAATTTGTTTTATAATATGTAGTGATAGTGATAATAAACATATAAGGAGAGAATAAGGTCTTTGAAAAATTAAAAATAAAATCACATTCAAGTGTAAAGTAGTTTGGTATTGAAATATGACTTTTATTGAAATGGCAATGGAAATTTTCTCACTTGCGTATTGAATGCAGCTTCGTTAACACTGACACGAGTTCGGTTCGGATGCAATCTCTCAATAAACGAGCCTCGTTGTGTATTCTTCGACGTTGTTTTTCGGATTTTTAGCTTAAATATATAATAGAATAGAATAACATTTATTTGAGACAAAACAAAAATACACAAGAAATAAAGTAAAGAAAATATATCTATCTTAGTTTTGCCCCAAATCGGTCCTGACTCAGCATAATGCTAGGCTTATGACCTGACGCTGATCTTCCATCCAAACCGGTTTGGCGATGCCACGGAAAAATGACCGGCAAAACACACATAAAATTATTCACAATCGACACATGAATATAAATTGCACCATGAACCTACTCCTAAAACATAAAAGGCTGAATGGGCATTCCCCCGTAACTTAATGGGACAAACACAAAACAAAATTATATGACAAGCCCTACCTACCCTCCTAACTAATCTGTGATTTTTATTCTATTGACACTTGGACAAGACGCCCGCCTTAGACTGATCAAGCAAGACGCTCTAATTTGTAACAAAATAAATCAACAAAGTAATTATCTATATATATAAAAGGGAAAATCACTCACTCACTCACTCACTCACTGATCACGAAATCTCAGAAACTGCAAGTGCTAGGAGTCTCAAATTTTGCATGGGGGCTCCTTTTATGGCGTAGGTTCTCACTAAGACGGGATTTTGCGAAATTCAACCCCTAAAGGGGTGAAACAGGGTGGTAAAGTTTGTATGGGAGAACGCGATTCCTTGGCCCGATTGACTTGAAATTTGGCATAGACATTCTTTCACAAAATTAATTGAACACGTGTTTCGTATTTTTTTAATATTTATTACCTAACAAGGTTAAAAAGTGATATAAAGCTACTTTTGCTGTGATTGACTTCGACGTCGGAATTGAAACTTTTTTGTGCATTTGATTGATTAATTAAGAAAAATAAATATCATTTGTCACCTCAACGTAGTATTACATTCTCTTTGGTCATTTCCCCTGAGAGTAGGTAGAATGCATTTCATTGAATAGTACCTATGGCGTTATGTTGGCAGTGCTGTCATTTTTTCCTTATTGCGTTGTAATAAGGTGCAAAATTATTCCATCTAATTATCAGTTTAATTTTAAAAGAAGTCAAGTCGCCTATGCTGTGACAATAATTAATAAAGCACAGGGACAAAGTTTAAGGCTGGTGTAGATCTGCGCAGTGATTGTTTCTCCCATGGCCAGCTCTAATATCGCCTGCTCGAGAGTCAGCTCGCCGAATAGCCTTTTTATTTTGCAACCGGATAACATGACAAGAAATGTGGTAGCTATACAACATGTTACAAAAATACCCCTAATGCCGAATATGGTATATAGGGACCATCAAACTGAACAACTTTTACTATTGGGACCAACTCTCAAAGTTGTTCAGTTTGATGGTCCCTATACCATATTCGGCATAAGGGGTATTTTTGTAACACGTTGTATATTATAGAGAAGTGTTGGATGATCGAGATTGAGAATCCTGATAATGCACAACATATTTTTATTTAGAACTAGCTGCACCCGGCATGCGTATTGCAATGCTCCGTTTTTTTAGCCAGGGACTTTCTCGGTCGTAAGCAGAACAACTCACCAAAGTTTCATCATAATCGGATCAATTTTTTAGGAATCCCGTCGTCTGTACACTTAGCTCTTTTAAACTATGCATAAAAAACCGCATCAAAATCGGTCCATAAGTTTGGGAGCTAGGTTGCCTCAGACAGACAGACACACACAAGTCAACCCTTGCGTATGTTGTGTACGTCGTATATGCATATAGTGGTGGCCACATAATTAAGAACACAAATCGATTTTCATACAAACGAGGTAATTTTGAAGTCTTGGTTTTCCGCTAGGGATTGAACTAGCTGTGATCTGATGATGGCCATCCAGGGAGTGAATGGAGAAGATTCAGATAGCAATACTCTCCCAACTGATCTGGTCAGCATTTTTAGTTGCAAGTTTTCATATATTTCTATACTATATTCGCGGTTTTTTTAAACATATCCTTACATCTCTTAAAATGCTGGTCAGATCACTTGGGTGTGTATAGAAATCTAGATCTCCTCCATTCACTCCCTGGATGGCAATCAACAGATCACCGCTCGGTCTGCTTTAAAGTTACTTCGTTTGTATGATAATCGATTGGCGTCCTTAATTTTGTGGCCACCACTATATATAGATATCCTGTAGTATAGTCTAATAACTTCACACTCACCACATTAGTAACTACATTGTTCCCGTGCGAAGCCGGGGCGGGCCACTAGTATAGCATATAGTATCATTACAGTAATAAGAATTTCGCGGCCCTCGATTTTGTGTTACGTCCTTTTTATCATAAAATACCTATTACATCAGATCTGGGACGTTTCAAGCCACTTTTTGTTTTCATGCTGGACGCTTGAGTGGTTATGTTATTGTGATGGAAATTGAAATATCAAACGTGTATTTTTTTAATAACATGGTTTACCATTTACAATTTATTTGAAAAAAAGATCATTCAGAAAAAGAGGAAATATTCTAACAGTGGTTAATTTATATTTTACGATAGTAACACGAAAATATAGTTTGGTACTTTACTGGCAATCTGTAGAATTGGGAATCTGTAGACATAGGCCTAAATGGCATATTCTAAAGCTATGGAGATAGACACAGGAACAAAAAAAATGAAAAGAAAATAACCAAAATGAATAAAATAAAACATAAAATAAAATTCAACCGAACTGAGAACCTTCTCCTTTTTTTGAAGTCAGTTAAAAATAAGACCTTTTATAAAAGGAAGTTTAAGTATGCATAGTAAAATAAATGATTGAAGAATTATTGTGAATAAACAAGCCTACTCTTTGTAGTGCGTGATTCAATAAAAAACCGGACAAGTGCGAGTCGGACTCGCCGATCGAGGGTTTCGTACAAATTTGTAGGTATTATTATAAATAGTTCAGGAATCGAAGTTTTTCTGAGCTTTTCCCGAAATTCAGTTTCTAGAGTCTATAATTACTTATATAATTTTGTTTTATAAGTGAAATTGTAGTTATTCGTTAGGTAACCTTGTCAAAGTACTTAAACAAATAACTTAAATATCAAATTTGATTAAATTCTATCCGTTGCTTAACCTCGATGATTGATTACGTACTTTAAATATAGATTATATTTTTTATGATTTAATTACAAATGTACAGTTTTCAGATTTTTCCCTGCACTTTTAGTAAAAGTCAATAGTACTTGCCAAGTTTTATAGTTCTAGGTCAACGGAAAGTACCCTGATTCTCTTGAGATGTGTTGAAATATTCGTTTTTTGCGGCATAAACAGCAGTATCTTTTTTTTACTTAAACTTAGAAGTTTCATTTTTTCACAGCTTCAAGGGACTGTAGACCTGAGACCTGAGTATATGATTTAATTTCAACTCGATACTCCCACCCATTCCCGAGATAAAGGATCTTGACAGACAGACAGGCGAACAACATAGTGATCCTATAAGGGTTCAGTTTTTTCCGATAACGGAACGGAACCCTAAAAACCACAGAACAAAAGGGGAAAATGTTTTTCTTTGATCTGTGGAAAAACAAATACCTACCTATTATACGGTACTTGTTAAATAATCTTCTAATCTTTTGTTTCTAAACTGAAATAATCGTCCACTACTGTTACATTCGTACAATTAAGTGTATTCGAGAGTTTTTGGCGCCATTTTGTCGAGTTCGGTTTGGTGTCTATTTTAATTATTTTCAAATTGATTCATAGTGGATATTGTGTCTTAAAATTGGTGCAGCTATATGGTACAAGTGTCTACGCAACTGAACGATATGTGGGATAATTGAAATAGGCGCGATCTTGGTTGTGTGAAGCTGAGACTTTTATTGAAGTGGTGGCTTCCTCGGCAGAACTAACCGAGTAAACTGTCTTGATATACTTAGTGCCAAATGCTCCAAGCAGCATTGGAATGCGATGCACCCGCATTCTAATGAAAAATTAAACAATATCTACCACTGAACTATTTAACACTTGACACTGGCAAAAATTACTTCCAAGAGGAAAGTAGATTGCCATAACAAAAAAAAGAAGAAGAAGAAGAAGTGTATTCGAAAATTGAAATTCAAAATAAAGAAAATTACAGCGTAATTTCGGTTGTTCTCTAATCGCATTATCGCGGTATTGAAAGCAATCGAGAGGATCCATACTGCATCTGACACCCGTTTTGCTGTCGAGTTGGCATCGATTTTATTGAAAATACCGGTGTCCGTGTCCGTTTCCGCCATTTTCCAGTTCATAGATTTCGCCGCACAACAATCGATAAATTTAAACTTCGGACGTTTTTGTTGAAGGCGGTCCATGGCTGAGCGAGTCTGATTAGAGTTTGAAATACGAATTCGGAACTGAAAACTAATGTTTTTTTTCGTTTGACCATAGCAAATAGTATTTTTGTTGACCGAATAAACATCCGTATAATTTGACGACCTCCGTGGTCGAGTGTCTTTGTACACCGGTTTTCAAGGTATCGCCGTCTCTGAGGTCCCGGGTTCGATCCCCGGTTGGGTCAATAGAAAACGAACTTTTCTATATTGGCTCAGGTCTGGGTGTTTGTGATACCACTGTTGTCTCTGATTTTCATATCACAAGTGCTTTAGCTACTTACTTTGGAATGGGAGCAATGTATGTGATGTCGTCAAATATCTATTATCATTATTTATTTATTATTATCCGTGCGAACCGTGCTTGTTTAATTACATATTTCAAAAGTAGATACCTATTCATACCTACGTATGTTCAAATACTCAAAATAATAAATAAAATAACAATGTTTAGTTGGTAAGCCTAAATAAATTATATGAAATTTTGTTTCTAACTGTGAATTCGGAAAAATATAGTGTTGTCTTTTTTTTTTTGTTTTACAAATTTTATTTTACACCTTCGCAGGATTTGACCACTATCACTTAACATGTTGTATACTTACTGCAAACTGCAGATAAGCTTTGGGCACTGGTCTCAAGCTCTGGCGTCCCAGGTTCGATTGACAGAGGATAGATTTGAGTTTAATTGATGGTTTGTTTTAACTTAGTTCGTGTTAGTTCTCCATTGTTATTCTTAAGTTTAGCGTCTTTACCACCATTATAAGAGATACGATAGACAGTTCCTCATGATTGAGTAACTCAATAATATTTAAATATGTGTCACTCTAAACAACTGTTGTTTAGAGAGTCACATGATTTAAATATTTTCGTCTTTGTAGTGGACTTAGAGCTACCCAATAGCCAGTTCCTCATGATTGAGTAACTCATTAATATTTAAATCATGTGTCACTCTAAACAACTGTTGTTTAGAGAGTCACATGATTTAAATATTTTCGTCTTTGTAGTGGACTTAGAGCTACCCAATAGCCAGTTCCTCATGATTGAGTAACTCATTAATATTTAAATCATCTGTCACTCTAAACAACTGTTGTTTAGAGACACAGATTTAAATATTTTCGTCTTTATAGTGGACTAAGAGCTAGCCACGGAAATAGGTTTGCAATTTACAGAGCCACGAAATCCCTCTAGTTAGTGTACCATCTATCATTACGAGTATTTATAGATCAGGGCTCCTGGCAGCTGTTCAGCGGTGAGGTTGATAATTGTTGGGCAACAAAGGGGCTGTAAAAGCAATTATTGAAGGGGTGCAATTTATAGAACGCTGTATTTGGTTTGATATTATAGCTAATTTTGCATTTAATTCGATTAAAACATTGGCAGGCGTTTTGGTTGGGAAGATGTCGCTTGGCATTACTTTTCCCCGAACCAAACGCTTATAATTGCACACCATCAGATTCCCACCAACTCTCACCGCTGAACAGCTGCCAGGCGCCCGGATTTATTAATAATGATAGTGTGTCACACTAACTAGAGAAATTTCGTTGCTCTGTAAATTGCAAACCTATTTCCGTGGCTAGCTCTTAGTGTATAGGTCTTGTAGTTATACAACGAAGGATAGTTGTAAATTAATGGTTGACTGGAAGAAATTGATTTTCAGCTATAAGGCCGCAAATAGTTCCACTTTTTGTATTGTCCTTGTATGTTTTTATTATGGTCAACATTACAGTATTCATTCATTCAATAGTTACGCTGCAATTCTCTATACAGTCACGTACAACAGCTGTATACAGAAAAACACTGAAACGGCTTTGAGAATGTCTCAATTAAAACTAAGCGAGTTAGGTACTAACTAACTGCAAAGTTGCCATATCGCAATCGAATCTCGCTGCGTTTTGTTGCGACGAACACTATTGAATTACATGTCGTTTGGTCCTGTTGCATTGCATGACGTCCATTGTAGAGTCTTCTACTGCCCTCTTTCTGTTCCACCGTGAATAAGCAACGGTGTATTGTGTGCCAGCGGTAGTACCGAGCGAGTCCTGCCATTGTTCCTACGCCGTCAACACTTCTCGGCAAATGAATGCGAATGTGAAAACTGGGACGTTTATTGTAGTTAGATTGTCAACGGTCTGCGGAACGTATAACGAAAAAGAGGAAACTTAACGATGAAACAGTTTAGTTTTCTGACGATTTAACCTTTACAATGCAGTAATGGGCGGAAAAATTTTAACGGTAACAGATTTTGCAATGGTTAAGGTAAAATGTGAGATGAAACGACCGGGCGGAGGCGGATGTGAGCAGATTAAACTACTCATGTCAAATGGTGTATAAAGCTTTGTAGCCCTTTGTAGTGGTTCCAACCTTTGTTAACGCATAGTTAAATCAAGAAAGAACTTCAAGTTTCACAAAAGTGTACCCATCGTTGGGTGTCACACATAGGAAAGATAAAAACTACTGAACTGATTACTGAAAATTTTCAAAAAATGAGACCAACTGGGAACAAACTCGTTGTCCGTTGTAATAACGTTTAATCGGTTCGGCCGTCTTCGAACAATCGGTGTACCTACGTACCCTAGGTACACACGACAGCACGTCAAGTTATACAGTTAAACTACGAAAACAGCTTTTATTACGTAGGGTTTAAAGGCGGTCTCAAGGTCAACATGTATAGTCAGAGACAATTTAAGACAATTTAAGTTTGATAATATTTTTTCCGTTGCATGTGGACAAATGCAATACAAAACGCTTAAAAACATATGTATGTTACTGTAAAAGCACGTATATTGGTAAATCTTAGGGTTTACAAAAATAACTTAGGATTTACCAACAACATGAGTTGGTAAATGTGCGGATTTTATAAAAAATAATAAGCGTGAGTCGGGCCCAACCCAAGATTTACCGAGTGATTGTGGTAAAATTTCGAAATGAACGATGATCACAGAACAGTTAGAACTTTTACCATTAAGAGTTGGCAAATCTTAGCTTTTACTGAAAAGTCTTAGGATTTATCTATACTGTAACATTACATATTATATAATTATATGACTGAAAAAACCCCGAACTTAGGTAAATCCTAAGGTTTTCCAGTAAAATCCAAGATTTATCAACTCTTAATCGTTAAGTCCGATTTGCTCTGTAATTATTATTCATTTCGAACTTCTTACACCTTTCACTCGGTAAATCTTAGGTTTTACCTCAGAGATACAGTTAATGCTATAAAAGGTTTATTTTGACGGTGATTTAAAGTTACATCTTACATATTAATAGTAAATAAACCAAATTATAATAATTTAAATTTTATCATAATGAATGACTTGAAGTACTCCTACGTTTAATAAAAATAATAATAGTGAAGAATGTATCAAAATGATAGTTAAAATGTTTAAACATGTTGGTTAAACTTAGCATGTGCCAAACTCTAATGGTTAAAGCCCAAAGAATTATCTCTTTTTTGCAAAAATCCATACATTTACCAACTTGGTAAATTTAAAGATTATTTAGTGAATTGTTTACCAATATTCGGGCTTTTACAGTAACATACAGTAAAAAAAGTATTATAAGTATTATTATTGTTATTATATATACAGAAAAGCATTGTACAAATCATTCAAACAGTCACTTGCTGTCTTTATGGCTCTTCAGAGAGGGCTTATAATTGGCATAATAAGTTAACCAAGTCGTACTTATTGTCAAGTTGCTTTTCATTAGTAGAATCAAACAATCACCATTCATCCCCGAAAAGAAACACCTTTTATCCTTATTACTAAAATGTAAACGTAATGTAAAAAACGTGAGAACAAATCCCTTTCCGGCGTCGACTTGCCAGCGAATTTAACACAAAGGCAGGTGAAATGGGCCGTGAACGTAGGAAAAAATAAAATTCATGTACCCGGGACGAAACCGCAGCTCTCACTTCGTATTTGAAATTCAACGGAGGAAACGCATAACAAATCGTATCCGGAGTGGTGAACGAACTTACTGACGGCTTATTCCCACTATTCCTACCATGTTTACCTACCAGTAGGAATAGAGGGATTTTTTTCTCATTATTTCTACCAACTTTATAGCTTTGAATGTTGGTAGGAATAGCGATTCAAATAAACTTAGTAATTAAGCGGTTTTGAATCGTCTATATTTTCCTACCACCCGTTCCAGACTTTTTTAACTGAGAAGAAGAACTGAGATTTATTGTCTCGTTATTCCTACTAGTTTTTATATGGCATGTACTGTCGGCTACTGAGTTATTTCACTCTAAATAAAAAATTACTTCAAGTGCATAATTTTGTTGAAGTAGGTATTTATATAAATGTTTTGTAATTTGTAATTAAGTGCGTGAGTAATGGTAGGAATATTGATATGGATTTCCCTTAATTGCTACTAGTAGAAATAATGAGAATAAAATTCTCACTATTCCTACTGGTAGGTATACATAGTAGGAATAGTGGGAATAAGCCGCGAAGAGCGGGTTTCAAGCTTTTTAGCACAAAACAATCTTCATTTTATGAGCAAATCCAACATTTTTTTTCATAATCAAAATATCAAGTTGGTAACATTAGTAGTTCTTGAGATATCCAGCTGTGACAGACAGACGACTGAGTCGCAACATAAGGGTTCCTTTTTACCATTTTGGTACGGAACTCTAATGAAACATTTGAATAGTGCAACAGTCAACTCACATTTAGATTACCTCTGCCATCTGTCAAATGTCATTTAATCGCACATTTTTTTTCTCCGCTACTTTGAATGCTTTTTGGTATCAATTTTGCTTTTTGGTAATCCATGAACAATTCGCTACACGAAATTACTTTAGAATTTATTCGCAATTAAATAAATATGAAGAAATTTCAACTGTCAGAGGTAAAATAACTCTCTGAACACATTACAGAAAATCGAGAAATTGCGTCGAGTTTGGGTTTCCAAGTAGGACCCTTTAAGTAAAGCTGCGGCAGCGAACAGCTTCTATAGCTCTTGTTTCATAAATCGGTGTTGCATTTTACACATAGCAAAGTAAGGTGCAATGAAATAGGATATTCCTTTTGAGCTACATTTTGAAATAGTACTAGGTAAATATGCACGGATACATTTTAAACTAAGAAGAACGCCACTAGTATTCTTAATTACATAAGGAAAAAGTCTAACTGTTATAACTGGAATTTTGCTGTTGATAGTTCATTATATTTTTAACAAATTGTAGTCGTAATGTAATAATGCTCAAAAGATACAACTTTATATCATATTGCTGGATATGTAATGACTAAAATGGGTTTAAAAAAAATACGGTTTCTCTATAGTCCAGCCAATTCACGGAGATAAAGTTTGTGAAAAAACTACATAATTCATACTCAACGTAAAAAATACTTCATTATATTTTTTAATATGAAGAAATTTCAACTGTCAGAGGTAAAATAACTCTGAACGCATTGCAGAAAATCGAGAACATTGCGTCGAGTTCGAGTTTCCAAGTAGGACCCTTTAAGTAAAGCTGCGGCAGCGAACAGCTTCCATAGCTCTTGTTTCATAAATCGGTGTTGCATTTTACACATAGCAAAGTAAGGTGCAATGAAATAGGATATTCCTTTTGAGCTACATTTTGAAATAGTACTAGGTAAATATGCACGGATACATTTTAAACTAAGAAGAACGACACTAGTATTCTTAATTACATAAGTATACTAGGAAAAAGTCTAGCTGTTATAACTGGAATTTTGCTGTTGATAGTTTATTATATTTTTAACAAATTGTAGTCGTAATGTAATAATGCTCAAAAGATACAACTTTATATCATATTGCTGGATATGTAATGGCTGAAATGGGTTTTAAAAAAATACGGTTTCTCTATAGTCCAGCCAATTCACGGAGATAAAGTTTGTGAAAAAACTACACAATTCATACTCAACGTAAAAAATACTTCATTATATTTTTTCACGTGCACTATTTATGTAAGGCGACATTATATGCAACACTAGGTTTGTGGTAACCAAAACTTAAAATAACATTAACTTTAGTTAACAAACATTATTTAAATTACTTGGTTCATATAGTTTTAATAATTCATTTTGAGCTCCCAATTTTTGTAGCTACATAAGAAGGACATGTTCTTAATAAATAAGGAATCATTTTGTTTCGTCTATAGAAATGAATGACGCCAATTAGAAACAAATCATTATTATTCAGCGGAGGGAGTAACTTTTCGGTTTACGATGTAACTTCCATCTTGTTAGACTTGTAACAAAGGCAAATCAAAAGCGGCCCAATACTTTCAATAGAACAATAAATGAGGCTGTACAATAATTCATAAGAATTATACATAAATCTTACACGATCCTTAACAAGAGTGAAGTAACAAAAAGCAATGTATTTCACTCTAACGTTAAATAAAGAAAAGAGACATATTGCCTATAGCCTTAAGTTCATTGCTGCTTTCATATCTTGAGAGAGAGAGAAAAAGAGAGTTTTAGATCAATTATCCACTAATAGGTAGGTTATACTCTCAGCCGAATGAACCCTACTTTTATTATTAGAGCATCTAGTTTATCACATATGACAACCTCCGTGGTCGAGTGGCTTTGTACACTGGTTTTCAAGGTGTCGCCATCTCTTAGGTTCCCGGGTTCGATCCCCGGTTGGGTCAATTTAGAAAACGGACTTTTCAATATTGGCTCTGCCCTTCTATTGTCTAATTTTAAAATCTATCGCAATGGCTTTCAAGATGTAACACATTGATGCTTCTTTTTGGCATAAATAAAAACTTACCAAAGAAATGCAGCAATGTGTCACATCCATCTGTCAAATGAAAGCGATTGCGATAGATTTTGAAATTAGACAATTAGCCCCCAGGTCTGGGTGTTTGTGATACCACCGTTGTCTCTGATTTTCATAACACAAGTGCTTTAGCTACTTACTTTGGAATCGGAACAATGTATGTGATGTTGTCAAAAAAAATATATATGTATATCATATTGAACTTTTGACCGGTTCCAAACTAAAGAGCATGTTATCACATCCGTAACCTTTTTAATAAAAGTCAATAATTTCACATTATGAATTCGATTTTACGAAAACGGCGACGGTTGAATGTAGGCAAAGACTAAGCTAGCAAATACTTTCTTCTCGAGGTGAGTTTGGTCATCGGTTTATACCTAGGTAATACTAGTATTTTTTTAATGATATATAGGCAAGCGCTTGACCACTAGTAAGCGATGATGCATTCTACGATGAAACGCGGTTGCTTAGAAGATACCTTCATTCACTCGCGGGTTGAAGGCACCCAGATTGTACCTATAGGGAAACACAGATTCAGGCAAGGAGTTCCACTCTCTAGCGGACGTCCCACCAGGTGGAGAGAGTAGTTTGTCGGTTAGTAAGAGACGGTTGATAAAATTTGAAGCAAAACGCTTAGTGTGAGTCTTTGGAATATCCACCAAAAAAACGGTGCTGCTGATTCGTACGCCTGGTTATCCGATGGAAGAAGGGAGATGGCGAAATTAAGTTTTGCAATGCGATATCCGATAAAAAACCAATAAGGTTGCAACCTTGCGTCTATGCTCGAGGCTTTTGAGCTTATTACAGAAAAGATTATCGTTACCGATGAGCTTCCTGGCTTTCCGCTCAATGGACTCGAGCGTTTGCTACAGTTAGTTAAGGGTTTAAAGTCAAAAGTTTGTTTACTGTAGAGATCTTTCGGAGTACAGACTCCTTGAAACAAACTCCACTTTAAAGTGTAGATACCTAACTGCTGGCTTTCCACCAAGTGGATGTCTAAGCTCGATGTTAGATGCAAGTATTAGTTGTAAACTTAGTCAAAATCAAAATGCTCTAGGTAATAATTACAGTTAAGGTAGTTGTTTTCAGCTTAAAGATTAGAATCTGATATTATGTCTCGGCCATTTAGATTAAATCTAAATAATATCACCGAAATTTTATTAATTATTAGGAAGAAAATTTGTTTCACCAATAAAAATATAATATCCAAAAAATCTTACTCGTTTTACTTGTGATCAAAGTTAAACAATTATATTAATTGATTCTTCAATCAATTTTAATTAAATATAACACAGTTGTGTTTTAACCTAGTTCAAGCACATTTCGATAAATTATTTTTCTGTGAGCCTCCCTTTTACAAAACGAGTCAGTGATTAGCCTACATCTCACCTGGAGACGCATTTTTGAATCATTCGAAGTGAATCTTAAATTCATGCACGCAAGCAAAATGTATACGAAATTAATTTCGATTGCTCCCAATTTTACGTATTTTTGAAACATTAGAATTTAATGTTGCCCTAAAACTCAAATCTTATAACATTTTTCATTTCACGCAGAAAAAATAAAAACGGAAAGCCAAACTCCTTGATTTAAAAAACCGTCAATGAGTTACGCGGGGACGGAACGTAAATTAAAAAAAATAATAATGTCATTGTCTCTCAGTCATTGTCTTCACTTGTCAGTGTCTTTCTCACGTCATTTCTACTGGTAGAATATCGAAAACGAGTGGGTCAGACCCATAGACTTAGAAAAATGCTGCGCTTCTATTTCTATGGTCAGACGTTGCAAAATTCACGAGAATGAATATTAAAAATGTAGCGATTTTAGGGATTCGCATGCAGATCTTTCTGTTTCAAACACGATTTGGAATACTTATTATCCAAAAATGCGTCTCCTGGTGTTAAGTGACCTCTCTCTCTCTCTGTGTTAAGACGATAAGGCTGATTATATTTTTTATATTCCGAGTAGAATTTGACTAATATCCTAACGGCCTTTTATTAAATAAGTGTTGAAGTAGCCCATAACTCAAAATACAAAGCTGTAACGTTTCATACGCGGTTATTATGTAAATTCGAGTTCTCTCGATTAAGGCATTTGCGGGAATTAAACCGCCGACAATAATTACAGCAATTGACTCCGTTATAAATGATGTTTTGTAACGATACCCACCATTAGAGTAACGTTTATATAAACTGAACGTTCGGTGTGAAAAACCGCGAAAATGAGAGTCGTTATTTCATAAAGTGTAAGTTGAATTCGAGTTAGAAATTAAGTAATAAGCTACAAGTGTATTTAACTTTTTACATTTTTATGCATTTTCATTCATTTAAATTGTTAGTTTCCAAACAATAGAAAATCGTATTGCTTGTTTCATAAATTAAATAACATACATATTTTAGTTCTTTAAGTTTAGAGACGGAATTAATAAAATGAGAACATATTTTCGAATTAGTGTTGCTTGTAATTTAATTAAATTATTATTTAAAAAAAAAACTTACTCTTAACGATTTAAATTTCAGTAGATACTAGGCATTAAAAAAGGAAATATAAAATAAATACATATTAGACAACATCACAAACATTGCTCTGATCCCAAAGCTAAACTCCCACTTGTTTTATGGAAATCAGAGACAACGGTAGAACTACAAACACCCAAACCTGAGAAATAAGCCAATATACAAAATGTCGTTTTTCAAATTGACCCAGCCGGGGATCAAACCCGGGACCTCAGAAATGGCGACACCTTGAAAACCGGCGTACAAACCACTCGACAACGGAGGGCGTCAAAATATAAAAATGTACAACCATCTTAAAGTATTTTAATAAAGATGGACTTCGACGCATTCCAGAATATTCAAGATGGAATCCGCCATTACGGAATTGTTATAGAATAATGAAAGATAATTTAGTCCCTTATAAAACTTGGTGAGCTTGGTGAGCCATAACGAAACGGCTCAAAAGGAATGAACATAATGACAAGTAATTAAAATTCGATTTGGTTACGTTTATTTTGTAAACACAGACCATTTGGAGAAATTAATATTGTTTTCATCCGTGTTTTAAATTTTCTCTTTTGGTTGGTTAATGGATTTATACAAAGCGTTGGATTGTGATCAAATCTATAAAAAATATCTTATCAATTTCGATGAAAAAAACTTCAAAATCCCTTCATTGCTAATTGTACTAGAGCCTGATGCCCAATAGTAAAGCATTTTTTTGTCAGCCACTTGGCAGTCAATAACATAACTTTTAATAAAAAAAATAGGGGGAATATAATCAAAACTGAATATTTTTTTTTAAAGTGGGTGACATGTTTATAAAATGATTAATTTAAAGAATTTAATATAATGATTTTCTATTAAATTTGACATGTTATTGAAATTATTAATTTGATGAATTTTGATGTCTACGTGGTTTATTTTTATATTTATTTGTTTTGACATATTTATGTATGGAATGATTTTAATTTAATGAATTGTATTTCTTCTATTAATTTTAAATAATATGTATTCTTTATTTTCGTAATGTTAAAACAATATTGTATCTAATACTTTTGAGTAATACCTGAGATAAATTCTTTTAAAATTGCATACCTTTAATGGTAAAATATGCGGATATTTCATGTTTGACATCTTGTTGTACCATATTTTTGGAATAAATGATTATTATTAATATACAATTTTTCAACCCTACTTAACACGTTTGAGGCACAGTCTCAGTTCGTACTAATCCAATTAATCCAATCTTTTTATTTAAAAGAATACTTTTTTTATTATTTTCAACCCTGTCACGAAAGCTGTAAAAAATCAAACAAATAAAATTTAGTCCCGCAAAAATAACGTCGCGGCATTTAGCGAAGCCAATGAGTCAAAACGTTTAATCCTCAAAATTCCAGTTAAGGCCAAAAATAATTAATTGGCCTTCGCTTTAATAAAATAAGGTTGGTTAGGTTAATTAAACCCTCGGTCGGATATCTTTCCAGTCCCTTTCCTTTGGTTAATTAATGATATTTTTCAGAAATTGGCGACGTAAACAAGAATAAGTGTTAATATCCAAATACAGAAAGGATTGCTTGGATCTAGAAAAAGGAGTCACTGATTTTTTATGACAAATTGGTAATTCTGCAAGGTGTCGTTATATTATGATATGATATGTTGAAGTAATGTACTCATACAACTTAGGGACCAATTAACGATTAACTTTAAAAAAGAATTGATCGATGTTAAAATTTAGTTTAAGGATTGATTTGACTAAGAAAAAAACCCTAAAGGCGAGTTTATTAGACGTACTCCCGACGGGAAAAGCATGCGGACGCAGTCGCGAACAAAAGCTAGTGCCTATACAACGTGATACAAACAAACCCCTAAAGTCGAATATGGTAGATGGTACAATGCACACAACCTCGAAAAATTATTTTAAATTAACCCTGAAAACCACTTTTAAAGATTTTTTTCTTTATTGATAAACTGCATAGTGGCGGCCTAGACCTAAATTGTGTTTTACTTTTGCCCATTATTAAGATTGACTATTGAAAACAATAGTCTTTTTGCGTCTAGGGTTCTCACTTTGCAGTCTTCCACACAAATAAAAAACAACATTTTACGGATTATTATGAAACACATTGTTTATTAAACATTTTTTTTTTCATCAAAAAGGTATCTAGGTATCTTTGATTTCCTAGAAAGAGATAAATCTTACGAGTTTTCAATCACAACTTAACTTTACGACACGACTGAAATTACTTTACAGAAATATTTATAGCCGAAAGAACTCTTAAAAGCTGTAAAACGTTTACAGCAGTATAAAACTATCAGCACTTAAAAAGGGTTTTCAGCTTTTTATAAACTTCAAATTGTTTTAAACATAAAGATCGGAAGTTAATAGGTAAAAGTTATACGGATTTAAAGCTCACAGTTCGATTATACTTTTAATGCATATTTTATTGGAACATAAAGTTGAAAAGACTTCCTGGAACCATAAAAACTGACAATATAATAAAGAAAAATAATTTTGTCAATGTACTTAGAATGTACTCATTAAACCTCAACGCTATGCCAGGGTTTCGTAAGAAGGTAAGAGACTGAAAAGAAAAGAAGGTTGTCTTTATGAAAAACGTTTTACGTTATTTCATTAATGCTATCTTTTTGATGCGTTCTGATCATGCGATCTGATCTCAGATCGCTCCGATCTATGCGACATTTAGGATCGGAACGCAACCATTGTGGATTTGAGCTCTTAGTACGTAGGCGTTGTTTTACAGCTGTGCTGTTTTTCATAATATCTTCCAACACCATACCATGCCACCATGTTCGATGTGCGATGTGACGTCGTCGTATGTCACCGCTACAAGTAGAAAACGGAATCAGTGTTGACCAAAGCACAAAGAAAATGTGTTAAAATTGCGCCGATTCAACGCTACCGCAAAATCAGATTTTACTATTCACTTCAGAGTAAATCGCAGCTTTCCGTACACATAGTGATTGAAACATGCGATAAAAGTTTGTAAGATTTTTTTTTTGCAAACAGGTATTGGTGATTGGCGTCTCTCGTCAACTTATCTATCAGAGTAAAATCTTGGTACTGATTCCGAGCTGGGAATACGCAGACTCGCACTTGGCTTTTAGGGTGACCACATCCTTTTTTTGCGGCCTGGATTCTTGCACAACCAAATATTGTACTGAAGCGGAAACGATTTGACACAAAGGCTCAGTATATGATTGAGCCTGGATACCCTTGGGATATACTCGTCACTCTGCGGAACGTATGCTAATCAGATGACAGCTGGCTGAGTAATCTCTGGAAGGGTTCCGTTGGATTCGTTGACAAATCATTTTGAACCTTATTTGGAGGGATTCGTTTCGTCGTTAATACATTGTTTTTCTTTTTTATGTTCATATCATATTTTTTAACAAAGCCGTGGGATGAAGGAAATATGTCTTTAATAAATTATGGTTGTTTTTTTAAATTGATTGTCTTCACTTTCATCACATTGGCTTTATATAGTTGTGTATCGGTAGTAGATTAAAAGTGTGAAATATAAATATTATCTTGGAAATAAAAGGAAACCAAACCACTAGGACTTCCTAATCCCCAATATCTGAAAGAAACTTGGAGAAAACATTTTAAACTTTTTTTTTTACCTTCGTAGTAAAAATAAGAAATATTGTTTCCTCACACAAAATCTGAGTGCATTTAAACAGCCTATTGACATAATACCTCTTATATTTGTACTGTAAATTTTCGAAATATTCAGTAATACTACCTCGTAAGAATGGGTTAAGGACATCCTAAA
This sequence comes from Catoptria pinella, assembly GCA_963556745.1. Classification (NCBI taxonomy): domain Eukaryota; kingdom Metazoa; phylum Arthropoda; class Insecta; order Lepidoptera; family Crambidae; genus Catoptria; species Catoptria pinella. Next base: position 9,673,024 of record OY750769.1, read on the forward strand.
CAAACACAACAGATTGGTGAAAATTGGACGAAACGGCTTAGTCTGAAGGAGAGCTAACATTGACACGTCAGAATTAGGTTTGAGGATAAATATGTGTACTGCGTTGGTCCAATAGGCAAATCAGTTTACATTCTTCAGAAGATGTTATTCTGGACAAATCTCTTCAATAAATTATGAGCGTCATCTACCTAATTTTATGTTTATTTATTTATCCTAATTATCCTCACCTGATGTGTAAGCGCACTACACCAGGAATCCTCACTACTGAGGAATTGTTCATCTTACTTTCAACTGCCGGAATACAACAATTTTGATTCACACTTGATTTATTTGCAAAATTTATGGTACATAGGTACATGATGTTATAAATAATTTTTCCGGCATTTTATGTCGAATGTCTCAACGTGTATATAGATTTAAATAGTTAATACAATGATTAATGTCAACAGATAATATTTAAAACGAAATTAAATTATTGGAATGTCAGCAATAGGAAATGTCAAAACATACAAATGTGCAATTTTATCGTTTAAGAAGTCATTAATACAAAAACAATAATATGTCTTTTAAAATGTTGTTATGGCGTCAGACTTAGGTAAGATGGTGGTAGTTAGCCAGGCGAACTCATATTAAGTCCAACCACCAAACAAACCGAGTACAAATGAACCCCCCTCCTGGGAATCGAACCCGGGACCCCTACACATGCAGGCGAACCACTCGACCACAGAGGCGGTCTTCTCTTTTTCAAGCTAAGCATAACTTTCGCAAGATTTTGTTTTCACTACTAGTCAGTCTTCTACTTGAATCCCCCAAATACGGATTACCTAGTTTGGGGACTACAGTAACCAAAAATTGTAATCTAAAGTCAAATATATTTTACTTAAGAAAATATCCCAAACCATCGAGAAAACATAAGGGTAATACCTACTACCATGTCGCGAAGGCGCGTAAAAAGTCAGAAATTATCCTGCTCGAGACCATCTCGCAAATTGCCGCGTTGCATTTTTCATGAGCTAAGAGTATCGGATACTATGAATCGTTGATTTAATTATTGAGATAGCTCCCCATGTTTGAATAATGGCCGAAGATCTTTCTATAAAGAGTCTAGAGAGCATTATCGGACTTGTTATGTTAAGCGAAATTTGTGAGTGGCTAAGGAAAACAAATTGGGTCGGGAAACACAAGATAGACAACTTGAAAGACTGTTTTCATATAAATATATGGAATTTTAAAATAATACCATAATAAAACATCTATTGCGACTTTTTAACTCATTCTACCCTACCAGTAAAATAAATAACTGATAAATCTTTGACTTTTTAAATGAGATTTTAGCATTCACAATGCTATTTTTATACAATAATAAATAATAACTAGAAAAAATTCGACTCGCAACAGATCATATCTTTGGACGGGAATCGAACCCGCGACCCTTGGAAGTCCGGTCCAATGCTCTGACCGCTGAGCTACCGAGTGTCTCGGTCAATAAATAAATCTTAGACTGTCAAATAAGTCAACAAACAATTCAACTATCTATTTATTTATAAAGGATACTGACGCAACATAAACGTGATTAGCTTACGAATAGAAATAAATCTATTATAACGTTTCTGGCTTTAAATTCCTTAGTTGTAAAACAACTGAAGTAGCAAAATGAAATCAAATCTTAAACAAAATTTAATGTCCTGAAATTTAAGAATTAACCTCAAAACTTTGGGATTGAACAATAACAAAGTGTCGTTTAAAATTACTTAACTTTGTTGTCTTACAACTTATTAAGTTTATGATAATATTTATTTCACCTTTCGGCTGATCTGTTAAAAATCTTTTTATTGTTGGAATTTATTTTTAAAATTAATCAAATTCCCTTTAGGTATTTTTAATCATTCAATGGAACTCTATCTAATAATGGAAATTGATTCCTTGTGATTGCTATACAACATGTTACAAAAATACCCCTATGCCGAATACTCTGAAATCGCAAAAAAAATCAGCTGTTTCATACAAAACTTAAAATCGAAAATATCAAAATGTATGAAACAGCTGATTTTTTTTCGCGATTTCAGGGTTGGTCCCATAGTAAAAGTTGATGGTCCCTATATACCATAATCGGCATTAGGGGTATTTTTGTAACATGTTGTATAAATTCACAGTACTTATAATTCAAGATTTACAAAACGTGTAAAAGGGTTAAGCTTTGTCATCTCTTCCGGTACCGACTTTTTCCATCACACGTGGACATCGTTCACTAGAGCGATAAGACTCGGTCACTTCCATAGACTTATAAATGACGACCTACGTGGTCGAGTGGCTTTGTACACCGGTTTTTCATGGTGTCGCCATCTCTGAGGTCCCGGGTTCGATCCCCGGTTGGGTCAATTTAGAAAAACGAACTTTTCAATATTGGCTCAGGTCTGGGTGTTTGTGATACCACCGTTGTCTCTGATTTCCATAACACAAGTGCTTTAGCTACTTACTTTGGAATCGGAGCAATGTATGTGATGTTGTCAAATATATTTATATTTATATATTTATAAATAAGTTTATGGAAGTGACCAAGTGATGATGAAAGATGAAGTGAAGAAAGATTCGGAAGTGTCCGCATGCTGCGGCATCGGCTAGTCGATCGTCGTCAAGCGGTATTCTCGTTCTAGCGAACGCTGTGCTGATCAACGGAAAAAGAGAACGGAGAAAGAGGAGAGCGTCACCGTTTTCGCTATTCTACTATGGGACTTTTTCATATAAAGACGACCATAGTAGATAATGGTCGTCTTTATATGAAAAAAAGAGAATACAGGACAAAAACAAAAGAAAGTGGTGAGATAACCAAATCTACTTGATGAACTTGTGAACGGAGAGTGTCTTTCCCTTAATTAAGGCTCGCTTAATCAGTATTCAAAGCGGCTGCCCACAGGACTGTTAGTTACACAAAAACTTGTATTGTAAGGAAGTTTCGGGATATCGAATTAGAAGTGTTTATCGTTCATCAAAGTAGGAAACTAGATTGGGTAAACAATAGGTAGGACCGATTATTTGCAGTTGTTATTTTGACTTGATGCTTTGGATAATTATATTTATTAAAAAAAACAGAAAAATACCGTTTTGTAAGTATTTCTTCACTTTTTTTATCAATGACGACTGTGTGATCGGAAAGCAGTGACAATTAGTACCTAACTATTATAGTTTCAAGAAACGCAGTTAAAACAACTTTGTACTGCTCTACCTACCTCATGTTTTAGTACTGGCAGTGTTTTAGTATAAAACTCGGGATCAAAGCTCGAACACTCAGTTGACCTTAAAAAACCCAGCGAGTCCAGGAATAAACAATCACCCCTTCGAGATCTTTAAGGGCCTTACGGCAACTAGCGCCGTTGAAGACTCTTAATAAGGCAATATTTAAAAGAAGGAAAATTTACCAACAAGTTTTCTTTATATGCGATACCTCTTTTTATTTATTGAATAGCGCTGCAATATTTGCTTTTCTTCTTGTTTACAAACGGCATTATATTATCGATCGGCGAAAAGTTTCCACTTTTCATTCAAATCCATTTTGGTTTAAAAATAATAATATTTAATGTATAGGATTTAATTTAATTTAGAAAACAAACTTTTCTATATTGACTCTCTGGGAGTTTATAGTACCATCGTTTTGTCTCTGATATTCATAACACACTATACTCACGCCACATTTGTTGGTTATGTTAGTAGGCGTTTGTAAGCTCCCATAGGCACGTCGCTTACGCGTCATGTCCTCATTATCTACAAATATTAGATTAAGTACGTTCGTAGTTATAAGGCAATACAAAACAGGTTTTATTACAAGAGCGCTACGATACACCTTCTTAACCATGTATGAATGAAGCTACTTAAAAATGCAAGTGGCTTCCCACATTTCTGCCTCGAGCGAAGAAAATCATTAATAAAAACACACAGATCCCAATTCCCTTACCGAATCGAACTTGAGAAGGGAAGAGGTATACTTGTCTGACCTGACGGCAGTTTTCTCATTATTTTCAAGGTGGAATCTTGCCCTAGATCCACTAAAATCGATTTTAAAAGTCTATTATGGATCTTTATGCACTCGTATGTCCACTTTAATCCTTTTCGACCATTATACATTTCTTTGCGATTTTTGTGATATTACTAATTTTATTTTTATTCAAACTTTATTTACCAATATTCCCCAGTGGTGGACAAAGGTAGGGGCAATGGAAATAGGCCCTCGCTTGGTGGAGTGGAGATCAGCCTAATTACGTTTTTACGTTTGGTATTATGAGGTATATTTCAAAAATTGGTTATCAGCTGGTTTTATTGTGATCAGTTTCCGTTAATTTCAAAATAATATTGATTGAAAGTCCTGATTGCCTGACTGACTGATATATCAACGCACTGCCCAAACCACTGGACTTATGGACTTGATATTTTAACCAGTGTAGTTATCCACTATTATGGAAGTAAAATAGGTGATGAAAGTTTGTATGAAAGTCCGTCAGTGCTTAAGTTAGGATCTTCAAGTGTTGTGTTTAGACTGACGATTGTAAATAAATTGATGTGTTCAGGGTTTTTGATAATTCCACCCCTGAAGAGGTGAAAAGAGGGATGAAGTTGCGTATGAAAAATCCTTCATTTTCAAAGTAAAAATAACTTAACTTAGTATATGAGTTGGAACATGTAGGGTTGGAAACTAAAACAATAACACATTTTTCGTAATTTTCCGAAAAGGGGTTTAATGGGATAAAAAATTATAAAAATCGATATGGATATCGTTATTGAGAACTTATTTGTCTAGAAAAGTAATATAAAAAAGACATTTCGACTTGAAACTTCATATATATACGTATATATTCGTATGTAACAGGAACTGAAATGGGAACGGGAATGGATACTTATAATTATCTCAAGCTGTATCCAATCCCGAATATTATGAACTAGCTTTGATCGGATCGAAGCGCCCTCGAAGGTCTGCGTGGACTTTCGACACAATCCTCAGGGGACCTATAACCAGAATAAAAAGTATTATATGTCATAAAAGTATTCTATTCTATATCATTATAATCCAGCAGGAGACCCGCCTAATCACGTAAAAACGTAATTAGGCAGGTCTCCAATCCACCAAGCGAGGGCTTATTCCCGTTGTCCCCTACCTTTGTCCACCACTGGGGGATATCGGGAAAAAAAGTTTAAATAAAAATAAAATTCGTAAGGTCACAAAAAATCACAAAGAAATGTATAATCTTAGTTCAATTTGGTTCAATAGAACGCATATAAATGCCGCCCGAAGAACAGTGTTGCCAGACCGCAAACTTATGTACCTTTTATTTTATTTATAACACCCTACGGCACTCCAGAGCAATTGTTCCATAAATGTCCTTTCTACGTATTCTTATTCCAGCACCGTGAGATGGATAAATGACAACGCTTACAAATAAAAGGCTCGGCCCAAATGGCTTTGAATATATTATCCGGTTCAACACGTAGAAATGTGTTCTTGATGTATTTTGATAAAAAATAGCCTAAACACAATAATAACTATATTATAGTAAAAACAATAAAATGCCTATTGGTCGGTGAAGAGAAAAAAGGAAAAGTGCAGTGATGAGAGATCTAACATTGTTTAGCTTTGCAATTTTTTTTTAGGATTCCGTAGTCAAGCCAATGATCAACTGTCCGTTCGCGGCTTATTTCAGAGGCCTTTAGTACTAGAAAGCTATAATTGTTGTGTTAGTTTGCTTTAAAAACTTAATACTTACCTATTTTTATTTTATTTTATAAGGTCCTTAGAGGTTCAATAAAATCCAAGATTCCAGGTCAATAGAGTAAATCCCTCCTCCGGGAATGAAATTAAAAATCTTATATTTACATAAGTAAGTACTTAAATTGCTTTTTACTATTTTTCTTTAATATTTCTATCAATTTTAATTATATTGTGTAGTGTGAACTTAATACGTTTTAGCGTCTTATTCATAAAAAAACGTTAAAAATAGAGTTTTAGTCAATTTTATATAACTTTCATTATTCATAAACGTATTTTAAGAAAATGTTCACATTGGGCTACATTAGCGTAAGTATGTTGTAGTTCAGATGAATCCATAGACAAAACAGAAAAATCCACTGGCTGATATCCACATCTTCCGAAAAAAGAAAGCAATATGTCAATATGTTGTAAAATAATGTGAAAGCTGTCACTTCAATCAGCTGTTTTGTAGTCGGCCATGTTATTTACTAGGATAAAATAGGCGGCACCTTTCTTTAACTTTATCAAAGGCTTATAGAGCGTTTGCCGTTATTGAGCAATTATGAATAACGATTTTAATAACATTTTATGAATAAGACGGTAACTCTTTAATAACTTACCAACTTGCCAACAACAACATTTGAAAAACGTGTACCTGAAAAAAGGAAAAATGATTAAATTGATTATTATTGATGATTGATAAACATGTTATTGAAACTAAACAAGGCAAACTTAGGATTAAGTTATAAAAAAAAATAACTTTATTCCTCAATTTCAATATAACATAATATTGAGACACCCCAGAGAGTAATACAATACTCGTGTTGGGGTAGTTCCATCAGTAGTCAAGCTTGCAAAATGACAAGTATCTATTTAATTATAAGTATTTACTTTTTTTACATTTAAAAAAAAATTACATTCAAAAAAGCGCTTTTTTAATAAATAGTGCAAAAAAGGCCTAGCGGCTAGGCTGATCAACTTTTAAAAGTAAACGCATATTATTAATAATTATATTGTTTCACATTTATACATACCATAGTCGAAATGGAAACGATACGAAAAATGTGAATATTTTATTCGGCACTTCACTGCATATTTGAACAGTAATAAATTTAAACTAAAGTAAAAATACGGTATCCTTGCGATTCGCCATTTTGGATAGGTATCATTGCCATTGATATAAATACCGGAAAATTCATTTTACTGCAATGCACACCTTTAAACTTTAATTAAGCCGGTTTTCCAATATTCAATGGAATTTAATTCATATATATGGATTATGATTACAATGAGGTTGTTGCGTTTGGCGGTAAAATGTAACACAACCACAGAACGTATAATACTTTTTTTTTTACTAGCACATACCTTACCTAATCTTTGTATTATGGTAGCGTTGCAGTTGAGTTGTGGATGTACGATGCTTACTGGTATTGCTGTCACTTCTTTTATCAAAAAACTCGCCCCTCGTCGGCCACGCGTAATATACTTAACTGCTAATGTGTTCTAATAAGTAGTGACATTCATGCCAAATTACAGATTTCTAGCACTAAGGGCCTCTAAGTTAAGCCGCGGACAGATGGACTCTTTAACTCTTTAATGATAAGCTTTAGATTTTAAGTTGCAGTGCCCTTACAGGGTGTCACACTGATCTCAAAACTTCTGTTAACAACTTTTCTATGTACTATGACTAGCAATGAATAAATCAAAAGAAATGGACAGACGGACGAACAGACCGACAGACATAGCGAAGCTATACGGGTTCCTTGTTGACTTGACTACGGAACCCTAAAAATATAAAAATAGCAGTAGGTACGGTAGGCGTCCGAAGGGTCTAATTTTATAAAAGTAATACCATGGTTAAATCACCTTGGTAAATTAAAAAACTTGTAACATTTAAGCTTTTGTAAAGATCCCATTGAGGCCAATTTCATAAAAGTAATGGCGTTAATCTGTGAAATACCCTCGTAATTAAATTAAACAAAGGTAGTTATTATTCGAAGATATTTCATTTTATGGCGAGTAAAGAAAGAAAGTAACGCCCCATATTTAAAAAAATACTCACTAAATAAGTATATTTATGCAAAAAAATCCGCATACGTAAACCGCTTAGAATTATATGTAAGTCTACATAGGACTTAAAAATTAAGTTCAGCGAGAAAATGCAAATATCTAGAGATATTAAAAAAAAACCTATCACAAAAATTCATAGCGTAGGCCTTGATGATGCATTTACAAAACATTACAATAGATCAGGTTAAAGTAAAACTTTTCCTAGTTGAAGGATCGGTGAGAGTAAAGAAGCTTATGTAAACAAAAATCGTGTAGTGTAAACGGCACCAGTGTCGAGAGCCGGCCAAGCCACCTCCGGAAACGTTTATTCGACCGCCAGCTTTTATCTTGAAGCACCAAGAATGCAGATAAAAAGGTATTTTGTCCATTGTTTACAACATACAATTTTGGCCCTTTGTTGGTGATAAAAATTAAATTTAGAATTTTGGCCTTTAAGTTTTTTAATACAATGAACACACTCTTTGTAAAAGCCGACAAGATATGAAACGATGATCATTTTATTTAATTAAATAAGTGTTTATTTAATTAAATAATTTAAAAGAAAAAAAATGTTTTATAATAATAACAAATTACGATGTACTGCATACGAATAAAAATATAATAAAAATGCTTATTGCAGAATTAAGAACAATAATATTCTTACTAATATTATAAATGCGAAAGTCCGTTTGTTTGTTTGTTACGCCTTCACGTCTTAACTATTAAACCGATCATCATGAAATTTTTGTATACACGTTGTCAGGGGTACAGAGAAGGATATAGGGTACCTTTCATCCCGAAAAAAATAATTGTTCCCAAGGAATAGAAAAAAACTTTCAACGCAGACGAAGTCGCGGGCGGTCGCTAGTTACTTATACAGAAGTAGTATTCACACTGTGCTTCAGAGATACACAAAGAATTTAAACATACTCATATCCATGTAAAATGTAGTTTTACGAAACAAAAAATATTTTAGTCATTTTATAAAAAGGTCTGCCGGTGTAAAAGGCCTTTGATAGCCTTCCGTAAGCCCGGAAGCGTTTATCTGACGTCTGACCATGTGCTTTGTCCGTAAGCCTCAATGGGGGCTCGAATGCCTTTTTTACTTCATTTTGATAGAACTGTTTCAACATTCTATGATACGATAAGCGGAAAAGAGGATATTTGCATGGAGCACAGGACACGATTTTTTACCAAAAGGATTTATTGATTTCATGATTGCGTTTGGTTGTTTTTTTTTTACTTTTCCATACTTCCAATTGGCAGACGTTCTAATGGAATTCTTCCAATTGGAAGTCCATCCTTTAAGCTGTATCGTTGTAGTCAACGATAAAGCTTAAATTTGGATGAACTTAATTAATCTGGATGACTTTGAAAGTATAGTCATACTTCCATTTGAACGCATAAACGCCGTAACTTCCATAGCTTAATGTTAGATGTATGTCCATTTGGAACTGAAATATCGTCAATGGCGACCATGAGAAAAATAATAAGTAGATGTAGTGAACTGTAGTGTTTTTTTTTTCAGTGAAGTTTGTTAACAACAGGGTTGGTCTTGCCTGCGATTTGTGAGTTAATATGTTTAAAAAAGTAGGTTTCTATGAATCTATCTTTATATGGTATTTAAAAAAAAGGAAAGATTTTACAACAAATCAAATGTCTCCGTTCATCCGACGCAATCTAAAAAAACATTGCAGAAAGTAATGTAGCGCGAAATCTAAACAAGACATTTAGGACAAAAGGCAAAAATCCCTCCCTTCGCAGTTACGAGCATTTCATTCGTCAGTCTAAGGTGTAACGACACTCAATCCCGACCGTCTAGCTTCGTTAAGCATCTCCATTTCTGGTGATTTAATAAAATAAGCCGAGCATTGTCTCTCATTGCTCGCCTCTCGGAAATTTCATCACGTTTTATGAAAAAAAAAGAAACGAGAAACTAAATGAAAATTTGCATGGACCTCTAAAAACAAAAAACGATGTTGAGAAACCAGGACTTACTAGAAATTTTGAAATATTTACGGGAAATTAAGCAAGATTTTTTAAAAGAGTAACATTTTTCTTAGATCAATTCACAGTGAATAGTTGAATCACAAAGAAAAGTTTTGTAAAAAGCAAAAGTACGTTTAATTATTATTAATATATCTAGATATTTTACGTATTTGTATAATTTCATAGTTTTATAAATGAATAATTTATTTAATTGTATTATCATTATGTTACACAATATATCTGGTTACCAACAGAAGGCTACAACGAAACATTCCTTCCGTAACCTGACGCAATAATAGATACGTTTTTCTGTAAGATCAGCATGGAGATAAAAGGGTAACGATTAGTATAAACACAACCGAAATTAGTTTTGTCAGATTTCATGTCTTCCTTTATTGTTCAACAGCCTGTTGCCAAAAACGGGAGCGTTTAAATCTCTCCTGTATTAATTACAATAATGCCTGGAGCCAAAATCTCCTTGTAATAAACAACTTGCCAGTTATTACTCCGTCTGATGGTGTAAACAACGACCTTTAATTATACAAAACACTAACAGTAATAATCAATATTGCCCTATAATATTGCTCAACAGAGCAGATATTTTGACTATAACTTTATTGGGTTTCCTTTGTAATGTTTCGTTTTAAGTGCCATTGTTTAATCATTTAACCTCCCAGAGATATTTATAGATTTTCAATTTATGGTTAACAATTCAGAGAAAACAACATAAACTAGGTATACGTTTTCTTTTAACGGCGACAAACAACGTGTTTATAGTTTTTCATATGTCACAAATTATTTGATAAATAAGCCATTTAATTTTTGTTTATAGAGAAGTCTAAGTCCAAATTGTTAATGAGTATTAATGATTATTTAAATGAGTAGTTATAAATAATAGGTAAAAATATAAGTCTTAATTATTGTTAAGTTTTAATCTTAAGTTTCCTTCGGTGTTTAACGACCACGACACTGATAATCAAACTTTTAACACATGTTTTGCAGTTTAAAGTGAAAAAAAAACACCTTTCTCTACATTTCTTGTTTAGATCGATGTTTTATAACATTGTATTTTCTTTATATGATATAAGGACATGTCAAATCAATACACGTACGCATTTTCCTAATAGGTCATGCGCCACTGTCGATCTGTTTTTATTCACCAATACAGCCTCCATGAATTCTATTTTATTGAAACGTGCTCATAAAATTGCGTGTCAAATGGCCCAAGGAATTCAGAGGGTCGGCCCAGCGAATTTTTTTTCGTTTCCCAGTAAAAAATCAGACCGTACTTATCCGATCTAACGTTTCAAATGGATTTTATTTCGTCCAAAGGTGTATTATGTTAGGTATTCCTTTATCATCGCGTGCGTTCGTGAGAATTCTTGAGCGAATGCTATCGTCGTAAGAGATGCAAATATTTTTGAGTTTGGAATGTGTTTGGGAAAAGGGTGGACATTTCTTCAAAGGTTAATTTCATTTTTAGCAATAAATGGAAAATCAATTGATTGTTCACACACATTGGGTAACAGATAAATCTGTCGATGGAATACATCTGCACTATGTTTATGAACATACCTAATGTAAATTGACGCTCTATTTCCGTAAGTATTGAACTTAGAGTATCTCAAGGACTTACCCTACGATTCCCTTATGTCGCTTGTACATTACTATCATTGCAGCTGATGATACACACTGTTTTTACTTAACTGCCAGTTGAACACAATAAGAAACATTGTAGCAGCAAATTCTTCGTTTATTCTTCGTTTACTTGACAGTAATACTATCAATCAAGGACATGATACATTCAGAAACAATCCAATTAAGATAAAAGAAAAACAATCTTGGTGTCCAGTGGCTCTCAAACAAGTCTCCGAAACACCGGACTCATTTAATTTTCCGTCAAAACAGAGGGCGCTTTACATTGAAATAAATAACTGGAGATGTCTTGCCTAACAGAATCTGTGTACTATCGGGTTCAAGAGGGACGAAGCTAATAAATTAAACGTTATTTAATATATTTAAGATTTTATTTTTAGTCTTGAGATTTTACTTGAACCTTCTCAATTGTTTCTATAGTCCTTTATCAGAATTAGCTTTTAAAGATTATTAAGAATACAACAATCTTTGTTTAATTTAGCACTTGTGAACCAGCTAAGGAGTTCGTAAGTGATGCACTCGGGCATAACACTCCGCGGGTACCTCTTTTTGCAGTAAAGCAAAAAAAATAATTTCCTAAAGCTCATCCTTAAATATACCTAGGCGACAGCCCTGCCTAGTGTGGGCATTCACAATCAGGTACTGGTCTTTACTAAGACTCATTGACACAATGGTCTCCACGTTTACTTAAACTTAAAACTTTCTGTGAGGTGTCACAGTATTGCAAAAAACAATGTGCTGATTTCACGCAGCAAAACCATACAAAAGGAGCACGCAGGGTGCATGCGTGCGTAACACATTATCTAAGTATTAAAATTAACTTTAAACCGGATAATGTGGACCCCCTCCGATAAACCTCCGCCTCCGAAAAGTAACTCAAGACCTCATCGTTTTGTAAAAAGTATCTTTGCAGTTAGCCAACGGCAGACTTTTCTGCCGTTGGCACAACCCGGACACTCCATACAAAAAGTGCGTTTTAACATAAACAGATTACGTTTATACACGTTGCGAATGTGTGCGTGAACCTTTTGGGGTTGACACTTGACATCTGTTGAGCTCGTATGTTAGTACAAACAACTCGCGCACGCGACACGGCCCCGGAGGATGAACTTCTGATCTTACTACCGATTGTGGGGGGAGGTGCGGTATCTCGGATCGGCGGGAGGCGGAGTGTGGCCGTTCTGTACGTCAGTACTATACTAATTCTGTGCCGTTGACTAGTGTGGCAAGGCATCCCTTCTTCAAACAAAGCTATGAAAGGCATTCCCCCTTAACCTTTGTTAAGAAGGGATGCCTTTTATAGCTTTGCTAAGTCTAGAAAAATATACACCTTAGAAACGTACTCGATGAAAGTGTCCAATTAGCAGGCTGTAATTAGAACTTACTCGATGGCTTATCCTAAATTTCCAGAGGCTCCTCTAGTAATATATCTCTATGGCTCTTAATATCTCTGACGAGATCTCTCTGGGATTTTATTACCCATTCTTGGGACTAAATCGCTCTTTTAGATGTAACGAGAGTAGATTTATTTTGACAACCAAGGTTCCAATTGGGTTTCGCCATTTAATTATGCACGTTACTTTTAGATGCATGTTCTGAAGAGTTTGCAAACATTGCGATTGAACATCGCGTTTGCGCATCGCTTAGTCAATACACCAATAGAGGGTTTAGTGTAAATTAATGCACGGGAGTGTCGTAGAGCCATCAACTCACTGACGGATATTTTTTTTTACTTTTAATCAAATTATTTGAAAACGTTAAGATTTAAAAACAACATCATTTGTTAATGAATAATTACTGCAAAAATCTTCGACATTATTATTGATGTTTTTGTCTAAATTCTAAAGCAACATGTTTGTTTCCAATAAAACATATTTTTTTAAAATAATTTTATAGCTGATCAGCGGCGTTTAAATTGTGATTTAATTTAAAGATCTGCGACCGGGTCATAAGTTATCAAAAATTAAATCAGAGCTGTGATCTCAATCAACCAATAAGTCAAATGAATGCTTTTAGTCAGTTCGACACTGAACTACAAATAGCTTTTAGTAATGAAAATATTATGTGTATTTCCCACTTATTCTAAAAGTGGACTAAAGTTACCCCAATGTGGGATTTAAACGGGTGACTAAAGTCGCACTAATTTTGTCGCACTGCGAAGATCGACTGTGTCATCGCAAGTGACTGAACATCCTAATCTGATCTAGTGGTCAAAACTGAAACTAAGTGTTATTATTACATATTGTTACCTAGGTTACAGAGACGACAGCGCGACGCCGTCACTAATGTGTCATCTGCGATTAAATTTTGCAAGCGAATTGCTAGGTGAGTAACTAGTGACTGAAGTCGACCGTCACAAGTGACTAAAATCGACCCATGTAAATAGCCCATCAAACTGATTCGGTCACCTATTTTTGCTATAAGAATTACAAATCCACCATCAATTAATATAGACCCTCCCATACTATATATGTATAATATTATAAATGCGAAAGTAACTCTATCTGTCTGTCTGTTACGTGTTCACTGGACCATTATGACGAAATTTGGTACGGATCTAGATTGATTGGAATGGATTGGGGAAGGACATATCCCACTGTACTGGGCACGGGTCTCCGCCCGCATCAAGCTCAAAAAAAGCTCATTTTAAGCAATATTTACTTGCAATTACACTTCCATAGATTTTAGTTCGCTGGTATGCATTAAGGTAAATGCATAATTAATATTACGTACATAATACTTTCTATTTTAAAACAACATAAAGTAAAAGTAAAAAATTGCCTCATTCAAATAAACTTAGTAATTAAGCGCTTTTGAATCGTCTATATTTTTCTACCACCCGTTCCAGACTTTTTTAACTGACAAGAAAAACAGGCGCAAGAAACTTATCAGCTTTAATAGAAATAAGTAACGATATTTACAAACTTAAATAATAATTATATTATATTTATGAATACATAATGTACTAATGAATGATTGTGACGTAAATAAATAAAATGATGTATAACATAGTACGTCTATCAAACCAACACGTCCATTCATACTTAAATCGGTAAAATATATTGTTTAATTCAATCAATTTAGATGAATACTATACTTGGTTGTGTGGTGACAAAGGATGTATAATATGAGTGACAGCAAAAATAAATTAAAAAAGAGACCTGTATGGTCCAGTCTAGTGGCTTCCGCTGTGAACAATTAATTGATCGCATTTATGATTGATACTTTATTCCCATTTGTGGGAAATATTCGCCAGTGACACCTGCCTGCACACTTTTTCACTCAGTGCTTAATTGCTACTTATAATACTTATACGTAAACTTAATCAAGCGATTGGAGAAATAAGCAGAAATTTTGCAAAAGCCAGTCACGGGATAGTGAGAAAGTGACCGAATAATAATATTATACTAAATTTTGTGCTTTAGAAGAACGCCAATTAGGTGGTTGGCGGTGGCTATGACAGACATTAAGACCCACCAATCCAAATTGGACCTGCGTAGTAGATTAGACATTCTTGCCTTTCCACCAGTGGGCAATTAAATAGGTATGGCCAGATGGGGAAAATTTATAGACAAATAATTATGGTATGTGTGGATTTTACTAATAATTTATACTGTATCGGCCTTACCACAAAAGATTTTAAAACACTGTTTAACTTAGACACTATTTAAATGTGATGCGGTCGCTCTCAAACAGTGTTGTCAAAAAAGTGTCAGCATCACATTCAAACAGTATCTAAGTTATAAATTTGTTGAACTGTGTTTTAAAATCTTTTGTGGTAAGGCCATTAATGTAATGGACATAATATCGTATCGTATTTGGTTACTTACGTTTTAAGTTATTTACTTTTAATCACATTCCTTTGACTTTAATTTAAAGTTAGTGATAATTAAAATACACTACGGTTTTAAATTATTTATTAGGTAAGAAATGGCAAAGACACTTTGTTCCATGATAGGGTTATCTAGACCTTGCTTTCTTGCGTGCTGTGAAACAGTTCTTTTCTTACGACTATATTAACTACTTAATTAATTAATCCAATCTGTACCTCTAATAGTACCCTATCTAATCCACAGATACTTTACCCGCTCTGATCGTTTTCTTTATCTCATTGACCTATAGTCTTTGCCCCATTAGTAAATGGCCATACAACAATTTATCTTGGGCAAAATCGTTCCGTATGTACTTTAGGTCTGTCCCTTAAGGCTCAATTTACACCGCGGGCGAAGGGAAGATTCTGGAAGCGAAGCAAACTTTATGGTACATAGTATAATGAGTCTTATGTCCATTGTGTAAATTGCAAACCAGTACGACATGACACGGAATACGCGCGCTTTCCTCAAAAGACGTTCGAATTTCTCGGAAGACGTCTTTTCGACCTAATTTTGAGTCGTACCTAGTTACATAATGGATGATAAGACTCTTATGCTATACCATGGAATTCACTTCTCTTCCAGACGCTTCCCTTCGCCCGCGGTGTAAATTGAGCCTAAACTGGGACACAGATGGCGGATGCTCACACAAAACCTTTTGTCTACAGGTATCGTCAGATAAATGCGTGCGAAACGAAATTAGATGAAAGATTTCAATCCTTTTTGCGCCGATGCACATAAGTAACGATATTGTATATTTTCAAAATATATACGTCTTTTGTTTTTATATTTATATTTTATCTGTTTGTTGAACGAGGGTGTTTTATGAAATATTATTTTTATAGTTACCTATATTTT
Source organism: Catoptria pinella (assembly GCA_963556745.1). Taxonomy (NCBI): domain Eukaryota; kingdom Metazoa; phylum Arthropoda; class Insecta; order Lepidoptera; family Crambidae; genus Catoptria; species Catoptria pinella. The sequence goes on from OY750769.1 coordinate 9,689,182, forward strand.
TGACAAAGTTTATGCAAAATATTAGACAAAAAAGTATTTTTCTTTAGTCTTATATATAATTTCATATTTTAGCCTATTTTTATATTTCATAGTAAATTTAAACGTAAAAAGGACAGGTTCAAATCTAAAATAATGCTCATTTTGAATAAATCTGTATTACGACAGAAATAAGCCGTTCTAAACCGAGGCGCATAAGCTCCAAAACACTAAATAATTCAAACAAAACCAAAACTTTCCATAAAAACGGGAATAAATTTAAAAAATCGGCGTGATCGTTGTTTTTTTTAATGCCAATCCCAAACTTTACACCGACTTAAAAACTCATTCACAAGTTTTACCTACCCATGAAAAAGTTAAGGATAAAGCTTCCGAAAGTTGTGAACCAATCTGCAGTAAACCCTTCCTTGCAAGTTTTTACACGGGTCAATGGAGAATAGTAATACTTAGCATTGGGTAACGAAATAAAATAATATTACGGTGGAACAGTGTTTAATATGAAATCGATTTGTAGATTAGATGATAATAATAATAATTATTAAAATAATTGAAGCTTTTTAAACTTAATATTTTTTAATATGAAAAGCTACAAGTCGCTTAAATACGTTCCGCAGACAATAGTTTGCTACGTGCTACGACATTTCCGCTACGATGTAGCACAAAATCCACAAATAATAATTGGTGGTGTAAGATGTAAATACTTAAAATATGTAAAAATACCATATTATGAATGATAAACCGTAGAAAGCGTTATTAAATAATCTACAAATTTGTTTGTAAGTACATAAAAATAACCCATATTTTCAACTTTCAAAATAAGACGCAAAACTTTTGTTGCTATAACTTTATTTTCCTTAGTTTCAATTTTTAGTACGCCAAAATCCTAAATTTTTCCATATTGTACCAATCAAAATTAGAAGTATCATGTTTCAGCGTACAATCGAGATAAAATCATTCTACTTAAGGTCGGGTCTTGTAAGGTAGTTTCCTATTAGGAGCATATCCGGATCTCTATTAGTAGAGCCCCTTTGTGTACCAACCTTTAGAATGGAAGGCAAAGAAACCTTTTTATGTTTCTCTCCTCTAATTTAACGCTGTGTCACACTGCGACTTCTTGTTTCATATGCGCACTTAGTTGCAAATGTTTTAAAGGAAATGTGGAAATTTATCTTTATGTGCTTCTGCTGTGGATTTGTTATCTTCCATATTATTTTATTATCAACTGTGCTATTTTTTTAAGCTAAACTTGATTCTAAATTATTTTGAATCAGCTTTTTATTAAATATACCTACACACAGAAAGCATAAAAACTAAATTGCACGAGCGATAGTTTTCGATAAATAATATAAATTGTTGAACTCGTATGAAGAGTATTTAAACATTTTCAAGTAAAAATATGTAAAAAGTTACATCGCCACGATATCGTACATTTGTGACAGGAAAATGTTCTTGTCTTTGATATGTAAAGTAAGTGACATCGGTCTAGCATAAACAAGTCTCGTCAATATTGGTGACACGTGTAGGTAGACTCTTTATATAATAATATACTACATTCGATCGAGTACTAGATAATCAATTATTCGAATTATTGACTAGATATGTTGGAAAATACTCGTACTTAAATACATACAAGGAAAAAGAATCGCAGATGCAAAACGGCCGGAGGGCATGAATCATCGTTTTATTGTGTAACCAAAATTTATTTTAGTGCAAGACTAAAATAAGACTTACGAATAATTAGACCTATATTTGTATTAAATCTAGTAACCTTAATTTTATAAGTACCTATCTTGTATATACTAACCCATGGACGTTTATTTGACCGCAATAAATGAATTTGAATTAAATTAAAATATTTATAGAAGATTTTAAAACACTAAAATAACTTTTAATAAAAATAAATACTCATCTACATTTAAATAAATAGGTTTAATGTTCAAAATTGAGCATTGTGCGATTGCCAACCACCAAATCTGATAGATTCTTCCTCTACTAAAGCCACAAAATTGACAAATTTAAATTTTAAAAGAGTAATTGCAACAACATGCAAAAACACTTCTTTAAGTAACATAAAGAACCTATTCCAAGCAAATCCCTATAAAACATCTTAACATAAATCTTCATGCTTAATCTCGTAAAAAAAAATTGCGGACTATAATCCTTGGACATCTAAGACATATTATAATCGAGGTGCAGAGCATGGACAAATTCTAAACATTTGTCAGGGTCTGCTGTTGTGGGCAGGCGTTCATTAATTTGGGAAAACCATTTATCTCCAGCATTTCGAAGTAAACAATGAGGGAGTGATAAAAAGGCTGTTAATACAAATAGCATTGTCGCCCGGTTTTCTTTGTCCAACGGCTTTAATTGCGTACAAAGCGTTTTAAGATTGTTCTCGAAATGTTTTTTTTTTTTAAGTATTCGTTGCGTTTATTTGGGACATTTGTTTTATTACTAAAATAGCTAAAACTTTACCAGCTGAAATACGCGGTCGAATGCTTGTTAGGTATACTGGGTTTTAAGGTGTCGCCATCTCTGAGGTCCAGGGTTTGATCCCCGGATGGGTCAATCTAGAAAACGAACTTTTTTATATTGGTTATGGTCTGGGTGTTTGTAGTTTCACCGTCATCTAACTCCGTTTTTGCAAATTTTACAGTAGGATTTAAAGATTTCATGCACAATAGCTTAAAATGGGAACATTTAATAGTGCTTCTGTGATGTTTATGATATTCTATAAATGTTTAAATAAATAATAAAAAAGTTAAACAAATTAATAAATATACTTTTTTAATATTCACCATTAAATATATTATGTACCTTACAAATGTGAGGTTCTTCCTCTAAAACTTCTACTTTTAGTAGAAGATCCAGATTGTCCACATATCTTATAATTTTTATCAGGTCAGTTGGGTGTGTTTATCAATCTGGATCTACTCCATTCACTCCCTGGATAGCCATCATCAGATCACAGCTCAGTCAATCCCTGGCGGAGAACAAAGACTTCAAAGTTATCTCGTTTGTATAAGAATCGACTGGCGTCCTTAATTATGTGGCTACCACTATACATATAAATCAGTTCCTTGAATTTCCTTATAAAAAATCGGTGAAACTGAAAGTGGAGTGACCCCAGTAATTGGCTACAATATTCTTTTACTTAAATAACCTTCCTTATATGGAAATCGAAGTAGCATTATTAAAGAGTCAAAGGAACTTGAAAAGTTTGATCAATTACATGAAACTTTTCATCCGAAAACTATAATGGCCTTTTGTTTTTTTTTTTGTTTTACGCTAAAGGAAATATGTAATAAAACCGTCAGTTCGTAGGTTCGGTGATTATATAATGTAGCAATAAGTATGCTATTAAGAAGGTTCAGCATTTCAAGTAATGCCAAAAGCCGCCTTTCTTTATTTATGAAGGAAATGCAAAAATATCTACGCAATTAGCAAAGAGCCTTTTAGTGAATTATAGTAGTTACTGACTGACGAGTGAACTTAAATAAATAATAATTGGACAATTTCACACAGCGCCATCTAGCCACAAACTAAGCAAAGCTTGTAATGGGTGCTAGACAACTGATATACTTTTTAAATATATACTTATTATACATAGTAACACCCGTCACAGAAATTAAATTCCTTATTTAAATTTCTGCCCGACCGGGAATCGAACCCTCTGCGTGGTAGACCGGCATGTAAGCCACTGCACCACTCAGGTCAACTAGAAGAAACCTAACCGGAAACTATATAAAATAGCAAATTAAATAATAGTTACCATAAAACATCAAAACTGAGATACCTACTTCACATATTTTATTGCCTTTCGTATATTTTAAACAAAAACATAAACTAATTTATTGTTACATGTGGCACAAACGCAAGATGTTACACGTACTTAAATGTAGTTCGCTGGTTGTTACTTAAATAAAGTTTACGAATTTACTGCGAGTTTCAATCGATAATTTCTAACTAGGGTGTGAATAATTAAGAACAATACTGACACACTTGTAATTAACAAGTTCGAGCGTTGATCTGGAACCTTCGATTGGTAAATCAATAGCTGTATTTAATAAACGAATACAGTCAACAACGATAAACGTAATTATACTTGGGTCGGGCTGTTGATTTGTATGTATATGAAATCTGGGTGTTTGATTTTCTTATACAACAAAATTGCTTGTTAACACACTTTAACACGCGGCCCGCTTTAGCAGCAACTGTGGCACTTGAAACCCTGACACATTGACATAATTAAGACGTTGGCGGTGGTCCTATTTACGTAGTAAATAATGAGGTACGGAAAACATCGCGATAATTGGACGAAATTCATCACTCATTTTACTTAATTTTCGAGCTAATAATAACTCGAAGAGCAACAAACGTTCTGATCATCGCAGTTCAGTTTTCAAAGTAGGCCCTTTTATACAATGAAAACTTTTAGGAAGGACACATTGTCAGAAACAAAACACTACCAAATAAGATACTCGTAATAAACTGTGAAACCGGGCCATATGGATATTGTGAAAACATAGTAAAATATAACTACATAATACTACCCAACTTCAATAAACTGTACCAAATTAGTGGCGCTTTATTTTAACCGACCATCCAGTTTTATGGCGCAGCAAGTAGGATTTATGTGCAGTAAAAATCGGATTTGTTTCCATTAAAGTCGGTGTAGTTTGGAGAAAAAGTAATTCTTCGTAAATGGAAGCAACTCAGGTTAATGGGAAAGGTCCCTTCGGCCGATCGATTGGTGATTTGAGGAAATGCCACAGTTACATTGTGAAGGGTTTGACTGTAGTAATCTTAACTCGGAGGAGCTCAGTGGCGCAGTGTTAAAGCACCTGGCCCAGCGATTGCGGAAGTTAAGCAACTTTCGCAAGGGTCGGTCATGGGATGGGTGACCAAAAATGTATTATCCCGAGTTCCTCCGTGCTTCGTAAGGCACGTTAAGCTGTTGGTCCCGGCTACATTTGCAGACGATAACACCCACCAATCCGTATTGGGCCCGCGTGGTGGGTTATTTCCCATCCTTCTTACCCACCTTCTTTCTTACCTACCTTCTAAAAAGGAAATACTTTTTTAATTTTTTACATGCTACCTTTATGTTATTGTCTGCCAGAAAACTAACTTCCCGCCTGAGCAAATCCAAGGAAACAAAAAAGTACTACTTACGTAGAAAAGTTTCATCTACTTATTTTCATCAAATAAACCAACATCTTAGAATCACTACACAAAACGTGTGCTATTTCCGTCCCTTGTAGCCAATAACCAATTTACGAAGGTGCCCCGTTGTTCAAACTTATTATAACTCAGCGTCGATACAAAAATAACGGTCAAGAGCGAGTCGGACTCGCGCACCGAGGGTTCCGTACCATCATTCTGAAAAAGTTTACTATTTAGAATCATCATTTTATTTTTTCTGTAATCATTACATAAACTTCTATCACATAAAATAATTTCAGATTGTTCTCTATGCAAACTTCGGAGATAAGGGGAGGGAACGGTTTTTTTTTTACATTTTTCATTAAAAGTCGAAAACTATGCGGCCTAAAAAAAAGTTTGAGGATGTGCAAGCAGCGCTCTTTTATATGATACCCCATATGACCTAGTAGCCTCACTTTGAATTTTAAGACCCCCTTTCAGCCCCAGTTGCAAAAAAATATATAAATATTTTTATTTCTCTCTTATTTGCAAAATAGTTGGGGAAACGTCATCTACAACTATTCCAAATTTCAAGTTGGTAGCATTAGTAGTTCTCGAGATAATCTAGCTGTGACAGACAGACTGAGTCACACCATAAGGGTTCCTTTTTACCATTTTGGTACTGAACCATAAAAAAGCACCGAAAAGGTTACTTATCTAAAAAGTCGTTCCCTGCATCGATAGAAAAAAACGTTCCTTGTGAACTCCTATCGAAAAAGTCACAACACAAAGTCGCACCATAAGGGTTTCTTTTTACCATTTTGGTACGGAACCCTAAAAAGGCACAGCAAAAGGTTACTTATCTAAAAAGTCGTTCCCTGCATCGATAGAAAAAAACGTTCCTCGTGAACTCCTATCGAAAAATTCACAACACAAAACCAGGTACCTACGTTTCTCTTGGAGTTACTTGAAGCAATTGCCGTTTTAACCAAGGTCAATCGTAACTGAATTGTAAAGAATTGGATAAAATGTGAGATTAGATCTTTTCATTTGCGAAAGGTCCGAACATTGGCCCTCTGAGGCCGTTTGCCGTAAATAGCGGATTGAGTTGGAAAGTCGACCCTTGCTGCATTTCAAGTAGAGCGTTTAATAGCTTTAAGTTGAAAGCTAGCTTATTATTTTCAAAACACAATATAAAAAAACCGCTTAGTAGCAAAAGGACCTATTCGCAAAATGCCACATGGCCAAAAAAAGGACATTGTATACAATCATAGTTTTATTAATCAACACTTAGAGAAAAATAAGGCATTTTGAGAATAGGTCATTTTGAGAATAAGTCTTTCTGCGAATGAGTCCAAAGGAGAATAGGGCATTTCACGAATAGCATTTTGAGAATGAGGCATATCGCGAATAAGGCAATATGCGACTACAGGACATTTTGCGAATAGGTCCTTTTGCTACTAACCCAAAAAAACGGTAAATACAATTTACAAATTTAAAATTTTAGCATTCTCAACGGTATTTTTATACAACACTAAATATTATACTGGAAAAAAATCAACTCGTCACCAGAATTGTCTCAGGTGGGAATTGAACCCGCGACCTTTGGAATTCCGGGCTAATGCTCTGACCGCTGAGCTACCGAGTCCCTAGTGGCGTCGTCAAAACCCTTTTAATATATCCCACTCTTACGTTGCAAGCCATCTTTATTATATTCGGATTTCCGAATTTCCGAAAGTCGCGGGTTCGATTCCCGCCTGAGACAATTCTAGTGACGAGTCAAATTTTTTCTAGTATATTATTTAGTATTGTACTGTAAATAGAAGTTGAAAGTATTAAAATTATCAGTACTACAAAACTTTTTATATTGGTCCCACATAATCAATACTTTAATTGTTGTTGATTCGTTGAATATTTTCATTTTGTCATAGAATTATGTGTACTATTTGATAAAGGCATTTTTCATTTTTAAGCCTATTGTGACTGACTTACTCTTAAAACATAATTATTTAGAAACCTTGATATTTATACCATAGTAGATTTATCTGTTTGCAAGAATCAAAGCGAGTTCTATATTTAGGACGGTACACAGAAATGAGTTTTTGTGATGGATATTAACATAAATAATGCCCGAGTATGTGTTATTCGTATTATTTCAATACATCACAGTTTCTACAAATAACATTCTTAAGCGTGTGGTACAAAGTGAAAGATGCTGTTGACTTATTCAAAATTCAAAACTCATTTATTCAGTCTAGGCTGTTACAGCACTTGTGAATGTCAAAGAAGCTACGTCATCGGTTCACAAATCCTAAGCGGGAGGAAACCTTGTAACGAGAAGACCGACAAGATTTAGTGTTTTAGGTTTTATTTTTGTCCTTGTTTTCGACAGTAGATTGGGATGACTGAAACTGGTCACTATTACCCTTTCGGCACGTTAGATCCTATTACCGGAATGTAAAGTCGGTTCATTAGGTTTGTTTTACGGAACGTCCACTCCCCGACTGTGCACTTACCTGAACGTCCCCTTCTCTGAACGTCCACTAACCTAAACATCCATTCCCACCACTACCAACACCACAACCAACGACAAAAGTGTTATAAAACCTAAAAAAAAGTTGTTACATTACATTACATTTAAAGCTATCGCCTCGAAAACTTAACTAAATAATATTTTTGTCACCCAAAGTTTCACATTTTATTCCATTTTAAATTAACTTAGGTTTTGATGTGCCAGGGGTCATGGCTCTCTAAAATGTTACATCAGGAAATTATAAACATAATTAATTAAGTTGAAAATAGACTCACTGCGCATTTGTACAGATCGAAAGGACTAAAACAAAAACATTAAAGTATTAAATACCTGCAAAATAATAATATCGTTATCATAAAATCGCTGTTAAAACTCGCCAACATCCTAACACTTGAACCTCAGTCTCCAAGTTTCATCTACAGGCTGTTTGATAAATGGGCCACACGCCTGCTCATTTCACGGCACTCTTGATTGATTAGTTCCAATATTGAAATTTGCAACATCCTGTATCGCTACTAAGTAGGCTTAAGACAAACAACCTGTATTTGACGTGAAAAGTAGTGAAAGTAAGGCGCTTACATGCGCTAACCACCACCGCCAATACGTTTAATTTGGTAAAACCAAGTCAATATAAAAAAGGAAACAACCAAGTTATAATAGTTCTATATAACGCTATTTGTAAAAAACCAACAACTTCGCAGGAATAATAATAATAATAATAATAAATATTTGACAATACATTGCTCCGATTCCAAAGTAAGTAGCTAAAGCACTTGTGTTATGGAAATCAGAGACAACGGTGGTATCACAAACACCCAGACCTGAGCCATTATGGAAAAGTTCATTATCTAAATTGACCCAACCGGGCATCGAACCCTGGACCTCAGAGATGGCGACACCTTGAAAATCGGTTTACAAAGCCACTCCACCACGGAGGTCGTCTAACATCATAAACAACAACGTTTGTTCTACGACTTTTCGAAAAACGCACGACTTGTAATACAAAACTCGATCAGCTGTTCGGATGTTTGTATGGAAACTAGATTTTTTTAATTCTTTTTTCGGAAAAGTCGAAACAAAACTTGTTGTTTACAGTGTTAGTTATCTATTCCTGTGAGGTTGTTGGTATTTTACAAATACCCCAATTGAGCAACTTCTCAATAGTTACTTTTGTTTTCTATTAGTTTTAAAATGGGATTACATAATTATTATAAAGAAAGTATGGCCACTTTTGGTTTAAATCCACGTACCAAAAACGATTCTTCTTGGTCTACTACCTGACGACCGGCCTTTGAGAAAAATGTTTTTTTAAATCTTCGATATTGTAAACAGTCACTGCAAGTCATTATTACTTTCCTGACGTTATTATATGCTAGCAAACGGTTGAGCAATTAACTTAGAAACAATTTTATTGTATTAAACTTGCAAGTTAACTTCAACGAAATTAGAACAATCTCATGAATATCAGCAAGTTTGTGGCCAACTTTGATTGCGGGGGTGAACCGTGACTATCTGGCCACGGAACAGAGCGACCAGTATACGATGCGGTGAGTGATTTCCTTTTACATGGACTGTAATGCCAATCAACGGCTTAGCTACATGAAAGGACGAACCGCAGCGCTCTGTGCGAATTCTTAGTACATGCGTACGGCGTGTGATGACAAAAGTAGTATTAGAAGAATTAACGGTGTAACCGTAACTGTGAAGTAAACATGTCAAACGTGAAAGAAGAGAGAATTTTCTTGCCGCGCTGGCTTTCGCCCTTTCAAGTGGCCGGGCTCGGTGAGCGAAGGCTGAGATTCGCACGTCGCACTGCCGGTCGCACTGCCGGTCGCACTGCCGGTCGCTCTGTTGCGTGGCCAAACAGTGACGTCGACGGATTGATTTACACAAGCCCCCGATGGTTTCATTAATCATGTGAGCAATTGGTGTAATGCCGTAGGTATTTCGTGATCGTTCTCGTGTAATCCATCTTTGAACTAATTAGATGCTTAATGACTTATGACCTTCAATTTACGATCTAAATTGAGTCAGCAAAAATTTAAATTTGATGATTGGATATTGTTTCATAAATAAAACAATTGAGAATAGAAAACAATTGAAAATGGAAATTAATTTATATTTGCAAGAGGCAATTGTTTCAGACGTTAAAATTAAATAATATGTAAATTACATTTTTGCTTTGATAAAAATAATATGTCGGTGAAAAGGTCTCTTCGTATTTTCTACGTTCTAAGTTGTAATAAAAATCACTAAGTTGCATACTTTTGCTCTGACATACGAGTATAACCTTTTGGGTTTCTTTTCAACTTCTGGGATTAGAACACGGGATCTATGCTCTCCAAGTGAAATGGCAAATTTTATATTTGTTCGCTAACTTAAACCTTTAAACTAAGCATTAGACGATAAAGTTAAGCCACAAGTTGCAGGATGTAAATCACTGATAATGTTATATTGTATGGAATCGACAAGCTTACGACATGTAATTTTATAGTTTATTGCTATAATATTGGGGCTATAATCAATTAAATTCTGTAACTGAATTATTGAGTAATAAACTATATTTTATTTATTTTTAAGCTTTTAGTCAGTTTATGCATAATTTCATGATGATCGGTTGAGTAGTTAAGACGTGAAAGCGTAACAAACAAACCAAATCACTTTCGCATTCACAATAATATTTAGGTTAGTTAGGATGTGGTCAAACTGCGTGACGTCACTGATCAACTTACCAAACCCTCTAATCGGTAACTTTGATCAAATGACCAATTTGTGTAATGTGGTGTTTGATGGTAGAGATCAGATAACTACCTATTTAGTTGGACCATTACAAACTATTGATTATGGTTAACGATTATTACTGATGGGTTTTAGATTACCTGTTTATTTTAATTGTTCAAATAATCATTGTGTCTTCGATTACTTAAACCTTTCAACGCCCGGAAAATGAGACACAATAGATATTCCTAAATTTAGGTTATATGCAACAAAGATAGACTCTGTGTGATAGAAAAAAAAACCACTTAACTTTTCATAATTTTTCCGACGGAAAATTCCACTTTAGATATATTCAGAATCATGAGTCGACTATGCCCTTAAAGTTTTCGCTAGTGCTACTTCCAAAAACCTGTATTTTTGCACATCATTCTGTGGTTACAAATAAGGTAAAAATTTAAAGTATTTTAATAAATGTAAAGTCGTAGCACAGTAGCCCCCAAATCAAAAGAGTACAAAAACTGACAAATTAATCCATATTTTAGAAGAAACTGGGTTATCCCATTCTGACCAGATGACAGGGCGTGATGTGGCTGATTGATTAACACCAACGGGACAGATCGCTTACATAAATCATGCGAACATTTGTGGTATATGCCTCAACTCTGCCAATGTTAACATCAATCGTGTCTGAATGGTGCTTCGATAGTATGAACTGTGTCTTACAACGATACTATTGAAACACCATTTATTGAGATACAATTATTACGTTACATTAGCGGAATAGTAACCCAGCCATGGTGCTAACAAGGCGTTTGTTGATGTGCTTCATTGCTCTTTGGCCTGACTTGCATTAACGATTATCGATGCTGACAACAATAGCAATACGTCTTTATAAGATTTTGCGATGTAAACGATAAATTAACAATAGTTAGAAATCATAGACTGCTATTTATTTATCGATAAAAAGACTTTCAGACACACGATTTAGCTGAACAAACTCAGTGTTATTACAAAATTTAAACAGTGTCTAAGTTAAACAGGTGTTTACAAATCTTTTGTAATAACACCGTCTATGTTTCAAGTTATAATATTTTATAGAAAATAGACAATATTTTTTTAGTTTTTGAATTTAAGATAGAAACGAAAAACAAATTTAATATTCAGTCAACACTTGGCACAGTTTCGGTACATAAGCAAATCATGTAATATACCACAGTATACACAAGCACACTTTAAACATAATGCAATGTAGTCAAAAACTTACTTCTAAAACTAGCTAAAATCAGACATTACATAATATTGACTTGCCTTGATGGACTTAAAAACAAAATGAATATTGTGCTTACCAAAAAACTTTCTTTTGATTCAATTATTCTTGGGCGGAGGTTTCTTGCTATTCCAAGAAGGTCACCGTTGGGTTGCTTTTATATAAATAAAAATATGATTGTAATTGGTAATGATATTGGGCTGATATTCATTCAATTCATTCAACTTCGACTTATTTCAATGATCAATCTGATCTAATTTAAATACAGCTAGCTATAGATACCTTGGCAAAATGTATTCGCATGTTATAACTTGTTATAACTTTCTTTACACGTCTATGAAACTTAAAAAGTTACTTTATGTTAAGTAGTTTCTCATTAAACACTAAATTGTCGGCAGTCTTGATACACCAAACAATTTCGGGATAAACGCGGGTCTTTTATAGGGACGCTCGATTTAGCAACTTGGAAACATTTTTCAACTTAATTGCTCGGACCAAGGGCCACAAAACTCTACTTCGGGCAAGTTTGACAGGCCCGTTTTTAGTTTGGCGTGTGGACGACGAAATTTACTTCGCTATTTCGCCCGCAAGCCCTCCATAAAATATGCATTGTAATGATGAGTTTATTAGTCAAATACATATATGACCTTTGAACTAGTCACTAAAACCAACTAACCGTAGATATATAATACTAAATAATATACTAGAAAAAATACGACTCGCACCAGATCATGTTCTCGGACCGGAATCGAACCCTTTGGATATCCGGTCCAATGATCTGACCGCAGAGCTACTGAGTCACTAGTGGGAACATCGAATTTCTTTTAGTATATCAACTCTTACGCTGCAACCCAGCGACATCTCACCAATGTACAAGGAATTACCTCGACATTCAATTGAATATCTTTCCAGATATCTTTAAACAATTGATTAAGATGAAACAGCTATTTATATTTTTGAATTTTAAGATTTATTTTCGGGCATAAGTTGCATGATCTTAAATTAACGCAAGAAAATGCTGTCCACTTTTTAAGTTAAGCAGGTAGATTATAAACACTAGCGATTATAAAACATCAAAAATTATCCGCCTAAAGCTAAGCAGTTGACGAAAAAAGGTCGTAGAACGAAGGTATTTATCAAATCACTATTTTAAGTTACCATAAAGCCACTAATCCTAGAAAAGAGCCCTTCAGTGGCACACATGAAAGTCAATCGTCAAAGTGCCAGAAACGGGGTCAGCGCAGCACCTTGCCCGCGTGAAAATAGTCGCGAGCTCTCCATACGATGACGGTAACGCCGTCGCGTATAGATGGTGATCCTCGGTAGAGGCAAACAGCAAAACTTATCTTACAAATTCAGTTACGAAACCGCTTGGTTAAGTTACGAAATTGCTTGGGTTGGTTATGAAACTGCTTTTGGAAATGTATTTCTTGAGCAGTCTGCTCAAATAATAAGTATTAGATTCTACATTGGTGAACCTCAAGAATACGAAAAAATTCTATCAATATTATGTTAATTTACTCTGAAAACGTCCTGAAAAATGCCTTTACATCCATTAGTAGAGTGGTTGTCGTACGACGCCACTGCCAATTTAAATACAAAATTCTGTATGTCGCATCGAAGTGAGCCATCTAGTGAAGCTTCTCTGCCACTGACTTTAAAGTTTAAAATACAAATTAATAAATAACGATACAAGATACAAAACCAAACTTCTCGATGGACTTCTGCACTTGTGTAAACCTTGTCGCTTTAGGAACCTATATTTGTATACATACTATATTGAATAGTCGAAATGTTTTAGTAGAAACATTAATACGATTGCCAACAGAGCTGATTAAACGTTTATCCGCAATAATCCAATAAAGTTTGATAGGAGTGTGGTTGGGACAGGTAAAACGACCGAGCTTAGTACATACAAACCAGATTTATTGTTTCACCAATGGCATTCGGAGTTCTATTAAAAAGGGAATGTATTGACAAATAACTTGGAAATTTGCTGTTTTTAGAATACATAAATTTTACATTTTGTTGTGGTCGCTGTTAGTTGGATTCTTCTATCGGACTCTAGTATTGTCAGTTAACATTTTCTATTAATGGGTAACTTTGTGCCAGACCACATAATCAGATCAGTGATTTAAATCATTTGCAGATTGCCATGCCAAACTTTAAAATAATGTAATGTTTCCCTCCCTCATTACTTAAAGTTGACTAAAGGAGCTATCACAATATAATCTAAAACAGAAGTATTAAATTAAACACTACTCTTTACGTTATTGGTAATAAAGATCAAAAAATGTTTTGCACTGCAACGAACATATAATTTGAAACCAATCAGATAATTTTAGCAGCCAATATTTGAACTTCTAAAATGCCCATTTTAATCCAAATTCCAAATTACTAAAATATTTAATTCCTTCTTAACGAAGATTGCCTTTTTATATAAGAAATGTCCATCATAATTTCAATCATTATCATAATATATTAAAATAGTAATTTTCTCATTTTCCTTTCACGTAGCAATAAATTGGCAACAATTTACATTCTATTACTATTTATATGTAAGATTGTATATTACGTTACGTATTAAATAAAACAGAATAGGTTTTTATCCAGTCGATAAAATATGAGATTGAAAATATATAGCATTTTTCCGGAAAAAAGGGACGCTGGGATATTTTTATCCAGGAAAATCTCTTTGGTAAAAGTTTAATCTTAATGTTACTAACAGGTTTTCCTTGTAATTGTAACGGTGTCGACGTTTGATAAGAAACCCTTGAAGCACCATTAGAACATAATAAACTTTGAGTTGTTTACTACATTCTAATTGTGTAGTATATTTGCGTTCTCACGATCGTATTTTGGCATTTGTTGTGTATTTTATATTGGGAGACTACATAAGCCTTCAAAACTTAGTATCACACTTTTAAAATTGCAATTTCGTTTAAACAATGGAAGTTATTATTTAAACAATATTATATTATTTTTCTCTTTTTTTTTAAATATATATCTTGTATATAATACCAAATAATATACTAGAAAAAATACGACTCGCACCAGATCATGTTCTCGGACGGGAATCGAACCCGCGACCTTTGGATATCCGGTCCAATGTCCCGCGACCTTTGGATATCCGGTCCAATGTCCCGTCCGAGAACATGATCTGGTGCGAGTCGTATTTTTTCTAGTATATTATTTGGTATTATGTAAAATAGCATTGTGAATGCTTAAATCTCAAAAATTTAAAAATATATATCTTGTATATTCAAAAAGTTATTACAATTTTATAAGTGTGGTATTCAGTTTTGAAGGCCAGTGTTGTATTGAGTTACAAAAAACTAAACCATGTTAGTAATGTGTTCACGTTAGTGATGTGATAAGAATATCATATTACTAACGTTACCATTTAGTAACAAACAAAATTGTTATAGTAACTCAAACATTCCAAATCATGAGTAGATTCTCACACCGCACCCCGTCATTTTTGCAGTAAAAGAAGCCAGTAGGCCTATTACATAAAAATAAACATTATCGGACGCAATTCGTCGTTCGTTTGCAACTTGATATTGAACCTCATTCGTGAGTTATTAGTGTCACGGAGTGGGATTTGTCCCACATCGTCCGCTTATCGATTGTTTTTTGGTAATAGGC
Source organism: Catoptria pinella (assembly GCA_963556745.1). NCBI lineage: Eukaryota > Metazoa > Arthropoda > Insecta > Lepidoptera > Crambidae > Catoptria > Catoptria pinella. The sequence goes on from OY750769.1 coordinate 9,704,490, forward strand.
CTGCAGATTCTACTTGGAAATTACAAATACGTAAGGTCAAAATAGGCTAATCGAAATTCAGATATTTCGTTGAATTTTGTGACACCTAAATATGGATCAAGTAAAAAAATTGCCAGTTCAGTCTGTAGAATATTAAGGTGCGCTTCCGCTTCCTCTCATCATCAAGTGAGAAGGTCAAGCACTGACCCATACCTAGTGTAACTAACATTCGTATTCATAATTAGTAAGGATTAAGCACCATAATATTAATCCAGTTAAAGCCTACTGAAAACTTTAAAGTGATGAAAACTATTCATTAAACCAACTATACGTGACTTTATAACAAGAGCTCGATTCCAGTCCCAAAAAGTTTCTACATTTTCTCGACACCGGAGACTCATAATTAATCAATTTAGGGGAAACCTGTCTAAACATACCCGTATCTCCTCACTGGTCCCTTAATCTGTCCCCTAATCCCAGATGGTCGCGTTATCTTTCAGCTACCCTTCATATGGACACGTCCAATATGAAAAGATTAAGGCAAACCGGGCTTGAGATTTAAAGGGCTAGTTTTGTTAAGGAATAAGCTTGAATCTCATGGATTGCGTGTCCGTACAGAATTAAGGTTTCGAATATGCAAAATTTCGGGGACTCGTAAGCGTCACGATGTCATTTGTTATACGGTTATGACTATTAATTAATATTAGTTAGTACATTTTCATCACACACAGTTGACAGTTAAGATAGTTATCGAAAATACAACAGCTTACACCTACACAAAGGCATTTTTTTAATCTTGACCAATGACTTCAATTACATAGACGAGCTGTTAAAACTAAAATTGTGTCACAACCAACCTTCGCAGCGCATCAACTGTTTCTCTCAGTCGGTCGCTCGTAAGGAGTTTCAGTGCATGCACCATAACTTAATGAGCAATTTTTCGGTACTGTACAGCCTGTCTAGTGTAATATACATATACATAGAAGTCTTTGATCTTGACAAATGAAATCAAGTAGACAATACAATATAATGAATTCATTATACTTGTTAATATCTTTCTTCATCTTAATGCGTACGAATTTCAAACACATGAAGAAAGATATCAATTTAAAGATTGACTTGGTGAATTAAAGGAAAACCCTTGAGATTTTTGTATCAGCAATTACTTTGGAATGAAAAAAAGGATTACATTATAAAGTGTGCCTTTGGGAGCAATCTATAAAGAAGATGTTATTCCTACAGGTTTTGCAACATAATTGACAGCAAAACTTGGTTTGAGAAATACTACTATACTATACTTACTAATATTATACTATACTTACTAATATTTGACGACTCCGTGGTCGAGTGACTTTGTACACCGGTTTTCAAGGTGTCGCCATCTCTGAGATCCCGGGTTCGATCCCCGGTTGGGTCAATTTAGAAAACCGTTGTCTCTGATTTCCATAACACAAGTGCTTTAGCTACTTACTTTGGAATCGGAGCAATGTATGTGAAGTTGTCAAATACCTATTTATTTATAATATCCTTACTTAATATTATAAATGTGAAAGTCCGTTTGTTTGTTAGTTACGCCTTCACGTCTTAGCTACTGAACGGAACATCATGAAATTTTTGCATACACGTTGTCAGGGGTACAGAGAAGATACCTTTCATCTTGAAAAAAATATTTTTTCCCAAGGGATAGCAAAAAAACTTTCCACGCAGACGAAGTCGCGGGCGGTCGCTAGTAGTACATAATTGACAAATATTAACATGACCTATAACGTGGATCTACTCTGTCTGAATGTTTATAAATTGAAGTTTCTTATTCCAAAAGAAAAAGAAAGCGGATTTTGGGAAGCTTTGGGTCCGCGTGATCGTGATCAGTATGGCACATCCCCCTTATCCACATCCACCCAGGAAAGCCTGTGTTTGCCCCTACAGCGAGGACATAAAAAAATTATGATGTGCAGTCGCTTTGAGAATAGGCCTGATACTTACTGTCAACACTTAAGAGGATACACCAAGGTTGAGAGAATTGAAAAAATCCTATAGAAAGTTGACAAAATCAACGTTTCGTAGTCCCCTGTTTCCTTTTCCAAAACTAGACCAATTCAAATAATTCATCAAAAAATAAAGAAAAGCTTTGGCTGTGTTCTTATGTTTTGACTTTTTTATATAATCTTGTCAAAGAGCATGATGTGCTTTTGGCATACCTACCTGTCCGCCATTTCGAAAAAAGAGGTTTTGGAGGCCTGTGATAAAAGTGCCAATCGATAGAATAAGACATTACAAACAAAAAGTAATAAGTAAAAAAATCTCATAAGTGATATAATTACCGAGATATTTGAGTTTAAAGTTGAAAAACAAAATCTGTCATTTTCTAAATCAATCGATAGAATAAGTCATTACAAACAATAAGTAAAAAAATCTCGTAAGTGATATGCTTACGGAGATATTTGAGTTTGAAATTGAAAAACAAAATATGTATTTTTTAGATCAATCGATAGAATAACTGGAGCACACTTCGTCAGCTGAGCCATGGACGCTTCCTACATACATAAATAGCTCAACAACAATCTGCATAGACATAACTACTAAATCCAGAATATGATTTTGTTTATCAAATTAAAAACTCGAATATCTCAGTAAGTATATCACTTGCCAGATTTTTTCTTATTACTTATTGTTTGTAATGACTCATTCTATTGATTAATCCAAAAAATTACAGATTTTGTTTTTCAGCTTCCAACTCAAATATATATCTCATTTAATAATTAATTTATAAAGAAAGAAAAACAAAGATAGCCTATTCCTTTCTTTAAATTTTAATGAAAAAGTATTTAAATTGGTTTAGTTTTGGAGGAGGAAACAGGGACTACGAAACGTTGATTTTGTCAACTTTCTATAGAAATTTTCCAATTCTCTCGACCGTGGTGTTTACTCTTAAATTCGTATTTCCCCAATGTTCACTACATTCCAACCACCATAATAGAATAGGAAAGTTAAACAGAACAGTTGGCGAGTGCAACTATAGCCGGGTTGGTTCAAAGTTGTTATACTTATTACGTATATGTTATTTATGAACATAATTGCTTTATTCTCTATTTTAATACGACTTTGGTGTCAACATTACTATTTTAATTGCAAATTATCTAAGTAGGTTTTCTTCAAAAAATAAACAAAAAGGGACTATCGTTTTAAGTATCCATTAGTTGGCTTTTTTTATTTATTTCAGTTGCTAATTTTTGGCAAAATATATTTGAATTGGTGTTAATATTGATTTTTTGTATAATACCAATGTAATGGGTTATTTATCGATGCTAAACGATAGTTCTTATTGTTTCACATTGTATCACAAATCACAATTACAAAAATTGAAATAGCAACCCACCAAACAAGTTTTATTCCAACCAGAGACAAAAAGTTTACTTCGCCTCATAATGATACATTTCCAGTTTGTCGAACAACTGCACAGCATCTCAAAAATTTGCAATTCCTAATCTACCGAAGCGCGGGAACTCTCAGCTCCATTCGCAGCCCACAAGCGGTACGCTTTCAACAACGCTCCACAGATAAAATATTATTATGACCTAAATGTGAATGTCAGATAGAGGTACCGAACATTGCCAGTGGGCCTCAAATCTTGGCGAGATGCCAGAACCTCCATCGAAACCGAGCTTGGAGGCATTTTTAAAATATCGAATGGATGTTCTAAATTTAAAGATTACCAGAGAGATGATAATTGCTGCAACATTTCAGCTATTGTAAACATAACGGACTTTATATTGGACAGTAATCCATTCGTACTTTTATCAACTCTGTGATGATATTTATATTTTGCTGAATTAATAAAAAAACTAGGTAAGTACTAATTGTTAGCAAGACACATCACTATCAACAGGTAAACAATACACCTTTCTCAAGGTTCTAAACACAACTTTATTCTAAGTAACTTCAGCGATCAAGACTATATAAGCGACAAATTGATAACCTCCTCCTTTTTTTAAGGTGGTTAAAAAGTAAGAGCAATGGGTATTTGCGGTCACGCCTAGCGGTCAACTGTTTATTAGTTTAACAACTTTAGCTGAAACTTGGTGTAGTTTTTCATTGTTACTGCCTCAAAGAACCCTTAAATGGCTTTTTAATTACGTTCGCAACTTTTGATGGCGTAAGGCGTAATTTTAGTGCAAATAGAGTTATAAGGTTATTTCCTTCAGATTTATGACGCTGTGCCCTTTAAGCTTGTTTTCGCAGTTTATTGCTTGTTATGGATTAAAGTCTTATAGTTTGGAAACAATAATTTCACGAGTACGTCTAATTTTTTACGTAGGTTACCTAGATCAGTTTTTCTTAATTAGTGGTATGGGTACGCGAGGTTACATCAAAGGGCACGCGCAGCAATCTCTTAACTAAGATAATAATCATACTTCTTAATTTTTTATGAATCATTCCTGCGACAAGGGGTACGAGAGTTTGAGGTCTTTATTGGAGTGGTACGTAGAAAAAACTAATTGGGAACCAATGACCTAGATGAAGGGCGGCCCAATAGATTTTCCAGGTGGGTAACATTTCTAGGGTTCCGTATCAAAATGGTAAAAAGAAACCTGTCTGTCTGCCACAGCTGGATATCTCGAGAACTACTAATACTATCAACTTAAAATTTGGAATGGTTTAAGATGACGTTTGTTGACTTTCATGTGATAGAAGTTTATGTAAAGATTACAGGAAAAATAAAACGATGTCTCTAAATAGTAAACTTTTTTTATGAATGATAGTACGCAACCCCCGGTGCGCTAGTCCGACTCGCTCTTGACGGTTTTTTTTTTCTGTGCTGCAACTTTTAAGCCGGGCTGGCCGGCGCGCAATGCCACCTTGTGTCGGCTAGGTAGCCGACCATTGGCAGGCAAATTCAAATGCCTTGGCGTATGTGTATTTTGACTTTGATCTAGGTCCTAGATCAAAGTCGAAATACACATACGGAAATATAAAAATACACACAGATAGTTTCATACAAATTCTGTTCGATTATTAGATTAAACCTGAATTGGTGCAATCAGAAACCGTGAAAGGCTCTAAGTCTCCATAACAGCTTTTACTGGTCTTATAAGAGACTTGTGCTAGAGGTTTAAGAGGATGTTGAAAGAATTCGTTGAAATTTAAAAATAGAAAATTTAAAGTTGTTTCAAATTCGCACTTTGAAAACGCTATCTCTCGTTCGGATTGGCTCGAGTACCCTTACCGAGGTTTCACCTTGCGCCGAGGGCGCTCAAGCTGCTCCGACCTTGGCTGATGTTCTAGAACATACGACCTTCGCACTACTTCTACAGCCTAGTATTTTTAGTGTTTGTGTACTTGTATGTGTTTTAAAATAATTATTTTATACTATTTAATGGGACTGACCGCCACCGCGCTGGTTAAATGCAAATATAAAAAAAAACTCTTTTGATTAAGGATATTCGCTTTAATATATCACTAGTTACTGATAGATATATTGTTTTGTTTCTAACCTACGCTAAATTGACAAAGCAGTAAGTATAGAATATAGTACCTACAAAATTTTCAAGTTAGGTAATAGTCTAACGAGTCGTATATAAACAAATAAAAAACTTAAACAATGAAACGATTATAAAATACAAAGTTCGACCGAATCAATTTTACGGTCCAATCAAATTTCATCAAGCAAAACCAAAAGTTGGTTAGACTCTCATTTCCATATTTACTTAGGGGCGTTAATTCAATTTTTCGCAACAATATTCGGGATGAAATTTGTTTGATCCATCAGAGTTTTTCCTAGTGATGGATGCCAAGCAGGTGAAGCGGTGTTACTTGACGGGCAAGTTCATCAATCAACCTCTATTAGGTACCTAATTGAACGTCGGCAGTTCCTCGGAAGAATCATATTTTGTGTCCAAAATATGTTGCAGTTTATGATTTGGATCTTGGACTTTGGGTTCAAAAAAATATTTGCATTCAAAAATACAAAATTCTTGTTAAAAAAAGCGCGTAGTCTGCACACTAGCGAGACGCCATTGGAAAAAAAAATAGTGCTTAAATAAGGACGACATTGTGAATTATCTCTCTGTAGTGCACTCCGAAGAAGTTTTGTGGTACTTTTTATCGCTTAAACAATATTTTCTAGCTCGTCGTTTAGTTTAATGTAGACTTTTTGCGAAAAGTGGCCACTTTTGCACTACAGAGAGATAATTCACAATTTCGTCTTTAGTAACAGACTTCAAAAAAAGTAGGAGGTTCTATGTTCATCTGTTGATATGTTTTTTAAACACTATGATTTTTTTTTTTCCAATGGCGACGCTTTTGTGCAGACTATGCGCTCTTTACTTTATTTTTAATTGGGCATAGTAACTGGAGCAAAAAACTGATAATAGTAGAAATCTGATGGCGGTAAGAAATTATAAAATAATTATTGTTTTGCTAGGTATACTTTTGACGCTTTTTAAGAGTAACCAATTAAAATAAATACCTCACACCTCAGACACCTCAGACGGGACTCGAACCCAGGAGCATTGGGCCGGAATCCCAAGGGTGCGGGTTCGAGTCCCGTCTGAGGTGCTACGGGTGAGTCGATTTTTTCTAGTATTTTTTCTAATATTATTTATCTTAATATAAAAATAGCATTGTAAATGCGAAAAATCTAAATTTAATAAGTAACCAATTATTTTTCATCGAGTCTTAAAAGTTTCTTGAGAACTATAGTGATTGAAGTCTTCATCAAAAAACATTCTTACCCAACAATTTCAGAATAGACCTTAAAAACATCATGAACATTACTAGATTACATTTTCTTCTTAGTTTACCTATTTTATATAGGAGTTTTTCAATAGGTTTTTGCGATAAAACAATTCTTTTATTATAGAGGACTTCAGACACATTTTCAAGTACGTTACTTCTAATCAGCTGAATGTAACTAATGCGTCCCCTGTTTTATGGTAATCCAACGTTACCGTGATCCACCTAATTAGCAAGTAGGCAAACAAATAACTGGGTGTTAATGTACTCGAGGTATGAACTCAAATTGTAAGGCTACGGAAGGTCTTAATGCCCGTTTTCAATTACCACGTCTCACACAATACAAGCGTTAAGGAAGATAGGTGTATGATGGAATTAGGGTCGGGTTGTGGTGTGTGTCGGTCGTTTTCGGTTGGCAAATGTGTGTTGGTGTTCTTTATTTAATCAGGGGAGTCCCATTATAAGTGTAGCGAAACAGTTGATAGTACTTTGGAGGAAAGTGGAATAGTTGAAAGGCCTTCTATACGCATAAGTATGACAAAACAATTAAGTGTTAAAATTGTGACAGCTGATTAGCTGATGTTTAAAGACTATGTTAAAGGTATTAAATTATCATTTAATGAGTTTTATTAAACAACAAACAAAATTAAAGACTATTTCCACGAATTAACATTTCGTAAACTGTGCCTGTATTGCACATATGAGTTTGCACAGTTGCGTTTATTATACTCGTACTCGAGAGAGACTGTAGTAAATTTTGTAAACAACTAGCTTCAACTTAGTTACTAGCTCGCTTAGTTACTAGCTTGCGGGCCCAAGCTAGTTTATAAAATTCAGAATTGCGTCCAGCCAGAGATATTCGACAACCTCCGTGGTCGAGTGGTTTGTACGCCGATTTCAAGGTTTTTGAGGTCCCGGGTTCGATCCCCAGCTGGGTCAATTTAGAAAACGAACTTTTTTATATTGGCTCTGGTCTGGGTGTTTGTAGTTCCACCGTTGTCTCTGATTTCCATAACACAAGTGCTTTAGCTAGTTACTTTGGAATCAGAGCAATGTTTGTGATATTGTGTTGACCACCGTGCTTACTTCAAAATAAATGCTTTTTTGCAATCAACACCCCACAAAACCTCGATAACGACACCCACATCGATTTTTAGGTTTATTTACCCCATTAACCCCCTCTAAGGGGTTGAGTTTCGGAAAAATATTTAAAATGTGTTTGTTTTAGTTTCCAACCATAAGCCTACATGACAATTATATTTTTTTTATTTATATCAGTCAGTCAGTCAGTTAGTCAGGACTTTGAATTTTATATAAATTATATAGATTTGGCACAGCGCCTCTGGCGGTAACTATACCAAATTAAAGTTGTCATACAAATGTCAACTACAGTTGCTATTGAGTATAATAAGCGTAAACTCATAATACGCCTACTGATTGTCAAAAAAAAACGATGTCTCGAGTGCTCGAGTAAAAATGCTTGTGATAATCAAACTAACATGTGCGGGATTCGAAACCACACAGGTTTCTCAACCTTGGCAATAATTCCATTCTATTCCAGACATGTTAAATCTAAACCACATGTCACCGTTTGACAGTTGCTAGGAACCGTTACCCAACTCTACCAACGGCAAAGGAATTGTTTACAATGCCAGCAATCTCAACGCCAACATTACTGATTAAACTTGGAGCAGTGATTGACATTTCTAAGTAGCTAAAAATTATAAAGGAGTTCACGTTATATTTAAATAATCTGCCCGCGACTTCGTCTGCGTGGACATCCGAAAATTACCTGTACCTTTGATCGGGATAAAAAGTACCCTATGTTTTAATAAAACGGTTAAACTATGTGTGTGCCTAATTTCATACAAATCTATTGAGTAACAAAGATCCAAACATCCTAACTTCCTATAATATTACTAGAATTAATTTGTTATTATTAAAAGACTTGTTGATTGTTGCACTCATTAAAGCTACTTTTGTTTGAAGCGATAGTTTTACTATTCAATTTATTAATATGCTCGACTTAACTTACGATAACAAAGCAAATAGCAAATCCTAAAGCAAAGCATCAAGAGATTATGTTTGATTACACACAGAACTACGTTGAGCGTACAAATATTAATATTGTGGTCATGACAAATGTAAGTCAGTACATACATGAAGTTCATAACGAACCTCATATATAAAGAGAAAGTGATAAAATCACATAAGTAATCCACTTTAGTTGTAATAAATGGGTAGTGTTGTAGCCTCGGGAATGCGTCGATTGCGATCTAAGCCCATGTTAGTGGACAGAATGCGTAATCCACGAGAGGGAAACTAAGATAAGAAAGTTTTCTTAACTAAGAAAATAATTTTCGTTTTTGCAAACCTCTTAACGAAGAGAAAGGATACAAACGGATATAAACTTGTGAAAAGTACTTTCAATACAGTTTATCGCATTGAAATCGTATTGTGAATTTCATCGATGTTCATGACAATATACTCTCAAATATAAAACCAGAATTTCATTACCCAGAATTATATTTTCACGTAGTCTATTGTTTCATCGAAATATTTATGTTAAGTGTCGTGTTAAACCATGAAAATCCCCAGCTTCAATATAATCTCCTTGCGTTGCGTACGTCCCATAGTATAATCTAGTCGCGAAATTTAAATTGGTTAGCTGGTTTTAGTTCAGACTGATCCATTTTAACGTTATTCAGCAAAAAACTGGAGTGCCTCTACCCTATGTGTTATTATCTTAGGTTGCTACTTACTTCCATTCCTTTTTTCAGACCCTGTCTAGATTTTATGCTATGTTTTTTGGCTAGAAAAAACAACGTGATCCGTCTTTGAAAAATAATAACGTAGACAGTTTAGATTTAATTTCTTTATATTATGAGTATTATTTAAATATTTATATTATGTAGAAACCACCTGCCGAACGTGTAATAAAAACTATCAAGACTACAATAGCATTCTTAAGCGAAACATTGTTTGCGTACGAGTATCTAAGACAGAACTGTAAATCTTGTCATAACCATCCCAAACCAACCCATAAATAACATCAGAAAAACATTGTAAGAAGTCAACACGCCCATAAAGTACACCGACATCGATCATGTTTGCAATCTGTTCGTAATACTTGCAGGCGAAATAAATCAAAGTTACCCTCCTTTCATAAATCTATCCCTTATTATTTATCGTCTCTGTCGAGATTGATGTCCCAGATCGGTTGGTTACGCTCAATTAAAGTTTTTTTCATGTCTTCATGATATGGTAACAAAAGCAATCGTTTGGCTTGATTCATGAACGCCCAAGCGGCCGAATGCGGCCGGACAACAATAGAATATCTATTGTCTTATTTTCCGGTTAAGTGTTAAAGTAGTAGACCGATTTGATGACATTAAAACATGGATTATCAATGTTATATTCAATTAATGTTAGCAGTCAATACAATCCCACCAAAAAAACATTTTCATGTAAAATAATGAAAAGATGAAACCATATGACTAGCACTGCTAAAATGCTATCAGACCTCATGTAGAGCCAAGCTTCTAACTCTACACGCCGTAATTCTACAAGCCGTAACTTCACAAACTCTACACCTTAGTATGTTAATATGTGGCTTGGCTATTTCGCTACATTCACAAATATGCGTAAGGCGAAAAATTTATTCACTGTTCATTACTTTTATGTTAGACAATAGTTCTTGTAGTAACGAAACAGCCAAGCCACATATTTTGACTAAAGTGTAGAGTTTGTGAAGTTATGGCTTGTAGAGTTAGAGCGTGTAGAGTTAGAAGCTTGGCTCTACTTGAGTTCTGATAACTTTTTGATAGTGCGGGCCATATGGTCTCGTCTTGGCAATATTTTAAATGGAAATGTTTTTAGTGGTATTTCACTTCTTTTTGTAAGTTGTGACAATCTTTTTTTAAATTGTATATTTATTCCACATCAGATATGCCTTTTTCACAGCCCTAGAGAGTGAGCTGTGAAAACTCCTAACAAGGAGTCCCTGTATCAATTTTCAGACCTTTAGCATCAAAATATGCGAAAGTCTCATACAAACTTCAATCCCCTAGTTTGAGCTGTTAGGGGCTTTCTAGGTCTTTAGGACTTCAGTGCCCTAAGAATTTTGATGATTATCAGGGAGTCAATGACGAAATCGGGGTTTTATAGATATCAATAAAATCTAAAGTATAAGAGCTAATTGAAACTTTATAATGTTTAATAAGTCCTCTATTGACATCATATCCCGAGAATGTTGTTTATCTGGTATAATCCAAACTCAAATTATGAAGGTTCAAAAAAGGTTCACTTCGAGAAAAGGTAGGTAGTTGCGCTTCGCTTGGTCGTCTTGGTGGGGTCACTACTGTACCCCCAGATCAAGAAAGTATAAAGTTCCTATAAGTTAGATTGGAATAGCATTTTATTTCATCAAAATATTTAGCTCTCTTAATATTTTATTACTACACAACTTCTGGAAGTACCTACCTATCTTTCTAGATGACATAATAACATGTACTTTTGTTTCGTTACAACAAAGCTTTCGAAGCCAAAGTATACTCGTACATTGAAATACTGTTCCATCATCTAATAATTCATGACCTTAACACCTCAAAGGGCTTTCAGAGAAGCACTAAATATTATAGAAGCCAATTAGGAATTACATATTGACCTAACTCCACATTTCACCACAATATGGCTCATGTATTAAATATGACAGATGATAGAACTATTGATTGTATGAACTGACACAAAACCCGTAGGATAGGCAATATTGGTTCATTAAACAAACCCCCAGACACAAATTTGTCATAATAATACTGATTAGTTGATATTTCAAAAAATATTGATAAGGTAGCAAAAAGTAGTTTTTGATGAAAAAATGTGCGTAATTTCATCATTCAATTTGTTGACGTTAAGGAATGTAAGATCGTAACGCATGGGTAAGCGACTCAAGGAATTATAAATAAAAGTTACTCAAGAGTGATCCACTTACAAGTATTGTTATCGATTGAAACAACAGAATATTTCTAATGTGATTGCGATTAGGACTAGTTTTTTTTGTCATAAAGTATGGTAGAATTACAGATCGAAAGATATAAAAGGAACTCTTTGATTAGCATACCCTGATTCACAAATAATGTTCGCAATGGGTTGACCGATTCAAACGGGATCAACATTTTCAAATGGGCTTTCAATCGCGTTCAATATCCGGTAACGAAGCAAAATGTTCCTGAAAGGTCCTTATATAAAATTGAAAGTCAAAATGATTGCCAAATTGGCAATATTGGTGAGTTATTACTTATTACATTATTTGCGATTGAAATGGTTTGATCAACGAATTTGATTTTATTCATTGATTTAATTAAACTTAGTGGAATTTATTGAAATTTAACTATTTAACTATAAAACTATTTGTAAATTAATAATGTTTATTAAATCGACTAAAAGTGTCGAAACTAATATAAACCTACACTAGATTTTAATAATATGAATAATGATCTAACTTCATAAGTACTTTCAACTTCAAAAGATAAAAATATCAACTGTAAAACATTCTCAGAACGATGTAACAATCGTAAAGACAAGCCTTGACCAGAAACAGAAATAGCGTAAGAGCCTCTTCACTCCGTCCGTCCGTTAGAGGCACACTCGAGTAGACTAGCTTATTCTGGGGCTCTATTTTTTTAATCCTTCGAATGTCGTCGAGCGCTTTTTACTAATTTATTTTCATTCGATATAGCAAAAATATTTTATTATTATTACTTATTATTAATTATTTTATAATCGCTCGTTGGTCTGTAGTTGTCAGTATAGTATAGTGACACAAACTTATACTTTTTGAACAGAAACGACATATTGGGTCCTTACCTATGAAATTGGTGTTTTTTTCTCACACACAACGAAGTTCATAACTTCTATGATTTAAAATATTTATCAGTTGCTGGATATTACATCAAATTATGACCATAGCCGTCAACTATCAGCATCATTAAAGTCTATTTATTTTGTTTTCTTTGCATTGTAACTTAGCCGAAACTTATTTATTTCGCTTAAGTTATGTTCAAACATTTGAACAAAAAAGTTTAGTTACAATATTATTTACAGTTATTAAATAAATTATGAAAATGCTGGTATGGAAAATGCAATTTGTTAGAAATTCTCCATACAAATCGTCAATTTCATAGATAAGGAGCCATAAAATAGTTTGTTGTAGTTAAAGATTAAAGCACTGACTCAAGTATGTCGTTGCCATTTTAAAAGTTATTAGTACTAGTAACTGCATTTAGGTAGATTTATCATAAAGGGACAGTTAATGAATTGCTTTATTTCAAAAGAAAAGGACAACCGAAAAACCAATAAATACCTCACTCCAAATCTTCTATTATAATTCACATATTTTTGTTTCATAATCAATCAAATGTTAAGCTTATTGTTTAGCCTGTAACGTGGGTTTTCCGTCATTGCTGGCTTCCCTTTTTGCGGGTATTGATGTCAAACACAGGAAAGGACAAAAATTCCAGCTTAACGTCTCGGTGGTCAGGATACTAAATGGTTGAAATAAGCGTTAAATGCTGTCATATTTATTGTTGAATACACATTTTATCGTCATTCCTTCGTGGACAGTAAAACATAGAAAACTCATATTGCTTAGTGTACAAGTTGAGTGATAAATCTCGTATATAAAAGTGAATTAATACAAAAATATCACAACTGCATCATTGATTTTAATGGAACAATATTAAATAATTTTGCTCAAATAGCAACTACAAGTTACCTAGTCACAGAAAGGTAAGAAACTGATGAGAAATCTTCAGTTTTTTTATTCCTGATTTTACCATTTATGACCATAATAACTGTTATTCTACATTTTTAAAGGTCATGATAACACATTCACAGAAAGTGGCATTGCATGCACTTTACCGTGCATTTTGAGTATCATGGAAATTTACCTCAATATTCACCTTCAACTCGCTCTAACTCAATTTACTCCTCAAAAGCCGTCAAACTTGTATTACTATTCAAATGCTGCATTGTTAACAATGATACAAACTATTTCTACAAGTTTAATTAATTAGCTAACGCTAGAAATTTATTGTAGTTTCGAGTTTGAAGTACTGCCGATAAAGCTGAGACAGATCTTTGAATTAGAATTATTTGAATTTATCAACTTTCAAAGAACTAATTGAATAAATGACAAAAGTTTATTTTTTAATTAAAAACTTGTTTAATTAAGGTGCATATTCCATATGTTTATAATTGATTGCTGTAAGGCTGATGTTTTAAGCTTACATACAAATCAAAAGCTGTGTCTTAAAACTTTTTTTAAATGAGCTGGTATGGTAGAGCAACTATAATTGTAATCATAAAATAAAAAACATACTTTTGTTTTTCGAATGTTAATAGCCAGTAAACGTGATGCTTTTAACATTAAAGGACAAAATACCCCGAAGTCCACCTTTTCCTTAATAATATTTTTCATACCTGTCACTGCTGACTCTTCCACATAAATTAAAACAACAACAAGCTCTCCTCCCTCTCTCTCATTAGGCTAAATGCTTCCGTCTCTCTCTGACCTACATTTCTAATTGCTCCCCTTCGGTACGTAACGACTTCCCCAATTTTCGACTGGATTTCATTTTTAAATGACTGAAGCTCTCGGCCTTTTATGCTACGTATATTGTAACTTCCAAGAGGGAAATTAACTTTTTTTATTCTATTAATTACCATTATTTGTTTTTTCTCATACATTTTTAACCTTTCAAAGAGTCAGTAGGATACGTCTAAATTTTATCGTCGTGTCTCTCAGCTAGCTCAATAAACATGTCTAAAAAACAAATGCAAGTCGGACTCGCCAACCGAGGGTTCCGTACAAATTTGTAGGTAGATATTATAAAATAGTTCAGGGATCGACTGATTGCGTACTTTAAATAAAGACTATATTTTTATGATTTAATTACAAACGTATAGTTTTCAGATTTTTCCCTGTATTTATAGTAAAAAACGATATAACTTGCTAAATTTCTAGGTCAACAGAAAGTACCCTATAAATTTTGATTTCCTTGAGAGTGTCGGGATATGCGTTTTTAGCGGCTTAAACGGCTGTATCGTTTTTACGATAACTAAGAAGTTTGATTTATTTTACAGCTTCAAGGGGTTGTAGACCTCAGTATATGGTTTTAATTTCAACTCGATACGCTCTACGCGTTTCCGAGATAAAGGATTTTGACAGACAGACGGACAGACAGACGAACAACAAAGTGTTTCTTTATAGAAATAGGTTCTGTTTTTTCCTTCTGAGTTAGGGAACCCTAGTTAAAAAACCTTAACAACCGTGTGCCATATTACGTTTTTCAATATATTTGCGAGAAAACATTATAGGTTATACCTATACCATTATATACCATTATAGGGTATACCTTCTGAAATAATAAAAAAAATCCGTAAACCTAAAACCCCCGGTGGTGGCGTGCGGTTAAATTAACTTTCCGCAAGCTGAACTAAACCGTAAACAAAAATGCACGGCGTGTGGTAAAATCAACTTACCGAACGCTGTACTGTCATCGAAAACACACATTTTCGAGCAACTGTATTGAAAAACATTTAGTATTTGCGAAAAAGAAACTAAACATTTTAACTAAATTCATATTATTTGGGTAATGTTGAGAATGAAACCCAAAATAATGTCTGACGAACAATGATGATACTCTAACAACTATGGATATATTTAGTGTGTTCCTAAGACATTAACATCTCTTAATGGGCCCGATAACGTAAATGTTATCCTTGATATTCCACAGTTTAACGACGTTGTTTAGGCGTAGTGCAAAGTGTAGACTATATGGACACTTTAAGGGGAAATTTTGTATTCAATTGACAGTTTAAACATACCTACTGGGTTTTAAAAAAACAAATATGGTAAGTTTTTTTAATTTGAACTACGAAATTCACTTTTGTTTTCACTACCAGCTAACTTAGATCACTTTTGGACAGACATTATTAACTTTATTATGGAAGAGACTGGATTTTTTTTTATTCAAATAACTTGCTTGGCTTACTTGGCTTGCTTTACATTTTGGATTTACGTGACAAAAAATCCATCGAAGTTTGTTACTTAAATAAGTAGTGTGTGTGAAAATAAAAACAAAACCGGCCAAGTACACGTGGGACTTTGCACTTTTAGGGTTCCGTATCAAATAGGGCTAAGTGGCGGGGCTTATATGTGCTTACGCGTTTGACCGCAAAATTATGTTATAGCAATGATATCCAACATGTTTGGGTAAAAAAATTTTTTTTTTCGAGCCCCCCTAATAACTTGTATTGTTACCTGGATTTACTGTAGCTATATCGGTTTAGCTGCTAGGGCTTTTGTGACAGACGACAGACGGATAGATGGACACATGAGTGACAGCAATAAGGCTCTATTTGGCCTCTTCAAGTACGGAAACTTAAAAGTTAATTGCATTGTATTTTTTTAAATTCACAATTCTATTTTTATATTATGTTCAATTTTATATCAGAATAAAAAAACTTGTCTCCAATGGTAGGGAATGGGAATCGAATGTTGTCAAAGCTAAGAAGAATTTACGTTTAAATAAAATAAAGTTAAGCGTAACCGCCAACTCTCGAGTAAAATGAGATGTAACTCGAAGGTAATTTTCATATTTCATTATTTGAAAGCGTATCTGCGTTTCGTTCCGATATCTACCAAGAATTGAAAAAGACTTGGTCATAAATTTGATCCCGCTTTTTCTTGCTGACAGGATTATTGATGATGAATAAAGATGATTGAAGTTCATTCCTATACTTAATAGTGATGGTGAAGATCGATCATAAATTGGTTAGATACATCCGGTTCACAGTTTTTTACCTCTGAAATTACATATCTTCTATGACAATTACATTTACTTCGCGGACGGAATGTCATTCAGAGGTAAAGCAACAGTGAACGCACTAAGTAGTATAATTTTAGAAGATGCGTGCTGTTTTATGGTTGCATCGAAAATGGTACAAAAAGTTAGCAAAAGCCACAATCAATCTAATATGGATAAAAACATTTCAGAAAAGATGAGTATGTTTACTATTTATTGAATGAAAATAAATCTGTGTATTTTGTCACACTAAATTGTTTTAAAATGTATCTGTTACCTGTCCTTGGGCCGAAAGTAAATTGAAAAAAAAAACTTCATTATGATGTTGGAGTTAATTTAATGACATCTCTCACATTAAGGCTTCCCGCCCACGAGCGGCGACTTTTGTAGCTGCGATTATCGCGTCTTTGATCGCGGCGATAATCGTGGCGTTAATCGTGACGATAATCGCGGCGTTTTTTTGTCGCTGGCAAAGTAAACCCTTTGCCACTCTTGTCAGTGTCATATCGCGGGCGCATAGCCGCTGAGCTACTTTTTGTAGCTCGTGGGCGTTTACGTACGTATTGAACTTTGTATGTTCTACTCTCGGCGACAAAAAATCGCTCAGCGATTAATCGTTCGTGGGCGGGAAGCCCCTCTTATCCTTGAAATCTATTTATTTATATCCTAACATTCCCGTGAGTGTTAATTTTCTTCTCACAAACGTACTCCAACTATGTAAATGTTCGATTTTACATTACCTATCCCTTTAATTTAAGTTAAGACACGACATATTCATTACTAAGAAATGTTAATCGAAACGTATTGAAAACCGTTTCAATTAGAAATTCTGGGGGCCTATTATAAAGAAGCATCGCGATCAGCGTACGATGTTCGTCCGTGACATTATTAACTTAAATGTAGACGCCGTTATCAGTGGTATATTTTGGGAAAAGTTCTTAGAGATGGAGTAAAGTTTTTTGGTAATTATTTTGGTTTATCGTTTAATTAACTCAACTTTACCCCATCATTAAGAACGTCTGCTCCCAAAATGTATATAATGGCTTCTACTTTTAAGGTTCAAAACCATGTAAATCGATAAACAAACATCGTCCGACTCTCGTGATTCTTTTTGTAATAGGCCCTCACTTAACTCGTACTTATTGATCTGTGTCGCTCTTTGGAAATACATCAAGTAAGAACTATTTAACTATACTATTATATATATAAGTATTATATTTAACGCCTAATTTCACAATCCGGGGTCCCAAATACGCGCTAAATACTAACGACAGTTTATATTTTCAATAATTTTTACAACTACTTGACAATATGAAATCTCAAGATAAGCATAGGTTTTGGAATCCGGATGCCTGTGCACGTTTTCTTCATTGCCACAGCCTAGTTAACATGCAATGTCAAGCAACATTTCGGAACCCTCCAACACAGCCTAAACAAAAAGCGCCCCAGATCAAATTAATTTTATTAGCTAGCGGTTGGTTGTAAATAGGCACTAGTCATGCAATGAGGTTGCATATAATGGCTTTATCATCATAATTTCACACAAAATAAATGGAGTCCTTCGTGATCTGCCTCCACTAATATTTTTGAAAAATGTTACCTCTGTAATCAGGTGCATGATTTGTTTGCCCATTAACCGGAATGCAGACATGATGACAGTTGTTCGGTTTTTGTTATGGCGTTTCTTACTTGTAATGGTATTGTAAACGGAACACACGCAAAACCTAGCATTTAGTACCTGCAACAAAGAATACAACAATAATTATAAAAGCTAGTCGAAATCACTAGATTACGAATTTGAAATCAAGACGAACAGCCATCATGACGAAATCAACAGCTGTTTTTCGTCAAATTTTAAAGCTTTAAGGCTAGGTTGCATCATCTTGATTTAACCATAACTTTAACAGACATAAACTTATCTGACCTGCCCCCAGATTGTACCTATCAGGAAACAGACTCAGGCGAGGAGTTCCACTTTAGCTTGAGTGATTGAAGTAATGTTATCTTTTCACTTATTGTGTTTTTTTATTTACTCATTCAATAAAACTCCTATCTAGGTTGTTACTCGATTTTTACATCGTATCCATTTCACCCAATTTGGTACACTTATAATTTATTCTGAGTCTTCCAAATCTGTACTTTAAGATATAAGCTTAGGGTTTAAAATTGGAGAAGATAACGGTATTTTATTTTAAGACCTGGTGGGCTGGGAACTCTTGACGACAACTCATTAGTGTTGTAATTTTGAGAGAGTAAGGATTTTTTTATCCAGACTCATTGTTTCTTTTAAGACGAACATTAAATATGAAGGAATTCAAGTCATATACGATACGAATAATATACCTTCTAGGTGAGTCGCGCCGCCCTCCCCTCGGGGAACGGTCGCTTTCAATAAAGGTTTCGAGGCTTGTCATAGCTCGAGGAGCTCGATGGCGCAGTGGTTTAGCGCCTAGCCCAGCGATTGCGGAGGTTAAGCAACTTTCGCAAGGGTCGGTCATGGGTTGGGTGATCAAAAATGTATTATATCGAGCTCCGTGCTTCGGAAGGCACGTTAAGCCGTTGGTCCCGGCTGCATTTGCAGTCGTTAACACCCACCAATCCACATTGGGCCCGGGTGGTGGATTATGGCCCATCCTTCTTATCCACCCATTAGGAAGGCCTGTGCTCCAGCAGTGGGGACATTAAAACTGGCTGATGGTTATAGCTCAAAACCAACCTCTAAAAGCGGTGTTTAGTCAGTAAGGTCTGACATAACCATCATAGCCGATTACGTAGTATCCAATGAAGATTCCCGCCACCTTCCCCTTGCGCCTAGGAAGTTGCTCCTAAACGTGGTTAAGAGCACAAAAAAATTAAAAGCTTGCTCGCCAAGGGATAAAAATATTACTGAAAATATACTTCAAATGCTCCAATCGAAGCGAAAAATAGTGTTTTTTTACCTTGCTGTATACATTACTCGTAAATTTCACTTATTGTTGAAAATTATTTATTGACTCTGAAGTTCGTGCGCAAATATTGCTTAGTACTTAATATTTTTAAACAACCACTTGTGACAAACATTGCTTCGGGGTAATTTGATCGTGACTCAATCAAATTTAGCTTTACCTTGGTAGAATTAAGGTTGGGATTAGAATGAAATGCCATTTCTCATATTAAATTCCGATTTTCAGCAAGGGACACTTGAGTGCGACTCATTACTGTTGTAACATTTGAATAGGTACTCGTGGTTTGGCTTTAAGGCGGAGTCACGTTACGTTTTTATGAGGTTTTACTTATTAATTCACAATTACGTCGGTACAAAATTCTTGGAAACAATTATGGAGATTTGTAATTCATGAGTTTCTAACATTTATATGAACAAAGCCTTATTTGCTAAATAAATAATATATATATACCATTACAAGTCATTAAAATCATAATTTTGTTACAAATGCAACCACGTATAAACGTAAATATTTTTTTACTAAGTATTCTTTAAAATAATTTATTTTTAATAATCATAGCAATAGCTATTTGAAAAGTATTTATGTGACCATAAATTGAAATGTTTCCTCAAAAAAATTAAGCCAATAACTTATTTAGAATCGGGTGTTACCTATAGGCTTGTAAAATTTATTGTATCAAGAAGAAATAGTTACTGATGCGGAACCGTACCTACCGGTTGTTTCCAAAACAGACACATTTTATGTATCCGTTCAGTTACACAATCTCATTCATTCTTAGAAATTTCAGCGTAGTAATGGTAGTAATATAAAACTAGTTACGGTTTGCAATCAAAACCTGTTTGAACAACATTTAGCAATAATAATCAATTTGCTCAGTAATCATGCGCATGCACCTGACCAGCCAGTACAGTAAATGCCAGTGCACATCGCAATGGCTTCTAAAATCAAAGTACGCATTCTCATTTTTCTAGTCACAATTTTAATCGCAAATTCACAAATTTTGAGAGAACCAACTACGTTAGACGAGGATCTCGAGGACTTATCGCAGGCAATATTTGGTGACGATATTGACGTGATTAGGATGAAAATTTACTCGAACTTCGATAACGAAAATGATAGAAGATTCTTCCGAACGACGCTACCTTGGCTCGTGGATAACATAGGTCACTATTTGAGAATCGACTACCGATTCAGAAATAGTGGACGAGATGTGGGGCCACGGATGTGTGCTTTGAGAGCAATGCAGCAGAATACATTTATGCAGAGTGAGTTACTGAGGTGTGAGGCTAATGGATCACCGATATCTGACTGTGTTAATCGTTCAGGATTGAATATGAGAGATTACAATCGATGCCACAGAGAACGAGTGAATGCATACGTGAGGAACTCACAGGTCGATTTTGATACTTTGTTATCTGATAACACTCCTGTTGTGCTTATAAGGCGGAGAGAAGTTAATGTGTCAGACCCAAGGAGGCTCTTACGACTGGTCTGCCAAAGGTACGGACGGATCAAGCCAACAGGATGTATCAGTCCAACTCCATATCCCAATTAATGTGTTATAAAATCATATTATTATAACAACTACTGTAAGGTAATGTTTACTAGTTTAAGTAAATATATCGTGATAGGTAATTAGCAAAATGTAGCCTCAAATATTCATTGTTAAATTCGGTAATTCTGTTTTCAAATTGTGATTAGTATTTGACTATGATAAAGTTACTGGTGGTTACATTATTTACTCTCCTATTATTAGGGCTGACTGACTCGTTATAATTGTCTGTTGTTTCATCAGCTTCATTACCATAGAAATCTACGTTTAGCGAGTCAAAAAATTCACACAGAATTTGTTCCCCAATTTTTTTGCCACCAACCCCGGATGCGATTTAAATTACCCTCACTTATATTAAATTCAATGCATAAAATTATTCTTTTTGCTGTGCGAACTTAAATAGCCTTATTCAAATCACATCCGGAGTTATGAAAATAAATGGCTATTTATTTTCTCTCTTGTGGATTCTAAATCTCTAAAGATCTTGTAAAATTGTTGATGTAGAAATATTATTCTAAGAATTAAATATGATCTTTCTTGATATTTTTTTCCAAATCTTGTTAATATAAAGTTATAGTTTAAATTCATTAATTATGTACCTCCTTTTACAGATAGACGTTTTTGAAATAAAAGGTTCACGGAATTTGATAAGTATGTTATTTGTTTTATGAAATTATGTCAATTTACTTAGGTACTTTAACTAGTTAATGCCAGAGTCAATGATATTACAGTCATTAAATCATTGACCAAAGTCTAATTAAAACCCTCGGAAACACACTATCATTTTGCATTGAATATTTATGGTTACGAATTAATGGATAAATTATGGTTCGTTATAAATGATAGCAATTTTATTATAGCATGCATATGAAAATATATACATTTCAATAAAATACTTTCGACATGGCAAGTCAAACAATGCGTTATAATCCGCGCGCGATAAGAATGGGATGGAACCTTGTCAAATTAAATCGAAGATAGACTAATTAGTTAAATTGATCAACTATTATCTTACTTGAAGTTGCTGCAGCAAAAGTTCCCTCACAGCTCGGATGCGTGATGCCGGCGTACCGTGCGTGTCTCAGTTTGACAAGGTTCCTTCCCATTCTCATCGCGCGCAGATTATACTTTACAAAGCACACGAAGCGTTAATTTTTTTACCTTTAGCCATATTCGTAACAAAGGGAATTGAACTGAACACGAACTATCGATTTCGATTTTACATTTATGAATAAATTTATGAAACAATACTTTAGAACAATATATTGTAATATTTCAGTAGTATGACATGAATATTAGTCAAGAATTAGGATTACACTGATGAATAAAATTCATCTTGAACAAGGCAAAAACGATGAAATTTTTAAGTATGATCGAGCTCCATGCTCTATGGTCCAGTTATTGACAGTGACAGAACTAGAGGCAATTATTAACTATGACTATGACTACTATGACTATTAAAGATTGTTTATAAAATTTCCTTTTGATATTGCCTTTTGTTAAATATTTTTCAAAGATTTATTCCAACTACATGAGAATTAAAAAGGGTTGATAATTTTTGACGACCTCCGTGGTCGAGTGGCTTTGGACATCTCTGAGGTCCCGGGTTCGGTTCCCGGCTGGGTCAATTTAGAAAATGTACTTTTTTATTTTGACTCAGGTCTGGGTGTTTGTGTCCACCGTTGTCTCTGATTTTCCATTACACAAGTGCTTTAGCTACTTACTTTGGAATCGAAGCAATGTATGTGATGTTGTCAAATATATAAAATATATTTTTTTAAATAACGAATAATAAAACAATGTGTTACTGAAGAAAATACATGCTTTGCCGACTCCTTATAAATCGAAATAGGGTTCCTATCCTCCTGGATAATTAAATGTGGTATTTTTCGCCACAAGACATATTTGTTATCACAGTGCCTCACATTGACTTTCTCACCTACAGAAACCGAAGGAATGACTATTTCTCGCAATGTGACAATTCAATTCCGTCCCATAGCTTTGTAACTAACGCCTGAAAGCACTCCGCGACAAAATCACTTCAAACAAGTCGCATTAGCAAATGTCTTTTACGAATAGTCTCTCTCTTTGTAATCGCGAAAGGATTATTTTGAGGGCCCTCCTCTCAAAAACGGACTATTTCACAAGGGTGTTAGAGTGCAATTTGGGTTGTACTCTACCCGTCCTCAAAAGAAACGTGGTCCTCGTTAGGAAGAAGTTTTTTGCTGCGCGATTCATGCTACATTTAAGATATTTGGCAGGCATCTGGAACGCGCATTAGCGATGTAGTTGTTGACAGTTTTTTCGTAACTTAGTTTACCTTATACATTCGAGATCTACGAAAAGAAAGTAGAAGGTGTTAAGTCCTCAGTTACCATAACTGTAGTTAGTAAGTTATTGAAACAAACTTAAGATTTAATTTCATCTGAAGTGAGACCATAATTTTATAAAAGACCCTAAAGCATTTTAAAAATCTACTTTTTGCTAAAAGTTTATCAATATTAATTTATTTTAGGCTGTCAAATACAAGTTATCGGCTTCACTTTTCTTATTCACACGAAATTCCTATACAAATCTATCCAGTATCAATTAAAAAACAAACAATTACGAAAAATTACCAACACCAGAGAAAAATGAATGCGCAAATTTCAATGGCACCCAATGTCCGTGTTTACTCCTTGTTGCCCACCAAAAGGCAGTAAATCCAGGACAGGACATAAAAACCCGGGTGACCGTGTAAATTTTAAGTCGCCCTATTTAATATGAAAGCTTAATACACCACGCGACACGCTAAAAGGGTTGTCAGATGTGGGACATGATTAAAGAGACGTGCATTTTTCTTGTTTTATTTCAAAACAAATGAAAAGTAAATTACTAAGTACTGACTTAAAAATAATTTTAAAAAATAATCATGCTTGAAACCTGACAACCTACGTAGTCGAGTGGCAACAACATAAAAACCGGTGTGTTTATCTTTGAGGTCCTGGGTTTGATCGCCGCTTGGGTTAATTTAGATTTTTTTTTCTTTTGTCTCAGATTTAGGTGTTTGTGGTACCATTGTTGTCGTCATCTCACTCAGGTCCACTAGCATGAACGACGAAACACGATATACAAGGTGTTACAAAAATACCCCTAAAGCCAAATATGGCATATAGGGACAGCAGATTTTTTAATCGCGATTTCAGAGTTGGTCCCATAGTAAAAGTTGATCAGTTTGATGGTCCCTCTATATACCATATTCGGCATTAGGGGTATTTTTGTAACACCTTGTACATCGCGTGATATAGCGTTTTATAGACGCCCAACTGTCAAAATCCATTGACTTTTGACAGTAAGCCTAATAGATCGTGTTACGTTTGTATGCTAGGAGGGCAGTATTATTTTGATATTGTGTATTTAAGGTACAAAAATGATTTACAGTAAGTAAATTAAACGCAATACCTAAATATTTATAATCTGCAATCTACATAATACATCCAAAACAGTTGAATAAGGATATTCCGTCTTCTTTACGACCTATTTAAATTCCAACGATTAAATTATAGTATTAACATATTGTGTCAACCCTAGCGGCCATAAAACGTGGCCACACAAAGGTCCCGCATTTACATTTTTCAGTGGAAACAGCGATCTGTGGTTTCTAGCGATCTTTGTTAAACACAGCTGTGTAAGACTCGAGCATGGCTTTTTATGAAGAAACCGAAAATTCGTAATGTACAATGTTTTTACGAAGATTTGTTTCCGAGTGGAAAAGGTCCCAGTCCCAATTTAGAAAAACATTGAACTCATAGGAGAAAAATATAGTTTATTTCGCCAACCATACTAAGACTGTGCAGACTATTATTTTATTTTCTACTGGCTGTTATGTAATCATAATCTTAAAGGAAGTAAAAATGTTTGTATGAAAGTGTTTCACTAAGTTAGTTATAAGTCTGTTTATCTTAACTTGTCTTATTTAGTAAATAGTATTTGACAGTTGTGTATCTTTTATACTTCGCTATTTAAAAATATGTTTTCTTAAGATCAAATTGTCATTAATAACTTATTATATTTTTCGTATTCTTTGTGTGGAAAACTATTTATATTATTTAAAAAAGCAAAAAAAAATTTCATTAAAGAGTTGGGTGAAGATTGTTTACCAAATAGAACAAGTAAAGATAAACAGACTTATACATCAAGATAATATTGGTGCATTGTAACGATCCTGTCTACTATACCAAAGGACCCAGGTTCAAATACTGTAGGTGCAAAAAATGTTTGAGTGATGAGCATAACAATTATGTCCACGATCTTATTCTTAATTATCTATTCACAATTGAAATTAAAACACTATCTTCGAATCGAAATTCATAAAAAACGTCAAGGATGTAAGCATCTGTTGTATAACAACCACCCTTCGTCCATTGACTTGCAAATAGTTTTTTCCAAGACCGAAAAGTTACGTCTTTTCACGCAGTTTTTTGTCAAAAGATTTACAAGTCCTATTGACACAATGAATAGTCACCTAAGGAAATTAAGATTCATTCATATGGAAATAAAAAAAGTATTGTTACTTGTTTAATTTTTTATAAATAACTCCTTGTAATTGACTGACTTGACAGTTGTATAAGATTGATGATAGCCTACCGTCAACTAGGTAATTTGAAAGTTAAATAAGTAATATTTTTTTCGATACATAACTTACTATGAACGGTCAAATGGCTTAACAAGTCAATGACGTAGTCAACACTTATTATTTTATAAAAAAATGGACAACCCTATTTTTTCATAAAATTTTACTTAGGGTTGTAGAGGTATATTCTCAATATTAAACATTGAATAACTTCTGTGGTTGGTGACTGAATAATTTGTATACCTTAGTCAGAGAGTGCGCTCAGGAACCATTTAATAAATGTGACAATTGACAATTTCCATGACAATTTTGTATCCTTTGCGTCAAGTAATTTGAAAATAGAAAATATGCTGATCAAACTACTCACAGACCTCAACGTAAACCAAATTGTCATTGTCATTTTCTCACAAAAACGTAATTTGTTTTGTTGCGCTATGGCCAACTCTATATACGTTTGAACTATACGCTTACTATTAAAGCTTAAATATGAGCAATAGGCGATTAAATCACATGTCATAAACTTATGTAAATCACAGACTTTGATGTATTATATGGAATTGGCAAGCTTACGGCACGTAATTTTATATTTAAATGCTTATTTTAAAGCCAACTTACTATTTCAAACGCATATAATGTTGCTCATTTGAGTAGGGGGAGAAGAGAACTGAAAATAGTCCGAGTTGGCCTGATTATGACTGTACAAAATGTCTATGTGAGCATGCACGGAAAACCGTGATTTGATCCGAGCGGCTCTTCTGCCTACTTTATATTTTGCGAGTTGTTTGCCAGCTAGCGTTTGTCATATTTATGTACTTCAAAAACAGTTGTATTTGTCTTTCCACACCCCTTCGCTTTCGGGGCACGCCTAGTGCCTCTGTATGCGTAATAAAACCAACACAGTACAGAGGTTTTATGTGTGTGATTATGTAAAAGCTGTATGGTTATTTTTAACTTCATCACCTAGGTATCTTACTTGAAAGTATGTTGCGTTTTGGAGCTATTAAAAGCTTATAACAGCTATTTAATGTACAACCTGTCAATTTTGTAGCCAAACTCGAATCTCACTTCACTGTATGGGAATTTTAAATTATAAATGGGAAAATGGTAGGCTGTTTTTTATCATAAAAGATTTTAGATTGCTACGGTAGCTACCTGAAACATTTTACAATCGATAAAGTAGCTTATATTCAGCTAATTTCTAATGACAAATTCACGCGAAATGAAATGAGGTTCGAAGTGAGATTCGAGTTTGGTTACAGAATCGACAGTCTGCGTAAGGTAAGTATAATTTATCAAACTCTATTTAATAAATTATGATCACGATTCAGCATATTTATTTAAAAACATACTAAACGAAACCCAGTCTTATAAAAATAAGTTTTTAACCATTATTATAAGACTAGGAAAAGTATAACAATAAAAAATTATTCACTCCGAATGATTTCATTAATTTACCTAGCTAATCACGCAAGTTTTACCATTTTAACAAAGACGTCAAATAGAAAAGATTAATAGTTCATTAGCATATGGCAGTATTTATTTAATTTAATTAATTTTATTTCAAGTTAGTTCTTAGTATTTTTTTTTAAATAATCCTTTATGCAAATACACAGTTACTATTGGTTGTTTCACGACCTCCGTGGTCGAGTGTCTTTGTACACCAGTTTTCAAGGTGTCGCCATCTCTGAGGTCCCGGGCTCGATCCCCGATTGGGCCAATTTAGAAAACGAACTTTTCAATATTGGCTCAGGTCTGGGTGTTTGTGATACCACCGTTGTCTCTGATTTCCATAACAAAAGTGCTTAAGCTACTTACTTTGGAATCGGAGCAATGTATGTGATGTTGTGAAATATTTATTTATTTATTGGTCTAGTGAAATTCATATTTACACTAATTGTATCGGTCCAATGTTACGAGAATTCTTTAGTTTAAAATTCTATATTTTATAGTTTGCGCATCACACCCGGAATCCTTAATCAATGAGGAAGTTGCTAGCTAACAAGTGGCAAACATAAAAAACGATGTTGCCTATGCCAAGCGGAGATAAATTCTCGGACTAGCGATTGTCGCTTAATTAACGCAGTCAGAATAACGGAGTCGCGAATAGTTTGGTACGAGGCACACAGCTGTTGTCATTGTAAGGCCGCCGGGGGAGCTACGGAGGCGTCCGATGAATGGCAATATTTGTAAAAGTAAAACAATCAGGGTTTTAAAACTCCGCGAACAGTCTACAAAATTAAATTAAAAAGTTCAAAACCGCTGTTCCTGACATCAGGGGCAGACAAAAGGCAGTTAAATAACACCAATGGGCTTATCCTTCATCTTAGGTAGACACGATGGTGAAAACACATTTAACCCACTATCCTCCATGACTGGAGAACTGCTTGTCATACCACTTAGTGAAACTACCTATATTCGTGTAAAATGGCAGCTTAAAAAAGACCGACTTAAAAAGGAGGAGGTTCTCAATTCGATTGTATATTTTATACTAAAATTATGAAGAATTCTGAACGTAAAATGTATTCAAACTCCCTAGTTATGAAGGCATGTCGTCGTGTAATGTGTTTTCCCACACGTCACCACTGTCAGCCGACATGGAACCAAGTAATTACATTAAAGTTATGCTTATGAATATGTAGCGAAATTACGCTGGGCAATAAAAACATGGCGGCATTTTAATATTTCTGCTCCGTTTTACAGGTGAGGAAGGGGTGGTTTAGGGCGGTGACAAGAGTTTTGCCAAAGTACTTTTAGATTCAAGATGATATTATATTGAGTTTGCTTATGTATTTTTTTTAAATCAAACCGAGGCCTGAATTTCAGTAAAAACTTTTTTCTTTACGATAATTCTTATTACAAGTATAATAATACACCTATCTATAATGACATAGGCACAGGAATAATGAACATACGTTTTTGGTTACCCTGTAACATAAGTAAGTATTACCGGCATTTTTTTCATTTTAAGTTTACTGTATTATTTTTAAAATCCTGTTTTAGTTTGTCTGTTCCTGTTTTACCGGGCGAGGTACCTCGGCTCGCTGGACAGCGTCCAGAAGGCGATCACCAATGTGAAACCGCTTGGAGCGTTCCTGGCTGAGCTGGGCTGGCTGGAGTGATCTGGCCGCACACCCTCCATACGCAAAATAGGCGCTATAGACGTCGAGTTGCGGAAACCGCCCGTAATGAAAGAAGAAGAAAAAAGAAGAAGATCCTGTTTTAGTTTGGCAAAAATTTCAAAAACTAATTTTGTAGTGGAAATCTGAAGTCTGAATTTAATAACTAATCAGGAAAAAATGAAGATCACTCTTTCTTATTAATTTGTCAGATCAATGAGTAGACAAATTGGGCAAGTAGGTATCGAAAATCAACGAGAGACTTGTTAAAACTTTCTTCACGGCCCGTCATGTCAACTACGCAAAATGATCTGAAGAAAAAATAAGGTGGACGGAAAAAAATGGAGCAAAAATGGCGTTCTTCCAAGTCATGTTTGGATCTTAATTAAAAACTCATTTCCATTTCGTTAGTAATTTTTTAAACAAAATATCGATAATGTGCTAATGTGTAAAATGTTAATTCTGAATTTTACGTTGTTAGAATTTGTATTATTTAGAAGTTGGAAATTTGTTCCTAGAGTTTTGTAATTAATTATGTAAAGTGTTATTTATAATTGTAAGTGGATCAATAATCGATAGTAATTATGTACTTACTTAATAGTGTAATTGAATGTTTCGTTGTTTTTTAATGTGGCTGTAATTGTTTCCGTGACTTTAGTAGATACATTGTAATCATATCCTCATATCTCATAAATGTTATATTGTATTGACGACCTCCGTAGTCGAGTGGCTTAGTACACCGATTTTCAAGGTGTCGCCATTTCTGAGGTCCCGGGTTCGATTCCCGGTTGGGTCAATTTAGAAAACGAACTTTTATTTTTGTTTGTAATACCACCGTTGTCTCTGATTTCCATAACACAAGTGCTCTAGCTACTTACTTTGGAATCGGAGCAATGTATGTGATGTTGTCGTATATTTATTTATAACATATTTGCTCGTAAAGGGTCTTTCACTACACCAATTTCAATATTTTTACTTGTGCGTTATTGTAATGTAAAACGCACGGTTTATCAAGATGCTCCGTCTAAAACGAACGGTACTTTTTTAAATCTTAGAAAAGAGTTTTTATGTCAGAAAAGAGGTCAACATTTTATGAATAAATTTAAACTGCTTTAACAAGTGATTAAAAATTTATTCGTTTAAGAAAGTCCGAGTTTTATTTATTTCCTCGCAAATATGTCATAAAATGTCGTATGACATACGTGCGCTTTGATAATTATCGCACTTATATCATAATGTACTATTATATTTATTATATCCAAAATATATTGCTGTATGTATGTAAGCCTTTTAGCTCAACAAAATATGTTTTTATCGTACACAGCCAGTGAATCGGTACATTATACAGCAATAGCAAAATTCCAAGGTGAATTTATATGGTTTTGCATTTTTATAACAGTCATAAAATTTCATAACATAATTATATCGTACATTAAAAGCAGAAATAAAACCATAATCTCAGACATATTATTTTACATTATGATTGTCAAATATTACTGCGAAAATGATGTTATTCGTGACTTTCAATACACATAGTTAAGAAGATAAATTATAATACTATACGTAGATAGAGTGTATCACTGAAGAATCTAGAACTTAGATGTTACTAATAATTATCACAGCAAACTTTACTAAAACTTAAATAAATGGCTGACACTCAAAGTTGATAAATCTTACTTACTTTGTAAGTAGGTACTAAGTATCGCATTTCTAACACTACATTTGAGAAATGATGGCGATGATAATTCGGCATCAGCCATTTTTAATATCTCCACTTCTGGGGCACCGGCCTTCCTCATGGGTGGATAAGGAGGATAGGCCATAACATATAACCCACCACGGCGGCCTAATGCGGATTGGTGGGTGTTAACGACTGCAAATGCAGCAGGGACCAAGGGGTTAACGTGCCTTCCGAAGCACGGAGGAACTCGAGATAATAAATTATTGAGCACCCATCCCGTGACCGACCCTTGCGAAAGTTGCTTAAGCTCCGCAATCATAAGGCCAGGTGCTAAACCATGATAATTAACATGAAGGACTCCCTTACTTTTTGTTTTAGTAACAGGCATGGTCCTGTGATGACGACTTACGTGTCTTATTTAAGAGATCCATATTCTTCAGCCTTCTCTTTTTATGGAAAAAAAAATAGCAACATAACTGCATTTGGCAGTACACGTATTGTAGAACAATACCATAACTGCATTGGTGTTATCAAGTATACAACAAGACTCTCGGAAGCCGAATGTGTGTGATAGGCCACAACATCGGTTAAACTTAGTCCGTATCAGCCAAACTTGCCTGCCGGTTGTGAAGGTTTGACGTTTTAGGAAACAATCTACAAGTTCAACAACCTTGAGCCCGAAGCTTGTAATCTTAGGTTTATCCTATGTAATTAATTACTGACTGCGGAACTATCCATCACCTGTGAGAATTATGGCTCCAATCATGTGGACATACTTTGTTTTAAGCAACCTCAAACTCTTGAAGCACACAAACAGTTTCATTAAAATGTATAGACATAAGTAATGATATTTTAATATAACGTACTATAGATCAGACTCGTCATGCTCCATCAAATATCATTTGATTGCAATTTATCATTCATGAAGTAAACAATGGAAGTTTATCATTGAAACATGTCGGAATAACTCCTCACGTGAATTATGGGCGATAATAATGACCGAACGATCGTATTGAGGGCATTTTCTCTACTCAATAATGTAACATTTATGTTGTCATTATGAATAGAATAGAAGGTTGGCCATAATTGACAGGGTGTTTATTAGAAGAAGAATGATTAGAAAAATATGTTATAAAGACATGGCGATCTCCGTGGTCGAATGGCTTTTATACACCAGTTTTCATGGTGTAATGTCGTCGTCTCTGAGTTTTCGGTATTTCCTGCTCTCACCGAATATTAATAACATTTTTCTAACAATCAATTCAAACCTTAGAAAGGCTTATCTCAAATATTATGTTAACGCAAATACGTCACTCAAGAGTACCCGTAAGTCGTCTTTGTGATTGAAAACAATAGGTTTTTGTTGGCCTCCCTGAAATTCGTTAACTATATTAGATTCTGGAGCACCGCGATTACCATTTCAGATATGGTTTACCAAATGAAAATTTCATTCATCATCGGTACTTGAGGAGTCAAACGAAACAATAGCATTATTTTTAAGGTTTAGAAAGATTTTTCTTTTATTAGTTTGAAAGTAAATGAAGGGTGTATAAAGAAGTAATTAGTATATTAACAACTAACAAACCAAAATGAATTAATTATAATATGCGCATTAAGAGCGCATAGTCTGCACACTAATCCGGCTCCAAAAGACGTTTTTTTAATATCAGATATGCGTAGGTACTTGAATAGTAATTATGCAGATTTGAATATTATTTCTTGCTTTTTAGAGCTGTTGCTTTTTGAAGCTGTTTTTTATAGCAATTTTTTTGTTATTATTGTTTTAATGGTATCTAATAAATGCTTAAGGCTAGATGAAACTATGCTATTAAATTTCATCAGCTCCCCAAGCATGACCGATGAAACACGATATACAACATATACGATATCGCGAAAAAAAAAACAGCTGTTTCATACATTTTGATATTTTCGATTTTAATTTTTGTGTGAAACACCAAATTTTTTTTCGCGATTTCAGAGTTGGCCCCATAGTAAAAGTTGTTCAGTTTGATAGTCTCTTTATAGCATATACAGCATTAGGGGTATTTTTGTAACATGTTGTATAGCGTTTTATCGACACCCAGTTGGGTGTCAAAATCCATAGTCTTTTGACAGCTAAACGTGATAAATCGCTATATCATTATCTTGTTTCGGTGGTCATGCTAGGAGGGCTGAATCATAACCTAATTGTAATTGATAAAACTTATATTACCATTCACATTTAATTCAAACACATTTCTTAATTAACTGAAACCGGGCAAAAGTTTAATTAACGACTCGAATGGATTTAAGTATTTAATTCGATAATTTTAATCAGATTTCCCACGTCCATATTCGTTTTGTGGAATGTTTGCGGTTTTATGTGAAACGTGAATCGTCGACTCAATAATAACTCGTTTATAAAAATCAACGTATTTTCAAAGGAGCTTTTATCAGAGAGTTTGATTTTTGCATTCTAGAGAAGATGAAATTAAAAACTACCAACATACAGCCCTCTACAAATAACATAAAATAACATAAGTTTTTAGTATTGTACTTTTATTTAGTTCCATCTGACAATCAATCTGTAGAGATAATTCACAATTTCGTCTTTATTTAAGCACTATGTTTTTTTTTCAAATGGCGGCGCTAGTGTGCAGCCTATGCGCTCTTAACCTTTTCTGTGATCAAACTTTAGTTTCATCGTGCTGTTTTCACAAAAATGTTTTAGGTGTAAACGTTATCAAAACTTAAGAAAACTCTAATGTTAAAAAAAAATTGTCACGCCGTAAATAATTTTGAAACGATATCAATAAAAATATGTCACAAATGGACCTAAAATTTGGAAAATGTCGAACGGTTAACTT
Source organism: Catoptria pinella (assembly GCA_963556745.1). Lineage (NCBI taxonomy): Eukaryota > Metazoa > Arthropoda > Insecta > Lepidoptera > Crambidae > Catoptria > Catoptria pinella. The sequence goes on from OY750769.1 coordinate 9,737,819, forward strand.
GGAAAAATTAATCATACCACATGTCGAAACCAGGGTAAAATACGGCAATATTTTAAGGTAAAGGGTAATATGACCCATTTACCCGTTCTTCGAGGGATCGCGGCCTTTAGATAATAATTTAATCTCCTCGTTTCAGTTTATCTCGACTTCACACCGCAGTTTGGAGACGACCCAAATATTTTTTTTAACCTTTTTGTTCTCATAGTTCACTCCTTCAAATTATTTTTGACAGCATTTTTATGAATGAAATTACTGGTAGTTTTAAATTAGTGAAATGCTTGTTTCAAAAAAAATAACTACAACATTTTATTCTTAAGGCGATTAGTGTCCTTACAGCGGCGCCCTCATTATATTAAATTTATTGCTCGCTAAGTACATAATGTATCGCAAATTCAAACGTACAGATTGAAGCTAAGATTCTATAGTTTATTTACAAACAGTAAAATATAGTTCGTTGTAGTTGTAGTAGGCAAATGTGCCAAAAGTGGCCACTTATTGCTCTTTTGCCTACTACTACTATTCACAACAAACTATATTTTAGTGAGGGGTTTGTTTGTAAATAAACTATAGAAACTTAGCTTCAATCTGTACGTGTGAATTTTCGATACATTATGTACTTAGCGATTAATAAATTTAATTATGATGAGGGCGCCACTGTGATGGCCCTTGGCCATCAGCCATTTTTAATGTCCCCACTGCTGGGGCACCACGGGTGTCCAATACGGATTGGCTAGTGCTAACGACTGCAAATGCAGCCGGGACCAACGGCTTAACGTGCCTTCCGAAGCATAGAGAAGCTCGAGATAATGAATTTTTGGTCACCCATTCCAAAACCAACCCTTGCGAAAGTTGCTTAACCTCCGCAATCGCAGGGTGAGGCGCTATACCACTGCGCCACCGAGCTCCTCCTTGAGCCATAAAGAAACATAATTAGTACTTACATGAAATTACAGATATTTTCTTACACACAGACTTTCATAAATCTTCTATGATGTTAAGTATGCTTCAGCTGCAGTCATTATTTAGAATTATGATCATGACGTCAACTATCACCTACCTACCACTTATAACTCTTGTCATTTATTAAAAAAGTTATATTAGAATTTGAAATCACTAATAAAATATTTTTTAAGCTTATAACGGATAAACCCATAAGCCAGTTACAATTGTATTTGTGAAGATTCTGTGTGAGATTATCTGTGGTAGTGAAAAAAAGGTAGGTATTTGCTATTCCGTTTTCTTTGCCTATCCGAACCTCTTCTGACGTACGAGGCTGTGATCGAAAATATTGCACCAAAATAGGTGTTTTCAAAATAGAGAAGTCAATATATTTCGATCAGCATCTAATTAAAGAGTACAACAGAACTTCAGGCAAGGTTCATTACTGAAAATTCATTGGCAAAGGGCTACTTAATGAGGCATTACTTACGTCGCATGCTCGCGCCGACAGCTGAGTCGATAATTAGAAAGCAATGCTAATTGGAATGCTACGTAAAAGCACATAAAAGACTTTTTAGACTCCTGTGTCAGTTCATTCATTGTAGGGTAAAGGTCGAAAACTCACCAGTTTTCGGGATTTTATACAATTAATAATAACCATAGACAATTACCAAATGGATGTAAACTTATATTTACTTCTTGTTTTAAACAACTAACGCCTAAAACGAAGTATAATACCTAACTAATCATTGAAATTTGTTTAACGATAACTTATCGTATATGAATTAATTTTGTAAGTTGATCGACTATTACTCGTTAACTTGTTTTGTCTACCTGGCAGTAATAGTTTTCCTTTAAACTTCATTATATGTAATACTGTCCTGAGTTTTTTCACATTTCCAAAAGCAGGGATGGACACTTGACTCTAACAAAATTTTGCATTTTAAAGCATAATATTATTTGAGAAATATTGTTATCATCCCCAATTTACATGTAGGAAAGGCAAACTAAAAAAAATCTACATTTTATTTTGCCTTTTTCGGCGTAATTTAGTATTTAGGGCCTCTGAGCTAAACCGCGGACTGACGGACGGACAGACGGATAGACGGACATGGCGAAACTATAAGGGTTCCTTGTTGGCTTGTCTACGGACCCTAAAAATGAAAAACTATGTAAATATAATTGTAAAATATTAACACTTTATATTCATATTTTTATTCGCATCTAATAGTAATGGTGAGATTTATTATTTAAAGAAATTAATAACTAACACCAACGTGCATACATGTGCGCGAAATTATATTGGATCTTAAAAAAATTAAAACCTCAATCAGAAAACTTTAGACTAGTAATAAATAAATAAATTTGAGAACATCACAAACATTGCTCCGATTCCAAAGTAAGTAGCTAAAGCACTTGTATTATGGAAATCAGAGACAACGGTGGTATCACAAACACCCAGACCTGAGCCAATATAGAAAAGTTGGTTTTCTAAATTGACCCAAGAGGGGATCGAACCCGGGACCTCAGAGATGGCGACACCTTGAAAACCGGTGTACAAAGCCACTTGGCTACGGAGGTCGCTAGTAGGTATTATGTAATGAAGAACTTCCTGTAGTTTTACCAGATTCTCTTAAAACTAACATAAACAAGGTTTATTGTTTAATTCGATACTGACCGCAAACAGCGACTTATTATTTGCTTATATTTTCTGAAAATACCTCTATGATATTGTATCACCACGAATATATTATCAATTCGTATTAGAAATTTTGATTCCAAGCCCAGTCATGATTAATCAAAGTAAAAACAAATTAACTAGGTACATAAATCTTTAAATTAGCAAGCGTTTTGACTGCAACAAAACATTTTCTTAACAAAGCGTTTCTTTGATTAAGTAACGTAACTTGGTCTCAAAAGATTGAGTAGCCAAAACTGTAGTTATGCTAAAAGCTCGATACAAAAACAGCAATGGAGGCAAAATAAGGGGTTTCAGTCGCAATAAACGAACGGATTGCGTGGAAAGTAAATGGTGGATTAGATTACGTTTTCTTGTTGTTGTTCAAAATATTTGTTTCACGTAATAAGATCGTGAGCGAACGATGTTTGTTGTTCTTATTGTCGACAACCCTGAATAATGCGACTTCTGTCGGCTTAGCTACGAGAACCCTTAAAATTAAATGTGTTGCTCTTTAGAAGTTCTTTCTGATACTTATATATTTGGTATACCTAAATAAGTATCACATTTAAATAAAAAATATTTTATTTTACGTAACGTTATTTTTTCGTCTATTGTATTATTATTATAATATTATTATATAAATAAATATAAATATTTGAGAACATCACATACATTGCTCCAATTCCAAAGTAAGTAGCTAAAGCACTTGTGTTATGAAAATCAGAGACAACGGTGGTATCACAAACACCCAAACCTGAGCCAATATAGCAAAGTTCGTTTTCTAAATTGACCCAACCTGGGATCGAACCCGGGACCTCAGAGATGGCAACACCTTGAAAACCGTACAAAGCCACTCGACCACGGAGGTCGTCAAATTATATTATCATTTTGGGGGATTGCTAAAACCGGCAATTATCTTTCGTTTAATTGATCAAGAAAATCGGATAGCGATTAAATAAAGTAATATACATACCTACTATAAAATTAAAACTTCCTGATTTTTATGTAGGTACCTAATGGCTATAAGAGATGACTCCTTTACGATACCTAAATCAAAATAAATCGCAATTAGCCACAGAATATACAACATGTTACAAAAATACCTCTAATGCCGAATATGGTAGATAGGGACCATCAAACTAATCAACTTTTACTATGGGACCAACTCTGAAATCGCGAAAAAAAAATCAGCTGTTTCATACAAAAATTAAAATCGAAAATATCAAAATGTATGAAACAGCTCATTTTTTTGCTATTTGAGAGTTGGTCCCATAGTAAAAGTTGTTCAGTTTAATGGTGGATATACCATGTTCGGCATTAGGGGTATTTTCGTAACATGTTGTATAATAATACTTAGCTATAAAGTAAGCGTGTTTAAGTAAACGAGTAATAAAGGTGTTTATACATTTATTTAAAACTTAACCCGTATCACATGATACGTGCCGTCTCCTCGAATGTATTATTTAAATAACCCTCTCGTGTATCCCAAGGGAACTTCCCTAAACACCGTAACTCAGAGAAAGGTATCAGGTTCCGTACGAACTAAAGTTTGAAATGACGATCTGAGTGAATATTTTGGAGTTAATAATGCGATTACTTTTTTTTTAAATAGAAACAGTTTGGTTGCAGCCCACTACGAAAAAGGTCGATTATCATTGGTCCACAGTTCTTCTCCTTTTTTTTTGTTATGGCAATCTACTTTCCTCTTGGAAGTAATTTTTGCCAGTGTCAAGTGTTAAATAGTTCAGTGGTAGATATTGTTTAATTTTTCATTAGAATGCGGGTGCATCGCATTCCAATGCTGCTTGGAGCGTTTGGCACCAAGTATATCAAGACAGTTTACTCGGTTAGTTCTGCCGAGGAAGCCACCACTTCAATAAAAGTCTCAGCTTCACACAACCAAGATCGCGCCTGTTTCAATTATCCCACATATTGTTCACTTTCGTAGACACTTGTACCATATAACTGCACCAATTTTAAGACGCAATATCCACTATGAATCAGTTTGAAAATAATAAAATAAAATAAACACCAAACCGAACTCGACAAATTGGCGCCAAAAACTCGTGGTCCACAGTTAGGTAAACATGTTCATCATACTACGAAAAAGGTTGTAGTGTTCTGTGCAGGTAGGTCTGTACTGTGTGACAGCTGCATCCCTACTACTGTATTTTCTGTCGTTAACTTGTAATGGCTTTTATTTTATTTCGAGATCGCACTTAAATATATTTCTACATGAAAATACTGACATATGATAGGAAATGCCATGTTCTCGTAGATTTGATGTGGCAGATCTCTTTTTATTACAAGTTAAAACAGCACAATTAACTCACGTTTTAGAAAGTTTTTGATCCTATGCTTTCAGTTTTTAGAATTTTTAACTGAATCCCCTATAAGTCTCAGTTTGATTCGCAATGATTTAAAAAATGGGCTCTCAGTTCAGATGCACTTATTTTTCGGGAGCTCACTCTCATGACACGAAGCGATACAGAATGGCAATGACCGGCCGCGCTGAAGTAATTTTATTAAACGTACATGACATGGCCATATGGCCAATTTACTTTGGCAGAGGGGGTCGCCCGCCTTTGCCATATCCATGGTTAAATGCTCTAAAGTCTTTCTTCTTCTTCTTTTTTTGTTTTGGCAATCTATTTTCCTCTTGGAAGTAATTTTTGCCAGTGTCTAGTGTTAAATAGTTCAGTGGTAGATATTGTTTAATTTTTCATTAGAATGCGGGTGCATCGCATTCCAATGCTGCTTGGAGCGTTTGGCACCAAGTATATCAAGACAGTTTACTCGGTTAGTTCTGCCGAGGAAGCCACCACTTCAATAAAAGTCTCAGCTTCACACAACCAAGATCGCGCCTATTTCAATTACCCCACATATTGTTCAGTTGCGTAGACACTTGTACCATTTAACTGCACCAATTTTAAGACACAATATCCACTATGAATCAATTTGAAAATAATTAAAATAGACACCAAACCGATCTCGACAAAATGGCGCCAAAAACTACTCTAAGGTCTTTAATTCGTGAGAAAAAATCGACAATAACATCTATGATTTTATCTTTTTTTAATTCCCATGATGTATGTAAAAAATATCCAATAATGTAAAAAGTATTTAGCGTAAAAAATGCAGATGACTCTATGTTCTTTGCTGCCGTCGAGAGCTATCGATAGCTGTCAATATTCATTTGAAGAATCCAATTTCAGTGCATTTTAATCACGTTATTTCCATGACATGTGAAAAGCAATCGACACTGCATCCCACTGGACAAATGAAATTATTTAAACTTTACATATTTACTAGCACATATCGCGTGGTCACTAAGTTAGCCACTGAAAGATGAGATGATTTGAGAATATGAAAAGTTTTTATGAAAATAAAATAAAACATTCAATGTTGCTACTTCAACCCTGGTGGCCAACACAAATATAGAGTGTAAAAGATATCGATATCGACATCGTAACCATAAACTTGGGTATTTATACCAACGTAAATCGTAACCGACTATTATTAACATAAGTAGACAACTAGGTTGATTATGGTTTGCATAGCCAATAGATACTTACCTAGCTCACCCGATAACAAAGTCACTGTCATTTTGTTGATACATCTCGATAACCACCTCATCCATGAGACATGAATATTAAAAATCCTCATAGAGCCTCGGAAATTGCTTTTAAACCCGTCGCCGTGGCGAAGTCACGACCCCCAGGGTTCCGTCGTCATTTTGATGAATCTCGTCATCGTTGACAACCCTTATATTTCCTGTTGTTCATAAATCATAACTATATTACAAACCTCGGCTTAAGACATCTCACTACCGTCAATGTGTACCGGAGACATTATCTGTATTGTTATTTGCAACGTATCCCAAAGCACCGTATGATATAACTGTGTTGATTATTTACCTATTTAATTTGTAAAAATATTATCTCTTTTGGTTTTATAAATAGTAAAAAAAAAATATTTCCTCCATGGATTGCAGTGGTAAATAACCAGTTTAATAAAAACGCTATGGATATTTACCGTTTTACTGAAACAAATCAATTTACAGAATCAGATACGCTTTTGTTTTCCTAAACTTCTCAAATGGGCCATTGTTCAAAGCCAATTGACGCAAGCAAAATCCAAAGGGTCTTTTGGAAATTAACAAAGTCACTTCACGGAACCTTCCCAATAAATGCTTATTTCTTCAACAAATAAAATGGAAACAGGTTGAATTCGTACAGCCTTAAACGAATCTTTCAGATTTTTATGATTAATTATTCTTCTCAGGCGTGTTTACTGCAATCTTGTACGAATTATGTTGCAAACGAATTATGGAAATAAGAAATATTGCAAGCAATTACGTTTGGGGTTCTAGCCAAATGTGAACATTACAACTGCATAAAAAGAGGGTTTATTTGATTGAGAGGCTTAGCTTAAATAAGTGTTTTAGTCTGTGGAAGAGTTTAGCACGTAAACACTTCGACGATTAAGTAAAAATCAGTTTTTATTTATATGGGGGAGATAAGGATAAGGTGACTAAAATTTGTAAAAACGACAATGATTATGACTAACATGAATGATGACAGTCGAAGTTTTTAAAAGTGGCTTCTGAGGAAGCGCTTCAGTGGTTTTATACAGTAATTTATTAACTGAAAGCACAGTCGGAGCGCACTCTGTTGCATCACTTTCACTACGCTACAGCGCTACGGCGCTACGGCTGTCTTCAGTGCTACAACGCTAATTCACGCCACTAATTTGTAGGTCTCTAATATAAGGGGTGTAAAAGGTGATCAGGATGAAATAACAGTGGGTATTCTTAGTCCCGTCGGAGGCGTCTAGACTATTGACTTGGCTTGTTTTGTTTTTAAAAAAAGCCAATCAATATATTTTTTTAAGTTTATAACAGTAAATTCATCAACTTTTTTCCTAAACTAAGTAAATAGAGTCCCCATCACAAAGTCTTTAGAAATATTGCTTTAGAAAGAAATTTAATGTTGCCATACAACGAACGACAACTAGTCTTTGTTTCACCCTAAACAATGACCGTCTATTATATTTCACTGTCAAAATCCAAGGTGTGACACAAAGGGTCAGCGCCATCTGTCGTCCAATCATTAATAACTTGTGGCTAATTGTTTTCAATTTGAATATAGAATTCTATTAAATTAAATTCGGAACACGGCGCTCGACCTTTTCAATGGATTCATAAGTTCCAATAGGTCAAACAGAACAAATGTGACCGGTTAATAGTTTGGAATTTATCACTTCTAGGATAATACATCGAACTAATTCATGCTTTTTGAAATTGTTAATAAAGTTTTCGTTATTTTCATTATTTATTGAGCGTTTAGGTCAAAAAACTATCTAAACTTAGAATTCGTAAAAGTTTTTTTTTTAAATAATACGTGCGTGCCCAAATCTTTAAAATGAATTTCATTTACTGAACAAGTTCCATCACAATATGACATTTGTGAAATGTTGATTAGCCCGCAAAACAATACAATTTCACTACAAAATATTTTATAATTTGAGAAAATAAATGAACACTGATTACGATTTTCTTGAACTGTGTCGAGAGTAATTAATATTAACGCCAAATTTATATAATTTTGTGAACCTTAGAAACCCCTCCCTCCGTTGATTGAGTATGACAATTCATCGTCAAGACATACTGACAAATTGCCTTTTAGATAACGAATAAAAGACTTTTCGCAACTCAGGCACCCATTGAATTTTTTAAATAAACCCCATTTTTATCGGTGGGCATTATATAGCGCGACAAAACTTAAAAGTCCTTGAATTATAATTTTTTATTACGATAACTGAAATTAATACTAGTGGTTAACCTCGCTCTTCCTTGACATTCAAACTAACGTACAGTCGCCAGTCGATGAAATTGACTCAGCAATCACATTATTAAACAGTGTTCTACGTAGCATTAAAACTTGATCCACTAATTTCGGTATAACGGTTAATCCCTTAAAATGCCAGGCTATCATAGTCGTGGGCTCTAAACAGATAGCCAAAGTAGATATCAGGTCGGTCCAGTCGATTGTGCTGGATAATACTATTATCCCTCTAAGCTCCAGTATTAAAAATCTTGGCCTACACATTGATTCCACGTTCAGCTGGATACCACAGATTGCCGAGGTGAGTCCTGAATAGTTTCAGGAACTTTTTTCATATACGAACTAAGATCACTCTTGTCACTTCTCTCATCTTCCCACTCATTGATTATGCTGATGTCTGCTATCGAGACTTGAATGAGGTTCTGCTCAATAAGCTGGACAGCTTTCTTAATAACGCTATTCGTTTCGTCATTTGCCTACGCAAGTTTGATAACGTTTCTTCTTGCTTGTTGCTCTCTATTCTATCTTCATTCTCCCGATTATCTTAAATGCCAGTTTCAATATCTCTGCGACTCTCATGATCGCCAACTTCGTTCTTCTCACTCTCTCCGCTCCTCTATTGCGTTCCGGCTATATGTCAGAATCTTTCACGTTACATGTTTTGCATCTCTGGAACGTTTTCCTTTAAAGAAAATGTTCAAACTTTCCTTTTAGAAGCTAAATGGCGTTTCTAACTTTGTTTTTTTTCGAAAGGGGTGAATTTTTGTTTTTCGATAAATTTCGAAAAGCCGGATTGACAAAAAAATCTATATAATTATGAAACCTACTCACAAGATTTCACGAGAATCGATTAAGAAATGCGAACTGTAGAGGAAAACAAACGGACAGCTGGACAGCCGGAATGCGGAAAGACATACGAAAGCATTTTTGTCCAAGCTGAAGCAGAGACGCGTTGCGCTCGCTCGCTCGGTGAAGTTAGTAAGAATTCAAAGCTATAGGAAATATCGTATCTCACATATAGTGCAGGTTCTGTAGTACCTAATATTATTTTTCATTGAGATATTATAATAACCACAGACAACATAATTTTAAAAATGATAATTTTCTGATTTTCTCTATACTTGGGCTGTGAGACATTGTTTTCTGCTAAATTATTCTAGATCATTGGAATTTATTTATTAAGTCAAATAAAGTGCCATAAATTCCGTAAGTCAATATTGCTCTTAAGAGATTTAGGTTTTAATTAAGTTTTCACTTTTCTATTAATTCTACTCAGTTGCCAAAAAAATTAGGAAGGTCACGGTCATTGATGCTTTTAGCTAACCAATTAATGCTAAAAAGGTTATTTAAAGGTTAATTTCCAAGTTAACCTTTTAACCACATCCCAATTTATTGCTACTGGAGGGAGGTAAGTACAATCCTTCAATTTAGCAGATCCAAAAGATAGACGGACCATTTGACAGGCCCAAATCAAAAGAGATTTTGCTTGGAAAGTGGACACCAGGGAAATTATATTGAGTACTCTCAAAGGTCAACATTCAAAGGAACAAAATAAGTCCCAATTTTTTCCGGAAGTAAAACAAAGGCATTATGTAGATTCCACCTTTACTGTAACGACATTCTGGTATTCGATTTTTAGATCCTTTATCTATAGAATGGCTATCTACTTTATCTATTCCAATTCTATTGTTTTTGTTTTTCTTTCTACTGGCGACTAAGGGATCAAGGTCAATCCTTTTACTGATCATTTAACTAACTCAGTTCATTTTCAAGTTTAGGTTGCGTATTTTTTCTTTAATTCAGTCGCAGACAACATTGTTGACTTAATAAGTTTTTGTGTCAATACAGCTTGTAAGATTTTATGGGTAGGTACACACAATAATTACACTATTAACATTGCCCAAGACAAATAAGTTCCGAAGTATTCAGCTTACCTGAGACAACAGATGAGATTTTTTTTCTGTAAGTCGAAGGAACTAAAGCCGTACATCCTATCTCATAAATATACAGTAACAGATTTACACAAAGGAGAGATAAGTCTCCACTTGTACCGATGTCTCCCTTTGTGGAAGTCTGTTTGGATTTTTTTTTTTTTTTTTAAATTGTACTTTGTTGAAGCATTTCAAATTCAAGGAAAATATTACTTTAAAACTTAATTACGAAACACAAACAATTTAATATTTGTAGAGTCTATTTGAAACTGAATAGGTACTTTCACATGGTTAAGTAAAAACCTGTAAATCTTACATAATATTGTAGGTTATCAACTACCAAATTGTTTCTGTCATGAATGTAAAGTAATAAAAACTTACCTGTTATTGCCCAAAGCTCTTTCAAGCACTCCTCCCGCGATTTCTGGATCGCAGACCGCTTCTGCACCTCTGGCCCCGACTCCAGATACTCAAACAACAGCGCACCAAGAAGTACGTATACCACCACAAGAATCACCAGCCCTATTTGCGAGCAAGCAGCGCGTGCGAACCCACCCGCCACTCGCCGCGCCAAACCTGGCCGTTCGCGCGCTTCCAATGACACTTCAGATGACATTTTACTTTTTTATTTCTTATCTATGTCACATAGAACGAATGTGGTACGAATTCTATTTTCGAAATTCTCTAAGGTCTCCATGGTTATCATTCTTTTATTTTAAATTAAGTCTTTATTGCACTAAACATTATTAAAACTGTCTACACTTTATTATGTTAACACCTCACTAATGTATGTACCTGAAACAAAATAATACTTTTATTATTCCATTTTGTGATTGAGGCATTTCAAAAGTTATACTGTATTTAAGATGTTTTTCGTCAACCACCAAAAAACAAGGGGTGGGTACCCAGTTAGGTTCGCGGAGCTCAATGTGGACGCTATTGCGAACTTCTACTTGCTCCCCTTTTGTGTTCGTTCGCATCGGATCGCAAAAATGAAGAGCGCGCACCGAGGTTAGCACATGTACCTACGCAGTATGGCGCGCAGTTGCAGGTTCGCAGAGCGCGGAGGTTCGCGTAACTAAGTGGGTACCCACCCTTACGTCTAGTTTATTGCATTTAGGGTTTCCACTTCATTAAATAACAAATAATTGATTGTATTCAACACATTAATTTCACAGATTCACATTAACTACAGACCTCCGATGAGTAGGTATTAGGTCGGTTTTTATTATTATAATTAATGTTAACTTGTATAATATGTCAAGTGACTTCCACTCAATATTGCCCCGTCGTAGACTTAGTTCACCTGAGAAATTTTTGATATCATAGGTACAATATGATTTTCTTAGCTATGCGTTATCGAGTAGTAGACAGTGATTTCTCAACTAGTTGAAAGTTATTTTACCTACCCATTGAATGTAAACTTTGTTAATTATTGTGATGGAAAATGACCTCACTTTAAATGCTGAGGTCATTTTTCAATATTTGACGACTCTGTATGAAATATACAGGGAGAAAAAAGCAGCCCTTGGCGAATTTCTTGCCGGTTCTTCCCATTACAAAGTCTCCCGCTTAGGGTTTCCGAACTGATGGCGTAGCTTTTTTGACATTCACAATTGCTTGTAACAGCCTAGACTGAATAAATGAGTTTTGAATTTTGTGTATCACGCCATTTTTAATGTTCGATCAAAGCAGTTTATAGTTCTCATGAATTATTACCAATATCAAACATCAATTAACCGCTAGTTAGTATTCAATCCTTTAATTGACTTCCTTTCATTTCAACTACCTATACTTGTTTATTTAAAGGAAAATAGTAAAATTAAGAACTAGTGGTTCGTTAGCGGAATGGGTTTGGGAAAAGTATTTATATTCAGATATTTTTGAAATATATATGTTAGGCTCTAAGACCGAAATCGCTAATTGAACGAAAAAACCGCTCACAACGCATTGTGGTCACTGTCAAAAACAACGCGAAATTCGTTTTGGAATTCGCTTCAGAATTGGCCCCACAGTAATAAGTTGCCTGTAATCAAGAGTGGAACCACCCCACTGCGGGAACCAAATTATTAAAATCTCAGCGTGTAGAAAGATGAAAGAAATAAAACATTTATATGTCAAAAAAGCTCCTAGCACTGTCAAATCACGTCATTGTCATCCAATCCGGATCGAAACTACAAAAAGCTCTGACGAAAAGTTTATTGCTAATGAAATTGCTCTCTTTAATTAAGTTCAGAGATACAAGTATTAATCCTAAGCACAAGCCATAAAGTTGGTCTACTAATTTCAACGTTATCTTAGAAGAATTTTATTATTTACTTGCTAGAATTAATTTAATGTTATAATGACTGCAATCATATGAGGTATGATCTTTTATATTATTGTAAATTAAATGTACCGCATTCGTGGCTATATTCTGTTCCCAAGGGTTGACTGGGACAGAATTCTTTTAGCATTAAGTCCGCCTCTTGTACATTACTTTAATGTCGTACACTAATAATATAATATTATCTTGTTTTCAATAGAACTTTCATACATTCCCATCTGAGATATACTGAGTGTCTAGCGGTATGTCTTAAAGATTTTAAGACAAAAAAGTATCACAGAATAAAATTAGTACTAACTTAAATTACTTAAATAAAAATCATCTAGGTAGGTAGGTACTTAAGACTATATCAAGCGCTTATCTAAATAAATCAAAATCGTATTAACTTAATAATCTGATTAAGACACGTGTATTTGTAACTATATTACAAAGTAACAGATCATGCTCCACACAAGATTAAACAGATAAACTCCGAAAATATACCGCAACTTTTAATTGTATTAAAACTTTGTAATCGTTCAGGTCTTATTATTACAACTTTGGTTCCTCACTTCTGTTAATGCTTTTATGCCATTGAAAATACATAAAATTACGATAGAAATGATATTTTCTAATGAAATATCATTTGTGAAAAATTGCAAGCAGTTAAAAATCGGGTTGAAAATTTTCAGATTTTTTTTTATTAAATCACAACTGCCTGTGGGTAGTGTATTCAGTTGAATAATTAAGGGTTGTGGTGTATAATAATATTCACTGGTGAAAGATCGAAAACTTTATGAAAGGAATAGATAAGGACATATGCAATTTATTAAACTGATAATAGACAGCGATGCGCTGCAACTAATTGACTAATTAGTTTCGACACCTTTCCAGGGGCCTGCCTTTCTATTGTCTAATTTCAAAATCTATCGCAATTGCTTTCACGATAAAACATATTGATGCTTCTTTTTGGCACAAATAAAAACTTACCTAAGAAATGCAGAAATGTGTCGGATCCAACTGTCAAATGAAAGCGATTGCGATAGATTTTTAAATTAGACAATTAGCCCCCTGGTCACGGGCACGTGGAAACATCGGGAATTATAAAAACCAATAAATACAAACTAAATAATTCTAAAACAACACCTGAATAATAATATACGCGCTGTAATCCGTAAAAAATGATTTATTTGTAATGAAAAATAAATTCTGTACCTTCCGTGAAAAGAGGTATAACTCTAAAAACACGATTTTCGGGAAATTGACTTTAAAGTTAAAAAAAATCTCACTCTTCAACTGAGAATGATAAAATAAAATAAGTGCTTGTAGACTGTAGATGGTTAAGCTAACTTTGTTTTCTTGTATTATTTAAAGAGAAATGTCTTACAGATTTTTCAGTATTCATGAAATTGTTTAGTTACATCACTAATCACATTTATTTGTTTTGTGTATACTGATGTAATAAGACTTATATCCTTTTTCACCATGAAAATCTGCTTTCGTGTAAAATGTTAACTGACTTTATTTTTTTGTGTCTGCCTTTTCAATTGTATGTTTTTTTTAAAGTTGTAAAACAAACATTGCTGAGCACACTCTAAATGTTAGTGATTAGAGTTTAGTTTTGTAGAATCGTTTAAAAAAAATCTAATTATATCAATTTACACAACTTTTTTGAAAAAAATCGATGTGGATATTGTTATAACTTTTATCACAAACGATATAACTAGTACGTATACTATGTGAATAGTGATATAACTTATGATAAAATACTAAATAATATCATGAGGTAATGTTTGCTGTTATTAAAACCCAAAAATATTTCGGTAATTTAATTAGTAACACTTTGGTAATCATATAAAATACTAAATCTTGCTTTATTAGCGCTTAAATCAACTTGAATAAGCAGAACAATGTGTTTTAAATTTAGAAAAATTAACATAACAATATTAAACTTAAAGGTCTACTTAAACAAAACCTAACAGATCTTTAGACTTGTTAAAACTGTTGTTGTATCGAAATTCAACGTAACATAATATAGAAAACAGGCTGGTATTTAAACACCTACTCAGAGAAAAGAAAATAAATATAAAAGTTTATTTCATTGAGCTGATCCGGAATTGATCCCATTGGCTTAATATTGACTTGACTACGGAGTGCTTCATGTAAAGACAACACAATCATTACTACAGTCATTCAGACTCAAACTTAGCAAACTTGTAAATGACAACTAGCAATAAACCATTCATAAAAAACCATTCATAAGTCCCATTTCCATTCAGTAGCAAATTAAAATAAATTAATTTACTCCCAAAATAGTACATTTAATGATAGTAAATTAATTATTCTTAAAAACTCCCGACACAGAAAAGCTAACTCTTAATAAAAACCCCCCATACAAAAAAGCTAACCTCTTAAAAAGTTAAATATAATATCATCATTATTATCAAGTTATAAATAAATCTATGGAAAAATCGTAGACGTCGGTGGACCGCGAAGTTAATGTGACGAGCTTACATGTAAATCCATTAACTTAGCGGTCCCCCGACGTCTACGATTTTTTCATTGATCTATTTAAGACTTGATGATATGATGATATTATTTTCAACTTTTTAAGAGTTAGCTTTTTTGTATGGGGGTATTTTATTAAGAGTTAGCTTTTTGTATCGGGGGTTTATTAAATTTTTAATTTCAGTTTTATTTGAAGCTTTTTAAACTAAACTTTTGGCGGCCATTATCATTGAAGTAACACGGTACCAAATTTTGAATTCAATTTCAAAAAACTGATGAGTTGATTACCAATTTAGGAGTATAACCTAATCATCGAGACCATTCCAATGAGCCCAAACACGATACCTCTGCTGTATGTTGTTGAAGAGTTGGGTATCCTTCAGATTCTAGATGATGCCTCATCATCACCACCTATTATATTTTATTCGCAATTTACTCATTAAAGACCATTCTAGTGATCCCAAACACGATATCTCTGCTGTATGTTGTTGAAGAGTTGGGTATCCTTCAGATTCTAGATGATGCCTCATCATCACCACCTATTATACTTTATTCGCAATCTCACTCATTAAAGACCATTCTAGTGATCCCAAACACTATACCTCTGCTGTATGTTGGTGAGGAGTTGAGTTTTCTGCAGATTCCAGTTGATGCTTAAGCTTCAGGTCATGGTTACCTTACCATGTTCTTTTAATATCATTGCAGTAACACGGTACCAAATTTCGAATTGACTGGACATATGGAACTTAGCTAGATCCCCTCATCAACTAGAAAAGAGCTGATGATCTTCTAACGGCTGATCAGGTCATGGTTGCCTTACCATGTTCTTTCAATGTCATTGAAGTAATACTGTACCAAATTCCGAATCGATCGGACATAAAGAAGTTAGTCAGATCCCGTCATCAACTAGAAAAGAGCTGATGATCTTCAAGCAGCTGAACAAATTTTCATGAAACATGACTAAGAACAATCAGGATAAAATTATCTTCAAACAAAAAACTAAACCAAAATCAGTTCATCCGTTTGGGAGCTACGATATCACAGACAGAAACACAGACACGTTAAACTTATAACACCTCTCTTTTTGCGTCGGGGGTCAAAAAGCAGTTAAAAACACAACTCTTTTTCCACGTGTTAGTAAGACAGGCAATAATGAATAAAAATAAACAAAAAATACGCCCCAATCAAAAAATACTATTAATTTAATTTTTTGTAAAAAATAACGTGCAATGGTGTAAAAAGTTAGTGTATATTGAGCAGTTTTATCATTTTACACAATAAGTAATCAAACGTTTTACTTCGTTTATTCATAATATTTTTTGATATAAGTCAATTATATCATTTTATACCTATCCCAAACCTATATGTGATTATTGATTCAACTTGAATTATATCGATAAACACAAAATAAAACTTGATTATTACTTCATTTTTAATGCTATAAGCCGAGTTAAATCAATGTTCACAAACTAGCATACTGTGAAATTATATGTGTGTATTGATATAATTCTAGATAAATCACTACGCACAATTTAAGTCAGTTGTTATTGAATTGTGTGTAAAGTTTTAAAACGAGTTATATTTCTAGACACTAATTTAAAGAGAAATAAGTTTCGGTACACATTGTTTTAACTAGAGATATATTAATATACACATTTTATTTCAAAGAAATCATTGAAAAGCAAGCACTTATATTACTATGCACAAAATTTATCTCTGTTGATATAAGTCGTAAAAATACACCGATTAGACACAAAAAAAGGTAATTTTTCGATGACTTGAATAGTGAAATAAATTCAAAATCGATATAACTCGAGTTAGATCAGTTTTCACTGAAGGTACAGAGTTGTTTTTATTCGATCGACCTATGTTCCTTGGAGTAAGTTAATCAATTTAACAACACTATCACCTGTTTCAGTATAGTTAGTTTGATGGTCCCTGTCTACCATATTCGGCATTAGGGGTATTTTTGTAACACGTTGTATAGCGCAAGCTGTAAATTCATTATCTGAGCAGTCCTGACTCTGAGGCCGCATTACTTAATTTGGTGGAGTACTGCCAGCAAGCTACATTTCTTAGTTTTTAAGTATTATCGTTAAGTGTAAGCTGGTGATTTGGCTCGATGGAGCAGCCATGTCAGGAGACAAAAGCTCCATAATAAAAAAGAAAAAAAACATTACAAAACTATTTAGGTATACTTCTGATAGGGAATTTGGATACGACATGGCGATGACTGGCATTATCGGAACATCAATCTAAGTTGGACATTTTGGCAGACGAAAAGTATCCAAATTTTTTTATGTCTTACTATAAAAGATATTTAACTCTTTTTGAGCCTTATGATTGGAGAAAGCTTCACTTAATACAGGAATTAAGTTAATTTTAACGCTAGTATAGGAAGGGACTTTATCAAAGGATAAGTTGATTAATATGAGATAGCTTAACTAATGTGTTATCAAACTCATCTGTATTCCTCTCAGCAGTTAACGAAATTCACATCCGTTAACTGTGTTTTCGCAAGCAAATAACACATGAATTTACCGTCCTAGCACAAATACAAAGTCTGTGTTCTAGACAGAAATGCCGCTCAACATTTCCGTCATTTTGCGCTAGGATATCTGCTTGATAACTACGTACACTATAGTCAGGGCCCTATTTAATAACGTGACAATTTGTCAATTGTCATGACAATTTTGTTTACATTGCGGAGTAGCTATGAGTAGGTAGTTTATTCTAGTTTCAAATTGGTTGACAAGATGGATATAAAATTGTCATGACAGATGACAAATTGTCACGTTTATTAAATAGGGCCCTGGTTTTGCCTAACATTGCCTGTACGTGTAATGCCTAATATATGTACCTACAGTCGAATAAAAATATGGTCTATCACCTTACAGATGAAGTTCATTTTCTCATCATAAAACAAAAAGGTAGATTTTTCTTTGCATTATTATTATAGCAGCCTAAAACCTAACTTCAGTTTGTCTGTCTGTCATTATATTATAACAGCCGATTCTGTCGATTCTGTAACCAACTCGAACCTCACTTTGAATCTCACTTCACTGCGCGGGAATTTTAAATCATAAACGAGATAGGCTATTTTTTAATCACAAAGGACTTAAGATAACTACGATAGCTACCTAAAACCTTTTGCAATTGGTAAAGTAGCTTATATTTAGATAGTTTGTAATAACAAATTCCCGCGATGAAGTGCATGAGGTTCGGAGTGAGATGCTAGTTTAGTTACCAAATCGTTCCCCAGTTATGTCAACCACTGCTATTTTGGTTAGCAAGTATTGTCAAAACTTGTAGACCACTTTTTTCGTCAACTGAAACTTTCGTGCACGGAAAACCGCACAGCGTTCCGAGTGGCACTTCTGCCTATTTTATATTTAGTGACTCTAGCGTCCCTAGAGATGGCACCGTATCATAACTCCATAAATCATAGTGCTGTGACATATCCACTGTGGCGGACCAAATTCTTATCTCTCGCGAATTTAATGAACGCACTAGTAATAGATAAATTGAATAATGCCACCCGAGGGTTCTTTCAATCCTCAGAGCTGCGGGAAAACTACATATTGGCGGAGTTTACGAGAAATATCGAAGGTTTTTACAATAGGAAGAGCTAAAGATATGTTCAGCTATGTTATGTTAATATGACTTTCTAGTTTGATAGCGTATCGCCCCGATAATGTTTTTTTTCGTAGCATGCTTTTCATTGTAGGAATCCGTAGAATTTTACAGTTTTTCAGTGCCTAATCGGATAACGCAAAAGAGGAATAAAAAAATTTGAATTCGAGCTAGAATCTTTATTCAAATGCCTATGCTAATATTGCAATTATTAGCTTGCCGATTTGCATAACTAAATAAAATACTTCCTATACTCAAAATAAATACGAGAAAATGAATCGTAAGATGAAATTACCTGCTGAAAAAAAACTCTTTAAAAAGCACGTTTTTAAGAGGAACTAAAAAGTGTTTTTTTAGACATTTTTTTTATAAAGTATTAAATCATTTACTGCGTTTTAGTCTTATCTGTGTTATTTTTTTCCTGTGGCTTTTTTCTAGCTACATCATCAGACCCTGGACACCATAATATTGCATTGTCTTAAATTCTGACCTATGTTCAAAGTATATGTATATTACATAAACGAGAAAGTGACCTAATAAAAGGAGTTAAAAAAGTAGTACCTACTTATTAAATTTAATGTACAAATGAAAGTGACTTATTAGCCAATCAATCATCATAGATTTTAAGGATCAATTTCGATTCTGAAAATCTATGGATACCCTCAAGAGAAGTTGAAAATAACACAGAATTTATAGAGGCCTAATTTATTTCAGATCTTTGTTAAGAGCTCTCTAGATTTCAATGAACTGCTCCTTCAATATTTTCTCATTGTTTTATCGCAAAGCTCCACTGCTCAATTTGTTTATTTGCTTATTTTAGATTAAACCTAAACTAAGAACTTTTTAAGCTTTCTACAATTATCTACAATGAAGAATTGTGGAGATATTAATTCGGTACTGTGGACACCTTTTTAGGTCTCCCTATTAAATTAAACAGAAGATAGGATAAAATCGAATTTATTGTATTTCACTTTATCTTTTGTAATATTCCCTATTGATCTCGCATGACCTGGCTCGATGCCGGTCCAAATCAGACTCTGTCAAAAACTACATCGCAAGCCTTCTTTCCTAATTTACTTATCAAATAAACCTAAAAAAATATAAATATGGAGGCACTGACCTCCATATATTTCACACTGTACTGGCTGTTCTCAAACTGTTCATTATCCTATTTGATTATCACCATTTTGGCGCTGTAGGACGTAGCGTGCGTGACATGGTACTAAATCTAGTGATGTGCTTTATCGATAGCTCTATCTACAACTTAAAACTTCCATTCAAACTTAACAAAAATGTATTTTAACTTAACAAGAATCTTACTCGCCCCAATCTCGCCCCCCCCCCCCCCCTCAATTTGTTGGCCATAAACGGTGTTGCTTGGAAATTAAAAAAAATGAAAAGGTTTATTTCATACAAAATGGGTACATACAAGCAAACTCTTTATTTATTTATTTATTTATTTATTTATTCATACATGCCTTAAAAGCTAACAGATGTCTCCATCCAAAGCGCCTATAAGATTAATTAAGTAACAATATTATTCTATAGTACGTACAATTTTATCATGCTAGGGTATTTAATATTTATGTCAATCAATTAAACGTAAGAGGTTAATAACAGGTCAATAACATAATAATAATTAATGTCAAAAAAAATCAATGTCAGAAAATCTTTACAATTATAAAATGTCAAAGTACACAATAAAAGATAATTGTTAAATCAATCAAACAAACTACAATAAACACCTAAAAAACAAAATGTATCGAAATGGGTCAAATATTGTCAATTGTTAAGTAAAAAATGAATTTCTTGAAGTGGTGGCTTCCTCGGCAGAACTAACCGAGTAAACTGTCTTGATATACTTGGTGCCCAATGCTCCATGCAGCATTGGAATGCTATGCACCCGCATTCTAATGAAAAATTAAACAATATCTACCACTGAACTATTTAACTTTACAAAAATTACTTCCAAGAGGAAAGTAGATTGCCATAACAAAAAAAAGAAGAAGAAGAACTTAGCTGTCAAATCATACAGACAGCCAGTCCAGTTAAATACAAAAAAAAATTCAGGTCAGTGTATGGAGGTCAGTGAAATCTATTCACAATTTTTTTTTCATGTCAGTGTATCTATTCTAAAACGGCTTACCTAATTACAGAGTAGACATTTATTATCAGCTAATTACAGCCTACAAATTAACTATCCTTACAGTACCTATAAGTCTCTTTAAGGGTAATAAGAGATGAAATGTTAAGGTCAAGAACATTTAATTTTATTGTTGCCAAACACACAGAATGTTAATGATAAAAGTATACAAATAATAAATAGCTGCCGGCGGTAACAAAAGCCAATATTGTCAGAAATAAAATAACTTTTTTCTTTTATTTGCCATTTTAAGAAATACCGACCTAGTTAATTATTGTTATTTTTTGTTTCTTTTTGTCGTTAATAACATTTTGCGGCTTTGCCACAGTAGTAAAAATAATTACTGAGTAACATTAATTCCTATATGACGACCTCCGCGGTCGAGTGGCGTTGTACACCGGTATTCAAGGTGATGCCATCTCTGAGGCCCCGGGTTCGATCCCCGGTTGGGTTAATTTAGAAAACGAACTTTTCTATATTGGTTTAGGTCTGGGTGTTAGTGATACCACCGTTGTCTCTGATTTCCATAACACAAGTGCTTTATATAGCTACTTTGGAATCGGAGCAATGTATATGATGTTGTAAATTTTTTTTATGTAACTAAATATTCACATTGATTAGTCACTTTCATCACTGAACAGACACTTAAATAGTTCAGTTGTTTTTTAGTTTTCCAAAAGCACACTGATTTTCAAACACTTACTCAACTACTTTTTGATTGATTTTTCGTTTTGGTTTAGTTACTAATGTAATGCTTGATTTAAAACAATCTATTAAGAAATATATTTTAGATATGTGAATAATAGCGAGTGTGGTGAGTTTTTATTACTTTTCGCATGACAAAATATCCAAATGACCTACA
Organism: Catoptria pinella; assembly: GCA_963556745.1. Classification (NCBI taxonomy): domain Eukaryota; kingdom Metazoa; phylum Arthropoda; class Insecta; order Lepidoptera; family Crambidae; genus Catoptria; species Catoptria pinella. The sequence continues at coordinate 9,759,667 of OY750769.1, forward strand.
TAAACAAGTGACAGAAAAGGGAAACGTTTTATTCAGCCCAGGCCCTTGAGAAAAGTGACAATCATCAAATCGAGAGGACCCTCGTCCGTAACGATGCGAGGTCCAACCAGAGATACGTTTTCAAGAGGAATATAACAAGTTTAAATCATTCAAAAGAGAAAAAAGGATGGTTGCGTATACCACAGATGACACAATACTTACTATAAGTTATACACCCACCAATCCGCATTGGGCCCGCGTGGTGGGTTATTGACCCATATTTTTACCCCACCTTAACACCTTAAGGCTAGTATATTCGAAATTCTAGTACATTATCGAAATTAATCTATTTTTGATTCAAAGGCAAACAATCAAATGTTCTTTATTTTGAGCAGCTAAAAATATATGTTGTAGTTTCATAAACTATCTTGATTATTTAACGGGTAAAAACACGATATTCGTATCTTCACTCGACTATAAAAATATGCAAAGATAAAGAAAATTTCATTATTTTTATATTTTTTGGATAGTACCTATAAAGATAAAGAAAAGAAGATAAAGAAAAGTGAAAGAGATAAAGAAAATTTCGTTATTTTTATATTTTTTAGAGTTTATTCATCTCTAACTCACGAATAATATATAGAAAAATAGGAAATGACATAATAGAGGAATATTTAACGGTTACTTTTTCAAAAAGTGACTTTATGCTCAAAGTAACAACAAACATTGAAAAAAAATAAAAAGTGAGGTTATTTTTATTACTTTTCGCCCATATACAGAAAGACAGAGACAGAGTTTTTCGAATATACTGGCCAAAGGCGTGTGGTGCAGCAGTAAGGGGAAAATAAAAAACCGGCCAAGTGCAGTTTAACGACTACAACTAAGGTACAATACCTACCTAACTATTCAATGAAAATTTTCTACCATAAAATATTAATGTAATAGGTAGTAACCGAAATGATACTATTTTATACCTGCACAACCAACTGTGCCAACTATACGTCCCCGAACGGTACACGCGGCGACGCGCCGGGCGTCCTCGTCCCTTGTTTGTGACGCCACGTACCCGTACAGTGGCACGTGCACAATCACCTCTCTGCCGCATATTGACCAATATCAATGAGTTCCTGGCTAACCAGTCTGAGTGTGATGTGTTTGCGGATGAATTGAAGTTGATTTCAAGAATTTGTTTATTATTTTGTGAGAAGTTAGAACCAAAATCCACCTGTGTGTGATTTAATTTTCTACTATTATTTTCTGTAATTGTTATTTATCTACAGTCTTATCTTTTGTTATGTGTGTGTAATTTACTAGTTACTGTAAGTGGCACTATCTGCCGTTGTAATTAAAAATGAATAAATAAATAATAAATAAATAAATTTCAGGATTACTTGAAAACTACTGAACCTATTTTAATTTTTTTTAACCAACTTGGGAGTTTTTATTTTAATGTTTAAATCATTTTAATCGGTCCAACCGTCTTTGATTATTAGCGGACATACCTGCTTACACAAAAAAACACACAGACTAACTAACAGAGATCCTCCTCTTTTTTTGAAAACGAAATATCTATAAAATTAAAAGACCTTATCTAAGCAAATAAGTATCCTTTTAATTTCACTAGAAAAATATAATGAAAATGTGCGGAAATAGTAGTTCATGTTATGAATATGATACTAGGTTGGTAATAGTAGTTTATGATACAAGGTTGGTAAGGTTTTTAAAACGAGTTGACGATTTACTATACTACTTTTTACTGACATTTAACTAGGTTCTATTGACGTTTTATCGTCACGAGTTTTAAAAAACTTTAAGAATCCGTGTACCATACTATATCTACGCTTTTTAATATATTTGCGAGAAAACATTATAGGTATGACATTTAAAAAAAACCGTACACAAAAACGCACCTTTCCGCACGCTGTACTAAACCGTAAACAAAAACGCACGGCAGCGTGCGGTAAAATCAACTTACCGCACGCTGTACCTACTGTCATCGAAAGCACGCATTTTCGAGCAACTGTATTGAAAAATAAGTTTTTACCTTACATCTGTTTAGTGTTTAAGTATCAGAATATTATTACGGGTGTCATAGAAAATGATTGTAAAGTTCTTGCGATTGCCCAAATAAGTGATACCACAGAATCACAGACTACAATGATGAGACAGAATGAATTTTTATAAAAAAACATGACTCCTGTCCAAAACGACAGCAATAATGACCTTATAAAAGTAGTCAAACTTTTATCAACTTGAAAAACATTTCCTCAGAGAATTTGGGTGCAAATTATCTTATTAGTTTCCTCATCATAGGTACCAACTTGATTAATCTTTCTTTGGAGAAATTTAAAAACTAAATCAGTAAGTGTACTCACCTAATCAAAAAACAAACTTCTTATTACTTAGTTAAAAACTTTGAACATGATACCGACCTATTTACAATTACTTACACAAAATTCTACAAAAGTTTTATTTTATCTTCTAAAACTGTACAAAGTTGAACTTATTATTAACATTTGCTTTACAAGAGTTAAAACAATATTTCTTTCGAATATCCACTTTACGCTCGAAACTTAGAGCGGTAGCGCCAAATGTCGGAGCAACTACCCTTACCGACGCCAAAGGTGATACTGACTGACTGAGGCATGCCTGTATGAAACATACCCACAAACAGTTTCCCAGTGTTCCTTTCCTTGGTGTGTACGTTGCGCAAACCTGCGGGGAAACCATTTCCACGTGGTTTGTCTCATTTGCTCACTTTGTGTTTAGCGACATCTGTGGGGTGGTGAAAGAGACACCAGATCGTAGAATAGCGACATCTATTATAAAGAGTTCACATTTCTAATTTTTAGAAACTTTTATTTATTGAATATTGTAGAGTGTCTATTAAGATTTCTTGCGAAATAATAATAATATTAAATCATAAAGCCTTCTATAAAAATTAAATACAATTAAAAGATTTATTTTAACAAAACGCAAAAATTTTATCAATCGCCCGCCGCCATTGGCGCGACAGATTTGCTATTGTCATGTCACTATGACATTTCATGGTCTGTGTTGCCACGTTAGTATAAGTTCCCCTAAATTACTGTAAACACCATGCTCGCGCGATTTTACGAGCCGTCGCGTCGCCAGTAAGTTTGAAACGCACTAAGCAGGTTTGTTTTGATGTTATTAGATTTTTGACTCCTAGTCCTCCTAGTCACTATTGTTGTATAATTTATTTACGATTAGCAGCAACCAGAACAACTGGTTATTTGTATTTGTATACAACATGTTACAAAAATACCCCTAATGTCGAATATGGACACATGTGACACTTTCTAGACCAATCTCAAATCGCGAAAATAAATCAGCTGTTTCATACATTTTGATATTTTAGATTTTAATTTTTGTATGAAACAGCTGATTTTATTTCGCGATTTTAGAGTTGCTCCCATAGTAAAAGTTGATCAGTTTGATGGTCCCTATATACCATAATTGGCATTAGGGGTATTTTTGTAGCATGTTGTAATAGTAGGTATTCCAATAATAAATTACATAATAGCTGCGTTTGTTCTTTCCACAGTCAAGCTACCTATGTTCTCTTAAAATCTATGTCTATGAATACTTTAACTAAGCTCTTTAAAGCCTAGCTGGGTATAGAAATCAAATTGTCTGATTTTTTTATTGATAGGATTAAGCTTCTTTCAATCAAAATCATAACCCTCCGTTTGCTTCGGTTAAAAATAGGAAAACGAATAATAAGGTTAAAAAGAATTTTTGGTTGAGTGCAAATTATTTCATTACCACCACCCGCCACAACCACAACAAGTATATAAAATGTTTAGACACATTTTTTTAGATACATGTGGTGGTTGTGGCAGGTGGCTAAGGAATAATCCCCATTCTACCGTAGAACGGCAATAACTTAACTCTTGCAAGATTTAATAATTTAATAATATTTAAGAGGACCTTTTTTAATTTTCTGAAACTTTTTCCTACTAAGGAAGCTTATTCCTACTTATAAAAAACTTAAGCCTATTTGTTTTTTTTTCTGACATTCCCTATTACATGTGAATCTCGATACAAGAAGTAGGGTATGATGGGGATTTTCAGGGAAAACATTATTATTACTTTGGCAACAATCATACTGTCAATGTCAGCTTATATGACTTTGACTTATGTCATCAGTCCAGTCACTTTTTGGAAAGAAAGGTGTCCACGACCGAAAACTGACACGCTTCCAACTTATTTATAATATATATTTAATATAATTATCTTATTTATTTCATTAAATAAAACTTCTCTCGTTTAGTGACAACAAAGGGAAAGATAAAACACCGCAAACATGAGTACTATATTGGAGAAAATAGCAGCCATAGAGGCCGAGGTTGGTATAGGTTATATTTCAAACAGAATTCACTCAAAATTTGTATTTTTACTCACACTCCTTAGGAAATAAGTACATAAATCTATCTATGCACTCACAACCAGCTTAGAATGTTGCATAAGTCAGTCTGCTTGTGGCTATTTTAATGAAAAAGATTAAATGTATTACAGATGGCCAGAACACAAAAAAACAAAGCAACGGCACTCCATTTAGGTATATTGAAAGCCAGGTTGGCTAAATTGCGACGTGAATTGATCACCCCGAAGGGAGGCGGCGGGGCAACTGGCGAAGGTAAAGTTATATTGCAATGATTAAGATACCTACTGATTTGTAAATAAATGTTTGTGCTTAACTCTGAAGAATGCTGGGACTAAATACCACTCATAGGACGATATTGAATGCTACTTACCTGAGTGAGATATTACAAGCTCTTAAAACCTATAAGCCACTCAGCAGTAGATGTTGTGCGGCTGATATGATGATGATTACAAACATTTTTCAGCTTTCTAAATATCTATCAATGTGTCCCTTTCATTTGATATACAGCGTGAAAAAGATGCATTGATAGCCATTCAGAAAACTCACAAGTTTTAAGAGCTTGTTAAACCCCCCTGATTACAACTGTTGATGTAATAAATCATACACCAAAATAAAAAGTATCTAGATTTTTATATAAATATTCTTACTCTTAGCTGTAATGGACTACATTATATCTATCTGTGTTATTTACTTGAGAGACCAACCTGAAATTTTTTAAATCAATGTATGTTGTTTTCAGGTTTCGATGTTGCCAAAACTGGTGATGCTCGGATTGGATTTGTGGGTTTCCCTTCAGTCGGAAAGTCTACACTACTATCCAACCTTGCTGGGGTTTACTCTGAAGTTGCAGCGTATGAGTTTACAACCCTCACTACTGTGCCTGGCTGTATCAAGTATAAGGGTGCAAAGATTCAGGTACCTACTTACTTACATTTAAGACTTAATTATTTTCATTAAAATTATAAAATGTCAATGTCATTCATTTGAAACACCTGTGTATATAAACAGTTTTACAAAGACAACCAACAAGTTGGTAGGCTAATAAGAAGATTTTTCATTATTTTGTGTATTATTCATTATTCATTGATTCTTATCTCTGTGTATGGGACCAAGAATATTTATTTCCCAATCTCGAAGATTGTTTAAATAGGTACAGATTTTGTTATTATATGGTTACTGAATAAACTTTTACATATTTTATATCAGTCATGTTAAACTGATAAAACTGATAAGTTTTTTGCGCCCATTTTTATTGTCAGCTTGTTAAAGAGGGGGAAAAGGAGAAAGGCTCAAAGTAAGGAAGTAAGAAATTATATTAGTAAATTAGTAAAATGTACAAACCAAAACAGCAAAACCAAAAAAGCGAAGACAGAAAGATGACAGACAGATAGAAAAAGAGCAAAGATAAAAACATAAACAATAATATATTTACAAAGCCGGCCTGATGGCCAGTTCGTAACACAGCTAAAAGACGTCATAATGGGAGGTGGGATAAAAGTATTGACGATTTAAAAATGCTTATTATGTAAGCTCATTTGAATTAAAGAATATTTCAATTTCAATGCAAACCAATTGTTTTTATGAAAATTCTTTGAGGAATCATATGCCCAGTTGTCGAAGTCATACACAGCTAATATGATGGTGTTGTATCACCCTAAACTACACTAGGTTACATCTTATATCTTGTTTTTGATATATTTCCAGCTTCTCGATCTTCCTGGTATCATTGAAGGCGCTAAAGACGGAAAGGGTCGAGGTCGACAGGTGATAGCGGTCGCCCGCACATGCAGCTTAGTGTTCATCGTTCTGGACGTGCTCAAGCCGCTGCAGCACAAGAAGCTTCTGGAACACGAGTTAGAGGGCTTCGGCCTCCGGTTAAACAAACAACCGCCTAACATACACTTTAGAAAAAAAGATAAGGGTGGCATCAATTTGAACATCACGGTAAGTGTTTTTAATTGCCTTTGATGCATTTGTAAAATGTAACGTTTCCTCTTTTGCAGAAAGTCTGTTTGGAAAAGGGACATTATAGCCTGTTTATCCTTACTTGTCTCATTTGGTAAACAATCTTCACCCAACCTCTTTTCTTGACGACTTGAATGGTGCAGTGGTCAATATCTACCATGCTAGAGGTCCCAGATTCTATTCCCAGCCAGGCAGCAATTTAAAATGATGAATTTTAATTTCTGTGACGGTCTGGGTTTTTCTATGTATAATAAACATATATTTTAAAAGTATATAAGTAGTATATTAGTTGTTTAGCACCCATATTACAAGCTTTGCTTAGTTTGGGGCTAGTTGGCGCTGTGTGAAATTGTTCAAGCATTTATTATTATTATAATTGAAATATTCATTTTTAAAATACAACAAATGCTTTTCTACACACATATTTAATATGACGATATATTTTTTAATAACAATTAAAGTTTAAAAGACATTATGACAAGTCTCAAAAACTGTTAACTTAATAAGACAAGAAAGAATAAACAGACTTAGTAATTAATAGTTCTGTAACTTTTATAGCACTATGTTATTCAAACCTGCATAAAGGGTTGCGTAAAAAGTATAAATATTGATATCTTGACAATGGAATAAAGGATAAAGTATCATAATAAGTATTATATATTTTTTCGTTTCTTTGTGCTGCATAACTAAATGCCAGCATTTTTAGCCCCGTCCACTTGGTCACAGTCTTGGTTGCTATTTATGTGTGGTGCTATTTTTTGAGGGTAATGCTTGTACCATAGACTTTAGTTGGCTTGTTGGTCGCAATAGATCTTTTTGGTGTTGCAGTGATTACAACTCTGTCATAGCTGCAAAGCCTCTACCACGCAAATAATAATATTAAGCAGATATGGTTCTCACTTACAAAACTACAATATTCCAGTGCCCCCAATCGGAGTTAGACATAGAGACGGTGAAGACGATCCTGTCCGAGTACAAGATCCACAACGCGGACATCACGCTGCGGTACGACGCCACCAGCGACGACCTCATAGACGTGATCGAGGGCAACAGGATATACGTGCCCTGCATATACTTGTTGAACAAAATTGGTGAGTATTATGGGCTAAAGTATGAAATTGCCGTTTTGTATGGAGAATTTTAAAGAATTTGAATTTTCCATACTAACATTTTCTTAATTTAATTAACAACCATGAACTCTAATGTTTTAAAACTTTTATGCACTAATGTTTAAACACTCAGATAACGTATGCCACTTAGATTACGCAAAAAAATAAGTATCGGCTAAGTTACAATGAAATAAGAGGTCATTTCTGCTAACAAAAAAAGGAGTGAAGTAGGTACTTATAATATGGCACTTTTTTACAGTCAAGGAAGGAAAATAAGAAATATTTTTAATGCTGACAGGTAGTTGTAGTCGAAATAAACAACCGTAGCATCTTTAACATCATAGAAGATATGAAAGTGTGTGTGTGTGTGTGTGTGAAAAAAATTGGCAATTATGAAATTGCTGATTGATGAAACTGTCAACGATATTTATTATACTATAAATATTTATACTATAAATAAAGTTGACAGTTGACAAACACGACTAAACGAGCACACGAATCGGCACATAAACTCGCGGGGAGGGGTGAAGCAATTGTTTCTAGGGCGGGACGGGGGGTATCCTTCCTGTATGTAGTTCTTATATCTATTCTATGGTATGTACACAATACAAGATCATAAGTACTCAATACTACAATGATTTGACTTAAGGTTGCTGTATATGTAAGGGGAAAATACCTCGGACGGGACCTGGGAGCTGATTACGTAACTCTGTTGCTAACAATTCTCGATTGAAACCGCAGTTACATTGCTGCTTTAAGTAAGATAGTTGTCACATTGGTTCTTACTAAAGCAGCAATGTAACTGCGATTTCTGTCAGAGTTCATTGCAACATAATCAGGGGGCGTTCTCGTCACGTATATTTGTTACTATATTTTTATATGCAACGATGTCAAGACATAGCCCCTTTCCGTCCGGTACAAAAAAAAACCCGTCTAGTACACTCAGACCTTTAATTTGCTAATGTTTTCATTTACAGACCAGATCAGCATAGAAGAGTTAGACGTCATTTACAAAATCCCCCACTGTGTCCCGATCTCGGCCCATCACAAATGGAACTTCGACGACTTATTGGAGAAAATGTGGGAATATCTGAAACTAATCAGAATATATACGAAACCTAAAGGACAACTGCCTGATTACAATGCGCCTGTGGTCCTGCACGCGGACAGAACATCTGTAGAGGACTTCTGTAATAAACTGCACAGGTCTATCGTAAAGGAATTCAAATAGTAAGTATTCATTAATATTTAAAGCCTACTAAGATGTTTCTACAACATTTGTTATACAGAATGTCCCAAAACTTTGCCACATGTAGGGAAAGTACCAAAAATTTTGAAGGCATGAAATTGTATTGAAATAGGTACCTAATAAAAAAAGTATTTGTCTAATGTGTTTTTATATAAAAAATTCAAAATACCAAACCAAATAAAAGTTATTGTGATTTACAGTTTTGTATGAAAAAGTGTAATTAGCATTTATTTTGAATTGAGTTTTTTTATTTAATAGAACCCTAGACAAATACTGTATCTATCTGAATAACAAGAAGATTATGCTCAAAATGCAAATCATTTTGGTATAACGTTTGTATGGGAAGCTCACTGTTCGCCGGAGTCTCAAAACACGAATTTATTTAATACATCTTTCTTAAATGTTTTTGTGTGGTTACCATCTAGATTAACGCCTTAAGTATCCAGATTATAACTACACAAACATATTTAAACCAGGAAGAAACGCATACAAAAAAAATATATTATAACTAATACTAGTTTTTATATTTTTCAGAATTTTATCAAACATCGCTATTTCGTTGTAATGATTTTTCCTTGATTGGCGGCGCTAGTGAGCGCACGATGCACCCTTAAACGAAATTCCTTAACGATTTTACAAATATGGTAACTAACTAACGAAACTATTGTGTAATTTTTTTTTTCAGTGCTCTGGTGTGGGGATCGTCAGTGAAGCATCAGCCTCAAAAAGTGGGAATCGATCATGTGTTGGCAGACGAAGATGTTGTGCAAATTGTGAAGAAAGTGTAGAACTAACTGTTGTGTTAACTAACAGAAAAGTATATTTTTATTAATGAAAACTACAGGGTGTTTGAAAATTGCTTTATAAAGCCAAAGTCGATACACCTTGCATACAACCCCGGACGATTATAATAAAAATATCGGAGTCTCAAAAATAAACAGGTACATGGTGTAAATCCCAATATAGTTTATTCTAATAACGTCAAAAACCATGGAAATTTAAAACATTAGATTATAATAAACACTGAAAATCACTTAAAAAAAATAAGATAAACTGCATTACATTGTGACAACGACGAGTCATCACCGTGTTCGCTAGATGGCGCTGGTATCAACGACGACTGGTATGGAAACGACGAAATAGTATGGAAACCTACATCTCGCTAACGGAGTTCTCTCAGCGACTCAGCATATACAACTTCCAACCATGATTGGTTGGACCGCAGTCCCCGGGCTAATCTAATACCATGCCTTCCTATAAATGGATACCTACCTCCTTTTACCATACTACAAATTCTTCAGTGGGAACCCTTAACTTTGTTTTTATTTTGCCTTTTAATGGTATTGGTTATCGAAAACAATAGTCTGTTTGCGTCAAGGGTTGTCACTTAGCAATTTCCAATACAAATAGAAAAACAAATTTATCAGCCATGTCGTTTGAGGGTTTTGTACTAATCTTCCGGGGTTGTAGGCATGGTAATGGTGTGGTACCCTATTTACCAAATTCGGCTTTACAAGGCTATTTCAAAATACTTAGTATATGTTTAATAACTGACATAAAATTTTAAGTATCTGGAAAAGATTGTTTAATGACATGCATGCTTAAAAATCACAATTTGTGATAACAATTTTGAGTTAAGGAACTTGTATTGTTACAACCGTATTCAAGCACAATACATCAGCGATCCTTAGCTATACGAACGCACGGCGTTGAAATAAAGCTCTGTGGTTGGTTCGTTTGTTTTACGTATTACGTGTGATTGGTAGTTGGGACGCTGTGCGTCCGCGGGCACTGTGAGACCTCATAGTAATGTTTGTGAATACGGGTGTAAATTTCATAAGAAAACTAAAGAATAATGTGTAACTATGTGTAATGAGCATTATACAACATGTTACAAAAATACCCCTAATGCCGAATATGGTATATAGGGACCATCAAACTGATCAACTTTTCCTATGGGACCAACTCTATAATCACGAAAAAAAATCAGCTGTTTCATACATTTTGATATTTTCGATTTTAATTTTTGTATGAAACAGCTGATGTTTTTTTTCTCGATTTCAAAGTTGGTCCCATAGTAAAAGTTGTTCAGTTTGATGGTCCCTATCTACCATATTCGGCATTAGGGGTATTTTTGTAACACGCTGTATACATTTTAACTTAAATATGACATTAAAAAGCACTACGCTTCTACATACTTCACAATAATTTTTAAAGATTCGTCAAAAGACCAGGCGTTATTGTTTTCGTGACAGGCATTAAGCAAGTAATCACTACCGTGGTAACAGGCAGGAAGATACGATGACGTCGTCGGATTCCATTCTCTCGCTAGTCTCGTTCGGAAAGGACCCATGGCGCCGACTCGCGGAAAAGTAATAGTGTTTTAAGCAGATTTATTATTTACAATAACTTTGTAAATACTTATCGTATCAAAGTGAAATAAAAACAGTTGGTTTTGGAATTACGGCTTCTATAGTGGTATAGGGTAATTTTTTTTCATTTTTCCGACGGCAATTATACAGTGGAAAATTTATACTATATATAGCTCGTTTATTTATATAACTAAAATAGACATGAAGTGTTGCAGGCAGACTTGTATAAAAATCTTCTTCAGATACTTGAACGTTTGAAATTGTTATTGTTAGAAATTGAGACATTAATGGCAGAAATAAGTTCTTTAAGTAATACTTTTTGCATTTACTTTAAATAAGCATAGCGATGCAACTTTCGTCATAATGATTAACTAAAAAAAAACATCGTCCCATATTTTCAATTTATGTGATTTAAATAGTGTATTGTAAAAGATACCACTGGTGTGTCGTATATATTTTTTTTGTTAGAATTTCACTCAGGTGGTCCACACCACCTTAGTGAAGTTCTAATACTAAACTTGCATTTATCGATATCACGACTCACGACATGACATGTTACCCATCACTAGTCAGCAGTGGTGTGGTTAACAAAAAAAATATAAACGACACACCAGTGGTGTCTTTGACAATACACGATTTAAAATATTTTTTTACCTATAAAGTAGGTATGCCTTACTTACATACTTCACCAGTTTTGTTAAAAATTAAGTTTGAGTAGGTGATTGACTGCTCAGAGTCCTAAGTAAGATTAAACAAAGTTGCTTTTGAATTTTAATCCTTGTGTTAACTGGGTTGTTTACAACGTTGTACAGAATGCTCATTAAAGTTGTAAAAACATAACTGGTTTCCTTTTAATACCTATAAACATAATTATTATGACAATCTTTGAGACATAAGCTTCGCGTGGGATTTTCAACTCATACTATCTTGCATTTTATTTTACGTATAATAAGTACCTATACCTACTAGAAGTTCATACATTATTTGTTTCTGTTTTAAGACGCGGACGGAAATAGTAGGTAGGTACACTAGATATACATACTTCACTTAAACATATCTAGGGCGAATTTCATCAAAATTGGTTCAGCACAGCACCTAAGTTCAGCAGTCGAGATCTGAAAACATAAAAGACAAGCAAACAGATTTAGAATAATGTAAGCATTAGTATGGATTAGCGGCAGCACGTGTACAATGATCAAATTGACAATAGACGGTGATCCGCTGCAACATCACTCGAGAATGTATGGCAAAGAGAAAAATTGACAGATTAAAATACGTTGTTTGGTACCGCAAGCGCTCTTAAGTTAGTCACTGCGCTTTGTTGTAAAGTGATACTATCACTGTGACGCATATTGTATTTCCAAGCGTGTAAAATTATGTTAAGCCTTATTTAAATAATACAATCTTTACATACTAAACAGAACTACTTTAGGCTGTATAGTTAAGACTCCATTGACAATTTAAGAAATACTGTTTTTATAAAACAAAAAGTCATAACAAATATATTTTTGAGTTGAGGTTATGTGTTGGTTTTATTTTCCTTACTCAGAGGTTTTATTTACGGTTTGTGAGCTAGAAGCTTTCAAGTACCTATGAAGTAGAACTTTTAAAATAAAAATTGCAAACAATTTCAGTGTAACAGCATGAGTTTTGATAACTTAACTCGAAATCAGGTCTGTTGGTTTTTAATTTTATAAATAAATACCCCCAAGTCAAACATATTTGCTTTTATTTATTGATAAATACTATTACCTAATTACTCATTATTTATTTGATTCTTAAAAATAATTAAAGTTTCTGTTGTTGGATTGGACTATTGGAGCAATAATTCGTCTATGCAATAAGCAATAAAAACGCCATCTATCTTGTTGCAAAGAGAGCTTTTTGAAGCTTATTAAACGAAGCACACCTTTAGCATGACACGTATTAGGCTCTTCGAAGTTTCAATAATCGTCGATAGATGGCGCTGCTTGTTTTTCAAAGTAGCTTAATCTTTGGCGAGAGATAGCGCTGTTAACTTTTTTTTAACTTTCAGAAAGTTCGCGCAACTTTGCACCGCGATGTTCGACTTCTGTGTTCTGAAACTTGCCATTTTCTCGGACTGGAGATAACAAAACCGGCAATGGAAATAATATCAGAATTAGTGTATAAAAAAATTAGTGTTTATGGATCGGATTTAGAGGCATTTGCGAAGTGAGTATGAAGTACCTATATTAGGACACAATTACCTACAGCCACTGACCTGAAAAATTTTTTTGCAGTCCTACAGCACATAAAGTTATACAAAACTGTCAAACTCCAATTGATTTTGAATCTTCCTGTCTTAAGTTTAAAATCGATTGTCGAGGTTTCTGTGGTAGGCCGGCGTGCTGCATACTGTACTTTTAGATCTTTTATGTATACGTTCGTAATATAGATAATAATAGGTATGAAAAATAATGAACTAGCAAATATTTTTCTTTGAAGGCATGCCAAGCGGTCCACCATTAATTCAGAAGATGTAAAATTACTTGTTCGACGGAACCCTTCATTGGTAAGTGCTTAATATCATAAAATTTGGTAGGCAACAATTTTGAATCAAGGCAAAGTTTATTATTCCGCAAATACCTAGGTCTAGGTACCTAGTTATACTTTTTTACATTATATTTCTGGTGTTGTAATAGTTAAGTTGTGTTAAAACTTAGGATTTAATAATTAATTTAGTTATTTAGCTTTCGTAGCCACTTCGTAGCAATAAACGCTACGTAGCATCTACAGATGTTCTATCATACGAAGACCATTTTGCTATGAATGTTATTTGGCGTGCGTACATACACATTGTTTTAGTGTGCGTAATACGAGAGCGTGCAGACGCACACTAAAACAATGTGCATGTATGTACGCACGCCTATCAACATTTGCATTTTTCTAATAATTAATGTTAACTTGTATGTCAAGTGACTTCCAGTTAATGTTGCCCCGTCGTAGACTTAATTCACCTGGGCTAATTCTTCATATCATACAATATGGTTTTCTTAGCTAACGATTTCTCAACTAATAGAAATTTATTTTACCTACCCATTGAATGTAAACATTGTTCATTATTGTAATGGAAAATTAATTTTTCAAATTTTGACGACTCTGTATGAAATATACAGGGAGAAAAAAGCAGCCCTTGACGAGTTTCTTGCCGGTTCTTCTCGTTACCAGGTATCCCGGTTTGCGAACCGATGGCGTAGCTTCCTTGACATTCACAAGTGCTTGTAACAGCCTAGACTGAATAAATAAGTTTTGAATTTCGAATAGACAACTATAGGTAAGTAAACATTTAATATAATATTGATAAAAAAATACGAAGTTTAGAATGGTGGTTGGACTGTGTGGACGTCTATCTACGTAATCTACAATAACGCTATTGAATAAAAACGTAGGTCCTACATAGGTACCTAGGTATGGTAGGTAACAACACACGTCTACCAACAGGCTTTTTCGCAAGTAGTTACGATTGCTTTTTAACACGTTTTTTCTATTTTAAAGTGGTTTAAAATCTGAAAAAGTCCGGATTTCGTTAAAAATAAATATTACGAAATATAAATTACTTTTTGTTATAAAATAACAAAATAAAAAACTTTTTGGCAAATTATGAGATCATTAATCAGTAATTCTTATACAACATGTTACAAAAATACCCCTAATGCCGAATATGGTATGGACCATCAAACTGAACAACTTTTACTATGGGATCAACTCTGAAATCGCGAAAAAAAAACAGCTGTTTCATACATTTTGATATTTTCGATTTCAATTTTTGTATGAAACAGCTGATTTTTTTTTCGCGATTTCAGAGTTGGTCTTGTAGTAAAAGTTGTTCAGTTTGATGGTCCCTATCTACCATTTTCGGCATTAGGGGTACTTTTGTAACACCTTGTATACACCTAATGGTTATTATACACTCGTTTAATATTTTTTTGATTATCATGTAGGTAGGACAGATTGAGACAATAATAAAAAAATGTAGGAGTAGGTATATTTTTGTAAGACATTTAAAATTCTGCATTGTCGGAGCAAGTGCTCATGCTGTATTTATTTATTTATTTAATTAAAAATAATATTGTGTGTAGGAGGCTTGTTTATTACCTCCTGCTCACTATTATTTTCAGAAGATCTAATTAACCATTACAGCCTACCATAATTAATTATGTCGCTTAATTCCGAGAAAGTCAAAACAGTTCCTGAAATTTAATAGGAACGCTTAATAAACACAGCCTGCTTGCTTACCAATTAGTTCTTTACAAAACATTTTGGTTTATATTAAACAATCGTAGTTATATAAGTATAATGTTTTATGTTTGTTAAATAAGTAGGTACCTATCTACTCAATCACGCAAGAACAGTTGAACGGATTTGAATGAAACTTGGTGCTACATCCAAAAGGGGAGGTCTCTACCCAGCAGTGTGTCATACGCGGTTTATATGATGACAACAACATAACATTATTATACAACGCGTTACAAAAATACCCCTAATGCCGAATATGGTAATATAGAGACCATCAAACTGAACAACTTTTACTATGGGACTAACTCTGAAATCGCAAACATCAGCTGTTTCATAAAATTTGATATTTTCGTAACAGTAAACAGCTGATGTTTTTTCAGAATTTCAGAGTTGGTCCCATAGTAAAAGTTGATCAGTTTGATGGTCCTTATATACCATATTCGGCATTAGGGGTATTTTTCTAACACGTTGTATAGTTTTAACACTGATTTACCACTATTAGAATATTTTTATCCCAGTTTTATGTTTCCGTAGGATGATAGACAGCGCGGACGAAGTCGTGGGCGTAAGCTAGTTAGATTATAATTTCAAGTGGAAATGACAATTGCATAAATAAAAACCTATCGCACGGCCATTTAAACATTCAGAATCGAATTTAAATTAAAATTGTTGTTAAAATCGTGTCACGATTCATGACTCGCAAATTACTTGAATTTTGACTGGATCCATGTATAGGGGTCGAGGCTGATTGTTTTGTATTACTTAATCGCAAATATTTTAGTGTCAGAGTTTAAACAAACTTACTTTTGCAGATCATTGTAGATATGTCGTAGGATAATCGAATAACAGTTTATTCGATTTTATCTTTGCAATAATCCTAGGTCGATTGTAAAGGACCGGATGATTGGAATCTAAGATAATTGGATATCTAACATATTTAATACATATATTTGTATTTATATGTATAATAATTATTATTTTAATTTAATCTATATATTTAATCTAGTTGTAATTTTATATGCTTACCTTATAATATCACTGACTTAACTATTAATAATTTAATTATTTTTCAAGATTTGATTGTCTTTGTTAATGTGAAATTTTTTTCTCTTACTTAATAGAAAATGTCTGCTTTTAACTAATTTTCACCATGTAATATCAAGGATAACTATAATTGGCCTTATTTTCTAAGTTACCTCATTGTTAAATTTATTATCAATCAGCAGATTGAATAATCCGATTTGTATGAATATCCTACGACAGATACGTCATTAACTCATACTTAAATTTTATTTTATAATGGTGCTTCTACCATCAAGTCAAGATATTTTTAATTAGGTATAGCAACGATTCTACGTGATAAGAGGACAACAATGACAGAAAGTTTAAAGATTACTTACTCGAGGGGTTATTTATTGACCATCAGCCATTTTTAATGTCCCCACTGCTGGGGCACAGGCCTTCTATGTGGCTGGATAAGAAGGACAAGTCATGATCCACCACGCAGGCCCAATACAGATTGGTAGGTGCTAACGACTGCAAATGCAGTAGGGACCAACGGCTTAACGTGCCTTCCAAAGCACTGAGGAGTCGAGCTCCTCAGTGCTTCGGAAGGCATAAGAAATTTTGGTCACCCATTCCATGATCGACCTTGCGAAAGTTGCTTAACCTCCGCAATCGAAGGGTCAAGCGCTATACCACTGCGCCACCGAGCTCCTCAACATTATTGATAACTAACTTCTAAATTTGTATCCGATAAGAATCGAACCCGCAGCAGTGATAATAATTGATCCCTCTAGTGAAGTCTAGTGTCTAGTCGAAGTAAGGAAACCTTTCAGATTGAATTCCTGTATTCTGCTGATTCAGTTAAGTACCTACTGACAATATCTACGTGCTCACCTTTGTCTTTATAAAATCACACTTAGCGATAAGTCTGCTATCCTTTTTCGGAGATTTTCGAAAGATAATGCTAAAAAAGGAAAGGCTACAGTTACTAGCGTATTGCGAAATCTTTCTATTTTTTCAGAAAGCTCATTTAAACGCAATCTCACCGACGCCATCTTCAACCGTTAAAGAAAAGCGAAGAAAGACAGTGTTGCCAGTTATTAAACGACCAGAGACACCAATAAAACCCATAGAGGAACCGCAGAAAGAAGAAAATACCAAACCAGAGGCAGTGAAAGAACCAGAAGAACTTGATAATGCAATGGCTGTTGATGATACCATAGATTTAACCTTTGATTAAACCGTTAATTAGACGATGTAATTGTTGTTATTTTTGAGAATCGGAAGTGAAAAGTATTTGATAATGTTTTAAAGTAGGGACTAGACCCTTTTAAAGAATAGAAGATTTCAGGATCATAGACTTAATAAATCATAGAAAAATGATTTTTATGAGCAACAAAGATGAAATTCGATTGCAGATGTTGATTCTTGTACACTGGCAAGGCAGTGCAGCGCAGGTTAAGCTCAACGTACGGGAGCGTTCGCCAAAAAACTCGTTATAACGAAACACAATTACATGAGAACAGAGAGACGAGTGGAGACTGCATCAGGTTAACAATTACAAAAAGAATATGTAGTTACAATGCGATTAAATTGATAATAGACAGTGATCCGCTGCAACTTCACTCGAGAAAGTATGCCAAAGAAAAAAAAATACAGATTAAAATACGTCAATTTTTACCGTAAGCGCTCTAAAGTTAGTCACCTTAGTTGTAAGTACATTGTTAAATTAATCGCATTGTAAATTAATGAAATTCTTTTGATAACACTTTGTTAGTTAATACTAGAAGATGTCAGCAATGCTATGTTGAAATAGCAGTAAAAGTAATCGAAAAGGTAAAACGATAGCTTTTGTAAGCGGCGAGAATCGTAATTAGAACTTGTACTATTATGTATTCTGTGGTTAAAATGAGAAGAGTTTATTAGGCAGTATTAAATAGTTATAGTTGAACATTCAGAAAATAAAGCAAAGTGATGCATTACACAAAAAATACTTTATTTTTTTATTTGAAGTCCTCTAAAATTATCAGTAAGTATTAGGCCAACGCTACTCCCACCTTTTCCCTGTCCGTGCCAGTTAATTACTCCTATAACGACAGTTAGACCATAATGAGATTTTTGCAATTCAACAGTAGCACATTACAGGGTGCTGTTTGTCACCCCCACCACCACTGACCCCCCTCCCACACAGGGGAAGTTATTAGAGCCTTGTTAATGAATTTTATGTACGTTGTTATACATGGAATGTTAGAGTTACCCTTGTGGGTGCATTGACCGATGATTTTAACTGGTCGTTTCTAATGACCTATTTGTAGTCAATTGAGTACTAGCGGCCGCCCACGACTTTGTCTGCGTGAGCAGTTTTTTTCTACCTACCTGACCTGATAAACTTACACACACAAATAATATACACCGATTAACTTGTAGCACCCAAGCACATACGTACTGTAACTAGAACAGTTTGATAATGAGAAGTACCTAACTCAAATGAATGGTATGTCTATATACCAAGACAGACTAGTACTAGCCGAGCTTAATCGTCCCCGATTCTCGGCGAAGACTTACCATCAATTAGGAAGCTCTAATTATCAAGCCGTCCTGCAGCCGATGAATATGCACGAACTGCCGCTCACTACAAGGCACACTTGGTATAATGTAGCTGTTTTGAGATTAACGTACATTATGTTGGCGTTAGACGTAGTGGCTATTCGGGCAGGGGAAATTTTTACACTATGTGCCTTTTGGGTGGGTATAAATAATAACCAAATTAAACTTGCCCAATGCGACGTAATGGCTAAAAAGATGCGTTTATCTATGTACGAAACAGTGATGTGTCGAGTAACTTGTCACCTTCATTTCGTCTATTTTTGAATTCTAACGTTTACTCCACACTTTTCTCCTAAAGTCATTATACATTGAACTCCTCATTTCCTCCTCCGATATCGCTCGAGGGATTGCTCAGCTGAAGTGGCAGTGGGCGGGACACATAGCGAGAAGAACCGGTGGCCGTTGGGGCGGAATGTTTCTGCAATGGCGACTGCGCACCGGACGAGGCTCCGTGGGTAGGCCTCCGACAAGGTGGACCGATGATCTGGTGAAGGTCGCGGGAAGCCACTGGATGCGGGCAGCGCAGGACCGATCGATGATATGATGATGATGATTATGATAATACATGGTAAAACATGGCTTCAGGAAGTTAAAAAACTTTTAGAACTAATCAGCCCTTCTGATGTCTAATTTCAAAATCTATCGCAATCGCTTTCAAGATGTAACACATTGATGCTTCTTTTTGGCATAAATAAAAACTTACCAAAGAAATGCAGCAATGTGTCACATCCATCTGTCAAATGAAAGCGATTGCGATAGATTTTGAAATTAGACAATTAGCCCCCTGATTAATTTAACGTAAAGACTTACCTAGTACAATCAGAAACCCTTTTTTCCCTTCTCTTTACATACCATTAATAAGTTCGTTCACCTTTCATTTTGACGTCGCAAAGCGAACTAAAAGGCATTCGCCTCAGCCAAGATACAAGATCGAAGTCCCCATTAATTCGTTGTCCACGTTTAAACAATCATTCGTCAAACATACGGGGCTCTGAAGTATCTAGACTGTGCCTAGGTAATGTGGAGATAGGCTGGTGCTCATTAAAATATGTAAATGATCCGCCGAGACATTACGCAGATAGGCGCTTCTGACTTATTGGCTGGTTGGTGTTATGCAACGTGTCAATATTTTAAAATAGGTAGTTATGTAAAATCAAATAAAAAATGCATAGGTAGGTCATGTTCAGCCCCCCTACTTAAATGGCCAACAGTCTAGGCAGGCGTTTGAACGCTACGCTTACTATTAAAGCTTTGATGAGCAATATACGATTAAATTAAATGATCCCTGAATCCCGCCACATGGCTGAGAAATTTGGCTTTTATTTTTATGGAAAAATGCAAAATGACAACCCTAGACGCAAATACACTAAGTATTGTGTTCGATAAATCAATCCCATTAGTGGATAAAGGCAATTTTAAAGGTTGGTTTTAGGTTCGGTTTAGTTGTTCGGAGTGGAAATACAGTAATTTTCCGGGGTTGTGTGCATGGAAGGTACGGACGGCAGCACGTCAGATTAAACAGTTAAACTACGAAAACAGCTTTTATTACGTAGGGCATAAAGGCGGTCTGAAGGTCAACATGTATAGTCTGAGGTGCCGTCGTGTGTACCCATCTTTTTGTATGCCGAAGAACATGCATTTAGGCATCCCCCCCGTACCCTATCTACTATATTCGGCTTTACGATGCTATTACCAAACACCCTGTATGTATTCTGTTGTGCTACCAGAAAATCATGTATGGAACTACCCCTGATCTTTGATAAAAGTGTGGAAATATGGACCCATACTTATGTGAGTGATTGTCGTAACATGCATGGTAGGTAGTTGTTTCTCTACCGCTTACCATCATCCCTTTTGGAGTTGTGAAAGCATTACTGGTTCGCGCGCAACTACAATATTTAGTATTATTACAATGTCGTCCTGAATCCGTCCTGCTCCGGCAGCTACTGTTCCTTGAACCAGATGCAGATGTATCAAAGACTTATTTTACACAACAGTTACTTTTTCACTGCTTACCGCTATTCCTTTTGGAGTTATGAACGCATTAATACAAGTTCGTGGGGCACTTACCACGCGCAATTATTTACTATCATTTAGTCCTGAGTCCGTTTACGCCAGCAGCTACCTATAAGAACCAATGGAGGTACCTACTTTTGAAGATTTATTGATTTATTTTGTACAATATTTGTTTCTTTACTGCTTACCGCTATCCCTTGTGGAGTTGTGAACACATTATAGGTTCGCGCGCGGGACACCTACCGTGCGCAACTATTTAGTATTTACAAATGTTGTCCTGAGTCAGTCTTCACCAGCAGCTACCGTTCCTTATTAATAAGAACCAATGGAGGTACCTACTTTTAAAGATTTATTGATTTATTTTGTACAATACTTGTTTCTTTACTGCTTACCACTATCCCTCGTGGAGTTGTGAACGCATTACTGGTTAGCAGGGCACCTACCGCGCGCAACTATTTAGTATCATTACAAATGTCGTCCTGAGTCCGTCCTGCGCCGGCAGCTACCGTTCCTTATTAATAAGGACCGTGCAGGTTCGATGGAGTGGACTGGGATTTAGCACTTAATATGTTTTATAATAATAATAATTTTATTTCGGACATAAAAAAAAATCCATACAAGGTGTTAGTTACAGAGAAGCTTATCCTAGTGTTAGTTATTTTTAGTGACACACAATAACAAATTATAATTAGACCACCGATGCGGCTCCTGTGCTAAAAAGGAGATTTTATAAGATCTCACATCAATTCAGGAAAAAAAGAGGACTGGAAAACTATCCTCGGTTTTATTGCTGTCAGTGGGGAGAATATTTCCATATTTTTTTATACATCGTGTCACAAAAAACTTCTTAAGCCGAATATGGTAGATATAGATAGGGTGCATGCATACAACCCCGAAAATTATTATAACCAATGATATCCACCACTTAAACTAACAAAAATATTTTTTTTACGATGAACTGCATAGTGGCAACTGTAGACCAAAATTGTGTTTTGCTTTTGCTCATTTATGGGACTGATTATCGAAAACAGTAGTCTATTTACGTCTAAGGTTGTCACTTTGCAGTTTTCCATACAAATAAGAAACAAAACTTTTCTGTTATTACACTCTGTATAGGTCTACTAGTCGTACTAAAAGCGAGTTTTTTACATATTTACTTAATAAGTTGAATTTCCGAGATATTTTGACACTGTCCTTTTCAGGGGGTCTGTAGTCTGTGGCCAGTGCCCGTATTATTATAAGTTTTTTTTTTATTAAGTTTGCACAGTTACGTTTACTTCACTCGATAGCGACTGTAGTAAGCAATTTTGAATGCAATTTGGCACAGCGCCTCTGGCGGTAATTACACTAAACTAAAAGTTGTCATACAAATGTCAACTACAGCCGCTATCAAACATAGTAAGCGCAAACTCATAATACTGGCCATGGGATGGAGCTACTCGTATGCACTTCACTATTTAGTGCAAAAAACTTAAACATTTATTAAGTAAGTACTACTTCTGTGTAATGTAAGCAGGTACTGTTCTTCTATATCTCTCAACTTTGACAAAAGAAGCGTTTGCCTCCCAAAGTGAGCACCGTTCGTTACCCGCCTCGCTGAGGCAAGCAAGTGTTGTTTTGTTCCTCTCCGTCTCATCATTACGTACCTCAGCTCATTACTACCAACAGATCACCCGCTTAATTTGTGCATTTCCGATCCAAAGATATTCAAATATCAACCCTAATGATCCCCGAGAAATGTTAATAAAATGTTAATGCGGCGAAAGCGGTTGTCCTGCCGGCAATAAATGACAGATTTGCTTGACAGAGATACCTTGTTTGCGGTTTGTATGAATAAGTTAGGTTTGTACCTTTTTTCTCTGTGAACGTACCAGACTACGTGTTTTGTATTTGTGTTTATTTAAATGTTATTTGTATAATGTGTGTCTGTTTAAGTTATTTGAATTGATTGTACGTCTTTTACTGTTTTTTATTGCATTGTCTTCTCATCTGAAAACCATAGCAAGGCGTGAACCTGATAACCTGGAGAAGTAGTCGTAGGGCATGTGGAAGGGAAGTGAAGTCGTGATGGGGTGATCCGTTAAGATAGACCAACTTCTTGACATAAAATTGCAACTCAAACATGCCCCAACCAACAAAGTCAACAGAAGTTAGGCATCTTAGTCACAAGGGTCTCGAAAATCTATCTCAAACCATCTGCTTTTATAACGCACTAATCGCCACTTAAAAAAATAAGATCGCGTTGTACTCGCGTACCAAGGGTTCCGTACCATCATATAAATACACTGCGGTGTAGAATATTT
This sequence comes from Catoptria pinella, assembly GCA_963556745.1. NCBI lineage: Eukaryota > Metazoa > Arthropoda > Insecta > Lepidoptera > Crambidae > Catoptria > Catoptria pinella. Next base: position 9,782,940 of record OY750769.1, read on the forward strand.
CAGTTTTAGGTCATCGCTATCTCTTGACCGATAGTGGAACCAATGTCAATTTTGTTGATGATTTCTGAAAAAGTGTGCTATTTAGAGACATTGTTTTATTTTTCCTGTAATCTTTACATAAACTTCTAGCAAAATTTCAAATTTTTCTCTATGCAAACTTTGGAGATAAGCTTGCAAAAATGATACCTTATAAACAGTGATAAACATACAAACAGTGTTATCATATCACCACCTTCCTTACACAAGCACCCAAGTCCTAATTAAGGCTAGTTTTCTTAATGAATTCAAAAGCAAAGATAACTTTAATAAGGTAGAATTTGAATGAGCTCCCCACGCAATTTATAAATGCTCCCAGTGTTAAGATATTTGCAGTTTGAATTATTCATTATAATCAGTGCACTTACTGGGTCCCGTTTTATCCTATACAAATATAATGGACTTTCACAGTATGAGGTAAGTATGGGAATTGTTAATTTCAATATAGAGAGAGTTGAAAAATTTATAACTTGATCTGTTTTTAAACTTACTTCCGGAATATGGTGTTCTAAGTAACGATGGGGATGGAAAGCTTATTAAAATTCTACTTTATGAGTTTACTTTTATATTCTTAATTTAAAACACCAAATTAGAGTTAGGATGCTGCCCCCCGAGATCCTTTCGGTTGGTGCAGGTTCTTACCGGACACGGATGTTTCGGGAAGTTCTTGCACCGGATACAGAGGAAGGAGACCCCAAAATGCCACGAGTTGGACGCTGTGCTGGACACTGCGCAACACGCTAGAGGCGTGTCCTGCGTGGTCGGAGCAGCGTCGGGAACTCGTGGGGGTGGGAGGAGGGGATCTCTCGCTGCCCAGCGTCATCAATACGATGCTGAGCAGTGGCAGATCGTGGCAGGCGGTGGTCTCCTTCTGTGAGGATATCGTCCTCCAGAAGGAGATAGCGAAGAGAGTCTGCGAAGAGAACGCTCAGGCAGCTCTTCTTTCGCCGCAGATGGACGGGGGTAAGGAGGCGTCGCTACGCGAACCTCATTGCCCCCTAAATGGGGCCAAGCGGGCGGTGGGGGGGTGACCCATCGCCTGCCTTGCACGGTCTCAACCGTCTGGGGAGATGGCTAAACTTTCTCGGCCATCTCCCAACCGCGAGGAGGCCCGGATAGCCAGGCCGGCCGCCGGGCCCAATGAGGCAAGTGCCGGAGTTTTTAGTGGGTATTCCCTCCTCCTGAGATCCCACCGAGCCACTCGGCTGAATGGGATCACGGGAGGCAGTCGTGGAGGGAGCCGTAATGTTGAATGTTGCAGTCCCCTCCTGGCGAGTCCCACCCTACTAACCCCTGCTCACCTGCGGGGGGGGATGCGTAAATGCATTTTCTTCGGCATTCAAAACAAAAAGGATGCCCCCGCTGATGAGTTACTTATCGGTTGTTTTTTGGGAGGTTTAACCACAGAATACATAATAGTGTTAAACTTTATCGGAGGGGTCCACATTATCTGGTTTAAAGTTAATTTTATTACTTTAATCCAGATAATGTGAACCCCTCCTATAAAGTACTTACCTCAGAAACTGGGGGTCATGGTACCTGTCGATGACTTTTTTCAAAATATTTAAACGCTCACTGAGATTTTGTTTTTTACCCCAAGATACATCTGCCAGTGAAAATGAATATTATGTCCCTAGTGAGATTAATTAAGTGCGGCTCGATAAACCATTATATCAGCTCTAGAAATAATTTCAGCTTTCTACAATCAACCAATAGCAGCACTACCCGAATTCGGAATTAAAACCCTGCAATAAGTTCGGCAATCATTATATTATCATTTCGCCATAACCCCATTTGTCGAAACCAAAATACGTCACACAGAACTTGATTGATATCGCGATTGGAAAGTATGTAATAATCAATATTGTGTTGTGTCCATTCGACATCAGCGCATACTGCAATTGACATTTTTTGGTTTTAAACTTAATTATGCGTAAAATATTTCGGACGTTCAGTCGGAATGAGAAGGGGATTGATTTAGGGATCAAATTCGTTGAAAATACTTATGTTTTTGGATGCTTTGTTTTTGTATTATGATTGTTTTATTAGTAGAAAATGGGAAATCTACCTTTTCACATCATGACTATTTTTTTTAAATAGCGTCCATAACAAACATTATACATTCGTAAAAAAAAAAACATTGCACACCTTTTGAAACGAACGTTATATTTTCCGTTGATTTTATTACAAATTATAATCAATAAAAATAACTATCTTAATTTCTATACCTTTAAAGTAAACGGATGCTTTAATGATCTTTCTTACGTTTCTCATACAGTACGTAATAAATTTAATTGTCAATACAGGCTTGTATATCCCAAAAACAAAACAGAACCCTCAGCAAGCATGAAAAATGTTACAGCCCAAAAATATTTCCCGACCCATAAAGAGGTATCGCCGCATTTCAGACTGAGGTTACGCATAAACGTGATTGTTGCCAAATGAATGAATGAATGTTATTTTATTTTTCAATTGCGCCAGCGGTTCCCTTCAACAGTAAGAATTAAAACTGCCGGCGCAGTCTGACCGCGCCAATCTGAACTCTTTTTGACGAACACAATTGTGCATTTTTTCTATTTCGCCCAATAGTTTTTTGCGGTTATGACTGTTCCCCGCTTTTAATAGTGAGCGGAGTTTTTTTAATGGCCCATGGATGATGTCGCTTTTTGTGATTGAGATTGGATCTTCTGTGAGGTTGACGTTATGGGATGTTACGTGAACAGTTTTCGGTAGGTATAACATGTGTATTAAAGTGAAAAATCTGTGATTTTTTCTTTTGGGCGCGAATTATGAATAACCTTATGTCAGTTCGCCTTAAAATTTAAATTCCTGACATTACCTTTCATTTCATTTGATAAGACTAGCTTCTGCCCGCGACTTCGTCCGCGTGGACACTCAAGAAAACCCATAGGAAACCTTTAACCAGTATAAGTAATCTGTTTTAATTTCATCAAAATCAGATCCGCGTTCCCTCGCGAGAAAGTCGTGGGCGGGAGCTAGTTTACAAAATTTAGAATTAGATCCAGAGATATGACTATTCTGTTTTCATTGCCTTTGGCAATGACGTTTCCGTTCCCGTTCCCGTTCCCGTTCTCATTTTGGTTTCCGTTCTCGTTCCAGTTCTCTAATTACGACATCGAATTTTAGGTTTACCCCTTTTTACCCCCTAAGGAAGCGCCTACGAAGTTTCAATTCGAAATATCTATTTTACATTATTTTTCTATACAAAATTGAACCCCTATTTCAACTTTTTAGAGACTGAATCATGTCCACCGTATTGGATTTCAAAATAATTACAGATATATAGGTTTATTTACAGAAAATCACAAAAAATAGCGTTTGCTTATTTGTTTTTAGAAGTACTCCTACGAAGTTTGAAGTCGAAATGTTTATTTTATATTATTTTTCCATACAAAATTTGAACCTCAATTTCACTCCTTTAGGAGTTGAATCATATCCACCATGTTGGACTTCAAAATAAATGACATTTTCGCAATCAACATCCCATAAAACCCCAATAACGATATTCATATAATTTTTGGTTTATTTGACCCATTTCACCCCCTTAAGGATTGAAATTCCAACAGTACCGACATACGATGATATGATGCGTTAGTTTCCAACCACATTCTTACTTTTTATTACCTTAAAACAACAGTTACAGAAATCTGAATGTTGATTACAACCAAGTAATAGTTTTATTGAATTCACACAACACCGAAATAGATCAAAAACCGGCCAAGTGCCAAGTGCAAGTTGGACTCGCGCAAGAAGGGTCCCGTAAAAATTGTTGTATGCACATTTGTTGTATGGGAGCCCCCTTAATTATTTATTTGATCCTGTTTTTTAGTATTTGTTGTTGCCGCTATAGGCAACAAAATTACATCATCTGTGAAAATTTCAACTGTCTAACTATCACGGTTTATGAGATACAGCCTGGTGACAGACGGACGGACGGACAGCGGAGTCTTAGTAATAGGTTCCCGTTTTACCCTTTGGGTATGGAACCCTAAAATGGAATAGGTACCTGCCGATTCATTTAATATTTCAACCGAACAAATGTATCTAAACCGATTCAGGGTTGTCAAAACAGATTGCTTTCAGTAAGTTGGACGTTTTCCATTAAAAATTAAGCGTTTATCGTATTAATACACCTCAAAGAAGGATCACGCCCGCTCGGAATAAATGGGATTATGGGACTCCAAAATAAACGCCGATATCTGCGCTCATGTTCAAAACTGAGTAAATGCATTTAATAAAAGACGGTTATAATGTTATTTTGTCTTCTGTAAAATATAGGGTCTAAATCCTTTAAGAACTCGGTGATTTTGAAGTGAAGTAAAAGTAAATGCTTTCTTATTAATTTAAAATATAAAGTAAAAAATGGTGTAAATGCCCTCACACCATTTTTTACTTTATATTTTCTCATATAGGTAAACGTAAAGGATTGACAACTATTTAGTTTTGCTTTTTCATGTATTAGTATGGGGTGTATATTAGAATCCATAATTGAAAATGCCTATAATAAAAACGCCGTAAAATTAAATCACATAAATATATATAAATATAAATATTTGACTACATCACATACATTGCTCCGATTCCAAAGTAAGTAGCTAAAGCACTTGTCTTATGGAAATCAGAGACAACGGTGGTATCACAAACACCCAGACCTGAGCCAATATAGAAAAGTTCATTTTCTAAATTGACCCAACCGGGTATCGAACCCGGGACCTCAGAGATGGCGACACCTTGAAAACCGGTGTACAATGCCACTTGACCACGGAGGTCGTCAATAAATAATCGTTAAAATCGATAACTTTAAAATGTATATATTTAAAAAAGAATATCTTTAAAATGGATAATGTCAATATGCATAACGATAAAAAACATATATAATTTTAATACTTATAAAAAGTAAAACTGATTGTAAATATAGTAGGAGTAAGTTGTAACAACAACACGGGCATCGAAAAATATTACAAGTTTTAAAATAACACTCTACGCATATACCAATTCCTAGCCGTCATCAGTAGTCGATATGTTTGTTAATTCGCGGGGCACCGTATAAATTCATTAGTGTGGCTAGTTCGGTTAAGTGACAAACATTGAAATCGCATCGCGCCGCATTGACGGCTACTCAAAGAATTCATTATCGGCTATTAACCCTTGGTTACTACACATGGGTCTAAGTGACCCGTTAAACTTTAGAACCGAAATTTTCGTACAATAACGTCTTAGACAACCCCGCTCACCCGCTCGTGTATTTACAGTACTGCGCTAACGCCTGCGTATAGTGGGTGTGTTAAGTCGCTCTGTGCGTTTTTCCTCTCATAACAGCAGGGTCACGTTGACTCATAAGTAGAAACGACGACAGTACGTAAAAAATATTTAACTTTATTTAAAACCGATTTTTCTAGTTTATTTTATAACTTATGTATTAATTGTTTGTTTTTATAATGTTTAAAATAATAATTAAGCCCGTGCAATATGACATAACTTGGGGTAGATGCCGAGGACCGAAGTGTGCTAACTTCTCGGTCGCCAGGGCTACTCAACGATGACCGATGGTGCTATTTTACGCACTGGTAAATAATATAATAGGCTAATATAATAGGCTATAATAGGCTATAATAGGCTAAATTGTAAAGCTGTATATGATGCAGTCCTTGGGAAGTCAATAAATCACCCTGATTATCTTTTTAGGTTAGGAGTAGAGTCTTGCTTACCACGTTCGATAGCGGATTTTCAAATGAAAATATACCCCGACCATTGCGTATTATATTATAACATCAAAGGTATTCAAACTACCGATGTCTGAATGATCTATTCCAGCTGTTTTCAATGTAACATGAAAAGAAGCGTTGTTTCATTTGTCCCTATAAAAAATATCGCAAAACACTCAGTGTTTTTTTTAATTGTTAATTTACAGTTTGTAATACTTGCTTAATAATTTTATGTCCAAACTGTTAAGATAAATGAGTAAATACATTTTATTAAATTAAAACTATTTTTTATTTATTTAAGTGTATTTAAATTCAATTCTTGTTATTTATTAGTAATCAATACATTATTTTATAGGAGGGTCACTCTGACCCTTGGATAGAAACCATGTAAAATTTGTTGTGAGTAATAACCAAGGGTTAATGCAGGCTATATTTGACTATTGGCTTTACCGATACCCGAATTGTCTTTTTATAAGTTGCGCTGTTTTCGGTTTCAGTGGTTGTTTCATGAAAGTTAAATGAATGCAACTGTTTGTTTATATTTTGGTAACATATTTAAACAAATTTAAATTCACTTGTTTAGTATTGTAAAGTTTTCCGAAATTTTCCTTTTTAAACGAAACTAAATATTTTTTTCACCTTGATTAAATCTGTAAAGATTTAAAATTTACCTACATTTTCATCAAGCGTGAACAACTTTAATATAATACGTGTAATAGGGAATTACACCTTTTTTTGAAAACATGTTTATATTATTCCTGAGGTCGTAATAAACCAGCACAATTTTTATTTCAATTTTATAAAACCAAGAAATACCTTAAAAATGATTTTTTATTTATGATTTTGAATTATTGCGCAGAAACGCAAGCCGCCATGCTGTTTAGGCCCGTGACGTCACTCCGTCAGGCGTCAGGAAACAATCAAGAGTGGTTACAATGTCTTTTTACAAAAGTAACGAGTTTTTAAAATAATGAGTTGTAATGTTTTATCATTGGTGTCTTGTGCCTGATTGCAGTAAAACAAGTGTAAAATCTCCACTAAAATTGTGGGTTCAAGTGCCAAGTGACATCAAAATGAGAAAAACTTGGTTAAAACTGGTAAGAAGAGATCCAAAGAAATCCAAAAAACAAACAAAAAAAAATATCCTGTTCACCTGATGGTCTCGTGAATTTTGTGTCTACTGGATATGCAAGAAGGATAAGCGATGTGAACATAATTGAACACAGCAAATTTTTAGATAGTTTGCTACCTAACACTTGCATTTTTTGATTCAAAATCAATCATGTGTTTTGAAGGATTAATACTTACACAGGCAACTTTGAGTTTATATAAAAGGTATTATTATATTATAATAAATAAATATATCAAATAATAAGTATAGTTTTTTTTATTTCCATGGTGCACTCACTGTATAAAGATGATGTTGGTCCATCACAGCCGAGTTGATTTGAAGAATGGGTCAACTTGGCCACCATAAAGATGTTAAGGATATAATAATGTTCATTTCAATGTCATGTGCATGTGGAAAATATGTGAATACATATGCACTATACATAGGGTAGGGTAGGAGAATAGTCAAAGTCAAAGTACAAAAAACTATTCAAATTAACTTAGTAATTAAGCGCTTCTGAATCATCTATATTTTCCACCCATTCCAGAGTTTTATAACTGACAAGAAGAACGGGTGCAAGAAACTTATCAGCTTTAACAGAAATAAGTAACAATATTTACAAACTTAAATATTATATCATGATCTGCTATTGTTAATCTGGCTGTCATCAGTCAAGTTTATGGTCACTCGGTTATGTCCTGTCTCTTTAACTTAAATTGGAAATTTGATTATATGAATAACAGAAATAAACACTTAATTGAAATATATCTTTATTACTTTACAACAGTTACCACATACAATACAACAGATTATAAACAACAAAGTAGGTACTTATATTTGCAAGCTATGTGTTACATTTTTTTCCATGCATTTTGGTCTTTCAGATAATTATCTACTTTATAATAACCATTACCCATGAGCGTCTTTTTAACATGATTATTAAATTCATGCAAAGGTAGATCAATCACTTGTTGTGGAACTATACTAATCAAGGTTATGCGTTTCCCCATAAATTAACCTTTTGCATCGCACACTGCTGTCTGCAACCATCTCCTTAGATTTTCTTTTAGAAATTTCTTTTGCACACAAAATGTTTATCGATGAGCCAACCTTAGCCAGATTCTATTTCTTCCATTAAAACTCAACCGAAGTATACGACGACAGGGCTTCGGTTCGGCGGTGTACATCGTAACACCATGCTTGCAGCCACCTTCTGACGAGGGACAATCGTAGCACTTAACACTACTCACAGTCTCTTCCTGTTCATTCACATTATGTGTCAATCAGTTCATAGGGCTTGGAACGCACTTTATGTTCCAGGCATACCGTACACTACAACGCACGTGTTTTGAACCCGTTTGAGCTGCACATAGCCTATTGCGTCGTCAGATTCCCTTCCGGACCTGATAACAAAATAAAAAAAGTAGGGTATGTTGGATTGTAATAGTAAACAAACACAGGGTATTATCGTGTTGTGTATTGTTATTGTAGGTACTTAATGTTGGAAAAAACTTGATATGATAGGTACTTACATTGCTGTTTTAACATTTCTCCACTCTGCAGAACAGAAATCGGGATTGGACGCAAAAAATTTTTCGCCACCATATCGTATTTATTTATATATTGTTGGTAGATTAGTACTTTGTGCTTTCACAAAACCGTCTTCCATGATGCGATTTTAGTAAAATAAAGCATAAAAGTCGACAGGCGTGATAATCACATAAAATTATAAAATAACACAGTACGACGAGTACGAAATCCTGTTTGCTTACTGTCGGGCTGACGTCACGTCGGAATCCAATATGGCGAATGGCGTTTTGAACATTTGAAGAATAGATTAAAAAAGTCGATTTTTTAAATTGAATTATAAAATGTATATTGCATTTTTATGAATAAATATCGACGTTTCTCATTCACTTTTTATGAAATCTATCATAAACATGCATTTTTATATTGTTTCTTACATGGTGTAAAATACCCTATTAGGAGGCCGGCGAACAGTGAACTTCCTATACAAACGTAATACCAAAATGATTTGCAATTTGAACATAATTAACTCTTCTTGTGATGTTATTCAGATTAAGGGTTCTATAAAAAATCTAATATATCAAACCAAATAAAAATTATTGCGATTCACAGTTTTGTATAAAAAAAAATATGGGCATTTACTTTCAATTGGGTTAGTATTTTGGATTTTTATTTAATGGAACCCTAGACAAATACTGTCTTAATCCGAATAACATCACAAGAAGAGTTAATTATGCTCAAATTGCAAATCATTTTGGTATTACGTTTGTATAGGAATTTCACTGTTCGCCGGCCTCTTAAAACATAACTTCAATTCTTTAGAGACATCATTGTCTACTCAACGAGAGAAAACCACTAATACGAGTATCTGCCACAAACGCTTTTTTTAATTTGCCACGAAAAACGACTGCTGGACAAAAAAAACAAACATAAAAACTATCGATGGCAAACAAACTTATCTGAAGTCGTGCCTACCTTAATTAAAAAAAACGATTAAGAGCGAGTCGGATTCGCGCACCGAGGGTTCCGTACCATCATTCTGAAAAGTTTACTATTTAGAGACGTCGTTTTATTTTTCCGGTAATCTTTATATTAACTTCTATAACATAAAATAATTTCAGATTTTTCTCTATGCAAACTTCGGAGATAAGGGGAGAAGAACGGTATATTTTTTGCATTTTTCATCAAAAGTCGAAAACTATGCAGCCTAATAAAATGTTTGAGAATGTGCAAGCAGCGGTCTTTCATATGATGCCCCATTTACCCTAGTAGCCTCACGTCAAATTTTCGAACCCTTTCAGTCCCTGTTGCAAAAAAACATAAATATTTTTATTTATCTCGTATTTGTAAAATAGTTGGGCAAACGTCATCTAAAACTATTCCATATTTCAAGTTGATAGCATTAGTAGTTCTCGAGACTGACTGAGAGCTGTGACAGACAGACAGACACACTGAGTCGCACCATAACTGATAGGTACTTTTTACCATTTCGGTACGGAACCCTAATGATACAGGCAAGCGTCCATCGGGTACGGTATTAGCATTCGTAATTATGCTCTCTTATCGACTCTTAATTGGCTTGTAATGAATCTGACGAGCTGTATATTATATCGTAATGTCTAATGAGAGATTTTGCAATGCAATACTTAGACAGATTAATAAAGTATTTCTAATTTAGCTTACTTTGAGAGAGAACCCATGGAAAGACAATTATGCAACTCGCATATGAATGTGAAACTACATGTCACCTGAAATTAAACTGCGGTACTACTCTACTACTTCTATTCGACGACCTCCGTGGTCGAGTGGCTTTGTACACCGGTTTTCAAGCTGTCGCCATTTCTGAGGTCCCGGGTTCGATCCCCGGTTAGGTCAATTTAGAAAACGAACTTTTATATATTTGCTCAGGTCTGGGTGTTTGTGATACCACCGTTGTCTCTGATTTCCATAACACAAGTGCTTTAGCTACTTACTTTCGAATCGGAGCAATGTATGTGATGTTGTCAAATATTTATTTGTTTATTTCTAGCATTTTCTGCAAATCTCTAACTAATATTTTGTGTAGTATATGATGTGATGTGTGTATGCAGTGTTCTAATTGCTCAAGCGCCGTTCGCCCACTTATCATAATGTCTCGCAAATCACGAGTCCGCGTGTATAAATCTAGACACGATAGAAGGTTCCAGCAGGGCTGTGTTTGTCAATAGGTCCTGTTTTGTCAAACAACATTATGGATGACCAAAGATTAATTAGTAGAAAGAGCAGTAAGACTAACCTACTTAAATTATGATGTAGGTTCGGGAAAATATAATTATTTTTTTCTCGGTGGTAAACTTTTTTACTAGATTTTAAGGGTTCGTTTAAAATCAAGTTAAGGATACAAAATACAAGCCCGTAAAGTACAACGGGAAACTTAAAATGTCGGCTTTTACGAGTTAGAGCGTAGACTTGTAATATAAAATTTACAAATAATTAATTATATTAAGCTGATAGGTATTCAGAAAAATAAAACTTTTACTTAAAGAGTCCAGCGAACAGAAAAAAAGGTTAAAATTATAAGTACTTAATTATGTTCGTAATCTTAAAATCAGATTTCGATTCGAACGATTCAAGAGTAAGCACCCAGGTAAGTTACAATGTACTAAGTTGAAGTTACGAGTCACAACGTTACCACTAGCTACCACCTAGTGAGCACTTGTAGACATGGACACCAATGATTCATATTGTGATAGTGAGCTTTGTGCGTATTTATTTGTACACTTAAAAAGTATAAAGTGTGTGATTTCTAAAGTTATTTCTCTATTACGATGAAAAAGTATTAGAAAGTCACATAATTGAACATTGTCGTATTCCCTTAAGTAATAATCCAAATAACGTATTTATATAGATTTTGTACAACAAAACAGTTTAACAAAGCTATGGCCGTAAAGTTAATATTTTTCTTTTATTATTGCATTAGTTTATTTCAACTTTTAAAAAATTACATTCAAAAAATTACACTTACTATAAAAAAGTATTATGGAAAAATGTTAAATTAACTTTTTAACATTTTCCATAATACCTTTTTTTTTTATTTTCCATAATAGTTCCCCTACAGGCAACAACGCATCACCATCTATAGATACGGATTCACTCACTCTATTTTTAAGCGGATCGTATACGAAACAAGCTCCAAAAGCCACATTCTATAGAAACAGCCTTATTGGGCATCAACCAAAGACAGGCTGGCTTTTGCCTCGTACAAAACCTTGTGAGACCAAATCCTACAAAGGCCGAAAATTATAGGGGGGGTATACCCCCCTTGATATGTGACCGGAGAGTCTTGTTCAACAAACGATGACGATGATTTAAGCTCAGCCGTTTTAACTGTATTACTGAGGTAGAAATCCGGCTTTGCGAGTTCTGCCTAGATTTGAGTGAGCTAGCTATTACGGACCCCTAGCATCGTTGATTTACGTGTTGTCCATTTTCCGTAGTGCCTTTATTGAGTTTACGGAAGATGTTGCATTTATACAACGTATTAAGACGACAATGTTTTGGCGGCGAACAGTATTTTATGTTATTAAATGCTGTTTGTTTTTAATGCATTGCCATTCATTGCTATCTAATGTCCATTAGAGGTAACTTACATGGCAATAACTAAGCGATACGTAATTGAAACCAACTTGTTGTTGCAAAAATTGTTGTACAAATGCAATGTGGGTAACTTTAAAAAAATCTAATGCATGGAACTAAGAACTTGTCTGTTGCATGCACCTACTAGTTTCTATGTTTTTTTAAAGATTATAATGTATTTCTCTTGTAAGTGAATGTGAATTCTTTTAGAAAATTAAATGTCTCAAACCTCAATATAAAAACCCCTAAATCCGTATATGGAAGATAGGGTATACCTGCATACAACCCCTAAAAAATCATAACAGACCAGAAAACCGCCACTTTAAAAAACCATGATGAACTGCATAGTGCATGGCAACCCTACTAAATTGTATTTTGCTTTTGCTTATTAATGGGATTGGTTATCGAAAATCTATCTATTTGTGTCTAAGCTTATCGCTTTGCACTTTTCCATACAAATGAAAAACAAAATTGTACGGTTTATTATGGTTTCATAATAATGAAATACACCCTGTACAGTGGGAGTAAAGATCAGTTTTGATTAGCGGTAAGGCGGAAAATTATGTGTTTTTAGCCGTAAAAGTGTTAATGAGTTAGTTTACAATGATGTTCTACTAATTGAGGAATACATTGTGTTTCATCTTATTTATCAACATAAATAAGATGAAACACAATGTAAAAGAAACAAGAAGATGAAACAAGGAATACATTGTGTTTCATCTTATTTATCAACATAAATAAGATGAAACACAATGTATTCCAAAGTTGTATTCATAAAAAGTAAAAAAAAAACAGAATTATTAACTCTTTTCTATTCACCGTTATTTAGATGCCTAGTTTGAATTGGAAATGTTTAAAAAGCCGCCATATATTTTTGGCACATAAAAAATATATTAAGTGAATTTTAAACATTAAAAGAGTTTTTCAAAAATTTATTTGCAACATTCGTACATATTCAAATTTTTATTTGATATTAAAAAAGTGCCTAATATTTGGTCTATTTTAAATATAGTAAGTACATAATTATTTCTTTTCATATAAGTCTTATCCTTTTTTACGATCAAATAAGTAAGTAAGTACCGATTTTATACAATGTTTATCAAATAAAAATCTAAGAATGAAAGGTCGTTTTTTATGCTTTTAACAAGTAGAATAGACTACATCCAAATTTATGCATTAAATTACGAAAGATAATTAATTAAAAAAATAAAACGGAACGCTCCTAAATCCTTTCGACTAATGAAATCGTGGAAACAGTAAAATTGGATATTGAATTTTTCTCGAGTTAATCTCGTATTCAAATTTTAATTATATCATTCTGGCGTTTGAATAAAAACGAATTCATTTTGTGCTGTCGGTGAATAATAATGTGTTCGGACGAACCCACTCTCGAACGCTCAGGATCCTCTGTTACACCGTGGTGTAACAAATTAAAATATGTATTTTGTTATTGGAAATCAAGACCTAATTATTGTGTTGTATTTGTTTTAACTATTTTTTCATGCGTTATCAGGTTTGGAGTTTCAGTTTGTTTGTTTAATTAAATTTTATTTATACAGGAGAGTTTTAATTCTCCATAACGATAAAAAACGAATTTTAAGTTAGAGATATCAGATACTTTAATTTTCAACAATTTATTTGAGTAATTATTCCTTACAAATAATCAAAACTTTTCATTTTTATAGTCAAATTCAAACAAATTGCAAATCTACGTTTTAGGGTTCCGTACTCAAAAGGAAAATACGGGACCCTTTAGGATCACTTTGCTGTCCATCTGTCTGTCTGTCAAGGCTCTTTATTTCGGAAAAGCGTGAAGGTATCGAGTTGAAATTAAAACCATAATACTCAAATCTACAGTCCCTTGTTGCTGTGAAAAAATGAAACTTCTAAGTTAACGTAAAAAAAGATACGGCCAATAGAGACGCAAAAAAAGCATATTTCGACACTCTCAATATGGGGTTTTTTCCATTGAACTAGAACTATGAAATTTGGCAAGCATAATATGTTGTCTGTACTCTATTAAAATGAGGCAGTTTACACTCGCGACGGTGTACCAGAGTGCAATATTTATGGTAATCAACAATTAATTTTCATCTCTGTATCTGGAAAAGCACTTTTCACGGCTTCAATGCAATGGAATAATTTTGTGATCATTATGCTTAGAATATTTGACGTGTGCATTAAAAGCAAAGGTCGAAATAGCTGGACGTATTTTGCTGATGCTATTTGTTTTATGATCAGCAGCTCTACCATGAGTTGATGCAAACTGTTTTCGCTATCGTAAACTATCGGATATACTGCTCACAGTCAACGCAAGTGAAAGAGAGAAAACAATAGTTTACGGTAACGAAAACAGTTTGCATCAACTCGTGGTAGGGCTACACGACGAATTTCAGCCGGCGCAATATATTTGCGAATCGAATTTTATTTTATTTACAATTCTATGTAAATATTACACTTATGATGTGTGAACAATTTATGTGATTTAATTTCTATGCATGTCTAAATTGTCGGTAAATACATTGTATCAAGCTTAGTACAAATGTAGATTTCTTTAAGTATGTTTTTTTCTATTGGAGACGCAAATAATTGTCTATATAAAAATACCCCTAATGCCGAATATGGTATATAGGGACCATCAAACTGAATAACTTTTACTATGGGGCCAACTTTTAAAGCGCAAAAAAAAAATCAGCTGTTTCATACATTTTGATATTTTCGATTTTAATTTTTGTATGAAACAGCTGATTTTTTTAAATATGTATATTGTTTATACGAGGTGTATACACAAGGTGTTACAAAAATACCAAAATAATAAATAATAAAAAAAAAATCAGCTGTTTCATATAAAAAATAAAATCGAAAATATCAAAATGTATGAACCACCTGATTTTTTTTTCGCTATTTCAGAGTTGGCCCCATAGTAAAAGTTGTTCAGTTTGATGATCCCTATATACCATATTCGGCATTAGGGATATTTTTGTAAAACCTTGTATTACAAATGTGAATACACACAAATTCTAATCCAAAGCTTTTAAATAAAAGTTGGAGTCTACACATTAGTCATAGGAATTATATTTTTATTTATATTTGTTCCATATGACGGTATAAAATATCATAAAGAAGTTTAAATAAAGAATTCATATAAAAAACAACACGACAATGTCTTAAAAACCTCCACCCCAGAAAACATAAAGTTTCTGTTCCTTAAAGAATAAATGGCATAAAAGACAGCTCTTTTGGCATTAGCGACGCAATCTTGGAAAAAGGCACGCCCATTTGTGTAATACTCGTCAATAATAATTTCATTAAAATGTAGATCTAGTTAAAAGCATTTTTTCTGATTAATTTTCAGGCGCGGGTCGGAGCTCTTCTTTTTTTAATTGAATATCAGGCCACTTTGATGGAGACGAGAGAAAGGGTTGAAAAAAAGAGTTCTCCCTCATTTGAATAAAATAACAGCACTCGCACTTTGCATTTACGGAGATATTTCAAATTATATCTGGACTCTTTTTTGTTTTAATTTTTTTTGTTCCCCGTATTTATTTTATTTTTCCATCAGCGATGGCGCCTAATTGAGTTAGAGCTTCAAATCGAAAATGTCGATCGCGTTGTAATTCAATTTATTTTTGTTTCTAATGGAGTTTGGAGATTTTTTATTTTATACTCTGTGTAATTTTTGCTCGGCGCGAAGGGTTGTCTTTATTCACTGATCAAGACAATTAGATATATTCGTCGCAATTTGGACGGTTCGGCTGGAAATGTGAAAAATGTTTTCACTATTGTACGGCATACATTTTTAAAGAGTTTGTCATGAGAATTTTGCAATGGACTCTAAAATTGATACACAAAAATTGCTAATACATTTCCGTTAGTTGAATAAAATATTTATCCTTATGTAATTAATGTAAAAGCGTCAACTATGTTAATTTTTTTTCACAAAACAAACACTCGGCGAAAATGTACCCGACATTTGCTACATTAAGCAATATGTAATTATACTTCATAGATTAAAATTAGCCGCTATTTATTTATGATTCTAATGAATAACCATACCATTATGACGATTGACGATGACCGGTTTTCAAGGTGTCGCCATCTCTGAGGTCCCGGGTTCGATCCCCGGTTGGGTCAATTTAGAAAACGAACTTTTCTATATTGGCTCAGGTCTAGGTGTTTGTGATACCACCGTTGTCTCTGATTTCCATAACACAAGTGCTTTAGATACTTACTTTGGAATCGGAGCAATGTATGTGATGTTGTCAAATATTTATTTATTTATTATTTATTATTATGTAAGTAAAGGTAACCAGTGACAGTTGTAGTAAGTACATTCACCAAAGTCTTTTGATATTTTTATTAAAAGCTTTGATTATAAGCTCTAAAATTAAAGATTAGATTACAACTCGCACAATAGTTCTTAATTCAAATTTAAACAGACGGCATCTTCAAATTTCGAATCACAGTCAAGGGCAGCGTAGAAATAAGGCCCAATTCTCATTAAATCAATTAATCAAGGGAAAACCTAGCAAGTCCGACGTCAACCCGTCCATAAGACATTCATTAGGAGCCGGGGTACAATTTCTACTAATTTATTCCAATAAAAACGAATAGCAACCCTCGCCTGTCTGCGCTGTGCGTGCAATAAGTGTACTATTCTAATCTTGATATAGACGTGTAATTATATGGCAAGGAAGGGTTTTGGAAATAGTACTGGCAGACTAAAAATAAAAAAAGCGTAGATTTTTTAAATTATAATACAACAGTACATACTTAAAGTTGCAAAGAGATTACGATGTTGCTACGTCGTAGCAGTATGGCACAGAAACTTTTTTCTAATGACGTAGTAAAAATTTCCTTTTTTTAATGATAATGATAAATAAATAAGTATAAGAACTTTTTGGAATTGAAATCAGCTACCCTTTCATAAATTTAGATCTTTTTATACATAATTTTTTGTGCTCGAACATCAAACATGATTAACATTTGCGGTTCGTAACTCAACTACTATTTGCATCCCAAAAAGTTGCTTGAATTTTATCCAAGCAACGCTTAAAAGAACTGCAGTGTTGCCAGCACAAAACAGCCCCAAAACCTCTCAGAGAGGAGAAATACTTTTCAATATTTTTTTTCAGCAACCCTTCCCGCCGAGATTCAATTCGGCTAAATAAACTGAATTATATGCTACTTAAATGAGTGTCAAGTCCCCGGCCACCCTAAGGGCCACTCACTTCCGCACCTCACCCCGACATTCTTCTGAGATTTAGCCTTCACAACAAAAACGGTGTAAGTCACGAATTATTTTTTTAGGATTTAATTTCTTACAAGCCGTTTCGACAAGATGTTTCTATAAGAAAGTTTCAGTTTAACTAATAAATACTTAGTTCCAAGTCAACTAATCAAAGCTTGTTTTGTGCAAATCGCAAGAAACGACGGTACCACAACCACTTTTTGTTCACTTAAAAACAATCAAAGCTAAGGCCTCATCGATGCATTATAGCACCGAAGTTGATGTCCATTAAAACCCCTGAAGTCGAAATCTTTCATGGCCGAAACAATACTTCTAAACATAATTTGTTACAATTTTGAAACCGACCTGAATTTATATCGAATAACGATTACAGTTTTTCGACATAATATTAAGATGAATTTCTGTAAATTCCTGTAAAGCTTCCTGAATTTTTTATTTCCTGTAAGTGTTATGAAAGAAATGTCTGAATAATTACTAATATTTATTTTGTCAATAACTTTGAGAACGCTTTTAGCATTAAGTCCGCCCTATTAGTAAATATCTAAACATAAAAAAACTGACTTAGTCCGCTTTCGTTCGCCGGCTCCAGACACAAAAGTAGGCGGGCGCCCTCCATGAAACGAATAGGCCGGGGCGGCGAGCTTTTCTCACTCTCTTAAACGCTCACGCCGGCTGTACTGCGGACGAAGAGTCTTAATACTGTCTGAAGGCGGTCAAGTGCATTCTGTTTTTTTTTTTGAGCATTTTGATCGCGGCAGAAGCTAAATATGGTGTGGTTTTGAAGATACAGAATAGAGAATAGTAGGTACCACGTCTTATCTTTTGGAATTCACTTCAAAAACTATTTTGTAACGTGTCAAAACGAAATTTTGTTAAACTTATTGAAGCATAGAAACCAAATAAAAAAACAGTTATCCCTACAGTTCCCTACAATTTTTATTTAGAAAACTTTATCGATTGCCTTAGTATTTTTTTGGATTATGACTGACTTTTTACAGACGGTGATGACGGTGCACAGAAACTATATACGATAGGAAAATTTCATAATTTTGTGTACGAAGTTACAGGTTTTTCACTGACATAGCACAGTAAAATTTTTGCGCCCAATTTTTCTCTGCCAAATTATGCCAGGCAAGATGCACCCCGCACTTTTGGCAAGAAGCTATAAGTACGTGGCAGGCTCGCTTAACCGAG
Source organism: Catoptria pinella (assembly GCA_963556745.1). Classification (NCBI taxonomy): domain Eukaryota; kingdom Metazoa; phylum Arthropoda; class Insecta; order Lepidoptera; family Crambidae; genus Catoptria; species Catoptria pinella. The sequence goes on from OY750769.1 coordinate 9,801,400, forward strand.
CTAAAGTCAGATGGCAGCTGCCCGCGCCCGTATCACTCATTTCCCGCCAAAACTTTTTTCGAAATGCTCGTCTAATTGTAGTTAGGTAATTATTAGTATTGACTATAAGTAGTCGGTTTATTCTGAGTTAATCACTTATGTTATTGAAATAATAAAAAAATAACAAATACAACAAATGGTTTTTCACACATAGACTAGGTATTACTTACTTACGAAATTAATGGCAATTTGATTTCGTAAGAAACTATATTTTTAATAACGACATAAGTATGACAACTGGCAAAAACTGTTTACTAAATAAAACAAGTGAGGATAAACAGATTTATTTAAAACATTTAATTATTATTTAAAAGAAGACAACCCCAACATTAAAGAAGAGATAAGAGCTATGCGATACAAAGAGATACAACTTCTAGGTGAATATACTCGTAACTGTAGGGAAGGGAGCACTGTGCTATCTGAATTGTACTTTATAGTATCGAGGCAAGTGCCGCTATTTATTTAAATGATTTTGCGAAGTACATCTTCTGTACTTGTACTATTATGTATTCTGTGCTTATGTCAAAAAATTAAAGTATCAAGTTGCATTCGGCGCGGTGCACACGCCAAGTGTAGCTGGAGAGCCCGCCGCGGCATTGTTGCAGCGTGTATCGCTAATATTATAATGGTTATACACGTCTTCATAATGCGACCTCATTGTTTTATAAAGGAAAAATAAGCTTGTCGATCTTCTTGGAACAATTTGCAGATGAGGGTTATTAAGTAGTAGTTATATTCGTCCTTTTCAAGACAGGCGAAGGTCTAAGCCATACTGCCAGTTCTTGAGTTGAGGGTTATTAAGAAAATATTAACTAGATGACCTTTTTGGAACTTTCTGCAGATGAGGTCAAGGATAAAATAACGACTGTTCCCAATAATCTATCCTCAGAAGATAAGTCTACTATGGATCAGTCATTTGTTATTTTCAGTCATTTGACAGAAATATCTTGTCAACAAAGCTTTATATGAGTCATAAACCAATATGGAACCAGAAGCTTTATCGTCCCACATAGTACGAAGATAATTATACATCCTAGTTTTGTTTTATAAATGCAGAAAAATTAAAAACAATAATATGTATAATTTTTATTCTGAAATAACTTTGCTGTTATGTCAAACTACGAGTACAAAATTTCATTTTTATATCTTAAAGTACTATTTTGCCAAACAAAACACATCTTAAAATAATATTTGCTGACTTGCCTACTCACGTTTCTACTTAAAACATATTTCTAAAAGAAAATTCAAATAATAATAATTATTAATTCACTAATGTATTCGCTACTTAAACGAAGCGCATTACATTACACCAAAACCTGTATAGCCACCAGCCACCACGCATCTAAGAAGAATTAAGAGCGAGTATTTTATCATGACAACAATCAAAACGAACGTTCCAGCCGCAAGTTTAATTATGCAAACATCAAGCCGTTGCCAGATTTCTCATTAGAGCCAAGATAATGACGGTACACACTGTCGCAAAATTAGATAGCAAGCACGCACCCAAACAGATATACGCGGCACATTAACATAAACCGAATTTGCATGTAAATTACATTTTACAGCATCTTAATTAAAACATTTTGGCATTATAAATGATCAAGGGGAGGCGGGTGCGGTACCCCTGACCTTAGAGGGTGTTCGGTTACGTTATTTGATAGTTGCGAATTTCAAATATAGAATGTTCTCGATTCTACTACGAAACTATAGAGATTTTATGCAAAGAGGTTTTTGGTAAAATAGAGACCAACTCTTTTTAATTTTTCAAAGCGCTTAATTGTGACGTATTTAGCTTGTAGAAAAAAATGTAACTGCTTTAAGGACGTTATCTTTAAGTTTAAATAAATAAAAAAACAAATGGGTTTCAAAAATATTTATCCCCCTTACACAACTTCTAATTTATATTTTCCAAAGGCACTCAACATTGTATAAAAAACTTACAAAACTCACTGAATTTCAAACACTTTGCTAATTAGAATTTTTATTACGCACTCCGCTTGCAACCCCATCGATAATTCCTTATGTAACAGCATTTACATACAATCTGAAGAAAAGAAAATCGGGGTTGCTACTCTCCCTCCACTGAAATTAACAAACCTCTTTAAATAAGTTGGCAATTAGGGGTAACATAAAATTTGCATAATTGTGTGACTTGTGTACTGTTTATGTTTTGACAATGGGATTTATTTTGCGGAGCGTCTGTGCCTAATCGTTTGGTCTGACAAATCTTTGATAAGTATTCTGGACTTTATATTTATGCAGAGAAGACCTATTTTGCTAAAAATATTAATGATCGAACCGCTTTGAAATGTCCCAAGTCGCTGTAGACTTCTATGCTTCAGTTGGCAAAGATGTTCCAACCAACTTTAAATTGATCATGGGTTATTTAAAAAGGAAAATCTATTGAAGAATTGGTTTTGGCGGGTCTGGCCTGGCATGTGTCATGACACCTTTGATTATTTATATGTCTAGATAGACAGTCAAAGCTACGAACGCGTCGAAAAAAATATCAGCCTACTGTTGGCTGATAAAAAACACACACATTGTAAGTAGTGTGACGCGGCCATTGTTTTTATTACAATACTCTTTGGACGCGATGATGCTAAAAAAGCACACCATCTTAAAAAAGTTGGCCTGTTAAAAGCGCAACACTCTATCTAGACGTATAAATAATCAAAGCATGACACATACCTACCTCCAGTTTGAATGCCGACAGAGATTTTTCATACTAAGTTTACTTATACCTTTATAGTAGCCCTATCATAAGTGGACTGTAGAAGCGAAATGCTTCTAATCTATTTTAAGTGAAATATTTAAATAACTTTTCTTATTTATTTTACGCATAGGCATTGATACAATTCGTAGCCTAGCTTCCCTTCTGCTAAACAAAAGCTAGAGAACTGTCGTTCGCATCTGAAATTCTTTTTATCTTTAGTCTGCAACCAAAGAATGACAGAACCCAAATAGTTTGCATATGAGGCTAAGGCCTCACAGTACCTCTCTTGTTAAAATTTACCGTGTTTATGATTTAAGGTCCTTCTTTTCCACAAGTAAACATAAGTTAACCCGAAGCGCTCATGGCGGAACTTGACAGTTTGATCGTACTCTATCACGTTTGTTAACCAAGCTTGGTCCGACCAGGTGTCGGATGGGTGACCGTTAAGTGGCATTACAACTGAGCGCTTCCGTGCTTCGGAGGGAGTTACGTTAAGAGTAAACACCACGGTCGAGAGAATTGATAAATTTCTATAGAAAGTTGACAAAATCAACGATTCGTAGTCCCCTGTTTCCTCCTCCAAAACTGGACCGATTAAAATATTTTTTTCATTAAAGTTTAAAGAAATGAATTGGCTGTGTTCCTATGTTTTCTTTTTTGTTGTCAAAAAATCGAGAAATAAAATTAAAAAAAAATTACATCGCTTAATTTCAAAATTACGAAAAAAGCTAACTGAAAAAAAAAATTGTCCGTTCAGTCAAAACAGGTTTGCCATAAATTGTGTTAGGTACCTATACATTTGTCATATCCATCATTTTAATATCGCCCTTGTACGATATAGATATAACACACAAATATAAATTGGCTGCCTAGTACCAATTATAGACTAGGAGATGGGAGGAAATGATTTAACAGAATGAAAAATCAGTGTCATACATTTTTTTGTTATATTTATATAAAAGTTGAAGTTTAAAAAACAATTATTTTTTTAATTTAGATTTCCTGAACCAAACTACAGTTTTTCACTATTGAAAGTACAACAGATTTACAAGTAAAGGCTTAGCAAATCTGTTTCGAAACCTGATTAACGAATAACACAATAATAATATGACTTAATTCATCAATGCCCGAGCGGCCGAATGCGACCGAACAACAATAGAATATCTGTTGTATCTCATTTTCCGGGCCTTGAAGGGTTAAGGAAATGTAGAAATAATTTAAAACAAATTACGCATTTTTAAATTTGAGATTTCAGCATTCACAATGCTATTTTTGTACAATACTAAATAATATACTAGAAAAAATACGTTGCTTCTAGTATATATATTAAGTATTGTATACAAATTACTTTTGCATATCTATTGGATTTAAATCCATAATAGATATGCAAAAGAAAAAAAAAACATATCCCGCTTTTTCACTTCTGTTTTCCCGCCAAAAAGTAGACCGGAGCTGTCATTAAACAACGTGTGCAAAACGTGACGCTCTCTTCTGCTACGTTCGGATACACGTCCGCTCAGTACATTCATAATTGAGCATTTTTATCGCGCCCTATCATTTCGGCCGTTTCCAAATAAGCTCATTTATAACGCGGGGGCTGAACAAAAACAAAAATTTGAATAAGGAGGGCATTATTTATCGCCGCCCCAATGAACGCCCGTTAATGTGATTTTTTAATAAAAAAAATACACGGCCGTACCAAACGAGGACCATGTATCATCGCCTTTTTTCGGACAGTCATTGTCCGCGCAGAGAAAAAATTATGTTTTTTTTTTTATTTACTTATTACGCGCTGCGAAAGTATAGATCATATTAATTACGCCGTAAATTATGTAGAGCTCTTTTGGTTGAATGCAAATAGTTGGCTCTGTTTATTCGTTTTGGCCAAATGTATTGTGTTCCAGTTCTTTTCCTCCGTTTTCGTTAGAAAATACTTATTAAGCGACGAAAAAACTGAACACTTGATAGCGAAAGTTTGATTCAAAATGTGTAAAGCTATTCTGGAACCTCTCATTGAAATGTGTCTATTAGACGATTTAAGAGTATAAAAATTAATGCAGTTTACTGTTTTGTATGAAAAAATGTAATTGGCATTTATTTTGAATTGGGTTAGCTTTTTTATTTTTTTATTTAATAGAACCCTAGATAAATACTGTCTTAATCCGAATAACACCACAAGAAGAGTTAATTATGCTCAAATAGCAATTTGGGTATTACGTTTGTATGGGAAGCTCATCATTCGCAGGACTCTTAAGTTTCAAATACTTACTTGTCATTAAATAAAGTTAGCTTAATTGGCCTCATGGAATGTTACAAAACTGGTAACTTTAATTCTAACATTTGAGATTTTCAGTTGCGGTGTGAAATAATGTATGCTGATCAAACAGTAGGTACCTACGTAGGTGACGGCAAAACAAAACACGGTTCAAACCCTTCCCTCGCCTAATTAAAAAAATTAAAAAATCTCCCTCAGAACGCGCGTCGTCACGTCCCATATTCGCGCGTTAATTACACGTCATTCTTTTTTCAAAAAGCGCGCCAATGACGCGCGCAATTAAAGCCGTGTACAGACAACGGAAAGACGCGACATAAAGCCCGGAACACAATGGGTGCTCGGCGAAATTTGCCGCAGGGCTAGTGAAATTAACAAGGCGATTTACACTTGACACTAGCGACTGTTTTCCCACTACTTTCTGTGTTGTATGTAACACAAGATTTATTCAAGTTTGAATCATCTACTTTCAGCGTTATTTTCATGAAACACCCAGCCAACTGTATCTACTATCGTTTAACAGTAAAATATTTTAGTCTGTAAATTAATGAGGATTGTGGCGTTGTGTTCTTGTTGGCTGAGTTCGGATGCACGTGGACTTCGGGCTTACGACTAAAGTGTGAAAGTTCTTCATGCTCAGCACTATGAAGACCGGTTGTGCAAGTCAAAAACCTTTGGATACTCGGTTTTACCCCATTCGAGTACCCGAATACGGATTAACGGCATAGTGTAATCAAGCCATTAGTATAAAGGATTAGAAATAAACAGGCATAAAATAATAAAAACGTTGAAAATAAACAAAACTTAATAAAAATTAAAGGAGTATGAGTAAAAAGTTGGTCGTTTTTTTTGCGATGTCGCTTCCAAAAAGTTTCATCTCAAAGATCTTATTGAAATAATAAAAAAAATATTCAACAGCGTCCAGCATGGGCAGTTTTTGAGATATTTAAGTTTAAAAAATTATATTTGGGTCATTTTTTATGCGATGTCGCGATTTTCGTTTAAAGATCGGCTGTTTTCTAGCCTACACAGTGCTTAATGAGTGACAGCAGTAAAAAATTCAAAAATCATACCCTTTCATATTAGTATTACAGCATCTAAAGTACACTCTAAAGCAACAAGTAGGTATTGTTCAAATCTAGCCTAGCACAAATGAGGGCGTTTTAGAATCTGCCTTTGTCCGTAACAATGAGGTGTAGAGAGCACCCTGCGGCGATTTGATGTTGCTTCATATACACTTTTTTACCTTCAAAGTCCTTCTTCATAAATAATTCGTCTTCTGAAACAATATGAAACACTGTGTGTTACAAGGAATTTGTGTCAAGACAAACTTTTCAAGGAAAAAGAAAAACCTCCTTCAAAAACATGAAAATAAAAACAAAATCAGCTTCAAAATTAAATAACTCTAAAAAGAAAGAAATCATATTTAATTTGTCTTTATTTTCAGGTTTTTGAAGGTTTTCTTTTTTTAAAGTTTTTTATTTTCAAGTTTTTTGTGGTAAATATTTTTTAACTTTATATATCAATGGTACAATGCACATCTCAATTTCTATATTCAGGCTGTTTGTTTTTAAGGAGTTCCGTTGTACTTTATACAAGTCCAAGTCTAGTCCAGAACGTCGCAGACCATTGCTCGGTTTTGTTTTGGTTTGGCATAAACCTATCAATATGTCAATCACTATATATATATCCTATTTGACTTTGAGTAGTTCCCTTGGGCATCTTCGAATTCCAAGGTCGAATTAAAAGGACTACACTTAGGGTCTGCCTTTTACAAAAAAAAAACATCTAAATCGGTTCATAAACAGAAGTTATATGACGACCATTTCATCAATGTTACCGAAATGATAGTATTTAAAAAAAATATACCTACAATCGAATTGAGAGCCTCCCCTTTTTAATTTTTGAATTCGGTTAAATATTCGGAGCAAAGAGGCTGAATTCAGATAATAATAATACTGTAGAGAGACCGAGTTGTTTGTAGTGGAAAATAGTTTGAATGGAAGAAAAATAATAAAACAATCTGAAAACGAAGATGAAGTGCGAATATTTAACAGAGTATATGCAGTATATATTTGGAATACTGCAGTATTGGCATAGACAGGTCCCTAACTTTTTCAAACCCCTCAATAAAGTTTTTATTTCTAACGGCTAACATGGTACCTATCTAAAGCAGTAACTGCATAATCGTAATAATAGAGACTAAATCACGCACATAACGGTCCATTGTGGGTGATTACCATGTTCCTTCGACCTTCGGCAGCATTGCAGTGGGGACTCGCCTGTTGCAAATTGCGGCTGCTTCCCGACTGCCACTTAGCTTATAATCTCAATTTAAATATAAGACATTCACGACTACCCTGTCTATGTTCAAGATATATGCATATTTTTATTTTTATATTTTTTACCGATAGCAATCAGAAGGATCTCTTACTTAGTAATACCAAAAACTAGAACCAAATGGTATTTGTCCTTGTACATTGGTGAGATGGCGCTGGCTTGCAGCGTAAGAGTTGATATACTAGAAGAAATTCGACGTTCCCACTAGTGACTCGGTAGCTCAGCGGTCAGAGCATTGGACCGGATATCCAAAGGTCGCGGGTTCGATTCCCGTCCGAGAACATGATCTGGTGCGAGTCGTATTTTTTCTAGTATATTATTTGGTATTATATAAAAATAGCACTGTGAATGCTAAAATCTCAAATGGTATTTGTTTATTACCGTTATAAAATTTCTATTCCCAACGAATACCAAATTTTAAAATTTTTCATATAATTTTAATAAATTTGGTATTCGTTGGGAATATAAATTTTATAACGCCAATAAACAAATACCATTGGTAATCGGTAATTGGTAATAAACAAATACCATTGGTCGAATACCAAAAACTAATGTTTTTGGTATTCGAAAGGAATAGATCATCAGAAGGTTGTTTGTTTGTTACACTAGCAGTGTCAAGTTGAAAACCAAATAAAACAACAACGATTTTGTATAAGTATATATATATGTATTTGTATTGTTCTGAACCAATTTGCGAATAGTTAAAATAATGAATGAATCAAACTCAAAAAATATATTTAACTAGTGGACCCTGTGTACTTCATATCACCTACAATTTATATGATCATTAATTCAACCTTAAGAATTTTGAAATATTGGAAACCAGCGCCACAGCTGAATAAAAAAACGAAAGCAACACTATTATTACAGCTTTTATTTTCCTTAATAAAAATACATTTCATTTTAATTACGATTTGATAGTTATTATATTACTGAATAGCATCCATTATTAATATTAATTGATTTCAATTTTTAAAATAAAATTCATTAAATTTAGATAAATAATTTTTAATTTTAATTATTAAAATAATTTATTATTCCTCCTCCTCCTCCATTCCACTTTCTCGCCGATTCTTGTGAAAATTTGTGAGCTGGTTCGATAATTATATAGATGTAGAGCCAGTTTTTCTAAATTATGCGGAATAAAAAACTCCCTTTTGAAAAATGTTCAAATCGCCATCTGGCTTAGAATAGATATACTAAATTTATATATTTTATACTTTCTTAATTTAACTAAAATAATTATTCCAATTGGTCAAGCCCTTTTTAAGTTTTAGCCAGACTAACGAACAGCAATTCATTTTCATACGATGTGCTAATAGGAGTAAGGAAAAAACGGCTTAGTCAAGGCAACTGATTAAAAACCTAAAACTGATTTAATAGAGTTGTAATTTTAAACTTGTACTTAGCCATAAAAATAGTATTACTTATAATATAATAAAAGTATTTAAGCATGTTTTCAAACTTGTACGTACTTAGCCATAAAATAGTAATTACCTACAATATAACAAAATAATACTGAAAGTAATAAAATTAGGAAAGTAAGAAGTAAAAGGCAGTTCGAGCGATGACAACTGAATATTTTAATGACATTAAAAAAGATCAAAAAGAGTAAAGTATACAGACAACATAATATTGTGTGAATCCTCCTTTGTCGGTAACACAGCGCCCCCCGTGTGGCAACACTGTTATCAGTACCGACAAAGGAGAATGGCACAGACAAATTAGAACAGAAATATAATAAGTAAATACCTTAAGAACGTTTTCAGTGTTAAATTCAAAATCAGTAAAACTACCAACCTATTAAATAATGTATGAAACATAAAGAAATGCAATGAAATGATCGTTCCATTGTAGATAAGCGGACGATTTCCATCCTCACAATTGAATGATGACCATCCATTGTGACTATGTTTAGAGATCCTGCCTAATGCACGATAGGTGCTCTAAGTCCATTTCGTCCACTTATGATTTGTATTATTGCGGTTTATTGGGTCACCATGTTGATAAGGTAATAGGTATTATATTATGCAGTGGAATATTTTCCTAAGTGATGTTATTACGTTCGCGTTTTGTCTTTAATAAAACAAAAGAATGCTAAAATGTGTCTTTGTCCATTCATTCGTTTTCCAGTTTTTACTTTTGAAGGAAAAATTATATGACCACGGCAGTACTGCATATTTGGATTCGAATCTTTGACTCATCTTGACAAGTTAAGCAGGCTCTTTTATCACTCAACTCTTTTTCTCTCTACTCGTGGAAATCCAATACTCTTATTTTCTTAGTCACGCGATTTTCGTCACCGATTACTTTTTTAAGTACCTAGTGATAATGTACTTAATTTAGATATTATTGGTCAGACAACTGCGTCCTCTCGAGCGGAAAATTCGTTGTAAAAAAGTGTATAAGGAGCCCAATTTTAAAAAATGTTGATGAGAATGCGATTAACCTACGAAAAAGTTTAATTACTAATTACTAATTAAAAGAACAAGGTCATCCAGACTGAGTTTAGGAGTGGTTGATCCAAGAACCGGTAACAGTGGCACCGGGTTATCGACAACCGGTACGGGCGCTTAAATTACGCCGCGCCGCCGATTTTTTGTCCGTTTTGTGACGGGCCTAGGGGTGGCGCGCTTTTTTAGTCTTGTTCTCTTTATTGAACGGTAGGCCCCGTGTGGGGTTAAAAGGCATAACCCTTACGCGAGTATGCGTTGTTTGATTGCACACATAGAAAGTGGGGGGTTAACAAAATATTGTGTCGTACTATGCAGGCGTGTTTTTATAAGAACTGTACATTTTATGATAGTTTGCGCGTTGCACTCATTTTTCCTTGTGGTGTTGTAGAATAGCACCATGCCGACACACTTAGGGGTGTCTTAGAAGGCAACTAATGACTTAAAATTATATAACTTAACCCATGATCCAAAAAAACAAGGTCTGGCATTCCGGGAGTAACACTTGCTTGCGTCACTAATCCAGTTGCGCGACTTTATAGTAACAACCAAAGAATTAAGGTTTTTCTCTCTCGCACTCATTACAAAATGATCATAGTGCATTTTAATTGTGATTTGTTTCGCAGCAAACGTAACAGTTACACCAAGTTAAAGATGAATTGACGTTATTTTCAGTACCGATAGCGGAGATGACGTAAGCAAGTGTAGATCACGTGACCCTACTGTCTCAAGAGTGTTATTGACCGAGCGTGCGCGTAGCGTCTCTGGTTCAGCTTGGGCAAAAATGCTTTCGTATGTGCTTTCGGTGTCCGGATGTCCGTTTGTTCTTCTCTACAGGCCGCATTTCTCAACCGATTTTAGTGAAATTTTGTGAGTAGGTTCGATAATTATTTTTCGATTTTTTTTTTCAAAATTGCGGAGAATAGTTATGTAAAAAAACATATTTCGACCGTTTTGAAAAATGTTCAAAAATAACACAAACCTTTTTTGTTAGCGCGGTGCGAAGCCAATTTTGTTTTTTAGTTTAAGAAGACTCAAAAGTTCATAGTTCAAAACATTACACACACATATTCACATACATATTTGTAAATATCGTTCCTTCTAATAAAGCTGATAAGTTTTTTGCGCTTTTTTTCTTGTCAGCTAAAAGACGTCATAATGGGTGGTAGGATAAAAGAATTGACGATTTAAAAATGCTTGTTATGTGAGCTTATTTGAATAAAGATTTTTTCAATTTCAATTTCAATTTCATTACTGGCCAATATTCTAAATTTGAAAATATAAGGTTGTGACAGAACTTATGACTGCGTATATTATTTATTTGCACTTAAAGATTATTTAAAAGACAGCAATGCATGGATGTAACATTAGTAGTAACTATCCTAATTTACAGTTTTCAATTACTTCATTGCTTTTTGTTTTTTAATTATGTTGTTTTAAATGAAGGTATTTGGTAACGATATCATTCTTTGTAAATATCGTTACTTCTGATTTCTCACAGAGCTGATAAGTTTCTTGCGCCTATTCTTCTTGTCAGCTAAAAGAGTCTCGAATGGGTGGTAGGAAAATATAAATATAGAAAATTCAAAAGCACACACGGCCTTACCACAAAAGATTTTAAAACAATGTTCAACATGTGTTTAACTTAGACACTGTTTAAATGTGATGCTGTCACTTTTTGACAATATTGTTTGATAGAGACTGCATCACATTTAAACAGTGTTTTAAAATCTTTTATGGTAAGGCCGTTAATATCTAAGTTTATTTCAATAAAGATTTTTTCATTTCATTTCATTTCATACAATTTGAGCAACTTTTTAACGCGAGGTTTATAGCTCATGTACTATTAATGTACTGCTACTCGTATACGATTATTTCAGGGTCATTAACCGTTTGACCAACTCAGCCGCATGAAAAAACGCCCCAGATTTTACTTAATTGATTTTAAAAAAAATATACGGCTCTACTTAATGTGTCAATAGGACCAATAAGTATGTTTTTTGAATGCTTAAACAATATTATTATATTAATATATTAAGTTCGTATTAACAACGTGGTTCCTTCTCTTCTCTCCAATGCAATTTTTATCTTGTGTTGTACGGATATTGAGTTAAAGAAATAATAAATATGCATATGCCAAGCAATTTAAAACCCATACTTATAAATAATAGCACTGGTAACATTTATTTATTTATAACACACATCTATCTATCTATACACCATGTTACAAAACTACCCCTAATGCCGAATATGGGATATAGGGACCATCAAACTGAACAACTTTTACTAAGGGACCAACATTCAAATCGCGAAAAAAAAATCAGCTGTTTCATACATTTTGATATTAACGATTTTTATTTTTTTTCGCGATTTCAGAGTTGTTCCGTAGTAAAAGTTAATCAGTTTGATGGTCCCTATCTACCATATTCGGCATTAGGGGTATTTTTGTAACATGTTGTATATCTATCACATAAGAACTCACGCATAAAAATTACGATTCCTAACTACATTTGTTTCCAATTTTTTATTTCTATTTTCACATCTACTCCCAGAAGTTCTTCTAATTCTACTAAATAGTCAATAGCCTCCACGCGTATAGCACTCGTACTACTCTTTTCATATGCTGTTTGTTTTACAAACAAATGTTAAATGAAACAAAAGACATCACAATAAGCCGAGTCGAAAACATAGTTTTGTGTGCACCTCCATTATTCTATTGGGTAGTACAAGGGTTTTCGTTTTATTGGCGGTAGATGTAACGGGCACAAAAATATGGAGTCAGTGTTTTCTAGGCAGAACCGCGCATAAGCCATATTTATTTATAAATTTTGTACACACACAATTATTTTTGTGAATGAAAATTAGTAGTAAAAAGCTCTCTACGCCAGCCGAATGATATCTAAAATAGGGCCGATTATTTGAAAACGTGACAATTTGACAATTTGGCTTACATTGCGGTGTAGCTATGAGTCGTTTTCTTATTGGTTGACAAAATGCACATGAAAATGTCATGACAGGTGACAATTTGTCACGTTTATTAAATAGGGCCTTGGCCGTATTCGAAAACACTACCGTCATTTGTTCTGTTGCGCTAGGAACTCCTTAGACTGCTACAGTATTGAATATAGACTTGGCCTGAGATTCATCATCAATCGACATCATATCAGCCGCATGAGCCCACTGCTCGCTGCTGAGTATAGGCCTCTCCCAAAGATCTCCACAACGATCGATCCTGCGCTTCCCGCATCCAGCTGCTTCCCGCAATCTACACCAGATCCTCGGTCCACCATGTCAGGGGCCTGCCCACGGAGCGTCGCTCGGCGGTCGCCACTCTAGAACCTTTCCGCCCCAACGGCCGTGATGCCTATAAGAAAAGCCTATGTGGCTGACTTGGCCTAAGAAGACCTGTAAGAAACATTTTTCTATTATAATTATCATTATTGTGTGCGTGCACGGAAACCGCAATGTGTTCCGACTAGCTGTTCTGTCTGCTCTGTATTTTGTGTACCGGCTGCGTGCAATCTACGGAGCAATCTGACCTGACGGCTTTGTGCTTACTTTCATACTGCATTGACAGTTAAAGGGCTGCTATTAACGGCTGTCGATATTAAAATCTATTAGCTATTTATTAAGGAAATCGGTAATGGAAATTGAGCAAGACATTGTCCGAATATGGCGGCTGTGGTGTGGTTTAGGCGTATTATCTTCTACGGGAATGTTATAATGGGTATGATTCTAACTAATAACGGGAGATAAAAACTTGAAAGATATTACCTTTTATGCGAATGTTACAATAGGTGATTCTAACTAATAACAAAAGACTAATAACAGAAGTTAAAAAAGGTATTTTTTTAAAGCAGAAGCATTGAAGGTACATTATTAATGTTAAGTGTTTAATATGATGTTCTCCTTTCCATTGCTCTTTTGAAAATTTCATGATATAATAAGGTCTGATCTGCATCAAGTAAAACATATATTTGTCTACCTTAAATAAAAAAAAAACAAAGTGAAATCACACTTGGTCCAAGACAATTAATAATTGTTAACTCTCCGATGTTTCTTACGAAGCAATTTATCCTTTTCCTTCCATAATTCCAGTTTTACAAACCTGAATTATTAATAATAAACAGCCCACGCATAGTAAGTGAATGTTTCAGCCCTAGTTGGGACATGGCACAGTAGCGAGCTATCGGTTGGCTTATTAATAAACATGCGCTAACAATAAATAATTGTTTATAATGAACTTTATAATATATTAGTGCGGATACTTCATTATCTCGAGGCGCACGCACACACCTCTATTCGTTCACGCAATCGTCGCGAGCGCATCCGACTCGAGTGTTGGGCTGATATCGATATTTATTAATCCTACCTTTGTTTTAACCAATCTTCAGCGAATTTTGTGCGGTATGTGCTTGTATCATAATTTTGTATTATGGCTAAGTATTTACCTAAATTGCTTTGCAAGCTACAAAAGTTGTTAAACTTTTAATAGTAGCTTTAATTGAACATTAAATAATGTATTTTATTATATGTAAAACTCTTAAACTACAAAACAGTATGTCACGCGATATCTACTAGCTTTCTAGTTGACCATGACAATTCAATCCAATAACCGCTTCTTAATGAGACGTGCATAACTTGTTGATTGATTTTCCTTTGTAACTTTAGAACTGACTGACCCTTACACTATTATTAATAATTGTAATCAGTAATAGTTACTTATTATAACTGCATTGATTGCCTGTCTCAGAGATGAAACTAATAATTTATAATTTACTTTTTAAATTTTGAGATTTAAGCATTTACAATGCTATTTTATATAATACTAAATAATATACTAGAAAAAATAGGACTCGCACCAGATCATGTTCTCGGACGGGAATCGAACCCGCGACCTTTGGATATCCGGTCCAATGCTCTGACCGCTGAGCTACCGAGTCACTGGTGAGAACGTCGAATTTCTTTTAGTATATCAACTCTTACGCTGCAAGCCAGCGCTTTACTTTTTGTCAAAAAGCATCTTATATACTATTTTCATTAATAGTTATATGACTTTGTTTAAGTAGATGATAAATAATTATCGTTTGTTTTGTGAATTTGCATTTTTCACACGCTACATTATTACGGGTGTTTATTGATGAAAAAAACGGATTCTACAAAACAAGATTCGTAGATGCTCAATAAAAAAATTATGAGAAAAAAAAGAGTTGTCTTAATAACGTTATCGAATAATTTCTCGATAAGTGTAACACGCAGTCGTACTTATTTTTCCATCACTAGCGTGCGCAGGAGCATCGCTACTCGCATTTTCTTTTATCGACGCATTGATTAATGCGGCTTGATTTGAATAATAATTTTCAGATACAAACGTTATTGTATGATAAATTTAGTGCAAATTGTAATGTGAGCGGGATAGTGAAATACGACTTTTAACTAAGTTTCTTGTGTTTATAATTGGTAACTGAGTTTTGTGATTCAGCTTACGGATTTATGGTTTAGTTTTTTTTGTCTGTAGTATGAACTATCATCTATTTTATGTTTTAGTTCAGAAATTACCGACTTTAATAATTGTATTCAAACATTTCATGACATTTTTACTGCTTTATATTATAGAAAAGAAAGCTATAAAAATATTGGTATAAATGTTTACTAACACACTATTTAAAAAAAATATATCAATCGTAAAGTAATAGTACACTTATCTTCTACTTCTTAACTTGTATGAAAGCCCAATGAAAAGAAACAATTTACAGTGAAAGAAAACCCAAAGAGAACCATTCATAGTCAGAGGCAAGCGGCATCGAAAAATAACCTACAACGGAAAAACAGAAGCGAATCGAGCTTACAAACCGACAGCAAAACAAACGAAAAGCGCATTCTCGGTTCTAAGTTAAAGTGCCGAACGGAGCCCGGACGCATTCCTTCGAAGTGGGGTAAAAGGACGGAGCGGAAACAAAACAACGCGCGACCCCGAAGGTGAAGGTCGCCAAAACAAAAGACGACCGATACACACACACACTCACACTCACACCTTCGTCTTTGAGCACAAGCACATATCTGCGTGTGTATGCGAGCCGGTAGCGAACGGACAACAGCGAACATCGCTACTCGGTTACGTGGTTCAAATAAAAAATAAAAGGATGGGAGAAATTGGCATGATGTAGAGCTGTTAATCTTAGTAAAGAGATATGGGTTTTGGATTTCTTGGATTTTGTTTTGAGAATAGATACATACATTACTTGCTTCATACATTTGCTTGCTTAATTTGAGGGACCATCATTTCATGAAAGTTTTAAGAAAAACCCTAGGTTTCCTACACTTTTATTTAAATTGATATAGTCAATTTTATTCATGTTTATGTTTTGTTAGTTTAGGATACAAATCAAAATGGTGGAAATTTTCTATTATGTACTATTTCAGTGACCAAATGCAAATAACTCAAAAAAAAAACTGTTATCTGTATGTAAAATATTTTAGTGAAGTAACTGAATAAACCAATCAAATTGATAACAAATTAACAAGTAACTTTTCGAAATAGAGCATCATTATTCCATTCCGTCAGTTCCTTTAGTTCCATTCACAACAAAAATGGATTTGTCACACTTGTTAACCCTTTGTCACACAACGACCACTCTCGCTTTATATTTTTCGAGCCGGGAGGGGCGCAGTAAGTAAGGTGGTCTTATATTTCACGGAGTGGCTTCTCTTTTGATTCACTCACACCATATTTGTTAACTTTAAATAGAAACTTTGTTGCTTTGAAATAAATGTTTGACGTTAACTTATATGACAATATGTTGGAGATTTTCATTTTATAAATCTTACTGTTTAACTTCTTATGTGTAACACTGATGAAAATTTTTGCAATAATTAAATCGGATTTGCAACTTCCCTTTTATAAATAAAATAAGAATATAAGTACCTAGTTATTATATATAAAAAAAATATATTAGACAACATCACAAATTGTTCCGATTCCAAAGTAAGTAGCTAGAGCACTGTGTTATGGAATTCAGAGACAACGATAGTGGTATCACAAACACCCAGACCTGAGCCAATATAGAAAAGTTCGTATTCTAAATTGACCTAACCGGGGATCGATCCCGGGACCTCAGAGATGGCGACACTTTGAAAACCGGTGAAAGCCACTCGACCACGGAGGTTGTAAAACATTAAGTTGCCTATGTCTCTCCTAGCGTCCGTTAATATTTTGTTTCAAGGGAAGCTGGTCATTGGGTTTAATGGTTCCCGAATCACGAATGTTAATGTTCTGTGTAATGACGAATTTATTTATTAACGTGGATCGCTACCAGGTTAATTGTAATAATATAACAATATCTTGTATACTTATAATATAATCAGGGAATTCGATCCCGGCCCTTATTTCTGATCCCGGGATTTCGGGATTATACTCAATCAATCCCGGGATTATTTCGGAATTGAAGGTTAAAAATAAAAATAAGGAAATCTTAAAAAAAACGTCTCTTTGATCAACAAATGAAAATAGACAAAAATAAACGTAATTATAAATTGAGTGAAAATCGACGTAATTAAACAAAAATCTTTACGATACACACCAAGCTAATTTAATCACTTTATTTAACTTATACTTAAAAAGGCTGTTTAGTCTGACTCTCTGAGATCTCTTTAGACTCAATAAATAAGTAGAATAACCTTTAAGTAACAAACTACGTCATAAAATTGTCAATAACCTCTCTAAACATTGACCAAATAGACGGCTTTCATTAAAAACCTAGATTATTGGCAACATTATCGTGTGACTCGGTAGCTCAGCGGTCAGAGCATTGGACCGGATATCCAAAGGGCGCGGGTTCGATCGATAGCATTGTGAATGCTAAAATCTCAAAATTTAAAAACATTATTGTTTTTGATTAATAACTAATAAACTTTTTCATATTTTGGAAAACTGTCAGTTTCAAATCTAAAGAGCTTGGGTTTTTTTTAATTATAGTTTCAGGATTGAGTTGGAGTTCGGGTTGAAGTCGGGTCGTCTGCTATCGTATAAAGGCAACCTGAAAAGTATATCAATCGGTCGAAAATATTTTTTTGGTCGGATCTTTCGTCATGATTATGAAGTGCCTACCATAGTACTTTTACTAATATTCGATTTGCAAAATCGTAGTTTTTTTTTTCATATATTTGTATATTATTCTGTTTTCCAATGTCTCATCTTGATGGTCGTGGAATTAGTATATTATCAAATAAACAAATAACACAAATACGATGTTACGAAATGTGTTAGTATTCAGAACTATCAAAATGAAACTCGTCAAACGGCCACTAAAAAGCTCCACAAACAAAACAAAGACAAGACAACGAGTGTCCGTGTCCAGTGTTTTACGAGAACCATCTTGTATGCCTTCACGTACGTCTCATTAAGGAGTAGCGCGTAATAAAGTGGCGCATTACTCTCCGGTACGGTGTCGGTGAATTACAGACTGTCGCCGAACACCGCATCAGCGAATAGTTCGCGCTTCTCCATGTGGTACGACGCGACAGTGTTACTTTGGAAATAATTTTCATAGCTCTTGTTCGGATTATAATATGTCACAGTTGTTTGCAATAACCAAATGTAATTTTATGATTTTGTAAAGATTACTCCTCTTTTAGTAATATAGTGGCGCATTTACTCTCAGGGACGGTATCAGGGAATTACCGACTGTCGCCGAACACCGCATCAGCGAATAGTTCGCGCTTCTCCATGTGGTACGCCGCGACAGTGTTACTTTGGAAATAATTTTGATAGCTCTTGTTCGGATTATAATATGTCACAGTTATTTGCAATTACCAAATGTAATTTTATGATTTTGTAAAGACTACGTCTCATTAAGTAATATAGTGGCGCATTTACTCTCCGGGACGGTATCAGGGCATTACCGACTGTCGCCGAACGGCGCATCAGCGAATAGTTCGCGCTTCTCCATGTGGTACGACGCGACAGTGTTACTTTGGAAATCATTTTGATAGCTCTTGTTCAGATTATAATATGTCACAGTTGTTTGCAATTACCAAATGTAATTTTATGATTTTGTAAAGATTACGTCTCATTAAGTAATAAAGTGGCGCATTTACTCTCCGGGACGGAATCAGGGCATTACCGACTGTCGCCGAACACCGCATCAGCGAATAGTTTGCACTTCTCCATGTGGCCCGATAACTAATTGCTAAAGTATTTTAAATGCTGTAATACTGATAATGATAATATCGTGTGTGAATAACATACTGGCAATATCTGCCATTGAAACTGTAGTCACATTTGTATGTCGTATTATTTTGCAAGAGATAAAACTATTATATGATATAGGGTACTACTATTGCCAAAGCGAATAGTTAGACTTAGGACTGACATTTCAAGATTCTATAGTCAGATTCTTCTGATTGTAAGATAAGACTTTAAACGCGGTCCACAAAAGCTTTTAAAAATTAAAAAGAAAAACCTCCTTCAAAAAACCTTAAAAAAATTGCTATAAAAAAACAGTTTCAAAAAGCAACAGCTCTAAAAAGCAAGAAATAATATTAAAATCTGCATAATTACCACTATTCAAGTACCTACGCATATCTGATATTAAAAAAACGTCTTTTGAAGTCGGGTGGGGCTGAAAGATATTTTCCTTTTTTAATTTATATAAACATTTGTAGTGGTTTCTCTTTCTTAATTTGATTTTTTAAATCTTAAAGCCCCACCCGACTTCATAAGACGTTTTTTTAATATCAGATATGCGTAGGTACTTGAATAGTGGTAATTATGCAGATTTGAATATTATTTCTTGCTTTTTAGAGCTGTTGCTTTTTGAAACTGTTTTTTTATAGCAATTTTTTTAAGGTTTTTTGAAGGAGGTTTTTCTTTTTAATTTTTAAAAGCTTTTTATTTTTCACTTTTTTGTGGTAGGTATGTACAAGTAAATGTAAGCAATGATATAAATATATTTTATTCATATTTTCAACACTTTTCAATGGTACTCCGAATAACTCAATTTCCACTTTTCGCGCTGTTAATTTTAGCAAGGGTCAGTCATGGGATGGGTGACCAAAGTGTGTTATCGCGAGCTCCTACGTGCTTCAGAAGACACGTTAAGCCGTTAGTCCCAGCTACATTTGCACTCATTAACACCCACCAATCCGCATTGGGCCCGCGCGGTGGGTTATGGTCCATCCTATTCATTAGCCTATAAGTAAGGCTTGTATTCCAACCCCAACAGTGACACTAAAAATGGCTGATGCGAAACCTTTTAATACCGTAGAGTAATCACTAAAACACTATCCAATTTGATTTTGAAGAGTTCTCTTGAGTATCTTCGAAGTCCAAGGTCCAATGTACAGGAAATTTTAATGAAAACACCCTTAAAGTATCCCCTTTCTAACAAAACAAGAATTATCTCAATCGGTTTATAAACAAAGAAGTTATGTCTGAAGATCCGTTGAAACTCGTGCAAAAGTTACCTAAAAAATTACAGTATTTTCAGGATTACTCGAAAACCGCTGAACCGATTTTAAATTTTCAAAAAATGGGACCAACTGGTGAACAAACCTGATAAAGTGGCGTTTGAATCATGTCAATCGGTTCAGCCGTTCTCGAGTAATCGGTGGACATACATAAAAAAAAAAACAAATAAACAGACGAACATAGAACCTCCTCCTTTTTTTGAAGTCGGTTAAAAACAAGATTTTTGTCGGAGTTTAGGACGGAAGATTTACATGTTGAGTTAAATAATCGTGTTTAAAGACAAATCTTGCGATGTCCGCCCGTAAAATCTGCATAGAAGCCAATACCGTAGTCTTTGCTGTAATAATTCCATATATTTAAGTAATTATATGAAAATGCTTTAAAATTTGTATTTAAATAAGTTCTGCTTGAGTCCGGCGAACAGTGAGCTTCCCATGCAAATGTAAAGTTTAAAGACAAATCTTTAAATACGATTATAAGTCACTCTTCATTCTTAATTTCAATAAGAGATTAAAAATAGCCATAATGTTTGCGACTAGTCGTCAATTATGGAAACCCCCAAGACAAGACATGAACTTGCCTTCTATTGTACGGACTTGAAACAATAATCTGAAACTGTAATAATGAGTCTGTTTCAACCCCTCTACAGTGGCGAAGTTGTTTACATTTAAAATATAATAAATTAACAATACTGTTTAGAGTTAATATTTTTTTATTATCTTTTTTGCTTTGAATATTTTACTTTTATTTGTAGTCCTTTGCAAAACATTGACGCAGCTACCACAATAATATTTTTCTTTTTCTCGCGGCAATACTTTGTTAAAAGCTTTTTAAATTTTGATATATTTATAATTAAAAGTTTGAAACCATCTTAAGCGAAACCTGTTTAAATACAAATTTTAAAGTATTTTAATGTAATTACTTAAATATATGGAACTATAACAGGAAAGTCTACTGTCTTGGCTTCTTATGCAGATTTTACGAGCGGACATCGCTTTAAGCAGCGCTCGCATCGCTTAATTGTTCGTATCGGAGTCGCGAACAAAAACTATTGCCTTTTGACTGTTGCCAAATAGACAGCTATAATGCTATTGTTGAGGCAGTGTCAAGACAATGAAGTTTAATGGCGCTTGTGTATAATATTCGACTTATGAATGCAATAATAGTAACATTTCAGATTTTTAATCCGGTGTTATACGCCCCCTGATTAGGTAACTTTGTTGCAATCAACTATGACAGAAATCGCAGTTCCATTGCTGCTTTAGTAAGAACCAATGTGACAACTATCTTACTTAAAGCAGCAATGTAACTGCGGTTTCAATCGATTTCAATCGCGAATTGTTAGCAATAGAGTTACGTAATCAGCCCCCGGGCACATGTGCGCGCGACCGGCAGCCTTATTACCGATCTTCAAATAACAGTCGCAATCGCTAAGTTGTACAATTATCGCTGTCAAACCACAAATTCACATATAAGAATTTGTGTTTTGACACAACGACACAAGACACAATTTCGTAGATACGTTTTGTCAGCAATAATTGCACAACTGCGATTGCGACTACCCCGAAAGGTAACGATCAATTGCGATTGTCATTTTTCCGTCAATGCTATTGTTAGAGCAATTGACAATCGCTTCAATTGCACATGTAAACAATCAATCAATCGATCAATTTTCGCGTCAATGAGCGTCAATTACATAAAAATTGACAATCGCAAATTATCGTTACCGGAGCGCTTTATAAGCCTTAAGTAATCTACTGTAGACAACTAGTAGTGATTATTTGATATAAGAAACCGAAATAAAATGGAAAAAAGTAGAAGTTTCTAAGTTATATGATTTTTATCATGAACTTCTATGTAATACTTTTGTTATATTATCTACTTTTGGGTCCCACATGGTCGTATACATAGCATTTAAAATTGTATCTAATTGCATTAATAATATTAACTTTTTTCAATAAATTGTTCGAAAGCATTATCAAGCAAAAACAAATTATCTTTAAATTCTATCATCTTTCCGTTTTAAATTATGCACAAAAACTAATATAGTTTAAATCGGTTTTATAAATCTATTTTTAATTAAAAGTATAGGACATATAAGGTCAGGCCAAGTGCTTAAGTGTTAAAGAATACGTTGATATTAAGACCATTAAATATATACCGTGAACTAATCAAAAGAACAATGGTTTCGTATTTGGCTTGCAATCATCACATTTATGGCAACACTCTCATAAATTCAAACTTCCTAGAAAGGAGACGATATTAGATGATTGGTTCGCGATGATGCTGTGATTCAGTCCTTCATTCTATGGTAATGTTGCCAGCAATAAAATTGTGTTAATTCGTTTTAATAGGTCACGTTTATGCTGTTTAGGGTTGTCGATCCTTTTGGGATCTTTTGTTTGTTTGATAGCAAAAAATATTATAGTCAGGTTTTCAATTTTTATTTGGCTTAACTATGGAAAGATTTTTATTATTAAAAAAAAAATTGACAACATCACATACATTGCTCCGATTCCAAAGTAAGTACCTAGCTAAAGCACTTGTGTTATAGAAATCAGAGACAACGGTGGTATCTCAAACACCTAGACCTGAGCCAATATAGAAAAGATCGTTTTCTAAATTGACCCAACCGGGGATCGAACCCGGGACCTCAGAGATGGCGACACCTTGAAAACCGGTGTACAAAGCCACTCGACCACGGAGGTCGTCACACTATTATTATTATTGTTACTTTATTTTACTTTAGTTATAACGGATACATCAATTACAATAATTAAAGAACATATTTAATACAGTTTTGTAAATGATAATTAGTTTTGTAAAAGCAGAGTTTTAATTTGGTTTTTTTTTACAATTTTTTTCATGGATTCTAAAACGTCTTTTTTCATTAACTTAAAATTTTAAGCAGGTCGGCGTTAGGGGCCGACCCTAAAGCCGACCTTCTTAACATTTTAAGTCGAATCGTATCACGTAGAAATAAAAATTGAATGTTTTTAAAGGTGTTTTATACATTTATAAAGTTACAAAGCCGGTGTTAAGTCGGATGGTTCGGTTTTAGGGCAATTTTCGTCTCAAGCTAGTAGGTACATTTAGTAGGTGTTTCCAATAAGATGAGCTAAGATAAGGTCTTTCTCACAAGAAGTTTTAATCCCAACTAATCGGCAAAGCTCAAAGTAGCCGAAGGCTGAGCGTATGCTAATTAATAGAACAAAGCAGGGTTTGCCGACCGTTGCAGTTCGAACACACTACATCTAGCCATCCGGACTGACCCACCCCTTATAAATAATAGTGGTAAGGCGCCCCCACCACCCCCCTAAGGGTAACATCTACCCTCCGGATCTCATTTCCAAATTGCATTTCGAAACTGAATCTCGACTTTACAACACGCATCTACCGTTCGATTCTGCGTCTTACTGTTTAGACTTAAGGTCCTCGTTGTTGTCGTTTTAAGAGCGAAATTTCGCGTCGTCAGTGAGGTCATAACCTAAGAACGGGTCTCCTCGGCCTGTACAAGCACTAACTCGTATAATGAGATATGATAATAAACGCTCCAGTTGAATATTGATGTTGAGGAGTTAGATGCACTCGGCATATTTACGATCCGTCCGAACTAATTAATTGGTTCTACAAAAAGTTTTCTTGTTCGATGATCATAGAAGTAAATGCTGAACGCTTATTATGCTTATTATCGTTATAGAATGAATGAATGAAATTCTTTATTCAAATAAGCATAATAAGCATTTTTAATCGTTTATTCTTTTATCCCACCACTACATATGACGTCTTTTAGCTGACAAGAAAAATGGGCGCAAAAAACTCACCAGCTTTATCAGATGGAACGATATATTTACAAATAAGTACATCGTTCCCAGACATTTACATTAATATATGTTACAATTAACAAAGATCAATAGATAACATTATTTAATTAGCTCATTTCTTAGTGAATCCTTTTACAGGGTGCAAGCTAAGTACTGTTACTGTTATTTTGTTAAGTAAACAGAACCTTTTGAATTTATGAAGATGCTTTATTAATCATACATTCTATAGGATGTGGGCAGTGCAAAACCGATCGTAGTGGGGACCCTTGCGGAGTTCTGTTCCCAATTTCCCAGCAATGGGTGTCGTGGGCAGATATGATTATGATAATAATAATTCTCTGTCTTTCTTATTATCAGTCAAACTAAGTAAATTAAATACTAATTCTAACGCGACACAATTTGGTGTCAAATAATTTGTATAAGTATTCTATAGTACTAAATAATATACTAGAAAAAATAGGACTCGCACCAGATCATGTTCTCGGACGGGAATCGAACCCGCGACCTTTGGATATCCGGTCCAATGCTCTGACCGCTGAGCTACCGAGTCACTAGTGAGAACGTCGAATTTCTTCTAGTATATCAATTCTTACGCTGCAAGCCAGCGCCATCTCACCAATATATTCTATTCAACTAAGTACTCTCTTGAAAACAAAGATGGTTCAATGAACCTGCAATTATTTTTACTAAGTATTATATCTGCTTGTGACGTCATTAATGCAACCGAAATTTCGCAACACCAAATTCACCGAAGTGAGACGCACCGCATGCGTAAATGTTGATGCTCATGACCGCGTGGTGCTGAGGTCAAACACCTCAATTAAATCAGCTGTTTTTCGACTTCCTTCAAAGTTTTAACAAAGGTTTTAAGTAATTATTGATTAAAAATGGTGCCTACTTACATCGGTCATGTAGTAAAACCTTGAATGTTGAGTGATAGAAAAATGTGCTAAACCTTTATGTTAAGTTATTTAAAAAAAAAACATTAATTTGGTAGACAAACTCTTTTTACAATATATAATTTCCGTCAATGTCACTTGAATAATGAAAAAAATCAAAATAGGAGCGGGGTTAAATTTTGCCTAAAACTTTTGTGATGTTTTTATTTACTTACTTAAAGGTTTAATTTAATATTATTCTTGTTTATTTCAATTTATTACCAAAACAAAATAATCTTTAGTTAACGAGGGCCGATATTTGATAAAATGCAATTTAATCTAGTACTGGTAATTAATTGTCTTATCTATTTAGCTTCTCACATTAATAAGCCTAAATTATCTTTTATTATTAATCAAGGTAAAGTGTTTACATTTCGCCGAGTAACAAAAAAATAACACCAAAAACTAATTAAAAGTAATGAAGACAGAACATTTAAACAAAAATGTAATTAAAGTAAGTTTTACGAGTTCACATGGTCAAATATTAATTTCACGGCTACCTAATTACGGAAGTTTATGCTTTATCGAAACCGGTTCCACTGTCTCACGAACTGCGCCACCCCACGTTATGAAATTTTCAAAATTCGGTTTTTTTTTTTATTTGTATTTTGTAGACAAAAATGTTGTCTGTTCCTGATTCGCAATGTCATGCCAGAAACCAAAATTACGATATTCAGTAAAAAAAATTGACTTTTCTTTGCTTAGTTTGGGGCTAGATGGCGCTGTGTGAAATTGTCCAAGCGTCTATTTTTTATTTATTTATTTACTAACTTATAAAAAAGATCCCGACGAACTGAGAGCCTCGTCCTTTGAAATCGGTAAAAATAATAATAATTAGTAATTAAATAGTTTTATCGTAATATAGAGGTTAAAGTAAAATTCTTTATTTTGACTTCTCCAATATAAATAAATATTTTCATATTGTATGTTTGCAATGTAGCATGAAATAATAAAAATGCAGAACGTATTCTATGGCCTCTGAAGTTTAGGGGACTCTCGGTGATGTGACGGATCCGAACGAAACATTAAAAATATTTTTTTATTCACGAAAATACAAAATGTTACATAAACTTCTAAGACTTCCGCGCGTACAGTTCACAGGTGTTATTTTAGAATTATTCAGTTTGGATTTATTGTTATCATTATTTTGCGCATCATATAAGCAACTTATAATAACATTGACCATCATGACCATCAGCCATTTTTAATGTACCCACTGCTGAGGTACAGGCCTTCCTTGTTTTTTGGATAAGGAGGATAGGCCATAACCCACCACGCGGGTTCAATGCGGATTGGTGGGTGTTAACAACTGCAAATGCAGCCGGGACTAATACTTAACGTGCCTTCCGAAGCACGGAGGAGCTCGAGATAATAAATTTTTTGATCACCCATCTCATGCGAAAAGTTGCTTAACCTCCTTAATAATTAATAAGATTATCGCTATACATATAATTACGAAGTCGTCTCCAAAAACAATGGAAATGCGTTACCCGAGAAAAACGAATGTTCACAAGTAAATCTACTTAACTCCAAGTTGGCGTAATTTACATAAATTAACTTTAATCGTGTGCCCGTTTTAATTTAATGGCTGCTAATAGCTCTGTATACACATAAAGTGTTATTGTTTTTACCTGATTGATAACACAGATAGCTTTATATGAAGTTGTTCTCGCATACTATGAGGTGATACAAAAAGTTGAGTGATAAAAGGACATTAATTGGGAACGTGAAACAATTTCGATTCCCGGTTTGATGAAAGAAACGAGTATTAAAAAGATCGAAAAAAATATTTAAACCATCTTATTCAAACTGAAATTGAACTTCAATTGAGTATTGTTTGGAAGTTTAAAAATTATAATTCAACAAAAGATAATTGTGAAAGTCATTCTACAAACGTTCTTGAAAATCTTATTGTAGATATCAGACGCAAGTTTTTTTCATCAAGATCACAAGGTGAAATCAATGAAATTTAACTGACATGTTTCCTCTTTTTAAAATAGTAATGTACCTGTCTGTAATTTTTCATTAAATACTGATGTCATGATTTTACTGTAAAAGGTACTCCACCTCTGCATAACTCGTTTTCCTGAAAATTCCGACCATAACATTTCCAGACTTGATCAACCTTCGCGTAAAGTTACACATCTGATCAAGAAATAAAGGAAACCGCCGCAAAATTTTTAAACTTGAATTGAATGTTGACATAGGGTGTGTACCGGTCGATAGCTAATACCTCCAGTAGTTCGGAAGGGGGTTAATTAATAATAACGGCGTATGGGTGATTAATGAAACTGTACCCTTCCTAATTTATAGTTGGACTTAAGCACCTCGCCCCCCCGGCCGGCCCAAAGCAAACTAAATATCCAATACCTCGATGTTGAGTGTGGATGGGTTCATCTTGATACTTGGAATTAAGAGATGTAATGAGATGAGATTAACAAAGCTGGAATAACCATTTTTTTAAATTTAAACTTGTCATCATCTATATTTTTTTTATAAGCTGCATTAGAGAGGTATATACTTAATCTAGTGACAAAGACACTTTATGCGAAGTTGTTTTTATTATCTTTTAGAATTAATCAATATCCCCGAAAGCTGTTACTTTTTTTTTCAGAAGTAGAATTTCCAACTTTTTTTTCGTTGTTTGTAAATGTAAATATAATTATTTGCTCTAAATTTAACCATGTCAAGAATAACTTTATCTGAAAGGTTAATTGGCCCTTTTGTTAAACAAGGATTTCATGTTACATACATATAAGAATCAAAGTTAACACGACTAACTTTATTTGTCATTTTCAATCTTAAATAAATAATTTATTTACTCATCACACAAAAGGTTACTTAACTAAAAAAACTTGTTTAGTGAAATACTATGACATTAAGTGTGAGAAGCTGGTGCTTGTAACAGGTTTAAGAAGAACTCCGGTTACACAATTCACCAGGCCACCCCCGCCCGCAACAGGATACCAGTGTTCTTAAAGTAAACATTACTTAACCACGCGGGCAGACGCAATAAAATAACAAAAATTGCTCATTATAAACTATCGAATCGGTTAGATCCGCTCACATTATTATGAAGACAAGTACGAGCAGTGTATTCGGACTTTGAAAATCTAATTACGTAGCCAGTACCCTTACCTCGATCGCTCCTTCGCGCCGCCCGCCGCCCGCCGCCCGCCCACCGAGCGTTTTCCATTTGGGCAACTGATGTAAATATTCCTATAACTTTATGGTTACTCTTTGTTTTGTAAGCATCGGTTTATCAATGGTTTGAAAGTTCTGCTAAGGAAGAGCTATACTAACGTCTTTATCGTTTAAACCTTATGATCGAAGGTTTAAACATAAAAATGTTACTCTTATGTTTTGTAAACATTGGTTTATCGGTAGTTTGTAAACACTATGTTGAAAGTTAGTAAAAGACATCGTTCACTATAAAACAAGTTTTATCTGTTTCTTAGTATGCAAATTAATTCGTTTGGTTTCTAAATAAGAATTTAAATTTTACAATACGAGTTACCAGTGATTTTCGTATTTGTTAATCCTTCTGCTTTTGTAAAACATAAAACTTTTAAATCCCATGTGTATTTCAAAGTCGAATAATTTTAAATATTAAAATTATGAAACACAAATATCCGAATCACTAATCGACGCCGCATTTCGAACTGTAAAATTAAAAGTCTGTCTCACAATCGCCAGTCGACACTAATGGAAAACGCCAAGTTTGTCCAAGCGCACGAATTATACATGGTGTATTAATACGGTGTTCAACTCTTGTATTGCTAGTGAAGTTTTAATTCGATAACCCACCGGCAGCGGCAGCGGCCCGACTACCCGCAATAATGTATTTATGGGCGATACCGCGGACCTAATGAGCCTCATACAGACCTCTTTACGACGGAGGTAATTTTATGCGATAAGCGCTCTGATACCTGAACAGAAAGGAGGGTTTTTCTTTGTCACATTTATTTAATGCCTTTTTTTTTCTAAATAATTTTTGATCGAGCGAACGCGAAGCGTCTCCGTTTCAGCTTATGCAAAAATCCTTTCGTATCGTCTGGCTGTTATCCACTTCTACAGGTCGCATTTTTCAATCGATTCTTGTGAAATTTTGTGAGCAGGTTCGATAATTATAAAGATTTGTTTTCCGAAATTTTCAAAAAAAATATCAAAAAAGTCACAATGTGTGAGATCCACAGAGCCTATAATTTTTAGGTGTCAGTAATATATAATAGGCGATACCGTAAAGCGAGTAAGCCTCAAACAGACCTCTTTGCTGTAGAGGTAATTGAGGTAATTTTATGTGATAAGCGCTCTGATACCTAAACAGAAAAGCGGGTTTTGTTTGACATGCTAATTAAAAGTATTTCATTACTAAACAAAAAGCATCTTTTTGCAGTTTTCTAGGCGTCAATAATGTATCTTTTGGCGATACCGCGAAACGAATGAGCCTCAGACCTCTTTACGACATAGGTAATTTTACGTGAAGCGCATGAGCGCTTATCACATAAAATTGTTCACGTATGAACCTGAACAAAAAGGAGGTTTTTCGGTTTCGTTTTTTTTTTACTAATTTAACGGATTGCTTCACTAAACGAAAAGGAATAACTATTTATTATATATATTTGAAAATTATATATTTTGAAAGGTTTTCACGCAATCTCATAAAATATATATCAAATCTTTTTTACTTTATTAACTATCAGTCATAAGGGACGTTTGCAATAATATATTAAGTACCTAACAACTTATATAAGTAATACTATTTCATAATGCCTGTTTCCGACTCACGGTCGGCCACAAGATTCTCCGTGGTTGTAATATTTGAGTAAGTATGAATAAGGATGATTCATTGTGCGTTTGGGAATTGCACTAACATCTCAACGCAAATATTATGGTATAGGATTTGAAGTTTAATTCGATATTCAAGTTTTGAAGATTTTGAAATTGTATATTGAGGCTTGTTTTTTCATTCAGCTTGGTTTTTATGTGATAAGTTTGGAGATAAATGCAGGGCTTAGTAAATGTTTTCGATTGATTAGAAACCGAATGTAATGAATGTACAATAAAATTAACAAAATTAACCCCGGAATCCTACTCGGGGTGCTGGAGTACCCCACAACGTATTTAATTTGTAATTTTGTTGTTTGGTTTTTAGGTATAAGTTTATACGTTCGTGTATTTTACTTTACGGCCAAACACTATCGTTTGGTCTGAACCAATGTTAGGCCAGAGTTGTATAAAGTGTGTATATGTGTTGCGGGGTGCTCAGGCACCCCGGTGTAGGAAAAGCGTAAGTGAGTATTTGCTTAAAATGAACATCTATTTTCTATGAATTCTTACATTTTGTGGTCGTGATAAGTGATAAGAATTATTATAACAACCTTATATTTCAAATTAAATATAAATTTGCGTTTTAGTTATATGTACATATTTCTTTTAAACTGATAAAGATAAAGACAGCTCGTAGCAGATAATTAGGTGATGAAAAAATCTGTGACTTGACAAGGATTTGGGATATGAAGTGGTGGGGAAGGAAGGTTATGATCGTATGCCCATTGCAGGATAATCTGATGATTAACCTGATGGGTGTTTAGATGATTTTCGCTTAGTTTTGGATAATAATAATAACACAGATGCAAGGTCAAGTTTCAGGAGGGAAAGGGCAAAGTCAATGTACAAAGTGCAAAATTTCGATATATTTGGGACATCAATTATCATCAAACTCTCACACGTCAAACATCAAAAATCAAAAATGGGGCAATTTATTACTAAAGAGTATATTTTGTTTTTTTTTTAATTCAAGTTTATAGACTTCCATCTAATAAAGAAATAAACATTTTGTTTCATTAAAAAAATAAAACACTCTTTGAGTCTGGGGTACTCATACACCCCATGTAAGAAAATCAGTCAAGTAAAACAGTTTAGGATTCTAGGGTTAAAATAAAACACTTACGAATAAGCACACAATGACGTTAGTATTTAAAAGATATTTAAAATTCGTCATTGCAACTTTTTTTTTAAATGTCTCACTGCATGAAACATTAATCAAAGTAGGCACGTATTTTGTGGTGTTAACTTTTACAACCACACCACAGTAGGGGAAGGCCACCACTACACCACAATGATAACACGTGGGACGCAATTTTTTATGAAAATGAATAGTTTAGTTTATTCATTCGTCATCAAAAGATAACCTCCTCCTTCTTTTGAAGTTGGTTAAGAGCTTGTCCAGATGACGCGATTAACGCGCGAGCTAGCACGCGATTTTTGTTACACTGCTGGTAATATTGCACACATTACTGACACAGCTGAACCTAAACGTACAATCTATAACGAAACACGTATCATTGGACAAGGCTTAAAACGATGTTCACACGATTCTATCTGCTCGCCCACTTTTTGTCACTGCGACGTAGTCGTGTGGTGTGGTTGGTATGTGAGCAGTGCTGTGAATAAACTCTAAGGGAGTTAACATCTATGGTATAATGATAAACCAAACATTACCATAATTACCGCTCTTGTATCATAATGATATTGTTACACTCATATATTTTATTAGTTTTCTTCAACTTTGCCAACACTGACGCAAAAGGTTTCATCATTGAAAAAATCATAAATTTAAAAATGATCAACACCCAACGCCTTATCATTTGTATTCTATTTCAATAAAATCAAAAGACCTCCTTTCGCAAACTAAATGCTCTTCCACCCTCCACCCTACTCCTCTCCTCCCTCCTCCCTCGTTGCGTCTTGAACCAACTTCCTATAATTAATTACACTCATTATCATTATTGTTCGGAAGGCAGTTTTGCTTCGATAATGAATTGTTAGCCTCCATCATTAATTAGTATATTATAATAAGAACTCCTTTCATAGATTAATCAAGTTTTATCTGATGCCCTCTACGTTTCGCGAGAGCCGAGTTTTCGATAAGGGTCACAGTTTGTTAGAAGAAACAGCGATTCTGAAAGCGGCTGGTATCTTTATCGCATTAAAGAAAACGAATTCCATTTCAGATTATAAAATAAAAATATTGGACTAATTTACGAAAACTCGCACCTAAATTCTTAAGTTTTGTCACAGATTACTTAATAGTTACTTCGTAGTTTTGTGTTTTAGTTGAACGTCATTACACAACTGCCCAATAAAACAGAGAGTATATTAAAATTATTTATGACGACCTCCGTTGTCTTTGTACACCGGTTTTCAAGGTGTCGCCATTTCTGAGGTCCCGGGTTCGATCCCCGGTTGGGCCAATTTAGAAAACGAACTTTATATATTGGCTCAGGTCTGGGTGTTTGTGATACCACCGTTGTCTCTGATTTCCATAACACAAGTGCTTTAGCTACTTACTTTGGAATCGGAGCAATGTATGTGATGTTGTTATATTTATATTGTGTTCAGGGTTCATGTATGTTTGTATGTTCATGTATGTTTGTATGTATGTAAACAAAGGTGTTAGGTTAGTTTACGCACAAGTCATCTCGGAAATATGAATATGTGGTATCGAGCCATTCAGTACTATGTTCTGATCACAAATACATAAGATGACAAGCGCGCAAATGGTGGTGTAAGAAAACGTCTCTATGGTCTAGTGGTTCATCCACCCGTGTAAGACGCAGGGGTCCCGGGTTCGATTCCCAGGAGGGGGTACATTTGTACTCGGTTTGGTTGGTGGTAGGGCTTATTTCAAGTCCGCCTGGCTATAGCTACCACCATTTTACCACCTAAGTCTGACGCCATAACAACAATTTAAAAATTGTTTTGTTTGTCAGTTGGAGGTAAGATAGCCCTCAGTGGTGGATTCGGCCTTATCGTCACTTAACATCAGGTGAGGTGAAGGCGAAGCGGTAACCCGTTGTAAATTAAAAAAAACGAAAAATTTTCACAATTCAGTGTTGCCATTGAACAGCTCTAGATTGAAAACGAGTGAATTGATTATTGGAAAATACATTGCAAATCATTCTGTACATCCTCTATTCGAGTATCTAAAGGTAGATGACCAAAGATATTTTAAAATAAGAAAAGTATGTACCTACATCAGTTTTATTAACAGTAGTAGTAACCTATAATTTCTGTTTTTTTAAGTGTTTAGATTCCTACTGTAAGTAATTATTTATAAAAAAAAACCTTCGTCTGTTTTAGGGATAAACAAACGAAGGTTTTTTTTAATTAGTAAAACACTTGCCCTATTTAGTTAACAGTTTTTGACATTTGTATTATTTAAACCCATTAAAATGTATAATTTTAAAAAAAACACGACTGTCCTGCCCTCTTCCACAGAACGACACTTGTTATTTAACTTTTCAGTTCGTTTTTGGTTATACTACTGAGTATGTTTGCGCACTGAAACGCTTCATTCATACTTAGAATGACCATAATATCTTAATAGGATATTTCTTTTCTATCGCAGGCCAGCATCGTAGTGTGCCATGACCGACCACAGCAAAACCCTACTCTGTTTCATAGTAAAAGTAATTTTTTGACTAAGCGAGCGCGAAGCGCGAGCGAAGCGTTTTCGTTTCAGCTTGGCCAAAAATGATTTCGATTTTCTGTCCGGCTTACTGGCTTTCCGGCTGACCGTCTGTTCTCCTCTACAGGTCGCATTTCGCAACCGATTCTCGTGAAATTTTGTGAGCAAGTTCTATAATTACATATCATTTTTCTTCGATTCAGCTTTTCGAAATTTTTCAAAATGTCGGAGATATAGGGAAAATCATATGTCAGTCATTTCTAAGTGTTCAAAAATTTAACAAGCGCGAGGTTTACATTTCTACAGAGCCACTAGTTAATTATTATTTTTCGAATGCAAATGCCTCAACCTTAGTGTCTTATTAGCGTCGTAGACGTGCTTACACTTGACTACGTATCCACAATCAATTACTTGAATTGAAAGTATCGTGACAAACTTTTAGGAGGCGGTCTTAGGTTCAGTCTATGAAATTGAACTTTTCTTCTTTTAAGAAACATACCTAAGTCGAAATAGGTCATCAATTTTGGGCTACCCCATACTAAACCGATCACGTTATTACTCTGAATCGATAAATAGTTAGACTTTTTTTTCGTATTTCGATCTGTTTCTTAGAGAAATTTGTTCAGTTTCATTGACTGAACACGTTCTATAAGTTTGTCTAGAGTTTAAACTTTAAAATGACGCTGTAGAAATCAGCTATCAATGATGATGTCAGCCGGTGAGGCCCTGTTCGGTGCATTGACAGTGAACCCTATCACTAATACATTCTCCCAATGGGTAAACGGTTTAGTAATGAGAAAATAGTTTTTGGTTCAAAGTTGATTTTTAACTTATTCAATATATTCAATGCGTTATTTAGTATCCACAAGACAACACTTCTAAACAATTGTTGTTCGTTGTCCAAAATAAAAATTAAAACTATTAAATTTTGTACAGAGCTAACAGCCATTCAAAAGAATTTATGTCTGTCTCCATCATTATCAGAGTATAAGTAAAACATTATACTACAATACATAAAGGTTTCAATTAACACTGACAATTTTAGCACTAAAATCTGTGTGAAATAGAAAACAACCGTAACCCTAACATCTGGGGGCTTGTTAATTTTTAGAAGCGACCCAGACTAAGATAATAATATACGACAGCCGGCGATCTAATACTGGCATCTATTACGTATTCGAGCTTTTGGAACACTTGACTTTGCTATGGATAAAGGGAAATTTTGGTATCAAGCTTTTGGCTACTAAACATACAAATAACAAAATACACTATAACGAGATAATGGGTCTGTTTGTGAAAATAAACAGATACATTCTTAGTTATTTTTTTAGAAGAAAGAAATTTAGTATAGATTTTTTGCATTTCACAATGCTATTAAATTTTAATATTTAGATAAAGAAATACTAGAAAAAATCGACTCACAGGGTGCGGGTTCGAGTCCCGTCTGAGGTGCTCAGGTGAGTCGATTTTTTCTAGTATTTATTTATCGTAATATTAAGAGAATATTAAGCTAATATAATTTTTTTTGTGTTTTTTCGTGAAAGTTATAAGTAGGGATTCGTCAAAAATGTTTTACTGACCCACTGTAAATCGAAAGATTCTTGATTAAAACCGTAAGTAATGTTGCTGAATGGGAGTTGAATATGACTCAAATAAGAAGTAATCCTAACAAGTCCTCTCCTAACTATATAATATTATAAATTCGAAAGCAAGATTGTTTATTTGTTTATTTGTTACGCCTTCATGTCTTAACTACTCAGCCGATCATCATAAAATTTTGAATAAGTACACGTAGTAAGAAGTACAAAAAAACACAGGGTACTTTTCTTCCAGAAAAATGTAGGTACGGTTCCAGATGAGGGATAGAAAAAAAACTGTCCACGCAGACGAAGTCGCAGGCGGTCGCTAGTGAGCTACTAAAGGCAACTTCAAGGTATTGGTTTTATTCATATTTATAATATGCAGATAATTTAATTTAACTTGGTTTCATTAACGTGAAATTAGCGAATTTTTTAAGTGTATGTACTCTGCGTTAATTAAGGTGAAAGTCAAAGTCAAAAATAACTTTATTTAAATAAACTTAGTAGGTAATTAAGCACTTTTGAATCGTCTTTATTTTCCTACCACATTAAAGGGCATTATATATGATCATGTTATAGAAATAAGCACATTATTCTTCAATAAGATTCACTTCTAAACATTCGAACATGTATTGCAGCCTTTGTCTATCAATCAATTATTAACGGTCTCGGCAACTTTCGAGGCACAACTTGGTTGGATTTAAAATTGTGACGGCATTAAGCTATTTACGTTAACTCTTTGCTTACATCGTCTGCCGTGTCTAAGAGATTGTTTTGTCTATTTTAGTGCTACGGCAAAGTTGGAGCCGTGAATATTTTAGTGATTTTGCTTCTTGTATGTGTGATTTTTTTAAATCCGAGGTTTCTTTCGTGAGAGGACGTTTTTTGCCATAATCTTCACGCTTGGCAATCTTGGAGATCGTAGTGTTGAACCGTTTTCAACGGAAAATGCCGCTGTCCCTTTTCATGTCCACGCCAGTGGAGTATACACCACTTATACTATACAACGAGTAGCTTGGTGGCGCAGTAGTATAGCGCCTGGCCCTGCGATTGCGGAAGTTAAGCAACTTTCGCAAGGGTCAGTCTTGGGATGGGTGACCAAAAATTT
Source organism: Catoptria pinella (assembly GCA_963556745.1). Taxonomy (NCBI): domain Eukaryota; kingdom Metazoa; phylum Arthropoda; class Insecta; order Lepidoptera; family Crambidae; genus Catoptria; species Catoptria pinella. The sequence goes on from OY750769.1 coordinate 9,837,611, forward strand.
ATTATCTCGAGCTCCTCCGTGCTTCTGAAGGCACGTTAAGTCGTTGGTCCCGGCTACATTTGTAGTCGTTAGCACCCACCAATTCGCATTGGGCCCGCGTGGTGGGTCATGGCCCATCCTGCTTATCCACCCATCAGGAAGGCCTGTGTTCCAGCAGTGGGGACTTTAAACATCGCTGATGGTCATATCATACGACATACCACTTATACTATACAACGTGTTACAGTTTGATAGGGACCATCAAACTGATCAACTTTTACTATGGGACCAACTCTGAAATCGCGAAAAAAAATCAGCTGTTTCATACATTTAGATATTTTCTATTTTAATTTTTGTATGAAACAGCTGATTTTTTTTCGCGATTTCAGAGTTGGTCCCATAGTAAAAGTTGATCAGTTTGATGGTCCCTACCATACCATACCATATTCGTAATTTGGGGTATTTTTGTAACACATTGTATTATACCACTTACCATTTATTCATAGTAGTTTTTTACTACACATCTAATTGTGCTAATTGTGCTATTCTAATCTGCTGGACACCACACTGCTACATTAATCATGTATAAGTACAAAGATCATCAAGGATATGGATTAAGGAAATACATATTATGTTTTGGTGAAAAGTTAAAGAAAGTGAGCATAGGGATGGGAAAATACACTGGCCTTAAACTTAGTACCACACTTTAAATAAAATACACAAGATTTATTTACGAAATAAAAAGTACTCAATTTTTTTTTAATAATATGTTCTTGAAAAAGAACCTTTTTTATTTCAAAACTCGAACTTTTATTGTTTAAATCAAAAGTGGCCACTTTTAGCACTTTTGCGAACTACTACTACAACGAACAAAATTTTACTGAGGTTATTGTTTGTAAACTATAGAACCTTAGCTTTAATCTGTACATGTGAATTTTCGATACATTATGTACTTAGCGAGCGATAAATTTAATTAATATGAGGGCGCCACATGAGGTATATAGGAGCCTTAAGAGGAATTGCAATTTTAAAAGAGTGGTATTTGTAAAGGTCAGTGTATTATAGATTTTGTAACACAGCAAATGGACCATGATGCGATTAATAAGTAATTAACTTACAAATAATAGGAAAATTCATCTCGATGAAACCGATTTCAAATGAAAGTAGTAACTTGGGGGTCAATGACGGGAATTGTTCTTAAACTGTCATAAAACAATTTTACACTTATAAGACGAAGAAAACATATTGATGCGAGTTTAGATTTATTGAGGAGATGGTCGATTCTGAATGATCGCCTAAAATATGGCTGGTACTTTTGTACATTATGTTTAAATAAATAAATATTTGACAACATCACATACATTGCTCCGATTCCAAAGTAAGTAGCTAAAGCACTTGTGTTATGGAAATCGGAGACAACGGTGGTATCACAAACACCCAGACCTGAGCCAATATTGAAAAGTTCGTTTTCTAAATTGACCCAACCGGGGATCGAACCCGGGACCTCTGAGATGGCGACACCTTGAAAACCGGTGTTCAAAGCCACTCGACCACGGAGGTCGTCAAATGTCGTCAAACATTTGTTATACGTTGTATGACTTATACTACGACCGACTTATGCATTTATCACCCCGGAAAAATATTAAAAGCCCTAAAAACCGCCACTTTTTGAAAATATTTTTTTTTTTCATTTCATGATAAACTGCCAAAGTGGCAATCCTAGGCCGCGATTATGTTTTGCTTTTGCCCATTAATGGCATTGATTATCGATTGTTATTATCGGCATTGATTGATAAAATAGTTTATTTGCGGTTGTCACTTAGCAGTTTTCCATACAAATACAAATCAAAAATTTACGGGTTATGAAACACCTTATTAACACCACAAATCCGCATGGGCTGTCGTGGTGGGTTATGGCATATCCTCCTTAACCACCCATAAGGAAGGCCTGTGCTCCAGTAGTGAGAACATTAAAAATGGCTGATATCGATCCGTTAAACAGTCTCCATATTTTACTTTGCTTAGTTTAGAACTAAATTTTTGTTGCAAGTTTGTAATTATTTTTTGATATAAAATCTATACTGATGGCGATGGCGTGCGTGCTGTTTATTAGGAAGTGAACTTTACACACCATAAAGGTGGTCTAATCGAGTGAACTGCGGCAGACGATGTTAAGCTGCGCCCTAATTGTGTTACTTATCACACTATTCGCTTTGATCAGCCTTTAGTAACTTCAAAAATCACTTACGAGATTGACCAGACCTTTACGGCCTTATCACAAAACACTATTCAACAAGTTTTTAACTTAGATACTGTATAAAATGTGATGTACAACTTCCAAAAAACTGAGACAAAATATCAATAATGCGACTGTAGACGCCACTTACAAATGTAAACAAAAATGTTTTTTTAAATTATTGCAATATGGGCATCAAATAAAACCCCATCCCCATTTAAAAATCAGCCCTTACACGTCATATACTTAATATGACGTGTAATGGCTGATTTTTAAATCCATATCAGGGCCCTATTTAATAACGTGACAATTTGTCAGTTGTCATGACAGTTTGGCTTACCATTGTGAAAAGAGAAATATATGTAGCTTACTCCCGCAAAAATATATGCAGGATGCACCGCCCGCCCGCCCGCAAAAAAATGCACATGCACACCACAAAAATATCAGTGCACAATACTTGCATTTAGCATGACAGCGACACACCTTGCACCTTCACCAATTAGACTACTCTACACGTGTTTCGCCCCAACCCGGAGCATCCTCAGGAGTTAGATCGTGCGTCGTGTTGGTTCACGCACGTTCTCTTTTCACAATTATTGAACTCAATTACAATGTTTCAACGTAAAAATCTAGAGTTAACCGTCTCACTTATTGACACTGCGTGAACGGATGGTAAAGTGGTCTCAACCTTCATGGAGCTCAAGGAATCAGGAATTCATCTCATGATGCTCTTAACCAAAATACCAAAGTTGGTCCAAAGATTTTAGCATAGTTCTATCGTTAAGACTTAGCACATTCAAAAGCAAAATATGAAAAAATATAATTTATTTTAATAATGAAAGCATATTTTTATATACCTATACAACGTGTTACAAAATAACCCCTAATGCCGAATATGGTAAAAAAAAAGGTAGGGACAACCTTAATTAACTAAAGTCAATGTTGTCATGATTCATCATTGTTCTACGTAGTTTACCGAGAAAAAGCCCCAAAAATCTTCGAATACAATTAATATCTAAGTCTAATTCTATGTAGAGACAATTAAGTCGGAATGCAACTGTCATGTTTTTAGGGTTCTGTACCAAAATGTTAAGAAGGAACCCTTATGGTACGACTCAGTCTGTCTGTCTGTCACAGCTGGATATCTCGAGAATGTAAATGCTATCATCTTGAAATTTGGATAGTTTTAGATGACGTTTCGCCAACTATTTTGCAAATAAGAGAGAAATAAAAATATTTATATTTTTTTTGCAACAGGGACTTAAAGGGGGTCTTAAAAATTCGAAGTGATTCTACTAGGACATAATTATGGGGTATCATATGAAAGAGCGCTGCTTGCACATTCTCAATCATTTTTTTAAGCCGCATTGTTTTTGACTTTTGAAAAATATAAAAAAAAATCAGTTCCCATCCCCCTTATCTACGAAGTTTGCATATAGAAAAATCTGAAATTATTTTATGTGATAGAAATTTTTGTAAAGATTACAGAAAAAGAAAACGATGTAATTAAGATAAATAATATTAGAAAAAATACTAGAAAAAATCAACTCACCCGTAGCACCTCAGACGGGACGATGTATCTAAATAGTAAACTTTTTCAGAATAATGGTACGGAATCCTCGGTGGGCGAGTCCGACTCGCTCTTGACCGTATTTTCATTATCAAGTCAAGAACATACTCGTAGATGTCTCACGTTCGTCGTCGTCCTAATTAACGCCCGAGCCGCCAAATGCGGCCGGACAACAATAGAATATCTATTGTGTCTCATTTTCCGGGTCTTGAAGGGTTAATGGTAAGCGACCATCGTCGCTGTTGACGTCAAAAAACAAGTCTGACATTTATGTCGATATGACATTTATAGAAATATAGATATTTTTAAAAGAAATATCCCAAATAAATCCTTAAGTGGAATTTATGGGGTTGATTTTCCAGTCACTTAATTTAAATGAGGTGGCGATTCGATTTTACAAGCAATTGTCGATAAAAAAGCTAGTCAACTAAAATCAACTAGAAAATCTATCGGAAACTCAACTCATGTAACCTAAATGCCCTCTTATAATATTGGCTATAAAGCAAAATTTGAGTAAAACTAAATTATGATTTACAAAACTTAAAAATTGGTTCGGGATTCCGATGGATTTCAGGTTTACAAAGTTCATTATTATGAACAATTTTTTTTATGAAAGCCTGAAATCACGAAAATGTCAGCAATTTCATATAGGTATAAGTAGTTTTTGAACTCTGCTGAAATTATATGAAATATTAAATATTGTTTGTTAAGGGTTGCTTCCTTGTAATAATACTAAATAATATACTAGAAAAAATACGACTCGCACCAGATCATGTTGTGTTTGATTGCTTGCTATGTCCTTGTAATAAGTTTTTGTTGTTGATGAACAATGGAAATGGTTTTCAGATTTTGTGTAAACCATCTATATCTTTCACTTTATTTGGCTGCGTATACGTACTTATACTAAATTTCGTTAAAGTGATCTTTGCCTATGAAATAAAAAAATAAGTTAGCTAAAACTTTAGGATTCTTTTTTTGGAAAAAAAAAATGTTTTTTTCGTAGTTGATTTTCAAGATCTTACCTATATCATGAAAATAAAACTTTACTTGTTAATCATTAAAATTTCCTGCCATCAACAGTTTCTACCTTACTTAATTATTTCATTGTTTTTTGTGAATCAATTTTGTCTAGAGATTTTTGATTTATCAAAAATATAGATTTTTTGTTACTTCCATCGTGATTATGATCAAGTTAGTTCCCTAACAAATACCATGTATTTTGTCTAGAAAAAAATATTAACTTGAGTAGTTTGGATGTGCATGCGTTGGACAAAAATTTATTTTTTCCTGAACTTTTTTCGCAGTTAATGCGGGTTGCCTGAAAAATGCGTACATTTTACCGACGTTTTTATAGTTTAAAAAATAAAGTGTTGGTTAGAATTCAGCGTAAACAACGAATGTCAATCAAATGCAATGCATGCGTTCAAATGGGCCACCAAGGTGATGCGCCCAAACAGCCAGAACAGTCCTATAATGCATTGTCCAGTTACGTACACCCCCGAAAATACAGCATGCAAAAAAAAGCCATCCTCACTACCTCCCGCTAGCATTAATGTCCCCCCACCGCGCACTAAGGTTCTTTTTTTAATACATAACTTTTTTTCAAGATGCATTTTTACATGTTTCGGCCTAAAACTTTACACACCCAGCGGCAAGAGCCGAGAGAAAAGGCACCGCCTATCGCGCCTCGGATTTCTCGCTCTGGCGTGCCCGAGCGGCACGCCGGACGATAGTGGCGCGAGCGAAACGGAACATCGGCGACCACTGCTGCGTCTTAAACCAAGATTAAGGCTCTATTCCGCATTTCCGAACGCAGATTTTTGATTATAACGCATCGAACTTTAACGCTCGCCAGCGTCACTTGCCTTCAAGTGACCCCTTCTTAAGAACTTTACTTGCATTATTATATATCATCGACGAGAAAACGTTGCAGTGCCTGGAAAAGCGAATAATATACGTCTCACTCTAGCGTCCAGTGCGAAGGCATTCGCGCCACGACAATTGAGTTGAGTTGAATTGAATTGAGTCGGTTAAACCGTAAAAATGGTGCGGGCGGGCATTGCTGCGCGAGAGCGAGACAAACGAAAGGCGGGTTGGTAGAGACCGCTGCCTTCTTCTCCTCGACTTACGCCGAGTCGCGGCTAGTGAACGTCAGAGCACTGACGTGGACGGCCGTACCCGCGCTCGCCTGCGCCACTTTTGACAGCTGCAGAAAAAAAAAACTTACGCGCGTTCTCTGTCAAGAATTCAAACTTTTTAGTGCGTCCCGAATTCGAACTTGGAATAGTGTTGTTTGTTATTTTGTATTGATAAACTGGATTTGATAGTTGCAGTGTGGTAATTGTATCGGCTTGGACTAGCCGCTGAGACGTTATAAAGTGATGAATCAGCGAGCGCCAGCTAATTAACAACGTCACTGCTACGAAAACAAATCTAAGCTTCTGTTCTCCATTCAGCTTCGGGAATATTGTAAGTAGAACGTAGTACTTAATGAACTGCAGCTTTTTCATTTAAATGCTTTTTCATCTTATCGTTTACTTTACTTTGACTTCATTTAAGTTTATCAAAACGATTGCAATTATTTCTTTCGTTTGCGTAATGGATGTCGTAATTTTAGTTTGTGATAATTTTTACCTATGAAAATGGTAATGTTAGAAAAGGTTAATTTTATAAAAATCTTACAGTAACTTTGTGTTCCACGTCTGGCATTTGGTACACTTCGCAAAGTATCCGCCAAAAGTTGAGCGAAAGAAAAGCCGAGACCACACATTCGTGTGTCGGAAAAACCGTTGAAACGGCTTATCATGTTTTTGACGCGTCGAAGAGGAAAAGTAGCAGCGGGGCGGGGCGTGCGAGTCAACAAAGAGCCGATTGGCTGCGATCGCGAGTTGCATTTTTTGTAGGTATTTTTTTATCACTTTTTTCCACGAACGTCCCGAAAATATATTTTGTCGACGTTTTTCTTTTGCTTTCGATAGTTTTTGCTACGAACATTTATGGGAACTGATTAAAATTTGTGTTTTTGTTGACCGAGCGAGCGCGAAGCGCGAGCGAAGCGTCTCTGTTTCAGCTTAGGCAAAATTCTTTCGTATGTCCGTCTGTTCTCTTCTGCAGGTCACATTTCTTAACCGATTCTCGTGAAATTTTGTGAGGAGGTTCAATATTTATATTGATTTTTTTGTAGAGCCAGTTTTTCAAAATTCAACGAAAAAAAATTCACCCATTTGAAAAATGTTCAAAGCGCCATCTAGTTTAGAATAGATATACTAAAAGAATACCTAACGTACCAAACAGCACCACATAGTACTGCTTTTCAAAAGCAGTGTCAACCTTGTGGCGACATCTATTAGGTTAAATTTTAAACAACATACAATTTGAGCGAGGGCTACAGCTAACTGAGCCACTAGTACCTAATTAGATGGCCTAATAAATAATGTTGCTCTTTTCTCGAAATATATTATGTTATATTGAAATTGAGTAATAAAGTTATTTTTTTTTTTTTTAATTTTTATGTATTACTTTTATATTTGATGTATTTAAAAATATGGTTTAATTGAACATATATTTATAGTACCTATATCATAATTACTAGGGATTATTACTAAGCAAGAAAATCTTTTTTAAATTTTGATACAAGAAAATCTTTTTTAAAAGTTGCATGATAAATGTAAACTAAAATTTTATCTTAAATAGTTTCAAATAACTGTTTAATTACAAATTAGTGGTTCTTCATCTTAATATTTAATGCATTCTTAATGTATTTAATAATTATACATAATATGTAAAATAAATTTCGTGTCATATTATGAAACGATAAGCAATTAATTTCTTATTAATTTGAAATGGAATATTTTCTCATTATTTTTAGTAGATAGGTACTCAAATAAATATTCAATTAATGTTTTACTTGTTTATGATAGAAACAATATTATAATAAAGATTGGGCCAAAATTTCACCTTAATTTTCACTGCTACCTATAATTATTACTATACAAGTTACCTATAATTTCTGAAAATTTATTACTTAATTAATATATTGGTAGATGCATGTCAATAATTTCTCAACTATTTGTTTGGTTTTTGTGTGTTGTTTGTATAGAAATTATTAACATGCATCTGAATTGTGAATGTTCAGATATTAATGGTAACTTGTAGTGTATGGAACTTATTGACATTTTAAATTGTTCAGAAGTATTTGATCACCTTGTCTGCTACAGTATATCTGTCGGCGACTGTACTTTAGTACTGATACATGTTTGCTAATAGTCATGGTGGAAACTATATTGGCTATTTGCATTACATGTCGTTTTGTGTAACAGTACCTGTTTGTTGCCCTTAATATATTATAAATGCGAAGGTAAGTTTGTTTGTTTATTACGCCTCCACATCCTATACTCAACCGATAATCATGAAATTTCGCATATATATTGTCTATACATTTGTAGCTACGCATATACGAGTACAATTTGAATGTAATTTACTTTTGTATTTTATTTAAATGAATTTTGGAATTTTTGGATTTGTTATTTGTGTAAAAAATGGTCTGAAATAAAAGTATTTAATTTTTATTTTTATTTTATTGTCAGGGGTACAGAAAAGGACATAGGGGGGTACCTTTCATCCAGGATAAAATATACTGTGCCCGAGGGATACAGAAATTACTTTGAGACGATTTTCCGCCATAACAACGCAGCCAAATAACATGAATGATAAATAATAAACTAGACGCCTGATTGATAGTCGCGGGCATAAGCTAAACTGATATAAAAACTATTTCCATGCAAACGAAGTCGCAGGCAAAAGCAAGTAGTAAATAAAATTAAAAAAAATAGTTGGTCAACTACTGCAGTAATATTGTTTATTAGATGGGTAACTCAAAAATTGCCATCCTTTTGAAATTCATTCTCGATTCCCCTCCTCCCCGTTGCCTTATGATGACAGTGGTTGATACACACTCACCAAGGGTCTGCAATAGGATAAATGTAGGGTTGTCAACTCTTCGCTCTTATAACCGTGCTTATGTTCTAAAATATTTATAAATTTTATTAAAAGTTGTTTGGCTTACACAAATTAACATAAAATGGGAAAACATTAACATCAAATAAAAAATAATACTTCTTATATAATATCAAGTCACCAATAATTTTGCTATGTATTTAAAAATATCAGATCTTAACAGGTTTACCCTTGAAATAACTAGCAAAATTTGGTAAAATAAAAAAATCTAAATAAGGGCCACAGACAGAGAGACTGAGTCGCAAAATAGGGCTACCAGGCACCATAAGAGTTCACCTTCAATTTTCTTATAACTCATTAAATTTAGTGCTTTCGCATTCACAATGCTATTTTTATATTAAGATAAATTAATATTAGAAAAAATACTAAAAAAAATCAACTCACCCGTAGCACCTCAGACGGGACTCGAACCCGCACATCTTTATCGATTGTCAAAACACCTGGAAAGATGTTACTTTCGAAAGTGGGGGTATTTCTTCACATTGATAAAATTGCGCTGGCTTGTAGCGAAGAAATAAAAAGTACTAGAAAATTTCGCCGCTCCCACTAGCGACTCGGTAGCATAATTGGTCAGTGCATTGGGCCGGAATACCAAGGGTGCGGGTTCGAGTCCCGTCTGGGGTGCTTTTTTCTAGTATTTTTTCTAATATAATTTATCTTTCTTATAACTTTCTAAGAGTCTGTTATTTAAGTACCATAATTAATGATGACATAGAAGATAATGTAACATTATGCCATCCAAAACATAATTTGGGTGAGCCACCACAAAGTCCCCTTTTAAAAATCTATCAACTGCATTCCAGTAGCTCAATTCACTGCAACTACCAATGTTTGAGTGAGTGATCAAATTATTAATTAACCCCAACTTCTATAGAACTAGGGGAAAGACAGATGGTGCACCAGTTAACAGCTGTTTTGCGTCCGCCATCTTTTGTACCAAATCGATTTAAAAGAGTCTTCTACGTAATTTGTGGTTTTTACTTTTGTTAATCCTCGACCATGAGTTTGAACAAAACCTAGGTATACCGCAATTTAAAAAAAAGCTAAATGAGATGTCATTTATTAACGCTAATATCGTATATTTATTGAGTCACCATTCAATAAGAAGTGGTTAATAAATATAAAAAAAACCGTCGACTTGATAACCTCCTCCTTTTTTTGAAGTCGGTTAAAAAGTTATGCAAACTATAGCTATTCAATAATGGTTTGCAGTTATAAGCTCTCTCAGTTATAATGAAAATTAATTAAGTGTATGATATTTCTTTTAATAATTAATCTATTACGTAATACCTACTATCTATCATTTAAGAGAAATATAATATTTGTGAAGACTAACACTGCGAGCGAATAGTATTCTTAGTGCTTTTAATTGTTGGTATTTTTAGTGGTATATTACCTAAGTACTTACAAAGTGGAGTTGCAAAACAAAGAGAGGATGGAGAAGTAAGAGAGTAAATTTAATAATATAAGTATTAGAAAATAATCGACTCGCACCAGATCATTAACTCTCGGACGGGAATCGAACCGTCTCTGACCGAACTGATATACCGAGTCTCAGTGGCAAGAACATTGGACCAGACTTCTAAAGGTCGCGGGTTTGATTCCCATCCGAGATTCCGTGAATATGATCTGGTACGAGTCGATTTTTTTCTAGTCTTATTTAGTATTGTATAAAAATAGCATTTTGAATGCTAAAATCTCAAATTTTAAAATAATATAATAAATATTTTTTTTGTAATTTAAGTTCTCACATCAAAAAATGTTACTGACTCACAAAAAGGGACGAACATTTTTAACAGAATTTTAATTGTGTAGTGAAGTAAAATCTTTACTAGTAAAAACGTATGTAAAAATGGCTGATGGTTTTTTTAGTCGTTATTTAAAATAATTAATCGAATTAGTAGTACCTAGTTAAAAGCAGATATGAGACCAACAAAATAAACTATAGGTTTTTCATGGTGTCGCCATCTCTGAGGTCCCGGGTTCGATCCCCGGTTGGGTTAATTTAGCAAAACGAACTTTTCTATATTGGCTCAGGTCTGGGTGTTTGTGATACCGCCGTTGTCTCTGATTTCTGCTATTTTGTCTCTTACTAGGTTTAAACTCCTTAAAATAATTTAGGTTCTAGGTTACGTAGTGCTACGATAATCGGACCTGTTTGTAGAGCGTTAAGGTGCAGAAAAGTAAAAATTTTTTTTTTTTATAGTTGTGCTTTGTTGTGTTTTGTTTTTGAGCACCCGGGTTGCTTAGGTGATGCCTAGTTATTAAGATCGGCTCTATCCCTATCTGTAACTTGATTAATAATTCTGGCTGTGAGTCAACTCAATCAAAGGATACGGTCATTTTAATCATATCACATTTCGACTAGAAGGGATTAGTTTAGTTCTTGATAAATTGCGGATACCTAATTTTACACATGATACAAATATTTTTTTTTATTAAATTATTAACATTAACCTAGGACCATGAATTAGGCAGGAAGCAAGATCCCAAACCACACATAGCATGTCCGAAAATTGACATTTTGTATTTCAATCACAAAAAAAATGTTATTTAGTACAGAACCCTCGGTGAACGAGTCAAATTCGTCTGACTCGACTAGACGACTCGAAACTTCTTTAACCCGCGGTTGTCAAATAATGAACGATACTATCAACGAATCATAAAAATAGGCTAAATTACTTTATTACTAAGATAAATAATATTAGAAAAAATCGACTCACCCGTAGCCCCTCAGATGGGACTCGAACCCGCACCCTTGGGATTCCGGCCCACTGAACAATTATGCTACCGAGTCGCTAGTGGGAGCGGCGAAATTTTCTAGTACTTTTTACTTCTTCGCTGCAAGCCAGCGCAATTTTTTTTTCTAGTATTTTTTATAATATTATTTATCTTAATATAAAAACGTAGTAGGAAAAGTTGCAATAAAATATTGATAATAAAGATGTAAAAATGAGAATAAATTATCTGAACAAGAATAAAAGCCTTTTTTATCTATGGCAAAAAAAGAATATGATAATATTTAGATATAAATAATACAAGTGTTATTTTATTTAACTTATTTCAAAGTAAGCTCTGTTATGCTACCTTAATATTTTCTCACCTACTCCAACTAAAAATTCGTAGATAAATACTTATAATATCTTAAACCATAATAGCATGTTTTCTATCACAATGATAGTGTTCCATTACAACAATCCATATCAACGTGGATCAGATGCGGCACAATTATGACATAGTATATATGAGATGTGAAGCATTTAGGATCAGTAACAAGCGTGTGATAACCCTGGCAATAGATACCTTTAATACCTACCTGTCTGTAGCCAAGATGACCTAAGGATGGCACCACAAACAAACATACGATATTACCAAGATCGACATCAGCCATTATAAATATCCCCACTGCTGGGGCACAGGCCTTCCTTATGAGTGGATAGGAGGATGGGCCATAACCCACCACGCGGGCCCAATGCGGATTGGTGGGTGTTAACGACTACAAATGCAGCTGGGACTAACGGCTTAACGTGCCTTCCGAAGCACGTAGGAACTCTGGAAACAAACATACGATATTACCACGATTGACATCAGCCATTTTTAATGCCCCCACTACTGGGGCACAGGCCTTCCTTATAAGTGGATAGGAGGATGGGCCATAACCCACCACACGGGCCCAATGTGGATTGGTGGGTGTTAACGACTACAAATGCAGCTGGGACCAACGGCTAAACGTGCCTTCTGAAGCACGGAGGAACTCGAGATAATAAATTTTTGGTCACACATCCTATGACCGACCCTTGCGAAAGTTGCTTAACCTCCGCAATCGCGTGGCCAGGCGCTAGACCAAAGCCCCACCAAGCTTCTATATTACCACTAATTTACTCGATTCCTTTTCATTCTGATGCAGTAGGTAAGTAACGATGTAATTTTTGTGACAATGCATGAAATATCTATAGGTACACACGACGGCACCTCAGACTATACCTTGAGACCGCCCTTAAGTACTACGTAATAAAAGCTGTTTTCGCAGTTTAACTGTATAACCTGACGTGCTGTCATGTGTACACCACAAATTAATTAGCAATATAATGCAAAATGTGGCGATTAATTTTATTGTATTTGCGTTTATGTTGAATTGAAAAGTATAAGAATTGTTCTATTCCACTATGATCTTGGATGTACCACTTTAAAAGTCTTGTTCTTCTCGTGTCAATGATACAATGATGAAAGATAGGGTTGCCATAACTTTCAGAGACCTATACGGGACGTCTAAAAAAGGTGAATCAACGTTTTTATACAAAGTAATAAACTACACATAACTAAAACTATAAAAAGTTATTACTATATACCACTCGCGCCCAATTTGGACCCGCATTTTGTCGAAATTATCGAAATATGGGACAAATACGGGACGCGTAAGCAATACGGGACGCGATAGTCAAATACGGTGACGAGGAAGTAGAGCAAAAATTAACAAATAATTTTAGATTGTCGAAATGATTACTTTTAATTAATATTAAGTTAAAGACCTAGAAAATATTTGGAGAAATAATTCATAAATTCAAAGGTATAATAGTGTCTATGATGAAATCAAGCAAAGAGCAAGTAGCAATGAAAATGTAATACAAGGAGCAAAAGTGGAAATGACCAATAAGAAATTTAAATAAAAAATCGTTTATCATGTCGTAAGCTTTTATTAACATGATCTAAGAAGCCATTATATAGCGTCGTCTATTTTGATCGGATCACATCATTTCATTAGGCCGTCCATTGTACCTAATTAGAAATATTCCTGTGAGTCACATGTATGCCCAACTTAGGTTGTGAATCAGTCATTTTAATTGTGCTCTCAGTTGTAAGCACTCTGAGGCTTATATTAATGTACTGATTGTATGAAACGCAATCAGCATTTTGGTACTTCGTATTCATTACCAAGGCATATCGTAATTATTTCGTAATTACTTTGAATTCGTACTTACTTTGAAATACGCTATAATTTTTTCATTAATATTTGGTTAAGAAATTTGTTTTTTTTTCATAATTTAATGTATATTTGAAAATAACAAATAAAAAGATAATACTAAATAATATACTAGAAAAAATCGATTCGATATCGTAATTGTCTTAGGCGTGATGGTAGTTCTGACAATGACGATTCTGGTGTGGTGTCTGGTAGGTATATTATTTAGTACTGTATAAAAATAGCATTGTGATTGCTAAAATCTCAAATAAATAAAACATACGGGAAAGAACACCAAATTGTAACATGCGTTGCGCTGAGACTACGGATAAAATCTGTTGTAGTAATGTTTTGTTTTGCACAATTTTGTCATCATTTGCTTTGCTACTTAAGAAAAAGTCACCGTTCCATAGATTCTAGTCGCAAATGTATATCATAATTAAAGTAGTGCATGAAGCGGCACAAAAACAGTCATCAACATTGTGTATTTCAGATTTTAATATTAAAGATGGCTCAGTTTCTCAGTAAAATTCTGAGACGAAAACCAGTAAATCTAAATATAAGTTTTACCTTTTAAATATTGAGATTGTAGCATTCACAATGCTATTTTTATATAATACCAAATAATATACTAGAAAAAACACGACTCGCACCAGATCATGTTCAGATCATGAAATTCGACGTTCCCACTAGTGACTCGTTAGCTCAGCGGTCAGAGCATTAGACCTGATTTCCAAAGGTCGCGGGTTCGATTCCCGTCCGAGAACATGATCGGGCCTTATTAGCCGCAAGGACGCTCCGGAACCGATCTTTATTCGGCACACCCTCCAAGCTTTTATTTTTCAACATTAAACCGTTGTAGATGGAAACATTTCGGTTTTACGACAAACAGAGTATCGTCTCAAACATCAACTTTTATAACCGTTCAGACAATTACATCTAATCATATTGTACTCATCTAACACCCTATCTATCAGACGGGAAAGAAAGAGACAGACGCATCCGCTCCGCTACGGCCATCAATGTCTAATTGCTTTTATTATTTTAAGGCATCGTAATCATTATGGCCGCAATAAAAATTGTAATGACTTCTCATTAGTTCAATTAAGAATTTTCTAGACACGGCTTAGTTGATTTGTTGATTGCAAAACGCTCACTTGTATATGCATTGTCTTAAGAAAGCGGTATTTTTATGGCTACGATATAATTCCCTGTCGTAAGTGAAATCTGTTGTCGATAATCCATAAATTTTATGAGTGTTAGACACGGCTCATATCAATCATTATTAATGATCATTCCAAAATTCGAAACTAATCGATGTATTTTAATTTTTAATGTCCATAAGGTACAAATTGAGATAGAGGCATAGAATCAAATCGTAGCCATAAAAGTTAAGAAAAAAGGGCTCTGTACGACGAATGGATCATCTGTGATGTGGAAAATAATGCCGTGCAGAATTTTTAAATATTAATAATTGGAGTAACAAAACGTTATGTAATTTAGTAATGAAGATATTGAACGTAATGTGTTCGTATCGGCATAAAAAAAGGTGTATGTATCAGATTTTGAGTGACGTAGATACAAAAGATTATTTTCAAGTTTTTGGTACAGGAAGATTAAAGTTGAATTCTTTAAATCGTGGTAAAACGATTTTACTTATTTGTTTAATTAACATAATCGTGGTCGGTATGATATATGAAAATTACTTTTTAACATAATATGTATTTATACTTATTAACTAAATAATGTGGTAAACATTAAAAAACCGCATCAAAATTGGTCTATTCGTTTAGGAGCTACGATGCCACAGACAGACAGACGTCGGGGTCGGGAGTTAAAGAGGATTTAAAATCACAATCATTTTTAAAAAAATAATTAAAAGTGCTACTTACTACGAATACAAAATTCGAATATACCGCTCCGTAGCGGCAGGAAAACTTCGCCGAAAAGTTTTCACGCACGTGGCGAACACGTGGTCTTGGGTGAAAAATCGCGCAGCCCCGCGCCCCCGCCCCGAGGACTCGCCTGAGGAGTCCTTTCTAAGCGAACAGGAATCACAGCTCGGTCGGAATAGGGACCTTTTTGCGTATGTATACCTATTTGGTTGTATTCTTCGCACGTATACCGCCTCCGTCTGTTCTCTTTGTAAATATTTTTATTGTTATCAGTATCACAGTCTAATAACCTCTTCCCTATTATTATGATCTATTAAGACCAAGAATTTTAGAATAAAGTTCTTGATTGAGACTTTATAGATTTAGCAAGCGCTTCAACAAACAATCAACCTACCACATATACCTTACATTCTGAGAGTTTCAGGTACCTGGTAATATAAAAGAAACTTCCCCTAAATATAATTTGTTAGGGATCTTTGCGTGGATATTGTTTTAAGCAACGATTTTTAAAGAAATTTTACATATTTTCATACACAAATATTTTTTGTACTTAAATTATATGTAGATAACACATTCATAATACGCATACTAATTCTAAGTTGTGGGGGAAAATACAGGAGTTTAGTTTATGGATTTTTCAAATGTTAATGTAAATGACTTAAGCATTTGTTGCAGTGTTGCAAAAGGGTCGGTACGCCAGCAAGCTGTTTTACCCCTATTTGAAGACGTCTTCCCTGCACAGGGACTTCCTATTTGCAAGTGGCTCTGGTAAGACATTTTTAACATTTTTTTTACAATTTTTTTTTATTTAAGGGCCTGTTTCACAATCAAAAAGTAAGTTCTGAGTATTTGACAGATGATTTGACTTCCTATTTGCAAGTGGCTCTGGTAAGACATTTTTAACATATTTTTGCAAAAGTTTTTTATTTAAGGGCCTGTTTCACAGTCAAAAAGTAAATTCTGAGTATTTGACAGATGATTAGACTTCCTATTTTCAAGTGGCTCTGGTAAGACATTTTTAACATAATTTAAGCAAAAGTTTTTTATTTAAGGGCCTGTTTCACAATCAAAAAGTAAATTCTGAGTATTTGACAGATGATTAGACTTCCTATTTTCAAGTGGCTCTGGTAAGACATTTTTAACATATTTTTTGCAAAAGTTTTTTATTTAAGGGCCTGTTTCACAATCAAAAAGTAAGTTCTGAGTATTTGACAGATGATTTGACTTCCTATTTGCAAGTGGCTCTGGTAAGACATTTTTAACATAATTTTTGCAAAAGTGTTTTATTTAAGGGCCTGTTTCACAATCAAAAAGTAAGTTCTGAGTATTTGACAGATGATTTGACATATTTTTCATATCAGAACTGTCAAAATCATCAATAAGAAAGCTACTCAGAACTTACATTTTGAATGCGAAACAGCCCCATATTTTTTTTATTCTCGCTTAAGTTGTTTTAGCAATAAAAATCTAACTTGCTGGAATCTTTATAGATCAGTTGAACATAAAGTTACTATCGATTAGAATTCACTAATTTGTAATTGCTTTTACGTAAAAGTATCTATAGGAAGTGCCTTCTTATTCGAAATTTTGATTATAAAATCAGTAAAAATGAGCTTAAATTAAAAAATATATAATTATATATTTTAATTTAATTATATATAAATATAACACCTCATTATTTAACCTAAATTAATAAATCTAAAAACATTCACTCACTTTTAAAATTTCTCTGCAGTGCATTATAAAGTAAAGAGAGAACCAATTCACCCATTTCAAGAAAAACCAACTAACAGATGCTTTGTGTAATTATAACGTCAATGCATAAATTACATGAAACATAATAACAGCTTTCGACTAACGCATCTGTGAAATATTTTATCTCCCAACGATCTTGGTTATGTGTGTACATGGCATTAAGGGCCAGTAAAAACTATTAAAGTTGATTCTCATTTGTTTATGATTCGGTAAGTAGGCAACTGTTTGGTTTGTAAACTTTTTGGTCGTAACATGTGAAGTCGATTATTCTAAATATATCGATTACTCTCGGATGGATATGACTCGATCGTTTTATGTTTCAGAAAAAGCAAAATGATTAAATAACGTTAAATAATCAATGAGTGTTGTATGTACATAGTATGAAAAGTTCTTTTACGCTTTTAAGTCTATCAATTCTTGTAAACAGACAAGACGAGGAATGAATTACTATCAACTTCAATGGTATGACGACAAAGTTCATTCGCCGAGCGGCCTTACACTTACGACGTTGTGTATTTAGCGACAACAAGTTTTTTAGCCAAATAAATTTTTAAGACGGCATAATAAGATATTATGTATGCCTGGTTTAAACATACTTTAGACAACATGAGTTGACAACTCTTGACGGAAGGATAGTGTTAAGTTTTGACACTTTCTCAAGATTAGACTGTACTTAAACTAAGCTTAAAATAAAGTAAGTACTTAGGCACGGAAGCTACTTTATACATAGATATAAGTGTTCCTTAGAATTTGAGCAACGAGGCCGATTAGATCGGTCCGAGAAGTGCCCATAAATTTAACCCTAAAACAACCACTCTGTTTAGTTTGGGAGCTCCCATCCTAGTAATTATACAATAATTCATACTTTAATAAATACTAATAAATCGTTCCCGCACACCGCCATTATAGTACATTATTACACGATGTAATTACAACCAATAAATTACCAAATAATACATCAATCAGATGTGTTATAATTTTGAAGTTTTTTTTTCTCCGCGTTTATTGGTGAGCCGGCAATTTTATTAAAATTATAATGCGGTGTAGCTCTTAAATTGGGGTAGCTCGAGGCAAAGCCTGCCTTTAATTATATAGGTAATGTTTAATGATACATTCTTATAATAAGCTACCTGATGCTGTTGGCGGGAATAAATCAAATATTTCATTAAAATTCGAACCGCTCACAACCCTTTATTTCGGTCGTTATTAGAGACGATCGCGAATCGCTTCGGCATTATGCGTATGTGTTTATGATTATATGGTAATAGCATTTTTGCCGTGACGTTGATGAATGGATCCCCTAAACTGTGCATAATTTCGCTTGGTTTACATCGAAATATTGTGATTTCGGTAATCAGATTCTTTAGTTCTTTTTAAAGAGATCGATTATGTGTAAACTCGTTTCGCCTAATCTAAAAATGATAGTGCGGGCATTTTCGGGTTACTTTTTCTTTTTAAATACATTTTAGATGAATGAATAATTTAAGATTTAATGCATGAATTAAAGAAATTAACGACCATTCCGTGAAAAATTGTTTTAAATTGCAATTGTGCGGACTAATGAGCTGCATTTGTGTGCGTTAATTGTGAAAGGAGTCAGAAGGATGGATAAGAGTAATTTCTTTTAAATCATATAATTAAGCATTCGTTTTACTCGGCACGTTTGGCCTCAAGCTAAGATAGGGTTGCCACTTTTATCCTAAAGTCGTCGATGTAAAGTTCAATTTTAATCAAGTGGTTGCCTTGATGCGTAGTTTTAAATTGCTTTTAGTTCTCATTAGAATGTTGCTTATTATGATTATATTTGATTGAAACAGGATTTCTTGTGAAAAAGGTAAAGTTGCTGTTGATTAAAAAAATACTAGTCACATGCTTTTCTTAGATGTATCAAGCTTTGTTTCTAAGCGACATACTGTATTATTTGAAATAGGCCTACGCAGCACCAGGTGTAGTGCGGCTAAAAAAAATTATATTAGACAACATCACAAACATTGCTCCAATTCCAAAGTAAGTAGCTAAAGCACTTGTGTTATGGAAATCAGAGACAACGGGGGAACTACAAGCACCCAGACCTGAGCCAATATACAAAAGTTCGTTTTCTAAATTGACCCAGCCGGGGATCGAACCCGGGACCACAGAGATGGCAACACCTTGAAAACCGGCGTATAAACCACTTAACCGCGGAGGTCGTCTGATATGATGATGATTATTATTTATATTATATTATGCTAAACGTATTGTGTTGTGACAGCCCTATTGGCATGTGACTATAGTGGCCACACAAGTAAGTTTTGGTTTGAGTAATAATTAAAACTATGACGTATGCAATAAAACAGAGAATCCAATAATTATGTGAGATCACCTTCTGTTCGTTGAGGATAATTTTGTTGTACTTAATAAAAAAAAATTACTACGAAAACGTTTGGCGATACAGACGACCGCTTTTAACGCGACCTATAAAGATTGTAACAATTTCTCTTGTTAAAACAAATACGGTAGTGTACAGGTACAGTGTAATTCAAACTTATTGGCGGCTCAGAACATAGCGCGAGAAGATGCGCAGAACACAAATTCGATGTATAGTCTACCGGACTAGCGCTAGCTTATTTTGAGGGCAAAACCTTCAAAAATTCTAAAGTTGATGAAATCTTGCCTGTCGTGTTTATATAAGCGTTTTGTGTCACATCTTACCGATGCACCTTTAGAAATTCGGTTATTGGTGGTGGAAACAAATAATTAAACTCAAAACTGACAAAATTGATTAAAAGTTAAAATAAATAATTGTATTATATTTAAGATAGCCTGCATAGTGTACAAACCTAGTTTGTGTCATCTTTGTGCAGTGGAAACTGACTTGGGGCCAGTACATTAAAAACATTAACAAAAAAATTACAATTTGAAAAACTAGTACCATCTACCTCAAATCACTTAATTATTAATTTAATTATTATTTATTAAATGAATTTGTGTCAAATTGTGCACGGCTACGCGCATAGTGGCTAACTTCAGCCACAAATAAGTTTGGGACGGGCTGTAATAACGATGACGTCTTCAAAACAAATAGCAATCAAATATTAACTAACAAGCCACTCGGAAGCGTCCACTACTTTGCTTATTAAACAATCAATTTGTCGAGCAGAGTTTGACCATCATGAGCCATATCCCTCTTCATTTAATGATCAGAATGGTTTTACCAATTGTTTAAAAATGAGATCATTAATATGAGGAAACATTTGATTCATCTGTTGTTCTTTTGTTTAAGGTATGTTTTTTACTTTGGATATCAAGGAGTTTTTATATAATACTAATGATATACTAGAAAAAATACTACTCGCACCAGATCATGTTCTCGGACGGATATCCAGTCCAATGCTCTGACAGCTGAGCTACCAAGTCACTAGTGGGAACGTCAAGGAATTTTCTAACGATTAAATATTTAGGAGCTCGGTGGCGCAGTGGTATAGCGCCTGGCCCATCGATTGCGAAGGTTAAACAACTTTTGCAAGGGTCGGTCATGGGATGGGTGACAAAAAAATGTATTATCTTGAACTCCTTCGTGCTTCTGAAGGCACGTTAAGCCGTTGGTCCCGGCTGTTTTTGTAGTCGTGCACTCAGCAATCCGCATTGGGCCCGCGTGGTGGGTCATGGCCCATCCTCCTTATCCACCCATAAAAAAGGCCTGTGCCCCAGCAGTGGGGACATTAGAAATGACTGATGGTCAGCAGTAGGAACTGAGGATAAGCCATATAAGTATAATGTTAGTAATCTAGTCTTTAGTGTTTTACGAAAAAACCTGTATAAATGTTTGTTTCTTTAAAGACAGATTGATTTTTAGAAATTCTGTAAATTAAAGGAAATTAGGCTTTATGTATTTTTTTAAATAAATCATGAAGTTTCAAATTTATTTAAAAAAGCTCTGGTAAGACAGTAAAGAATACATCATGATAGTTACTTCATAAAGTTGATTAATAATAAAGAACTTACTTTATTTAGGATAAGTAGGAACGTATTATTTTATTTATTTATTACCTTGGCAGCAAATGCCTTTTTTCTGTTGTCTAAATCTAAATAGTATAAATCAATATACTTGTTCTGTAAATTTCGACTTTTTGAATTTGAGATTTTAGCATTCACAATGCGATTATTATACAATACTAAATAATATACTAGAAAACATAATAGTAATTCTCGGACGTTAATCGAACCCGCGACTTTAGGATGTCCGGTCCAATGCTTTTACCGCTGAGCTACCTAATCACTAGTGGAATCGTCGAATTTCTTCTAATATATCGCACTCTTACGCTGCCAGCTTTATTTCATCAATGTAAAGAATTACCTCGACATTCAGTTGAAATATCTGTCCAGATATTTTGACAATTGATTAAGATGAAGCAGCTATATAATTTTTTAATTTGAGATTTTAACATTCATAATGCTGTTTTTATACAATACTAAATTATATTGCAACTTTTGCTCATTTTAATGAACAGAATTGGTTTTCACACTGAACACAAAACGCGTGAGATAATTATGTAATACATGTCTTGCATAATTAGGTTTTAACGCCCGATCAAAGAGTAAAGACGACAACAGAAGAGAAAATTAATGGCTAGAATAAAAATCACTTCGAAAAAAGAAAATGTCATGTCATAATTATGACAGAATAATCTTTGATCAACTAGTCAGTAGAGAAAAATCGCCTGCACAATTTAAGATAAATTCAAGTGATTATATCACGATAAAATTATGGTGCGAAAATAAAAAAAAATACAATAAAAAATCTATATAGGTAGGTAGGTACCTAAAAACTTTTAAAATAAGTATTCTTCGTTTTTATAAAAAAAAATATAAAAAAAATAAGTTTATGTAAAGTATTGCAAGTAAACTAAATGCTTACTAACCAGTTTGAAAATGGTAATTAAAATCATAATGAAAATAAATACTAATTTAGAAGTTATCATTTCTCAAAATATGAAGACAGTAACTTGTATTTATCTTCTGTTTTGTTAAGATTTGGTTTCCAATCTATTTCAAAACTTTATAGTTGATGTTTACGATATTATTTTTGGTTATAATGTCTTTATTAATTATATGAGAGTATGTATATTAAGAAATAATAGGAATTGTCATTATGGTCTCATTGTTATATTAAAAATAATTAATAATACATTATTTGCATTGTGATATACGATATTATAAAAATATAATTTGTGATTGGTTTTGATAATAATAGATTATTTAATTACGTTTTCTTTTTGTTCGTTATTCTTGTTCTCTGGGTAAAATGCATTACTTATGTACATTCAGTGAAATATTTTTTGTATCAATGTATTTTCGACTAATTTTATATCTATCTATGACACATGATCGAAGCTCTGACAATTAACTACTAAGAGATCAAGATGTCGTATGAATAACTTCTCTAATCACAAATTGTCTCAAGCATATATACTTTATATATTTTTCTAAGAAGTTAACTGTTTTATTTATGAAAAGTTAAAATCAATAAAATAATATTGCTTTTTCGAGTTATTATCGGTATTACCGATTGTAATACGAGAAAAATTAAAGCGTGCGTTTCCCTAACAAACGTCGAACAATAGTAGAATTAATGTAACACGATCGCTATAAATAAGAAAAAATCGCATCACCAATCGTAAAATGGTAGCGGGGTTATAATTTCAAAAGGCAAACGAAAAAAGAACGTTTCGGAATTAAAATCGCTAATGACTAAGACCATTAAGTTAATCATTTTAATTAGAAGTTGGCGTTCGCCATGATGCTGTTTTGTTTTGTTTAAGTCAGCTCGTAGGCTCAACGTTAAGCGTTCCTTTCGTCAAAACCACTTCCAAGCTCGCGCGGATTTGACTTCGAAACATTTTAACGTTTACCAAACAGTCGATGTATTTTATTTATTTATGTCTTACGTTGTGCAGTCTTTTAGTTCTTGAGGTACGTTTTAATCTTGGTTGGTGCCAAAAAATAAATTGCGTTACATTGACCAACCGGCCGGAGATAACGCGACAGTAATTGAGTTGTATCTTCTTTATCAAGCGACTTTCAAGTTACTTCTGGTATACAGTACACTAATAAGTTTAAAGTTAAATTTAAATGTAAATATCCTCAAGGTGACTTTTGGATAATTATATAAATTGACGTATAATTAAACTTTTTGATTTTTTCATAACAAAATGTTCTATTAATTTTCATCAAAGTTAATTAAACAAAAGCACTATCAACAGACATCAAAAACTAATCTCTCCTCCAATCACATTAAAACAGCTCACGTAACAATGTCTAAATTAAGTAAAATTAACTTTTTTATGGCATCTCAAAGGCAAATAATTACAATTTTAGTGAATTAAAGAACCCCTTCATTTACTTGGAGTCCTATTTTCGACGGTTGAGCGATGGACATGGAGCGACGAAACTTCTTCCAAATGGACATGGTGTGCTATTTATATTTGTATGGACATAAAGTACCTAATGTCCAAAAAAAATAATGATTTTTTACCTATCATAATAATTTTTTTTATTTATGTGACAATAAATAGCAAGTGCAAATCACTAGGTTTTTTCTATTTTAAACACAAAATTATTGTGTCAAAAAGTTGTTTGATAAGTTATTTTAAAGATTTTATTTATACTAGTAAAACTTTCTTTAGCTATTACTATAGACATAATTTTAGACACCCACTGCTGGGCATAGGTTTTCCCCAATGATCTCCGCAATAATCAGTCTTGTACTGCCTGCATCTCACTGATACAATGATGATAATGAGTAAGAAATTCAGAAGTGGTGCAATTTAGAAGTCGGCAATAGGTTACTCTCCCTTTCTTACTACCTAAGTGAACAGAGTATAAAACATAACATTTAAATTAGAAGCCAACGAAAGTATGATTTATTGTTGAGTAATTGTCAATATATCTTTTGACATTTCCCGCGCTTTTTCATTTCATTGTACCACATCCATTTATTCGATTTCTACGATCGAAAGGATCCAGACGGACATCTGAATAGGGCCTCATTATCTCTAATTACATACTGATTCTTCGGAAGGGTGCCAACAGTACTCATTGATGCACTTTTATATTTTTTAATCTTGACAACAATTAAATTTTGAGTGCTCTGTACTTATAGGAATATTGTACATTATAATCAAATTATTGAAATATGCGTATTGCGTAACACAAGTTTGGTAAGGTATTTTTATTCTACTCATATGTACTTTTTGACAAAACTTCTTTTTATTTTTTTTCGATATAAAAAAGGGTATCTATTAGGTTTGATATTATCTAAATATAAATAAACTCTATAAATAAATATCTCTTAAGACTGGTACCTATATTTTGTGAGTGAATGCGACTAAAATATGCTTATTTGTAAAGCATTTTTAAGAATTTAACTTTTCTTGTCTAGCGTTTTTACCTAAATTAAATTAATTAATAATTACCCACTAGCACTTTGCAAACATTCTTACGCAGTCGCCAAAGTTGTCAAAGATCGAAAAGACCCCAAATGATTATAAACAAAAGACTAGTCATTAAGCATTTCTACTTATTTAAAATCGTTACCGCGTTTTGAATAAGGTTTCATTCCAACCACCACTTATTAGTAAAATGGGAAGGCAAAGGTAAAAAGTGTAATTATGTTGATTATTTAGGTCGTAATGCTGACTATCCCCCTCTCTGGCATTAATCGCCCCCACCTACCCCGTTTTATTATTTCGTTTCAATTATTTTTTGTGATTATCTTTTTATGGCGGCAAGCATTAAACTCGAAAAAATAACAGTGGACATTAAATGTAATTAGGATTGAAATTACGAGATGTCACCGCCGTTTGTGTCGTCCTTGGGTTCTGTTGCTGAGGGAGGGTTATTATTTTTGATTCTAATGATTTTAAATACGTCTAATGGTTGTTTTTTCCTTATTACGTGAGTTTGAAGAGGTCACCAAGGCTTGGTGACCAAGCAGTGCTGTAGGTAGGTAAAGTACTCCAATATGGCTCATCGAAATGTGCACATTACACGACGGTTTTAATAAACAATTTATTTGTTTAGAGTGTTAACGACCCTTAATGCGTGGATCAAACTCCCACTAACTCCCAGATAGTGTAGGATCCTCACACTAACATATTAGAGAAGTAACTGAATTTAAAAGTAGATAACAGAGTCAGATTCTTATATTTTGGTAAATCAGAACATTATATTACATTTGAACACGACACATTTACAGGCCTATCGAAGCACGGAAGAGCTCGAGATAATAGTTTTTTGGTCACCCATCCCATGACCAAGTTGCTTGACTTCTGTAACCGCAGGGTGAAAGCGCTAACTCACTGGGCTCTATGAGAATAAGTAATGCTAAAACTGTAGAAATCAGAAGACTCATTGCCAAGAACCCAGTCGTCTTATCCCATGGGGGCCGCTGTTCCAAAGGTCGATTTGCTGTCAACAAGCACTCGACAACATTTTAGAACTCTCTGGAGTATCGGCTTCTCGTACATTGATAACTGGTTCGCTGAGAGACAGACGGCAGTTAGGCAGGTACTTTCAACTTCAAGTTTGACTTCTACACATTATGTCGCTCGCAGTTTACTTTTTTCGGCGCTACCTATACAACGTGTTACAAAAGTACCCCTAATGCCGAATATGGTGTATAGGGACCATCAAACTGAACAACTTTTACTATGGGACCAACTTTGAAATCGCGAAAATAAAATCAGCTGTTTCATACAATTTGATATTTTCGTAATTAGTTTTTGTATGAAACAGCTGATTTTTTTTTTCGTGATTTCAGAGTTGGTCCCATAGTAAAAGTTGTTCAGTTTGATGGTCCCTATCCACCATATTCGGCATTAGGGGTACTTTTGTAACACGTTGTATAATCTAGTCATGCCATACGCATAGACGTCAATTAAGGCCCGCCACATACAGACGGAATTGATTCGTAATTCCGAAACGGAATATCGATAATGTATGGAAATTCCGAACGGAAAATTAACGCATTTATGTGGTAGGTCCATTGATGTATGGATTAGCTGCGTTCGGAATGATTCCGTTTCGGAATTCCGAATTAAAATTCCGTCTGTATATGGGAGGCCTATGTTTAATACTTCATTAAAGTTGGTGCTATTAAAATTATCTTGCTTTTCAAAGTGATAGTATAAAATTAAAAAAAAATAATAATAATTTATTCATTCTAGGCTGTTACAAGCACTTGTGAATGTCAAAGAAGCTACGCCATCGGTTCGCAAACCCTAAGCGGGATACCTTGTAACGAGAAGAACCGGCAAGAAACTCGTCAAGGGCTGCTTTTTTCTCCCTGTACATTTCATAAAGAGTCGTCAAAATTTGAAAAATGAGATCAGCATTTAAAATGACGTCATTTTCCATTACAATAATTAACAAAGTTTACATTCAATGGGTAGGTAAAATAAATTTCAACTAGTTGAGAAATCGCTGTCTACTACTCGATAACGTCATAAGATGACACGATACTTAATAAAGCATTAAACTTAGTAATTACTAGCAGTAAGTATTAGCGGAGCAGCTAGCCTGTTCATGTTTAACTGTTCGATAAGGGGTCCACATTATCTGGTATAAAGTAATAAAATTAACTGTAAACCAAATAATGTAGAGTCGAACAGTAAAACCTCCGATAAAGTACCTCAGAAACCGAACATAAATGATTGGTTTTGTCGAATTGAAATAATCTGCATTGTCTTCATATTTTAACCGCAACCGCTAAATAAAATAGACTTACGGCAGTATGATAAAAAAAAACTAAATTATTTTAAGTTACGATTTTAAATTATGGTTCTCGCTCTGCTTATTTTATTAATAAGAACAAATTGTCTGATAATTTGAGGCAAACCACGAATTACTTTCGCAATTTTTATTTAACTTCTCACATATTTGCTCAACTAAATTATAGACTTAAATAAATATACAGGACATAAAGGCTTATTAAAGCGTTCATTCGCATGCTGTATTAATTTCTATAGCAACGGAAATATAAAACACATAATTATACCTAATACTAAATTGACGCGTGACCATTCACAATAGAACTTGGATTTGCCAACCCTTTGATTCAAGTCACTAATGAATAGTCGACAGTTGTGTTCAACAAGCAACTTTATAACTCACAAGATTAGTCGCAAAGTCGTTTGAGAGTGTCAAGTTAATTCATTTTATTATTGAGAGAATTTTATGGTTGAGCAATTTTTACGATTGTATTGAAACTTATAGTAGCTTATATTTAACCGAAGGGAAAGGTTCAAATCTTTTGTTAGAGGTAGTAGGCACGGATCAACTTTTGTGTTTGTACAAAAAATTAAGTAGCAGATGAAAATAAACATTCTAAAGATACTTACTTGTTTTTGTGTTGTTGGTTATTATTATGCAAAATGGCAGGATTTGGTTATGAACGGTTTTAATGAAATTTGTATGAAGTTTTTAGCTCCGCTTTTGGAACACTGACATTACGCATTTTCGAAGTTGCCAAATCTTGCATATGGGGGCCATAGATTGATATCTGTTTACTAATGGTTGACGGGAAGAAAACACTTTTAGCATTAAGTACGCCTTTTGTAACATTTGTTTTATAAATGTACAATCAAGTTTGTTAACAGAGCAGGCGATGCTCTGAAACACACATGCTTTTCCGATGTATTAAATTTCAAAAACCTTGCGCGGTCCACAGCAGGTAGTGTCTGTACTTCACAGGCATTTCTAATATCGCGGCCCGGTCATCCCCGTACGGGACTTTCGACTGCTCAGGCATCATCACCAGAGAATCCCTATGATGATCCCTATGATGATGATCCCTATGATGATATGATAATATGATCGATGCGAGTATCACTAAAAGGCACAGAGTATGAAACCAAACAAAAGCAATAAGACATATAATTAGTCTTAAAGGGTTGACTAAATTAGTAGAGACCAGGCCACAGAGTAAATATAAGCATCTCTATAAAAGCATAATAGTGATAGTGACTCGAGCATCCCCGAACGGGACTTTCCACTACTCATTTCGCGCGTAGAGCATCAATGCGGGCATCATAGCGTCTCTCTAGAAGGCAGATTATGAAACCAATAATGCAATGAGTTATACTCGTAGAATCCAAAAAGTTTGATTAACCTGTAGCACGGGGCCACCAATAATCTGTTTGTAAGCATAATAGTGATAGTGACTCGAGCATCCCCGAACGGGACTTTCCACTGCTCATTTCGCGCGTAGAGCATCAATGCGAGCATCATAGCGCTTCACTAGAAGGCAGATTATGAAACCAATGGAATGAGTAATACTCGTAGAATCCAAAAAGTTTGATTAACCTGTAGCACGGGGCCACCAATAATCTGTATGTAAGCATAATAGTGATAGTGACTCGAGCATCCCCGAACGGGACTTTCCACTGCTCATTTCGCGCGTAGAGCATCAATGCGAGCATCATAGCGCTTCACTAGAAGGCAGATTATGAAACCAATGGAATGAGTAATACTCGTAGAATCCAAAAAGTTAGATTAACCTGTAGCACGGGGCCACCAATAATCTGTATGTAAGCATAATAGTGATAGTGACTCGAGCATCCCCGAACGGGACTTTCCACTGCTCATTTCGCGCGTAGAGCATCATAGCGCCTCACTAGAAATCAGATTATGAAACCAATGCAATGAGTAATACTCGTAGAATCCAAAAAGTTTGATAAACCTGTAGCACGGGGCCACCAATAATCTGTATTTAAGCATAATAGTGATAGCGACTCGGACATCCCCGAACGGGACTTTCCACTGCTCATTTCGCGCGTAGAGCATCAATGCGAGCATCATAGCGCCTCACTAGAAGGCAGATTATGAAACCAACGCAATGAGTAATACTCGTAGAATTAATCCAAAAAGTTTGATTAACCTGTAGCACGGGGCCACCAATAATCTGTGTGTAAGTGTAATAGTGATAGTGAACCGGGCATTCCCGTACGGGACTTTCGACTGCTCATTAAGCGGGTAGGGCATCATCACCCGAATATTCCATTATCAATGCGAGCCGCGATGGCCGATTTAACCGGCGAAAATATTGTTAACCCTGTAATGCCATTCGCAAATGATGTTTCACTGAGTCTGTTTGGCTTGTCGCGCGTTGGAGGTGTGAGTTACGTTATTTGATGTTTTTCCTTTGTTTTGTATTAGGGTTTTAAGAGGCCGGCGAACAGTGAAATTCCTATACAAACGTTATACTAAAATTGATTTGCAATTTGAGCATAATTAACTCTAATTGTGATGTTATTCGGATTAAGACAGTATTTGTCTAGGGTTCTATTAAAAAATCCTTAATAATAACCTAAATAAATGCCAATGATATTTTTTTATACAAAACTGTAATTCCCGTTAATTTTTATTTGGTTTGGTATTTTGGTTTTTTTATTTAATAGAACCCTAGACAGACTAAACAGACCTAGACTGTCTTAATCCGATCAACATGGAGAATTTGCATTTTTCATACTAACATTTTCTCAATTTAATTAACAACCATGAACGCTAATGTTTTAATTTTTTATTTACAAATGTGAATGTGATGATGATATTTTATTTATTTATCTATTGCAAGTATAAAAAATCGTACAAATGGCGGATTTAATGCCATTAGGCATTCTCTCAGCCAACGAGTAATTGTGTCAGAGAAGCATTACTGTGCCGGCAATTAACTATAGAGAAAAACACTTATGATAATACATTGAATTTAAAATAATAAATTTATAAACACAGAGTGTAATGTGTTCAGGGTTCATGTATGTGGGTATGTGAGTTTATATAATAAATAAATAAATAAATATTTGACAACATCACATATATTGCTCCGATTCCAAAGTAAGTAGCTAAAGCACTTGTGTTATGGAAATCAGAGACAACGGTGGTATCACAAACACCCAGACCTGAGCCAATATAGAAAAGTTCCTTTTTCTAAATTGACCCAACCGGGGATCGAACCCGGGACCTCAGAGATGGCTCCACCTTGAAAACCGGTGTACAAAGCCACTCGACCACGGAGGTCGTCAGATATATTCAACCATAACTTCTAAACGCCTTAATGGATTTAGATGTATGTATCATCCCAAGTTGTTTTTCCTTGTCTTTCAATCAATACCTCACCAACTAAACTAAAACTTATTTCCCAGAATCATTAGTAAAAGTAATTTTATACAAATTGTTGTTTTATGATGTCGAACTGTTGAACTGATTTAAAGTATGAAGTTTTTAAATTTTGAGATTTTAGCATTCACAATGCTATTTTTATATAATGCTAAAATCCCAAAATTTAAAAACTTATATAGCTTTCTCATCTTAATCAACTGTTTAAAAATAACTGGAAAGATGTTCAGTTGAATGTCGAGGTAGTTCCTTGTACACCGGTGAGATGGCGCTGGCTTGCAGCGTAAGAGTTGATATACTAGAAGAAATTCGACGTTCCCACTAGTGACTCGGTAGCTCAGCGGTCAGAGCATTGGACCGGATATCCAAAGGTCGCGGGTTCGATTCCCGTCCGAGAACATGATCTGGTGCGAGTCGAATTTTTTCTAGTATATTATTTAGTATTATACAAATTGTTGGTTTATTATGTCGAACTGTTTGAACTGATTTAAAGTATCAAGTTTTCCATAATATCGGTCGGTTAATTATTTCGATCTGTCCCGAGCGTAATCATGACCAACCCTATCAATGGCGGTGTACGCGCGTATCGCACTGTGACGTGTACGCTATTGCAGACTCGCAAAACCGAAAGTGGCTTTCGAAAGCGCGGCGGACGTATGTATGTGTCTCATCTATTATTATATTTAGCGATCGCGTTTAACGGGCCGTCGAAAGCGAAACCGATTCCAATTGTTATCTCTGTTGGGCGTTAATTGACCGATATTTGTAAATGCGCAGCGGATAATTTTGTGTTTTCGGCGGGATAGTGCGTGGGAACTGCGGAGTTGGAACTCTGATTTTGATTCAAACATCTGTCTTTAGGGTTGACTTGAAAAGCTGAAAATCAATACATATACCTTATAATATTCTTGATATAAAACATTGCAAAGGCATGAAAAGATAACTTGATCATTTTAATAGATACCTTAAAAAATAAGTTCGGTGGGATACCTTTAACATTGTATTTTCACAAACAAATATTCGACAGTAATATTTGTTGCTTTATGACATCTTACTGTCTATGGGGAAGTCACAAAACAATGTTAGTAAGACCATGGACAATTTTTTTTGTCCTGACAGAGAATTACTTGAATCCGCGAGAATGCAATGCCACATTACCGTGACAATGCTGAACTTAATGTCTATCCAGATATTGTAACTTTAAAACTACCAAAAGAATGGCAGAAACCTCTATGTGTTTTCAGAACCACATAAAGGCAAGCGTGATATGAAGTTATTAGTATTAGGATATTTAATACCCTTATATTGCCTAATAAATATGTAATGGTAAGTTTTACTATTATGCTAGGGATAAAAAGTTAATTTTAAAACGTAACCTCAACACAATCCAACGTATAATGCTATTTTAGCGATAATTCTACTGTGGCAACACAGACTGAACGACATTAACAGTACAACACTACATTAACGACATTGACAGTACTGAAACATAAAAAATTCAATCTGACATTGACATTTGTCATTTATGACGTTCCTAATTTGTTATGTTGGCTCCTTTGAAAAAATATTTTCCTGATTGGTCCGCTGGACAATTTTTTCCCTTATGGGCCAATATAATGAAACCAATCACACAAAAAGCTTTGTGAATAACGTTTTGTTTCATAATAAGAAACATTTATACATTCATATTTTTCTAGTTATTACCAGGGGCCCTACCGCGCAAGTGTCGTCGACTTCGCCGTCGCCTTCATTTGACAGATGGATGAGATACATTGCTACTTCTTCTTGGCATAAATAAACTTACCAAAAAAAGTAGCAATGTATTACATCCATCTGTCAAATGATGACGACAATGACTCTTGCGCGGTAGCCCACAGCTTCTTTAGGAACATCTTATAAAGTCCCAATTGGTGATGTCCCACAGCTTCTTTAGGAACATCTCATAAGGTCCCAATTGGTGATGTCCCACAGCTTCTTTAGGAACATCTAATAAAGTCCCAATTGGTGATGTCCCACAGCTTCTTTAGGAACATCTTATAAAGTCTCAATTGGTGATATCCCACAGCTTCTTTAGGAACATATCATAAAGTCCCAATTATTTTAAAATTTGAAGGTGTGCTTCCCGGTTTTCCATTCTTTTGAAGTATATGGATATTCTAAAGTAATTCTAAGAATTACTCGAGTTACAACATACTAAAATTTTAAATGATGCACGTAAATAGCTTAATAATCGAGCTAACATCTCATTTACCTTGTCACATAAAATACATACTTAACCCTAACATTACATATGCAAAATGGTCGCGTACAAACATTGCGCGTACCACATAAATTTTCTCAAGAATAACAGCGGGTTATAAAGAAGGTAATTCCATTATTCGGTTTGAACGTCATTAAATCACGCATTAGGACGCGTTGTACAGTTGCTCTGCGTTTCCTCGACTATTACGATTGTTCTCTGTGATGTCGGGCTATAAACTTTTGTTTTGACTATTTATACGGCAGTTCAAAGAGTTTGTGTCAACGCTTTCATTTTATTTTACTTGTGAACAATTATGACGAAGCGGCGCGTCGTGTTTTGTTTTTTCTCGGTTGAGATCGTTGGGAATGAGCTATGTGACCTAGGTATAGTGGCCAGCAGTACCACAGGGTAAAGACAATTTTTATGTTCGTGACTTAGGGCCGAATACTCAAATGATACTCAACTTTGAGAGGCGCTCAAACATCATGCTGTCTTTGGCGTATCTTTGACATTTAATCAGGACGATGTTTGAGAGCCTCTCAAATTTGAGTGAAGTTTGAGTATTCGGCCATTATTTATATTACGTATTTATAATCCGCTCTCAACGTTGAGAGCTATCTTGAGATCATACTTGAGATGCTGTCCTATATGAAGAGCATCTCCATCATTATCTCAAGATAGCTCTTAACGTTGAGAGCGGTTTATAAACACGGACCTTATGGCCGAATACTCAAACTTCACTCAACTTTGAGAGGCTCTGAAACATAGTCCTGTCGCATTAAATGTCAAAGATTCGATAAAGACAGCATGATGTTTGAGCGCCCCTCAAAGTTGAGTATCGTTTGAGTATGGAACCTTTAGTCAACCGACGCACCCGATTCGAATAAATTCTACCAGTACATTAGATTAAAAATTGCACCGAATCAAATTAAACTGACCGGGTTCGTCGGTCATAGGTGCGTCGACCACTGAGTGTCTAAGCCACGAACCCAATTTTTTTGGCAGTACCATTTCAGAGTAGGCAAACCTTTTAGAGATGTTCCTCTCCAACATTCAAAGGAAAAAAAACGTCTGCAAATAGGGTCACAATATATACCTCACAAAACATTTTCATAAATAGATCTTGAACTTAGTTGACAGTAGTAACAAGTGAAAAGTTTTTTTTTATATTTTTAACAAATGTATTACGCTTATTTCTCGTATTGGTATGTATAAATGAGTAAAAAAAGCTCCACAACATTGGCAAAGCTCCTGTAAAACAGATTCAAAAAGGTTTATTTATATCATTAAAGAGGCGGCAAAATTTTTTCTCGTCCGGAACGCCGGCTCACCGAGCACCCTTGGCCGCCACTCGCAACCACTCGGCGCGGAGTGACTTGCTAGGTAATTTTGTAACACGGCACAAGTCTGTTTAAGATTATTACCTTTTTAAAAGTAAAATGATGGTGGAATAACAGAAAAATGAGGGGCTGTAAGCGTAGCGTCTACGCCGTAACTTAAAAAATGTAACGTATAATCTTTTTTTACGGTTTTTTTTGTTTACTAAACATACCAAGAAGCGAAAATGAAAATCAAACAATAATGATCCAATATTTCGGTGCTCTGACCGCTGCGTTACTGAGTTACTCAGCCGTCAGAGCATTGGACTGGACATCCAAAGATCGCGGGTTCGATTCCCGTCCGAGAATATGATCTGGTGCGAATCATATTTTTTCTAATAAGTATCATATTAAGTATTGTATATGGATAGCATTGCGAATGATAAAATCTCAAATTTAAAGAACTATAAGAAATAACTTGCTTACTTTTCAAAACATAAAAAAGGCGAGAACAAACAATATATTATTAAAAATTTAAAAATGTTGCAATTAATTCATTAATGGGCAATGCCTCAGTGCTAAGGGCACACGCTACAGACAGATAAGAAGGAAAATTTTGAAAATAATTGCAAAGCTCCATTTTAAACCTTATATCGTTGCATTAAAGAACTATTTACCGTTCCTCTTTCCGCGTATTATTTCTGAGCTACGCCCGTAGGCCGCATTGAGGGCGCTCGGCTCACACTTCTTCACTCACAAAAGCTCTCACATTGTCTTATGGGGTGTCTCAATTACTTGGTAATTTTACGCAATGTTATTTAAATAACTAATTTTACGAATTTTGTTATTAAGTAATATTTCGCAGCCCGCAGAGAAGAAGGACTTTGAGCTGTGTTTTAAGCTTAAATGCAGGCAACAATTATTATTGGCTTTGTTGGTAAAAATGTTTGTAAACCGAAAATGCAATGTTAGATTTTTTTATTTTTAGAGCTCCTAACATTATATTTTGATATACTTACACAGAATTTAAAGTAAACAAAAGCATGAATCTGACTTTGCTCAATAAACCATGGATTGTGTGCGGAGTGATAATAAAAGAAAACAATAGTCCTCCCGTGACCACGGCATCTGGAAAGGTTTCGAAACGTCGGGAATTAAAAAAGCCATTAAATTCAAATTAAATAGTTCTTAAATAACACCTGAATTAATAATATACGTACTGTAATCCGTAAAAAGTGTTTTATTTCCAACAAAAATTAAGTTAAGACTAGACTATTTCGTACGATGTCTATCAAAAGGTTAGATTTAGTGTAAACTAGCGGCCACCCGTGACTTCGTCCGCGTGGACCCTAGGGAACCTTTGACCAAGATAAAAAAGTATCCTATGTTTTCATCCAGGTTATACATTATCAGTGTGTCAAATTTCATCCATATCTGTCCAGCCGTTTAGGCATGAAGAGGTAACAAACACACACAAACTTTCGCACTTATAATATTAGTAGAATAAGTAAGATGTACCTTTAACTTTCAATATGCTTTCTGCTGCTTTTAATTTTATTCGTAATTACAAAGTGATAATAAAAGTTACAGTTACAGTTACTATTACAATAATTTTAACAAATTCCATAAGAATGTGGAATACATTCTAAATTCAAACATCATTGCGTGTATTCAATACTAAAGCAAATACTTTAGAAATGTTCTATAGTATTTGATTAAAGTGACAAAATGACAATCGCCTAACGCTCATATAGTATTTGACTTAAGTGGCAAAATCACAATCGCCTAACACTCATTTTTTATTTATTAAAGGACTGTTCAAATATTAAAAACGACATCCCGTGGTGTCGACTGTCGGCGCCCAACATCATCACATGACAGCGACATTGTAGCTTGATCTCTCGACTGATGCTATTTTCTGCTTCAACCAATGACTGCAAATAAGCATTGAATGAAATAACTTAAGTTCTAATCCACTTTCGGACTTCCGCCCGTATTTTCGTAATACTTAAAACATTTCTTCGGAAAAAGTATTTTTTTGTTTTTGTATTCATTTCGAAAAATAAGTTTACTTTACCCTTATTATCCTTAATAATATTATTTAATAGTAGATTGTATAACAAGTGCATAAAACGCACCATTTTACCCCAAAGGCGAATTGAGGCTAAAATGTGTTTTATGTGCGATTTATACACTCTGCATTTCACTTCGATTATGAGGAAATTAAATAGCAATATTGCAAAAACAAGTTTAGTTAACGAAGTTTAGGCTGTTTACCTGACGACCTTTGTCATAGAGTCTGAGACTAAGATTTAACTTTATACACTAGAGCATGAAAAGCGTTTTTTTTGCAGCCTATACCCAATATAAAGACGAACTTTACGAGCATGAGAAGTGAAAATGAATTATACTTAAACAAGTTTACTAGAAACATACTCATAACGTGCTATTTATTAAAAAGAGGTGCTAAAACGTTTAAAACAAAAACCTCTCTTATTTGAAAAACGAACGAAATGAAATTCCATTTTCAAACATTCTGGCGTATTCGTACGCGCGTTCGAAATAAATAATCAACCCCCATGGAATTAGAAATCAACCGTCACAGGCCGAAAAAAACAATAATTATAAAGCGCGCGTAATTCTAATTTCGAATTCAAATTAAAGCCGCTTAATGCGCGGGAGCGACCCCGTTAAAAAAAAGAGTTGACGAGTGCTCGCGGAGGGTGGTAATTTTTCATTAATTTAAGTTCACCATTCCCTGTTTTGTTTGCTTTTAATCGCATTTCTAATTAATCCCGTCGAGAATAACGTGACAACTGTCGACTATGGCCGCCATTTTTTTCCGTGCCGAGTATAGCAGATGTCGGCCGATTTCCATTTGTTTCTGAGATTAATGATTCGGTGCGATTGTGAATTTTTCCGGTCGGCTTTTGTTGTTTTAGAAGCAATTTGTCCGCTTACTTTTGTAGAGGCAGTCGTTAAAGCCTCCAAATGATACTCGAATAGGAAAACATTAAACAAAAGGATTTCAGAGCCGACTTTCGTCGGTATGTACGATATTTTTGTAAATCATTTCTCATCAGAAAAGTTACTAATGCAAGTAATCAATTTAATGGGTTCTCGTGTTATTTCTAGAGTACAATCAGACTACCTAGAAAAAGAAACAATAGAAATTAACATCGCAAGACAAAACACTATCGATTTTACTATAGTCCAAATTCAAAGTCCACTGTCGTATTTCATAACATCATCCCTGCGCACCGACTACGGTCTGCGACAAGAGTGAATAACTAATCGCAGACGGCGACTGCCGAAAGTAGCTTAGTCCTGAGTTCTGATTCCGGGTGTAGCCGTGCTCGGTGCGTGGATGCAAGCGAACGCATTATAACCCCACCCCCCGAAGTCAGCGGGTCAGTCAGATGGCGTGACCCCTTACGCAGTTCGTCTACATTTAAGCAGTGTCACAGATTAGATCGAACGCTGTAAAAAAGAAAAAGTTTATGGTCTCCTTGCAAGAAACTTTTTGAAATTTACGTGTTGGCTAAGTAAAGTCTCTTAGAAAGCCACTAACTTTACATTACCTTTTGATAGGAACCTTGTGACAAAGTTTAGGGTTGTAAGTTGTAATATAGAGACAAAAAATTATACTTGCTTGCACTAATTGATGCCATAGATCCCTTTTTCTAAAATCTACAATTCAAATACCACGTCACCAAAGAAAATCGATAAGCCAGATAACGAGCGAGACCACAAGTCCAGTGGAAATATTAATATGCTCCTACTAGGATCCACCATAAGTTCTTAATTAAAATAACAGGAATTAAACGCCATAAGTTCCCAAAACGTTATTGAATAAGCAAACGTTCCGTTGCAGTTGCTAATGAAACGGTTGGACGTTAATTCAACCGGCTGCTTTAAGCCCCCTCGAATATTCTGACAATAGTAAGAGTTAAGTAACTTTTAGAAAGGACGGTTATGAGATGGGTGACCAAAGCCACGTTTTTCCGGGAGTCTCTTGTTCATGTCTTTCAATGTGGCATTAAAGGCTGATGGTTTCAATCGTATAACAAATGCAAGATCGGAAATGTAATATATTATAGTTAAATGCAGAAATTCATTAAATCGCTGTGAAGGAAATACAGAAACTGAAATATACGTCTAGTTAACATAACCAACTATGACTTAGGAACTTCTTAGAAAAAAACATGCAGTCTGATAAAACCCATCTCACCACCAAATTTAACGAAACGCCATGACAAAGCATCAACCCTAATTACAATATCTAAATTCTAGCCTGCTATTCGATCTCGGCCTAGCGCAGGGCAATGCCTTCATCGCCTGCAATGCACTATAAGTGTCTAGTGCCTGTAAATTTTCGCAGCGGCGATCTGCGGTCGGTCTTTGTGCTATTAATTTGTAATGTCCCCCCCTAGATGCATGGCCCGGCTGCACAAGGGGGACGCCTAAAGACGAGTCTCGGGTTATACATGCCTTGTCGTGTTGATGGATAGAATATTGCTGTAATTGGAGCATGTTGCAGATTTTGGTATTTGAGAGATATTTGTCGGAGATACGAGTATTTGAGGTAGGGTAAGAAATTAATGGTCTTAGGTAGTTTTTGGTTGCAACGGGTTTTGGTTGAAACCAATAGTCTGGCTAGTAGTTATGGCTGCTGCTATCTTTTAGATGATATTTTAATTATTACAATTACACGCAAAAGCATACATCATCAGGAGCTGAAGCAGAAAGACGTTGTTATATGAGTTTTCAACTTTTTGTAAAATAGGATGAGGTTGAAACTGATGATTTGCTATTTCCCCTCCCCCCAACAAAGATTTACTAGATGAACTAACTTCCAAAAGGCATATATTTTCCATCTCCAGATCGAGCACTAGATCGTTTTTCACGTTGCTCCTCTGCCGATCTTCAATGGGGGCCCGCGTTTCCGATAGGATTAAGCCAGACTTACTGCTCGGTCAGAAACACGGCGCGACGCACCCCTGCCCCCCTCCCCGCCCCCTCCGCATTAGGAGCAATCATATTCGACGGCTGCGAGGTTTTGGCATCCGTTCGTGTTGCTTAGGCTCGCCGGGGCTATTTGCGGAACAATGATTGGTGGTGTCTTAGTTTGTAACGTCCGTAAGGTCCATTTCTGCTTGAGCTGACCTGGCTAATGCACTATGCCTAGCCCTAGGGTATAAAGACCAAAATTCGTATAGCCATATCGTAAATGGAGTTCGGTGCACCGATAGTATTATATGTGCGGATGAACAATCTCAGCCATATAATGTTGGTCTTAGATGCAAACTATAGGATTGTGGATTTCAAAACTAGCAATGATGACGAAATAAGATGAACAACCTCTGTGAGTCTGACCTGAAAGAAGTTTGACACAACTGCAAAATAAAATACTGTCATTGTCATGCATTGATTCTTTGTGGGAATTATTTGTCCTGTTCTATTACCGGCTGTTAGGTGAAATTATTTATTGAAGAGAAAAAGACAAAAGCTTTGAAAATCTCGATACTATACAGGGTGTTACAAAACAACTCGCAATGCCAAATGCAAAGTAGATAGGGATCATCAAACTGAACAACTTTAAGTTTGGGACCAACTCTGAAATCGAGAAAAAAATCATCTGTTTCATACAAAAATTAATAACGAAAATATCAAAATGTGTGAAATATCTGATTTATTTTCGTGATTTCAGAGTTGGTCCCATAGTAAAAGTTGTTTAGTTTGATGGTCCCTATCTACCATATTCGGCATTGTGGGTGGTTTTGTAACACCCTGTATATCTCTGTCAGTAAAGATTGAGAAACAGAATAAAACATCAAATTAAACACCAAAGATTGTGTGAAAACGTTCTAACAACCAACCAATGACCAAAGATATAAACTTGACTTGGGTATAGTGTATTTACTACTAGCAGCCGCCCGCGACTTCGTCTGCGTGGAAAGTTGTTTTTATCTATCCCTCGGGAACTGTCCTTTTTCTCTGGATGAAAGGTACCCCGTGTCCTTTTCTGTACCCCTGACAACGTGTATGCAAAATTTCATGATGATCAGCAAAGTATTGGTGTTAAGACGTAACAAACAAACAAACAAACTTAATTTCGCATTTATAATATTAGTTAGGATTTAGGAACGGAACTGCTAAGAAGATAATATTTTAAGGCAAATCAACATCTTGAGTAGGTAATTAATTTGCTTAATACACATCCAATTCCGTGTATAATCCCTATGTTATTCTACAAATTAAACCCTTTCCATTTCTATCACATTTATGAATATGATAACATTAATAATTCAATAAATATGGCGTTTGAAATCGAGACAACTTTTTCTAGTCATCAACAGTACACCGTTATTATTGTGTTTCTTTCTTCAACATAATTATTGGTTAGTTTTTTTATGAACATCATTAGCGTTTATGTTTAGTACTAACTATTATAAGCATATATGAGCAATTAAAGCTCTATCATACATGGGCTGACTACGATCGTTAATCAAATTCATAATTATTATTATTCTAGTGTCCTTAATGTCTTTTTTATTTAGTATTGTCTGACATATTTTTATATATTAACGTTACGATTTAGATATGTGCCCGTAGTTCGTGTTACCCAGAAGAAATTCGATAGTGAAATTTTGTATGGGAAATTTGTACAGCGCCATTTAACGCCGAAAAGCGAAATTAAATTTCTCATAGACACATACTCTATCGAGTAATTTTACGCGCGTTACTTTTCCCGATAGATATTCGTGCTAGGGATAATGAACTCCAAAAGCTTATATAGGGTAAAAATTTGATAACATTCGTATGAAATAAATAGTAAACAGACAAGTTTTTATTGCCAGTATTTACAAATATAATTATCTTCGTGTTTACGTATAAAAACAAAATTAAATGCATTTCTATCACGGCAAGGTAGGCTAGTACATAAAACAAAAATATTATTAACGGAAAACATAAATTGTGAAACTCTGATTGTAGGTACCTAGAATGTAAAAAAATACATAACCTATCATTCTCAAATTATATTAGATAGAAATCAAATGAAAATCAACAGGTAGTAAAGTAAAAAAGCGGGAGAAGCCGACGCGGCCGAACATTTTGGCGGTACTCGCGCGTGTAAGTGAGTGAGTGTACACGAGGCGAGACAAAGAAGGCGGAGTTTTCCCTGACGCGACGTTCTTGACCTATTCGCCGCGTCGTGTTGTCGTAGGTTCACGTACTTTATCTACGCAGCGGAATGTGGAACTCCTTACAGATTATACAACTTATGTAGACTGTGTTTTGTTACTTATTAGTGTTCTTATCTAATTCGAAATTCAAAAGATTGTGATGTTTCAACTGAGAGGTTTATTACTTAGTAGTATTGAATCACGTATATAAACTACGCTGTTGAATGTGGAACTCTCCATATTATATTTAAATAGATATATTATTTAACTTTACAGACATACATACTTATAAGTGTTTTGTTACTTAGAATGTGTTCTTTTCGAAATACAAAATTTTGAGATTTTTTTACCAAAGAGGTAATTAGTGAACTCCTTTTCGCTACCAACCTTCTTTTGTTTTGTGTTATTTTGTTCAAATTCTAAAGTTGAAATGTAAAAAGACCTTTGAGTGAGAAAACCACCAGTGGAGAGAACAGTAAAATTGTACAATTATGAAATAATAAGATTTATCGTTAATATTTTACTCAATAACTCTGCTGTTTTCTCTAATAAATATTATTATAACACTCGTTTCACTTTAGTAACTGTGTTCAATACGTACCTAAATGTTGAAATAAGTTATTAAGCGCAAGTGCTTTAATTTACAACACAATGACGATAAGGAAACATTAAAGTAATTGAAAATTATAAATGCGCTTTATTCAAATAAACTTAGATATTATGTACTTTTGAATGCTCTATATTTTCCTACCACCCATTCGAGACTTTTTTAACTGACAAGAAGAATGTGGTCGCAAGAAACTTATATGAGATTTTGCTCAAAGGAGACATTCCTTTATTTTTTGTTTTGTTTGCACACAGAAAAAACAATTATCTAATTTGTTGCAGTCGTTCTGAAGTTATACATACATTTCAGCGATTAATTTTATTTTATATAGAAGATAGTTCTATGTAGGTACTTTATTTAAAGTACATTTTATTTTTGCAGACGAGTCGGGATGCGAGGCTGACATGCTGGAGGGTGCGGAGGTGGGCCGGCACTCGCCGCCCCGGCCGCAGCGGGAGCCCATCAACCTCAAGAATGAGGTAAGTGTGCATCAGCCCCAACATCATCATATCAGCTGCACGACACCCACTGCTGGGTATTCAGCCTTGCCCAAGGATCTCCAAAACGATAGACCCTACGCTGCCCGAATGTGGCAGCTTCACGCGACCGCGCACCAACACCCTTAGCACGAACAGCTATCGAGAAAATAAACGCGCGTAAAAGTACTCGATAGAGTAATGGACAATGCTGCTTCACTTCCGGCAAAACTTTTAATAATTTAAAACAGTTTTATTTTAGTAAAAAAATATATTTAACAAAAACTAAAATTTATGGGTTTTCTTTTTTTTATTCCCTCTTCGAAAAACAAATAAAAAAGGAATGTTATTTTTTATCTTATTGTCCATTCTCTATAAATCTCATTTCACTTTTCGGCGGCAGATGGCGCTGTACAAATTTAGTCAATTGATTTTTTACGTGCGTTATTTTTTTCGATAGCTGTTCGTGCTAAGGGATCGTCGGTCCATCTTGTCGGAGGCCTGCCCACGGAATATCATTATTAGTTGTAAAAAAATATTTTACGAAAACTAATCGTTTCAATCATTTAGAATCATGTCATGTCTAGAAAATTTAAGTTTACCTAGTAAAAATACCGACCAAGAGCGAGTCGGACTCGCGCACTGAGGGTTCCATACTATCATAACATTATTATAAATACACTGCGGTGTAGAATATTGCAGTTTTAGGTCTGCGCCATCTCTTGACCGATAGTGGAACTAATGTTATTTTAATAAAAAATGTTTGAGAATGTGCAAACAGCGCTTTTTCATTATGATACCCACATCGCTACAAGTAGCCCCACTTCGAATTTTTTGAGACTCCGTTTCAGTCCCTATTGCTAATAATATAAATGTATTTCTTATATGTATGCAAAATAGTTGGGCAAACTTTATCTAAAACTATTCCAAATTTCAAGTTGATAGCATTAGTAGTTCTTGAGATATCCAGCTGTGACAGACGGACAGACAGACAGACCGACTGAGTCGCACCATAAGGGTTCCATTTTACCATTTTGGGACGGAACCCTAAAATTACATTATTAGACGTACTTAAATGAAAAATGTGGGTCAAATTAAAGTCAAAGTTACAAAAAGTCAAAGTCAATAGTTACAAAGTTTCCATTTATTCCGGCAGCGTGCACACGAGCGCCCAAGCATCGGCCTTAGAAAATTGAAATAACAAAAACGAGCACGACTTAAGTGTGAACAAGCGCGCTCGTTGCTCAAGTGTTCCGTGGGGTTCTCGCCAAAAAGACGACGCGATTCAGCTTAAAAGGTCCTCGCCATTCCACCGAAAGACTGAACATTCGCCGCTTTGTTAGATACCCACGGAAAAATTCAAAACGATTCTCCGCCGACCAATCGAGTGGTACCCGGCGCAACCTACTTGCTTCAGAATCTATAGTATCGATTAGTGAACGTTTTTTTTACCCACACGCACTCACACACCGCCACGGTAGGGGCAGCCTTTTTAACAATCTTTTTTTTCGACCCCCCTCCCCCGAAACCGCCACGTCCATTGCGCGGATGCAAAGACCACCCCGCGCACCCCACCCCTCATATAGCAGCATTGAAAATGGAATTTCCATGAGTGATGGAGTGTCAAACGGAAAGTGCAAAAAGGAGAAAAAGCACATTATGTTAATTATTGAACGCGTGGTCTGTCGTCCGAGTTTAAATTGAATGTCATGTCGTACGTGTTGTGGAAACGCGGTCCCGTCCTGTTCTATTCCACTCAGTTGTTGGTCGGTTTTTCGTGTGTTTTCTGGATATTAAACATGTTCCTCGTAATGTTGACCGGCTGACCTTATTAAAACAATGTTGCCAATCAAATTTAGAGCTTGGTAAAATTCCAATAACATATTATCATGTATAAAATTGAATAAAACTGCTTGGATGAATTTAACTACCTGTTTCACTTTCTTTGAGTGCTTTCTTCGGTCTAGGTTAACGGGAGGGGAGATTTTCTGCTCTATATTTGAGAATGCAAGACCTTGACATACATTGCACGGCAAGGAGATCGGGGCATACAAACGCAGGATATTTGTGATTTAGGTTAAAGCGAAGTGTTTTGATTGAAGAAACTTCTTTTGATTTTTAAAAGAAAACTGAAAGTTTTCTTTCCAATTTTATTATAACTAATT
Organism: Catoptria pinella; assembly: GCA_963556745.1. Classification (NCBI taxonomy): domain Eukaryota; kingdom Metazoa; phylum Arthropoda; class Insecta; order Lepidoptera; family Crambidae; genus Catoptria; species Catoptria pinella. Next base: position 9,882,173 of record OY750769.1, read on the forward strand.
AGATGAGAGAAAAGTAATATAACTGAGATTATTCGAGTACTAAATCAAGTGTTTTATATTTATCAATGACTAAAGAAATTGGACTTCTCAAAATCATTCTTAATTTTAGTTGGATAACGTTTGCAACAGCAAGCAGAGCGAGCGGACGCAAGCGGGCTGAAAGCACTTATTCAAGCCGGCCGTCCGGTCCGACAGTCGCATTGCTAATGGAAATCCCGAAAAAATATCGGTGGGAAAACTAGTTAAAAAAAACAAGCACATTTGAATGAAAATTGGGTGGTGGCGGGCGGCGGCGCGGCGCCCGATAGCCTATTATTATTATTATCACTTGCATTATATCTGCATTTTTTCGACACACACACGCGCGTGTCCGCCATTTTTATTTTCTTCGCTTTTTTCTTTTTTCGGCCGCCCCCACGCGGGACGTGTTACCATCCCCGCGCAACCTGGAACTGTGCGATGTCTACAAGTGGAGGAACATTTAAATTGGCTCTCATCAAATATTGACTGCGTGTAGTTTTTTCATTACCAGTCGGCTTTTTGTGAAGCGTTCGGATACGATTGCCGTTCAATTTATGTACTTCTTTTGATATTCGGCGGACATAGAACGGCTATCTTTATTATTAATTAGTGGTTTAACTTTTTGCGTGCGAACCAGAAGTGGCGCGCGGTTTTTCACGTCGTTTTCAATGTAATTCAATTGAAACTACTGGTTACGTAGTTTAATCACTGTATCAAAAATGTATGTGAATATACTATGCACAGAAGATAGCTTAAAAAAGTACTATCTACTCTACACTAATAAAATTGAACAGCCCACAAAATGGACATGAATTAAAATTTTGCAGTTTAGATAATCAATTTTAAGTTTATGACTGTGCTGGCTGAAATGCAAAATATTTTAATACACAAAAAATACCTATATTATTAAGTAACTTATTATATTGAATAGTTATTTTGATTAAAAATGTTCAAGATAAAATTCTTGCGAAAATATAATGAGTCAACTAAAACGCCATCGTAATAATGAAATCAGCACTGGTGTTAACAGTCACTCTGCAAACGATGTCCCCGTTGCATTCAAGCGAATTTATTATCATTAAAAAATGCAAAAAATCATAATTAAAGGGGTGGTGGTGTCGGGGAGGAGCCCATTTTTTATTTTAATTGGCTTGTAAATTACAAAAGTTATAGTGGGAATGCTGAGGTTTTTCGGTGGTTTCGGCGTTGTCGGCGGCGTGCCCGCAAACAGCTGTTTTGTTTACTACAAGGAGATCGCGTCAATTCTGAACGATAAAACTAAAACCGCTACTATTTGAAATTTTGAGATTTAAGCATTCACAATGCTCGGATATCCGGTCCAATGCTCTGACCGCTGAGCTACCGAGTCACTAGTGAGAACGTCGAATTTCTTCTAGTATATCAACTCTTACGCTGCAAGCCAGCGCTATCTCACCAATGTAGAAGGAAAAAACCTCGACATTCAACTGAGCATCTTTCGAATCATTATCGAATTCGAAATTCGACGTTCTCACTAGTGACTCGGTAGCTCAGCGGTCAGAGCATTGGACCGGATTTCCGAAGGTCGCGGGTTCGATTCCCGTCCGAGAACATGATCTGGTGCGAGTCCAATTTTTTCTAGTATATTATTTAGTATTATATAAAACCGTTACGTTGTCATTTAGGTTATATTTACTTAAAAAATTTTGGTTTCGCTTTAGAATTCCCATTTACACTGTCCAAGATTGGCATCTTAGGCTCCCTAGGCATAGCTTTCAATAATATTAACACTAAACTGAGTATTTTTCTGTAAACGAAACTGAAACGTTAACGATTTAGCTTTGGTTTTATCGTTGAAAATTAGCACGAATGGGTCCAAGATTTCTACACGTTTCTGTTACGTTTAAAACGCAATATTGTTTATAAAGCAGTTACAGGTTAAAGTATATCAGAATTCCCTTTGAAAATCCCAAAATGTTGACATAAAGGTCTGTATTAATAAATAGCAAACATGCAAAGCCTTACATAATATAAAGTAGAGTTTACTTGTTAGTATTAAAATAAATTCTATTTTTTAAATTTTGAGCTTTAAGCATTGACAATGCTATTTTTATATAATACTAAATAATATACTAGAAAAAATAGGACTCGCACCAGATCATGTTCTCGGACGGGAATCCAACCCACGACCTTTGGATATCCGGTCCAATGCTTTGACCGCTGAGCTACCGAGTCACTATCAAATTCTATTATTGAAACTGTGTCTTAATTGTTACAAACCTGTTATTTAAAAGTCATTTAAGTTATTGAATAGCACGTAATTCCTCATTTCCCTTCATGCATGTTTGTTATGTATGTGTTATCGCGCGTCTCACTAACATAATTGATGTGACATGATCTCATGTGCGCCAAGAGCACTAATCCTAAGAAGACTGTTAGGACTGTGTCACACGTTTGCACTTAGCAAAGACTATGCGTATCATGAAATTAATGGTCTGTCGGTTAAGATTACTTGTTTAATACTTATTTTATTACTTTACAAAATGTGTACCCATACAAAATTTTATGAAAATATCAAATCACTTCCGAAAACAACTTGAAGTAATGGGCAGAAGTCAACAGTAGGACTTTTTTAAACTTAAAACCGCTAAAAGTTCCATTCTTCTTGTCAGCTAAAAGATGTCCTGGCAGGGTAAAAAAGAGACAAATACACTGTTATTTATTAAGTATATCTAAAAATGAAATGGGGATTTCAGACCACGTGAATGAACAACTTTCACATAAAGGCATAATATAATGTAAATAACAAATAATTTGGACCGAAATTCTTCGATATATATTTTCTATTTCAAACCTACAGTTGCACTTGTACCACGAAATTCAACGATCATGAACTTTGTATCGTTATGAATATCTCATGATAGAGGTTCAGATGTTATAAATTTAAAAATCCTTACTTTAATATAATGTGCCCTACCTAACGCGCTGATTCGCGGTCTCTGAGGGGTCGTTCGTTTCAGCCAATATAAGGTTTCTAAAGGAATAAATATTTTTTATGAAAAACATCGTAAATGCTCCATTTGAAGAAAACAGATATGGTATTAACACAACTTTTCATATCCACGAGAGATGGGAGGATTTCGTTTGGTGTGTAACGTCTTCTGAAGAACAAAGTTTATTCAAGACATTTTTAGAGTTATTGCTCGCATTGCCATCATATCTGAATTCGTTGTTTTGAACCAAGAATTTTGCAACATGTTACAAAAATACCCCTAATGCCGAATATGGTAGATAGGGACCATCAAACTGAACAACTTTTACTAAGGGACTAACTCTGAAATCGCGAATAAAAAATCAGCTGTATACATTTTGAATTTTCGATTTTAATTTTTGTATGAAACAGCTGATTTTTTTAACACGTTGTATATTCATATGAATATAAAATTAATATATCAGCTCACTGAGCCACTAGTTAAATAAAATCCTTATAATTTCTACAAAAGATTGCATATGCGAATTGTAACAATAATTTCACAGCTAGTGCAGAAAATCTAAATTGTTTCTCATGGGAACAAAATCTTATTTGAAGGAAACGAAGACACTTCCATAAAAATATTTGTGCTGCAACTTAGCTCGCACGCTTGCTTAAATTATTACTTATGTCGACTTACGCGGTCACGACTTGGTAATTATTTGTTTTAAAATGGAAGACAAAATTAACTTGTTAATGCCTGGTTTCTGAGGTACTTAACGGTGGTTTATCGGAGGTTTAACTTTATTGGAGGGGTCCACATTATCTGGTTTGAAGTTAATTCTTTACTTGTATTTAGATAATGTGGACTCCTCCGATAAAGTACCTCAGAAACCGGGGGTTAGTCTTTTTCAGCGTATGTTTGTTACTCATCAATAAGCAGATAAAATCCTAAGATTTTTGTTTTGAAAAAGTTTTACGAATATGGGAAGTAAATTGAAAAATTCGACAAAAGTAACTAGAAAAAGCTACAAAAATCACATTGTTTTGCTTTCAAATCGAAACTAATTCAGTGTACGGTGATTTTATAAATTCGCCATTCAATTAACGGCGTTGAAACAAGATGGCAGCGAACGTACTTAAAATGAAAACCGCGCGAAAAGAAGCAAAACTAACAATTCCTCCACAAATTATATTGGAGAGAGTTTTAATTTAGAGCGGGACGGATGTATGATAGCGGCTGAGGTGTGAAAGAAACTGAATATCTCTGTTTACAGTAATTGCACCTATGGAATCCGTTCTTTGTGCAGTTTTCATGAACATGATGGAATTGATTTAATTAAGGAAATTATATATGCGCATTTTTGTTTTCATTTGCTGAATTTTAAAGCAACAATTCGTGTGATATTGTTGCATTTCAAAGTTAATATTTCGATGATCAAAATCATTTTATTATTACTAAACTAGGTCATACCAAATTTTTTGGTTGTTAAGGAGATTTTCAATAAAATGCCCATAGAAAACTTAAGTCTTCATTATTTTAGCGTGTTACATCTTATGGGTAACTTTAGCCAAAGTTATGTGGGGGCCTTCAAGTCACGAGTGAATAAGTTAGGTACGCGTTTTATCGTAGTTCGCATCATCGCACCACCAGGCGTGATAGCGGTCAAGCGTTTATAAAAATAAAATAAAATATTTTACAACATCACATACATTGCTCTGATTCCAAAGTAAGTAGCTAAACCACTTGTGTAATGGAAATCAGAGACAACGGTGGTATCACAAACACCCAGACCTATGAAAAAGTTCGTTTTCTAAATTGACCCAACCGGGGATCGAACCCGGGACCTCAAAGATGGCGACACCTTGAAAACCGGTGTACAAAGCCATGGACCACGGAGGTCGTCAATTTAATATAAAAAAAATCCAAAACTGAGAAAGTATTTAAACTTCTCGCCTTGTCTAAGCCACATGAGTAAATTTTACAGTACGATTTGGTGCGGTACTGTTTCCCTTTATTTTCATTTCGTCAGATTTTTGTTTCGCCGTATACTTACTAGGTAGGGAGAGTTTATACCAGTTGGTATCCGTCTCTACTTTTTCTAAGTTTGGACTAAAGATATCTAGTGACCGCCTATTACCCGGTAACTTGCATAAAGTTCGCGAACACACGATTATGTTCGCGAACTACACGGGGCCTAGCCAAAGTAACATTTGCAAATCTTCGTTATCGCTTCGCTTTCCAAAAATGTATGGAATTGACATAAGTTTTCGTTATCAATCGAAATTTAAAACGTCAAATCCATAAATTTTTCGAAGCGAAGCGTTTCTAAATGTGACATTGGGTACGGGCTCTGATTTATTATCGCTGATTGCCGATTGCCGATATTAGCTTCCTTATGAAGGTTGAGTCCGGACCTCTTAAGTAGTATCAATTTGAAAATTTCAGCCCCTAATCTTCGTCAGAGGCATGTTTTGCTTCGCATTACCGTTACAGACAAACAGTTTTCTAGTTACATCATGCAAATACTTCAACAAAATAAATTGTAAGTTATATAGGTACTTAATGATAGCCGATTGGATCTGTTTTGTAGAGCATTAAGACGCGTCCAACTTCAAACTTTTATTTGCTGACTAAGTGTTACATAATTTTTAATATTATAAATAGTACTTTCAACTTAAGTCATTCTACAGATATAGCACGTTAACAGTGTTTACCTCCCCTTCCGCTAAAACTGGCAGAATTTGTTCGATGTTATATGGTCTTGTCGTCTCCATTAGTTAAATGCTCTAAGTACTAGGGTGATCTGAACTTCGCGGATCGTAAGAGGGCTGCAAAAATAGCAAAGAACAAAGAAAAGGAAATAATGTGTACCCACCTTAACACCTAAACAAAAACAACTACAAACAAATGTATCACAAAGATTTATTACCTAGCCAAAAAATTCAATTAATTGTAAAATACTTGTATGCAACTTATAATCCGCTTCAGATCGACAAGTATTTTTCTTCCATACAATAGTGATCTATGCAACGGTATTTAACATTTTACGTGGTTATAATAGAGCTCCAACTTCTTTGTGAGTTTGTTCGCTGCGAATACGGGTCGACAACTCGAGAGATAGGGCTGCCACGTTCCAGATAAGGTTGGCAAAATTAATTATTATAGAGAAATTTAAGAAAAGGAAACTCAGTTCTGGTAGTTAAAGCTATGATATAACTACACCTCCTCATCCTCATTCTTCTTACTCCATAGAATTAAGAAAAGCTCACTTTTAAAGAAAAAGTTGATAATTCCTAACAACCCAATTTTTATTTATTTAGCGATTTAAATCAATTATAAGTAGGTATAGAGAAATACGTTTTTAAACAGCACTACGCAAACCATTTAGGTTTAACCACTTAGATTATACCGTTGAACTCAATATGAGTCTGTGTAAAAATTTAATTTCAACAACTTAAAAACATATAGGCACTAATTGGAGATAAAAAATTACCACCCAAAAGCAAAAACCGTGTCATCTAAGCTTCATTAATGTCTAAAATCTCTCTACATCCTCAAGATTGATGTGTGATCTTCTAGATAGCTACAGCCAGTAGCAGTTTTGAGAAAAACAGTATTTTAGAACTCACATTTTTCTTGAAAGAACTGCCCCCTGATTACGTAACTCTGTTGCTAACAATTCTCGAATAAAATCAATTGAAACCGCGGTTACATCGCTGCTTAAAGTAAGATATTTGTCACATTGGTTCTTACTGAAGTAGCAATGTAACTGTGATTTCTGTCAGAGTTGATTGCAACAAAGTTACATAATCATAGCGCTATTGCTTCATAGACCACTTCCCAAACAAAAAACAGATCCTTTCCAATACCTTTTGACGACCTCCGTGGTCGAGTGGCTTTGTACACCGGTTTCCAAGGTGTCGCCATCTCTGAGGTCCCGGGTTCGAGCCCCGGTTGGGTCAATTTAGAAAACGAACTTTTCTATATTGGCTCAGGTCTGGGTGTTTGTAGTACCACCGTTGTCTTTGGAATCGGAGCAATTTATGTGATGTTGTCAAATATTTATTTTACCTGTACCGTGGTAACCCTGCCAAATATAAATATCCGTCGTCGCAGCCGGCCAGGCCCGGATGAAGGACGCCCGTGATTGATCAAAGTCGTTTGTCAGTCTCGCGTCGCTCTCCTGCGCAATTAGCACATGATTCTGCCGGTCTAATGCTGAATTCGGCTTCCATTACGGTGTAGTTATATTAATTATTATCATGTACGCCATTTTATTGTAAATCTGAAATAATACTGTGTAAACACTTTTAAACTGCCAGATACTCGCAAAAAAGGATTGAAATGTATTTTTTTCTCGAACAGTATCTGCGAGTTTGTTTGTACGAAAGGAAATCGACGTCATCCTAGCCCTCTGAAAATAGTAAGCCCATTATCAGGTGGCAACTCGGCCAAGTCAAACTCACAAATTCGATTTTAAGTCTCGAGTGTCTCTATCTAATCAATGACAATGGTCATGCGACAAATGAGAACATGATCTGGTGCACGTCGTATTTTTTCTAGTACATTATTTGGTATTTACAATGACAATGGGTCTATCTATACACACTAAAAACATTAATGTTCTCCTCTCCAGCACGAAAAGGGCGCTTTTGGCGCGTAAAAACTCGCAGCAAAATCGATTTTTGCTGCGATTAAAAAGTTTGAAAATAAAATACACAAATATACCAAGGAGTTTAAACAAGGATTGTTTAAAAAAAGGTTGGTAATACGAAATAAAGAGTTATAGACGAAATTAGGTCGCATGTATGAAATAAATATAAAACATGAAATATAATTTTGAATAATAAAAAATAAGAGAAAAACACAACGTAATGTAAAACAAAATTGCAGGAATCAACTTATTTTTTTCTCTATGAATAAATTTTTCATCATATCTTTGATCGAACTATTTTTGTGATATAATATTACAAAAAATAAATGCCTCCTGCGATGAAGATGTCTAGTTTGTCTCCAGTTGTCTAACTCCAAATGAGTAAAGAGAATAAGTTTCATATGCTGTATTTAGCTTTTTACTAGGAAAGTCACGTGAAAATAACTGTTCTTATCTATAATACTTTTCTTGCTGTCAGCAATCGCAGCACAAATTGACTTTGGTCTCTAGTATAACAAATAACTATTGTTGTAGAGCCTAAGAAGTAGAGGTAATCTCCGCAGAAATTTTAGACGTACACTGATTTCTGAGTAAAAATCAAATTTATTGATTTCTTGTAGATAATTTGACATAATAATAATAATAATAATAATAATTAAATATTTGAAAACATCACATACAATGCTCCGATTCCAAAGTAAGTACCTAAAGCACTTGTGTTATGGAATACAGAGACAACGGTGGTATCACAAACAACCAGACCTGAGCCAATATAGAAAAGTTCGTTCTCTAAATTGACCCAACCGGGGATAGAACCCAGCACCTCAGAGATGGCGACACCTTGAAAACCGGTGTACAAAGCCACTCGACTACGAAGGTAGTCGAATAACATAAGGATGCGTTATTGATTTTGCGAGTTTTAGTATACCGTTTATTAGTTTTTAGTTCTTAACGCATGCATCATATAAACATAGAGTATTTAACACATTAATATACTGCCATAGACACGGCCACAATACAACATCTATTGTTCGGAAGATACTTGGCAGCTAACAGCTTAATGTTATTAGAAAAAGATACGCAGTAGGTAACCATTTGACTTATGACAATATTTTAACCCGCGACCTCTTATCGCGCAAATCAACTATAAAACCCTTTCTCAGCATAAAACGCCCATTCAATATTTATATAGGTGGATCAACAGCTGTTCAATCTTCTAAGTTCGATTTCTTTCATCAAACCTTTACGACTACTATAGGTATATGGAAATAATATAATTCCAATTAATATAAACCGTTGAATATTCACTATAGGAGTGGGGGCCATTTCACGATAAATAATAGGACGATTCGAAGATGCCTATCATTTTATTCGCGTCTTGCGATACGATGATGCGATGCAAAGTGTGAGCTTATATGCACCGGGGCGATCGCGACTGTGCGTTTGCACGTAATTATATGGAAAAAAAACCCTCAGCAATAAACATTTAAAAAGGGAGATGAAGCGACATTACGGATGAATTAAAATGCAGAATCACGTACATTAAGCTTCAGATCTTTTTTTTTTCAATATACTTTTAAATGCGGACACGGCCCCGAGTAGGTCCAATTGGTTTTTTAATTCGTTTCTCTGTTTGTCGACGGCGAAATGGCTAATTCGATTTTGTTACGTCGTCATTTAAAAATTAAAACGGACCGGCACACAACCAACTGGGGAAAAGCCCTGTCCGATTTTTAACGACAGATGTTTAGAATCGTTTTTGAAATATTTATAGGTTTAATGATCGTATTGAAATGTTTTTTGAAAATGCCAATAATTTAATTGAAAAATAGGAGCCAATAAAATGGATGAAAAAATATGGAATATGGTATGGACGTTATTGTAATTGTTTTATCTTCAACGAGATAGTGCTTGGCCTTCACCTCACCTGATGCTAAGTGACGATAAGTAAGGACGAAAGTGTACGCACTACACCCGAAATTTTCACCACTGAGGAACTGGCTATCTCATCTCCAACTGCCGGAACACAAAAAAAATGTTGTTATTGCGTCAGACTTAGGTAAGTTGGTGGTAGCTAGCCAGGCAGACTTGAAATAAGCCATACCACCAACCAAACCGAGTTGTACAAATGTACCCCACTCCTGGGAATCGAACCCGGGACCTTTGCGTGTTCATTTATTCATTTCACTGTTTTTTAAAGTTTATAAAATATATATCCTTAACACAAGAAAATAATGCTGTAAATAATATTATGTTTGGTACAAAATGTTCTTGTTAGACAAGTTTTGTTTCAGTAAATCTCAAAATTTTAAATTGAAATATATTCCATTTACAATAATCTTAATGATCAGATCGATTGGAAGTTTCAATGCAGATTTCCAAAGTAAATACACTTAGCACACATCCTCCACAGTCATTTAAAACAATAACGTTTCAAATCAAAAAAGCAATCGGTAGCAAAGCGTCCCACTGAAAAAAACTCAAGGGCTGATTGTAACAAACTGTCCAAACACAACACATTCAATTTCCATTCTTAACCTAATGAAATAAAGCTTGATGTTTAATGGAACCAAATGGAAAGCTATCAGCTCCTACTATCCCATTTCATAACGTACAAAAGAGACAATAAGTACCACCTAGGCACCCAACAAAAACCTATTAACAGTATAAGTAATGCACAACTTAGATTGAGTGGATATCGGATATATGGAGCGCCTAAGCAGACTGGCGGATCCATTTAAATGAATTGTAAAGCCATGTATTCACTAAGAAACATTTTTTTTATAAACAATGTTTCTGAAACAAAATCTACGTGCTTCTAAAACAATTTGATGTGCTCCTGAAACATGTGAAGCTGTTGCTATACCCCTCTTACTAATAAAGATTGTATTGTATAGCAGATGCATAGTTACGCAGTGTTTTGTCCCTTTCTTTTTAATGTCAAACTTAAATAGTTTGACTGAGAGTAACCATTGTGTAACTATCATCTGCTATACAATCTTTATTAGTAAGGAGGTACGTGTTTCTAGCAATGTTTCTATACTCCCGAGTGGTCGTGTATTTCAGTAATTTATTAACCATGGCGGTAGTGTGAGATGACAACATTTCTACTATCATAGAATTATTTGAAACGAAGCCGATAATTATTATTGGATTGCTCAACTACAGATTAACTGACATGTGGACTAGATGTGGACGGCCAAGTCCCCGAAACATTAATTCTGTAAACATCTACGTGTTGTTACAGAAACTTTGTATCTGAAACATGTTTCTCAATGAATACATGGCTTAAAGGAATTAAGAGTCTAGCGAACAGGAGCATCCCATACAAACGTAATACCAAAAAGAGTTGTTCGAAAGATTGTGGTTGATAGAATATCTTGTTTGTACTAACTACGTAGCTGATTATCTTCTTACGACTAGTTTTCGTTAAGTGCATTTTCTACGTTCACAGTTTGAAGGTTCTTGTTAAATTGTTTTCATCATGGTACATAATGCTGTTTCATAACATAAAATAATATAATGATGTTAACAGAAATGCTCAATAAATTTAGTGCTTATGAAAAACATACAATCGTGAGCTATGAAAAAGCTTATATATGTTCCTAAATTAAATTTTAAATTTGAAAAATAAACGCAGCGGCCAAACCGCTGGACTGCAAGCACGCTGTGCCCATCCTCTGAAAATGGAGCGACCGATAAAAAAAGGTAACGAATTATAAAAAAGCGGAGGCACACAATCGCGAGCGCGGACGTGTGGGCGGTGGGCGAAATGAAATGAAATAATGAAAAAAATGGGCAAAAAGCAGTACAAACATGCATTGTCCTACCCGCCCCCCTTAATGAGAGGGGGCGCGCCCCGCGCGACGTGTCCGAAGTGGCTGATTATCACCTGATTCCATCTGTGCTCACGCAAATTGCTATCGCTCGCCGTTTGCCGCGCTCACGACGCGACGACGACGCGCCGACAATTCAACGCCGATACTTAGCCGATTAGGATTCTAATATCAATTGGACACTGGGCTTAACTACAAAGATTTGTTTCTGTTCGAATTATAAAACCGTGACTCGCAACTCACATCGAATCTCTATTCAAAAACAAATGAATTTAGAAATTTTTCGCTTTGAAATTTTTATTCCCGTTTTCAAAAATAAGTCGAAAGAATCAATAGAGACCCGCTCTGCGTATATTCCAAAGTTCAATGGACTCAATTTTTTGGCCGATACTTCTAGATGATTTCCTCTGAACTGTATTGCTGAAAGATCTTACAGACAATCCCGTCTTAACATTTTCACGACAAGCCTGAATCGCCTCAATTTCCGAACACATTAACCATCAAAAACAGCGTCCGAAATTAATTTGTTTATGCGAAACAAAGGTGGGTGCCGGCTGCATGCACCCGTACCTCGCCTACCTCCCGAAAAAAAGAAAAAAATACGAAAAAGGGGGGTAGAGGGGTGCCCACCCTTCCCGCGGCGCGATCGGCATCAGACTTCTTTTTTTAATCGCGTCGCACTCGCTATGCTCGTTTTTGGTAAGCACACACTGCGCGTTGCCTATTTTCCAATTTAGATTGCTTTGTATTACCGGTTGAGCGATGCGCAATAGTTTTTGAGGCCCGTGACACGTGAGAGCCGGAAATTAAATTCTGTGTAAAATAAAAGTATGCAGCGGCCTTTAGGCCCGAAGCAAGCTGAGTGGAGCCTCTAGAATGTTTAACGGCTTGATTAGAAAATTGCTCACATCTCCATACTGAAAGAAAGAAAATAAACTGACATCTAACACTCCACTTTGTTAATTCACAAGTAATCCTTCATTAAAATCCCACAAATCTAGCCCCGAAGCATTAAACATTTTAATAGACCTTATTACAAGCCAAAAAGGTTGTAAATCGGAAGTTTCAAATGTATTCCAATGTAAGGTGGCAAGGGTGTGAAATTCCTTAGTCAAAGAACGCGGGAAAAATTAAAAGGCGCAAAATGTTGGGCATTGTTGCGGGCGGGCGCTGCATGCTTGTGATTTGAAGATTACAATTGTTTTAAAACTCAGCTTATTGGTTCATTTTGCTAAGACACGTTTCAGCAGCCGAAACATTAAGACTCGTTTGCACTAAACTTAAGAATCGCCTAAGTCTTTTCCGAACTACAACTCGACCAAATTGAAACGGTGCGCGGTGTTATGAACTTAGCTGTCCGCGACCAAAATAAAACGGTGTCATGAACTTAGCTGTCATGAACTTTGCTGTCATGAACTTAGCTGTCATGCAGCTGTCATGCACCTAATTATCTTGGTCGAGTTGTACTTAGGAAAAGAATAAGGCGATTCCTAAGATTAGTGCAAACGAGTGTTAATCTATTTTCTTTGGAAAACTCGTTAATTTGACATTGGATGAAACCCTTTTCTTCGATTTAGGGCTAATATCAAAAATTAACTCTTAAAATTTCTAATACTTTAAATTATAAAAAAAAAGGTTTAGCACTTTTAACTTGCCATACATTATCTCATTACCAGACAGAAGCAATAATTTAGTAAGTACTTAAAACTGGTCATCCATTATCTTATTACTGGACAGACCACATTAGGTCTGCCTATGTCTTCTTTAAGGTTTTTCGAAGTCAAAAGCAACTGAACACTTTAATTTGAAACATATCGTGTCAATAACAGAGACCTTATTGCAATGTGCGGTAAACTTGCAATGTTCAGTTACGCGTAACTGACGCCGATTGTACCACCACCTCCAAATTACCACAAAACTTCGCGATATCTTCATTGCCCTATTCTCATCACAATTCCCAACCATTGTACTAAATAACACATTTATGGCAAAATCTCGCGAAAACACCAAACGTTACAGACCTATGTAATAACATAATTTATCTTTATAGCAGGCGGTACTCAAACGGTCATTTGTAACTTCATGCTACTTTATTTTAAGTGATATTATCTGTAGTTTCGAAATGATTTCTTTGTGTGCTCTCTAATTATCAGTAAGTGTGTATTTTAATTGTATAGGGTGAACAGAAACGCTCGCGGCGGTTCAACTCTTACGCATAGGAGTTATTGCGGTGTCCCCAGTTATTAGCTTCGCATCTGTAGTAATTACGAAAATGTTATAAATAGTCCGAGATCTGATATCGGATGGTCCAGTTACTCAGATGTTTCATTTTATTGTACTTACTCATGTACTATGTACTTTTAAAGGTTAGGTAAACTTAAACTAAAATCAAACAGTTTTGCTACAAAAGTCCTGCCATTCTATTGTCTAATTTCAAAATCTATCGCAATCGGTTTCAGGATGAAACACATTGATGCTTCTTTTTGGCATAAATAAAAACTTACCCAAGAAATGCAGCAATGTGTCGGATTCAACTGTCAAATGAAAGCGATTGCGGTAGATTTTTAAATTAGACAATTATCCCCCCGTTTGGAATTTAACCGGTATCTGCCTAAATTAGTGTTTTTCGCGAAATTAGAAGTAGATGTTTGATCAATTACTTTTTATTCGCGTAAAGCACTACACGATAAAATTTACAATATTTAACATTTATTTCAAACACTTTTTTGTACAGCTCTTAAATATAAAAAAGCCACATTAAATACCATAAGTAAGTACTAAGTAAAATGCGATTAAATGAATAATAGACAGACAGTGATCTGTGGCAACTTTACTCAAGAATGTATTGCAAAGAGTAAATTTTACAGATTAAAATACATCGTTTTGTACCGCAAGCTCTCTGTAGTTGGTCCCCCCTGTTGTACAAAGTTAAAAAGTTAGTCCAAATCACAGATATATTATAAACTAGTCAAGTCCGAATAAAATTCATTTAAAATTAAATTTAAATAAAATTTCAATTAAAGAATTTGCTCCAAAAAGGATTTCAGAGAATTAGAATTTAATAAGTAGTTAAACTCTTTGTTTTAGTATTTAAAAATTATTGTTATCACAAGCGTTCCAATTTTAAACGTCGCCAATATCTCCTTTTGATTATCCTGAGCCAGTTAATAATCGTCTTGGCGATATTTATGGCCTTCTGCTTACCAATTATCAGGGAATTTTGATACTTGAGTTATTGGCTCCCCGGCGTTGGGACTGTTAATTATGGTTAATTTTAATACTCATGTTATCTTGAGAGGTCTGCCTTGTCTTTGGATAAAGATAGTGGACTTTAATTAAATTACGGGCAGGATGTTCATTATCTTACCGTTCACATTTAACTTGGAAAATAGTTTAGTGTGTATACTTATTTGCAATTTGAATTCTAATGTTGTTAAAATTTTACCTAAATGTTAACATTAATCATTATTATTTTACAATATTGTCAATGAAAAATCATGAAGTTCTTACTTTAGGTTTAATGAGATTTTCCTATTAGGCAAGGTATTTTGAAAGAAAATTAAATAAAAAGAAAAGAATATTAAATAAATGGCACATAACCATACTCCTAAACAAAACATAAACTATAATCTGCAAAAGAGAACTTTAATCCACATTATCTTCTTAATAAATTTCCGAAGAAACACGCTAGCAACATCGACATCAGAAAAAAACGGCAGCACGGATAGTTCTCCGCGAACCCGATCCGTGTAATGATCTAATTACGTTGATTAATGAGCCACATTTATATCTGGTAACGTACATTTTCTATCCCCCAGTCGCTCAAGGACATTTGACACTACGTTCTAGCTAGTAGCTGCCTGCTTGGAAACTGGTCGCTACTTTATAACTAAATACCAAAGACTTATAAGTGTATAGAGTAAGTTACGGTGCATGCACCGCAACTCCTTTCTTCTTATATAATACCAAATAATATACTAGAAAAAATACGACTCGCACCAGATCATGTTCTCGGACGGGAATCGAACCCGCGACCTTTGGATATCCGGTCCAATGCTCTGACCGCTGAGCTACCGAGTCACTTTCTTCTTTTTTTTTTGTTATGGCAATCTAATTTCCTCTTGGAAGTAATTTTTGCCAGTGTCAAGTGTTAAATAGTTCAGTGGTAGATGTTGTTTAATTTTTCATTAGAATGCGGGTGCATCGCATTCAAATGCTGCTTGGAGCATTTGGCACCAAGTATGTCAAGACAGTTTACTCGGTTAGTTCTGCCGAGGAAACAATTCTCAGCAATCTTCAATAAAAGTCTCAGCTTCACACAACCAAGATCGCGCCTATTTCAATTATCCCACAAATTGTTCAGTTGCGTAGACACTTGTACCATATAACCGTACCAATTTTAAGACACAATATCCACTATGAATCAATTTGAAAATAATTAAAATAGACACCAAACCGAACTCGACAAAATGGCGCCAAAAACTCTCCGCAACTCCTTTAGTCTATTGCGAGCGAGCGAGAATCAGTTGATGCACCTTTGACAGTTCATCAACCTTCATGCCTTTGTAATAAAAGTCAACATCCTGTCCAAAAAGCCAACATATTAATGAACTCGACTGTACCACTGAAACACAGTTTCGTGTACGAAATTGTATTTAAGTGTTACTTAAACAATTAATTGGTGCAAGTCGCCCTAAATGTAAGTAACTTTGAACGACATTTAATTCATTTTCAATAAGTTAATGAATGTTTGTATTACAATATAACTTTTTAGTAATCTATTGCCTAAAAATGAATACATTTTGAGTTTGGACTAAATTGAATACTTGTACTCCAGAAGTAGCCATATGCGACAGCAATAATAATAATTATACTAAAACAGATTTGAACAAATAATTATTGCAACTTCACAAGGAATTTTAAACTTACTCGTTAAGGAATTCAGTTCTAATTGCTTTATCCGCAGTTACATAAGAAAATGAGATTAATGCATTTCAATATTGGCTATCACGGTGCTTGTTTAAGGCAATTTTTCCGCGTTCCTAAGCGAGTAGACTCGAGCCAGTACTTAATTGACCACTATGATTTATTATCGGTTAATTTTATGATAATGAGCCTATGAATAATCTGTGCGCGGGCGCTTACTCTGTGTACACGTTTGGTTTGTCCACAGTTTAATTTATCGGTCGATGTAATGTCTTGCATTAAGATTTATCTGGACTTTCTACGCAAATGCATTGATTTCACTGTGACGAAATTATTAAGATAATAATAACTGCATACTGGTTTAGTAAATAACTGCATACTGGTTTAGTAGTTTAATCCGGTAGCATGAATGTGCTATTGTTTTAGGTTCAAAGAATTTATTTCTCATAAAAACATGGTAGTTTACATAAAATGAGAAACAGGTTTTACATTTTAAGTATTTTGGCTATTTATTTTTAACCCCCGACGCAACGCAAAGATGGGTGTTTTATAAGTTTTGTTCTTTTGAAACTATGACTTAAATTATATTAATCAACGCACGATCAACGTATCAGATTTTAGAATTATTACTATCTAAAGAGTCGAAGAGAACTAATTCATTATTTTAGTTGAAAATTTCAAAATCGTTACTCGATAAATGAAATAAAAATAAGTTCGAAAATATGAAGCTTGTAATATTAATTATGTCGTTTAACTACTAACGTAATAAGTTTATAGTTATTTATGCAACTGTAGTATAATGAGGGATATTATTCGCCTAGTGTGATAATAGTATCACATGAGTGTTTTAATACCTTCTTATGTACATACAAGACTTTATCTACACCCATGATATGAATCCTCTAGAAAAGGTTTTGAAACAGTTGCTTATAGCCAACATTGAAACAACCAGTCATAGTAGCCGTAATATCCGAGCGAGTGGCTGGTCGCGTCCTTACGACCGTGCCAGCCTCCGTCATTATGTCATTCAAACGAGTGTAATATTGTTGTACTGAATTCCATAATGCAACTCGCAGGCGAGGGCGCGGGGGGCGCGACCAGCCTTGACTCGTTCGGATATTATGTTTACTATGACACTGGTTGTTTTAATGTTGGTTAACTGTTTCAGAACCTTTTATAGAGGATTTAAAGCATGGGTGTAAATAAAAACATTAATTTTTAAAGGCCGAATCTACCGTATTTTTTTAATTTTCGTCTAGGTCTTTATTTATAAGATACTGTATTCTTCTAAAAAATCTTCTGAAACTTCATTTACTATTACAATGAATATATTAAACCGTCCTTCGACTATGAAATTCGCGCACGACACGACAACTATCGCAGCGTAATACACCCCGGGCAGTATCGAACGGGAGCGATGTAATAAGTCCGCCATAATTTATGTTGCACGCAATTAAAGTAAGATTGTTGCCCGCCGCAGCTCCTGGGCCTTACCATGAGATTTAACATACATTGTTTTAATCCATTAGAACTACAACTAATTACACCTTGAAACTGCGAACGAATATTCATATGGTTGGCCTCAAACTTTTGAGTGTTCAAATAGTTGCACTTTTTTAGTAATTTACAACCTTACAATCATTAGCGTTTTAAGGCAGGTACTAAATCTCTTGTGTTGTTGTATTCTGTACGTAGCTACTTTATATACAATGCTGTTTTTTCCTACCAACAGAGCTTTGAGTTTTCTAAAGATGCTGAAGCCACACAAGCGAATGCCCCAAACACATTTTATAATTTAAAATAAACAGTTCAACTTTTTAGCACGATATTATATTCGAACAAGTTCACGTTCTTAGTAGTAAAGATCATGTTCGGTCTCGATCGGGGAAAATCTCGTCATGTACTCAGGCTCATAATATTATTAAAAGAAACTCATGGTAAGGCTCCAGTCACAGACAACTTCCTTCTCGGCTTGTTTTACAGATCAGCGGGTGGCTAAGAAATCGCGTCACTACATCGTGGCGACAGTTTAGAGTGCTCGAGCATCAATGAAATGACACTGGCTGGTGGCCGAACGTTGCCAAAGGTTTTCTAATTCATGTCCACTTTCCTACTTTCTTAGGAATGGGGAAATAAGAAATAGGCCTTATGTATACAAGGTGTTACAAAAATACCCCTAATGCCGAATATGGTAGATAGGGACCATCAAACTAATCAACTTTTACTATGGGACCAACTCTGAAATCGCGAAAAAAAAGTCAGCTGTTTCATACAAAAATTAAAATCGAAAATATCAAAATGTATGAAACAGCTGATTTTTTTTTCGCGATTTCAGAGTTGGTCCCATAGTAAAAGTTGTTCAGTTTGATGGTCCCTATATACCATATTCGGCATTAGGGATATTTTTGTAACACCTTGTATAGGTCTTTACCTTTTTTTTTTCTATGTCGGGGAAAATGCATTTACACATCCTGTAGGACTCGCCAGGAAGGGCCGTAGCACTGCCAGTTATTGCTGACAGCGCTGGCGGCTGCCCTCCACGACCGCCATGTTATTGGCGTTTTGTATGGAGAATTTTAAAGAAGTTGCCTTCTCCATATTACTGACATTTTCCTAATTTATTTAACAACCATGAACGCTAATGTTTTATTAAAACTTTTATGCACTAATATTTAGACACTAAGATTTAAGCGAAAAAAATAAGTTTTGGCCAAGTTAAAAACAAATTAAGTGGTAATTTCTACTAACAAAAAGAGGAGTCTTTTTGAAGTATTTTTTGATGTTTAGTAAATAAGGATTTTTTTACTATTGATAGTTGTCTATGATGGTCATTATTCGATATAATATCAAGCAATTGATGAATATTTTAAAATTTTTAAATCAAAGAAGTGTTACCATGCTGGTCTAATGCGGATTGGTGGGTGCTAACGACTGCAAATGCAGCCGGGACCAACGGCTTAACGTGCCTTCCGAAGCACGGAGGAGCTCAAGATAAAAAAATGTTGGTCACCCATCCCATGACCAACCCTTGCAAAAGTTGCTTAACCTCCGATATCGCTAGGTCAGGCGCTATACCACTGCGCCACCGAGCTCTTCCAGAGCACCAAAGCGTTTTCAGACCATTCCAGACCAAAGAAACATATGCGAATCTTCCTTATCGCTTCGCTTTCGAAACATGTATGGGATTGACATAAGGTTTCGTTAACAATCGAATTTAAAAACGTCAAATCTGTTTGTTTGTGTTTCGAAGCGAATGTTTCGAAGCGAAGCGATAACGAAAATTTGCAAATGTTACTTTAGCCAGGGGGGCTGCCCGCGGAGGTATTTGACCTATAAGTAACTAGATTTGGCCCGCGACTTCGTTCGCGTGGAAATAGTTTTATGGCAGTACAATAAGGTGACCAAGTTTATTATTTATACATTATTAATTTATTAACGTTAAATTGTTCATTTCATTAGACCACGTTTTAATGGCAGAAAATTGTCTTAATGTAAGTATTTTTTGTATCCCTCGGGAATAGTATATTTTTCTGGATAAAAGGTACCCTACTATACTTCTTTTCTGTACTGACAATGTGTATGCAAAATTTCATGATGATCGGTTAAGTTGTTAGGAAGTGAAGGCGTAACAAACAAACAAACTTACTTACTTTCACATTTTTTTTGATATTTGACAACATCACATACTTTGTTCCGATTCCAAAGTAAGTAGCTAAAGAACTTGTGTTATGGAAATCAGAGACAACGGTGGTATCACAAACACCCAGACCTGAGCCAATATAGAAAAGATCGTTTTCTAAATTGACCCAACCGGGGATCGATCCCGGGACCTCAGAGATGGCGACACCTTGAAAACCGGAACCGGTGTACAAAGCCACTCGACCACGAAGGTCCACGGAGGAGGTCGATTTATAATAAATAATATTAGTAAGGATTATTTGCCTTTTACGGAAAGGTGTTATTGTGCTTTGCCGGACGCGTCACGGCTTAGAAGCTTAATCATTTTGTGGGTAATTATTTGACTAAGAATTTGCACCACTAATCCAACAGTGGCAATTTATCCAAAACCTTATCCAAGTAACTAATTGCATAAATCTCATTAATAATTTATACCTAAAGAACTTTTACTGCGCACAATTATAAAACCATGAAAATATCCGCAACACCAACAAGGCTAATTTATATGCAATTATATGGTGTTTAGTAATAATATTTAATTAGTTCCTTTTACTTACATAAATGTATGTAGTGCTGTTGGAAAAGTGACTTTAACGGTTGCTTCTTAATGTTAATTTTGTATTATCCATTGCAGCTCCTGGGCTATGATTGTATAGTACCATTAAAAGTTTTCCTTTCACTAAATGAGATTAAATGTACTTCGGTAATTATCATTCGGGAACTTGAGAGTGTTTTGTGGGGTTTGTTTGTTTTTTTTTTATTATCAATCGAGCAACAAGTACTGGGAAATGGCATTAGCAGGTATCACCTGTGGTTGAGATAAATGTATATGCCCTTAATTAGATGACTTCGATGATTGCTTTTGCTTTACATATGGTAGAAAATGTACGAAAGCATAGCATGATAATGTATAAGCTTGAAATACTATATTTTGGATCTTTTTCTATATGCTTAAACGTGTAAGACTTAACACAGATGCACCTTAAGTGAGTAAACAGCACATAGTACTGAAAACCTCGGGAGTTTTCGGGACATCTATTAATTTTTAAACAACATACAATTGGAACTACTTTTTTAATCGCACAAACTCGAGGTCTACTGCTCACTCAGACACTAGTATAAATAGGTTCGTGTACACTACATATCACAGGCTACGCTATGAAGTAGCTCTATATCGCATTACATTCAGGTTTGAGATCGCAATCAATATGCAAAATGTCGATGCTGGATCGCGTGCGCCCGCGCAGAAATTTCACTTTTTATTTAATTAACTTCACGATTTATGTTGCATTAAGTTTTAATTGGATCTTTGGGAATTATGTGTCGTAATCTCTTATGGTTGTTATCGGTGCAAAATTCGTATACATGCAATAGGTAGAAATTAGTGTGAAATTTATTCCAAAATTGCTTATATCACTTAGAACTGTTTTCAATAAGTTTCTGCAATATTTTGTTTATTTTATCATCTTTATAATGTATTACCACAAAATTAATAATAGTACTAGCATGTATTACTTTTAGACATAAACAAGGAACATTTTTTGAAAGTAAATTTGTTAAAAATAAGACAAAAAACTCTTCCTTTTCAATTTAGTTGCTCTATGTAATAGATAATTAAAAGTCCTAAAACATGACATCATTGCAGTAACCATTTATATTTATTACTAATAAAGATCGAAGTAATTATTCGAATAATATCAATTCAATTAACTTTATCAGTGACCTTAAGATTTTAATGATTATATTAATTAAGTTATACTTAATGACGGTGTCATGATAGTTAAAAGACATTAGTGCATTTATGTCAATACATTGGATGGAAATGTTAAATCATTTAGCACCCATATGATCATAATTCTATTTTTTTTCTATATAGAGAAAAAAAAGGTTGAGGAGCTCGGTGGCGCAGTGGTATAGCGCCTGGCCCAGCGATTGCGGAGGTTAAGCAACTTTCGCAAGGCTCAGTCATGTGTTGGGTGACCAAAAATTTATTTTTTCGAACTCCTCAGTGCTTCGGAAGGCACGTTAAGCCGTTGGTCCCGGCTGCATTTGCAATCGTTAACACCTGTCAATCCGCATTGGGCCCGCGTGGTTAATGGCCAATCCTCCTTATTCACCCATAAGAAAGGCCTGTGTCCCAGCAGTGGGGACATTAAATATGGCTGATGATCGAGAGAAAACACAGATAAGATAGCGTCTACAAAATAATCTGGTTCTTTATTAAGGACGTATTTTATTTGGGAAACTCCCCGATATTTTTTTAGGAATGGTGTCAAAATATTTAAAAACGTTCACACGTGAATAAAAAAAAATTATACCCTACCTACCACCTACCTACTTTTCGTAAAAAAATAATTGTAACTCACTTAAGCCAACTAAGCTTTTTGCAATTTATTCACAGTAAACTAACAAAAAACAAGTTTTCAATAATTACAATAAACTTAGTTTGGCTTCGAGATTTAATATCTCCTATTATTATTTATTTACAAAAAAACTAATTCACCCAACGAATTTTCACGTAAAAATGGAATATACAAACAACAATCTTCATCGCAAAAGATAAACGATAAACAAGAAAAAACAAACACTCAGCTGATCAAGGAGCCAAACAGTTGACTTGCATACTGAATGCAATTTTATTAATTAATTTCGAGTCGCATTTATCTTGCTCGCATGAAGCAAGCGTTTAATAAGGCCTGCCGCCATAATGGTATTGCATTTGAGGAGGTTGGGGAAAGTTGATGCTGAGCCGGCAATTTATTGTTCATGAAATCTTAAGTAGGTAGTTGTGAACTTGATTAATCAAATTGAAAGGTTTTGTTATAAAATATACTTTAATCATGATTGCAACATAAATGGATATTTTATTATAACTTATATGGTTAAATAATATTTTATTTAGCTAATGCTTTGCTAATGCAAAGCATAACAAAGATGGTGAAAGGTGTTTATAATCTAGTTATATGCAAATAACTAGGTTATAAACACCCATCTTCAGAAAATATTGATGGAATTTTTTAAACACTAACCGTATATTGGTGGATAGCGCAGTGGTTTAGCGGCTGGCCCAGCGATTGCGGAGGTTAAGCATCTTTCGTAGGAGTCGGTCATGGGATAGGTTGCCAAAAATGTATTATCTCGAGCTCCTCAATGCTTCGGAAAGCACGTTAAGCCGTTGGTCCCGGCTGCATTTGCAGTCGTGAACACCCACCAATCCGCATTGGGCCTGCATCGTGGATTTTGGTCCATCCTCCTTATCCACCCATATGGAAGGCCTATGCCCCAGCAGTGGGGACATTAAAAATGGCTGATGTCTACGAACCGCATTTTCATGAAATACCTAATTTCTGTGATCTATGAATACCTACATTAATTTTAATTAAAACATTATCACGAAACTGTAAGTCTCCTAAAGTAAAACTGCAACGTCATAGATTTTCTCGCCTTTAAAGCCCAGTCTCCCCTAATTTGTGTCATAATCTCACCATCAATCTGTTCGGACTTAGCAACGTTCACTCCTTATTAAAACAAGATTTTATGAATATAAAATACTCGTAGCTACAGTATTCTTATATACTTAATGACAAAAGCATAAACGCTTTCAAAAGTTTTAACAAAGATTTAACCTAAAAGAATATTTTACCAAAAAAGTAACCAAGTTTTAGAAACAAAAACGTCTACTCAAAAAACTTCAATCGGAAAAAAAATACTAATTTATTATTCTTATTAAATAAAATACCTACATTTAAATAAACGACTTTGTAACGGAGAAAAAGTTAAATAAAATAATTGTTGCCGACCGAAAAAATTTCAAAGGGTTAAAGGTAAAGTCAGCAAAAAGTTGGTACAATGGTTGTAATCAGGCCAAAATATCTTTTATTACTTTTTTAATGAGAATCTTAATTATCTACGGCTCTTACTGCTGTGTTTAATAAACTGTCTCAGCAGTGAAAATAATTCAAATTAAAATGACCTTTTTTAATGAAAATATACAAAAACGGCACACTAATACCTACTCAAAAATAATATGCAGAAACAATAGCAATGAAGCTTTTAGCTCGTAGTCCTATAGTAGCGCGCAGTTCGCACTCCCGCAAGTTGGTTTCCTTCGTCTCGATAAATATGGCGTTCAGCATTAACATACTTATTAATTGCAGCCTCCGGGCTTGGTTGGTAGCCGTTTTATAATATATCTCGAATGGTTTACGAGTCACCGCCCCGCCCAGTTCTCGTCCGCGCCCGTACGTTAATGCGTCGGTTACGTCGTCCGACAAATGAGTATACTGATTAAACTCGTGTAGCCTATGCTTTATTTGTTTACATTCTTCGTTAAAGGGCAGTGCGTGTTCGAATTACAAAAAAATATTTATATTTGACCTTTTTGCACGGTTTTGAGTTGTCAAATGTTTAAAAAAGTATGTATTGTTGTTTTATTAAATGTGCATTGTAAACATTGTAATTAAATTTCGGTAAATGTTACTTAATTTTACGTCTTATGAAAAGTATTTTTAATTCATTTTTTTTTTCATATGTGGAATCGCGTTGAAATCTTTTTAATACCTCATTGTTGTGTGTTGATAACACGACATAGCAGTCTGCATATTTCATTCGTGAATGTATGATTTACATATTTATATTAATACTAGGGAACAATTATGTGTTTACCACCGTTGTCTCTGATTTCCATAACACAAGTGCTTTAGCTACTTACTTTGGGATCAGAGCAATGTTTGTGATGTTGTCTAAAATTTTTTTTCATAATTAATTTAATAATTTGCATAAACTTTTATAGATATTGTTATTTGTGTTTTATTTATTGTAATAACTATTTATGGCTTTTCTTGTTTCAGGTAAAGTAATCTTCATGTTTACAATAAGTGCTACTCGTAAGTCTGTAACAAATCATTAAACATATTTTATGTACCTAATTAAAGTATATCTATATTTTGATACTTAATTTTCTCTATACCAAAAGTTAATACAATCAAAATCATTAAACTAACCATCAAAACTACATTTAACATAAAAATAAACATCAGTATTCGCGGTTTTAATTGAACCCAACTTCCAATAAGTCACATGTATACCAAAATTGTAGAACACTTACCCGTTTTAGAATACCAAATTATGGCAACACACAAACAAACTATTATGATCATGGCACCCACACAGGCGCGTCTTCAATCAAGGCAAGTCGCATTTCGAAAGCAAATTATCGCAGTGCGGGGTGCGGGGGGATAATTAAAATCTGTTGATTAATATGTAAATGTAATAAGATTACTCTCTCCTGAATAATTTAACGGGGGCCCGGAGATGAGTTATATACGTCGGACGCTCATTATGGCATGTTAGGGTCGGTGTTGCCAGTATCAAATAATCGATTTCTACTTATATGGCATTGTAATTTAGTAATGTTGTAATTAATCGTAGTAATGGGTATAAAAAACATTTTTGTAACAGTCAATATGTGATGTGATTTTTACATTGATGAAATAATTTGAGGTTTGAGAAACTATTGATTGCAATTTCGATTAGCACTAAAACGCAAATAACTAATTTGATTGCATATTTTATTGATAATCATTAAAACATCATTTAAGATCACATAATTAATTTATAGTAAACGCTTTAACGCATCTTATTTATTGCATCAGAATTAAAAGTGATTTCACAATACATATTTTTTTGTCTTAAGTAATCAGAGGGCCTACTTAAATGACCATTCTACTAAAATTAACGCTAGTAGAATATAATGACAATGTATGGGATTGGCAGGAGCTAAACGTTAGTTTATGTCACATTGTTATTCTAATCTGCTAGCGTTAATTTTAGTAGAATGGTCATTTGAGTAGGGGGGCAGATGTAGGTAGCCTCTGAATGACTAATATCTTGATGTAATTAAGACGTATTCATGGAAAAACTAAAATGATACAAATAAGGAAGGAAAAACTTAAATCTACTTACAATAAAACCAGATTAGACAGATCATAATACTCAAATGCAAATATAAATATTGGTACAGACGACGGCACATCAGACGTAACATAGACCATCAGCCATTTTTAATGTCCCCACTGCTGGGGCACATTCCTTTCTTATGGGTGGATAAGGAGGATGGGCCATAACCCACCACGCGGGCCCAATGCGCATTGGTTGGTGTCAACGACTGTCAATTCAGCCGGCTTAATGTGTCTTCCGAAGCATGGAGGAGCTCGATTTGGTCACCCATCCCGCGTGACCGACCCTTGCAAAGTTGCTTAACCTCCGCAATCGCTGGGCCAGGCGCTAAACCACTCCTCCAGACGTAACATGTTGCCTTTATGCACCACTTAATAAAAGTTGTTTTTGCAGTACAACTGTTACATCTGTCATGCCGTCCTGTGTACATTTGAGTAACCTAACTGAATGATTTTAACAACTTTAACCCATGCTATTCGACTTTCTATATTTAACTATTCAGCATCTTTCAATTTCCTAGTAATTTACGCCAATACATGCCCTTAGCTGCAAGTCTTTATTAATTTGATATGCACAGAAGTGATTTAAAGATCTACTAACCAAGCCGATGCAGCCCTGCGTCTCGCCATTGTAATATATACACGTCTGACTTGATAAATGCTGTCGTGGTGCGCAGCCTGCCAGCTTGCAGCACAGACCGGAGTGCGAAAGAGTTTTTATTTCTGTACCATAGATAATTTCGTTTTTCAAATCCTTATTAAGGAGGCCGAACAAATATTTTGAGGTGATTGTGTTATTCATTTATTTAGATCTCAAATTAAATGCCACGGTTTGAAAAAAAAAAGATAATTATCGTTTTCTTAATTGCGGACTTATTTAATTTTCTATTACTACAATACTAATTTAGTAGTTTAGATTATAATGAAGGGCACTATACATAATGTACACTTTCTAATTACTATTTATAATAAGATAACAACTGCATAATCATCCGTTATTCAACTTGGTGCTAGCGCAAAACGTGATGGCCATAACAAGCCGTGTTTCCGCCATCTTTATTAAGGACGCATGGCCTCTCGCCTCCTGGCGTTGGTCAACGGCCAGCAAGGCGTTAAAGGCATCAGATATACAACCTGCATCGTAAGAACCTCCCTGCCTCCCCCAAGGCCCCAATTCCTAAGTATTCCCGGGAAGTTAGGTCCCAGTCCACGGGTCAAGTAACACTGGTCGGAGGTGTTTGGCTCACTTGTCTAATGGGTTTGATTAAACTGCCAGTTTATTTGACGGTAGGATGCGTGCCACGTATGGATTTATGTTTAGACATTCTGGTATAGAATTAACGATCGAAGATACGTCAGGCTGTTAGGTGACGGTGATTCGTTTGGCGTTTTCAGCTCAGACAATATTAAGTGTTGTGAATTTTAGTTCCGGCGGCAAGTCTGAGCAGTGCAGTTTTGGCCAGATAAGATAATGTTTACTTAAAAGAACTATACATACATCTATATAAATAAAAATGAATCGCCGAAATGGTAGGTACGCGCATAGCTTCAGAACGTTTGCACTAAATTAGATAATTCTTTTTTTGTGTTTGTTATTATCAGGACAGGGCTTAAAAGAAAATTTATCTTTTCCGTGATTTTAAATCGTTATATAACTAATAGATGGCGCCACCCGTGCGAAGCCGGAAGTTAGTTTATAATATATCTTTCAAGTTTAAAAAAAAAAATCATAAGCCGTATGACAGACTCAAACGAACTCTGATGTTTACTTATTTTATCAATGGTTTCAGAGCCTTGAAAATAATTCTTTATTCGACATTGTTGTATTAGATTAGAAAAAATCTAACATGAATATAAGCATCAGATTAAGATAAGATGGTAACAATACTGAAACAGATGATACTGTTGTTTGAACTGAACAACTTTCTCCAAGGAACATGGGTCGAAATACGAAAAAAAAATCATCCTCCCATATAAAATGTGTTGGTCAGCTGATCGACTTAGTATGGAAAGGCGAAAAAAATTATTCGTTTTTCGACCTATGTTCCTTGGAGAAAGTTGTTCAGTTTAAGCAACACTATCACCTGTTTCAGTATTATTACTTAATTTGGTTCCACCTTATATAATTTTCTAAAAAATGTTGATACCTTATTTTTCTCTACTCAATACCTTAAAACTATCACCTATTTAAATATTTGTACTTATTCTAGGACAAAAGAAATGAACAAAATTTGATGCATTCGCGATTTTGTTCTTACTTCTCAAAAGTAGAGTTATACCCCAAAATTTAAAGTAATGTCTTAAAACTAGCTGGCCGATAACTATAGCTAAATATATTTATAAGTATTTAGTCAACGTCGAGTACAGTCACGAGCAATGAAATGTACACACCATAGAACTATGTCACAGTACGTTATTGACGTACTTCTATGTCGTATCACACGAACAGATAGATATTCATTATGTAACATGGTTCAATGGTGAAAGCATTTCATTTCTCGTGAATGTACAGTAGTAATATACAACATATATACAGTAGTTATGTTGATCCCAGACGGACTTAGACCAGAATCTCGAAGCTGGGAGTTTCTAAGTTATTTTTCATAATCATATTATAATTATAACACAAGAGTTATATTTTAAAGTCAGAGTACGTATCAAATGAGGAGATGTATCCTACTAATATCCTACCAAAATTAATGTAAATGTTTGGATGCTTGTTACTTAAAAACTTAAAAACGGCTGAACGGATTTGGATGTGGCAAACAGATAGTTTAAAACCTGTATTTTAACAAAGGATACTTCTTAATTTGGTCAAAGGTTCCTAAGGGGGATTTCGGCTTCCGCGCGGAAGAAGTCGCAAGCGGAAACTAGTGTTTACAAATAATATTGAAACAACAAGTAGGAACCTTAACTTTAAAGTTATAAGCAGATCAATGAGTTAGATAGTATAAAAAATTGGAATTTCAAAAAGGATACATAATTGACTTATGAGAAATTATTTTTAGATAACTGATACGACATAATTTAAAATACAACTACAAAAATTTTGAACTTTACGTCTAATAATAATAAAAAATATGTGAAAAAGAAAAGCCTGCCAAATTCAGCAATGACGCTCTACGAAAACATTCACCCGCCATAAAACACAATTATACAACGTGTTACAAAATAACCCCTAATGCCGAATATGGTAGATAGTGACCATCAAACTGAATAACTCTTACTACGGGACCAATTCTGAAATCGCGAAAAAAAAATCAGCAGTTCCATACATTTTGATATTTTCGTAATTAATTTTTGTATGAAAAAGTTGAAACAGTAAAAGTTGTTCAGTTTGATGGTCCCTATCGAACTAAGCAACTTTTACTATGGGACCAACTTTGAAATTGCGAAAAAAAATTCAGCTGTTTCATACAAAAATTTTACGAAAATATCAAAATGTATGAAACAGCTCGGCATTAGGGGTATTTTTGTAACACGCGCGTACATATTAGATATCGGATTAAAACGGAAACGGCACTTTGAATACGCTGCAATAACGTCGCTTCCTAACAATAGGATGCGGTGGCTTGTTTCAGACTGACCTCTCAATGATTAGGATAGTGCATCTCCGTTTCAGGAATTAGAATAAAGCCTGCCCTTTGCACGAGTGTGAGGGAAGATGCGTGCGTGCGTGTGTCTGTCTTGGTCTGAGTGTGGGGGGCACGTCCTCATGCCGTGCCACTCTGCGATAGTGATGTCGTATGTTTCGGTCGCTGCGTGCACTCTCCTGTCTTATTATACTTTAGACGGGTCTAGGTGATTTTAGATGCATGGTCAAGGAGATGTACTTATATTTGTTTTTTATCATATAGTTATCTTGTCGAGGCAAAATATGATTGGTAGATCATGAAGAAATTGAAATTTTTGTTGAAATTAAATAAGTATTAGCTTAACTCTTGTCCTTAGTCGTTCTGCAATCAAAAATCCTTAGCATTCAATATTACTTTTATTTTACATTGAAATTGGCGTTTCGTTAATTAAAACCAAATCGAATTAATTACTGAGCCAAAATTATTCCACCCCTTTCGATTCTTAAAAATTGATTAAGAGGGTGAGTGAGGCGAAGTTGGGCATATGTATTGCGGGTACACCGCATGCCATAAACTAATATTCGCTCGGACACTACTTGGAGTTATTGGACAATGTAAATGAACGCTATCTCCTATAATGCCTGCCTTATTTCCCCCTCGCCAGGCCAGTGCCCGGGGCGACCCCACTCTCCCCACCCCCGACCGATGTCTCATCAGTAAGGATTGAACCCTTTAATGTATTCACCGTAACTTCGGGATGAGTCTTGTATTAGTGTTATAATGAGACGTGGCCCTAAGGAATTATGGGTATACTTGCGGATCTCTGGGGTCGGGATTACCTTCAACCTAGTTTCAATTTCTATATGTGAGGGCTTCGTTAGGTGCGGGTATCGAGTCTCGCCGCCTACGGGTCAGTTTGTAATTATTTCCATTTAATTAATCATATTTTGTAAGAACACACGCAAAATTATAGCACTTCTATAAAAAAAATATCGTAACATTTTCAATCACGGTTTCATACTAATTAAGCTAGCGTAGTAGATAAATTAACAAACTTTTTAAAATTTTAAACCAATATTTTTGCGATAGTAATAGATCAAATGCTCGCTAAAGCTCTTCAGTAGCAAGCAAAACAACTTTTAGAAGTATCTTAACACAATTCTTAACCGGAGTTTATCCGACCTCAAAACAGAGTTATAACCGAAAATGTGGAGGCAAGCGGCGCGTTTCATTAAAAAGCTCATTTGCTCCGGCTTCTTGAGTCGCCAACAGATCGATAATACTGCCAATTAGTCGGCACCAATTTTCCAATAAAACTTCAAACTGTTTTCCATTCCATTATCTTTCACCACCCTTTATTACTGGCAAAGTTAAGCTACGACTCCTCTTTCCACTTTGCTCCGAAATTATTACAATAATAATATTATTATATTAATAATTGTATTGATAAGGAGACTCTCGTAATAAGGGTAAACCGTCCCCTTTCTGCCAGCCATTCTCAATAGGAGAATTTATGTAACTAATGAAATAAGCGAAGTGCCTCTCCCCGCCCGCCCCGGCCCTCCCATCCACCCTTCATTATCGGAAAGTTTGAAATATAATTTGAAATTATGCTCAATGTTATATTGAAGATAAGAGAAACACAAATTCCTTTAATTGGACTTGTTAAAGTGACTCAAATTAAGTTAACACCGAGTTGATGGTATTACTTTCCAAGTTGAGAGTTATGACGGACTGTCCGTAGGTTTCGTCGGAATTCATGGGGTGATTAGCGGTCGAAAGAACAGTTATCGGTTCCTGGGCCAGTTAGTATTAACGGCTTCGTTTTATGAGAACTTACTGCATTGTATAGTTAAATTACGACCGCAAGTAGACCGTAAGAAACGTAGCCCTGTCATTAATGAAATGGTACAGTTTTTAGAGTTTTGTTCACTCACGTGTTATAATCATTTTAATCACTCAACTAAGACATCCTAAATCGCCATATTAATTTAAGCTTAATGAATAGTAATACAGATTGATGTTATAACTGAATAAATTAATTACTGATCATGTTTGTACAGAGAAATCCTTCAGGGTTGTACGTTAGGTCAACTATTGATTTTACCAATACGCCCAGTCGGCCGCAGTCGGCACCTAGGGGCTCGCAACTTGAGACCATCACAATTAGGCGTCGGTCTCGATCTAATTATATTTCTGATTGGCTCAGTAAAGACAAGAACGTTTGGGCGATTCAGATTAGAAATATCGGCTGTAACGGGTAATTCTCATTTCTTTTTTTTATTTATAAATTAATCACTACTCGACTATAAAAATCAGAAGGAATACGTTCTATAGTATAGTAGTTGATGTTTTGCATTTTTTTAAAGTGTGGTCCAGGTTTAGGAATTATAACACTACGGTGTTAATTAACGGATAGAGTTGTTAATGGGTGGAGTACGTAAATGAAATTCTTCACTAAAAGTATATATTATTTTACCTAATCAAGAATAGTGTGACGCTATAAACTCAAAAAGAAAATCCTTTAGTGAAATTGATTTGTCACAAAAAACATTATTCTTTTAAAATCATTATTATAATTTCAAATTGGCAAAAACTAAGTACGTAGTTATTATTGCATTCAGTAACTTACGTATCCAACGAAATCGTAATCTACTGATTAATGATCAGTTTTCGTGACAAAAATGAATATTGTTGTTTCTGCAATTAGCTTGTTTTAGAAACAGTTGTGTCAAATGACTTTAGGCCGGTAATTATAAACTTATTTTCTTTTAAATTTGAAATATTTTAATATTAAGGTTATAAGTACTTACTTTTAAATACTAGTTCATATTAATAATTAGTTAAATACGGCACTTATTAAGTCAATCACTATGATTCAGTCTACGAATATTAGTTGTAGAAGATAATAAGAGTATAGGTAAATGTTGTTACTGATATTGCGAATTTTGGATGTTTTTGTAAACCTATGCAAAAATATTATTTCTAAGTAACATTAGGCATCTTTCAGAAGATAATTACGAATTGAGGTTAATTGACCGAGCGAGCGCGAAGCGTGAGCGAAGCGTCTCTGCTTCATCTTGTACAAAAGTGCTTTCGTATGTCTGTCCTGCAGTCCGGCTGACCGTTTGTGATCCTCTACAGGTCGTATTTCTCAACCGATTGTGGTGAAATTTTGTGAGCAGGTTCTATAATTATAAAGAATATTTTTTTCAATTCAGATTTTTAGTATTTTTTTAAATGGCGGAAGAAATTATATTTCAGTGACTTCGAAAAATGATCAAAAATGTCACAAACGCGAGGTCTACAGCTCTACAGAGCCATTAGTTAATTGTACTAATATTTAAGTAAATTTTAAACGTCATATGAAATGCCTCTAATTACTCAAGTTTTCGGAGAATCTTGACAAGATTTAAGCCCATTGCAATTAGATGCAAATCGAAAATGTAATTATGCTGAACCGATTCGACTGTTCGACACTGCCTCGGGACTAAACCGATTATCAATTCGAGATTAAAGAAGTAACCAGTAACATTTTTTTTTTAATTAAGCATCTTTTTTTATAAACGTAAAAATTAAATTTGGGTTTCAGAAAAAAGTATTACATTTTGCATTGTTTCACGTTACCTTCTTTATTAGATCTTTTCTAATGTTATTAAACTTAGAACAAAAGACTTAATTAAAATATGCAGAATTTTTAAATACTAATACAAATATTTTATTTGCACAAAACACAGTAGCGAAATGACAGCAATTACTGTGAAGTGGAAACACTCAGTTGGTTGACATTCTAAAAATATGAAAAGAATTACGGATTCAAAGTGGAATGAGTGCGATAACTTAGCGTAACGTTTTGCTGAAAAAATTAATACGAAATGGCAACTACGATTACAACAACTCAACAATTTTCGTTGACCCAAGATTATATTAATAGAAAATTTAGTTATTAGAAATGTAGATGCAATTATTTTAATTCGATCCCGCCGGCCAGCGTCTGTCGTCAACGACTTCGGAAATTGCCAAGACATCGCGTCACCCCTTGCATTTCATTCGAACGTCTGCAGTGCTCTGTGGTCACTCTATTAATTTTCACTTATTCATTTGTATTATTATGACGCTTTGCCATTGTAAGCTTTCTGATTTTTTACTAAAATAATGATATTTACTTCTAAGATTTTTACTGCAATTCAATACTAATATAGCTGAGTACTTTTGAGCCACTAGTTTAAGATAAAGCTTCAAAGGAAATTCTTATTTGACGACCTACGTGGTCGAGTGGCTTTGCACACTGGTTTTCAAGGTGTCGCCATCTCAGAGGTCCCGGGTTCGATCCCCGGTTGGGTCAATTTAGAAAATGAACTTTTCTATATTGGCTCAGGTCTGGGTGTTTGTGATACCACCGTTGTCTCTGATTTCCATAACACAAGTGCTTTAGCTACTTACTTTGGAATCGGAGTAATGTATGTGATGTTGTCAAATATTTATTTATTATTTAAAGCTTTTTGTTTTTAAAATCATAAAATTTGCTTAGATAACATAACATAAACTTGGCGAAGCATTTGAAAAGTAAATCGAGCATTATTTTTAAATGTAAAAAGCATAAACTTCTCGCTACCAATATGGTATAATAAACTAAAACCTTATTTATTAGTCCGTAATCTTACATAAATAATAACCACATAATTCGGGGGTTTCGACCAAAAACTCACCCTATTCCTCATTAGCATAACAATTTAATTAATCAAGTCGACATTGCTCACAATAAACTACAGCTCTCGTGTACCGAACAATATCTCAAGATATCATTAAAGTTATCTAACTGTCTTACCCCGCTTTTTTAACACGATGAGTTGTGTAAATAGGGAAAAAGATAAATTTGGGTTACAATCCTTTTAAATAAATTCTAAATTAGTTCTATTTGTCTATGTTCAGTACAAATCTACTTAAACAGATAAGTACTACATATTATACGGGTAAAATTAATACTTCGTCATCTTAATTAAATCGAAAATATGAAAAAAGATGTGTAGGAATGATAATAATGATGAAAAAAGTTCTAAATTTTTTCACTTCTAAACATAGTTTTTTAATGTTGCGATAATATTTGCGCTTATTCAAAAATCGAGATAAATGTATACGATATCGGACAGTTATCCGTAAATGACAGGCTGGTTATTACGAGAAGGATAATATTATTAGAAAAAACACAGTTTACGTAAAAATACTTCTTATGGAAGAATATTACGTCAAGAGCTTTCTTTTATTGAGTAACATTATTTCTTTAGATTGTTATGAACATGTCTCAGACAGACATTATTTATAAGAATACTTATTTATGTGAAAAAATAACAGCGTCGTCGAAGGGAGACGCACCGCGAAAAATATGCAACTTTTGTCATTTTGCATTTTAGTCATTTTGCAATCTAGTCATTCTGTATTTTAGTGATTTTGCTTTTTAGTCATATTGCATTTTAGTCATTTTGCATTCTAGTCATTCTGCATTTTAGTGATTTTGCTTTTTAGTCATTCTGCATTTTAGTCATTTTGCGTTTTAGTCATTTTGCCCTCATAGCCCTTTTTGCCTTTTAGGCAGCGTGATCAGGAAGGGCCATGACCGCGTGCCAAACGTCGCGTTCCACTCGTCGCGTTTCCTCGGGTTCCACACCCCAAAGACTGCCCCCTCCCACTGTACATCATCTCATTTGAATTTCTAACTAGGAAACCTCCATGCAATTATTGGATTAATGTAAATTACGCAGTCTACAGCTACGGTGCACTATCAGGGACAGGGTTTAATTAGAATCCGGTTAAGTCTAATAATTCTATAGTGTTACGGAAACTCGGTCTTATGCCAAAGAAAGAAGGTTAGGTTTTCAAGTTTAAGGCGGTGCTGCTTGCCCTAGATTTATTTATTTATTTATCCAATGTGCTAATGTACGTACGCGTCATTGGAACGGATAGAGCTTCTCAACTTATCTTATTGGAGATATAGATTTATCTGAAATGTTGTTTAAAAGGCGCTTTTTTAATTTTAAGTGTAATGAAATGGAAAAGTTAAGTTTTAAATTTTTTGTTACTCTTTAACTTAAAAAATATCAAAATATTTCAGAATTTATAGAGTCCATTAATTTATTTTTTATTGCCGTACTGATCAAAGTATTTCCCAACCTTTCTAGACAACTACTATTTACCAGTTGCTTTTAAAAGTACTTTTAAACAACCATGATTGTACAAAATAAAGTTAGCATTTGAACTCCGAACTCGCTTTTTCATCTTAACTAACTTCGTAAACGCACTTTTAAAGCAAAATAAAAGTTAAAAGTTTGAGCGCGCCAGAAAGCAAAACACAACCTCAAAATACGTCGTGACCTCGAAAATGCACGTAGGTGAAAGCCCTCGGGAGTTCACGTAGGAACAAAAAAACCCTCCAACCCCCGCGTAAGGAGCGGGGGGCGGGCCTCCCATGAATGAGCGAAGGAGGCACGCGTCCTTGGAGCAAAAAAGTCACGTGACCCCACTCAACAGGTGGCGCCGTGAGCGTGTCCTTGCCACCGGATTAGAAAAAAGAAACAAGAGAACGCTGCGTTCTTTGCTGAGTTTGGTTTTTTAATTTTTCTGTTTGCGTTCATGAGACACGATACGTAGCATTTGTAGAGCTCGTTTGGTATATTAACTACTGAAGAAGTCGAATATTTATAACGTGACACCCAAATATATGTTCTGCAAGATATTATTCAAAAGAAAGAACTTCGACAGTCTTAGAACTCACTTTTAAGAATAAACGATTCTTAAATTGTTATGTACAACAATCAGTTCTTGGCCATCTACCCATCCATACCCCTTTATCACAGTCCAACAGACTAGACTCAATTTAAACGAGAATACTGCAGTCTATTCTCTCTTTGCACTACACAAACTGTTTTGTTTACCAATAAAAAGACAACTTTAACGTCCACTCAAGCACAAATCGCTGTTTCAAAATACAAAATGTAAACGCAGCGAATGCCAGAAAGGTCCCTACATCAAATCCAACAAGTTTACTTTCAAACAAGTAGTAGGTTGCTTCGTGAACGTCCTTTATGAATGGCACACTCCCTCGGCCCCGCTTAACACAAATGTCACGACGCCCCGACGAGCCGGAAAACTCTCTTTTCTTCCTGAATTACTTTTCCAACACTCCATTCGAATATCGACTCTACCCCACCGACAATAAAAGCGAAACACGCGAGCGCTTGCTGTGGAAATTTAAGGAATTTTCTGCTCCGCAATCGCAGCCCGTTCTAAAACGTATTAGAGGGTGTTAAAGTCGATTTTAGTATGACTCGAAAGATTGTCGGAGGCATGAAATCTTCCAGTCTCCTGCGGCAAATTGTTTCCTCGCGCGGTGTGTTTGTATTTTATTATACATTTTTATTTCCCGATAACATTAGCTTAACCGACTTTTCATTGGCTTCGCCAGGGCTGCCAGTTGCTTGTAAACTTAATTTTATGGTCGTGCCGTCGGAAAGTCGTTTTATGAGTGCTACTATTAATGTTTAAAGTACGTTTACGCTTCCAGTACAGGCACTGAATTATTTAACATGCCGCTTCTTGTTTTTGCAACCGTTTTGTTTTCTGTTTTTCATTATTTGTTTTGATTATGATTAGATGACTCTTTTAATCTTTGTGTGGTAACAACGTAAGATGTTAAGAAAAATAACTATATTTTTTAAGAAATAAAAAGACAATTATATATAGAAAAAACCAATGCGTTTTGCTTTTCCAAAACAAGTACCACAACCCTAAGAAAAGTTAAGGCGAAGCGGATATGTCAAACCAGAACAATACACCCACAAACTGATTCGAACAATAGTAATATAACATTTATCAACATAATACCACATTTTAGTTTAGAATAAATATTAATAGTTGTAATTAACACGTAGTTTTTTTTAATCAAATTATATTTTGGTGACTAATTAACACGATCATTCCATTTACACGTTCAAAACTACAGCCCTAAGAATAGTTGAGGCGAAACGGGAATGTCAAAAACGGCGAGTAAATACGTGTTTTTTGACCAAATTATAGAATAAGCATAAAAAGATACAATACAATAGCGACTCAAAAATACTATAAGGTCAGCCAGATAAATCTCCAAACAAAAAACGGTCGTTTTCATTTACACAACAGCCCTAAGAAAAGTTGAGGCGAAGCGGGAATGTCAAAAACGGCGGGTGCGAACAAATATGTGTTTTGCCGGCGGGCCGGCGGCGGCGCCACGGCCGGCAGCTTAAACTTCGGTTTACACGATATCCTCTCCCGTGTTCTTTATTCGTTTTTTTGTTTTGCTTGTGTTGTTGGGGTTGTTTTTTGAAGAACAATGATATGCGCTCAGATTTTACCACCGCTCTGTGAGCGTCTTGTTGGATTAGTGATTTACTGTCGTTTCACTTAGTGGTTTAGAATATTTTCTATAATAATTCATAATAATGTTGCAGGCATTTAAGACGTATCCAATTACTTATAAACTTACATACTTTCAATTTTTCTGTTTTAATGTAACAATTTTTTTTAATTAACACAAACTTTGACTCAGGGTTTTGAGTGTTAGCTACGTAGAGTCATGAAAGTGACAAAAGATAATATTTATACATTGACTAAAAAAATACGTTTATATCCAAAAAAAAAAATTTGATATAATCCTTAAAAAGTTGCAACCAGCTCTAATTGTAAACTTGTAATAAGCTAAGCACAAATGTTCCTATAACAACCAACCAAAAAAAAAATCAAACTGTGACTAAGACTACTTAATAAGTATTCTGTGCTGTGAGTACACTTTTCTTAGTTTAAAATAAATTGTAAAAATCTCTCGTAAGGATTTCTCGTACCGCGTGCGGTAACCAAAGCCCCGAGCGACACTTGGAGGTCACGCTCTTTATTCGAGTAGATCTCGACTTGTGTTTTTTTAATTCTATTTTATCCCCAGTTTGCACCCGTCGAGTGTTCCCCAGGTTCGGGGCAGCTTTACAATTTTTCAAGTGCCTTCAATTTGGCGGTTGATTACAGGTGAGGCAATCTTTGATGTCAAGCCACCGCTAATAAGGTGCTCTTTAATGGTGTAGGAATTTCGTTAGGAGGTTTTTTAACATTTTGCTTTTACTTTTTTTTATTATGTTCGGAATACCAACAGCATTTATAGATTAGATATATGGAAACAATTTCTAAAATCTACATAGCTATTAATAGGTATTTGCATATGGATCAAGGTTGTGGTGGTGGCTTTGGGTGACAATGCTGCAAGATACAGTCTTAATCTAAAAAACAAATAAACAGACGATCCTAGAACCTCCTCCTTTTTTTGAAGTCGGTTAATAAAACAATAAGGTTGTATCATGTTGAAGGTAAACTTAAGACATCACTAAATTAAAAAGTATCAAACATGCAAAAAGATTCAAATTGCACGAACCTTTTTAAATTAAATAAAAAGTATCCACTACTCATTTACAAAAAACGTTAAAACAAAACAAAATCAACAAGATCGATCAAACGACAAAGAGTGGGGCTCTTCGTCGTGATTAAAACAAAACACTACCATCTTAGCTCAGAAATACTCAGTATTATCGCAGCAGCGTTAGATCACGCACACCCCGTCATCGCAAAAGGTTAGACAATATTACGGCTTGCATGTCTCTAGTCCAGTTCCTCATCCAAAATCGATAGTGACCCCCACAGGGGGGCGTTGTTATAGTGTAGACGGTCGTTCCTGATTCGAGCCTCTACGTATGCGATCTTTGTCGTCTAAACTAGAATGGACACTATGGACAGGTGTTAATTTCGCTGCATGTTTTGTTGGCTTTTGTGCGACTATTCCGACTATTTGTATTATGTCAATAAAGGTTTTTTTTTAATAACTTTTAAATTGCTTCTCATAAAATAAAGTGAAAATATAAACTCGTAACTTAAAAAGTATAATCTGAAACTAGTTTTTGTTTTACGGTTCTTTTTGAGGTACAAAGCAAGGTGAGGCGCTAGGAGAGTGTAGGGAATCAAATCCAAAAGGAGAGAAATTGAAAAATGGATTTAAGTAGAAGATCCTTAACCATATGGTGGAATGCCATGGAACACTCAATACCAGACACTATTACCATAGAAATGGAGCAGTAATCAATGATAGTGTCAAGTTTCAATTAATTGTTTGCCGTCAAAGCACCAACAACATTGTAAACACTTTCGGATTATGAACAAACATCTTATATTTTTTCATATTAAAGTTTGACTGTAAGGCTGCAACCATTTTAGTTCAATTCAAAACATATTTATATAAATAAGTTGATAAATTACAAACTTATTTTAACCGCAACCCATTCACAAAACATCAGCAAACAACCTTTAAGTTTTTATCTTTATAGAAAGACCGGGAGAACATAAATTATGTAATGATACAGCAGATGATTATTTACTAATTTCAAACCTCAAAAAATTATATTCAGGACATTATTTTCATTGCATTCAATATCGTTAGTTTTAACCAGCACATAATCAATACTTATCGCCAGCTATAACTGTGAGGTAATAAAAATGAAATCGGTACCGAACTCGGGTCGGCTTCTAACTTATTAGAATCCGCCCGGCCCTTTACATTATCTCTATAGTTCAAATCGATACTAGGAAACCCACACACACAAACAACACTAACCCACCAAACGAAAGACTATACGTAACCGGGCGCGTCAACTTAAAACTTAATTATAATTAATTAATTCCAATTCAGTTGTCCTTTTCTCGCGCGTCTCGTCTTAGATAGGGTTGTCCCATTCTCCCTAGCTAGGGTAGAGCAAGGCATTGTGTTTTAGAAGACCTTTTATCACGGCGGCATTTCACGAAGTAGGGTAGTCGTCGGTTCGATTCCTTTCCGATTTTATTAGCTCTTTGATTTTAATTGGCACTCTATGAACGGTTTCGTTCGGTGTTTTGTGTTTGGCTACCTGTGAAATGTTGCCGTTTCTTGCAAATTGTTTACAGCATTGGTTACTTTAACTTCGAACGCAAATCGACTGACTTTCGCTAATTTGGTTGCAAATCTACGATCGTGTGGAGTAGGTATAGTATAGGGTGCACTTTATTTCGGTTGGTTAGTAGAACTGCTTTTAGAGGTTTTTGAGTACGAATGACAACATTTTTTTTTATATTGGTTTAACTGATGGTAAAACACATAGTTTATTAAATTCACCAAACTAACACATTTATCGCCTTCAAATAGAGAGTACTCGCGTATTTGTTTATGCTTAAAACCTTTTTTTATTCAATTTATTGTCAAACTAATCTACCTATACCTAAGTAAAATACAAATTACAGACTGACAAACTGTAAAGAATCGTTGGATTTTCCATATAATAAAACTGGTTTTTCAATAAAAATCTATAAATTTCGGGTCCAAGTTTCGAAATCAATTGATTAAACTTCTCGCTACTCTATACAAAACCGGGTAGTGCTCAAACAATACCAGCTAGAAGGCACGAAGGCGCTAAATCAAAACAAAGCGGCTAGCATTCGATAGCGGATAATTCAATTGTAATCATCACTACATCGGGTGACGAGTATCAGAGATGCGACTCTACCCCCTTAGGGGGAACAAACCCCCAAGAAGGGTTGAACACCCCCTCATTACCATATTTCATTTACTCAACGAAATTATGCTAATTACTTATATTGCTTTGTGTAAAAAGGAAATTTATAAGGATTAAACTTACACCCAGCGCCGGCGACTCCCCCAGATCCGGACGTAACTAGTTCGAGCAAGTTCGCGATGAATTATTTAGGAGATGATTCTTTGAATTAAAAATCGCCGCTGAGGGCTCCCGTAATTCGCGATCGGCTCGATTATAATCGGACGCAATTAAAATTCAAATTGGGGAATTTTTAATTTTGTTATTGATGGCCCACTTTGCCGGACGGATTGAATCGAACGTTGTTAAAAAGTTCCAGGGAAGTTTAACTATGCTTTTCGAGCGAAAATTGGTTGTTTATTTTACAAAACGCGATCCAGTTTAGGTCTTCGAGTGTGGGAGACAATCAGTGATTTACTCATTTATTTGCCCTCGAAATTTCAAAAATCCCGTTCATAATTATTATGGGGTGAAAAATTCATCAATAACATAAGTAGTCTTTAGTATTCATCAAAAAAAAACTGAACCGCTGCTCAATAAAGTATGAAAAATAATCAACACGTGCAGATGGGTATAACTTGGAATTGAATTATAGTAATGAAATAGCCCGCTTTGGGCTGGCGAGTGCCTCCGGCCGCTAGTTTCGCAACTTATCCCGACTAAGGCAGGTCCTTATTTAAATGTAAATTAGGTTCATTTCGCGAAATTAATGTCGTTCAGCCCCACCCCCTGGATAAAGCGGCCATGTATCTTGGCGTTTTCGGACGAGTCCCACTTCGGTCGAGTCGACTTTCGAATCGAGAGGATTACATTATCATTAATGTGTCAAACTCACTCTTTACGATCGAACCGATTTAATTTTTAATTTCTTTTTATGACTGATTTTTACGTTGTTTGATTAGCTTGTTCAATCGTTTTGTCTTTGATTTAAATCTTTAATAATTAATACTGTGTTAAATTCCAAAAGAACTGCTTTGCTTACCTACCGACTTGCCTTTTTATCGAGTTTTAGACTGGGCTATCACTAAGCCACCAATGAATTCAATTATACACACGATTAGTGTTATACATATTATTACTAAATTAAATCTATATTAATCCTAAAGCACCGAGAGGTAGGTTGGTACTTACATTAATTCTTAATTAAGAAATTTTTTGTAGAGGATGTCCATATTGAAAATTTGATCAAACTTCAGCGCAGAACTTGTGACCTTATTTATATCACGCATTTACGCCATTTTGTAAGCATAATTAGGTAAAAATTAAAGAGCTGTCTATATCAAAATGTGATTTTTCATTTTCACAAAAGGTTTGTCTACGTCAGGATGTCATTTTTGACATTTCCATATAGCCAAAACTCCTTTCTAGTTTGTTTTGCTCAAAGGCTGGACATTTTGATAACACGATAATTTTCTTACCAATATACCTAAATAAAGGACACCCTACAAGGAGGGTGTAAGGCTGCTGTATGATTATATGGACAGACGAGTCATTACTCCGCTCTAAGTGTTGTTGCGAATTGCTAATGTCTCGCTCTCGGAGTTTTACACACACAAATTAATCGTAACTTTAACGTCAATTACACTGTTATATTGCAAGTACCTTGCCTTGGGTCACTCCTTACTTACTGGACTCAGGGGATGGAATGCTAAAAAATCTTCTGTGCTTTTAAGACTACACATCCAATTTAATCACTAATTCGAACGTTTGAATTTAATAGATATCGCTAAAACATTTTCTTATAGCTTCAAAGTTTGTGATATTTAAGATTACAATAAGTACCTGTATAAAATCGTAGTTTTATACCGGTGTTAGTGTTTTAGTTAGTTGTTCACGTATCTTTAATGTAAAAAATTGCACAACTTAATTACATTCCGCACTCTCATAGGGCAAACTAAAATAGCATCTAAATTACCTTGAAAGCGCTTTAAGGAGGTTTAGGTGTACTCAGAATTAAAAAAAAAACTTCACTTTTGATTTCGCAAATATTTCATAATTAGGTCACCACATCAAAAGGTAGACAATCAAACCGACTAAAGCACGTAAAATCGTTACCAACAAACGAAACTACAACATTAATCGAAATATTACTGGCGCGATCACTCCGCGACGCCAATACGAACCAAAGGGTTGCCCACCCTGCCGTAATTACACGCACACAGACAAACGCGGCGATAAAACAAGGCAACTACTTAGCATTTTCAAATTAAATACACTAATCACTTCTATAAACACAGCGTGTACAGACGCTGCGGTAGGATCGATATCTTGTGTGTGTGAGTGGTGATTATAATGAAGGGGTAGAAGGGTGAAATTAAGTGGCTCCATCGTTGTACCCTCTCGCCACTACTTGCTGTGTAGTCATGCCTTTGCCACTTCATAGTTAGAACCGATAATTTCTGATTATTACGCCCGATCGTAAATTTTTACTAGCTCTGTCAATTGTTGATTGTCTTCACATAGTATTGTTAACTTGGTTTGCGTTTAGGGGTGATAGTGCAGAATAAGTAATAATGATAGTATTGAGATCGTTGTGTAAGGTGAGGTTATGGGTTTGTCATACCTTAGTTATCTGAATACCACTTACACAATAAACAATTACTTTTGCTTAAACAGTTACTTTTGCTATTTTTACTATGATTAAAAAGTAAATATCAGGCAACTCGTTTATGTCCCAGCAAACATAGATTAAAAGTTTGAAATGATTAGAAGAAAGACAACTTTCAGAATTAATCCTTTTCTACAGCTGTCTTTTATTTTTGTCTTTCGTTTATTTCTGATACTTGTACTAAACTAAATAATATCGTCAATACTTACAATAACACACCCTTATAATCCGCATCAATGTTAAGAGCGCGTAGTCTCCACATTAGCGCCGTCATTGGAAAAAAATCATAGTGCTTTAATAACTAACGACGAAATTGTGAATTATCTCTCTGCAGTGCACTCCGAAGAAGCTTTATGGTACTCTTTAGCGCTTAAACAATATTTTCTAGCCTGTCGTTTAGTTTAATGGCCTTCTTTTGCGAAAAGTGGCCACTTTAAGCAATAAAACTCGTAATTAGCAATAAAATATTGTTTAAACGATAAAAAGTACTTTGCACTACAGAGAGATAATTTACAATTTCTTCTTATTGAAATAAATCAATAAGAATTAGTCCGATTTTTACTTTTACTATTTTTCCAATGGCGGCGCTAGTGTGCAGACTTCGAGCTCTTAATAGCATTTCTATGAAAATGGTCTCATCGATTTTTAATAAAACCAACTTCAAACATAATCTCCTCTTTTTACAAATCTAATAAATTAATACACACGTCCACGTACGCTCATGAATTAAAAACTCCGCTTAATAATTACGTCTAAAAAGAGTTTGAATTTCAAAAAATCCCCACGTTCGGGTAGCGATCGATTAATTAGAGTTA
Source organism: Catoptria pinella (assembly GCA_963556745.1). Taxonomy (NCBI): domain Eukaryota; kingdom Metazoa; phylum Arthropoda; class Insecta; order Lepidoptera; family Crambidae; genus Catoptria; species Catoptria pinella. The sequence continues at coordinate 9,926,845 of OY750769.1, forward strand.
TTACATACAGCGATCCATCTGTCGTAATTAGCCCTCGATCCTACCCAGCAAAAAATAATGACGCACCCTAAAACACTTTCTACATTTTTTTTTCATTTTTAATCCAATTTGCTGAGGATTATACTGGTAATTATATTTTTCCAATTGCGCTCGGTGGTCGAGGAAAATTCGCTCGCTTGATTGCGAATCCGAAAAACCTTTGCTGTTGATTAGGCTTTTTAACGGCATGTTAGTACGATTCGAGATAACAAATTCGAAATCGGCTTATTTAGGTACTTGTTAGAATCGTTTGTTGAATTTCACATTTCTGTGAAGTATTTTTCCGAAAAATTACATACCTTTAAGCTTATTTTATGAACGTAACTTTTGAGTGTATTAAAAGCAGTTATTTGATAGGTTTGAAATCGAATTGACGCCATACACGACATACACCAAAACATTGGGAAGTTGATTGGTTGCATTATGAAAACTAATTCATATAGCTGTGTTCATAGCTTGAAAACTTACTAACTACAACAGTATAATACTAAATAATATACTAGAAAAAATACGACTAGCACCAGATCATGTTCTCGGACGGGAATCGAAACTCGCGACCTTTGGATATCCGGTCCAATGCTCAGAGCATTGGACCGCTGAGCTACCGAGTCACTAGTGGGAACGTCGAATTTCTTCTAGTATATGTAACAGTATGCTATGTAACAATTGTCAAATTTCTTCAATTATCCAAAAAATAACAGTTCAAAGTTTCGATCAGACAGCCAGCAGGGTTATCTCACTTATTGACGACCTCCGTGGTCGAGTGGCTTTGTACGCCAGTTTTAAAGGTGTCGCCGTCTGAGGTCCCGGGTTCGAAATTAAGCGCTTAATTAAAGCGCTTTTGAATCATCTATATTTTCCTACCATCCGTTCCAGACTTTTTTCTTCTAATAATATATTCTAATAAATATTTTAGTATTGAACTACGAAGTCTCAATCATTCTTCCTATTCGGTATACCTCCCGCACATTATAATCAGATAGGTATAGTAATACACGCTGCGGTAGAAGGTATCGGAGCGGTAGCGGTAGTCGCCCTCGTTAATGGCGAGTTATTGTCATTAACACCGCGCCAGCACGATACCAACCGCCTACGATCCACTGTGCATTTCCGTTGTCACACGAACAATATTTGTCAAGGGTAATATTATAAAAAAAATGTTTTCCGTTTTTGCTTCTAAAGTGACTCGTCCTATGCTTCTTAACATTGGTGGGTCGGAGACATCTGCTTATTTTTGCTTTTTTCTGTATTATAAGATAAAAACTTAAAATTCTTTGTCGTTAACCCCGTACCAAGCTGAGCAGTAATTTTGTTTTCCTTTAGTCTATTTCCATTATTAGTACCCATATCTTGATATCAAGGAAAGCATCCGTTTTTTCTATCGTTATCATAATCATCTAACTATATCTCAGTTGCCGTCACACCTGCCCCACCACTTTGAGCTTTTGATTTTATATGACAAAATACTCAATCGAAAAGGCATTTATTCACCTAAATGCCATAATCTATCCTATACCTCAAAAACTACAACCAGAATAAAAAGCCCAAATAGCAAACTTGGCTAATCTTATACGCTTCTAAGACTTTCGCGCGTACAGTTAATTAGAAATAAAACACTTTTTACGGATTACAGCGCCTATATTATTAATTCAGGTGTTGTTTTAGAATTATTTAGTTTGTATTTATTGGCGCTGGCGTTCCCACTAGTGATTCGGTATATCAGCGGTCAGAGCATTGGACTGGATATCCAAAGGTCGCGGGTTCGATTTCCGTTCGAGAACATGAGCTGGTGCGTATCGTATTTTTTCTAGTATATTATTTGGTATTATATAAAAATAGCTTTGTGAATGGTAAAATCTCAAAATTTAAAAATTGTATTTATTGGTTTTTTGACTAATCCTATTGAAATCGTGCCGTATCAAATAATGGTTACGTGCCGGTCTGACGTGGCGATCTAGCCCGCATGCTTAGGACCATTAAGCATTCGACTAATGAGAGATCATGACGTCGACTGGGCTGTCTGGACCGCTCGCTCGCTCAGAGAAATACCGCATCCATTGGCTTACCACTTTAACGTAGCTAAATGAATGACACTTTAAAATAAATAGCATAACACCGCAAACTTGCTTCGATTCCATAGTAAGTAGCCAAGCACTTATTGAAATCAGAGCACGCTATACAACATGTTACAAAAATATCCCTAATGACGAATATGGTATAAAGGGACCATCAAACTGATCAACTTTTATTATGGTACCAACTCTGAAAACGCGAAAAAAATCAGCTGTTTCATACAAAAATTAAAATAGAAAATATCAAAATGTATGAAACAGCTGATATTTTTTTCGCGATTTCTGAGAGAGTTTTCAGAGTTGGTACCATAATAAAAGTTGATCAGTTTGATGGTCCCTAATATGGTATCATATTCGGCATTAGGGGTACTTTTGTAACACCTTGTATATAGCGTGCGATAATTTATTAAGTTAGTAATAAAGTAATCTCAACGTCTAACGGTCGTTTAACTGAGACATCTCCCGATAGTATCTATAAATTGAACCAGCTAAGATCGAACCTGGGGCTACAGAGATGGCGACACCATGAAAACCAGTGTGCCTACTAAATGCCTACTTAACTTTACAAACCACTCGACCACGGACATCGCAAATCGGCAACTGCCACTTATTTTTTTGCAAATTATTTAATTTTCTATTAGTTGGCAACTAGAAATTTACTTTTTTAATTTTCTAAATTGTAAATATTGAAGGATTGACTTCGACAAATTAAAGATCATTATGTTTGTATACTATAGACAAATATCGCATCCAAAACCTTAGCACGTTAAAGTTGCTAAGTTGATTTAGTGGCACGTTGTATTTTTTTAGTTTTCATATTTAAAGCACTCGAATTCCTAACTTATTTAATTTTGCACGAATCGTACATTTTTTTTTATATGCGATACTCACTAAACATTTTTGGGAAAAAAATACAGGAACGCCACCAGACAATAAGAGATTGTTTTATTCTTTTCAAAGAGAATAAACATTTTTCTGATTGTTACTGATAAAATTATCAGCAAGAGTCACCATATTTTAAAGTCCTATTAGCTTACTAATAAAGATTGTATAGCAGATGTATAGTTACACAATGGTGACTCTCTGTCAAACTATTTAAGTTTGACATTAAAAAGAAAGGGACAAAACACTGTGTTACTATACATCTGTTATACAATCTTTATTAGTAAAGGGGTATGTAGATTTAATGAACAGTAATGATAGGCTATATTGACATATCCATTGGACAGGCGTTTCCGCTATGCTGTGGTAACCGACTCCCAAGATGACAACATTTGTGCACTGATACCCATTATGCTACATGAGCTAGCCAGTTACATAGAACTATTTAGAAATTTATTATTTTAAGGAATTAGATAAAAAAAATAGTTTTTTATGTTATGTTATTTTTTCATTTTGTATCATTAAATTTTTTATGCATCAATATTTTGAAATTTTTAAGTAATACCTATTTAGAGAGTTTGGGCTGCGAAATGTCATATTAAAGAGATGTACAAAGTAACATACAGGATTTTTATAAAGCCGAATATGGTAGATACATCCATACAACCTCGGAAAATTATTCTAAACAATTAAAACCATCACTTTCGGGTTCGATCCCCGGTTGGGTCAATTTAGAAAACGAACTTTTATATATTGGCTCAGGTCTGGGTGTTTGCGATACCACCGTTGTCTCTGATTTTCCATAACACAAGTGCTTTAGCTACTTACTTTGGAATCGGAGCAATGTATGTGATGTTGTCAAATATTTATTATTTATTTATAAGCAAAACTTATGCTAATTTATCAATTTGTAGCGAGCATGCATAAACATGTCCAGAGTGGCATTTAATTTGTCTCCACTTGGACGAAATTAAACGGCTAGAGGCTTCTTTAGTAGCTAGCCTTTCCCTCATTAATCTTAGCATGCTAGACGCTAGCAAAATTAAAATATACTCCCTTTAGTTTTTGTATAAAACAACTCAGTCGTTCACTAAACAACGCGCAGCCATATGCTTTTAAATTATAGAATCATAATCACCAATCGTGAGGTGTCAACATGTTTTCTTTCATATAATACCAAATAATATACTAGAAAAAATACGACTCGCTCCAGATCATGTTCTCGGACGGGAATCGAACCCGCGACCTTTGGATATCCGGTCCAATGCTCTGACCGCTGAGCTACCGAGTCACTCACGATTCCCGTCCGAGAACATGATCTGGTGCGAGTCGTATTTTTTCTAGTATATTATTTGGTATTATATAAAAATAGCATTGTGAATGCTAAAATCTCAAAATTAAAAAAAAAATGCTTTTTTTCATTACCTTTGCATGAAAATCTATCGCTTTTCGTATCCAATACAAATTACATTTGTGTGCCCTTTTGGATGGCGAAGGGAATGAAATCGTGGGGCCTATGATTGTGTATTGTTGTGATTCCTTTTTTTTTCTTCCTTGTATGACATCTTGTAATTTGAAATACTTAGTTTGTTTGTTATTATTATTATTTTAGAATCATTTTATTATTATTATTATTATTAATTTTATTATTAAATATTGTTGGCTTAGTGGAAATATTATTAATTTAACACCTATAAATGTACCCCAATCAAAAGCAAATAAATATATTTCTATTTCTATTTCATTTTTTATGTAAAAATGTACAGCGCCGTCTACCTCCGGAGATCTGCATAGGTTTCAAACCAAAAATAAGTACAAATGACAACACACGTGCTTTACCACTTTGCAGAAAAATTCGTGTGTATTCTTGCAAATCGGGAATTGGCGAATTAGGAATTGGCGAAAAAGGAAGTTGGCGAATGTGGAAACAGGGAACTAAACGTGAGTGACGGCGTGGCATACAAGCAATTTTAACCTTAGGAGTGGTAAAGCGAAGGTGTTGTCGATAGTTGGTGCTCTAATACGAATTCGATTGCACTTGATAGTTTTCCATACTATGTGTCAAAATCTCCTTCATCCATCTTTGAACAGTCACATCTAAAAATATGTACACTGTTTAGAACCTTGTCACTTTAATGTAGTTGTCATTATCATTGATTTCTGTTCAAAAAGTAATAGCATTTAGAGTGGCATAGTTCTAAACTGTATAAATATTCATAGAACTTTTTTTTTTTTTAAAAAGGCACTATCTTTTAAGCGATTCCTTCAACCAGGATTTTAGCTAGACTCTAGAATAATTAAACGGCTGTTCAGCCGTATGCCACAAAACATGCCACATCAGCTAATTACAGTCTTAACTCTGACGTAACCAAGTAACTCATTTTTGCGCCATCTCATTTGCGCCATACATTTTTCCTTTTCAAAGTAAATTAAAAGCCGCAAACGCACACTAAAACAATTCCATAAATGCAACTTGACATAGTGAACTGATGCATCCAGTGATCTCAATGCATAAGTATAGGTACTTAACTTACAAGTTAATTGCAAAGAAATGTTATTATAACAATGAAAAAGATACTATTTTCTTCTTAATTCAATAAACACTTGTACAACAATACATTATACTTTTTTATTTTTTTTTCCCAGTACAAATTACTTATATTTAGCTTTCGAAAAAAATATTTCGTATACAAGTAAAAAAGGGTAAAAAAAACAATAAATTAAAATTAATAACACAGGATGTAAATATACAGCCATATGATATGGTATAAGATTACTACAGAACACTATACTGCACGTGGGCCGACACGCACTTGGCCGGTTTTTCACTATTTCACTATGTACTGACGCGTTTGTTGCTTATAGTTCATTCTTGTAATAGTTGTGTCATATAACATCGCTACAAATTAATATAAACTCAAACTTAATATTAATTACATTAAAATATTCGTTGCGGTTAATCAAAAGTATCAAATCTAGTTAATAATTATTTCCATTACAACAAAATACTTTGTGTGGTATAATAAAAATGTAGTTGTTATACTGTTAAAGTTAATCACCACACTATGAACTTATTAAACAAGCTCAGGGCCGCACACACATGCGTGCGTGCGAGTGTGCGGGAGCCCTAATTGCTTTTGTCATTAATAGTCGCGAATACTTCTTACCCGGCGTATTGTACAATTAGTAATAATGATGTGTAATTAGGCTTGCACGCTGTTATGTATCGGTGTACTGAAAACAACACGACGAGAACAACACTGGCAAACAATTGTAACACATATTACAAAGTAATAGTGAAGTTCTCGATATTATTCTATCAGATAATCACAGGATGCTTGAAGTCAGCTGTCATAATAAAATAGATAATTTGCTTTTTTTGATATAATTATTTATGCCGTTAATTTTATATAATTTAATTCGATTGTCCACTGTCGGCCATCAAAAATGTGTCTGACTTTGAGTAAATTGACTTTTTGATCTGGGTCCTTACCACAAACAGCTATCGATAATAATAACGTGCGTAAAAACATTCGATAGAGTAATTTTGTATGGGAAATTTTTACAGCGCCATCTAGCGCCGAAAAGCGAAATGAAATTTTCCATAGAGAATTATTCTATCGAGTACTTTTACGAGCGTTTTTTTTCTCGATAGATGTTCGTGCTAAGGGTATTGAGTCTTTCAAGAAAGTAAGAATGAGTTATGGAAAAAATAACTTAGAGAAAGAATGCGATATAAATATAAACAGGTTAACAGTGAAACTGCACTAAAAACAAAATACATACTAATAAGCAGCTGGCACATCTTTAAGCATTCCAATTATTAAAATTGGCGAAAAAAAATTAATTTAAGCCGTTCGCACACGCGCTAATGAACGCGCGCTTGACTAGAATCGACAACACAAAATAAACAACGCGAAACTAAGCATAAAGGCCGTCGTACACGGCAACAATGCGGCGATGAAATATGCAGCGGTGAGCCGCGATCGTAATCAGCCGTTAATGCTTCCGCGGAGGCGACGCGGTGCATGCCGTAGTCGTGTTGCATTTACATTAATTATTTGTTCGATACTAAATAATATACTAGAAAAAATAGGACTCGCACCAGATCATGTTCTCATGTCACTTTAGTGACTCGGTAGCTCAGCGGTCAGAGCAATGGACCGGATATCCAAAGGTCGCGGGTTCGATTCCCGTCCGAGAACATGATCTGGTGCGAGTCCTATTTTTTCTAGTATATTATTTAGTATTATATAAAAATAGCATTGTGAATGCTTAAATCTCAAAATTTCAAATATTTGTTCGATATTAAACGATTGTCGATATTTTTAACTATAACTTTGAAAATACATAACAGCTTGTTTAGATTTTAATGCGCTTCCTACTTTTACATTCACGTTTGCTATACTCGAGAAGAGTAATTAAGTCATAAGTACTGTATTATCTTTAAGAACCTACTGTACACTTAATTTGGAAATAAATAAATTGAATTGAATTGAATTTCCTAAACTGCATGTTACCCTTGTCAGCTAACAGCTGACAAGGGTATTATAAATCATACGGTTTAAGTTGCTTCTTAAAGTAAAAATAGTGCAGGAAAGGATCTCACTAACGATTCTAGTCATAAGTTAAACGCTTTTGTAGGTATGGTTTTTTTTAAGGTTTTATAATTAATCTCTTGTCCAATCGTTCTGTTTTGTCTGGAATTCATAGTTTTTTTTTATTTACACTAGCAATTCACATCATTTTACTCATTATTTTAATCTTTTAACACTAGAACGTCCGGAATGGTCATTTTGACCGTTTTCAAAGTTTAAAGCTTTGTAAAACTTCATCATTTAGTTTATTTACCTAGACATGCATTTGAAATTTCTAGACTTTATTTTTTTGGTTGGCTATGATCGTATCACGCTCAATTTCTAATTTAATGGCACAAAATTAAGGTTATACCTACAATGTCCGGAGACGGTCTAAATGACCACTAACGACTATTTTCTGGTTTTTATTCATTTTTATCGAGAGTAATCGGACTCCGAAGTTTTTTTTGAAAATCATCTTTGAGAAATCCTTGGAAACTGGACAAGAACCAACTTGCACTTTCTTCCCAAGTTCCACCACCTGTTCCTGGTCGAAAAAGAAACCTTCAAAATAGGACACTGTCCGATCCTCAAGTAGGAGAGAAACAGGAAGCTAGAGATGGATGTTATTTTTTTTTATTTACTTACAGTTTTTATTATACTTTAAAACTCATTTGACTATTAAAGAGCTTTTCGTTTAATTTAACTTTAGACATAGGTAAACATTAAAATACAGATATTGCTCTTAAAAACAGAAGAAATAGGTACGGTCAAATTGACCGCTCGCAGTCGTTTTAGGTATGTGAAAAGCCCAGACGTTCTAGTGTTAATTTATCAAGCATTCTCATTGAACTCGATTAATAAGGCCCAAAAACATCGAATGAGGCCGTAATATTTTCCGTACGTCGCTCGTCGCGCCAAGATGTGCCAACCACTTAGACATAGCGGACGCCTCAAGGCATTGTGTTGCTATTCATACTATTTTGGTGCTATTCAAGATACCTACTGCCAATTTAATACACAGACAGCTATATGTGGATGCTACCATTTTGCTTGATATAATATGTTAAAATATGACGTCTATTTCCCTAAATACCTACATTTGTAAAAGATTTATATAGTCAGGGGATGTCTTAATTTTTATTTTTATAACTTTGGTCATTTACTTTCACCAACACTGTTGCCGATACTGGCCTCATTTTTATAGGTATTTTATTTTATAATTCAAATGTATTTTGATATTTTGTTGTTTTTTCTCTCGTTTGTCAGTTACAGTCATTTTGAAGTAAAACATAGTATTTTTCAATTTAACCTTGATTTTATTTTCTAACAAACACAATGTTTTATCAATTTTTTCGTTATAGAATATTGATTTAAGCTCGCCCTAAATGTTCTGTAAGTGATGAACATTACGTCGATTTAGAAAAAAAATATCGTACAATAATTCATTTTACGTCATATTTAACAGAATTTATCATTTTAGAACTGCGCTAAATTAAGAAATTCCTATAAATTATCAATACAAAATAAATGGCGCGTAAACAGCATAAAGACCGTCGCACACGGTGACTGAGTGGCGATTAAATATGCAGTGGCGCGAATGCGACCATTTCTCTGTTTATTAGTAAACAGCAAACGACGAAGGCAATGTGTTGCGACTCGCGATCTCACAATACATGATTATAGCTTTCATAATTAACAACTTGGACATGATAAAATGCTTGACCGACCAGCCCCCCTAAACAAAAGTATTTTTTGTAAAAGAGATAGCGAACTTCACCAAATAAAAATTACAACTATCATTTCAAAATAAAACGATAATAGAAATCTTACGGTTGAATTCGCTGTTATTATTTGTGTTAAAATCCTATAAAAATGGGAGCAAATAAATGAAGAAAATTACATCCCTCTTAACACTGGTTAAGAGGGATGTAATTTTCTCATTTCAAATCTCTGATCTCAAAAATAGTATTGCGTTATTTTTTAATGGTTTTAATAGCAACGTTTATATCACATGATCGGTTCTCAGGACGAGGCCGCGGTTGGCCAACGGCGCCTAATTACGGTATATGTGGCTAATTATAATTATCGTAATGATTGCAATGCGCATGAGCGTAATATGCGATAATAAGACGTTTGTAGAAGCATCATTATACTGGCCGTATAGAAGCATTCCGCCGATGCTGCGCTCGGTACCAGTAAAGAGGTTGTTGTTTGATGTCCAACTTTTTTGAATTTCGAATATTCTGTTATTTTTTTCAAATTTTTTTTTTCAACTGCTGTAGGATACATAGTAACAATGGCACTTTTGTACTTATGAAACCTACTTATAAAATACGCTCGTATAAATAAGCATGTCATCGCACTTTCGAACGCAAACAATTTCATTTATTAAGCTTCATTTATTTGACTTTGCATTTTGTTGACAACCTTCCGGGACATCCTTCTGAGAGTTAGGTCCACGGCAATATTATTAACTTTTCCAAATCTGAAGGTACATACAAACCAGTTTTAACTCAATCTCTTTATTTTTTTTATTTCTGAGTATTAACTGTCGAAGGCTAAATAATATAAGAATGCTGTTCTATTTTCTAATGAATCTTTAAACTATCAAGTTTAGCTTGTGATGTAATTAAATATAATATTATGGAAATATCTAATCTACCTAATAAATTGGTTAAACAGAACTAGTCCGTCCGTCTGCACATACATGTTTAATACACTCACTCACATATACACCTTGCCTAATAAATTCTAATTAACTACAAAGAAATCAATATGTAATTTATTTAATAGGCGACCTTCGGCTCGCAATTAATTATTAAACAATCCACAATTATAATATTCAAATCGCAAGTTATTTATCAAATTGTCTGTGTAATTATTGAATTATAATGGAATTGTGCTAATTAAAAACGTATTATTATTATGAGTAGGTATAATGAGCTGAGTAATTAACTAAAACCGAGGTACACACGACGGCACCTCAGACTATACATACCTTGAGACTGCCTTCATGCCCTACGTAATAAAAGCTGTTTTTGCAGTTTAACTGTATAGCCTGATGTGCTGTCGTGTGTACATTAAAATGTATTTCGCAATACTCACGTCTATTATAGAGTTGAAACATCCGTCTGATATATTTAATTATTTGTTTCGACGTAATTAACAGGAGTAGGTAATTCATTTGTAGGAAAAAAACAACTATTTCACAAATTAATTCTTCTTCACAAGATCTGCCTGTTTCATCCACTCTTTATAAAATTTGTACATACCTACAAGCCTTACTAAAATCAAGTTCAAATTATAGTGTATCTTCGTTTGAAAAAAATATTTAAGGTTTAAATTTTTATTCACAATACTATTTTTTATGTATAATTTTTTTTCCGCTATAATAACTATTATTTTTCACGTTGTTTCATATTAAATAGGGGTACTTTTTAAAAAACACACTTTGCTTATTGCTTAGTATAATCTCTGCCATAAGCCGAAACTTTCTTATACAACGTGTTACAAAAGTACCCCTAAAGCCGAATATGGTAGATAGGGACCATCAAACTGAATAACTTTTACTATGGGACCAACTCTGAAATCGCGAAAAAAAAATCAGCTGTTTCATACATTTTGATATTTTCGTAATTAATTTTTATATGAAACAGCTGATTTTTTTTAGCGATTTCAAAGTTGGTCCCATAGTAAAAATCGTTCAGTTTGATGGTCCTTATCTACCATATTTGGCATTGGGGGTACTTTTGTAACATGTTGTATAAACAATAACACAAATAAGTATAATATCTTAGCATTTATTTGAATACACGCTAAATTACCAAGCAATACAATGTTACAACATTTATCAAGAACAGGTTTGAGTGATTAAAAAATAATTAGAGTTTAATTACAAAAAAACGCGCGTGCTCTCCGCTCGATCCAAAAACAGGTGCATAATTATCAAAATTAGCCATTTAAAGCTAACTTATTTGCTTAATACGAACCAATTTAATTTGTAACATGTTCCTCAGAAGTGATAGAATGTTTATTACGTAAATTTTTGCATTAAAAAACCGGTGATTTGTCGGATATCGGTGCTTAAATATTGCAGCTGCACGCGTTTATGGATTTGTCGACAAGACCTGTATGAAAACTGATATTTACCGGTTTGTAGTGTGAACTAGTTAAAACGTAATCCTTTTAATCATAAAAGTATTGTATTGTATACAGGATGTTTTGTAAGTCACGTTACAATCTTTCCGGATGTGTACCTCTACTATGAGTTGATGCAAACTGTTCGCCCTACCGTAAGCTACTTATCGGATAAACTGCACACAGTCAATAAATATAAATAAATAAATAAATAAATATTTGACAACATCACATACATTGTTCCGATTCCAAAGTAAGTAGCTAAAGCACTTGTGTTATGGAAATCAGAGACAACGGTGGTATCACAAACACCCAGACCTGAGCCAATATAGAAAAGTTCGTTTTCTAAATTGACCCAACCGGGGATCGAGCCCGGGACCTCAGAGATGGCGACACTTTGAAAACCGGTGTACAAAGCCACTCGACCACGGAGGTCGTCAAAGTCAATGCGAGTAAAAGAGAGAAAACGATAGTTTACGGTAGCGAAAACAGTTTGCATTAACTCATGGGACAGTGTTCGGTACACGAAACTGAACAACCTGTCTTTAAGAAACACGTGTATTGTCAACCGTATCACTGGACCACACCACTTGGGTGTAGTTTTTTTAGGTAACCACACCACCGTAGTGAAGTTCTAATACTAAACTTGCATTTATCGATATCAATTAATTATCATTCGTAAGATCACGACATGGCATGTTACACATCACGAATCGGCAGTGGTGTTGTTGCCTAAAAAATTTTTTAACGACACCCAAGTGGTGTGGTTTAATGGTGTGATTGACAATACACGCAAACATAGGACGAAATTATGACGTGTATTTTCATAAAAAATATACGCTAGGTTTAAAAAAATGGTGGTAATTATTGTCATCATTAGTCAGCAATAGGTATAATTTCTTGTGAACTTGATAGACATTACTAAGCATTGGTCAGGTATTACATCTATGGCAATTCTGCTCAATCTCACAGACGGCTAAAATGTACATTAATTATAACAACCTAGACTATTAAAACTGACTGTAATAATATCAAATCTTTCAAAATTAGGTCGTCGACATATATAATAAAATAGTCTTGTTCGTTGATACATGTTTAACACGCATTTTAATTATACTTATTATCAATTAAAGGCAATCCACGAAACTAGGTCAAGTCGGTTAAAAGGAATAAATCAAGTGTGCGCTAACCATGATCTCACGTTACGTGACCATTCCACTAAGCTAAATACCAAAACTTAAATCAATACACTTAAGACACATTTTTCCTTGGCAAAGTGTCAATAAACGACAGTAGGTAACCGATAGTGTCATTACATTTTAAGACCATTAATTTTCTACTAAGTATAATAAGTATATGTTACCGCTAAAGTACGGAATACGTAAATGTGCGAATTATCTGTTTGATCTGCAAATTAACTGGTCGAATCCGTCAAAGTGCGAAATTTTTCTTGAAGTAGCAGATTTCCGCACTTTTTCCTAGTTAATCTGCATATTAACAGATGCTACACCGTTAAAGTGCGGAAGACAGTGAGTTTATATAGCCAAGGCTTCAGGAAATTTAAGTCCTCTATTCAAAGTAAATTTTGCAAAAACTTGCAGATGAACTAGTTAATCTGCACTAAAACTAGTGTACGCACTTTAACAGTGACATATACAATGATTGGTATAACAGGCGAATATGATTATCCTTATATGATTATGGCGTCATTTCTTTAAGTGACACGATTAAAATTATGATATTTATTCCACAATGAAGTTAATTACGCACTCTACAACTTAAATGGTATTCTATAATTTATACGCCGTGAAAAAATTAATGGCTAGCTTGATTATAGCTTTCGTAAGAAATTATAGGAGACTCTTAAGCAAATTATTTATGTCGTTTAGCCTACATATTTTCATCGATTTTGTGTTTTTAGTAAAACAAAATAAAAGTATACAATTCACCTGTTTGGTATACAAATCTATTAAGGAATTAAGTAAAACAGCGTTTTGTCGTCAATGAACTGCTTTCGATTATGTAACCAAACTCGCATCTCACTTCACCTCAGTGAAGTGAGGTCCGCACTTCACTTCGCGTGAATTTGTTATTAGAAATTAGCTGATTATAAGCTACTTTACCGATAGCAAAAGGTCTTAGGTAACTACCGTAGTTATCTTAAATCTTTTGTGAATAAAGAAAACAGCCTATAATTATATCATTTATGATTTAAAATTCCCGCGCGGTGAAGTGAGATTCGAAGTGAGGTTCGAGTTTGGTTACAGAATCGACAGGCTGCATTGCAAACCTACATATTTCATTTAGGGCCTATACACACGACTTTTTATAAATGAGCACACAACGTTTTTTTATTCGAAAAACGCAATTCGTTCTCTTAAAGCGCGTTGTCATTCGTAGCCACTCGTAGCAGTCGTAAACATATTTTGTAAAAATCAATAACGAACTTTGCTCTTAAAAGATGTAAAGGTTTGTCATTTTTTTAATGTTTATTTAGCGAAAACATAAATAAGTAAGTGAAACTTTTATTGGCCACACAGTTATCTAGTTAACATAAAGTACAAAATACAAAGTACAAGTAAAGTACAAATTACATAAGTAAATACTCATACATCTTGCGATACCGAAGTTCATTATTGCTTTTCCAAATATGGCTTTGGCTAGAGGGGCAGCAGTGCGTCTCATTTCAAATTGTATCAAAGCAAACGCGCGATTTCTTTTCCAAAAAAGTCGTGCGTGTGCTTTGAGAGTCTTTGAGTTCAAAAACACAAAATGATTAAAAAATTGCCCTATATTGCTTTAGTCATATCTTGTGCAAGCTCTGTTTAAGGTGATAAAAACATGACTTGGTTGTTGAAATTGTAGCTTTGATCCAAATAAAAAAATGTTCGAAACCAATAAGAAATAAATACTTTTTCTAAAAGTTATGAAAAACTCAGACAATGTAAACACGAACATTACTTTAAACAATTACCTACTTTTTACTAAATCGTAAAAGTACTTTTAATAAACTTTGTGTTTCTTTGGAATAAATAATAAATAGTTTACGGCATCAAAAATATTATTGTCGTATACTAAAACACATATTAGGAATAAATCGTAATTGCCACCTTTTGATGGGAATTTCAACAAAGAAAACTGTTGAGACATCAAAAAATCCCACGATTCTGTTACAGCTACTAATTATAATGTACGTGTAAGACACGCGACATTATAAAAAAAAACATAATTGGTAAAATCTAACACAGTACATGTTAACAATCAATTTTAACTAACCGCTCGATAGAAAACTAATCGAGAGGCCATAAAGAAGCCGATTACAAAAGAAATCTATAAAATAATTAAAATTTTCTAATCGCACCAATTAGTGGGCGAATTTATGGTTTCTCTTATTAAAGCCGTTGTAAGCTGCGTTTTATACACGATTTACTTATACGTAAAATTAATGCGAAACAGTAATTTGAATGTATTTTTTTCATAAGAAACAAAACCGAAAAACTACTTTTCATGCAAATGTCCGAACAGCTGATCGAATTTTGTATGAAAAATTTTTTTTTTCTTTTTCGGTAAGTCGTAGTACAAACTTTGTCGTTTATGATGTTAGTAATTTTCTCCTGCGAGGTTGTTGATGTTTTACAAATAACCCTGTATAAGCCAAATGTTTATTTTGTGAATAAAGTTTTCCTCTCGCTTTTATAAAGCTTTTCAATAGAGTCTCTAATACATATTTTCAAAGCTAAACAAAAGATGGTATATCATACATATGGAATCCGCGAGCACTGTCAATGATACAAACAATTATTCCGAAAAATTGTATATCTACATTTTTCGTTCCAAAAACAAATATTTGAAGTTGCATTCACTGCGAGACGCGGTGACGCGAGTGTTCGCATAAGTGGCCCATACACGTACATACAAAGGGCCGTACACACCCCAATGCTCATAATTTGCTGACAAGAAAACAAAAAAGAAAAAAACGAGGCACGGTTCTAATTAGGTCGTAGTGAGAACAGGGTGTTCGTCAGCACAATAATAATTAACACTGGATGTAATGAAGCTTGCCATAAAAACTAATTGGGAACCCTACGATCGTAGTCGTTTGGTCGTATGGCATACCTCCGATTTCGATAGGATCGATTGACTTTATCGAATAGTGCTATTCAAATAGTCGAGTGCGCTGTGGGTTACGTGAAATTAATCGGTATTTCGCATTAATATTTTAATTAATTGCATTCGATGGTTTAGGAAGCAGAATTTATGAGTAAGCTACCATACGTAAAAGGAAAGATTTAAGAATCTGACCGTGTTACTTGATTTTGAGAAAAATGCTGTTTACTTTATTTTTCCTTCTTATTTGAAAAAAGAAGTCAGGGAATGACAATATTTTCAAATTAATTCTCAAAATATTTTCTCTCACATCAAACTGTAACAACAAAGGCATTGTATGGAGCGTTCAAAATACTTATTAGGTGCAAAGAAAATTTCCAAAACCTACAGCAAAACATTTATATCGATTTAAATCCTTTCAAATGTCAACATATCAACACACGTACGAAATTCAAATTCCCCACATTCATTGTTTACAAAATGTAATACCGTCAATAGCCTAATATATCGATCGCAGTAATGTAGTGAACGAGAACTAGTATTTTAAATCGCACAGCGTACCAAACTGCCGTCTATCAGCTAGTTGAAAAGGGAAATCAGTCAATAATGCACTAATTTCCCCTTCTTAATGGCCCTGCCGGCCTCTACCCAGACACTAGCGTAGCGACAGTTAACGATATCACATCGTTATAAACGTTTAGTTAGCGTGATCATAATAAAAGTATTTATGGGATAATAAATTAATATAATGTGAAGAATTTTATAGCATGACGGATAGTATTGTGTCTTTGTATTTTAATAAACATAAGAATTATAAAGATACGTTATACATAGATTTTAACACGGAATTATTAACTTCCTTTACACAGACTTTTCAAATAATTACCAACCTATATTTGCTAAAAGTAGGAATTTTTACTAAGAAATAACGTTAGGTAATAAAATTGTGTATAATTTTAATAAAGCTTTATTTAAATCAATTGAGATCACACAGATATCTTGGATAATAATTTCATTGTATAGATCAGAATCTACGAAGACGCAGTGAAATTAAAAGAAAAAGTAAAAAATAGTACCTAATAAAAATATCGTTATGGGTATACTTATCGCTTCATAAGTGGTACATGCGATAACTTAAAAGCAGTCCAATTATTTCCCCATTAGAGCTTAGCAGCAAAGAAATAGCTTATTTCGTTAAAAATTACGACGAAAGTTAAATATATGTAACAGACTAATAAAATCTGATAACAACTTTTATCAGAGTTTACTATTTTCCAATGACCATTTTGTGTACTCACGACAGCACGTCAAGTTATGCAGTTGAACTGCGAAAACAGCTTTTATTACGTAGGGCATAAAGGCGGTCTCAAGGTCAACATGTATAGTCTGAGGTGCCGTCGTGTGTACCAGGAGTTAACCATCTCTGGAAATCTTTACTTTCACCATGCAAAGGAAAAAAGATTGTAAGTATATCAAAAACTATCAAACGCTCGCGACTTTGCGCGAATTAGACGCGTTTCGTTATACAATGTGCGCTTAGGACCAGCGACGTCAGCAACGTTCGCAATATTAACAGCTATGTAACCTAAATTGCGTGTAGAATCGTGGCGAATTCGCCCTTTTTTCTGTTGTACGCGTTGAGTGAGTGGGATCCGGCGCGGGCGTCTGCTCCGGGTGCTGTTTCCTGTATTTTCATAAACATACCTTATGGAGGTTTTTAGTTTCAGATATATTTAATATTTTGTGAGAATGATGCAAAACTAGGTTTTTGTTATTAGAATAAACTATGTCGGGATTTACACCATGCACCTTTTTATTTTTGAGACTCCGATATTTCGGCGCAGTTGCATGCGCCATGGTGTAAATCCCGACATAGTTTATTCTAATAACGTCCATAACCATGGAAATTTAAAACAATATACTTAGGTTGTTGTTATTGCTTATCATTTAAATACATGTCTGCTCTAGTTTCATACTAATTATTTTTTTTCGTGTCCTTTAACTTAAAATCATGTTACCTTAAAGCCGGTATCGCTTTTCTCTCCTCTTCTTCGCAGTCTAGATTGCGATCTTCGACTAATCTCACCTTAGAAATCCCACAGCACTTTACCGACTGCTTTTCATATTCGTTTCATATGCTGTTCGCCTATGGAACTCTACTCTACTACCAGAGGACACCAGAAACTCTCACTCTCAAGTCCTGTAAAGATAGAGTTAGTAGTTCCACTTCTTCTGATAAACTATATTATTTATTTTCTCCTTTATCTTATTTGTATTTTTCTTTAGATGTTACTATTATTTGTTCTTTTTTACACGCTCGCTCGCTTTTTATATTATTTTGCACCCACTCCCCTATTTCTCCTTTTTTCTATTTATTGTTCACCCAAAGTTTGCGTGGAAGACATTGCTGCTTAGCAATAAAACCGCCTCTTGTTTACTTTTTTTCTTTGTATTTTTGTCCTCCTTTCTATAATATTTTACTTATGTGCAATGCTTAATTTATTATTATTATTAAGAATCGCCTTTTACTGAAAGTGTACAATTTTAATTAACGTTTTCAAAAAATATTATCTCCGTAACTACCTATCTTATAATAGCTTATCAGTTGCAGATTACAGAAATATGCGTAACTCAATACCGACCATAACGGCTCTTTTCTCATTTGTCGGCGTAGCATCGGTAAGACATCGACTCGCCACATTAACTCGCCTCAGTAACCATGGCAACCACACCTCTTTACTATGGCTAGGCGATGTCGTACCATTACCGCGCCGAAAAAATAACAAAAGGAGGTACTTTTGCTGGTGAAACGTCACATTTTTAAATATAAATAGTAATATTTTCTAATCAAAAGCTGTATGTTAATAGAAGGCACCTTCAGGTGTGGGTATCACTGACGAGTATCACACGTCCTAATGGACGGGTAATGAAGCTGCTATTATCATTAGACGTAATTGCCTAAACTGGTATACCGACGTTTGACACGCGCGTTTTACGCGATATTGAACCGTATATTCTTAGCAATAAGAACTAATGACATATGGGTTTTTTTGTGTTTGCTACAGTAAAACTCTTTGGGGGTAGGATTCGTGTTTTGTGAACGGTTAGTGACTCCTGGTTGGTATTTTCTAAATAAAGACCTGTGGAGGAGAACAAACGGACAGCCAGGCACCGGAAGAACATACGAAAGCATTTTTGCCCAAGCTGAACAAAGACGCTTCGCTCGCGCTTCGCGCTGGCTCGGTCAATTAAAGAACAAAATCTTGGCGCGTGAGAAATTTATTGTTGATATTGTTTGTCATTTTGTCAAAAATGTGGTCTTCGATTTAAATTTAAAATAAAAATGAGTAGAAGCTATGAAACTGATATTTTGACGCCACCTGAAATTCAAAAAGCGGCAGAAACTGTAGAGAACTTATACACTTCTAAGACTTTCGCGCGTACAGTTCATAAGAAATAAAAAACTACGGTTTACAGCGCGTATATTGTTAATTCAGATGTTATTTGAGATTTAGTTACTTTGGATTTATTGTTTATTTTTTCCGTTTTGCTGTAGTCCTCCATGACCACGGCCCCTGGAATGGTGTCGAAACATCGGGAATTAAAAAAAAAATCCCAACTAAATAATTCTAAAATTACACCTGAATTAACAATATACGCGCTGTAATCCATAAAAAGTGTGTAAGCCCTCAAAATACATTCACAAGGGTATAAATGTAAAAAATCGAAAGTTTTAACTGCATCGGATAGTGTGTACTTGGGTCTTAAAGTAAGTTTTTGTATTGATAAGTACTACTTTACCACTTTGTTTTAGTTAAATACTTATATTTAATGCAGGTTATTTTGATGTTAGTTTAATGATGTAACGAAATATATTTCTGTAAAAGACGTAAAAAAATCGAGACGGTGTGATTTGGTAATTTCAATTACTGTAATTTTAAATAAAAATAAAATGTAAAAAAAATAATACTTGGAGTGAATTTTCGCGCATGTAATGTATTAATCCGCACCTCGTACGTACTTACTTCAAACATCAGTTTTTTAAATTCGAGAGTTTCCACTGTTTCCTCGTAGTTTCACTGAAATATCCTATCAGTAAAAATGCCTTCGACTTTTTAATGCGAAAAGGAAAAGACCCTCATTATTTAACATCGATCCTTTTTATATTCCACTGTGTTGTGACAAACACGAATTATTTCATGGAGAAACTGTCACAAGTTCCACACAACACGACACAACGAAGGCCCAAACAGGTAATTAGAGTTCATTACGGTATCACGCTGAAACTACTCCGCCATTACTCACCATTACCGAGAATTAAGTTTTTTTGATTAGCCCTAATTAAACCGGTACCAAAACATAGAATTTATTCCTTCCACCTAATTGTCTCATAGGTGTGACAGCCATTATTTTAATTGCGAATAGCGGCTTTAATTGAAGCTTACGTTTCTTTCTATGTGCTTTTAATGACTCCCTATAATGTATCATGTGCGGCTGGCCTTATTTCTGGGTTCCGTTGGCATGCCCTAATTGTATTTCATTAAAAGACATTCTTGTAGTAACATTTGTATGTATTTTTTTCCAAATTGATAAAGATTGTCCTTACAGATATGCATCTTAGCAAGGGGTAACATTAAAAAAAATACATTTTCTGTTTTTTCGAATTTGACTTTTAGATAGCGTTATTTCATCTATGGAGAAATACCCTCGATATTTGAGACGTCTTTGCAGGTGTTTGACAATCGATAAAGATGAAATAGCTATAATTTATTATATTTAGATTATTATCAGTTCATAATGCGAAAACTCTAAAAAATTAGAACTAAGATTTGAAATACCTAAAAAATATTTTTAATCGATACTAATCGATTAGTAATCAATAATTTTTCGTGATACAGATTACTATATTCGAATCGAAACAAAAAATCGATACCAAGCTCTATCCAACAAATTAGGGGTGGCGGGGGTCCGGTGACATTTACCGAACGCGAGCCTATTTTTTTTTACTGTTTTTTTAGTTTCTTTTCAATGCCATTGCGATGGCCCCGCCAGTGACTACGCGTTAGTGTCTTTTTTAAATCAGTAAATTGCATATTTGCAAACTACTGGCCAGCCTAGTCGATTCAAGCTGAGCACTTGGGTCATGTTTGTTTAAGTTTATCAAAGCGATTCGTGGATTCAAAGGGTTGCTAATATACTCTATGTTACAAAAATAACTTTTTTGATTCATAACGCCGAAATTCGTATTGAAAATAGTTTTGCAGTTATGTGCTGGTTATAAAACCTTAAAATAATTTGTGCTTTACACAAAACAAAAGTAAAAGTATTTTATTTAATAGAATCAAGTTAAAAGTCCAATGCCATTAAATAATGTTATTTATTTATTAATCTATGTTAATTGTAACATATATAAATGTAATGTCTAGAAACGATATACATATTTGTAAATATCGTTCCTTCTGATAAAGCTGATAAGTTTTTTGCGCCCATTTTTCTTGTCAGCTAAAAGACGTCATAATGGGTGGTAGGGTAAAAGAATTGACGATTTAAAATGCTTATTATGTGAGCTTATTTGAATAAAGAATTTTTCAATTTCAATTTTCATTATTTATTATAAAATTTTTGATGAAATAAATTTCGAGTCTTTTTTTAAACGTTAACTAAATTTTTGTGGATCTTATCAACTCATGACTAAAACTCTTCCTTGACGCTGTTTCAATTTATTCAATTATTAATACAAAATTAAGTAGTTACGCTCAATAGGTTTTCGACAAAACGCTTTGTTCGAAACACAAAAGATTTTATAATAAATGACCGTGTACGCTAATTGCATCTTCAATCGCAACTCAAATGGTGTTCAACAATGGAAATTTAAAAAATTCAAATTCGTACCGATTATGACGGAACAATCGAGTAGTCGAATCGAGTAGAATCGACTCGAGTGCCCACGCGTCGCTCGTCGGGGTAGTGTGACTGTACCCCTTCGCCTGCCCCTACTTCCATACAATGCGACCAATATAACTTGACATCCTAAAGGTGGCGTACTTTGCCTGTTCAATTATTACGTCATTGCAATAAACTGACCCTCATAGGAAAGATAATATCTTACAAAATGTATGCCTTTATGCACCGCACGCAAACTTTTGGAGCACTGCACTAATACGGCTTTCTCGCACTTAATTGCGATAGATATAAAAAAATCAATAAAAATTAGAATAGATATTCTAACGGTCACCGTAGCGGGTTTCCAGCGACCATATTTGAGAACGTTCAACAAAACATTTCAATATCGACCCATCGACCCATAAACAAACGCGATTTTGTTCATCACACAATCACAAAATCGACCCATAAACAAACGCGATTTTGTTGAATGTTGAACGAAAACATTTAATATTTTTGTTGAATGATTTCAAAAAATTGTTGCTTAGAGACCCGGCTTTTCAGCTTCAGAAATGTATATTTTTTTATTCACCACATGTTAAGCAATATTAAATATGTATTTTAAAGGTCGCATCATAAATCTTCAATGTTAATAATCAAGTTAGACTTACAATTACCTTGTAATTAATTGTTTTCATTACAAGAGGTAGTATTAATTAGGTGCAAAACATGGTATTATTACAGTCTAATTAATTAATTAACTTTCTGGAAACTCCGAAGTTATAATATTGATGAATAATCGAATACCGTTTGCATTTATCCCATGATTTCAGTTCTCCTAATCCGTTTACAGCGGGATAAATAAAATGTAATTGAAAGGAAATTACGCAATAAATGGGAGGTTATTATTGAATTGTATGTCAAATTAATCGTGAGGCCCCTTGCTTAACATCTGTCGAGTTGAACCCCCTGTATCGACGTATTTGATGCGACGATTGTATTCGATTATTTTTGATAAGTACTCGAAATCTGGAGTACCTGTTTGATAATACGTTTTGAGTCATGAGTTGTTTTGAAGTTGGTTGTTAGTAGTAATTTTTGAGAGATTTGAAAAAAAAAATTGCATTGTTTTTTGCTTGTGTTATGTTCTGTGTTATTCACGCACTTTAATTAGATAACTATAATACAAAATTATTTCCTGTTCAATGCAAGTAAAGTATGGGCCAACATTGTTTTAAAATTATAGAAATTAGTAGGTAACGAAGAAAGAGAAAAAACTTTTTTTTGCATGATTAAGTAACAAGCATCCAAAATACTTTCTATACCTCTACAACATGTTACAAAAATATCCCTAATGCCGAATATGGTAGATAGGGACTATCAAACTGAACAACTTTTACTATGGGACCAACTCTGAAATCGCCAAAAAAAATCTGCTATTTCATACAAAAATTAAAATCGAATATATCAAAATGTATGAAACAGCTGATTTTTTTTTCACGATTTCAGAGTTGGTCCCGTAATAAAAGTTGTTCAGTTTGATGGTCCCTATATACCATATTCAGCATTAGGGGTATTTTTGTAACATGTTGTATAATAGAAGGAAGTATGATGTCCTTGACCATATCAGCTTTTTTCTAATAATATTGTGATTTTCCTTGAATTTTACCGTGTTACCGTATTGATGGTAATTGGAAACACGGCATGTTCATCACGGCTGGCGGCTTCTAAACTCCGGAAATGATTTATCACCCCATCCCTTCTCTCTGTTCAATTAATTTTTGTCATTGCCGGAATTGTATGTGGAATGAAAAATAATTTCGGTAAATGGATAAAAGCGGAATGAGTCGCTCTTCTGTTGAAAGCGAATTTTCCTTTAGGACTAGCGACCGCCCGCGACTTCGTCTGCATGGACTTTATTCTAGTTGGCGTATCAAAATGAAACATACACCAGTTAAGTAAAACCCTCAGAAATACAACTGCTAATCGCATCCAATTTGGTGCAGTAAGTTTTGCGTGATCGCGTGTATGTTTGTATACAGACAGACAAAAATTCTAAGGCCGCTCATTAAATTTTTTCTTAAATATCTCGTATGTACAGACATCGCATAATTATAATTTTATTAAAGGTATTTTAAATACCGCATTGCAACCTACTTTAGTGAACATTTTGCATGTCGAGAGATGGAATTTTATTTTTTTCTATCCTATTATGGCCTTAGAACATCCCTATCCTTAGACAAGACACGCCTACTAAAGTTTTGCAACCTGATAATTCTGTTAAGTCACTACGGCAGGAACTAGGAACACCAAGAGTTGTCTATTATCTGGACCATAGAAGATCTATCTTATACTGAGAAATGTTATTGGGAACGGCTGTGTAAGTAATTTTAATATTATATTACAAAATCAGAGTCATACATGAATCCTGAACACAATACACTCGCTTCTTTTGTAAAAAACAGCTAAAGTATATTATATGAATTTAGCGCAACGTGACCGAATTAATGTAGGTATAATGTAATAACTGATATTTGAAAGTCCAGAAAATGTCTTTGTGAAATAAGACATTCATAAGATCAATCAAGACTTTTTTCTTTCCTAAATTGAAAGATACCTCTTGCATTTTTTATAAAAAGAACAATTTTTAATAAGAAAAAAACACAGCACAAAAACACTTTGAAGCGAAATTTAGCGCAAATGTTATGATGTTTTTAATAAATTTTTCTAGATTACTTAGAAGATTTTTGGCACTGTTAGGTCTTTTTGTAATTTACATCAACAATGTATATCGCATGACATGATAAAGATATGACTGATAAATGAAAAAAAAAAGAATAGCAATCTGCAACCCTCACGACAAATACTTAGATAACTATTGACATCGCGCTTAGTCTGTCTCACATTGTAGTATTTGGGAATACATCGTAGAAACGCATTGACAAAGAAGAATGATAGTGCAACCCTCCTGGAAGTGACAATGAAAAGGATGTTTAGCGGGTAATTTCAGTATCTGACTTTACAAAGTCTTTAAAAAGGTATACAGTGAAAATGTATTGATTATTAATAAAATAAACTTTTTAAAAATAAGCTCACTTAAATAATTATCTTATTATGTCGCATATTGATAAGAAATAAAATTTGCACCAATTTATTCATAATAACGCTACAGCGGAGGTATTAATTTTTTAAACTACAAAGACATCAAATCTTGTATTTAGCATTCGTTACTTGTTGAGGTCAGAATAATTCAAAGTACTTTGACAAAAAAAAATTACTGTTTTTACTTTGAAGAGAAATTAATTGAGATGCTAATAATTTATCAAGCGTGAACCGCACACACACTCGGTCACCGAAGAACGAACATCAACCTCTTATGAATAAATTGCAAATACAGAGATCAGCCGCGACACCACTGTGCGCTGCATAATACATCGCTGTGCGCTGTCGATGTACGTTGGGCTTTAATTATATATCTGCTACAATTTCGCCTTTTTTCGAGTATTTTTCACATTTCCTCCCCCCACGCGGCCCCGGCCACCCGGCTGCTGAACGGCCGCAGAAAAAAAACGTCCTGCATGTGTGTATCGAAACATTCCTGTGTATTGTTGTGACTATGATCTCGGTCGTCGCGCGGAATCGCCGGACTCCACGGAGAAAAACGCGCGAAGAAATCAACGTCTTGAAACAATAGACGACGACAACCAGCCCCACTGAAACACAGTTTTAATGCAATTAAGCTTGTAGAATACGACGAGGAGTGCTCGATAAGCCGTGCCCAACTTTTCCTGTAACAGGCTGTTATTTCACGATTTAAAATCGGTTCTCAACCCGTTAATGACGCGAGTACAAGTGCAGATCGGCGGCTCCGTTCGGCCGCGGACCAATCTATTTAATAACCCCCGCCGGTGACACCCCACGCGGCGGCCATCGCCAATTTTCCCCCTTCAGCGCCCCGCTAGGCCCCCTAGCACCCGCCCTGAAAAAAATCCGGAGCGTTTTAAAATTAATGAGTAAAAATCTACACACACAGATGTCCAGACAATGGCGCGCGTGTGTGACCCGCCGGACGATAATGACCACACTTCACCCGCCAAATGATGGCGCGATGCGTTGTGCGAGCGATCGCGGAGCCTTTTCCATTAGAGACAAACTATCCCAGAAAAAAATCGAGAACAAATTGAAAATTCGTTCGGACGCGCTAATTCCGAGCGGAGCGGCGCCGCGCGCGAAGCGAACGCAGTTAGATAACATTTGTAGAGGCGGGTGGGGTGTCGCCCCTACGCAATGCCGTTTTTATTTTGGCCGGCCCTTACCCCCTTGTACCCCCTTCGTTCGTCCAACTTCATCTGAATAATTACTGATTTTTTCCGTGTACCGCTGATTATTCCGAATGTTACTTGTTCATTATATATTTTTTTCTATTTCCCTTCATTAGTCAACACCAACATAGTTCTGCTTATTAACAAACGTCGAGCAATTCGCTGATAATCTTTTGCAAAACTTACGTTGCAGGACCAACTAAACAACATGCCATGGCGGTTATTTAAAAAATATCTATATGTACATAAGTCAATGTGAGAAATACCACAACATTAAAAGTTAAAAAAAAAATTGTTATCTATTTTCTGTTTTAAGTTACGAAGTCTACGCCATAATTAGGTCAAAATCACTCAACACATAACTCTTTATAACAGCGCTTCTTTGTCACTCCGATCACCTGTGATGTGAGTGGCAAAGAAGCATAATGCTGAGACTGGGTTTTTCTTGGTCTTATACTTTGCCGTAATATTCCTTTCTTTCTGTTTTTTTTGTTTTCCTTTTTTCTTTTTCTCAATGTTCATGTGTGTTTGGTCAATAAATGTATTTTTTTCTTTCTTTCTTTCTTCAGGAAAATAGTTTAATAAATTACCCACAACATGACATTGTCATCATAATATTGTGAATGAAAATCAATAACTAAAAACGAATTTTCACATTATATGCAACAAAAAGGTTGTTCCTTTATCCACAAACACATCGTATCGCGATAAGTATCACTATCGATATCGGTCAATCGGCTAGGGATCGGTGCTGACGCAGTGGGCTACTCTAAAACAGCTGTTGCCTTTATTTGCCGTAAACTTTCATGATCTAATTGTTTTTTTTTATTTGCTTTGTTTGTAACTGGTTGGCACAATAATATCCAAACTACTGAAAAGGCTAACCTTTGAATATTCATATTATATTTCTTTAGCAGTAATTATGTATAAATAAATAAATAAAAATAAATAAATAAATAGGTAACGTTCACCGCAACTTTCGTTTGAAAGTTTTTTCTTTCAAAAGCTCTAATAATACATCAATATCAATGCATAATTTATAATCCAAAAGACTAACTCAATTCTTTTTCTACCATTAAAGTTTAAAACTCTCATATGAAAAAAATTTTAACCTCTCATTAGACATTACAATTACTGCAGCTTGAATCGGCAAAGTTTTTATTCAGCGCGAAGCTTTGCTAAAAAGCGTTTGAAACTTTTTTCTCTCACCCTTCACAGCAACTGCTCAGTTCACGTTATGTCAAGCAAAAGCAACCAGGTTCACAATATATATTTTAAGTACTGGTGATAAAAGCTATTTTCTTTTGCATGTATTTCCCACTTTACCCACGTGCTAACTCGTCGGTCTGATAGCGCAGACTCGCTACGAAATGTAGGTTGGATTTGGGACCGTTGTTTTTTAAACTTAATTAGTAATTACATTTAATGGGCATGCTTTTTTTTTGTATTTTTTTATTTTCATGATATTTTGTGAAGGCCTTTAAGTACTTATGAATAATTATTTTTTTTATAATAAGAAGTTATAAATATAACTTTATTATGTCGAAAATAAATATATACCGGCTTAAGATTAGTAAGTTATTAAACGGTTTTGCTTTTATAATCATAGACTTATAGCACCAAAAAAGTTTACCCGTTAAAAGATCTATAAATAAATATTAAACACCATAATTATTCTCAACAAACGTATAGGTAACTTTCCAGTTAGACCGGTGTTGCTATAAACAAGCAGAAACTTATTGGAAAAACATCGCCAGGCGCCGGCAATTCATTAGCACCTAATTATACTAACGCAAATGAAAACAGGCGAAAACTTTAATTATGCTTATTCGACAAGTGACAAGTCGGGCCGATGGCGATCGCTTTAGCAAGGATTTCGGAGGGGCCGCCTCCCCCTCCCGCAGGGGAGCATTTTTTTCAACCACCACCAAAGGGGTTGATTTTTTAAACTGATGACGCGCTTTCATTCCGCGCTCTGCAACTTCGCCGCGCGGCTGTGTGCTCGGCCGTTGATAAATAAAAGAAAAAAAAAGAAAAAATATATAACGTTTTGCCGATAGTGCGCTGTTCCGTTTTCGCGCCAATATCTACTCTGTGGTTCTGAACTTTTCATACGACGGATGTGTTCGATTGTGCGTGTGAGGAACGTTTAGTCGTTGTCGCACACAACATTTTATCGTTTAACAAAACTTTGCCTGAAGTTGCGCAAAGTTGTCGCGGAGTTTTTAACTTCGGAACTTGATTTTGTTCATTAATTTTTCTGGTTGTTTCGATAATGAGTAACATTTAAAGTGTTTTTCGTTGAAGAAGTGTGAATATTTGTGAGTGGTGAAGAGAATGACATTATCTTTCGTAAGTACTTAGAGGTATTACAGACATTAAAATTAATAATTCTTAATAATTATAATTGCCTACATAATTTTAATTTAATGATAGGCAAACAAAAATGTTTTTAACGATTATTTAAGTGAAGAAAGTGAATATGTTAATGAATACCTTTTCAAACAAAAACAAACTATGGAAAAAATAAGTTTTAACTCTAAAAATAAAAATAGGGTTTGTACAAAAGTTAACCATCCTCTTTTCCGGACTTCTAACGCCATCTATCGAAGCAATGACGAACTTTACGCTGTGACATTATTCGCAAATTAGTTGAATCTGAGTTTAAACAGAATACTTTAAAATGGTATTTGTAAAAAAATCTTCTAAATGAAAATGACTAGTTAATCTGCTTTCTAACTGATTCACGCACATTAACGGTAACATATAAGTATCCAACAAAACTTATCAACTTAAATTTCAACAAGAAAATATAAGTTACCAGTTTATATACAGTTACCAGTTTAACAGTAAATGTAGATAAAATAATAATTCTTAGATAGATTAAAAGAATCAAAAGAATAGCGTATCGGTATCCAAAGCATCCTGTAAAGTCCAAAAGGACAAATCTACGTTGTTTCTTACTTCCTGCGTCATTGTCGTTACTCGAAAATCTTTAAAAATCCAATGCATCATCGCAATAAATATGTTAAAAATATGCAAATAAATATAATTTTGCTATCGTTCTCTAACGTAAATTATGGCAAATTTCCTTGTGATGCATTGGATTTTTAAAGATTTTCGAGTAACGACAATGATGCAGGAAGTAAGAAACATAAGAAACAACGTAGATTCACCCAAAACCGCGTATAAAGAAGACACAAATTATTCAGAATTGGTATAACTCAAGTATCGCATAATGCTTTTTAATTACAGCAAATTATCTCAAGCTATTTCCTTACCGCAAATATACATATCGTTAATCATCCGTACTTCTAGGCTATTATAGAAGTAAAATCGTAAAACTGTTCCAAGTAACCTGTAGAAGAAAAAGGGTTTAACCCGAAAACTACGTATTATGAACACAAATTATTCATAATCGGTATATAACTCAAGTATCGCATAATGCAGTTTAATTACAGCAAATTATTTCAAGGTATTTCCTCTCCGCGAACATGTATAATGCTATAATTAAAAGCAAAGTTACACGACCTTCTTGATACTTATGCGACCGTTATTAGCGATAATTACTTTATTTTTGATTGGACTCGAGAAACAAGGAATTAATTTTGTGCAATAAATCGATTTTTGTATTCATACGCTTCCTGGTTGTTTCTGCTATTGTTGTTTTTTATGGTTTTGTGATTTCCATTTACTTATGCCAAATATCTGACGTCACATCGAAAGATGTCTTAAGTTAAACAAAATACAATAATTTTGCAGATTTAAGAATGACTATATTAATATTAAATGTGTAAATATTTTGATGTTTTAATAAAATAAGTTAAATTTTCTATAAGACAGTGGTGATCTTTCACAAAGTTAAAATAATAAGTATATTACAAGAACATAAATAATTAAAAATGTTTGCTGTTTTACAATTATTTACTGCAACTACCAGTAGCATACAGAGACTGAAAAATAATGAGTACTAGACTAGTGAGGTCAGGAGTTCCTGCCAGTGTTTGGACTAACCTGTTTTATTTTTCTTCCTGGGGAGTGACACAATTTGAAAAACTGAATTTGGTCTAAAAGTGACAGTGGCACCGGGGCTGCTTTATGTTAACTGTTTTTGAGGCTATGAATTTGAAGGTTTTACTTACTTATCCATATTTTGCTTGTCAGCAGGCGGAGTCGGACCGGGAGAGCGGTGCGAGCTCGCCGGAGGGCGGGGCGGCGCGCGCGCAGCCCGAGCCGCGGTCGCCGTCCCCCCGCGCCCGCACCCCGCACCAGCCGCACCTGAATGGCTCCAGTGAGTTCGTACTGCAGCTTCTTTACCTATTACTAGAGTAATCTTGACGACAACGAATGATGGGGTTGACACAATTGACAAATCTATAACCTAATGATGGCTTAGCCGTGGTCGCCGTCTCCCCGCGCCCGCACCGCACCCGCACCAGCCCCACCTAAATGGCTCCAGTGAGTTCGTACTGCAGCTTCTTTACCTATTACTAGAGTAATCTTGACGACAACGAATGATGGGGTTGACACAATTAACAAATCTATAACCTAATGATGGCTTAACCGCGGTCGCCGTCCTCCCGCGCTAGCACCCGTCGCCAGCCGCACCTGAATAGCTCCAGTGAGTTCGTACTGCAGATTTTCTTTACCTATTACTAGAGTAATCTTGACGACAACGAATGATGGGGTTTACACATTTAACAAATCTATAACCTAATGATGGCTCAGCCGCGGTCGCCGTCTCCCCGCACCAGCCCCACGGTGGGGCCCCCACCTAAATGGCTCCAGTGAGTTCGTACTGCAGATTCTTTACCCCTTTTAACTCGACTAATCTTGACGACACGACAACGAATGATGTGTTCGAAATTGATTAGGTTCTTCTTGTCACTAAGGCTTAGAGAATAGCTCAAGATTTTTTTAGTGCAGAAGTTAGCGAAGCATACCCTATGTATTGATAACCTATATAACACATGCAAAAAGTTGGGTCAACACTACAGTCGTTGTGGTTCCATTTTTAAGGGTACTTATCCAAGAATATTATGGACATGGCATTTGATGAAGAAGTTAACGTAAATGTTTAAAAGACAGTCTACCTAATTCATATAGATTCATTCATTAAGATTCTATATACAAGGTGTTACAAAAATACCCCTAATGCCGAATATGGTATATAGGGACCATCAAACTGAACAACTTTTACTATGGGGCAACTCTGAAATCGCGAAAAAAAAATCAGCTGTTTCATACATTTTGATATTTTCAATTTTAATTTTTGTATGAAACAGCTGATTTTTTTTCGCGATTTCAGGGTTGGTCCCATAGTAAAAGTTGTTCAGTTTGGTGGCTCCTATATACCATATTCGGCATTAGGGGTATTTTTGTAACACCTTGTATAATATAATATAATAATTTAAAGAAAGATGAGTATATCAAACACAGACCATATAAACACTGTGAGATCAAACAAAGCTGTGAGTTTACGCGAAATATTTTATAAAATGTTTTAGGCGACCAAAGAAATGGAAAAATAAATTAAAAGAAACTAACGCTAATTTCTCTTCACAGTGGCGTCGATGTTTCAAAACCTGCAGAACTTGGCGAACATGCAGCAGAATATGCCTCCGATGTCACAGCAGCTGCAGCAGCAGATGTCGCAACAGATGTCCCAGCTGGCGGCCAACCTGCAGGGCTTAACGTCGATGCCGAGCAACCCGGTCATCAACTCTCCGCTCAACTTGAGTGTTAGCGCGCCTGGTAAGAAATTAATATCTGGCCAATCTGCTGAAGAACTTAAGTCCCTAATTAATAAACTAAATTTCACCTATTTCAATACATACAATTTAGTTTACGCAAAACATATCGCACGTAAGCAAATATGTTTTTTAATCATCTCCACACTCGTGTCTGTTTAAATATTTTCAGCACATTACAATTTCAAGTTAGCTCCAGGCACGAAGGTAGACCGCTAATTAGACCGAATTAGATAGATTGGGTATAATCGGAAAGACACGGTTTGCGCATTAAACTCTTAACTTGGAAATCACGTGATCCGTAATTAGGTGATTACCGAAACCAATCGATTTAATGAATTCAAGATAGCAGCACCGCTCGCCCGCCATTAAAGCTATGCCGTAATGGACGAAAAAACCTATTTAAATAATGAGTATAATTACATATTTTTTCACGAACGCACGGATATTACGACTGTTGCGGTATCATTAAGAGTTTTATTGTCTTAATAGAGCTAATTATATATTTTTTTCGGTTCTTAATTGATGCGGCGTAGGAAAGAGCATTTATTACAAAATGTGAAATGTCATGGTTTAAATGAATACGTTATGTTAATGCCGACTTTAACGGGCCTGTGAGGCATGCAGATAATGTTTTAGATTTTTGTTGGAGCCGTTTTGTTCGCGGTAAATTAGTCTTGCTCGGTTGCCGATGGATTTTGTGTAATTTTCTATCTCTAATACGCCGGCTCTTCTGTAATTACAATATAATTTTATTGTTTAATTATCTAAGTAGAAAGTTGCCTTAAGACGTATTGTGCGGTTGTTTCGTCGATTTCTCGAGAATTACCGTGACTGATAAGTCCAGGCAATTTGCTTTTGTCTTACTCGTCATAAACCGAATATTTATGTACCAAATCCGATGTTTATTATATGAAATTTTGGATTTCGGTGCTGCTAAACCATTACTGATTTTATAGTTATTACGTAATCGCATTACCATGAGGATTAGGAATTGCGTTTTGCGATGCTTAAAGTATTTATGTGACTGGATGCCAAATTTAAGTTTGACTGCCGACATATACATTAATTTTTAAAGCCTTTAATATTGCCGATAGTACTCGATTTTACACTTTAAAGGAAACGATAATCACGATACATTTCGTAATAAAATCTTCAGGTTTCACCGTGATCTATTCAAAGTATGATTATTTTAAACAAGCTCTGATCATCTTAATCAGAATTATCCAATGATATCTTAATGTCAGTTAGACATGCTGGTTAAGATATCCAGACAAAAATTCAAGTAAATTCAAAAGGGTTTTTCGTTGTCCACAGGCATGGGGTCTCCAAATCCCGTAGGCAACAATAACATGCTACCACCAGCAATGCCATCTCCAATGCCACAGCTGATCCTGGCCTCTGGGCAACTGGTTCAGGGCATCCAGGGCGCTCAGTTGCTAATACCGACATCACAGGGTAAGGAAATCAAAATATTAAATAAAATAGCTACTTTACCAAGAACTTTAAATTCATATTAATCAATTGATAGGATTTGAAGTTCGAAATTCAGGCATAATATTGGTGACTTTTATGAGGTGTATTTGACGTAAGAGGTTTTACCTAATGGAACCAGCCCATTAACGCCCAAATGTAAATGAAAATCGTTACTTTTACAATTTTTATATTTTTATAATGACTATTAGCCATCGGTGTACCGAAAAAAAGTGCGAATATCTAAGCGTGTGAGCTCTCGACTGGTTAGAAGTAAACAACACAAATTGAAAAAAAAAACTTGAAAAAAATAATTATATGATTTTAGGGGGTGTGCTCGAATAAAATTAGAATATATATGTATTGCATTTCATACACTGGCCACTTCTAGGTAAAAAAAATCTATACAAGACTTCTCGAAGGGTCTTTAGACATTTCTTACACTCCCAGTGAACTCTTGGTTGGCAAATTACACAAAAAAACCGTTTCTTTTCTTTTTGAATAGTATCCGGAGCTATCTTGGGGCTGGACTAAAGACGAAGACGTATGAGCCTTTTTTGAATTCTCTGCCGCAAATAAATTCTAGCAATACCTACTGCACCCAAATAAAATCTTTGGATTGTCTTGTTTTTGCTGAGCATAGGATTCAGTGTCTAGTGGCTATGGTACAAACCTTCCATCTAACGATATTCTTGATAGAAATATCTAACAAATAGCAGTTCCTTGGTCCTTCCTGTGATCAAATGCTACTGCATTTTTTCACTTTTACATGATTTTATACTCATTAGAGGACATTCATCAAAATGGCCACTTTTAGCAAAAAAAAACTACATTAAACCAAACGACAGGCTAGAAATTATTGTTTAAGCGATAAAAAATGCCACAAAGCTTCTTCGGAGTGCACTACAGAGAGATAATTCACAATTTCGTCTTTATTTAAGCACTATGATTTTTTTCTCAATGGTGGCACTAGTGCGTAGACTATGCGCTCGCAAAGATTTTTTATTGTTTATCTCTTTACTTAATAAAAAAAATTATAAACTTGTCATATACTGCCATTTACTTACGTATCTATTACATAAATATTTGTATTGTTACCAATATTTTTTTTTAACAGGCATAGCGACACAAACCATCCTAACTATACCAGTCAACCACGTCAACTCGAACGATCAGATGGTGAATCTCGCACTGAACAATGGCCAAGTCGTGTCCACATCGCTCGCCAACCTTCAAGCGATGGCCCAACCCCACCAGCTACTAAACTCAAACCCCCAACAATCAGCCAATATTCGGCCAAACATGCTAAACCCAACATTATCAAACGCCTTACTGAATCCGGGTCTCCAAAACTTTTTGTCTAACGGAGCGTCGAATGCACAAGAGTTGCTGCAAGCTCTACAACAGCCGCAATCGAATCACAACCTTCTGCAGACGGTCCAACAGAATAATATGCCGCAGCAGATGCAAGGCAGGAGATCGTCTTCGCCGAGACCAGAGAGACATTATAAGGAACGGGAAAACTTTGAGCGGTTCGCTGGGGGATCGAGAGATAGGAACGACCGGGAGAACTCGGGGGCTGTTGCGATGAATAACATCAACAGGTCAGTTTGCTTATTTCTTTATATTTATTTTTAGTTCTTTTCCTCGACAACCTCTGTGGTCGAGTGGTTTGTACGCCGGTTTTCAAGGTGTTACCATCTCTGAGGTCCCGGGTTCGATCACCGGCTGGGTCAATTTAGAAAACGAACTTTTCTTTGGCTCAGGCTCAGTGTTTGTAGTTCCACCGCTGTCTCTGATTTCCATAACACAAGTGCTTTCATAATAAATAATAAGCTACTTACTTTGAAATCAGAGCAATGTTTGTGACGTTGTCTAATATTTATCAAACAATTTTTATTATTATAGCATATTATAGCATCTAAGCATTTATTATTATTTATCATTTATGTATTGTTTACTAGTGTAATTACGAGTTGAAGGTGAGTTAAAGTATCTAATTTACTAGGATTCAGTGGCTAGTTGGTAGGTAACACTTCAATATTATAAAGCTGCAAATTTCCTATAAGCAAAAATCTTCCTGATTGGTATACAAATGGTAGATCAAACCAACAGTTCATCATTATCTTTACCCTATGCCAATACCCACCACGCGGGTTTAATGTAGATTGTTGCAAAGTATACCACTTTATAACCTGTCTAAAGTATTACATCGCATGGGTTTTATCAATACGGTGCCTGATAATTACACGATAAGCCAACTAATAACACAGCCATCTCTCCCTTTCCCTACTAACACATTGATTTTTTTCCTTGAAACTGCATATTTGTTATACCGTCTAAGCGGCCTTCGTCAGTCAATTTTGACTCTTAAGGTATTCGCGATTAGGGTGCCGTTAAGTGCAAATAAGGTTGGCAAGCGTGGGTGCAATGACAAGTGTTGGGTGTAATTATGTGACAATGAGTGTAATTACTCCAACGCTCACCACACATTGATGTGTTCTAGTGGTCTATTCTGGATCGATAGACTTTTCTCGCTATCCAACAAACGGTTAAACGAAGCCAAAAATCTGAATTTATGTTACGACGGTAATGCTTGCTTGAAAAGTAAAATGTCATTATGAGGATGGAAATATGAAAGCAGATAAGTATTAAAGTAAAAAAATCAAAACAAGAGAGCAAAAAACATACCTGGCCCCTATATCACAGACGTGAGAATTGTAAATTACAATGACAATTTGATGTACGTTGCTGTGTCTGAGAGTAGTTTGATCAGTATTTTTTCTAGTTTCGAATTGGCTGACGCCATGGACACCAAATTGTCATTTTCATTTACAATTGTCACGTCTGTGAAATAGGGGCCAGGTATGTTTTTTGCTCACCTGTCATGACAATTTTATATCCGTTGCGTCAATCAATTTGAAAATATAATGAATTTGAAAATATAATGAATGAATGAAATATAATTTAGTATAGAATAAACTACCTATTCATAGCTACACGGCCATGTAAACCAAACTGTCATGACAATTGACAAATTGTCACGTTATTAAATATTCGTAAATATTCTTAATTAAAATGAAATTGATAATTAAATATTCTTTTTATTAAGATTTACGGTTTAATTCTTAGGCATATTATATTTTGTAAAAAAATATGTCGAACAATCAACAAACTCTACCGTTTCACCCATAAGACATTTAACAATCGCCTACCATACAAGTGTGCATTTTGTGCCTGTGAGTGTGTTGTGAATTACTAATCAACGTTTGTCAGAATGCCCATGTAGGGTAAGCAACGCAATAATTGTGTTTTAAGGTACCGATTGCTTTGGCCTCAATAAATTAACTGTCGACTGGTAGTTCTACTTGTTTAAGTTGCAGGGTTTTTGTGGTAACCGAAATTTTATAAAATATCTAGTAAAATTATGATTTTAAGAATTATTGTGATTGAATGCCAACTACTAAAATTATACTACAATATTACCGAATATTCACAATCTTCATAGCATTATTTCAATTTTCCTAAGCACATCCAGTGAAGTTTTTAACTTACTATGATTGTGGTAGATGGCGTTCCATCACAATAATCTGAGATTTTATACATTTTCCTAGCAATATTATAAAAATCCTGATTTTAAAATAATCCTGCGACATGTAAGAAATCATAGGACATTGTATTGTGAGGGATTAGTCGATTTAAATAATTAATGATTGGCTTATGAATGTTATTAATGGCAGATAAGATTTACCTTGAAGATCTAGGGTCTAATGACGGTATGTGTAACACTTCTGTCGATCAGAAAATGAGCAGTGATGATAGAATAGAATAGAATAATTATTTTCCATAAGTGCAATTACAAAGCTTTTGTACAAAGTTTACCTTAGAACAATATAGTAAGTGTGCTTGATCTAGACAATCCTGTGTTTCAGGCGATTTGAGCTAATAATATTCACAAAACTATTTAAACTTATTACTAGCTACTTTTCAAATAAAGTAAAAAATATTTTTACACAATATAAATTAAAATAGGTACATATACAGGGTTATTTGTAAAACACCAACAACCTCGCAGCAGTAAATGACTAACATAATTAACAGCAACGACTGTTATGACTTTTCCGACACAAGACGAAAAAAATCGACGTTCTGTACAAATTTCCGAACAGCAGCTGATCGAGTTTTGTATGAAAGGTTGATTTTTTTCTTTTTCGTAAAGTCGTAAAACAAAAGTTGTTGTTTCTGATGTTAGTAATCTACTCCTGTGAGGTTGTTGTTGTTTTACA
Organism: Catoptria pinella; assembly: GCA_963556745.1. Lineage (NCBI taxonomy): Eukaryota > Metazoa > Arthropoda > Insecta > Lepidoptera > Crambidae > Catoptria > Catoptria pinella. The sequence continues at coordinate 9,964,376 of OY750769.1, forward strand.
AAGAAACCAGTATCAATGACTTCAATTACATAGACGAGCTGTTCAAAACTAAAATTGTGTCACAACCAACCTTCGCGGCGCATCAACTGTTTCTATCGGTCGCTCGCAATAGACTAAAGGAGTTTCGGTGCTTGCACCGTAACTTACAGCCTGTCTAGTGTAGTATATACATAGAAGTCTTTGCCCAGTATACATTATTTCAAAGTATGTGAATACAACCAAAAGTCCAACGTGTTTTCATATAGGGCTTGCTTTGCAGGACATTTTTTAAATTGATCTTACGGGGATATGATGGCAACATCCTCTTATTGTCATGAGAGGCTTTGTCTCTGGTCTAAAAAGGGGTGAGGTGATGGTGATGATGAAAGGGTCAAAAACGCACTTGAAAGACCGCTTGAAAGACGGAAATTTTATGAGAAAACAATTATAAAATGTTTTTGACCTTATTAACATAATTATAGATTTTATTATATGTTTTTCCTATAGGTTTCCTCGTTGGTTTTACCAAGAGACATTTTATCTTGCATTTTAATTTCCTTTTTTTATTTTCCTTTTAAGAGCGATTTTAACCAAGTACGATTTTTATAAAAATCAAGATGATAAGGATATAATAAGAAACAGGCTTTCCTTTTAACTTAAAAAAATATATTTAAATAAAACCACTCTTTCATGTCTTTATTTTTCGAAATGAATGAACCGATTTTAAAGAATCTTCATACACAATAATCAGAATACATTAGTCTAAAAATGTAGTAGAAAACATTTACGAAAAATAGCGTTACAGCTAAATTAGGCCGATTTTAAGTTTTCCATAGAAACATAAACTTTTGATTATTTTTTTATAATAAGACATTACAAAAATGTTTTGACCTATGTATCTTACAATAAGCGTATGAAGTTTGAAGACTTGAAAGTTTGTAAAAAATGCCGTTTGCGTTAATGCCCTTAAGGCCCCTATATACCTCAAGTGGCGCCCTCATTTTAATTAAATTTATTGCTCGCTATGTACATAATGTATCGTGTAAAGTGGCCACTTTTAGCACTTTTGCGAACTACTACTACAACGAACAAAATTTTACTGAAGTTATTGTTTGTAAATAAACTATAGAACCTTAGCTTCAACCTGTACATGTGAATTTTCGATACATAATGTACTTAGCGAGCAATAAATTTAATTAAAATGAGGGCGCCGCTTGAGGTATATAGGAGCCTTAAGTCTAAAAACAGCCAAAATATCTAACTTTAAAGAGCTAGTTATTTAGTCCTAGTCCTAATGTATCTTTAAATTATCATTATCCTATAAAAATAGGTAACAGGAAATTGCAGGAAAATTGTTAACTAAAAAAAGGAAATTTGGAGACGTAAAAATGAAAACTTATTTTTTAAGATAAAAGAAGGACCATAAACGATAACACTTACGAAAATGGAGAAAACAGAGTACAATCACGTCTATAAATATGTATATATTTTAGAACTATGTCACTCTAAAAGCTATCACATTGTTGAGCAGAAACAAATGACAAAAACAACTACAACAAAATGACGAAGTTCTAAACTGTATACATATTTTTAGACTGTACATGCATTCTGAGTCACATAGGTTACGTATATGTAATTTGCTTAATGTTTTCGGCAGCCCTTGTTTCATTTCTTATTTCATTTCGAATTGCATTGTATTGTATACCCCGATCGCCAGCAAAAAGTACCTAATCAACACAACGAGCGATCCGCATTCATCATGCAACTACAATATTATCATTTTTAATTCATTAGCAATAAAAACTAGATGCTATCGCGGTAATGTCCATTGCTTATTACCACAGTAATTATGTAAAGAAGAGTGATGACATTTTGTTAGGGGAACTTTTATAGCTCCGTTTTTAATGAGTTGTTATGATATGATATTCTGTGTAACACGCACACTTCTAGATGTTTATTGATGTTTTTAATTTACTTTGGAAATTGTAGTACTTAGCTGTAGGTAGCCTTAATTGACCAATTAGGGTGGATGGACTATTAGTTTTCTCGTACGCTGCTTTTATAGACTGGTTAATAAGAACAGCGCAATAAGTTTTCAATTTCTTTTGGTATGGGAAGTCTCACTTTAGGTTTGCTCGTACACTTTCTACAGAATTATTTATTAATATACGACGACCTGAGTGGTACAGTGGTAACATCTACCACGCAAGAGTTCCGGGTGCGATTCCCGGGCGGGCATTAATATCTGTGACGGGTCTGGGTGTCACTATTTATAATTAACATATTAGACTTTTAATAAAGTGTGTCTTAATATTTAATACAAACAAGGTAGTAATCTTAAAAATATTGTTGTTTTTTTAGCATTAATACCTATGTGGCTGCTGTTTTTATCGAACTATCATAAAATAAACGAAAAATCACGTTGACTCTACAGAAAAAAATTTCGTAAATAATCAGAAAAAACACAACACGTGTAAAAAGTTACCTATTCATTTTAGATTTTACGCATTCACAATTATATTTTTATATTAAGATAAATAATACCTATACTAGAACAAAAGTTAGAAAAAATCGACTCACCCGTAGCGTCCTGTCTGAGGTCGATTTTTTCTGATACTTATATCATTTATCCTTACCTTTTCATTATTAGTCAAATCATGATTATGTTTACCAAATTATTAAGCAATAAAACTTAGTCTCGTGGACACATCAAAACACGTAAACATACAAAATAACACAAAGCGATTTCTACCATCCTTTTGCGTAACATTATTACAAGTATAATAAGGAAAACTACTATTTGACTATTATCTACTTTAATTAGCTATTTTATGCTAATTACCGACAGGATGCAGTAACTAGTTGTTATAATTATATAACTAATGTTCTATTCACGTATATATAAACAATTTTCTAGTGTTGGCAGAGCGGAAAATCATATTATACTAATGCAAAAGACAATTTTTAAGTACTTAAAAGACAAACAATAATTTACTTGTTACGATAAGTTCTCGTGTAAGTTTAATTCTTAACTGCCTCTCTGGTCTAGTGGTTCGCTCATCTGTGTAAGACGCAGGGGTCCCGGATTCGATTCCCAGGAGGGGGGGTACTAGGTTTGGTTGGTGGTAGGGCTTATTTCAAGTCCGCTTGGCTAGCTACCACCATCTTACCTAAGTCTGACGCCATAACAACAATTTAAAAATTGTTGTGTTCCGGCAGTTAGAGGTAAAATAGCCAGTTCCTCAGTGGTGAGGATTTCGGGTGTAGTGTGCTTCCACCTTCGGCCTTATCGTCACTTTTTAAACCAGTGTAATTTGAGCTGTGTTTTATTGAATAAGACAGTAAATTTTTACGCGTGGTAAGAAAAAGAGTTGACACATGTTACTCCGAACAAAAAGTGATTTTGTTCAATAATTTCATCACACGCAGGGATGGTCGAGTTATTTATTTGGTATGTCCAGTGCTTTTTTCTAGTATAAAATTGAACATTATAATTATTCCACAAATCTCCTCATTGATAAGTGCATAACGCCACCCAAATGGTCTGTCTTCACCGAGCCGTTTCAACTTTCAATTCAACTTGCGGCAAACGCATACAATATTGCCTGGTGGCAATATTGTATGAAAAGACTGTGTAAGAAAAGCGCACGGTTTGGAAACCGTGCGCTTTTCTTTCAACTTCCTGCCATATAAATTTCTCGTTTTTCCGTAGTCAAGTCAACAAGGAACCCTTATAGTTCCGCCATGTCCGTCTGTCTGTCTGTCCTTCCGCGGCTTAGCTCAGATGCACGTAGTGCTATAAAGCTGTAATTTGGCATGAATGTGTATATTAATCACGCTGAAAGAGTGGCAGAATAAAATCTTGAAAAATATTTTTTTAGTGTACTACCCCTACATGTAAAGTGGGTATGGAAAAATATTTTCTCATCAATCACGTAGTGTAGGATGTCATTGAATCAGTCTTAAAAATATTGTATGGTTGTGAAGACTTATTTTCGATTCAGGGATCCTTTTGCGAAATGTACCAACTAGTCATTTAAGGCAATTGCACATTAGACACTGTTCAACATTATCTACGCGTGGGCGTATGTAAGCCGCCCTACTTGTTTTAATCAACCGGTAGGGTTGTCACAGCTTGAAGTTTTACACTTGATAAATGTAGTTTATGTAAATTGTAGTCATTATGGTAATGGGCTGCTTTATTGATTCGTTTGCAATTTTATTTTTTGATGTTGAACAGTTAATGTCAGATTAAAAATACCTCAATAATAGGTTCTTCCACACCGTCTTATGGAATTTTTTAAAGTTTCTTTTAAGGGTCGTAAGTGCCATAGTCAAATCACAAAATAGAAAGAGGACTGAAGTCAAGCTTAGTTCATTGCTCGAGCGCGTTCGAGCAATGACACACACATAGACAGCTCTCACCGACCGACGACACTGCGCCACCACGCACTCGAACTCGTTTGAGATTCCGGCTATTCCGTGTCGGTGAGAGGTATCTATGTGTGCGTTGCTAGAGCGCTCGTAGTACCAAGATTGACTTCTGTCTTCTTCTATTTTGTGGTCTAATTGTGATGGAAAATATTACAATGTTTATTAAATAAAATAAGTTGTAAGGTTAAATTATCGCAGTACTCATAAACAGCATTGTAGTAATGAAGTCTTCTAGGAAAGAAATTCATATATTGTTTCTTTTTTTTGTGTTTTTCATTTTATCGGCTTTAGGTTCCACGTAATAAAATATTATTTCAAGTTGTGTCAGTAACAAAAGCCCAAGACGGCACAGCATTCTCGCCCCACATTCTGTTAATGCGACCATATAATTAGGCACGCCGAAGGCATTAAGTATTCCACCGACTATAATTACCTTAGCGCCCGTGACGCGCCTAATCCGCCAAGTAATGGTGATAAATAGATCCAATGCGGGATATCGCCTTGGAATATATTAGCGTTTAGCTCAGTATCGTCAACACTATAATACTCTTATATAATATTATTGATGACCTCCGTGGTCGAGTGACTTTGTACGCCGGTTTTCATGGTGTCGCCATCTCTGAGGTCCCGGGTTCGATCCCCGGTTGGGTCGATTTAGAAAAATGAAATTTCTTTATTGGCTCAGGTCTGAGTGTTTGTGATACCACCGTTGTCTCTGATTTCCATAACACAAGTGCTTTAGCTACTTACTTTGGAATCGGAGCAATGTATGTGTGTTGTAAAATATTTATATTTATTATTTATTTATAATCTATATATAGGGTGTACTGTATATAATACAGTACACCCTTAACACAAAAACTATGGAGTGCAGAACGAATTGGTATCGTGTTGAGATCGTGTAGATGTAAATTTTTTGTGATGATATCTGTACAGCGTACAGTACACCTACCTGCGTACTATTATTAGGTACCATTTTAAGCTTAATTGACTGAGTGTACGAAAGCTGACTTTCATCGAATTTGTGAAAAATATATCGAGATATAAAACTCCTTATTAGGGGAAAAATAATAAATAGCTACTTGTCCTAATCTTTAAAACTTTATTTTTACCTCGTTAATTGTTACCTGTGGCCCATGGTACCATGAGTTGATGCAAACTGTTTTCGCTACCGTTAACAATCGTTTTCTCTCTTTCACTCGCATTGACTGTGAGCAGTATAACCGATTGGTTTCTATAGCGAAAACAGTTTGCATCAACTCGTGGTAGAGCTACTGTTTATTCATTGCCTGATTGGAACTTTATTAAGCAAAACTCTATTTAATTTAATTGTACCAGTTCTAATAAATTAAAATCTGTTACAATTATGTTTCGTGATTTAAACTAATTCTCAATTATTTCCATTTCTCAATTTGTTTTTAAGTAGGATGCAAAACACAAAACATTGTGCCCTTGTGACAAAAAAAGACGTATTTTTTAAATAACTCAATCTATTGGTTGTCGTTAAGCATTACGTTTGTATATTTCAAACTTTTTATATTTTATTTAGATTAGAAGCATGATTCATATAAATTCTAATTAATTTCATATGAATTCTATTCCCTTTTTGAACGGAAAGAGAAATTAATGCTTTTTAGAACAATCATTTATCTTGATCGTAAAAAAAAACTGTTTCATACAAAATTAATTACGAAAATATCAAAATGTATGAAACAGCTGATTTTTTTTCGCGATTTCAGAGTTGGTCCCATAGTAAAAGATGATCAGTTTGATGGTCCCTATATACCATATTCAGCATTAGGGATATTTTAGTAACACGTTGTGTATATAAAGTCCTATAAGTTGCACGCATCGCAAACCCTAAAATTTTCCCTAACCATGAAACTGAAAACTCACTAACATTCGAAAACAGCCTTTTTTTGTCCATGGTCCCTGTGATAGTCCCTGGAGGGTACCACGGGAATTATTTTTTTCGATTCCTCTTTATAATATAATCAATTTAAATTACATAGCTGTGTCTCTTCTAAACAAAATATTTTTGAGTTACATAACGACTCTCTGTTAATAGTAACTATTACAACTTAGGGTGTCGACCGTACAAGCAAGTTTATGTGTGTGCGTACTTCAAAGACATTAAGTTAATGCGAGCTCATAATTACTGGCGGGTAACATTAATTCTCGGATCCATAATTTAGTTTAATACCTCATTTCTGGCCTACAATCTAGATAAATATTTTAGTTGCACGGCCCCATTATGGTGAAAGTATCAAAATGGTCACTATCATTGACAGTAATAGTAATTTCATTAGGTCATTGTAATTATCTGGTTTACTAAATTTAGATTTTTTGCATTCACAATGCTGTTTTTATATCTCGTTAATGTGTAAAAATTCTATGATGTATTTTGTTTTCACGCCAACCACCCTCACTCTTAACACTGCCAGCATCAGGTCTTCAACTCCTGGGTTCATATTTAAAAGGGTTCTGAAGGGTTCTCACCAAATCTTCATTATCATAACTCGTTACAAGGTCTCCCGCTTAGGGTTTGCGAACGAATAACAGCCCATTTTACTTTTTTGCCATTGTGCAGCTTGGTGGCGCAGTGGTTTAGCGCCTCACATGGGGATTGCGGAGTTGAAGTAACTTTCGCATGGGATGGGTGACCAAGAATATATTATCACGAGTTCCTCCATGCTTAAGGCACATTAAGCCATTGGTCTCGGCTGCATTTGCAGTCGTTAACACCCACCAATACGCATTGGGCCTGTGTGGTGGGTTTGGGCCCATCCTCTTTATTCACCCATAAGGAAGGCCCCTCCGATAAAGTACGTCAGAAACCGAGGGTTAAACTTCTTCTGTGGCAGGATCATCTGGAGATTATCTCGCATAGACCTTTGGCAGTCGTGTTGGAAATCGTAGTGTTGAATCGGAAATAGCTGCTGCCCATTTTCTGGTACACGATAGTGTAAGGTATCGACTAATGACTATATTGGACTACATCTGTCCAATATAGTCATTAGTCGTCATTACGACACCCTAATTAAAGAGTGCTAAAGAGGGCTAGTGCTACTCTTCTGTCACACGGTCAACTGGTTATAGGTACTTTCTACTTTAAGCTTTAGACCCTCTATTACTAACCGACAAGCCACTATGTCCACCTGTTTGGACGATTATTATTTTATTATTTTTTAATAACAATCTGTTTGGTTGATTTACATTTTTTTTTCTTACTGACCAGGGGGCTAATTGTCTAATTTAGAAATCTATCGCAATCGCTTTCATTAGACAGTTGAATCCGAGACATTGCTGCATTTCTTTGGTAAGTTTTTATTTGTGCCAAAAAGAAGCATCAATGTGTTTCATCCTGAAAGCGATTGCAATAGATTTTGAAATTAGACAATAGAAAGGCTGGTCGGTCGGTTGATACTTACATGCGAAATGACCATAACCAAATTAAAAACGTGTCCAAATAATTTACTAGTGGCTCCGTGAGCTGTTGACCTCGCGTTAAAAAGTAGCTCAAATTGTATGTTGTTTAAAAACAAATAAATAATATACGCAATCATAAGTTCTGTAAAGCACAACTACATGAGTAAAGACTCATGTGGTCATAACCTTATTATTTTTAAATTTCGAATATTGGCCAGAAATGTTTTGATTGATTTTCAAAAGCAATAATATGAAGTTTTGAGTCTCTAAAAATAAAAAAACAAAATTTGCTTTGCACCGCGCTAACAAAAAAGTTTTGTCTTATTTTTGAACACTTTCTAAACGGTCAAAATATGTCTAAATTTTTTTTACATTATCTCTGCCATTTTGAAAAAATCGAAAAACTGAACCGAAAAATATATATATTTATCGAACCTGCTCACAAAGTTCTTGAGAATCGGTTGAGAAATGCGACCTGTAGAGGAGAACAAACGGACATCCGGACACCGGAAGGACATCCTAAAGCATTTTTGCCCAAGCTGAACCAGAGACGCTTTGCGCTCGCTCGGTAAATTAAGTAACAAAATACGCTTTTAAAACAATACAAAAACTTCACGTGTTCGCACAAGTAGTTCTGTCATCATTTTAATTACACATTTTTAATTATGCACTTCTATCTTGTTGTCTCATTGTTTCTCGGTACAGTTGTCACCTTCATTACGTACAATATTTTTACTGTTTAAAGTTTCAACATTTTCGACTAATTATTATTCGTCGAAAATTTTCAGCAAGATAACTCATTAGTAAATAAAAACTTCTAAAATGAAAAATAGTCTACCAGTTTATGATTACAGTAAGTTTTGCTATAATTATCAGAATATTAGCCTAATGTAAGAACTTTACAATTCTAATGCGTAAACAAATTATTATGAACGGGAGGGAATATCCGTTCAGGACAAAAAGGCATGGAGATGCGAACTCACTTTTGAAAATCTGAAGTTTTGACTAGAGTATTTTTAAACAAGATCGTTTGTAGAATCTTCTAGTTATGTTATCTGTAAATTTTTATAAGATGGCATGGTGAAAGAAAATATATGATTCTAAAATTCAATTTTTTGCATAGTCTTTCGGTCACGTTACGAGAGTTCTTTTTAAAGAAAATTTAATTGACAAGTGTAAAATTTTAGAAACCAGATAAATTTTCCATACTTAAAACTGACTGCTAATCTATAATATAAAAATGAATCGCAAAATGTGTTGCTAAGCGCATAACTCAACAACGCCTGGACCAATTTGGCCAATTCTTTTTTTTAAATGTTCGTTGAAGTTCAAGGATGGTTTTTACGGCGAGAAAAATTCGAATAAGGGTGATGGGAGAATTTTTTGCCCCGACTATAAAATATGTAGGAACAAAAAACTGTCACATTACAAATCTTTTTGACAGGACGAAGTCTGTCGGGTCCGCTAGTAATAAATAAAAAGGTATACTTGGTCATCTTAATACATTCCTCTGTCATAATAAATTACTTTTTAAAGCAATTTCTTTCATAATGTTAACACTTCATTCTACCGTTTCGAGCATTTGTTAAACATTTGCTTCGATTTATTTATCTCGGAACAACATCACACACTTAATAACACAATCTACATTTTATGCTAATTTCTAAAGCGAATAATAACGAACTACTATAGTAAATAACGCTCTATTACTTCACCATTAGAGTTCAAAACAACTGACACTATTTGTTAAGAACTGAATGTGTTATTATCAAGTGAATTACGATTATCATAATAACTCTGAAGTCGCCATTATCCCTAATTATTAAGTCAACTCTATAAGTGTGTACAAACTTAGACGGGTTTTCAATACATTACATCATATTAGATCTGTCCTTGTGGAACTTACTTTTCAAAGACTAAACAAGTTTGTCGGGGTTGCAATATTATATTTTAAACCTGTTTTATTTAAATTTCTATCGAGAAATTTTCCCAAAAACTTAGCTTTTATTAAAAATTATATAGGTATGCTGAAAATTACCAACACGGTCGTGTATAGGGTTAAAATATTACGCTAATAAAATAAACAGTTCTGGTAATTCATTAATTATTTGAATGACGAAAACAATGGAATTTTATATCCCAAATATCCAGTTCCTCAGTGGTTGAGAATTCCGGGATTCCGGGGTGAAGTATGCATCCGTCGTCACTTTACATGAAGTGAGAGAGAAAAATAACACTATTGAATTTTATACCCTTATTAAAATACGAAATTAACCAGTGTATTTATTGCTCAATATAAACAGCAGACACCGTTTGCCTCAAAGTTCAGTGAATGCTAAATGCATGCTGTCAATTGTACTCGAATAATGTTTATGAGGTAATTTGGTGTTTATTAAAATCCAATTATTAACATCCATAAATGCACCCTCGGTAATTATACCTGAAGGCAAACAATATTAACAACGGTTGCATTTATATTTCTTTTAATTTAAGGCGAAGTATTTTTAAGAGCACATCTAAAGATCGTAGAGTCAAAACCATGATACAGATTAAAGGCAAGTAAATAATCTTAATGAAACAGACTTTTGTTTTGTGTTAATTGGTAAGAAACAAAAAATATTATATTTTTTTATAAATTGTAGGTAAGTATAGGAAGATATGTTAACACGTTCTGAAAATAATGTAACTGAAATTATTAATATCAACATAAAACTATATTTAAAATTATTGAAAATAGATGATAACTCGCGTTAAAGTCTTTTACACAGCAATTCCCAAATAGATTAACTTGACATTGTGCTATAAATATTATCGTGAAGTTTTTTTAATGTTAGTTTTTCGTCATCCATCTAACCCTTAATTGAAAAGGTCAAAACAAAATGTCAAAACCCCTTTCCATGCAGTGTAAAAAAAGGCTGAGATTCGAAATTTTAAAAAATAAACATTAATTGGCATCATTACTTTTTTGCTACCTTCTGTAAACAATTGTATGTTTTCCTTTTGTTCTGTTTTATTTTTCATCTTTTTTAGTAGAGAATAAAATCTTTTTTCAGATTATTAATTTTTCGTTTTAAATCTTACTCCAGCTTTTGGTTTTAATAATAAACTTGTAGAAACAATTGATTGTATGAGTATGTTTACATTTCTATAGAAGACCGGCGATGTTGCGACCACTAAATAAATGTGCAGTATTTATTTGAACGCGCTGGAAGGGCGCTTATTAAATTGATTAACTTCAATTTACATGCAAATGAACCACTGTGGTCGTTTTGTGACTTAACGCGCTTTTTGTTGATTTAAAGATTGAAGATTCGTTGTAATGTTCGGGTACACCATGCAGTGATAAGTCATTTTGTTAATTACAATCTTAGGTTAACCTTTGATTCACTCCGTATCAGATGGAAATATTTTTGAAAAAAGAAACTTTTTTATCCGAATAGTTTTTTAGTCTTATATGAACAGCGCTTTGGTGTGGTTTTCTTCTAGCACATATTTTCTCAATAACTTTTTGCTGTTAATAAATTAGTACGATACCGACGTGACTACGTCTCTATAAATATGTATACGATTTAGAAATTTGTCACTTTAAGAGCTTTTACTTTATTGAATAGAAATCAATGACAAATGACAACTACAACGAAGTGACAAAACATAACTTAGCGTAAAAGTGGGATATACTAGAAGAAATTCGATGATGCCACTAGTGACTCGGAAGCTCAGCGGTGAGAGCATTGGACCGGACATTCAAAGGTCGCGGGTTCGATTCCCGTCCGAGAACATGATCTGGTGCGAGTCGTATTTTTTCTAGTATATTATTTAGTATAAAAATAGTATTGTGAATGCTAAAATCTCAAACTTAAAAAGTTCTAAAGTGTTTAAGTACATATTTTTAGACCTGACTGTACTGTGTTTAATAGTTGTCTTTTGTTTTTTTTTTATAATTATTTTGGTTTATTCTGTATTTAAAGTCAACACCACCTTGCATCGTGCGTGTTGTAATAAAACTGTGTGCGTTTGTTGCAACGGATGAGGCCCTAATTAGCGGGCAATTACCGCTAATGCTGAGGCACTTAATGAAGCACTGCTTATGCACACATTTTAAACCTTATGTCAAAGGCAGTATAGGCACATTTTCCTTTAACACGTGTGTGTGACGCATTCCTATTGTTGCAATCGTAAGTGTCGTGTAAACGCTCTTTTTACTCGACTGCAAGTAAAGGATTATGTTTTTCGCGCGTATCTTGTATGTATTTATGTTTAATGTAAAATTCCTTATTACCTCATATGTTTGAAACGGCTGGACGGATTTCTATAATTAAGATATCTTGTCTTGTCTTTTGATGCAGGCGGGTTATTTAGTTTTTTAAATATATTTTTTATACTTTAGCAATGCACGTAGTGGCAGAAATATACATTGTGCCTAAATATTTTTTTATTCTATCGTCTGAGTATCGAACGATCGTTAAAAAAATATTGTATATATACTAGGTGTTACAAAAATACCCCTAATGCCGAATATGGTATATAGGGACCATCAAACTGAACAACTTTTACTATGGGACCAACTCTGAAATCACGAAAAAAAAATCAGGTGCTTCATACATTTTGATATTTTCGGTTTTAATTTTTGTATGAAACAGCTGAATTTATTTTCGCGATTTCAGAGTTGGCCCCATAGTAAAAGTTGTTTAGTTCGATGGTCCCTTATACCATATTCGGCATTAGGGGTACTTTTGTAACACCTTGTATATTTGACAACATCACATAAATTGCTCCGATTCCAAAGTAAGTAGCTTAAGCACTTGTGTTATGGAAATCAGAGACAACGGGGGTATCACAAACACCCAGACCTAAGCGAATATAGAAAAGTTCGTTTTCTAAATTGACCCAACCGGGGATCGAACCCGGGACTTCAGAGATGGCGACACCTTGAAAACCGGTGTACAAAGCCACTCGACCATGGAGGTCGTCATCGTTGTAGCAACTAAGGCTGAACCTACATGGAAAAAATAGGTTGGTATACTGCAATTGCTTAAAGACCATAATGCCAATAACCATTTCGTAGTTAATATTAAATTGAGTAATGACTTGTGAACTATAGGAATGGTCGACAACAGTTTATTTATACTACTAACTATAATGCTATTACACTTAGGTCAGGCAAGACTTATTTATCCAAACTATTTACCAATAATGTTAATTATTTAAAAATAGTACCTGTTTTAAATTACCATGGTTTTTGACGTTATTAGAATAAACTATATCGGATTTTACACCATGTACCTGTGTCTCAAAAAAAAACAGGTACATGGTGTAAACCCCGATATAGTTTATTCTAATAATAGTACCTGTTTTTTATTGTCATGTTACACATCAATCAATAACCTCTTTCGCAAACCCTTCGATCGTTTTAATTTTACAATAACTTATGTCTTGAAATACTCTTGTCAGTTTATTATTCTAAAATACTATATTTCTTCATTCCACTTTTTACTCATATCCTGCTACAATAAATAAATATTTGACAACATCACATACATTGCTCCGATTCCAAAGTAAGTAGCTAAAGCACTTGTGTTATGGAAATCGCACACAACGGTGGTATCACAAACACCCATACCTCAGCCAATATAGAAAAGTTCGTTTTTTAAATTGGCTCAACCGGGGATCGAACCCGGAACCTCGTAGATGGCGACACCTTGAAAACCGGTGTTCAAAGCCACTCGACCAAGGAGGTCGTACAATGATATCAATTAACCATTACCAATCATAAAGTTATTATATTACTAGCAATACTTACTGAAAATAGTAGTTAAATTGTATAAAAACACAAAATAATCAAACATCATCTTGTTATCGGTGCAGACTTACAACGTTGAACGGAGGGCAAAACAGAATAAAAAAGCGTTATTGAAATAAAATAATAAATAAAAAATATTTACTATGTGCGTGATTACTGGTAGTCCCCAAACTAGGTAATCTGTCTAAGGGGGAGTTTATTTTTGGTGATTTCAAAAACTCCACCTTTAGTTTAATTTAGTTCTTGACAATCTTCCTTAATTAACATGTATCACAAAACACAAAATAGACAGAAAAGCCGCTTGAAGGAGATTTCACGTGCACTCAACCCTAAACATACGTATAGGCAATTTCAGGCCAAACAAGGTTATATTCAGTGTTGTAGCAGCTCTTCGCGCACAAAAAAACCGGCCAAGTGCGTGTCGGGCTTCGCGCAGTATTGGATTCTGTATGATTTAACTGCGGACAGGGGTCCGCAGTTTAATTTTTAGGGAAAAAGGAAACCAAAACATGGAAGTGTTTCCGTATACGGCCAAATTTTGTGTTATTACAGTATAATAAAGAAATAAGTGAGTGGTTGTAAACCTAAAAAGTCAACAAAATTTAAATTTAAAATCAACGAAGGCGTTGTCGCGCCAACCAACATACCTCACCAATAACCCAGCAACAATAAAAACAACATTTAAATATTTTCCTTCTTCGGTGCAGGCTTGCAACGTCGAACGGCGAGATCACAATAACGACGTCGCACGGCTCGAACGCCGGGCCGGCCAGCAGTGCGGGCAGCGCCAGCTCGGGCCCGATGCCATCGCCGCACCCACCGGTGAAGCTGTCGCCGAGCTCCGTCAAGTCTCCAGCGCAGGATGAAGGGGATTTGCTTGCTGATTCGCCAAGTAAGTACTTTTTTCATATAACGAAAACAATTAAGGAAATTAGGTATCTCTTGCAAAACCAGCACGTACGTAAAAATATCGGATATATGTAGAATGAAAATGACGTCTTTAAAGACTATTTATCATTAGTCTTTTGATACTTTAAAAGAGCCGAATACTGTGCGCATGATACTTATTTCCAATAAATACAAGCATTTTCTTCATGTCTACTTCAGTTTAATTGGTTTGAGATGTATAAAAGGAAGGACTGTTGCAAATCTAATAATAATAAAAAACCTGTATTACATGTTTCCACAACTGATACTAAGGCCTCCCAAATAAAAATTATATTATTTTTTAGTTCTTGCGATTGCAAAACTGTAAAAATAAAACATTCTTTCTCACTTTGCCAGATAATAATTATACAAAGCAAGAGCAAACTGAACTGTCGCAAAATAGCTGGTAAAAGCTAACATTTAACAAAGTTCTGAATAAAAAATGCAACTTTGTTTCCGATTCGGGCGCTAAATAAATTAGGCAACTACAAATTAGTTTCCGTCGTGACACAACTGAACAACTTAGCGCTATTTTCGAGTCAGCGCTAACTCTATTCTACTTATCCATAAAAGTTGTCCATTCTAAGCATAGAGGCGATCCATTAGCTCCAGTGAAGTCTAACATTGTCGTAGAGTTATTTACCTAATACTATAAAGAGTTGCGGCGAGAGACGGTCGGATGCACTGTTTGGAGTTGCGCGAGTGCGTTACAGTAACTAAGTCTCCAAAGTTGATTTACGTAAAGTAGGCTTGCGGCCGTTCGGCGTTCGTGAGCCGCACTTCCCGATCTTGTCAGTGTGGAGTGGATTTTACGAGGTAGAGTGTGATTGTGGAATGTGGAAAATAATTAATGGATGAAGTACATAGAAACTTTGGTTCACAATGAGCTTAGGAAAAGTTTTTATTTTTTGAAATATATACATTTTAACTTAAATTATGTGTAATTGATGCGTGACAGGTAGACACTGTTGCGAGAAAACAGTGCAAATGTTTAACTGTATTCATGACACTTTTGGACATGCGATGTAAACATATGGGGTTGATTTTTAAATAGTTTTTCGAGTCTAAATGTCTTCTCCCTATTATAAATCTAAAGCTTTTCGTTGCGACTTTAAATTTGTGCCATTTTTCTTTTGTAGTTATATCATTTTAGACAGAATAGGGATATAATCTTTCTCTACTCCTCCTTATTTAAGTATTTTCAATTTAAGGCTTATAATAAGGCAGATAAGTCTTTGGACCTCTTTTCTAAAATATTGAAAATTCTTTTTTAACCATACGAAGACTTGTAATACAGTATTTATCAAACCAGCTCCAAGTTACGTCAACCAGCTAATTACGCCAACGGTCGATCGCTAATGTGCAGAAATAGCGTACAATCGATGGACTCATTATCAAACAATCAACCGAGTAGGTCGCACCTCTGTACAATTACGTCTATAAATATGTGTACAGTTTAGAACTGTGTCACTCTAAAAGCTATTACTTTTTTGAACAGAAATCATTGACAAATGACAACTACAACAAAGTGGCAAAGTTCTAAACTGTATACATATTTTTAGATGTGACTGTACTAGCAGCCTGACGTAATGCAACTGTTAATTGACAAGAATAGGGATGCACGGAAACGATTTGCTTAAAAATATTAGGGGTTTAAGTATGAAATTGCCTTTTGTATGGAGAATTTTAAAGAATTTGAATTTGCCATACTTACATTTTATTAATTTGTTTAACAACCATGAACGCTAATGTTTTAAAACTTTTATGCACTAATCGCAGGTCTGTTTATTTATGTTATCCCCGTTGTCTCTATATCCGAAACACAAGTACTTAATTTGAAATCAAAACATTAATAATAATGAAACAAATAATTTTCTATACGAAAGTCAAACCAAAGTTATTCTTACACCAAAATCTTCAGCTAATTGTCGAACAAAGTGACTGGAAAAGGTACAAACAGTTACATAACAAAGCCTTAGGTACCTACTCACTCAATTTATTCGCCAAAGACAAACATAAACCTAAACACGCGAAATTAGGCCCAACTTTAAGCGTAAGTACCATTTAAAACAATAGCCCCGCAAATCCATCCGGGTTATTTATAGCGTACGATTTTTATTTAAATCGGTAAAATAATTATTATTAAAAAAAAAATTATTAATGCTATCAAAATATATTTTTGATTGAAATACCAACTAAACGTTCAAACAAATTATTATTATTTATTTATTAGGGACACCAACAGGTAACATGTTTAAATTACTTGAATCTAGGTCTAGCATGCAACCCAATTACAAGTGAACACAATGTTATTTGAATGTTATATATTATTGTAAAATATTAAGTTCTTTAGTAATATTGTAAATCATTTATTTGATTGTTAAATAAAATGAGTGAATGGATTTATTAGAACTGATAAGTTTTAAAAATAACTTTTCAAATGATTTTGACATATCAATGAGTAAATAACTATTTTAATTTCCTAATTTTTAATTTAACTATTTTCTCCCTAAACTCAATCGATCATACCGTTTTAACACACCATTTTCAGTTTCGAAAACTTGAATTTTTTCACCTCAAGAATATCGATTGAAAAATACTGATTTCTTATTCCTCAAAAAGTATTACCCAAAATCAGTTCTCAAACCGCATGAAACTGTGTGAAATTAATATCATACTTACCAAATAGTATACTAGAAAAAATACTACTCGCACCAGATCGTATTTTTTCTAGTATATTATTTGTTATTATATGAAAATAGTATAGTGAATGCTAAAATCTCAAAATTTAAAAAATAATATCATACTTTTTTTTAATCGGATCGCAATCGTACAGTGTAAAAACCTGAACGGGTTCATGCCTGGGGCCCAGTTCTATTGATTACTATTTAATTCGTTGTTAGTGGATACAATTACTAAATTACTCGGTTCCTCTCCACTTAGCTTCTACGTTAAATTGTCTATATAAATCGATTGGTTAGATATTTTCGGCACGACTCGTTCGCTCCCAGTGCTTTTCAAAAAGCTCGTATAATTGAGACGATTATTTCAAATCCTCTTTCGTTCGTTCTCTTTTTAATGGTTATTAAAAGTTTTCCAACACACGTGTTAGTCTAATGTAATTAAAATATATCACACCACTTTGAAAAAAGCTTAGAACTGTTTTTATCTCATGACTAATTAAGTAGTAGGTGCTTAAGAGTCCGGCGACCAGTGAGCTTCCCATACGAACGTAATGGGTACCAAAATGATTTGCTATTTGAGCATAATTAACTCTTCTTGTGGTGTCATTCGGATTAAGACAGTATTTGTCTAGGGTTCTATTTAATAAAAAATCCAAAATACCACACCAAATAAACTTTAATGCGATTTACAGTTTTGTATGAAAGAAATATAATTGGCATTTCTTTTGAATTGGGTTAGTATTTTGTTTGTTTAATAGAACTAGACAAATACTGTCTTAATCCGAATAACATCACCATGAAGAGTTTATTATGCTCAAATTGCAAATCATTTTGGTATTACGTTTGTATGGGAAGCTCACTGTTCGCCGGACTCTTAAATGGCCGATTGAATAAAGAATTTTAACGAAATTGCGTTTTCATACTAACGTTTCCTTCATCAATTGAAAAACCGCGTTAATATTACACAACTTTTTTATACAAACTTTTGTACACTGAGCTTAGCTTACTAATGCCACACTGAGTAAATAAAAAAAATTCTCAACGATTGGAGACACTTTCAATGCATTTCTGACGTTATGGGAAACAAAAATAAGAACAATAGTTATAATATACTAGAATAAATACGACTCATACTCGGTAGCTCAGCGGTAAGAGCATTGGACCGGACATTCAAAAGTCGCGGGTTCGGATCCCGTCCGAGAATATGATTTGGTGCGAGTCGTATTTTTTCTAGTATATTATTTAGTATTGTATAAAAATAGCATTGTGAATGCTTAAACCTTAAATTTAAAAAGAAGGATTTTGTTAGTACTCCTATTAACCATTATGATCATAATTTGAAATATTAATTAGTTTTAGGCGTGAATGAATATATTGTACCTAGACGTAATCATGGTCCTAATTCTGTTTTCATGGTTCTGTTAGTAAATTATTTCATTTGCACCATCAATGACTCGATAGTTCTCTTATACAGTGTAAGTACCGAAAAGAAAGACGGCGTTTCAGCAGTTGGGCTGATTTTAAGCTTAATGATATATATTTGAATATGGACCAATAAATAACGGCGATTATTTTGGAACATTAAAAGGAAATTAATTGTCCAATCACCTTCATAACAATTATATTACAATTATCTTTAATTTCTTGTAAATAATACCAGTTAGATACAAATATACAATTCACAAAGGGCAACGACATAGAGAACCGAGCCGTCAAAGAAGCCGCCTCGTTTGTTCTCACCGGTATCGAACTAAATTAATTAACTAATTAAAAGCCATTACTTACTGCTCGCGATTAAATTAGATGACTTACTGGTCAAGAATAACGAGAAGTCGCTTCGATTCGACTTCGAGGCTGTTTAAGTAGGTGGTAGGTACCTATTAATAATAATAAATAGACGACCTCAGTGGTCGAGTGGCTTTGTACACCGGTTTTCTAGGTGTCACCATCTCTGAGGTCCCGGGTTCGATTCTTGGTTGGGTCAATTTAGAAAACGAACTTATCTATATTGGCTCAGGTCTAGGTGTTTGTGATACCACCGTTGTCTCTGATTTCCATAACACAAGTGTTTTAGCTACTTACTTTGGAATCGGAGCAATGTACGTGATGTTGTCAAATATTTATAAAAAAATAAGTTTGCTCATATTTTAAAAAATATATTAGTATCAGTTGTCCCATGGGACTACTGGGACACTGGGAACAGTGAGACAGACAGAAACACTTGAAGTACCTAACACGACAACTTTATGAAGTTTTATTTGCTTGTACTCTTTCGTACGGTTGACGTTTTCATTCATTGTATCTGTGTTAGATCACGTAATAAAAATATTGTAAAAACTTCTTAATTATGCATATTGTGGTAATATCCAGGGACAATGCAGTTAACGAACTTCGCAATTTAATTGTTTATTTATATAAATAAATAATAATACACAAGACAACGAGAAAATAATTTTGCTAATCGAAGATTTAAATGTCAAATTCATAAGTACACCTTTTCTTTGCGAATATCTTTGTGAAAGGAGACTGATGGTTGCCAGAGGTTGCAGCTCTAAAGTTATACGTTTTAATTAATACTAAGTATTAAAGGAAGTCAGATACATCTGCCTTTTCCATCGTCTCCGCTTATTATCTTCGACCATTCCTTGATTAGCACAGATGCAATCTACAAACAGATATAATAAGTAAACCTCGAGTTACTCTAGTACTACGTACTAGAGGAGCCATCACAAGCAAAAGTTTTGTTCTATTTTATTAAGAGTTAACCCTTCAACGCCCGGAAAATGAGACACAATAGATACTCCATTGTTATCCGACCGCCTGCGTCCGCTCGGGCGTTGATGAATTAAAACTAAAGTTCGCTGCAGTGCTAAGATAAGTAAATTGGCTTTTCAATGCTACTGTTTACTTTCCCTCGCTCGATTTCGAGAATGCAACCTTATCTAAATAAATTATTACAGTTAATATATAAATATAAATATTTGACAACATCACATACATTGCTCTGATTCCAAAGTAAGTAGCTAAAGCACTTATTGTGTTATGGAAATCGGAGACAACGGTGGTATCACAAACACCCAGACCTGAGCCAATATAGAATAGTTCGTTTTCTAAATTGACCCAACCGGGGATCGAACCCGGGACCTCAGAGATGGCGACACCTTGAAAACCGGCGTACAAAGCCACTCGACCAAGGAGGTCGTCAAGTAAGGGCAATCGCAAAGTCTCTGATAAAGTCTTGTTATCTGATATTGAATTGGTAGCAGAGGCAGCGGAGGAGTGTTAGTTGGAGGTACTGCCTCTAGTATTTTTTTTGCCCTAAGACAATTACACCCGTATTCACAAACATTACTATGAGGTGTCACAGTGGCCACGGACGCACAGCGTCCTAACTACCAATCACACGTAACACTTATCAACTTTCGTGCCCCTACAAAAGTGCCTCGTAGGCAGTTCACACCACTTTGTCCGCCATTAAGAAGAACAGTTCTGGCAGCCAATTCTTCTTATGCAAGGTTCTGTAAAATTCTGAAAGGCATCAGTGATAAAATCGACATACATTTTGATAGTCCCAAGGCACTGACTTCCACCGTTAGTGAATACCTGTCAGATTGATCATCGTCCTGTTATTATTACCTACTTTATTTATTTTTTACTTTTTTATGTCAGTTACACATAGAACTATGTACCTAGTAGAATAATTTCGTTTTAATTTGTTATTTTAATTGGTTTTTCTTTTGTTTGGCGTATTGTAACGGAAAATGGGGTGTTTACCTATAAGTAATTGTAGCACTTAGCCGAGTTTGTTTTTGTTTGATATTAGTATATAAGTTTGGATGTTGCAATTGTTGGTGAACCTAATAAATAAACACGTAAAACAAACGAACCAATCACAGAGCTCTGTTTCAACGCAGTGCGTGCGCATAGACAAGGGTCGTTTGGAGTATTGTTCTTGACTACGGGTGTTAGTCGTCTATGTTACGACACTTTTGAGTGTGAAAGGTTGGTGCTATTCTACTCAGTCAGACACCACATATACACTTATAATTCATAATTGATTTATTGCATAAAAACATTGGACAATTAGGTGCATATCGTTGCATAAAAACATTGTACAATTATTACACTTAGTCCATATTCCCTTTTAAATGCTAATTTTTTTTTTGATAGTGTTTTTCGATTGAAGTTAGGTTGAGTTATCTACAATTAATTTAAAATTATCAAACAATCTCTATTAAGTATATTAAATTTGAAATTTCCTGTAGGCAGGGCAAGGTACTAAAATAACAAGTTCATAATTACTTATTAATTAATACCTCGGAGTTATCCACAACGTGTGTCAAAGTTATAAACACACACAACACTTAATTCGATTATAATCATGAATAATATTTCATAAAATCGGATTTTAATTACAGTCGGGCAAATGAAAAGCCCTCGTCAATATTACAGAAAAGGCCAAACTTTTACCGAACACTGTTCGAATTCTTGAAGAAACTTCAAAAGTACTTAAAACAGTTACCTTAATACGCGTTAATTACAATGGATAACGTATTCGATTCTATATTGTAATCGGAACATGATTCGAGTCAATTCAGTTCGCGTAATTTCACCCATTATACCTGTTAACAAATTTATAATGTGCGTGTCGACAAATCGGATCCCATTCTAAACTGCTCCTTGTGTCAATTGCAGAGAGTCGTAAAGCTCAAAAATTTTACGTGCGCGTGTAAATGTGATTCGTTCAAAGTATACATGATTCACCTAATCACTCGAAAAACTTTAATTAAGAATAATGAACCGTTGAATGTAAAACGTCGGAATAACGGCCTCTTTCGATTATTACGTCGGATTTTTCTGTTTTAAATATGCACGGCTGGCATGTGAGTGTGATTAGCGGACTGTCGGTAAACGCAAATCTGATATTAGCGGATCATTTTCGAGAGGAAACTATTTAGAAATACCGAAGAGAAAATTCATAGGGTCGAGAAATGGAAAATACACCTAATTGGAAACGCGTTAGGGAAATGGAGTTAAGTAGCAAAAGAAATACTTTACGACGTAACTATTTTTATCAACGTTGAAATACCTTTGATGAAGAACAAGGTAAGTAGAATCGGAATATAAACATATTTTTTTTCTGAAACCTTACCATGGTAAAACATTGAACAGCCCTAAAAACATAATGATCATGATTTTAAAATTCGTTTGACACTTAGCCAGAAAACCAATTATTCCACATCACGTAGGTACGTTTGTCGCGTCATCAACGCCAGTGTGTTGTTTCAATTATACCAACAAAATACTCGAGGAGTGCCGAACACTTTTTCACGGAAAAATTCAATTTCAGAAACACTCAAAAACACCGGCTGTCGAAAGCTGCCAACTCAACATTCGAAAATACATAATGGCCGTTACGAATTAGTGAACTATACCGAAAATGATCCGCTCGCACGGAACCCGGGTCAATAGTCGAGCACACAGACCAACACGCGAACTTTAATTGTGTCTAATTAATTTATTACATGTATTAAACAATTACCCGCCGGTATCTCGATGCATTATTGTTATTGAATTCGGTCGTACTGTTACGACTCTTTGACCAATTGACTTATCTTTTATAGGTAATTAATGGGCGAATTCTCATCACGCGAACGCTCTAATTGGATGAGGAGTCGAAGTTAAAAATTGGTGATGCTCTCTAGTAATCGCTGGGCAAATTGCGATGAATTGTTTTATTAATATCTTTTATCGTTCGTTGTTGGTGCCTACTGTTACACCTTTACTTTAATATACATAGTATATCTCTATCATCTTTGGACGGAGTAGACAATGACTAAAGATTTAAATTTACTATGATTTTGGACATATTTTGGACATCTTCTTTTGTTGCTTCCACAGTCACAGTTATCATACCGCCAGGTATAGAAATAGTATAACCTGCTTGACTTTATTATCTTCACATTTAGGAGTTAACCAACTTATTCAATGATGCAACAAAACATGGTTGACAACGATCAAATCTCACTCCGGAAATTTCGCGAAATTATCTACAAATCACCCCTTATAACATAAGGAGCGCAAAATTTCCGAAACTATTGGTGGATAACAAACGAAATTAGAAATCGTCTGCGTTTCGAACACCGGTAAATGGAGGAACGATTGCCAATTTACGAACCCTACCCGTCTTAATTGATGCAGACTAGTAAACTAGTGGGGGTAGACAGTGAAAGTAATTTGTCATCGGTTAGCTAAGCAGGGGAGACCGGCACAGCACGTCTCAGCTAATGGCATCCCCATAATTAGGAGCCACCATCTTCTAATTGCATAAATTGCTTACTAAACTTGCCTATAATTTTGCTTGTAATTAAACGGGTAGGCGAGAGGCGTTTCTACGAGCACTTAAAAGCATTGATTCGTCACGGAATTTCATACAAACTTTAAAGTCCTTATTTTTTTAAATTAATGAAAAACTTCATACGCATAAGCAGGATACATAAGTTAGCTAAGAACATTTTTAAAATTTCTTATTTTAAAAAAGCTAATTGGAAATTTCAGTTTCTATGAAAAAATCGGTCTAATTTAACAGTAACACTATTTATCGAAAATGTTTTCAATTAACTTTTTAGATCAATATTCTGCTTATGTGCATGAAGTTTCATTAAAATCGCTTCATTCATTTCGAAAAATTAGGACTTGAAAATTGGTATGAAATGCCGTGACGAATCAACGCTCTTAACTTATTTCACGTTTTAACTTCAGAATGGACACTAGATGTATACTGAAGGGCTTTACAACTTAGCTGTTCCATAAAATGTAATAAGGTATAATAATTATCATGGAAACAATACTTTTTAAAATATTGTTTCCGTGATATTTTTTTTGACTCGCTTCTTAGAAACTGAATTTTCAACTGTTGGTTCTGCTGTACCGATATGGCTATAACCATCTACTACTCCAAAGATAGCTTAAATTATTAAAAAATAAAATATCTGCAATCAATGCAATCATGAAAATTATTTATGCTTATCAATGTACTAAACTCACAATTTTGGATAAAATGTTCCCAACCTTCTTTCGAAAATTTTCGAATCCTTCGGAGAGTTTGGAATTTTTTCTGTTTAAAGCTACATTATTTATGTCAATCACACGACGAAATTCACATACTAATAGATTTATTTGTCACCACAGACCAACCAACAATCAGTCAGTCGTCCAGCAACGTAGTCGACGGCATCAACCTAGAAGACATCAAGGAATTCGCCAAGGCCTTCAAACTGCGCCGCCTAGGCCTCGGCCTAACGCAAACCCAAGTAGGCCAGGCCTTATCCGTCACCGAAGGGCCGGCGTATAGTCAAAGCGCCATTTGCAGGTAAGGATTTAGATTTAATACATTTATTAATGTGCATTTCATTTAATACTAATTTGTTTTTATAATTTTGGGAATGAAAATGGAAGACTGAGTGGTAGTTTTTGAGTAATATAAACCAAAAAGTTTTGATATAGATTACCTATACATGTAATAAGGTGTTTCCGTGATAAATGGTACAGTCTTCCCTTTAATAATCAATGTTTAGAAAGAATGACAAATGACAAGAAAACATCAGAATAAAGTCGCACGCTCGTCACAGCTCTGACCACCCTAGCAATAAAAAAGCTCCCAATCTAAGGCTCAGTTATCGCAGCCAACTTTTTAATATCGTTAATTGAAGTGATTTGTAAAACAGCATGACTCCTTTCATTGCTTACGATTCGTTTAATTAATTACCATTCGGACGGCTTCCGTTCCGGCCCGTGTCGTGGCTTATACCATTTTTTACTTGGCTAGGCGCGGGCACGCGTTTTCCAATTATCTTTTTGGTATCCACTATTCTTATTTCGTCTATGATGAACTGAATGTTACCGCCAAATTGTATTGAACAATAGGATTTTTAAGGCTGTATTGCAATAATGGTAGTGGTTGCAATAGAGGTAGAGCATAACGTTTGATTTTAACAATAGAAATTATACCAAGAAATTCTTATGCTAGCAATTCTGTTAGATACTCGTATTGACGAGTTATATTGGTGACGTAAGCATTATTTTAAACAAAATAAACAAAATTTAATATTTTAAATTTTGTTAATATTTTGTATAAACAAAATTTAATATTTTACAAAAATTTTAAAATAAATCGAAATCTATCGGAACAAAGTTTGCGCTGAACAAATCTAATTTCAATGCAAACCGGAATGCTATACCAGCAGCGCGCAGGCCTAAGGAAATTTCAATTGGTGCCACCCCTGACGACCTCCTTCGTATAATAAAATCATTAACCGTTACTTCTGTTCCAGTTAATTAATTATCTTGCCGTAATTACTTTTTTCGTGTAATTAAAAGAGTAGAATTCCCCTGTCTTTGTCTCGTCCTGATTTCATTTTCCATTAATTTTTCTTTCTACTCCCTCCAATTTGGTGTCGTGACGTCGCTACATGGTAGTTACCCCTTTGATTATACTGGACTTAATTAATTTGCATTTTAATTAAAACATATTATTCGAGAAAAGAAATAATTTAACATTCCCCCGTTTCTTAGAGAAACTTGGCTATTGTTTCAAGTCTGACAGTAGATTTTTATTTTAAAATAAATTTGTGAAAACAAACGAAGTGATTAACTCGGAAATTGCAAAACTCTTTTACGACAAATTGCCGACAGACTGCGTAATTTCTGCGGGATTTTGAATAAAAAAAGCTACCGTTTAGGTAAATATTAACAAGCTTATACCAACAAGATTCATGGTCAATGCCACTGAAAATGGCATCATACATGAAAAATAAAGCTGTTGTGGACATGTGAAGTGTATTTAAATTTTAAATGCGATATAACGAATCAAACTCCTAAAAATGCATACACTGAGTGTTGTGGCGTCTGAATAATTTTAAATTCTTAATAAACTGAAGTTCACGGATGTTTGTGATACAATTATTGTTATGGCAGTCATTTTATTTACAGTTTTTTGGACTTCACGAATATCTGGAAAGCGTGCGTCTTTATTTCTGTTACAAGTTTTTTTAACATTCCTCCAGAACATCAAGGATTCCCTACGCCCACTGGATGATAAGAATCTAACATGATTATTTGTTACCGTCCCCAGTGCCCTGGCTTCGCAGATGCTAGCAGCTCAGCTGTCGTCACAACAACAAAACATGTATGTGTTTTGTTTTATTCCCTTTACCGTACCTCCAAATTTATCACCATAGCATCGACTTAATACCCAGACCTTTTTGACATAGATATTATAGCGCCTCACAAGAGATTTTCGTGCAATGATAAATTCGGAGGTACTCAACTTACATGCATTAAGCACACGCTTTGACTCACTTTCGACGGCCCGTTCCACATGTAGACTGACTTTAAATCAAAATGTTTCAACGCTGTTTAATGTTATCTTATCTTGATCGGCGATCCGTACATTCCTTTTGAATGTATGCCGCATATAATTATCGGTAATTACCGGTTTTGACGTTCTTTCTTTTCCTTTTCACACGTATACGGTATTTGCATACGAGTAATTACAGAAAAGGCGCCATGCATCATACGCCTCGCTGTTACATTTTGATGTTAAGACAAACGCGGTACATTAAAGTGCGGCTACCGACCATGTCTATTCGACACCATGAGTAATCGACGTAAGAGTATTATCACTTTTGTTGTAGGAACATCTCGTTGAGTAATTTGTTGCTTTCCATCTAATCTAGCATGATGTATTATTTCATTACTCTTATTTTTATTAATATTCATTTCGCGCAATTCAAAGCCAGGGCATTGGCATACGTTACCTTTCGTTTCTAATTGAATTCGTTGTTTTATTGTTACCTCGTTTGAAATTAATCAAACTGATTACCCGGCAATCTAAATTGCCTATTGTTTTTTTTTCTCCACATAATCGTTAACGCCATGTCAATGTCCTGTGTTTATGCCTGTATTTGGATCGGGTTACCGCGATGTCCATGCTTCAACGCGCTAGAGTTTTGTTTGACCGGTGCGTGCATAGCAAGAATTAACATTAAATTGTGTGTTCGATACAGATTTGAGAAATTGGATATAACACCAAAAAGTGCGCAGAAAATCAAACCGGTGCTCGAACGTTGGATGAAGGAAGCAGAAGAGAGGTAAATATTTGTTTGAGTGAATTTGTACGTGGTTATGTGCTACACCGTGGTCGTGACACATTTGGCCTATAACGCTTAGCAACGTTGCAAAGATATTTCTCAAATCTGGACTAACTACTGCTTTCACGGGCTATTAGCGTTTAAGTTTGTTTAGTTCTTATGCTGCTGTTGTTTTACTAACAATATCGTTACGATTTGATATCCTCTACACCTCGAAATTCAGGAAACTGTTTTCTGATAACCTAAATAACATCGCTCGAAAACAGTTTCTTAAATTTTTAAGTACACCCTAACAACAATATTGTATGTAGTTTACATTTATTAGAATTTAAAGTTATCATGTTTTGCGTTCAAGTTTTCTTTTAAAGTGTCATCAATAGCGTCATGGTTATTATTGACGACGCTTTTGTTTTTGATAAGTTGACTATTATAATACCTACTCGATTACTGATTCGATTTAAATCCATATTATCTACCACGTCAATGGTCGCCGCGACGGAAAAACAAACGTCGTAGCAGAGCTTTAAATTTCATAAATCGATCCAGATGTCACTTAAAACTTCAACGGGACTTAATAAACGCTGTGAGATTCTATCGATTTAACATTTTGCGTCATTAAAATGCATTATCTGGATGCAACGAGACGCATTTAACATTGCAAATGGAGCATTGAATTTGCAGTCTACTATCTCCCTTGGTGGTAATTTTTAACGAGCGCCTCTAACGATAGTCCTTGAATTAATACCAGGATGGGTGGTCGTCTCCGCAGCCTTATTACTTGATGCCTTACATATTGGCTTTTAATCAACAGCTATTTCTGAGTGAGGAAGTCTTCAAATATGAAGTTAGTAAATATGGTCCCTTAAATTGTTAATAAAGTTCATTCAGTTCCAATTAAAAAACATGGTTAAATCTGAAACACGCTACTGTAAGTTCATTTTTATATCAAATTCAAAGTTTTTCTTCTGACAGATCAAGCTAAGAATCTTTAATAAGACGAACGGTAACAAAATTTGTTAAATGACATCTTCCACTAAGATGAGAGCACTTTTCACAATAACAATACAAAATATCGTTAGAAGTTTATCAATGTCAATAAGGTTTATAACTCCTCAAGTTAATTAATTTACCATCTGACATAATTTATGTGCAAATCCAGTTCGCACTTGCCCGACTTTTAATCAGCTCATTTGCATCCAAGGTGCATAATATTCTTAAGAATAGAATCTCGTCACGACTAACATTAAAAATAACATCAATGCAGTCGGTATCCGATAGAATACATTCATTTATGTAGGGACATTCAAATGACACGTCTTTATGAAATCAGAGCAAGGCTTGCTGCCTTCGACGTCCTGTTTTTCAATATGAACTTGGTAAAGATTTACAATTCAAGATTCTCTTTCTAATAAGCTCCCATAACATTTAACGGAAAAAACAAAAACAATGGTAAGTGATTCGGGCAGAAGAAAATATTATTTTTAGATAAAAATATTTGTTGTTTTACACGGAATCGCTATGTTAGGAATATTAAAAAATATTAAAAGAAAGATTAAGCAGAAGCATCAGCAAATTGAAATTCATAATCATCTACATAAAACTACATAAATTTTCAGAGCAGAAAAGCTTGAGTTAAGTGCTTTGTCAGATGACATAGTGTACAAAATAAGAGTTACGATTGGATCCATCTTTCTTTTCTGTTAGAAAAAAACCTTATATTCATACATTAAATACCTCACATAATCCCTTAGGAAAAGTTGGACACAATCATGATAAAGTTATATGCTAACTAAAAAATAATATATAAATCGTGTATCCATCTACATAGTTTTGCATGTTTGTAGATTTTACTTTAGTGTAGACTCATTTCGGTAAGGTTCTGTTGTTATGTGACGAATAGAGATTACTCTAAAATACACTGATAAAACATGTTTTTCTGATTCGTAACAATTTACGATTGCGATGCAATAACAATTTTATTTTAATATGTTTCATCAATGTATCTGGCTACACAAAGCATTATTTCTTCTTGTAAGCTTGGTTAGGTACCGATCCAAAAATCAAGCTTTCATTTCATTTTTTCCTATGAAAAACTGGAAAGTTAAGTCAATGGTGTGATACAATGTGATTAATTTAACAATGTACAAAAGAAGTGACCAACTTCAGAGCGAATGCGGTACAAGACGACGTATTTTAATCTGTAATTTTTTCTCTTTACTAGGTATACATTCTTAAGTGAAGTTGCAGCGGATCACTGTGTTTTGTCAATTTAACCACATTGTAGGTAAACTTACGTTGGGATTGATATATTATCGTATCAGCTTTGGTCTTCTCGTGGTTGGCGGGGTTACCCTCAGTTGGCCTGAATTTCATTACAAGTTGGCCTGAATTTCATCTTACACTTATGATGAAATTCAGGCAGCTGATTAACTCTATCATCTTTAACGCTCATCGAGAAAGTGAGCATTGTTGAACAGCAAAGTTCTTCCAGTATTTTAGGCTCAACTTTTCGCAGCCAAAATTAAAGTTTGCCTTCTCTCGTTTCAGGTATGCTTCCGGCCAGAACCACCTCACTGACTTCATCGGGATGGAGCCCAGCAAGAAACGCAAGCGGCGGACGTCTTTCACTCCTCAAGCTCTGGAACTACTCAACGCGCACTTTGAGAGGAATACCCATCCCTCTGGTGATTAAATACCCCTTATATTATCTTCTTTTATTTTATTCCTGGATTAACATAACAATGAAGCTGAGAAAGAAGTAGAAGCGACGGTTCACTCTACAAAACATGGAACTAGGTACTCAACGTATACGTTTGGAGACATCTCGTCTCCTCAATGGGATGCATGGTGAGGAACTAATGGCACCACAAGCAACTGTCCTAAATCATTTGATTGGTTGTTTCGAAAATGCCAAATGTCATTTCAGGCGTAGTAACCAATCAAAGCTTTGCATGTATCATTATCTTAATGCTGGAATGACATTGGACCCTACCAAGTATTGTAAATGGCAGACGTTCTCTTCTCATGCCCTGATTTTTTTTTATCAATGTGCACTTCAAAATGTGCCCCAGCCTCAGCCCAACACCCATTCACCACGACTCCCAATGAAATAAAAGAAGAACTTTAAGTTTATGGTCATCTCAGCTCTTTGTTTTTTTTTTTGTATTTTTTTAATTTGTACAATTACTTAATTTATTTTTTCTAAATTCCAGGCACTGAAATTACTGGACTTGCGCACCAATTAGGCTACGAACGTGAGGTCATTCGAATATGGTTCTGCAACAAACGCCAAGCTCTCAAAAACACCGTCAGAATGATGTCCAAAGGCATGGTCTAAAATTTAAAAAAATGCTGATAATATGGCAGCTCTTTTAATTTGGCGGCAAACTTAGAATAAGTACCTTTAGAGATGGGACGCATCATTGTATCGATGTCGATGGTTTTGGCTTCAAGATCTAATACGTAGATTTGTGATCTCGTCTCGATACTCACTTTATTGTTTGCATTAATAGTGTCTTAACTTAGAAAGGTGTTTTACGTTTCCTTATCAAATAATATTTCATAAATATTATTCTGGCCTTAACGCAATCCTTTGTGCGATTCCAGCCAACTTAAAAGGGAGATAATGATAAGCGTAATTATAAAATAAAATAAAATTTCGACTGAAATATTCGTCTCGACGTAGTTTACATTGATATGAATGGAATGTCATAGACTTCTAAGAAGTAGTTGTTTGTTAGTACAAATAATAGAATGAGGATTTTCATTACACTCGGTGTAGTGACTCCTCTTTTTATCTACAAAAATATCAGTTTTCCAAACGATTTCTGAACAAACTTCATTTTGGATTAAACTACACAACTACCATAGATTGTTTTTTTTTATACAAAATATTACTCTACAGTATTAGGGTATAAATAGTGGTGGGAAAAGCTGGGATTAATAGGATTCTAAGGAAAGATGAACTCGATGTATGTTGGACTGTGGATATTCCTAGTATTATTCCTTTTTGTATAAAATAAATTGCATTTTGTAAATAAGTACAATACAATTTTCGGCGATAAATTTGTAATGTAGATGGTACATTAATTTATTGAAATACTCTGAGTTATTTCGTTCTACTTAGCGAATGTTGCACTTTATAGTTTTAGAAATAATATTGATATTATGGAAGTAGATAATGTGTCGTCAGTCTTAGAGGCCTACTGAAAGTTTTTAATCTTTGGTAGGTTTTTGTTGATAGATAGGTATAAAACGATATGTATAGAATAGATAGTAAGTAATTAAAATTACTATCTAAAATTGTAAATATTGTTTTCTTAATTTTATTTTTAATGCCGTATTATTAGTTCCATGATTAAGTTTAATTTCATAGCTTTTTAAATAAAATTGTAGATTCAAGTTGGATTTTTTAGCTGTGTCAAAGATGTTGTTTTATACGTTCTGAATTCATATTACAATTTTCAATTATAAAATACAAATAACAGATGGTCTTGAAATTTATTTTAATGAACTAATTTATTCATGTGCATATTTTTGGGTAGTATAATATTAAACTAATAAAATTGCCTCGCATTTGGAACTGTAGATTTTGAAAATATTATACATATTATATTAAAAGTTTCAAAAAGACAAATTTTGACATTTAAGTAAGTAATTATTTTAGAGACGTGGAGAAGTGCCCGAAAAGTATGCACAAATTAAATTATCTAGTTTGAGCTAAATTCTCTTCTAATTACAAAGATATACGAAGCTCTCTTCAGCTTTGTAATATACTTATGTACCAATTTATGTTATCTACCTGGTATTCTTATTAAATTATTTTCTGTTTGGTGCCATGTTGGTTAATACTATATGTGTGTACTTGTACCAGCTCTTATACTTATGAGTCAAAGTAGACTTATATTTCTTTCCAATTCACAAACGATATATTATAATAATATATAAACTTATTACTGCCCTGCATTTTACGAAGAGAGCTACTATGACTTTAACCTCCATTTATATTTAAACTGATCTTTAAAGTGGGTATTTTTGAGTATTTAAAGTTTTCTATAAATTTTATCGTCAGTAAAATATGTATTGTAGTGTCGTGTGTAAATAATTTAGTTAGAATGTTTTCAATTTAAGACCTGCTGTTAACTGTATTACCAGTAGTAATAAGGCTGTAATGTAATGTATGTTAATGACCAATGAAAACCAACTTGTGATCATTAATATTTGTACTGTTACCTACTACTTAACAAGAGTCGTTAAAAAAATAATATTATAAAAATTGAACATATTTTTCGGCTGTTGAAAAATTGTAAATACAATATTAAGGATAATAAAACTATTTGGATTAATATTTAGGAACAAAAGGAAAAAATATTATCAAAATTTATATTTTCAAAAATTATTACAAGTGCAAAAAAGTGTATTTAAAAAGGGATGTTTGGCCATAAAACTAAATTTATACTCGATGCAGATTTTTTATCGACTACAACACAACACTAGCCCACACAAGCAGTAAGGTACACAGTGACTTATGATAAGTCGTGCGATGCGATATTGCGACTAATCTGTACTTATAATTTGCTGAATCAGATTTTTCATAGAACACTTCAACAATCAATTATGGTTACTGTATATTATTTTTGTAAAAACGAAAAGGATAAGTATTTTAATTAATGTAGTCCAAAAGTTAGTAACAGAAGGTTACGTTCCCTAGGTACTAAGTTTTGTTATTACATTTTGCCATAGATAGATGAATAATAAATTATTATTCTAGTGTGTAAACCAATAACTACATGAAAATATGTAATCCGTTAATCGTTTACTCTTACTCCCCATTAGTTAATATATATATACATATACATATTTATACTAGTGTATATAATAAGTTTATGTATATGTCATATCAATGAACAGGGGTCCTACTGCGCAAGTGTGGTCGGCATCACTATCGGCTTCTATGACACAGTGCTACTTCTTTTTGGCACAAATATAAACTTATCAAATAAAAGTAGCTTAGTATATTCATCCATCTGTCAAATGAAGACCATGACGGAGTTTTTGGCGCCATTTTGTCGAGTTCGGTTTGGTGTCTATTTTAATTATTTTCAAATTGATTCATAGTGGATATTGTGTCTTAAAATTGGTGCAGTTATATGGTACAAGTGTCTACGCAACTGAACAATATGTGGGATAATTGAAATAGGCGTGATCTTGGTTATGTGAAGCTGAGACTTTTATTGAAGTGGTGGCTTCCTCGGCAGAACTAACCGAGTAAACTGTCTTGATATACTTGGTGCCAAATGCGCCCTAGCAGCATTGGAATGCGATGCACCCGCATTCTAATGAAATATGAAACAATATCTACCACTGAACTATTCAACACATGACACTGGCAAAAATTACTTCCAAGAGGAAAGTAGATTGCCAAAACAAAAAAAAAAGAAGAAGAAGACCATGACACTTGCGCGGCAGACCCACTGATTTATCTTCGTGTACTTACACTATTACTTATCTACTTAGATTAAGTAATTTCAAAATCTACCTTGACAAATTTTCGATTCAATTTGTCAGGCTTGAATGGGTGGTTTATGTTTACGTTAATTATAAATTCAAAATAACAATTCTACGATGCAAATGAATTTTTAGAGCCATCCATCAAATCTTTGATAAGCCCAAGGAAAATTTGACACTTAGTAAGTATAGCGATAGCAATCTACAATGTAGAGTTAGAAAAATTTCAAACGCTTTTTTCGCACGAATTTTCAATTTCTTGTTGTGAAAAATCTGATTCCCAACAAACATTAGTGTAATAGAAGAAGGCATAGGATGCTAAGTACAAATGATATAATTTAACTATAAACTGCTAGTCCCGTAAACTTTGTATATTTACAGAGCAAAATCGCATTGCACCCTGGTTTTCATGATCCATAAGTAATTACATAGTAATACGATTATAAAACTCTACTTACACATAACTTCAGCTGTAACACATATTCAAACCAAACTGTAACAGTATGTAATAGTGTATTAATTTTTCTTCCTATAATGGTACCGACCGATTGATTATGGCTGCTGGTTTACGATGAGATGCAGAATAAAGGCAAATAACTGTTTGAATGATTGTTTCATTGTATTGTACCTTTGGATGGTTAACTCTTACAGCTCGGCCGCGACCTCGCTGCGCGCGCGTCCTACGTCTTGCGGATCGGCAACGACTGCGCAGTAGCGACGACGAGCTGGGAGAGGCTGACATCGAGATAGCGCAGTGGTTGCCGATCCGCAAGCAAGACGCAAGACGCGCACGCGGCAAGGTCGTGTCCGAGAGCCAGTCCACACGGCGCGTTGCGTTGCGTCGTCGCAACGCAAATATTTTACATACGTTATATTTGCGTTGCAACGACATAACGTGTCGTGTGAACCGCGATGGGCGCGGGCGAAAACCGCGTCGTGAGTTCTTAGCCTTACTTAGAGAGTGCTATACGAGGCGGAACAGTTAAAACGGCGATAGACATTTAAGCAAGTTACGACCATTTTAGTTATTCATCTGAGGTTACGACCACAGAAGAATGTTACGACGGCTTAGACGGCTTGGCTTTCACAAAACGCCATCTATCGTGATTTTTTGAACTAATTTCTTTTTCTTTTTTGAATTAGGTAGGTACTCGTTGCCAATTATACCCAGGGATGTGATTTACAAATCGAAAAATTGATTTTATGATTATGAGGGGCTGGCCCTCTAAGGCGCCATCTCCACGAAAGAATCGCGGCGATATTACCGTCGTGCCACGTACAAGGTGTTCTATACAAGGTGTTACAAAAATACCGAAAAAAAAAACAGCTGTATCATACATTTTGATATTTTCGATTTTAATTTTTGTATGAAACATCTGATTTTTTTTTCGCTATTTCAGAGTTGGTCCCATAGTAAAAGTTGTTCAGTTTGATGGTCCCTATATACCATATTCGGCATTAGGGGTATTTTTGTAACACCTTGTATACTCTCTATGAATGCGTCTCCACACGGCGATGTTATCGCGGCGATGCGACGATAGAAGAATCGTGAAATGAAAATCGTGTTTTAAGAATATTGACGATTATTAAAACAATCGATATATTTTGTTGTAAATCCCTGATAATACCTAGCACTGACCTGAAAAAAGTAATACCTAGACAAAAAAAAATTTCAGGTCAGTGTACCTAGTATAGCTTGGCCAGAAAGAGATGAAATTAAATAAAATGGAACTAGAATTTTTCAGTACAAAATATAGTCAGTGTTGCCAAGTTATTCGTGATTTTGACGTGTTTGCATAGAAAGTGGCGCCCTCACTTTTTGTCAACTCTTTATGGGCAAGCTCTTAGAGGGCAAGCTGTACCTACCTACCTAAACTTAAACTAATCTGTGTTGTACAATTCAAAATGGCGGACAGACAGATGAGATGAGATGTCATGTCATGTCATGTCATGTCAGTTGTCAATTATTGTCTGAGCATTTTTATAATTTATTGATTTTAAAATTAAGCTACATAATAACTAAACTATAATAGTTTTATTCACGAACAAGTCTATTTTAAGACTTGAAGTTAATTTATCATTACCGTCGTGTTTTGTGCTAGATGTTTGGTAAAATCAGCTGGGGCTTTTGTACGTACTAATACGTACTGCGATGATAAATAAACATTGGAATGGAATAGTTTCCGTGTTTCAAGAAGCAACAGTTCGCGATCGCGTATGAAATTACGTCATGGTGGTGTAGTGTCTGTAGTGCCGGCTAATGAGCCGCGAGGTTAGGTAATTAAGATATTACGAAGGTCCTGGATGAATCACGAGGTTAATTTGACGTTTGGGTGCAAGAGCGCTCGGTTATTGATACGCTTAGAGCATTTGCTCTAAGTTGATACGTCTCGTGTAGACGCGGTATAGAGCCTTGGGCGTTGACTTATCTGATAGGAATCCGGTAGAAGTGAGTAATAGATGCAATGATCGAGAGTGTTTCGCGGCGTGCGTTCAGTAGCACGAGTGGTACATACAACGTGCGCGCTTCTGAGCTTGCTAGGGAGCGCAAGTTGAATATATTCAATGTCACTGTTCAGTTCCTGGATGATACCCAACAGTCGTTTCAAATCGAGGTAAGTTGTTGTGAATCAGTAGTATAGTTTCTTTGGTTTATCTGCTGGTTCTATACTCTTAGTGTTACAAGTGACAGAGTTACTGTGATTATTATAATATTATGAAAGATATCCTAGTTATGACAGCTAATTTTAGCTATAATATCATTAATGTTCAGATTATCTCAGCCTCAGCCCTCATGATTCTTTTATTAAGCATTATTTGGTTAAACATTGTTCAATCTATGTCCCAAAAACATTATTTTGGATTATTTAAGCTGTTGATAGTTAATATCAGAAGAGACAATAAGTAAGTGAAGTGGGTGAGGAGATGTGTTAGGTTTATGTGATAATAACTAATACTAAACTGAAATAGGCTCAATGTTCATTGATAATTTAATCATTTTGTACTTTAAATTTAAATTATTATGTCTAAGACAGCTGTTACATTTTGTTCTTAGACTTTTGTATTTTTATTAACCCTTCAACGCCCATAAATTGAGACACAATAGATATTCCATTGTTATCCGGCCCCCTGCGTCTGCTCAGGCTTTGATGAATCAATTTTAATTCTAGACATTCTAGTATGTACCCGTTTCAATGGCTATTCAATAAATTTAACTGTTGAGTAACATCCATAAAATAAACTTTTTCAAGACAACTTTCACTAAGTTGTCATCAAATTATGATATTAAATATAATCAATTTATTTTATTATGATATTAGCATAAAAAATCATGTTTTCAGAAAAAAGCAAAAGGCAGTGTTTTACTAGAACAAGTGTACCAGCATCTGGAATTAGTTGAGAAAGATTATTTTGGACTACAGTTCACGGAAAACGGATCACCACCAAACTGCACAAATACCGAAATCACAGTAAGTATTATTATTATTTCTGTCCTATATTATACAACGTGTTACAAAATAACCCCTAATGCCGAATATGGTAGATACTACTAGATTGGGACCATCAAACTGAATAACTTTTACTATTGGACCAACTCTGAAATTGTGAAAAAACAGCTGTTTCATACATTTTGATATTTTCGTGATTAATGTTTGTATGAAACAATTCTTTTTTTTCGCGACGCAACCATGTAAAACGTGAATGTGCAGAATAAAGTACCTACTTCTTTTGGCGGGCTACAGTTACACCTCCAGCTGATTTTATTGACTACTGTAATGAACAAGAAAACTATTTTATGCAGAATTTTCGTTCATTTGTTGGAAACAATATTTTAGAGAAATTATTTGACATATTAAGCCATTCTCATGATTCCCAGATTGTTCATCTGAATGCAAATTATATAATTAAAAGAAAACTAAAAACATCTAAAAATAAAGTGTCACATAAACACCTAGCAGTGCAACACATGTATATGTTATTAGTACTTACTTACATAGGTACTTGTAAATCAATAATTACATAATAATCACATTTTTTTGACGACTTGCACATTTGCTTCTAGCCTAGATAGCGTAAGTAAGTACCTACAAGGGTGGCGCTGTCGTCCGACATCAAACGTGTTGCCCAGCTGTAGGGATTGTAAAACTGTGTTAATATTGCCTTTTTATTAGCAGTTGCTTGTTTCCTTCTTTTATTGTCAGTGCATTTTGTCGAATCAAGCACAGTTTTTACAGTTTAACAAGAAAATGCGTTTAACAAGAAAAATAACGCATTTCAAGAATTTTAAATATTTCAAAAAGTTGTTTCTTTCATAATATGTTAGCCAAAAATTAACTTAAGGTATAATAATTATGCATCCGATTATCCGATCTCCAGTCATCAGTCAGTGAGTTTCTCTTATTATATAATATGAATAAATAATAAATAAATTAATTTTAGACAACATCACAAACATTTGTTCTTATAGAAAACAAAAATAAATAAAAATAGTGACTATTGATAAATATTGTTGTTTTCTGACTTGACTACTTATAAATAAGTTACCTATTTAAGTTTTCCCTGTGGGAATTGCTTTGGAAATAATTTCATTAGGGAAACTGCTCATTAAACTGACAATGTCATTCTCTGTCCATAATAAAATTATTCAAGGACAATAAGAAGTAGAGTCTGTGGAAACAAATAGCTAATCAGACAACTGGACACTGGTGAAATCCAAAAAAGAACCGCCAAAGCTCAAAAAGAAAAAGAAGCTATAGAGGAAGTGTGTATTGAACTTGAAATGTTCATGAAAATATTTAAGTAGTTAGTATTCTTTTTTTATTAAAATGTGTATCAGTAATGACCATGCTGGAAAAGAAAAGTAATTTAAGCTTTAGAAATTATGTATATGTGACCAATAATATCTTAACCAAAAAAAATATCTAACTTGAAATCCATGAAAAATTACTACTCAGTGCTCTGATCTTCCACTTGAACATTCTATTTATGATTCTTTCTTATTCTTTTATGGTTCAAGTAAATTTAATATTGCCAATAGAACTTGCCATGTCTCATGTCCCCTCATGTCCCATACTTTTGTATTTTGTTCCCAACATACAGTAATAGACATGGAAGGAATATCAGATATTATAAATATTTTAACAATGGGCTCTCTGACTATATTGATTATAAAAAAAATGATTCATAAAAAACACAAGTTCGTTGGAAAACTTTGCACTCTTGTCTGGTGCCTTTATTTTTTATTACTCAGAGATTATGACTCATTTCACATGTTGCAACAACTTAATCAGACACTTTTCAATGCGTCAGTGATTTTGCAAGTGTTGTTCTTATCTATGGCATTATAACGAGTTAATGACACACTGAACATCTGCTGCTTTGAACATATTCTGCAGTCCAATCCAAGTTCATCAATATAAATTAAGTTAGTTTTTTCCAATTCAGTAAGTTATGTGAAGTCACTCACAAATCATCACATCACAACTTGTATTATCACAACTAAAATGAACTATATCGGTGTTATTACAAAAGAGTTTTAAACATCTGTTTAACTTAGACACTATTTAAATGTGATGATGTCTCTTACAAACAATATTGTCAAAAAAGTGACAACATCACATTTAAACAGTGTCTAAGTTAAACAGTTAGTTAAAAATATTTTGTAATAACACCTTAACTATTTTGTAAATCAGTAGATCAAATTATGATGCCAATCATGTTTTTTTCAGCGTTGGTTGGACAGCGGTAAATCAGTGAAGAAGCAAGTAGGTGCCAATGCGCAATTTTGGTTGGCAGTCCGATTCTACCCTCCAGAACCGTCACGTCTGGCCGAGGAGTATACGAGATACCTGCTGTGTCTGCAGCTCAGGAAACTGTTGCTGGATGGAAGAATGACAGCGCCGAAGAACACCGCCTTGTTGCTCGCCTCTTTCACAGTACAAGGTATTATGACTCTTATAGAAGTAATAAAGCTGAAGATTTATTCAAACTATAGTTGAGTAGAACAACAACTCACTGAACCTCAATATCATTAGAAAATCAAACTACCTGGGATCCAAAGATTTGACCTTCACCTTATTTTGTTACCAAATGTCAGCTAATTTTTACTAAAAATTTTCACTAAAAAATACTGTATTTTTTTAGTTCATTTTACACTATGCTTGGCAAATTGATTTTATTGTTAACCATAAAATATAATTAAAGACATGTAAGATATTTTAGTGAAAACCATTATTGTAAGTACACAGATAGGGTGACGGTCAACCTCTTTTCGTATCTTATACCAATTATGCTACAATAAATATAGTAAACAGTCCACAGATTTATCTTTTTTTTTGATGATAGATCTTTCTTTTTTCTTACAAGCTGAACTAGGCGATTACAACGCATCAGAACACCCACCGGACTACTTATCCGACTTATGCCTCCTACCAAAACAAACCACAGAAGACGAGCGACGTATAAGAGAACTCCACAAGTTGCACCGAGGCCAGGCCCCGGCCGATGCTGAAGCAAATTTTCTGGAACATGCTAAAAGGCTCGATTGTTACGGTGTGGAATCGCATCCAGCTAAGGTAAGTTTGATTGACATTTTTGTAGATTAATGGTAGAAGGTACTTTGTCATACCAACTATTACCCTTGTTGCATCATAATATGGTGTAAATCTACTACATTATTGTAATCAATGCAGTGACATGGTATTAAAATGTTAAATATGAAAGTTGTATACATCGTTAATATTTACAAAAATAACCCTAATGCCGAATATGGTAGATAGGGACCATCAAACTAAATAACTTTTACTATGGGAACAACTCTGAAATCGCGAAAAAAAATCAGCTGTTTACATTTTGATATTAATTTTTGTATCAAACAGCTGATTTTTTTTTCGTGCATATTCGGCATTAGGGATATTTTTATAACACGTTGTATAATAGCTGTTCCCATAGTGTGCCCTAAGTGCATTGAGGAAGTAACTTATGTATTTAAAGTTAAAAATAGGTAAATAAATAAGCAAATTCATGCAACTAAAGTTAAAATTACCAAATCTTTAAATTGTCCTGTGTAGTGTAACTAACTACTAATGGTATAGCAAATACCAATAACTGACACATTCCTTATGTTTCAATTTTACAATTTTTGCTTTAATTATTACAATTTTGTGCTGCAGCTTAATTAAATGCGATTACTTTAACAGTACAACAGAAGTGACCAACTTCAGAGCGCTTGCGGTACAAAACGACGTATTTTAATCTGTAAAATTAACTCTTTGCCATACATTCTCGAGTAAAGTTGCAGCGGATGACTGTATATTGTCAGTTTAATCGCATTGTAGAGATACTTAATAAAGGGACTGACACGCCGCCAGTCGATTTTATTTTATTTATTCTAAATAAGCCCAATTTCTTAAAAAATGAATGAATCAAGGTTTTGTAAATAACGTCTAATATTTATTGAATAACTTTACACAGTTTGAAAAGGCATTCAAACAGTTTAAAACGCGATTTTGTTAAAAGTGGCCGCTGTTGGTTCAAACCCGTTTTTAAACCATTGCACGCATTTTGTAATGTTGTAACGTTATTCAATAAACATTTGACGTCATTCACAACACCTTGACTGATTCCCTTTTTAAGAAATTGGGCCTATTTAGAGTAAGTAAAATAAAATCGACTGGCGGCGCTAGTTGGTTCATGTCAGCCCCTTAAGCGGTTCTACATTATGGGGTAAAAAAAAAAGAATCTTCTATCTCTACTTATTTATCATGATTTTATTACCCTTATTCAGGTTTAACCTAAACGTAAAGTAAAAAAACCCTAACGGCCGAATATTCAAAGGCTTCTTATCTAAAATCTTTAGTTAAGGTCTCCTTAACTTTAAGAATGCTGTCAGTTTCATAGAGTTCCTGTCAAATCTGGCAATTTTTTTTAAATTTAAGGTGGCCTTAACTTTAAGTATTGTTTGAGTATTTGGCCGTAACTGCGATAGTTATGTATGAGACATGAAAAAAGGTGCTTCCAAAAAAATTCAACCGTTATTATTTCTTTCAGGATTACAACGGGAAAGACATATTTATTGGTGTGACGTCAATAGGAATAGTGGTCTTTCAAAATAACATCAGAGTAAACACATTCTCTTGGAGTAAAATCGTTAAGATTTCCTTCAAGAAGAAACAGTTTTTTATTCAGTTGAAGCGAGAGCCAGTAAGTTCTTTGTTTTACCTACTTATCAGATTTTCATTCAAATCATGTAGATACCTATTTATGTAATTTAATTTTAAATTTTAGTTTATTTTAATTTGAATATAGGTATTTAACAAATTAATTTTAATTTAAGCTTATTTTAATTTTAAATTTGTCAGTCTGAATCATACGACAGTGTGAGGTTTCATTATGCGGTCGGGCCACACCGCTAAGGCCGTCTGGCAGTGTAGCGTAGAAAGGCACGGATTCTTCCGCCTCAGGGCGCCCCGTAGGCGACCGCTCCTAGATGCCTTAGCGGTTATTGAGGCCTTTATATCTCATTTTGTTGCAAGGAAAAGAAGAAAGCTTTAAGTTGTTACAAAAAAGAAAGGACGAAAGCTTGGAAACTTAACTAAGTTTATATTACGTGAACCACTTAAAAAATTACAGCCTAACGAAGTTATAAAGGATAGTTATAAAATGATTTTTACACATTTTTTCCAGTCTGAATCATACGACACAGTATTAGGCTTCAACATGCGGTCGGCCCGCGCCGCTAAGGCCCTCTGGCGGTGTAGTGTAGAAAGGCACGGGTTCTTCCGCCTAAGGGCGCCTCGTAGGCGACCGCGCCTAGATGCCTTAGCGGTTATTAAGGCTTTTATAACTGTTTAAAAAAATTATTACACATTTGTTTCAGTCCGAATCATACGACACAGTATTAGGCTTCAACATGCGGTCGGCCCGCGCCGCTAAGGCCCTCTGGCGGTGTAGTGTAGAAAGGCACGGGTTCTTCCGCCTAAGGGCGCCTCGGAGGCGACCGTTGCTAGGTGCCTTAGGTGCTCTGGCGGGAATTACGGCACCTACGGTACCGAGAACGGAGACGCAGGCGCTGGAAGATGCGCGAAGGTCAAGATCGTCTAATAGGAGTTTTGTTAGGTATGTGTATGTAGTTTTAATAAAAGAGATATCTATCCGGGAACAATGTATTTGTATTTCTTGCCGTATATATTTAATTAACAAATCGTCTTGCGTCTTTTGCATCGTTCATCCGTCAAATCGAGTCTCCTTCCCTCTCACACGCACACCTCTCCCTGTCACCCTTCCTTCCGTTCCATTCCACGTCTTTCAGCCATCCTGCATGTATTACATTATTTAGATTCTTCAATTAAGACGTCAGCTGTGTTAACGTCGCGGGTCTCGTTTGTGCTAAACCAAAGAAATTTGTGCGCCGGACGGCTGCACTTCGGAGAGTTATTACTATTATTTGTTAGAAACAGACACACGGCGCGGCTGCCCGCGCGCAGGATTTGCGTTTAACGCAGCAGACGCCCTTAAACTTGTTACTGATATGAAACCAATGAGGATCAGCGACAGGTTTGAATTCTAAACATGTATCTATATAATGTAAAAAAACATATTCATAGCTATGATCCCTTGTGAAAGATTTTTTGAAATCCGTTTAGATATGGTTTAAAATAAATGCCAAGCCCAATGCAATATGTGCTTTATCACGTACGAAGTAAGGTTCGCGTACGTGGTGGATGACGTCATAAGGACCCCAAAATAACAGCGTTCTAGCTCGTATAACTTCTGAGGTTCAAGAGATATCGTGAAAATTTCTTCACAGTTAATCATGAGGTGACATAAGCTTTCTGATCAGCCACTAAACAAAAATCGTCGCTGATCCTCATTGCGCAATAAAAACAAAAAAAATACCGAATCATAAATACATTTTTAAACAAAAATCGTCGCTGATCCTCATCTATAATATAAAAATGAATCGCAAAATGTGTTGCTAAGCGCATAACTCAACAACGCCTGGACCAATTTGGCCAATTCTTTTTTATACATGTTCGTTGAAGTTCAAGGATGGTTTTTACGGCGAGAAAAAATCGAATAACTGCCGGAAAAACCTTTAAAACAGCCCTTTTCTCTTTCCCATACAAACGTTTTCTAACTAAAACGTAGAGTCAATTTGAGCTTTATTATTATTGTATAAAGGTCATATTAAATTACAAGCACTCACGGTTGTTTAAACAATGTAGGTATGTTCCTAAGGTCAAAGAGTCAATTTGCACTTTATTACCGCTATACAAAGTTAAAATTCAATCATATCTGTCAAAACAGTGTGCGTGTGTGCGTTGGAGGATTTAATGTATATCATTTGACATCTCAACGTAGTATTATATTCTCTTTGGTCATTTCCCCTGAGAGTAGGTCGAATGCATTTCATTGAATAGTACCTATGGCGTTATGTTGGTAGTGCTGACATTTTTTTCTTATTGCGTTGTAATAAGGTGCAAAATTATTC
Source organism: Catoptria pinella (assembly GCA_963556745.1). Classification (NCBI taxonomy): domain Eukaryota; kingdom Metazoa; phylum Arthropoda; class Insecta; order Lepidoptera; family Crambidae; genus Catoptria; species Catoptria pinella. The sequence continues at coordinate 10,008,779 of OY750769.1, forward strand.
CATCTGATTATCAGATTAATTTTAAAAGAATACAATATCCGGTCAAGTCGCCTATGCTATGCCAATTAATAAAGCACAGGGACAAAGTTTAAGAGCGGCTGGTGTAGAACTGCGCAGTAATTGTTTCACCCATGGCCAGCTCTAATGTCGCCAGCTCGAGAGTCAGCTTGCCGAATAGCCTTTTTATTTTGCAACCGGATAACATGACAAGAAATGTGGTAGGTATTCAACATGCTACAAAAATACCCTTAATGCCGAATATGGTATATAGGGACCATCAAACTGAACAACTTTTACAATTGGGACTAACTCTCAAATCGCTAAAAAAAATCAGCTGTTTCATACATTTAGAAATTTTCGATTTTAAAAATAGTAATTTCGATGCATTAAATATTAATCATGACAATAATTCTATAAAACAGATTCAATGCACTAAATTCTTGGGTATCTATATCGACGCCAGTTTAAATTGGAAACCGCATATAGAACACATAATATGTTCAAAAACGAAAAGTTGCAAACAGGGAAGCGTTCTAAATGCATAATCATGCTTATGTAGGATCCACAATCAAGTATGGTGTCTTATTTTGGGGAAACTCCACAGATAAGGAGACAGCCTTCAAAGCTCAAAAAAAATGTGTACGGGCAATATGTCACTTAAAACAAACAGACTCTTGGAAACCGTATTTTAAAGAACTCCAAATACTGCCGCTCCCTTCGCTATATATCCGCGAGTCAGTTTTATATGTTAAAAAGAACATTACCAATTACAAAACTTTAAATAGTTAAAGCTATAAAAATGTGCTACAATCCACTGCATGTAAGACCAGTTAGTACCCCAAAAGTGTCTTCTCAATGGGTGTTAAAATTTATAACAAAAACAACTCACCAAAGTTTCATCATAATCGGATCAATGGTTTAGGAGTTCCGTCGTCTGTACACTTAGATCTTTTAAACTATGCTCAAAAAACCGCATCAAAATCGGTCCATAAGTTTGGGAGCTAGGTTGCCTTAGACAGACAGACACACACAGGTCAAACTTATAACACCCCTTGCGTAAGTTGTGTACGTCGTATACACATATACATATAGTGGTGGCCACATAATTAAGGACACAAGTCGATTTTCATACAAACGAGGTAATTTTAAAGTCTTGGTTTTCCGCTAGGGATTGAACTAGCTGTGATCTGATGATGACCATCCAGGGAGTGAATGGAGAAGATTCAGATCGCAATACACACCCAACTGATCTGGTCAGCATTCTAAGAGATGTAAGCATCAGAATTTTCAGTTGTAAGAATTTTCAGTTGTAAGTAAGTTCAGTTTTATGCTATATTCGCGGTATTTTTAAACATATCCTTACATCTCTTAAAATGCTGGTCAGATCACTTGGGTGTGTACAGAAATCTGGATCTCCTTCATTCACTCCCTGGATGGCCATCACCAGATCACCGCTCGGTCAATCCCTGGCGGAGAAGCAATACTTAAAAGTTACTTCGTTTGTATGAAAATCGACTGGCGTCGTTAATTATATGGCCACCACTATATATAGATATACTGTAGTTTAGTCTAATAACGTCACACTCACCACATTAGTAACTACATTGTACCCGTGCGAAGCCGGGGCGGGCCGCTAGTTGCGCAATAAAAATAATAATTCATTAATACATTTATAAAAAGCGAACATTTTATTTATTTCTTTCAAAGTAATTTTAGACAAGTTCTCCTATTATACAAGTTCTCCTATTATTGATAGTGACATCTGTTGTCGCAGACGCAGCAGTTCCCGCAACCGCTCGCAGTCGGGCGGCACCGCGTCGCCGGGCGCGGGCGCGGGCGCGGGCGCGGGCGCGGGCGCGGGCGCGGGCGCGGGCGCGGGCGTGACGTGCGCGGCCCGCGGGGCGCGCGTCACCACGCACACGGAGCCCGCGCCGCGCCCCGCCTGGACGGACTGCGCCCCGCCCGACGAACAGTCAGTACTGCTCTATTTATTACAGCTGGTCCGAAACCGCCATCTCCGGTGTATCTACTCTAGTGTTGCCAGTGGCCGATAGTCAAAGTAAAACAAGACAGTTCAAAAATTAACATTTTCACGAGAAAGGTAACATTGTCTTATTTTATCTAGAAAACGACTCTTACTGTAATATGGCACTTTAGTTGTAAAACAAAACTCCATTACTCGTCTAAATTATAAAAAATAATGTTTTGTCTTCGGACTTCGATTGAAGTTGCTATTGCTATGTTCCTCATTCTTCAAGTGTGAGAAAGACAAAAAAAATAAACGACCGACGTCTTAATTAAAATCAAATGCGCCAACACAACGAACGAAAACTTGCTTCTGTGCGATCCATTTCACGATTATTTTTTGTTTGCTAGAAAATATTTGAATACTTTTTATTTAGTCCCAAAAGTAACGTAAAAGTAACATTTTGAATCGTGAAACATGGAGGTAACATGAGAGGGTCAAAAGTAACACAAAATGTTACAAAAGTAACATTCTGGCAACGCTGCTGCTCCTGCCTCTACGCGTTGCCTGCAACCGACACACCTGCCCGCGCAGTGCTGGCTAGAGGTGGGCAAAAGACCCGGTTCAAACCCAACCCGGTTTAAACGGGCTCCCAAGCCCTCTGGCTTTGGCCCGGTTAAACGAGCCCGCCACGTACTTGTAGCTTGATACCTAATGTGATGTGTCCCTGGCCTGCTCATACCGACTGCACACATCTTTATTGACAGTTCCTATTTGTTTCCCCAGTGACGGCGGTTTCCTGGAGCGCGCCCTCCGCGTGCCCCTGTCGTACGTAGACGAGTCTGACACGGCGTCGGAGGGGGGCGGGGGCGGGGGCGGGGGCGGGGGCGGCGGGGGCGCGGGCGAGGGCCGCGTGTGCGTGCAGCTGGCGGCGGGCGCGGACGGACGGTTCGGGTTCAACGTGCGCGGGGGAGGGGCGGCGCCAGTGCTAGTGTCGAGGGTTGCTGCTAACACTAGGTCGCAGCTGCATGAGGGGGATCAGGTCAGTGTTTTCTTCTCCACTCTTTTTTTTTTACAGCCAGTTCTTGCCCGTTTCCTAGTGATATCATCGAGTGACGTATGGTTGTGCAAATAAAAATAATACATTCATTCATTCATTCATCCGCCATTTAGCTTTCTAGTGGTCAGCCGTTCTGCTTTCTATCCTCGTTTTGTCTCTAGCTCCACCTGTAATCAGTGTAACGACTCATATAAACCGCGCATCGCAAGTATCAGTAAGTGCAATTTCAGAATACCATATTTTTAGGTCGACGCCATTTTGTCACGATCTATTGGCATCGACTAATGATATTGCGCGGAAGTGAGGACGGGCGGTTCGGGTCCAAAGTGCGGAGGGGGGCTGGAGAAAAGAACGAAGATGTGTCCATATCATACTGTACGTTGGGCCTAAGACCTGAAACAACGACCACCAGCGGATGAATCCGCGTGACAGAGAGCTACGCTTCGCACTAATCGCACTGGATAGGATTATTACGTTTTTATTTAATCCGCGTCGCACTGGGTCACAATGTCATGTATTGTAGTAATCCACCTGTACAATATTAGATATTTCATATTGAATAATTTTATAAATCTACGTTGTTTCAGGTGATATCGATAAACGGCAACGATGTGGATGAAATGACGCATGAGCAAGTAGTACAAATGATCAGAAACACGCGAGGGGTTCTTACTCTAGTCATCAAGCCGAACGGTAAGAGCCAACAAGTTATTAAAAAAACCTGACAAGTGCGATTCACAACAAGATACATATTACAAATAGCTTAGGAATACTCCTAAGCTGTTTATAATATGTATGTACGAGTCCGACTCACACTTGTTTATCAAAAAAAACTGCAAATAAACTACTTTTTCCCGAGCTTTTCCCGATTTTGTTTTATGATTTAATTACAAATGTATGCACATGTTTGACATCTGTCATTTGGTTGATACCTATCTGTCAACCAAATGACAGATCAATGCCAAATAGGAATTCAAATAGACATTACGTACTCTTGATTTCGAAAAAAGGACAAGAATTACGGTTTATGCAGCCACGTTTTCACATTTCATAGTGACTTTTGTACTCTTTAAAAATGTAATGTGGATAACGGAACGTTAAATACCTTTTTTACTACATGCGCTAAATATAAGACAGAGCTTTTCAATGTAGCAAATATTATTGGCTTTATTTTAAGATCAAATTCAATCGTATACAAGTGGCGAGTGCCGGTTCCTCTTTATTCGGTTAGGTTTAGTTTTTAAAAATTGCACGTTATTATCATATTACTAATTTTATCCAGCGGTCTACGAACCTGAAGAGACCGGCCCCGAAGAGCCCGCAGTATGTTTCGTCCCGCTCGGTTCAGGCGAGTTCGAGGGAGATGCCCTAGAACAGTCCATGCTCCTATTAGGCGACGGGCTAGCAAGCGGCGCTGCGTTGAAACAGTATGAAACTTTACTGAGAAGGCTCGACGAACCTTCTACAGCGGCGAAACTACCGCACAATCTTAACAAGAATAGGTACAGGGATATTGCACCTTGTGAGTATTTACCTACTATTTAAGCATTTCAACAGACATTTCTTGTTTATTAAAATCGAAAATATTCCTCAATCCCTCCACTGCAAACGTAGCAATGTCGTTTTCCCATTCCGAATTAAAATAACCCAAGTGCGTGCCTTGCTAGGTCATGCGAGTATTAGAAAAAAAAAGCTTTTTAAAAAAAGAAAAACCTTCAAAAAACCTGTAAACAAACACAAAAAAAAACCTCTAAAAAGCAGGAAACAAAATTCAAATTATTAGTAACGCATATAAATATTAATAAAAAAAACATAAACAGATAAACATTTTTTGAAGTCGGTTAAAAATAAAAGCTTTTTATCATTCTCTAAGTATACAGCTAACTTAGTTATCCGAAAATGAAAATATTATTTATTCAAACAAGCTCACATAATAAGCATATTTAAATCGTCATTACTCTTACCCTACCATCTATAGTCTTTTAGCTAACACGAAAAATGGGCTCAAAAACTTATAAGCTTTATCAGATGGAACGATATTTACAAATATCGTTTCCAACATTACATTAATTATTTTATAATTAAGATAGATTAATTAATAAATTGCATTATTTAATTAGATAATTAATTTCTTGATGAATTTGCAGGGTTCAAGCTAAATTCAAAGTAATTTATTCAGTCTAGGCTGTTACAAAAAGGCAATTCATACAATTCAATATGCGTTAAAATAGGTAGTCAGAAGCATATACATTCTCACTGGCAGTACCCGTTCACGAGCATGACATCCTTATATCTAAATAGTTTTTTTTTCCAATTCTATGGAATGTATACAATTCAATATGTACTAAGATAGTAAGAAGCAGACTCATTCCCACTGGCAGCACCCGTTCACGAGCATGACATCCTTATATCTAAAGATAAAAGGTGCTTATTTTTGTTTTCAATTCATGCTTCTAGAAAAATAAATAAACTAAAAATGTAAGTAACTAAATAATAAATAATGTCTCTCAATGGTATTGAATCGTTATATGTAAGAATACATAATAATTTACGTTTTATTTACAGATGATTCTACTAGAGTGGTATTGAAAAATGGACCTACGGGCGACTACATAAACGCTTCGTACATCAACATGGAGATCCCTAACTCGGACTTAGTGCTGACGTATATCGCTTGCCAAGGTAATATTGTACCAAATAATATACTAGAAAAAATACGACTCGCACCAGGGGGCTAATTGTCTAATTTAAAAATCTATCGCAATCGCTTTCATTTGACAGTTGGATCCGACACATTGCTGCATTTCTTTGGTAAGTTTTTATTTGTGCCAAAAAGAAGCATCAATGTGTTTCATCCTGAAAGCGATTGCGATAGATTTTGAAATTAGACAATAGAAAGGCAGATCATGTTCTCGGACGGGAATCGACTCGGTAGCTCAGCGGTCAGAGCATTGGACCGGATATCCAAAGGTCGCGGGTTCGATTCCCGTCCGAGAACATGATCTGGTGCGAGTCGTATTTTTTCTAGTATATTATTTGGTATAACCAAAATCATTTACCCCATCCCTAAGAACGTCTGCTCCCAAAATGTACCTCCGATAACGGGGTCTACATAACATGAGTACATCACCTTGAGTATTATATAAAATATCATTGTGAATGCTTAAATCTCAAAATTTAAAAAGGTAATATTGGTCTAAGTTACTTCTTATATTTAAGTGCAGTTTTTCTTTTGACTTCCCTCAATTTTCCTATTACAAACCAACCTAATTTTGCGGTCAAACGCATAGCACAGATAAGCCCCGCCCCTTAGCCCGATTTGGTACAGGACCCTAATTGTGTGAAGTCCGACACGCACTTTTTTTTTCATGTAGGTACATATCTAATAAGTGGTTATTTTCGTAAGAACAAATTGATTTGCAAAACAACATGGTGGTTTAGTGTTAAACTGTTAATAGTCACATTCATTACTTAGTTCAGTAGATATAACAATATTGCCTGCCATGGTATCGTCGGCAACCGTAACGATGTCGAAAACTATCCGCTAAACTGCTCATTTTGGTAACACAGCCGAAACTTACGATAACAATATCTAGTATATTACAGCCGAGAACGGGAAGTTAGCATTTACATTGCCGAGGATGGTTTGTTTTTAATCAATGTAAATAGCTTCCCGTACAAGGCTTATTCAACATGTTACAAAAGAACCCCTAATGCCGAATATGGTAGATAGTGACCATCAAATGAACAACTTTTACTATAGGACCAACTCTGAAATCGCGAAAAAAAAAATCAGCTGTTTCATACAAAAATTAAAATCGAAAATATCAAAATGTATGAAACAGCTAATTTTTTTTTCGCGGTTTGAGAGTTGGTACCATAGTAAAAGTTGTTCAGTTTGATGGTCTCTATCTACCATATTCGGCATTAGGGGTACTTTTGTACACATTGTATAGAGCTTTCCTCGAGAAATCCAAAGAAATAAGATTTCCTTAGTAAAAAATATTTTTTAAATTGGTTCGTGTGGTCATGTAAAATGACCAGTGCGGGAAGTAAGCACTGAGATTCATTTCCGCACTGTTTACCAGACCACCACGTAAATGTGGAACCTCCTGCATCCTTTTTAAATGTAATGCTAATATTTCAGAGCATTAGTGAGAAAATATTATTTGTAAAACTCATACCAGAGTTTTCATGATTGTTTTCAAATTGCTAATCATTAATATATTATATCTTTCAGGTCCGCTATCATCAACAGTAGGCGACTTCTGGCAAATGGTGTGGGAGAGTGAAAGCAGCCTGATTGTTATGTTGACTGTACTTAGTGAACGTGGCAGAGCAAAATGTCACCAGTACTGGGCGCAGCGACTACAAGTGACGCCCACACTTACTGTATACACCAATAGCGAGACTAATTACGGACACTACGTGCGAAGGGAGATGTGCCTCAAGGTGATGTACTCATGTTATGTAGACCCCGTTATCGGAGGTACATTTTGGGAGCAGACGTTCTTAGGGATGGGGTAAATTATTTTGGTTATACCAAATAATATACTAGAAAAAATACGACTCGCACCAGATCATGTTCTCGGACGGGAATCGAACCCGCGATCTTTGGATATCCGGTCCAATGCTCTGAGCGCTGAGCTACCGAGTCACTAGTGGGAACGTCGAATTTCTCCTAGCATATCAACTCTTACGCTGCAAGCCAGCGCTATCTCATCATGTACAAGGAATTACCTCGACGTCAACTGAATACCTTTCCAGATATTTTTAATTTAAAAATTATATAGCTTTCTCATCTTAATCAATTGTTTAAAAATGAAAGGTCTATATTATAATGCTCGGGGGCTGTATTATTTATAATTCCACATTTAAATAAATCTCGTTCTCTTATCACAGGAAAGTACAGGCGCATCTCGCAACATCACGCAGTTACAGTACACGGCGTGGCCCGACCACGGCGTGCCCGACGACGCCACAGACTTCATACGGTTCACGCAACTCTGCGCGGACCTGAGGACGAGGCGCAATGGTCAGTATATTACATACCAGTGGCGGCTGGACTGGTGGTGTACTTTAGTCTTAACAAGATCACTGATGGCCGAATACTCAAACGATACTCAACTTTGAGGGGCGCCCAAACATCATGCTGTCTTTGTCGTATCTTTGACATTTGATGCGACAGGACGGTGTTTGAGAGCCTTTCAAAGTTGAGTGACGTTTGAGTAATCGGCCATTAGTATTTGGAATCAAAAGTATACAGTCCAAAAAGGGAAGTTAGCATTTACATTGTCGAAGATGGTTTGATCTTTTGAAAGATAATATTTCAATGATTTCATCGCTATCACCAGATCAACCGCACGACGACACGCGACACCCACGGCTAGGTACAGGCTCACTGAATGTATTCTTAGGTTTACTTTAGCCTTTAAAAGCACTGCGAACTAGACATGGGCGTTTTCGATATTTTATGATAACCGATATAGAGTTTTAATATCGGATACGATATCCGATATCACATATCGATATACCTAGTTGTACGGTTTGCTAACTAAGCACGGATATTCGAAAGGTACAAGATAAATTGACTCTTATTGCTAGCAAATTAGAGCCATATTCATTACGCCATAATATCTGAATAACCGCGTTATCTTTTTTACTCCAATGTAAGTATACCGCCTCGAAAGAGAAAAAGCGAATATCAACCGAACTAAGATATCGTTGTACGTTCGGTTATGAATAGTTTCGTCGATTTGAGTTTTGTGGTTTCCTTACAGGTTTTCGATATACAGTTTTGAGTTTTGGTCTCGATATTATAGTTTTTGAAATATCGGTTACGTAAAATCTTATATAGTATGATATGATATCTAACTGATAGCCGATATTAGATACGTTTTGATATATCGGTCTCACGTCTACTGCGAACGTAATCGACCGCTCACTCGGCGCTATGCTTTCAGAAGGTGGAGCACTAAACTAAGTTTTATTATTTTCACACGAGATGTATCCTCATAAATGGGCATCTATCAACAGAAATACCAACAGTAGTCCAAGAGCCGGAGTGCGAGGAAACCGTCCTAGATCCTCCGATGATCGTACACTGCTCGGCGGGCGTGGGGCGCACGGGCGCGCTCATACTGGCCGAGACCGCGCTGGAGCTCATCGCCAGGAGGCAGCCGCTCTACCCGCTGGACCTGGTGCGAGCCATGAGGACGCAACGACCCATGTGCATACAGAATGTGGTCAGTATTATCAAACTTTTGGTTTTCAGAAGATTCGGATTTTATTTAATTCTACAGCTACAGCGAAACACTTATTGGACCCGACAAATGTTTTCGCTGCATCCATTCATTTATCTCCATCCATCCATTCATTTATCATTCAAATGAATGGTCATGAAATCGGTCAAGTACGAGTACTTGACCTTTACGGCCCCTTAATCTTCATAATTTTTACATAAATTCTTCGTAATTTTACATAAAAGCACAGAATAAGTATAGTACATAAGAATAAGTATAAGTATTGTACATACGTATACAAAGTGTTACAAAAGTACCCCTAATGCCGAATATGGTAGATAGGGACCATCAAACTGAACAACTTTTACTATGGGACTAACTCTGAAATCGCGAAAAAAAAATCAGCTGTTCCATACAAAAATTTATTACGAAAATATCAAAATGTATGAAACAGCTGTTTTTTTTTTCGCGATTTCAGAGTTGGTCCCATAGTAAAAGTTGTTCAGTTTGATGGTCCCTATCTACCATATTCGGCATTAGGGGTACTTTTGTAACACCTTGTAGAACGACCGAGCTCCGCCTCCCGCCGAGCGTCATACCGCGCCTCCCCCCGACAGTCGGCGGTAAGATCAGCGGTTCATTCTCGGGCCGTGTTGCGCGCGCGAGTTGTCAGTGGTACGAGCACAGAGACTAACATAGAGCTCAACAGATATCAAAAGTCAACCCTAATCTGTTAATGTTGTAGTTGCTTCTTACTTTTTGTATGGCGTGTCCGGTTTGTGATAAAAGCCTGAAAGGTCTCCTGGTGTCGAAAAATGTTATTTCTGTAACAGTAACCAAAGAAGCCTTATTTTATTTGATCCCCCGATGACCGTGCACTATGCCGTAATCGTTTTTTTTTCTTATAAGTGATGTCCCAACTTCTGTTCCTTCCTAAACTTTATACATTTGTCCACAGAGTCAATACAAGTTTGTGTGCGAGAGCATCCAGTCTGCGTACGCGCAGGGCCTCACTAAGGCGCCCTCGGAAAGCGAATCCAACTGATACTTGCCTACTATTCACTACTCTACACTACCCTAGGGTCTGGCGACGTTATTACTACTACTAAAATTAGGGTTCATTGCCTAAATAACTACAAAAAGCCACTAGAATCTGAAAAACAATACTTTGAAATCGTTATTACTTGATTCTTGTGTACCCAAGTACGAGTTTATATAAACATATTTATGTTTGAAAACTATCGCTCTGTCTCTTTTACTCGCATCGACTGTTTTACCGACATGAGCAATAGATACAATAATTTCGATATTGCTTAATCGTGGTTATAAGTTAATGTAAAATACGAGATATGTTTACATACTTGCCCCCTTACTAATAAAGATTGTACAGCAGATGTATAAGTTACACAGTGTTTTGTCCCTTTCTTTTTAATGTCAAACTTAAATAGTTTGATAGAGAGTCACCACTGTGTAACTTATACATCTGCTATACAATCTTTATTAGTAAGGGGTTAGGGTGCTGGAACATAAAAAGATAGGCCAGATAATGAAAATGAAATCCAATCTGGTAGTGCATATCTTTCTTCTAATATTGAAATAATTCATCAACTACTGTGTTCAACATAGATATAACTACTTTGTATTTTATAGAAACCCGAAGTTTAAAAAGTTGTTCCTTCATAAATACAATGGCTATTCTAAGTATAATGAATTAGCTGTCACATATGACTTTAGTATAAGAACTCAGTGCAATTTTATGTATTCAATCAATAAAAAATTAAATTAATTATTATGATAGTTGATTTTTACTACAGTATTTTAAAGTTTGATGTCAAATCAAATAATAGACTGATGATCTTGAGATGATTTGTAACTTCATTTTAATTTATGCATTGACAATTTATACAGAATGGGAATAAATTACGGTAGTTGGAGGGAAATACCTGAAATCTTGATGATAGCAAATTTTACAGAAAGGAAACATTCATTTATTTAAAAAAATAAGTAAGCAGTAAGCGCTCAAAGATTTTTTGAAAAATTACTTGTCTCTGCCGTTGAACGAAAGGGCTAAATAATTATTTTTTATCTTTCTTGGGTCTGCCTTTAATTTAAAATACTATGTAATTTAGAAGAAATTGATCCTTATCATTGACCTATCGATTGGTATCGTAAAACTAAAGGATGTTATTATTTCGGATTTTAGTCCGTTCGATTCCTGGTTGAGACAAGCATTTTTTTACAAAAATCTAAGAATGCAGTTTGACCTCTTTTTAAAAATAAAAGAATGATTTCTTTGAGTAAAATTTGCCATCATCAATTTTTAGGGTGCTTTTCCTCCCACTACCGTTTTCTTGCCCACCCTGTATAATAACCACACATAACACGCTGTTAAGATTGTGTCAATTTTGGTATTAATCGTAATTTGTTCTAGCGAAATTGTTTTACATGTTTAAAATTGTATTTAATTTTATACTTACAGTGTCTTGCTATAAAGTTCAGGTTACTTTGGAACACTTCTATTTTTTTGCTGTCATAATTGTGTGCTATACCTACTTGTTATTAAAAAGTGACATTTACTGATTTATTATAACGCGCGTTGGAGTCTATTAAAGTAAATGAAATTGAACAGTGTAATCATGAATTAAGGTTTATATTTGCGTACAGCTTTACTATTTTTAATAAAATAGACAGCGACGCGCGTTTTTACAATGTCATAATTATACATTTTGTGAATCCTTTAGTGACGGTCTCAATATATTTCAGTTCAATAACGGCTTGATTGACAGGATCCGGATAGCTTATGGTTTAGTTAAAAATTGAACAGATTTTCTATGAAATTATCTAACAAGTAATTCATATGAATCGTATCCAGAACTTGTGAAACTTGTTGAAAGATCCAAGTTGATAGCAAATTGACTGCAAATAATAACAACAGCGCGTATAAATCAATTATGTTATCTAGGCAAAGAGTATTTGTTTCAAAATATTCCCACACAGAAGAAATTGAATGAAACTTGTATTATAAATAAAATAATGTTATGGTGGGAGTACAATAAATAGGGTCTGTATGTCTAACGAAAGCGCATGCGGTTGGAAAAGGAACTAATTTTGACTGTAGCTTACGCCTTATTTTAAGGTTCAGTTTCCAATAACATATTAATTTAACCGGGAAAGTGGCGCCACTATTTTGATGACAGTTTTCGTTAGATAGACTTAAGTATTATTGATCATCCGGAGAGGAGGAGATTTAGCGTGGTAGCCACACTACTTAGGTTTTCTAATAATGATAAGTCGATATCAACATTAAAATATTTTCAACATAGTTAATCGCAGCACTTTCAGTGTTCATACGCACTAGGTTAAAATAAAGGAGACCAATTTGACCAAAAGACTTGCGTATTAAATGATTAGTAAAAGTGAATGTTAGGTCTCAACGATGACGTATTAGATTTAAATAAGATAGTGACCAGTGATTTGTTCGTGTGATGTGATTGTTTGTATCGATATAAGTGCATTTCATGGACTTTTTTGTTAACCCACTAACTGGTTTCTACTCGATTTTCAAGTTGAATATCGAGTTCTCGAATAATGTACCCAAAATAACATATCAATCTTGTTAAGAAATGGTGAATTTCTATTTTTTGTTCCAATTATTTATTTTTAGATGTAGGTTTTTTTCTAATTGTAGTTCACTGTGATTGTTTATTCTTTTCAAAGATCTATGTAGATAAAAAACTTGTAGGTAAATCTTGCCTTTCCAACGAATTTAATATTTCCTAATTTTAAACAGATGACACGTAATTTTTTATTAATTTATTTTCGTATTTAAATACGCATATTTTATTGCTTCTTTTCTGTGCCATTTACGAAGAGTTGTATTATGTAGTTAAGGACAATACATGATATTTCGTAAAACTTGTTCATTTTATTCGTTTTTTTATCCTTTACTTAGTGTCAGCGTTTAAGGGCTCGGTAACAAATAATACTAGAAGTGATATACAGCACGTTACACGACCGAATATTTTATCTACAGGGTGAAGTCGAAGTTATTGGCAATCTTTTAAGAATCTAACCTCGATAATGATACCTTTAGGTATTTTCTTTTAAAACAATGGTCAAAATTAAATGTGAAATATACATTAAAATCACAAGAAGAAAGAAATTAAGACATTTTGGTCCTAAAGTTATTAATATCGCGGTTAGATTCATAGTTTCAGACTGCCAATAACTTATTTCAACCCGTATACAACGTGTTACAAAAGTACCCCTAATGCCGAATATGGTAGATAGGGACCATCAAACTGAACAACATTTACTACGGGACCAACTCTGAAATCGCGAGAAAAAAAATCAGCTGTTTCATACATTTTGATATTTTCGTAATTATTTTTATGGTCCCATAGTAAAAGTTGTTTGATGGTTCCTAACTACCATATTTTGCATTAGGAGTACTT